>LR999911.1:2500000-3750000 GCA_905220335.1 Noctua pronuba
ACCTAGGTACCCGCCGGTAATTACAAGGAATCGGATCTCTGAGACTGATCTTATTGATATGTAGCTGTTATTTTATGCTGTTGTAGTGTAGATATTATAGTTCTTGTTCTTTAATTTCCTGCCTCGTTGGTTCCCAGGTCGGGCAAAGTGTTATTGGGTTTTTCGATCAGGAATTTCTCTGTAGCAGCCACGAATTCTGTACTCTTAGACCTCTGCTTGATGTTATGTTTATGTTATTTAATTTTATTGACATAAACTATGGATACAACTATAGAAAGAGATCTATTTAGACTCACTACCATATAAAAAAAGAATTAAGTCCTGTACGACGCGGACAATCTCTCGGATCAATCTTCAGCCGCGCTTGCCTAGGTTAGTCTGTGGATGGGTGACCACCTATTACATACCGAGTTTCCTTAGTTCCTCGGAAAGCACGTTAAGCTGTTGGTCCCGGCCGTCATTTGTAGATCTTTGACAGTCGTTACAGGTAATCAGTGGCCCGAAAGTCTGACAACCAGTCTTACCAAGGGGTATCGTATCACCCAGTACTAACTGGCTTGTGGAGGTCAGACAGGCAATCGCTCCATGTAAAATACTGGTATTCATCTGCATCCGGTTAGAATGGAAGCTGACCTCAACATAGTTGGGAAAAGGCTAGGCAGATGATGATGACGACGAGACGTCATAAGGTCCCTAAGGACTTGGCCACGAGCTTCGCGCTCATGTGACACGATCCTTGCGACAGCAACTGCAGATAAACCAAATGAAAGAAAATTGTAAGATTATGCCACGAATCACCGCTACGCTACGGTACTTATGCGAAGGAAAAAAACGCGCCGGGGCTGCAGGACTCTGTTCGAAAGAGATACCGCGGCCCTGGAACACAAAGGGTAAAGAAGGAACATGGATGGGTTTTAGTCAGTAAAAGTCTGACACTCCCTTCCACTCCGCCCAGAACGGGAGGAGTCATTTGATGACTTCCCATCCGAAAAAAAAGGAAACAAACATGTCGCTTGACGCAAGTCGGGTCGCGAGTCGCATCATATGAAGTCGTAGCCGGGACGTTGTTCAGCATGGTGCGACATCGACGTCTGTATGGGAATGTTACTGGCTGATTATGATAAAGATGAAGATAAAATCCTAACAACCCAACATGGATGAGAAAATTCCAACGCAACTTTACTGTTTATATTGAAATAGTGAGCAGAATTTCATTGCAATGCCGGTATCTTGTGATTATGAATTTTGGTTGCAACCGGTTGCTTTGAGATGGTCTCTTTGACTGGAGCTGGGTGGGGTGCCAGTGACAGCGCGTAAGATGAAAGGGTGCTGCCTATGATCCCTGCCGGGGCTGCGGGACTATTCGAAAGAGATACCGCGGCCCTGGAACACAAAGGGCAAAGATGGAACATGGATGGGTTTTAGTCAGTAAAAGTCTGACGACTGAAGCGAGTGTTTTTTGGTGATTTATCATTCGAAAAAAAAGGTTGAAACATGGTTACTATCTCCTAGTGTAGATACTAGGTTAAATGACTTAATACAACTGCCCCGTTGGTCTAGTGGTCGCAAGCGTGACTGCTGAGCATTAGGTCCTGGGTTAGATTCCCGAGTCGGGCAAAGTGTTATTGGGTTTTTCCTTAATATCTTAGTAGCAGCTACGGAGTCTGGATTTAGCCTTGTTGATGGCAATAGGCTGCCCCCTATTACATGGGATTTAAATATCACTGGCGGAACGTGGGTGTACTATTAGTTACATCTCTGCCTTCGGGCATTACACTAAAATAACCAATATAATGTCAAAAAAATTAAGTAGATATTCGAAGTTGTTCACACATATTTTTTTGGCGAACAGTGGCAATAATTTTATCCAGTCAGAAAAAAAAGTGGTTAAATCCAGATTGACCGCGGCGAAGGTGGTGTGATGACCTGATCTCATTTGCGGGGCGAACATGGCCAGATATCGCACAGGACAGAGAGGTTTGGAAGGAGAAAGGGGAGGCCTTTGCTCAGCAGTGGGACACTCAAATAGGCTAACAAAAAAAAAAAAAATTAGATTCCGATCAGATTCCGTAGCTGCTACTTTAAAAAAAAATTAAATGGGTCTTCTCTTAACCTCAATCTTGTCCTTAGGACAGATGAGGTCGACGATGGAACGAGCTAACCCAAAATAAGCCTATTAACTCGCGACTTAAATAGATTGGGGTCATATGAACTTTGCAACACCGACGCAGGCAGGTTTAAACATCTAGAGCTCTTAATTATTACCATTCGTAGGAGGTAATTCCTTAATCCTAATGCAATTTGTCTAGAGAACCAAATATGTACGGCATTTCGATTCGCTGTTACTGAGCCCCCACCTGTAACCCTTTATGGGCGTTCAGACACACAATTTCGACGCAATGATTAAATAGTTGAAATACAGGGTGGTTGCAGTTTAGTCCGCCATTGTTGTATTCGTTTGAATTAGCGCGGATCAGGCTGTTTATTCATATACAACAATACAATATGATGAGTATACAAGGTGTAAACGGACCGTTCACGAAGCCGTCAACCAAGCATTTTGTACAAATGTTACGGCTAAAAGCCGAAGTAAGGTTACTAGGTACTAACCGGCTAGAACTAGGTGCAGTTTAAATTTGGAGGTTTGATACAACCAATTTGGATGTAGACGCGTTGGTCACAGTTCTAACCTAATCTAATCCATTAGGTCAGTGTGCCCTATCAATAAACCCCTAGTTCTAGCCGGCTAGAATTAGGTGTAACCTTACTTCGGCTTTTAGCCGTAACACATACATTGAACTAAGTAACTCTACGACTTTTTTTTGGGGTAAAAAACCACGGTTTACCATAGGCAATTTGGAACTTTAACTTTTCAATATCTCCGTAATTAGAAAGTTCCCACGCATGGTTTAGAACAAAAAAATCCTTTCGGATTTGTATTGAACTTGAAATGATGGATGTGTATTATGAAATGGTGGGCTTTTTGGGTGAGATATAGTGGAGATATTATAATTTGGTATTCCATACTACACACTAATATTATAAATACGAAAATTACTCTGTCTGTTTGTTATTCTTTCACGCATTAACGGCTGAATCGATTGAGATGAAATTCTCATCACAGATATACCTGTGTTAGGACTTGTATAATACGATTGTCCTGGTATTGCGTTCCCTTGGAATAATTTATCGACATGCGTGCATGTGAAGCCGCGAGCCAAAACCAGTTTCCAATAAAATGCAACATTTGGGTAAAATGCAACAACTAAAGGTTGGAATCAGTTGAAAATCAGAGAAAATTGGTAAAATAACCAAATTAATAATGAGACCAACAAATAAGATTCCTGATCCTTTGATTAAATTAAATTAAAATTCATTAATTTCAGGTACGAGTACCGTCTGTTTTTTTTTCTGATAGCTCATATCAGAAAAAAAAAACAGATTTTAAAATTATCCAACAATAAGTACACCATCAACACAATAATTGGTCATATCAAATTCATATTTAATGGTTTCGTGTAATCAAGCCTGCACTTTTTAAATAAGCATACATCCGTATTTAAAATAAACATTTAATATTTTCATGCTGGTAATACGCGAATGTCGGAAACTGGTGTTTTATTACTTATATTAAAATGATTTTCGTGGAAAGCGTGCAATGACCTGAATTTCATGTGGGTGCCAGATGTGAGCAAACTGCGGTAATATCAAAAATAAAGATGTAAAACACTGTTTTAAGCTTTCACGGTTTACAACTAAACTTATACTGTCACTTACGGGATATCTTCCGTGATTTTTTATTATTTTTAGCTCCCGAAATTTCGACGCTTTTTCAAGCGCCATGATCGCGGGTTGACCCGCCCGCCCGTCAACCCTAGCTTACGTTACTCCTTACAACATCAGCTATCTGCCAGTAAAAGTCCGGTAAAAATCGGTACAGCCGTTTAGAAAATTATCCGGAGCAGACAGACAGAAAAAAAAATTATAAGTACTAACTATAAATACTTTCATATGCATTCAGTAAAAAGATGTTATTTTGAAATTACAAACAGATACTTCAATTTCATATATTTGTATGAATAGATAACCAATTTAGAATTCCTGAAAATACTTCAAAGTATGATTTTATGACTGAAATAGTACTGATTCCGTTCTATTCGCACATTTCTAGAACTTTCAAACACTCCGCAATAGATGGTTTCTGCGAATATTTTGTGAAAAGCAGGGACACGTATATACTATACACGTATACGTATACTCAACTTATGTGGTATTAGAATCAGTTACCTTGGTTCTAAATATGTTTTCAGAGAAATCAGATACCTACGTATATGTTGGTTTCAAATTATAAGTAGGTGGTGATTATTTCTAAAGGGTGTAAAAAGACCCTTAACGAAGCCGAAAGGCACTCCCACCAATACCACTTTTAAAGGTTTTAACTTTATTTTAATTAACCACATGACCCGTTTACTATTCAAAGCATCCATCAGCACTAAGTTTGAGTGCGTTACATTGAGTTTTACCGTTAAACGTGATTTTTCATCCCAAAAAAAAAGTCGTTTCCCAGCAATAATTCTTGCGTAGAGTTAATTGGTTCTTGTTATTGGTCTGTTTACACCTTGTATATTGCAGGTGCATTTATCCCTTTTGTGGCCCAACATTCTGCTCCGTACAAGACTTCTTAAATAAATCAGCGACCCTCAAAAGGACATTAGGGCCTTCCTCTATTAACATGTAAAAAGTACTGATGGGTATTGTTTGCCCCCCTCCCCCTCTCCACCCCTCAGAGCATATACCGTGAAGTTTTTGCAGGCAAGAGAGACGGGCCTATGTTTACATGAAATATTGCTCCTTCCTTCCTTACCTTTACGCTCTGTTAAGTGTATGGGGGTGGGTACAGATGTTGAGTTGTATGTGACACAAGGGAGGCGTCTGATTGGCTGGTGATGTTTGTTTGTATGACCGATTGCATTGTAGTAGTCATTGAACGAGTACAGGGGTCAAAAAACACACGGACGCTCACTGACTGCCTCATTGGTCGAGTGGTTGCAAGCGTGACTGCTGAGCATGAGGTCCTGGGTTTGGTCCTGGGGCGGGCAAAGTGTTATTGGGTTTTATATCAGGAATTTCTCAGTACCAAGGAGTCTGGAATTGTGCCCGGTTGTGGACTTTAACATAACCGGCGAAATGTGGGTGTACTATTGGGTACACCTCTGCCTAACCGGGGATTACGGGCGCGATGTTATGTGGAGAAACACACTTTGGCAGTCGTTGTGGGTAGTCAGAAGCCTGAAGCTACAACTACTAATTTAAGCAAGGGGTATCTTTTTACCCAGTTAAGTGGGGTTGTGGAGATCAGATAGGCAGCCGCTCCATGTGCTGATACCGGCATTCAGTAGCATTCGGTTAGACTGGAAGTTTATTAAACCAAAGTATCAACTGTCGAATGAGATGATCTCTACGTTTGTAAAGTGGAAGCCAGTGGCCCAAAAAGTCTGACAACCAGTCTTACCAAGGGGTATCGTATTACCTAGAACTAACTGGGTTGTGGAGGTCAGATAGCTAGCTCCATATAAAATAATGAATAATAATAATAAATTCAGCTGCTGCGTTTAGACTGGAAGCTGACCCTAACATAGTTGATAAAAGGCTAGGCAGAATAATGATGAAGTGTCTCAGTTGAGAATAAATAACTTTAAACCTATACTAAGTGAACACTGTGAACAGCATAACCGACGCTGGAAAATTAAAAAATTTTTGGGACTGAACTCGAAAAGCTTATACATACGTCAATCCCTTAGAAAGTCATTGTAGGAATTCAAAACGCTTTAAAACGATTACCAATAATGTAGGTATTCAGATGCTACTATTCACTGACATGAAATATGGATAGTATGACGCCCATCTGACCTCTACAGCCCGAAATGTAGAACACCACCTAAATTAAATTTAATTACGCGTTCATTGATTGATTGTTTGAAGTCAAGTGTCCTTGAAATACATGTCTAATTAAATGATTCCACCTTCTGGTTCAGTAACCAGCACACCGTTTATAGGTGACTGGTAATTAGTGACCGACAGATACTTAAACACGTGATTATACTCTTGATAACAAACAACTTTCCCAAAGAATTTTCTTTTTTAAATACTCAATCACTTTTATCACAATAACACAACAGCTGGCCGTATGAAATCCACGCGTACGCGCTTGTGACTTATCAACTGTTAGCCGCCTGACGCCGTTCTGTTTCATTACTATCGTACCGTGCAACACTGGGTAGGCAGAGCACCCGCGCGGCTCGCAAGCCCGCTCTGTAATGCTCCGCTATATTTCATCTATTTGCACTTCATCATTCTCTTGCCCTTATCCCAATGCATTTGGGGTCGGCACAGCATGTCTTCTTCTCCCATACTTCTCTATTACTCGTCATGTCATCAGACACCTCCTTTCTTGCCATATCATTCTTCACACAGTCTATCCATCGTTTCTTTGGTCTTCCTCTACTCATATACCCGTCCACATTCATAGTCAAAACTTTCATCACGACATTTACATTTTTATCTATTAGCTATCAGCATCAATATTCCGTAACAATTACGACACTGACAGCTCTTGAACGCAGTTTAGAGGTGCTGATCGCGTTCAGTTAAATCGTTGGTGAAATTCACCCTTAATATAAATAATGGTAATGTAAATAGTATGTATTTATCTACATATACTATGTACATAATGTGTTTTATACTAAAATATTTCTGTGATAAAGTAGCATTGGTGCAGAGCTAAAACTAACAAATCTAAATTACTGACCGCAGCGTAATTAGAGCAGATTGCAAAAGTTTTCGAATAAAATAAATAAACTCGTATTTATTCTACCTAAGGTCACTCGTTCGACCCTGTGTATTTTTGGGACAATATTGAAATAGTGATTTTCTCAAGATGTGTAGTTGTATTTTTAGGGTTGCCCAAGAAAAATATGATTGAATCGATTTATTTGCTTTGGTTTCTGAAATATCTTTAAAAATACGGTGTTGGATGTTTTTAGGGCCACACTCTTGACATTGTCATTTTGCTTGATAACGTCACATCACGCCTGTAATCCCTAAAGAAGTAGGCAGAGGTGTACCAATAGTAACACACACATTTCGCCAGTTATGTTTAAGTCCCATGTAATAGGGGGCGAGCCTAATTGCCATCAACCGAGCACAAACCCAGGCTCCGTGTCTGCTACTGAGAAATTCAGACCTATACCAATAGACCTCATCCATTGCTGGATGATAAGACGTGATCAAGGTCAAGAGCAGGTGGGCCTGCTCTTTTACCTGTAACAACTCTCGAAGATCTAAAAATGACAACCGGGACCAACAGCTTAGCGTGCTTTGCACGGAGAAAACTGGGTATGTAATGAGTGGTCACCCATCCACGGCCCAACCTAGGCACGTGCGGCTTAACCTGAAGATGAAATTTTTTCTATATAGGTCTTAAATCTGACTACCAATGATTGCAATTAAACCCAATGTAAGTGAAAGCATTCTAATTAAAACTAATAATTTAGTACCTAACCTAACCAGCAACTAAATTAATCATCTCCACAAAATTAACACGCACAGCTAACAAACAAAACATATCCTGCAAATCCGAATCAACACGCCACAAATTCGTGCCTAAAAACGTTCGTATTTATTTTACGACTCAAAAACAAACCACGAACAATAATTTATCAGTGCAGTGACAACCCTAACATATGCGACAGGCGATCTGATACGAAATAGGCAATTTCACATTTGTACAATGAGTGTAATTATTTGGATACATGTCTCTGTGATATTTGGATTGGATCTGTTTTGGTTAATGTACTTTTCGACCCTGTTCAACCAAGTGTAGTATCCATTTGTTAAGTGTTTTTAAGACTGCCAGACTATTTTTCAACTAACACATCATTTACTACTTAAAAATAATAAATATAATATATCGATACCTTAAGGCTCAAAGGGCGTAACCGCCATTTTGGCCAAAATGAAATTTTAATGCGGTCATACTTAGTGTTCGTCTTCTTTCGGTTGGTATATTTAAAATTTCGATATTCGCAAAAAAAGGTGGACACACATCATTTTTTTTTGATTTTCTTTAAATACATATTAGGGTGCATACGAAGTCTATTTTTTTATTGTTAGATTTACTTCATATTTTATTATTCTACGATGTTCTTTATCCCAAAATTCTAACAAGTTTTGTCATTTATAAGCACAAAAAAGTCATGTCGGAAAACTGTTTTGTTTTTTTATTTTTGGATCTTCCGATGAATCGTGTTTTGGTGGATACGCTCTTTGAGCCTAAAGGTATCGATATATCCTCTATCTGATATGATAGTATCTAAAGGGGAAAATAATTACAGGGCGTCAGAAAATTCGTCTGCGTCGCTGGCTAGCTGGTAGTATTGCACGTTGGATGGCCAAAAAGGCTAGCCCTCTAGTCGCATGAAAAGTCCAAAAGATTAGGCGGGCACTTGTCTAATTTAATTTATCAATCAAAAGCCCGTGACAGACGAACAAACATCAATGAAATAACTACAGCTTTCTGCCCAAAACTACACATACATATTTGACACCTATGTACTTTTTGCCCCAATTCCACAAAAAGCTTAGGTAAATCCGAGTTTGTTGACCAGTGATTGTGTACCCCATTTTTAGGGATAATTATTAGTGACCCAATATTAAAGGAAGATCCTGCATTCCTTATTTTTCCCACGAAAAAAGGCACTCCGTTTTCAGTAGAGGATAATATTTCAGGTAGCTGAAAACACATTGTTATCGCACATTCAACAGCAAACACATTAGTGCTATATAGTGCTTTGATACGGCCTAGTTTTCACTCATAAATACAGATGAACCGGTGCATTGGTCACTAATTGACGGAGCTCGCTTGTTATAGGTGGTCTGCCAATGAGTAATCAGTAAATGGAGTGCTCATTTGCGCACTCACGTTTATGTGGCAAATAGGGAAGAACGAAATAATGTGATTTAACTTATGTGGTGCCGTCTTTCAGAGTTTTAAAGTTGTAATCCTGATCGAAAAAGTCAATTCAATGGCAGATTATCAACTCAGCTTATAGCAGTTTCGCAATTCACTGCTAGATATATTCAGATCTCTTTCAGATAACTACATTTCTTTATGTGTTATTTTATTATTCTTCATTTTACGCTCGTAGTCGCTGCTGAAAGTCAGTGTCAGGTGATATCTTACGGTGCCATGCCAACAAACACATTTTTCTTTCCCAAGCTGCGCCAAAGTCCTCCATCTTAAGTATTCAGTCACCATTTAAAGGTTGTCGAAAAATACAGAGTGGATTGCAAGCACAGAACTGTATAGTCTCACCAACTTTTAAGCTGAAACACGAGCAGAAAGCTATGACTCTCTTATAAAATGTGCGATGCGATTAAGTCGTGGACATGACAAATAAGTTTTTTCGGTAACACATTGCCCCTCCATTCACCACTACTCTGTGTTCTTCTATGCTATATACGCAGCTTACGTTAGATATTAATCGGGACTTAGTGCCGACTTGATGCGTTCCTAATCTGATTCAGTTGACAACGCTGTTGTATCGACGGATATTACAGGACTGCAGGTATTTGTTTACTGTTATACCTACTCAGGTATGTATGTATAATTGTGAATTAGGTTGAATACATACGAAATAATTAAAATCAGCAAGATAACTCTCTAAATTCATTTAATTACTTTTTCGCGGGCTACCCGGGCGCTTTCATCTTAAAGATCGGACTTTACTCTATCATTTCTTAGACTGAACTGTTATCACATAAAAAAACCGGCCAAGTGGGAGTCGGACTCGCGCATTAAGGGTTCCCTACCATCGCAGTAGGCGAGCCCCCTTTAATTTTATTTTAATTATTTGTTGTTATAGCTTTCTTATAGGCTTTTATGTAATCTAAAGGCAAAGAACAGTGTTTGGTATTTTTTTCAAAATTTTCGGCCGTATAGTTTCGTATTTTCGGCCGTAGAGTTAAGGGGGCAATGGTCAATTTTCGCGTATTTTCTTAATTAACTTCAAAACTATTTATCTTAAAATACAAAAAAAAATATATTTGAGATGGTCACAATGAGCCCTTGCATTTAATATGTAACACGATATAGTTTGGAAAACATTTTTTTTCATTTTCTCATTTACCCCCCAAAAGTATTTATGTTTACAATTCATTAATTTACATTACACGTCCGTCTTTGAGTCACCGATTTATAAATGTGTACCTCAACTCAATTGGTCCAGCAGTTTCGGAGTACATTGGCTGTGACAGACGGACAGACAGACAGATACGCGAGTGATCCTACTACATATTCTTCAAATAAACTATTTAAAATTTAAATAGTGTGAGCTGCCGAATGTGGCCAGTAATATAACCCGCCTGCATAATCTATGGTAGATTGGAAGGTAGACAACCTTACTTTCAGCCTATTGCCTTCCACCCTGTGCATCCAGCCTGTTACAGAAAAACACTTAGTTGAAAAAACTTTTTTACACAAATAAGCGAAATATCTGTAAAACTTGTTACACGAAATATTTTCTAGGTCACTCATCGGCCTCCCAGCGAGGCCTCTGAATAATTGATGTTCGTATTAATTAGGTTGCGATATAATTAGGGGTTCGTTACTCAGACGAAGCCGTATGTGTGAGTATGTATGTTCGGCGTTTATTATATGTGTACGGTTTCTTGCTATGTTAATTATACGTTATTTGGTAATAATCCTCTGTTATCTTGGAGGTAAATTAATAGTGATATAGTTTTTGGATGTCTTCTCTTCAAGGTATTAATTTAGGTAATAATATTGTGAAATTTAGTTAGTACTAAAGATTGGAATTCGCTATGATCAAAATCGTTGCGATTCTGTTTTGTTTTGATACACGCAATGCCGTATGCTGCCATGGGAACATCCATGACAGGGTCCTGCACATTTGAGGATCTTTTTACTGCATCAGTGAGCGGAGTTCGCATATCTCAATTTTGGGTCAAAAACATTGAACATTTTGCTATCGATACGATAAGAAGATGGAAACTCCATGTACGGGATTTGTGATTTTATTCAGTTTTTCAGAGTGCTCGTGTCTAAATAATAATAGCCGCTCGGATCGATCTTTAGGTTAAGCCGTGCTTGCCTAGGTTGATCTGTGGATGGGTGACCACCCATATTATTACATACCGAGTTTCCTCCGTGCCTCGGAAAGCACGTTAAGCCGTTGGTCCCGGCTGTTATTTGTAGATCTTTGACAGTCGTTACAGGCAGTCAGTGGCCCAAAAAGTCTGAAAACCAGTCTTGCAGAGGGGATCGTATTACCTTTTACTAACTGAGTTGTTTAGGTCAGATAAGTAGTCGTTTCATGTAAAATACTGATATTCAGCTGCATCCGGTTAGAGTGGAAGCCGACCCTAACATAGTCGGGAAAAGGCTAGGAAGATGGTTAGTCTTTGATCGTTCATTTCATTGACTACATTTTGATGATGTTTAGTTTCAGTTTTAACTTTTTGAAATTTATGGTGCGTTATTTTATAAATTGGAGCGTAAGTTGAACTTGGGCCTGTGAACGGTGAGTAATGGATTAGCTCGCCGGTCGTCCGTCTCATGATGACAGGCCCGTGTCGACGGCGCGTTCGTGTTCCACGCAGGCCTCAAAGAGATGTCAGCAAACAGGAAGGGGTCCGCAAGGGCCGATGCCTGCCGGGGCTGCGGGACTGTTCGAAAGAGATACTGAGGCCCTGGAACACAAAGGGCAAAGAAGGAACATGGATGGGTTTTAGGCAGTACGAGTCTGAAACTCCCTTCCAATGCGCCCAGAGCGGGGAAAAAAAAAATCAAAAAAGTGAATTTTACAAATTCTGTTGATATAAACAACTGCCTTATAACCACCTGAAAAATCAAATTTCCCTGTCAAAAAACACGGAATTTATCCCACTCTATCCGTCATAATTTGATAGAAGACTTTACGTGTAGATCCAACATGGAAACGGAATGAGATCAGCTAAGACAAAGCTTGTTTCATGAAGTTTCATACAGCGGGCACAAGGCGGGTCGTTTTGCATATAGCACGTGATTTTCATGCATTCATTAACTGATTGCAGTGCCGTCGATGGAAGGCGTAGCTTTGTTATATTTATCTGGTATAGTACTGCGTTTCTTGATGAACGAGTCGAGGTACAATCAATTTTCTGACTCAAAAGAGACTCAAAATATAGTACTTAGCAGTAGCGAAGGGTCAACTTTTGTAAGAGGTAAGCCGGAGTACATATCTTTAATGTCCTTATATTATTTGTCTATAGAATACTGACTGTGCCATTTTTCAAAGGGAATCCGGTAGGAATCGAGTTGTATGGAACCTTCGCCACTGGTACTTAGCTTTGTAGCGATAAATATTTCTACAGTCTCATGTTATTATTCGGTATCCATTGTTTCTATTGTTTTTAAAAACCACTCAATGAAAAATTCTTGTTAGAACTTGCGTGTACTTTTCTACTTTAAACCAAAAAAGAGTAACCATGAAATGTCTTGTCGGTCTCTCTTCTTCTTAGAAAACGAGCAATCCGAACCGTGCACCTAGTTTGCAAAATATTTTAGTTTTTTTATTTTCCCGACCTGGGAATCGAAGTCAGGAGTTAGGCCCGTATGCGCTAGCCCAAAGAGGCACCCCGTGTTGTTCCAATGCCGTTAAGTCATTAAAGCCTACGTGATAAAATGCGCCAAATGGCAATGGCTTAAAAGGCTTTTCTGCTAAAATGGAATTAACATGCATGCTGATAGAACTGTAGGGCCGTAGGAAACGGGGCTGTTGCTCTGAGAGAACCAGGGCAGGTCATTGTCAACCGTGAAATGAGGAATGATCTTTGCCAAAAATAATCACAAAATTATGCTTGGAGCATGAAGAGCTCGTGGCTAATTAATAACAGCCGCTCGGATCGATCTTTAGGTTAAGCCGTGCTTGCCTAGGTTGAGTTTCCTCCGTGCCTCGGAAAGCACGTTAAGCCGTTGGTCCCGGTTGTCATTTGTAGATCTTTGACAGTCGTTAGGTAGTCAGAGCCCCAAAAAAGTCTGACAACCAGTCTTACCAAGGGGTATCGTATTACCCAGTACTAACTGGGTTTTGGAGGTCTGATAGGCAGTCGCTCTATGTAAGATACCGGTATTCAGCTGCATCCGGTTAAGACTGGAAGCCGACCCCAATATAGTTGGGAAAAGCCTAGGCAGATGATGATGATGCTTGGAGCATGAATTTGTCAACTGCGGAACAGATTAGGTTAATAAATTAGGCTCTCAGCCATTGCAGGTGTAATATTTTAAAACACAAACCAAATTCATAACCAGCCTACCCACATATCTGCTGACCCCCCGTGGGCAAACAAACGTCAACGTCGCAGTATAACTCTCAATGTACCCACGTCCCGACGTAGCTAGGGCTGCCCATAAATTTTGAGAAATCACCCTTTTTGTCAACTGGACATGTTTAGGTTTTCGGAGCAGTATGATTTATAATTTCGCCAGCCAACCCTATTGGCCATGTGTTTTTTATTTCCTTTGCGCGATACATTTTCACTGGGCCTCGATGATTTTAGGAAATGTGTTTTTTTTTCGGTCCGATGTTCGAGAAATAAGTTGAATTACGATTTCTCGATTTCTGTTGGAACAGTTGATTGGGGACGATTTTTCTTCTGTTTTTCTGTGGCTGAGTGTCTTTGTGGTCTGCTCTTGAAATATTTGTAGGGGTCTTTGCGTGAAATGAGATTTGATTTTTCAGTATAATTCTCCATTATCGCACAGTATAATTATATTCGTAGCTCGTGCCATGGGTAACCGTGATCTTACGATAATTTTACAAAACATTAACCTCATGTCAAGACATTGAGGAGCTTGTGGCTAAATAATAACAGCCGCTCGGATCGATCTTTAGGTTAAGCCGTGCTTGCCGCCCATTACATACCGAGTTTCCTCCATGCCTCGGAAAGCACGTTAAGCCGTTGGTCCCGGCTGTCATTTGTAGATCTTTGACAGTCATTAGGTAGTCAGCGGCCCAAAAAGTCCGACAACCAGGCTTACCAAGGGGTATCGAGTTATCCAGTACTAACTGGGTTGTGGAGGTCAGATAGGCTGTCGCTCCATGTAGAATACTATTATTCAGCTGCATCCGGTTAGACTGGAAGCCGACCCCAGTATAGTTGGGAAAAGGCTAGGCAGATGATGAACCTCACATCAAGACATTATCAAGCCTGTTTTCTCCGGGGTTAGGTAGAGGTGTAAACAACACTACCACCCAATTCAAATGGCTCTCATGGGTTGAACCAAAGGGATATAAAAGAATTATAAAGCGGCTATTGGGAATAAAGTCATATCCAAAATTTATGATTTTGACCCACAAATGCCTAGCAAGAAGGCATATGACATTAGACAGACCGATTTGTTACTAAGTAGTAACAAGTATTGCATTGCGATTTTGTTCGTCTTGTAAATATTTGAATGACTTTAGATGGGGAGCCTGCCGTTTTGCCGAAAAGATTTTGACCAAATTTCATTACCCAAACAAATTTTAGCAACTTTTTTTTATACCATTGCAATATTTCGAATGATTTTAGTACGCATATTTTTATTTGGTCAAATTTTTACTTGGCAAAATATTACCAAGTATAATGTCATTATGGCATTTGGTCTTTACTCAAATGATTTATTACAGCAAACAATCTTCAGACAATAAATGTTTGGTGAAATGATTTGTTAAGACAAAAAATATTAAGGCAAAAATAGGGTAGGTTAGGTTAGGTTAAAACTGTGACCTCCTACGCACGAGCCGAGCGAGCGCAGCGAGCGGTGCCGCGGTAGCGGCCGGCGAGTGCCAGAAACGACTTGCATTAATAGAAAAAAGAGATTGTTTTTAGTAGGTTACCCGGAACTGAACTATTTAGATTAGGATAATTACTTATTTAAAAAAAAATGGTTAGGTTAGGTTAAAACTGTGACCTCCAGGAACGACTACATTATATAGAAAACAAAAATATGGGAAAAAACGCTACTAACTAAAAAAAAAGAATAGTTAATATTCATATTATTATAACCTGTTTAGAATTTGTCTTATTTGATTTTGCGTAAAAACTACAACTCAACTCTACACTCCAACTGAAATATTTGTCTAAATAAAAAATGTTAAAAGTACTTGTTGGTAAACAAGTTATAGTTTAAACGTTCACTTCCCAACCATTAGGTTTGCGTTACAATTTTTTGTGAATAGATTTTTTGCTAAGTAATACTTGGCAAATGAAATTATTCGAAAAATTTTTTGGGAAGTAAAAATTTGTCAAATTCCTTTCGGTCAAACAAGGGAGACCCCTTTAGATGATACGACCATAAAACACAGATGAGTTCCATAATACATGTTTTATTTCCGTACATACACACCTGGTTTTTGTGTATAGTTTCATGCAACATTAAAACGCTAATTAAGACGCTGGCTAGCTAAAGACGTTAATTCCTTTTTCTGAAGCATATTAAAAATAATATTTCCCGGCAAAGTCTCAGTAAATCTGATACGACCAAACTTTTCCTAGGAGCGAGCCGAGACCGGCATGAAAAAGTACATTAGCTAACAGATTAAGGCTAGGCCCTAATTAACACAGGTAGAATTATATTTTTAATTAAGTCTAGCTGATAATAAGGCCGAAAATCGGAATTCATCAGCAAAACATTAGGAAGCGTATTTTGTAAAGGCGTAAATTTTGTGTCTTGTCTGTCTAACTGTTAGACAGACAGTGCCCTTATTTTTTTTTATTTTTTATTTATTTTACTATTTATGTACACACAGTAGACAACACAGGAAAATAACATTATACATGAGTACATAGGTACTGCTTATTTCATACGAAATTTCTGCCAGCAGACCTGCAAAAGGAGAAATGAAAAAGAAATGTAGACAATAGTGTGTGAGAAAAGGAAGAGAATAATGAGTTTATGTGCCTTACCTAACTTAACCTAAAATATTATATATAACTACACATATAAGTTAATATTAATATACAATGTCGCCCATGCGCATGTGACCGCCCGTAATTTTCTGAATATTCATGAAGAATTGTCGAAAATAAACTTCAAAAGGGGGGGTCTATCTATAACATTTTTCATGTTATTCAATTTTGAATTTTTTAAGTAGAGTTTGTAGATTTGCTTTCTATTTTTTGACACATCTCCGAAGTTTATGGGTCAATTTGAATTCTGTTTATTATTTCTAAAAGCTTATGAGTTATTTTAACAGGTTAATTAACATTTTTACTAAAAAATATCGACGACGAAAAAAAAAAACGGAATCGAAGTAATTTTTTCGGTTAAAAAATTTGTATTTATTTTAAAAAAACTAGTGTAAGTCCATAAATTATCCCGATAGGACGACTTTTTTAATCATTACTTGTAATCTACTACATAACAGCTACAAATTCTCAGAACATTGTTGATACCTATCTCTAAAGAAAAAACAAGGGCGGGTATAACAAATCATCGCAATCTCCATGTGTGGGCCACTGAAAATCCACATGTCATTAGGGAAACAACTTTCCAGATTCAATTTTCCATAAATGTATGGGCTGCAATGATTGACGATGAACTTATTGCCCCTTTCGTGTTACCAAACAGACTAGATCAACACGCGTTTTTAGATTTTATAGTCAATACGTTGCCGTTGCTTTTGGAAGAAGTACCGCTGGAAACAAGAAGGCGGATGTATCTGCAATTAGATGGAGCTCCAGCACACTTCGAACGACTAGTTCATGATTATTTAAATCAAAATTATCCGTGGTGGATTGGCAGAAGGGGTGCCATTGCTTGGCCGCCGCGATCTCCCGACCTTACACCCTTAGATTTTTATCTTTGGGGCTACATGAAACAAAAAGTGTATGCCGTGCCCATCGAAAGCCGCGAGTAATTAACGGCTAGGATTTTTGCTGCTGCTGTGGAAATAAAAGAAAACCGTGAAGAATTACGTCGTACAATCAAAAGTGTTGCCATGAGAGCTTTGGTTTGTTTACAGGAGGGTGAGGGCCATTTCGAACATCTAATTAATTAAAATTCTTGTATTTTTTATTTTTTTAGTAAAAATCTAGCTATTGCTTGTTTGTTTTTAATTCCATTATCATCCTCATTATTAATTTAACCTTTTAGTACTCACTGCTAAGAGCAACATTCAATTGACTTTCACATTTTCCTAAATTCTTTCTTTTCCTAAATTTGACTCATCAGAGTTTTAGAGTTTTACCTTGGATTTAGTTACAGTTAGGTATCAACAATGTTCTATGAATTTGTAGCTGTTATGTAGTAGCTTACAACTAATGATTAAAAAAGTCGTCCTATCGGGATAATTTATGGACTTACACAAGTTTTTTTAAAATAAATATAAAAAAAAATACCGAAAAAATGACTTCGATTCCATTTTTTTTTTTCGTAGTCGATAATTTTTAGTAAAAATGTTAATTAACCTGTTAAAATAACTCATAAGCTTTTAGAAATAATAAACAGAATTCAAATCGACCCATAAACTTCGGAGATGTGTCAAAAAATAGAAAGCAAATCTACAAACTCTACTTAAAAAGTTCAAAATTGAATAACATGAAAAATGTTATAGATAGACCACCCCTTTTGAAGTTTATTTTCGACAATTCTTCATGAATATTCAGAAAATTACGGGCGGTCACATGCGCATGGGCGACATTGTATACTTAAATAAATACATAATATTAAGATATATAAAGTAATAAAAATATATAATAAATCATGATTGAGAGGAAAGGTAATGCTCTTTCACTCTAGCTTTGAACAATGCAATGGTCTTCAAATCACGAATGCTAGGCGGAAGTGAGTTCCACAACCTTACAGCATGAACGGAAAAGGCCCTTACTATAAATTTGTGAAAACTGTCCTCGATATCGAAAACTATCGTCCTGTCTCTTTCATATATATCGACTGCTTTACGACACGAGAAGTATATCCGATAGTTTTTGATATCGAGGACAGTTTTCACAAACTCATAGTAAGGGCACTGGACACAAAAGTTACGTCTGGTGAGTTAGACTGTGTGTCTGTTAAGTTAGACTCTAACTTAGACAGATGTGTTGCTGGGGAGTTTGTTCCGTCATTTCTTATCAATAGATTCTTATTCTTTATCGTGTGGTTAGTGCTTAGCCTGGTGTCAGAGTTTTTATGCAGGCCATGGGCCTCTGACTTGACTTTACTTGCTGTCAAGAAATATCTCTCAGGTATGCCGGTTTCCTCACGATGTTTTCCTTCACCGAAGTTAGTGATAATAATACAATACGCAGATGAATCCAAAACATCCGAGGTGCGGGCCTCTTTTTTCCGGATGGGGAATCATGTTATGGTCCCCTCCCGCTCTGGGCGGAGCGGAAGGGAGTGTCAGACTTGTACTGACTAAAATCCATCCATGTTCCTTTGTGTTCCAGGGCCGCAGTATCTCTTTCGAACAGTCCCGCAGCCCCGGCAGGCATCAGCCCCTTCCGGACCCTTTCCTATTTGCTGACATCTCTTTCGTCATAAGACGGACGGACGGCGAGCTAGCCCGGGAGCCACCACCAAGTGGCCCTTTTTTAAATTGGTGGAGGGCAAGCGCAGGACTGTCTGTTATGGTGTTATTTTGACGTTCAAAAAATGCTGGTTTCAGCCTAATTTGGATAGACTATTGATTTTGATTTCGCCAGAAAGATGGCTGTCTCGTTGGTCTAGTGGTCGCAAGCGCGACTGTTGACCATGAGGTCCTGGGTTCAATTCCCGGGTAGGGCATAGTGTTATTGCGTTTTCCATCAGGAATTTCTCAGTAGCAGCCAAGGAGTCTGAATTTATACCCTTTATATGGCTATAGGCTCGCCCCTATTTCATGGGACATAAACATAACTGGTGTAATGTGGGTGGACTATTAGGTAAACCTCTGCCTAACCCTTTGGGGATTACAGGGGTTATGTTATGTTATTTTATGTTATGCAAGAAAGATTTGATTTTAAATTCATAAAGCCGATAGTAATTTAATTGCATATTCATACAACAAAAACCCTTTTCACATTCGACCCGAGCACATAAAACAAAAATTAACGTCACATACAATAACATTCGTATTAAACCACCGAATAATTACTAAAGCTTTTTGATATGACTTTTATGAAGTGCTTAAACACCTGGAAACCATAATAATTATACAAAAAAATGTCCACTGGCCGCACGAACGAGTACCGTTAGCAAAAAAAGCGTTCGTCCGCGCGGAATAATATGTAGCGGCATGCCAATAGCGGTAAAAGCATACTCTTTCAATAAAACGTTTCTTTTTTCAGCTGGACTTTTTGTGGTTCTGTAGGTTTTTTTTTTTGTTTGGCTATGGCAAATACTGGTCTTTATTTTATAAATTGGTGGTATGTCATAGTTTTGTGATGAGAAGCCGTAACATGTGATTGATAGTAACATTCTACTTACCAATAACAGGAAGTTCTACTATTGTGACAAGATTGGTTTTGTTGTTGACGTTGATTACCTGAAAATGCTGTAAGTATTATTATACATCATCAGCTAACCAATTAGTTTGTTCTTACCTTATGCTCGATCCGGCATTTAGACTATACTGATGTAGTTAAATAGCAGTAGTATGTAACTACTGCTATTTTGAAGACACCTTTCAGTGACCTCCCATCTTTTAGAACCTGCGTGTTATTGTACCATAACAGGTTAGAAGCATGAACATTGATCATCACGCTTGCTCAAAGTAAGCAGAGTAAAGTTTTTCTCGAATTTTTTTTTCTTTTCAGGGACGATAAAAAAACTTGTTACTTGGTTTGGAATATTGAAACTGTCATCAACGATGCTACTTAATAAATGCTATAAGATTTATTAAATTCTTTAAGTCTGGATGCAGGATGCAGCACCCGCCCGCAAAAATATACACATGTAGGAAAAGCAATAATAATTAGCATGCAATGCACTCAAACCTATACGTGTGTGACAAGTGTTTCGCCTCTCCGCGGGACATCCTCAGGAGGTGTGTTGACTCGACGACCGCTCGACGGCATTTAATGTCATGGATTTCCACAAAGTAACGCCTGATTCTAGAACTTAAATTAAATGTTGTGGGCCCGAATATCGCAAGACTGGAGCCCTGAAACAGCTAGACGGGGTCGCGGTAGACCGAAGAGAGAGGAAGAGAGTGAGAAGTGGAAGGAATGGGGGGAGGCCTTTGCTCAGGAGTGGGACAATACGGGCTAAAAAAAAAGAAAAAATTCTATAAGTATTGTCAGGTTTTTAATACCAGTTTTTCCACTCCCACGGAACCCACAATTTTCAATACAACAACACTGGTGGCTATAAATACGAAAATACGTAAAAAAGGTGAAACGGGAATATTGTACGTGAAGATTTATTGTTGAAGCTTCGAGCGGTTAACTTGTTTAAAATATATTCTGTCACACGACACAATATATTCATTCGCTTACACGATATTAATAAAGTAATGTAATTACTTTCCCAGTTTTTGTTTTTAGGTTAGGACTACTGAAATAAAAAAAAGGAAAGCGGAATTGACTAGTGGTATGAGCAAAATAGACTTTATTCTGCGGTGCGCTAAAGGTCATTCTTCATATTTGCCATTCTGTTTTTGATTGAAATGTTAAGAACTTTATAATGGGTACGAAAGAACCCTTAACGAAACCGAAAGCCACTTGTTCTCCCCATCATCGCGATATATTTTTTTTATAGACCATACGTGGGAACCTCCTAGTTACGGAAATATTAGGGGTCACAGTTCCAACTTTTTCGCAAGTTTTTTTTAACTACAAGTTTTTAATGTTATAATTTTACTTTAAATGCCTTCGCGACCCTCGTACTACTCAATGCATCCATTAGCGCAATGTATTGAGTGCGTTACATTGAGTCCTACCGTACTAAATCGTGATTTTTCACCCCAAAAAAAGTCGTTTCTCAGCAATATTTTTTGCGTAGAGTTACTTAGCTTGATGTACGGTATGCTTGGTTTGCTTCGTGAAGAGCCCGTTTACACCTTGTATATATACCTACATATATGGCCCATATGAACTCCTCAAATATATAATTCTGAACGCGACATTAGTGGCAAAGCCAGCCAATCGCAATAACAGACCGCAGTGACACGTCTGGTTTCTATGTAAATAGGTATGTAAATGCTTCTGCAGATGGCAACATTGCCACCTGTGGCTGTTTTCTTCTACATTACACGCACGTACAGTCGTCATCGATTAACTTCGTCATCGGTCGTATTCGTCGTCATTCGGGGAATGGTCTACCGTGTTAACTGACGGTAGATCACTTTTCAACCTAATGGTCATAGTATCATCTGCCTAGCCTTTTCCTAACTATATTGGCTTTTGCTTCCAGTCTAACCGAATGCAGCTGAATACCAGTATTCTACATGGAGCGACTGCCTATCTGTCCTCCACAACACAGTGGTTAGAACTGGATAATACGATACCCCTTGTTCTCAGACTCTTTGGGCCACTGACTACCTAACGACTGTCAAAGATCTACAAATGATAGCCGGGACCAACATCTTAACGTGCTTTCCGAGGCACGGAGGACACTCGGTATGTAATGGTCATAGCAATCCTATGTCCTTATGGTCATAGTAATAGCAATGAGGTCGAAAAGTGGTCGACAGTCAGTGAGCGCGTAATGTGTTTATAAGGCGCTATCTGTTTCTTAGAGGTATTTGTATCACGTGTCAGGCGGTATATGCCGCAATCTACGGAAGCGAGTAGAAGTTCATAACTTGAACCCTCCAGCAGTTCTCACTGTCTCATGGTTGGCTATTTAGCTCCAGAAGCAATACTGTTCAGGGTCAAAGCGCAGAGTGCATTTTCAGTTCAACAACTTATTGCTAACTCGTCCAGTCCAGTTGAAATTTATCACCTAACACAATTAAGCTCAGCAACTAGTTTTTCCAAGCGGAAAATGGACTCTATTCTATCCTTTACCGCACTACAATATCACTATACATATTTCAAATGTTCTTCATTGCAAGCCCTTCCTTTCCACACCACATTTTAAAACGTTAGGCGAACAATTTCCTATAACAAGTTTCCAGTAAGCAGCGAGCTGAGGCAAGTTTGCGCAATATTTTAAAAATCAATTTAACGCAGTATTCTCGGCCGTACATCTCTAGCGAAGTCAACTGAGCGAAAGTTATTGTTTCCCCTCCCTAATGTATTTGAGGAACGTTTTAAAAAATAATCCCCCAGTGGTTTAAGCCGATCGTCCACTGTGCAAGAATTCGCACGGAGAGGTTTGCCACGTAAGCTGCGCGATTCATTTGTTTGTCAGCCACACTTTCGGGCGTATTGTTCTTTCATTGTGATTTTTTCTCTATTACTGTTATTATAAGAGTAGGAGCCCGTGGCTAAATAATAACAGCCGCTCGGGTCGATCTTTAGGTTAAGCCGCGCTTGCCTAGGTTGGTCTGTGGATGGGTGACCACTCATTACGTACCGAGTTTCCCCAGTGCCTCGGAAAGCACGTTAAGCCGTTGGTACCAGGTGTCATTTGTGGATCTTTGATAGTCGTTAGGTAGTCAGTGGCCCAAAAAGTTTGACAATCAGCCTCACTACATATTACCCAGTACTAACTGGGTTGTGGAGGTCAGCAAGGCAGTCAACATGGTTTATTACGAAACATCTCCTCTCCTCTCTGCTCAACCGTTTCCACTAAAGCTAAGCGGAGACGAGAAGTGTTAAAAACGAAATTCTATTGGTGGTTTAGAACACATCTCTCCTCTTGTCTCGTCTCCGCTTCAGTGGACTCCGGCCCTTATACAGCATTCTGCGCTGCGTTTGACGCTCGTAATAAGTACTACGTTTTGTTGCTTATCGTTTTATGTCCTTGATTAACGCCTGATTTGACGGTTAAGTCGTTTGTCGTTTAAGTTTTATGTTTTTGAGGCGGACTTCGGTGATGGATTGATGTTTTTCGCCGACTTTTAAAAAGGAGGAATTTGAGGGGAATATTTTGTTTGATATAAGAGTAGAGGAAGACCAAAGACATAATGGATGGACTGTGTGAAGAATGATATGGCAAGAAAGGAGGTGTCTGATGAGATGTCGAGTAATAGAGAAGTATGAAGTAAGACATGCTGCGTCGACCCCAAATAAATTGGGATAAGGGCAAGAGAATGATGACGATGATTTTGTTTGGCATATTAAACATGTTTTTCTCTATGAATCAAAATTTAGATTGTATTACTATCACATTAACATTTTGAAATTCAGGTGTGGAAAAAACAGAATGCATTATCATGAAACTCATGAAACCCTCTAACATGCGAAGTGTTATGGCGACTGGGGTATACCTTAATCAATCAGAACTCTGCTACGGGGCGAATTGATTGATTGAAGTATCACAGGATTATCTTCTGTGGTAAGGGACCTCATAATCATCTGCACCGAACTATGTAGGTTCGGAAGTATAACGCATACTGATACTGATACTGCTAGCCTGCGTCATCCCACTGCTGGGCAAAGGCCTCTCCCCATGACTTCCAGTTGTTTCGATCCAGGGCTAATGTGTGCCACTGGTTTTTGGTTCTGTTCAGCTCGTCCCGCCATCTTCTACAAGGTGTGCCGCGACGCCTTCTGGCTGTGTCAGGGCGCTATAATAATATAATATAATATCTATCTCTATCTCTCGTATAACGTATTTATTTTAGTACATAGAGGACTTAAATACTTGTATTAAGAAGTTACATTCATGATTAAAATACCTTACAGTTATGCAAAATTCAAAAGCGAATACGGAGAAAATCGCGTTTGATGTTAGAAACACAGTTTCCTCGAAACCTTATGCAATAGTGGGTTGCGCTGGGGCGGCTGCTGCAGGTGCTGAAAACCTCAAACGACGCAAATATAATAACTTAGTTGGTAGTTATGAGTTTGAGCCGTTTGGGGTTGAAACTATGGCCATGGGGTCCGAGTACCTAGTATTTCGGGGAAATCGCTTAGCGGTTGGTCGACTCTTCATGTAACCAGAGAGCTGGTCAATTTTCTGGCAAAAGTATCAGCATTGTCATCCAACTTGGCAATGCTGCCAGCCTTCTGGGCACTATTCCTATTGACAACGATGTGGACGAATTTTTTGACGCTCTTTATTTTTTTCCCCTTTTGATACTTGTAGATATATTTGTTATTATTTTATATCTAGTTGTAGTTTGTAAATAATGTATGTGAATACTGAATTCAAATAAAGCTGTAATAGTTAATTATGAAATGCGTCTTTTCTCAAAGTTGCAATCGTTGTTCCACGAGAAAAGCACCTTTAATTTTTATGTTACTGACTTGTATATACACGCTATTATATCGACTAACTGAGGAGCTCGTGGCTAAATAATAACAGCCACTCGGGTCGATCTTTAGGTTAAGCCGTGCTTGCCTAGGTTGATCTGTGGATGGGTGACCACCCATTACATACCGAGTTTCTCCGTGCCAAGCACGTTAAGCTGTTGGTCCCGGGTGTCATTTGTAGATCTTTGACAGTTGAAGTCAGTGGCCCAAAAAGTCTAACAACCAGTTTTACGAAAGGGTATCGTATTACCCCGTACTAACTGGGTTGTGGAGGACAGATAGGCAGTCGCTCCATGTAAAATACTGGTATTCAGCTGTATCCGGTTAGACTGGAAGCCGACCCCAATATAGTTGGGAAAAGGCTAGGCAGATGATGATATATCGACTAACTGAGATATTTTCGCCTACAAAGAAATACACCTCATCATGAAAGCCTGAACATATTTCTTGTCAACTCGATGCCCGCATTGTTCAAGCTATGACCCACATATTTTGGGGGCCGGATCTAATTCATACTTAGTTAATTAAATGTTGAAGCAACGAATCGTCTCTTTATGGTATTATGAGTTTTATGAAGAAGAAGTATAATAATATTACTGTGAATGTTAGCTTCAAAGAAAATGGTGTGTATTCCAAGTATGTTTTAGTATTATTAGGATAATTTAGGTGGAAGAGAATCTTTGTTTTACTTGGTTAGGTATTTTGTTATTTAGTGTTTACTCCATACATATTTTTGTTATGTTTTGGCAGCCTTACCCAGAATTACATATTAACATTAATTATTACAATAAATTTAAACATTAATTTACTACATTAATAAAGCCTTTATTTCCCAAAATAAAACAATTTCATAATATTTGTATCATCATGCAATTTATAATACCACACCAATCATCACACAATCAAAATCACATTCTACGAGTACATTCCATTAATTATTACATATTTATACATTTACGTTTTTTTTGTTGAGAAACATTAATTAAACAATACAAGTAAACATGAATTAATATTACGAAAACATTGAGTTTTTGTCTCTCTGTAACATTCAAACAACTTTTATGTCTCGTTAAAAGTATTCTGAACCCCCAAAAATATAATTTACTTTTTATCACACAAAGATTTGATCTATCTATTTTCAAAAACACACTTTTGGTACCTATCTGAGCCCTTTCAAAAGATCAAGTACAGCCACGAGCACCAATATGCATTCATTTTCTTAAATTTAAAAGCAACTTTCGAGAGAAATAACGATTGTAACTTGGAGATAGGATCTTTTTTTATAAAAATATGAGTTCCAGAATACTACGTTCGTAACAACATTAAGTTTTAATCAGAATAGTAGGAGAAAAACACTTTTAAAATTTGTTAAGTGTTTACATATTGGTGCTCGTGACTGTACCTATGTTTAAGTTACACACAAAACATAAGCAGCTAACCCTAGACTTTTTCCACGATCAACTTAACCTAAGCTCATAACATAGCAAAACGAGGGTAGTTACTTAGAACGCTCGTGTAACGGAAAGAGCCGATTACTTCCGAAGATTGCCGACTAACGCCGAAGCCTATTGAGTGTGGGCCGAATGCAAATACGGTGTTTGCACGTCAGCCTATCTTGGGCAGGCTTGTTACGATAAGATTTACTGGTTTCAAGATTTTGGGAAAAGGTTTTAGGCTAAGTAAACGAATATTAAAAAAAAGTGAGGAAAAATTGTGGATCCTAGGTTTATTCTACGAGAAAAGCTAATACTGAGTCCAAAGAATAAAACAACAGAAATAATAACAGCCGCTAGGGTCGATCTTTAGGTTAAACCATTCTGGCCTAGCTTGGTCCGTGTATGGGTGACCACCCTTTGCAAACTGAGTTTCCTCCGTGCCTCGGAAAACACGTTAAGCCGCCGGCGTCGGTCCCGGATGTCATTTGAAGATCTTTGTCAGTCGTTACTGGTAGTCATTGGGCCGAAAATGTGACAACCAGTCTTACCAAGGGGTAGTGGTCAGAGATACCGCGGCTCTGGAACACAAAGGGCAAAGAAGGAACATGGATGGGTTTTTGTCAGTACGAGTCTGATACTCCTTTCCACTCCGCCCAGAGAGGGAGGGGCCATTTGATGATTTCCCATCCGAAAAAAAAACAGCAAAAAAAAATAGGTGGTGGTCAAACAGGCAGTCGCTTCATGTAAAATACTGGTATTCAGCCCACCCTAACTTGGGAATAGACTAGGCAGAGGTATATGGGTTGGATCTTACTTCGCCTGCCTGATTTTTCCGTACAATCTTTATAAACAACAGAAATTCACTATTTACCAACAGCAGAACAATTGCCTGTGGTCATAAAAATATTTGTTCCTTGCGGGAATCGAATCGAACAAGCAGCGCAGCCAATCGCTCAGCCACTGTGCCAACCGTGCTGTCAAAGAAGAATGATAAAGAAGTTCGTACATTACAATATTGTAGGCAAGGGGGCGTCCAGTAATTACGCGAGGCAATTTTGGCGAAATTTCAAAACCCACTCCCCACCTGGTGAGATGTCGTGAGATTTGAAGTGAGATTGGGTGGGATTCGGCTCGACTCCCTCCCCCTCCTAAACATCTCACGTAATTACTGGACGCCCCCTAAAGTGTTGAAGCAACTATAGTCTTACGGTGCTCCCTCACTCAACGCGAGCATCCTGTAATGTAACAATCCAAATTTCAATTTTGTATAGAACTGTTACATTACAGGCGAATACTGGCAACACTACTCTGATCCAAAAAAGGTACCTACTAATTAACACTGTGTACTCCAATACCAAATAGATTTTTATTCGCCACGCGAAAGTGTTTGGGCGTGTAGCTCTCGAAGTAATGCTCGCTTAATGTGGCCCACACAGTATAATTACATTAGATTCTTTCTATTCGCATTTCTTTCATAGTCTGCGCCATATTGGAATAGATGTGAATATCGCTGGTTCTTATTCTTTATTACAAACAAAATAAACATACAAATTGCAATAACATAGTATTTTAAAGCTGGTTTTCTTTTATGATAAAAACAATAACTAATGCGAAAAAATATGTAAAAAAATCAGCACTTAGGCTTTAAGAAAAAAAATTAATTAATTTTATGCAACTTGAGCAAATATTCAAAAATTGGCCGTCGTGTCATGTTAGCAGGTACGCATACGTACGCAGTACAAACTAACACTACTCGATGCCATTCATTTTGTTACTGAGAAAATAAGTAATGCCCTGGGATCTTGGACCGTATCGTGATGAAAAGTACATGATGTGTTAATGCAGGCTATAACCTATCTTTGTACCAAATTTCATCTCAATCCGTTAAGTAGTTTTTGCGTGAAAGAGTATCAAACAACCATCTTCACAAGCTTTCGCATTTTATAATATTTTAATAAAATATGCTGAGTTAAAATAAATTGGTGCCATATTGAAATACGCAATCAAATTAAAACACTATCTTTTAAATGGTTATTTTATGTTGTGCAGCTTGTAATAAAAGTAATGAAATGCTAAGGTAAACGAATAAATCCATGCGATATTACACTCTCGTACCACTTAGTCACTGCGACTTTTTGCTACGATAGGAATGCAAAACGGCCGCGATACAGTAGCAATGTTGTCTCTAGTTCTATACTTTCGCCCACGTAACCACGATTCTGTACTCGCTACTATCACGATTCTGTCGCACGTTTGAATCGCTTCTGTGCTACATTTATAATTTTATTAATTCGCATAAACAAGTAATTTTCATGGTTGTGAATTACTGGTGCCTGTGGCAGTTGCAACTAACATTGCTACAAAAAGTCGCCGAGGGCTAATTTATTAGAAACAGAAAATTTATTTCTTAAACTTACACACACTGTCTTTACAGAGTGACCACAATACAATAGTGGTTTGCAAACACACCAAATAACTTGAAAAATCAACTTACGGCTAATACTTAAAAATCTACCTTTATATAACTACCTTAATATTTTAACTATAACTAACAAAATTCAACAAAACTCTTGCGAGTTCACAAAGATTAAAAAAAAAAAAAAAATAACCTTCTTTGGACAGAAATAATTATTTGACCTTCAAAAATCACAGAGTATTGTACCCAAACATTTATCAGGTACAGCCCAAGAAGTGGTTGGGCGTGTAGCTCTTACAATAACGAGCAATTAAATCGGATTCCCACTGTTTAGTCTCCACTAGCTTTCGACCGTGGCTTCGTCTTTGTGGACTTCGGAAATCATCCCAAGGGCTGCTGGGATAAAAATATCCTTTGTCTCTAATCATGCTGGCAGATGGGCGGATGACGTTCAGAAGATCCGCCGGTGAGAACTGGTTGAGACTCGTGCAGACCAGGAAAGCACAAACGAGAGGAGGTGTAATATTCAGCAATAGGATGAATACGGTTGCCAATGATAATGGTGATATATGTAGGATGTTAATTCGGAACGCATCATAATTTAAAAAAAAGTAACTGAGCATGATTGTAGCGATGAGTGAATGAGAGAGTATGTGTGACGATTAAGACGATTCCTATGTATGAAGTGTTTTTAAATATCAAAAGAAGTTTTCAAGACGTGAAGGTTATTAATATTTCGGTCATCCGCACCACCTTAAATAATATATATATATTTTTTTGAGCGGTGTAAAATACCTAATGCATCGTCCGGGAAGTCGGTTTAGTTATGTGGGGCTTGCACCCGCTAAACAATACCGCCGTTGCCTGCGGTCGCCTTGATGGATGAGCCGCAAAAACTGCTACGCATGACGTTCTTGACCTACCCAAAACTCCTTGAGGTGGCCATGTCTCAGGTGAGCCCGGACACCACCACCTCACATGAGGGCCGTGCAATGCGACGATACTCACCCAAGTCATGGTCTGACCATGATCCTTAAACGTAACAGACAGAGTTACTTTCGCACTTATATATTACTAGCCGCCCGTCCCGGCTTCGCACGGGTGGACATTTATTTTCCCCAACCCCCTATTTTTTTCTAGTCATAAATATAGCCTATGTTACTCAGGGATAATGTAGCTTTCTAATGGTGAAAAAATTTTTGAAATCGGCACAGTAGTTTTTGAGTTTATTCATTACAAACACACACACACACACACAAAAATACAAATCTTTCCTCTTTATAATATTAGTGTAGATGGATATTGTTATAATGGTGATGTATGTATGAGCGTTGTATTACGGTAAGTGAATTACCTCGTTTGATTCCGTTCTGACCTTTCCACGAGTCGTCGGTCTTTGCGAGAAAATTAAATACAAAAGTTGATAGGTCAAGTGAAGTTTCTAGCCAAATATTTTATTAAAGAATCGGGTAAAATAATAATCTCTACGGAGTAGGTATTGTTTTAACGAAATCTCTTTTCGATCTTACGAGGTCTATTCAATTTTGTGTTGTTAAATGTCACGTCAATACAACAGTATTGTTTTAGTCCTCTAGTAATACCCAATGGGTATATTTTTTGTCAAAATAATTAACAGATCAAAGACATTATGAGTGATCAAGGGATTTCGCAAACTAGATATTGGCGATAAAAAAATTCACAACAGACCGTCTACCTAGCCTTTTTGCTATGTTGGGGTCGGCTTCCAGTCTAACCGGATGCAGCTGAATTATTACATATAGTATTTAACATAGAGCGACTGCCTATCTGACCTCCACAACCTAGTTAGAACTGAGTAATACGATACCGCTTGGTAAGACTGGTTGTCAGACTTTTTGGGATGCAGCTGAGTACCAGTATTTTACATGGAGCGACTGCTAACGCGACTTCCGCACCCTTATTGCTGGATACTCCTCGGAAAGACCAGAAAAGTACCCATAGTTACTAATCTAATTTAGGGTAGAGTACAAGCACAGGATTATTGCAACTGTTAATCTACAATGCAACACCCCTGAGACACGTGAGGCGAACACAAAATGGGGTAACATTGAAAATTTACGCATTTGAAATCGAGCGTAGTGCATAATGGACAAGACTAATTGGTTACTTCATAACGCCTATCTTACCACATTGCATTCGCGTCATAAGACCACACTCAGAAAATGCCTAACCGTCCTAATACGGCACACAAGCACCTAATATGGCCACTTAACCCCCACAAAACAGTACCCCATACATATTCACCCCCCATTCAAATCTTAGGCACACAAGACGAACAGCAGCCTTCACTTACCGCTAATCGTGGCGCAACATCGATGGTCCTTCAGCTGAGCAGTGGCCAAGGACCTTGGAGGACTGTGGAGGACCATGGAGCACTCTGGAGGCCTCTTCAGTATCGAGCCATTTCACTCGCCCTGTATATTATAAACTGAGTTCCAATGTGTTTTGTTGGGATCTATTTTTGAGGGAAGCTTCTTGTGTATTATTTTTTTGGGAGTGAAGTGTCTTTATCGATGGATGATTGAGTAAATGTTCAGCTTTTGTGAAGATTCACGTAGCACACGCCTGTAATCCCCGAAGGATAAGGCAGAGGTCTACCTAATAGTACACCCACATTTCGCCAGTTATATTTAAGTCCCATATAATAGTGGGCGAGTCTATTGCCATCACAAATCCAGACTCCGTGGCTGCTACTGAGAAATTTCTGATGGAAAACTCAATAATAATTTGCGCGAGCCGGGAATTGAACCTAGGACCTCAATACATACATAAACTCACGCCTTTTTCACATGGAGGTAGGCACAGAACGCAGACTGCTACGATCCATCCAAAACTTCTCTCGTTTGCTTATTCCATTCATTCCATCGTATTATTCAAATAACTTCACACTGTATTATAACCTCTCAAAATATGACGTCACAATTCTGAAGCATCCTCCGTGCTACACAAACAGTAGCTATCGCAAGATCGCTCGCTCAGCTCGCTCTGTTCCCTTTGATTAGCAGGCAAATTGGCCCAACGTTTTTATTTTTAATAGAAGGGGCCGAGCTTACTTCGGCATTTTTTCGACGGACCAAACATTGTTCTCTAAAGGCCGTTCGAACATTAAATAGGTAAATACAGAAGGTTTGATCTACAGGACAGACGTACGCACCATAGCCGTCTCTTTCAAATGATGTCAGTTGTGAGTAAAATAAACTAGAGGATGGTTTTCCACTCTTAACATGGCGCATGAAAAAGCAAAACACAAAAAAAGAATTCATCATTACCTGCCTAGCCTTTTTTCGACTATGTTGGGGTCTTCCAGTGACCGGCTGCAACTGAATACCAGTGTTCTACATGGAGTGACTGCTTCTCCGACAGTAAGTGCTAGGCATTTTGTTAAAATTCTAAATATGTAGTCTTGCGTTTGGCCGTAATGAAGCGATGTGAAGCGATGACGCGGCATAAGGTGGAGCACGCTTGCCTAGAATAAAACGATTCACTCGAATTTTGAAGATATCTTGATTATAATGATCGGGAAACAAAGAAGCCGGCAGTGAATTCCACGGACTGGGGCGGTTCGCACAATAAATGTGGCACAGACTTTCAGCCCCGGAAAAACTGCCACAAAAAATAAATTTTGAGGAACATTAATAAAGGGTGTAAAAATACCCTTAACGAAGCCGAAAGGCACTTGTTCTCCCCGTCATTGCGATCATATTTTTGTTCTGGACCACACCTAGTTACGGAGATATTGGAGGTCAAAATTCTTTTAATAATACTATATTTAAAGGTTTTAATTTTACTTTAGTTACCTCCATGACCCGTTTACTATTTAAAGCATCCATCAGCACTAAGTTTTGAGTGCGTTACATTGAGTTTTACCGTAAAACGTAATTATTCACCCCAAAAAAAAAAAAAATCGTTTCCCAGCAATAATTTTTGTGTAGGACGACTTAGTTTGATGTAAATAATGCTTGGTTGACGGCTTCGTGAATGGTCCGTTTACACTCTGTATATTTACGTTACATTAACGTAAAATAGTCATCGCTCAGAATAATTCTGTGAGTCATGTGCGAAACTGTTGTAACTTGTCGAAACTTCTGTACCATTTTTTTACTTCGTGATTTCGAAGGTGGGCGGGGAATCTGCGAAAAGGCCCGATAACAAGCTCGTTGAGATTTTGTTTGGGTCATGGGAATATGCATGGGACGTTATTAAAAATCTGAAGAATTGTACTTCATGTACCCTATTGTTATGTCAGCTTTTGTTGTGATTGGGACTCGTGGAATTGTGATCGTTTTTCGTGAGGAACGCTAAAAATAGAATAGTGTTGTTAAATACGTTTTATTTTAATATCCTATGGTATTTCTATAACTCAAACTAATCTCAAAACATTGATTTCAATTAGACCATTACAGGCACTTTTGAATGTCAGAACAAAAAAGAAAGCGAAGCTACAGTCACAGACACAAGGCATAATAACTTGTGAAAGTACTGTAGTTGCCCATTCCAAGGGGTAGATCTCTATGGAGAAGAATGGGCAAGAAACTCCATCGACACTCTTATCCCAACTTGAATCCCCTTTTTAACCCCTAGAGCAGCGTTGGCCTTGTGGTGGCGGCCCGGACTTATGAGCAGTAAGTCGTGGATTCGAACACAGGCAGGCGCAATACTTTCTGTAATTTATTTCAACACCACTGCTCTCAAAACTGTAAAGGAAAACATCGTGAGGAAACCAGCATGTCTTAGAACCAAAAATTCGAAGATATGTGACATCTACTAACCCGCACTGGGCCCGCGTGGTGGATTGCAGCCCCATTCCCTCTCATAGAGAGGAGGCCTGTGTTCCAGCAGTGGGAACATTATAGGCTGATTATTATAACCCCTTTAGGGGGTGACTTTTTAATAAATAAAACTAGCGGATTCATGCTTCTTTACTGAGCATAGTCATTCCGTGTATTAAAGCTAGATTTTATGTTACATATTATTGCAAAAAAAATACAATAATAAAACGACATCATGAATAAGATTTTTTTTCTTATCTACATGTTTCGAATTAAAATAAATAAAAGCGTCCATAAAAAGTCATTATTTACAACAATACTTTATTCTTTTATCATGCAAAATTAAAACCCTTATCAGATTTTCCCCTGACGTGAATAACCAGAAAAAAAAGAAAATTGGCTAACCCTCAACCGCTGGGTGGTACAAAAAAGGGTGGGACATATAAATAGTGGTCTCAGACTGGAATAAATTAAGCCGACTGACCGAATAATTGTTAACTGCTGGATAAATAGTACAAATTATACGTCTAACCACATTTATCTCCGGCGAACACTCGAAGCGGGGATCCCGGACCAGTGTGTGTCAGGACTTGGCGCAATTTTTACCTATTTTTTTTATTATATTTTTTTTTAATAGTTTGTTGTGGTAATTTTGAGGTTGGTATTAACAATTTGGGGAGTTCATGGTTCATTTAATTTAACTTTAATTTAACCTATCGAAGTCCATCGCTGGACACAATATATAGATCCCAAGCTATCTGTCCTAGCCAACTTACGCCTTGAGTTAATGGTTATAACATTTATATCCATACAATTTTTTTCATGTTGTTACCCAAAAATGATGAACACTTTAAGAGATTTGAGAGTCCATGCAAACATTCTATCTAGGTAGAATACTATCAATTTAAATATCAAATACCTTATGAAAAAAAAAACATCTGATCTATGAGCAAATTATACCTTAACAAATTGTGCGTAAGAACAAAAAAACAATTATTCATCATCATCTGTCTAGCCTTTTCCCAACTATGTTGGGGTCGGCTTTCAGTCTAACCTGATGCAGCTGAATACCAGTATTTCACATGGAGCAACTGCCTATCTGACCCCACACCCCATTTAGCACTGGTAAGACTGGTTGTCGGACTTTTTGGGAAAAAAAATAAAACAAACAATTATTATCAAACGAAATCGAGGTCCACAGTTTTAGCGTCGGATCACCGTCCTCTGTTTTTCCATTACCCGGTCAGATCCAAGGAAAATGGCTCTTTTATTTGCTGAATAGTGAATGTTGAGCACTTATCCTTACGGGTTCACTTAAAGAGTAATGTGGACACTTCGCAGCGGCTTAGCATTGGCACAGAGTTGTCAACGTCGTGGAGAATATTGTACCTAATTTTCTTTTGATTCTTGGAGAATGTTTTAAGTTTGGAGTGGTTTTTTTTTTTGTGGCGAGGAAAAGCACAACATCGAGAGCAGTAGAAAGAATGGCGGGACACCTTTGCCAGGAGTGCATTGGTGGCAAATTCCAGGCTAAAAAAAATATGAAAAAGTACCACTAATCGGTCGGTTTCCAGTGTAACCGAATGCAGCCGAGACCCCAGTTAGGACTGCCTAATACGATACCCCTTGGTAAGACTAGTTGTCGGAACCTCGACTGCCTGTAACGACTGCCAAAGATCTACAAATGACAGCCGGGACCAACGCGCAACGGCTTAACGTGCTTTCCGAGGCACGGAGGTAACTCGATATGAAATGGGTCCACGGATCAACCTAAAGATCGACCCGAGCGGCTATTATTATTTAGCCACGAGCACATAAGTACCAATGTGACTTGAAATAGTAATGAAATTCATTCCCGTTTTCAATAACATGACGCCATCTGAACTAATGCCTAAAAAAAGCATTTTTTAGGTTTTTTAACGAAAACTTAGACACCTAGTTTCAGTGAAAACGGGCTTTCGAATTAAAGAAATAAGTAGGTATCTATAACACGTTAGCGTGTCTATGATAAAAAAATATTATTCGTTTGTATCAATGTTTTATTTGAAGTCTTAAATTATTCAGGGCCGCTAATTTACTCTTTTTATTCTAAATTATACGTTTTAGTATTTTAGTGTTAAATTATTCGAAAAGGTTCTCCATTAAGTTGAATGTTCTCTGTAATTATAAATCTTTGTACCTAATAAAATGCTTGTAGACCAATTTGAAAAGGTTTCGCAGAATGTGTTTTATTTTTAAAATTAAATCTAGTTTGTAATTTTTTTTTGAAAGTCCGGCCTTATTAGTTAATATTATTAAATTAATAGACCTCTTTGTCAATAACTCAATTCTAGTAATCTACAGGGTGTAAACGGACCCTTAACGAAGCCGTCAACCAAGCATTATGTACATCAAACTAAGTCACCCTACGCAAAAATTATTGCTGGGAAACGACTTTTTTCTTTGGGGTGCAAAATCATGTTTTACGGTAAAACTCAATGTATCGCACTCAAAACTTGGTGCTGATTGATACTTTGAATAGTAAACGGGTCATGGAGGTAATTAAAGTAAAGTTAAAACCTTAAAAAGTAGTATTTAAAAAAAACTTGTGAAAAAATTGAACTTTGACCTCCATGATCTCCGTAACTAGAAGGTTCCCAGGTATGGTCCGGAACAAAAAAATATCGCAATGACGAGGAGAACAAGTGCCTTTCAGCTTCGTGAAGGGTCTTTTTACACCCTTTATATCTACTGTTAACAGGAATAGTACAAACAGGTACTCAACATTGCTACTGAATTATTTGCGCTAAATTGTAGGAAACTCGTGTTGTGTTTGCACTTGGTTCCAAAATGAACTTTACCGCGTATTTATGAACGTATAAACTTAAACTTTGCATTACCTAAATTAATTGCCAAGGTGTCTATTCATTCTAATTCTCCATTACTTAAAATTTGCCTCCCTGCATTGTTTAGTTAGTCATATTTAACTGTAGGTTATACATTCATTAAAAAAATAACTATGGCTTCTATACTGTTTGAATGCAAACACGCTAAAAGAGAGAAAAGAAAGAGAAAAAGTATTTATTAGACTTACACAGGACAAAACAAAAAAAAAAAAACAAACACCACAAAACAGAAACAATTCTGGTCTGTTACCACAACACATCTATCCTATGATCTCACACCTTTTGCCGGTGCTAAATTAGGTCCTTGCCCATACGTCATCTCCGTACTAACACCTGAATTTCCCAAAGAATATCATATATTCAATTTTAGGGAGCCAACTCCAGCGTTTTCTTTGCCGCGTAAATACCTTTTATTTGACGCTATTGACCCTCTCTGCATGACCAAATCATATTATCATAATAAAGTACTTATATATGGCTAAATAATAACAGCCACTCGGGGGTCGATCTTTAGGTTAAGCCGTGCTTGCCTAGGTTGGTCTGTGGATGGGTGACCACCCATTGCATACTGAGTTTCCTCTGTGCCTCGGAGAGCACGTAAAGCCATTGGTCCCGGCTGTCATTTGTAAATTTGTGACAGTCGTTACAGGTAGTCAGTGGCCCAAAAAGTCTGACAACCAGTCTTACTAAGGGGTATCGTATTACTCAGTACTAACTGGGTTGTGGAGGTCAGATAGGCAGTCGCTCTTTGTAAAATACTGGTATTCAGTTGCATCCGGTTAGACTAGAAGCCGACCCCAACATAGTTGGGAAAAGGCTAGGCAGATGATGAAAGCACTTTTATTAAATGTTAGTAACTGCGACTTCTTTTCAGCTCTTTTAAAAGAAAACCGGTTGGCAGTATAACTGACCACAGATCCAAACGATAGTCACATCTTCATCTATTTATCCTTAATCTATGCCCTTTCTCCTTCACTATCAGAATGCTGCACCATCCTCAACCAAAATTAATTAATTCAGACAAACTTCGCGATACTCACTGTTTTTCGGCGACTCCGCCATGCTTCGGCGAACTCAGCAAAACGACTTTCGGCGTAAAATTATATTCTTGGCGTCATATCTGACTCACTGCCGTAGTCTGAGACGTCGTTTGAGAATATATACGTAGACAATCGTGAATTTTAATATACCAGTCTATATTACGTTGTCGCTGAAAAATATGTCTGACTGGCTTTTGCATGCGGTTTCACCCGCGTGGCGGTCATAAATTATCCCACGGGAACGTACTACTCGGACAATAAGTATCCTATATCCTTACCTAGGTGATGGTCTATCCTTGTGACGAATTTCATTGAGAAATTAGAATTAGAGTTCAGCTGGACGCAAAATGGTAACAGACTGATCGACAGACAGTCACTTTTACAAAATATTAGTATGGAGAGCATTTCGATTCCGTTGACGTGTGCTAAGATAATTATGCTGTTTATCATCATCATCTCCTTACCCTATCTGACAACAAGGGTTGGCTTCAAGTCTCAGGATGCAGCTGAATACCATCACTTTACATGGATCAACTGCCTTAGAGTCTGTATTTGTGCCCGGTTGATGGCAATAGGCTTGCCCCCAATTCCATGGGACTTAAACATAACTGGCGAAATGTGGGTGTATGCAGCCGAATATCATCACTTTACATGGATCAACTGCCTAAGAAAGAGTCTGGATTTGCGCCCGGTTGATGGCAATAGACTAACTCCCTTTTACAAGGCACTCAAACTAAATGTAGATGTACTACATATAAGAACACTTCTTTTTAAAAACTAAATCAAAAGTCATTTATTCAAATTAGGCTGAGGATCCGCCCTTTTTGAACCTCAATTACACAAGACAGTCCCCTGAAACACCCCCCTTTGCCTTTGCCTAACCCCTGGGAGATTAAAGGCGTGATGTTTATGTTATTACTAAGTGTCGTCTCAGAGTACGGCAGTTAGTGTGTACGGTATCTTAAGAAAGAAGATTTATTTCGGGATTACGTTTAGTCAAGATTATGGTCGTTCTGTTTTTACGCTGATGTCGAGCTGAAGGCTTGCCATGGTTGCTGACGTCTGTTTCTTGTTATCTTGTAGGTTTTAAGCTAGAGAGAGGAATAATTGATGTTTTGGTTGGAGAGTCTGTCTTCTTCAAACAAACAATTAACAATATTTTATATTTTACAGCTTCTGGGATGGTATGGAACTCAAATGGAGTTGGGCAGGACACCTAGCAAGGCGCGGTGATGGCAGGTGGAGTAAAGCTGTGACCGAGTGGCGACCAAGGAATGGAAAGAGAAGTGTTGGTCTGCGGCGAGATATGCAGAGGGATGAGACATTGTGCCAGTTTGGCACAAGCAAAGAGGGACCTGTACCCAGCAGTGGGTGAAGTCGGGCTGTGGATGATGACGATGATGATACAGTTTGGGCCCAGCAGGTGGCAACGTTTATTGCAGTGTCAGCAGAGTTATTCAGATCGGTAAACGGACACCTGGGACACTCCAGCAGGTGGGAGGGGGGCATAGTTTGACCCGGAGCGCCGCACTCGCATTCGGTGTTGGAGGAATTAATACCTAATACCCCATTTTGCCAGATGACAAAAGTCTGACAACCAGTCTTACCAAGGGGTATCGTATTACCCAGTAATAACTGGGTTGTGGAGGTCTGACAGGCAGTCGCTCCACGTAAAATACTGGTATTCAGCTGCATCCGGTTAAGACTGGAAGCCGACCCCAATATAGTTGGGAAAAGGCTAGGCAGATGATGATGACCCCATTTTGCCAGATTATGTTTGCAGCGGCCGACTTGGGTACGCAATCGATTCAAAGCTTTCCAAATAGGCCATTTTAGTTCACGTCCGGGAGCCAGGTGTTCTTGGGCCTTCACGAAGTTGCGAGCTGGTGGACATCTTGTCTGTTAATTGCAAAGGCAAAGGCTGCTCTTCCCTCCTTCCACTTATCTCTATCCATTGCGGTTATTGGCCAATCTTTTAGAAAAGATTCGAGCTCGTCAAATATAACATAGGTAATACATAAAGAGCTAACTTAGTTAGAATAAACATTACGCGTAACAAAACGCTTGTGATGTGGTTAAAGTACTTCTTTTGAAACAATAAAATAACCCTGAAACTAAACCTAAAATTTCATAATAACAATTTCTCAACAAACTGTAGTAAGTAATTTCCCAATACATGTCAGTATACCCTACGTATATTAAATTATAAGAATCTAATTAAATCTAATCTTGAAATTAATCAAGTTATGTTGTACAAGAGACGGTTTGCTGACGAAATTAAACTTTAATAGAAACATTGTTCGACAATTTCGAGGAGAATCAATTTGTTTGTACCTACAGATTTTCAATTATATTGTTTTTCCAATATTAGTTTATTAAAATACCATGTTGCTATGGACGAAAACTTGAGACGTTCTTGGAAATTCCAACTCGTGACTTGAGAAGTACTAGTCAGGGTCGATGTGAATGAAAATTTATTCAAAAAATCTCAAAACCGTTACCGTAACATGTAGTTTAATAACAAAATACTACAAGGTGATATGAACCTTTCGGTACCTTTGATGTCTGGGCTTCCGTATGTTTTTTCACGGGTTACCAATGAAAACCAGCGCTGTGCTGTGGGCCCCCCATAGCACAGCATCATGCTGAGTGGTAACCTGCTTGTCGCAGTCACGACGTGCAAGCTGTCAACTTTTTTCTATGGTTCCGCCCTGTTGAATTTATAAATATTTGTATGTTTATTGTTATTTTTTGTCATTTTGTATGATGCAAGTCAAGTCCCAGCGTAAAATAAATATTTTTTCTTTCTTTCTTTCTTTATGGTTATTCTTCTACATGTTTTTCAAAAACTCATCATCTGCCTAGTTTTTTCCCAACTGTATTGGGGTCGGCTTCCAGTCTAACCGGATGCAGCTGAATACTAGTATTTTACATGGAGCGACTGCCTAACTGACCTCCACAGCCCAGTTAGTACTGGGTAATACGATACCCCTTGGTAAGAATGGTTGTCAGATTTTTTGGGCCACTGACTACCTAACGACTGTCAAAGATCTACAAATGACACCCGGGACCAACGGCTTAACGTGCTTTCCGAGGCAAGGAGAAAATTCGGGTGGTCACCCATCCACAGATCAACCTAGGCAAGCACGGATTAACCTAAAGATCGACCCGAGCGGCTGTTATTATTTAGCCACGAGCTAAAAAACTAATAAGTAAAAACAAAATAAACACTATTTACAAGAGAAATCGTGTGTCTGAAAGTTTAATAAGTAGGTACGTCTTCATAATAGAATTACATAAGTCCCGGACCGCCGGAATGTTTTATTTTTAACAAAGGTTGCCTGCGTTCGGTACTACATACATTATACATCACTAGTACGGAGCTACGAAGATCTTCGATCTTCTACACCTTGCTGAATCTTTGATAAACTGTTGTAGTTACAAGTGTGGCAGCTGAGCGCAGTGGGTTCGATTTCCTGGGGAGGTAAAGTTTAATTTAGGTTTTTCTTTCATAATATACCGAGCCTTTTCCCTACTAACTATTTTTGGGAGGTCGGCTTCCAGTCGAACCGGATGCAGCTGAATACAAGTATTTTACATGGAGCGACTAACTGTCTGACTGCCACAACCCAGTTAGTTCTGGGTAAAACGAAACCACTTGATAAGATAGGTTGTCAGACTTTCAGGCCACTGGCTACCTGTCGAAGATATACAAATGCCGGAAACACAGCCGGGACCAACACCTTAACGTGCTTTCCTAGGCACGGAGGCAATTTGGAATGTAATGGGTGGTCGCCCATCCACGGACTAACCTAGGTAAGCGTGGCTTAACCTGAAGATCGATCCGAGTGGCTGTTATTATTTAGCTTATAAGGAACTAACTGGTGAAATCATGGTATCATAGGACTTGTTAATTAATTTGAAAACAAGGTCAAAAATTATCTAGTGAAACTACGAAGCGTTTGCAATTTTTGCTAAATTGACTTTGTATAATCGTGATAATGAGTACTTCTATGATTCAGTCATCACCAAGACAAGAAAACTGGTAAATCGAAACCCCAGTATTTATCATCAAAGTCGACAAACAACATGGTGTTATTCTTCAAAACTCATCTTTTTTATTTGTTTGGCTCGCCTGATGTGAAGCGATGACAGGGCCCAGGGTGCAGCACGCTTGCCTAGAAGAAACCGATTCACTCGAACTTTGAAGAGATCTAGATTATAGTGTTTTATTTTTAAAGGTCGTTGCCCCACACTAGGAATTTCTCCTGTATCGTGAGTGCGTTTACAAACATTTAAACTCACATACACACAGCCAGACCCGGAAGAACTGTCTGTAAGCCAAACCAATATTTGTTCCGTGTGGGGAGCGACCCGGCTACGCGCAGCGCAGCAGTCAATCGCTCAGTCACTGCGCAACCGTGCCCCCAAAAATTAAGATATTGGTCTTTATCAATACCTCCTCCACCTTTTCTTACTCTCAGAACTCAGGCCGGTCTAGTCTCATGCAGAACAAATGCGGCTACTATTAGCCTCCGAGGTGACGTTCACAAACATTGGCACTGTGAGAAATCCCTGCAAGAATACAATTCAATTAGATATACGGAGCGGGCTGGATTATCTGGTTTCTTGAGTACTAGAATTATATATAAGCAGATGATGATTTTAGATTGAATGAAATGATTGAATTGAATGTGGTTGGTGTGGTGCGGTGGTTTTTTTTTTCGGATAGGAAATCATCAAATGACCTCACCTAATCTGGGCGGAGTGTAAAGGAGTGTCAGACTCGTACTGACTAAAACCCATCCATGTTCCTTTTTTGCCCTTTATGTTCCAGGGCCGTGGTATCTCTTTCAAACAGTCCCGCAGCCCCGGCAGGCATCGGCCCTTGCGGACCCTTTCGTGGTTGCTGACATCTCTTTGAGGCGCGTGGAACACGAACGCGCCGTCGACACGGTGTGGTGCGGTGTTTGAGTATACATTTGGATGGGTATACGTTATATGCGTTTCCACCAGAGATGAGCGAGGATGCGTAATGATTGATGTATGGAACTAAAAAATCACATAGCTAGAATAGCTGAATCTGTGAAAAAGAAGCGATATAATTGGTTAATTTCACACACATGCTCACTCGCTGCGTATCCTCGCTAATATCTGGTGGAAATGCAGCCTATGAGTAGAGGAAAACCAAAGAAACGATGGATGTGATAGGTTGATATGGCAAGAAAGGAGGTGTCTAATTACATGACGAGTAATAGAGTAGTATGGAAGAAGAAGACATGCTGCGCCGACCCCAAATAAATTAGGACAAGGCAGAAGAATGATGATGATGATTATGATTGAATTGAATGTGGTTGGAAACTTGGTTCTATACCCATTTCAAGGATATTGAGATTCCCAATACGTTCTGGGTTTTTAAGAGGTCCTGGGTTCGATTTCCGGGTCAGGCAAATTGTTATTGGGCTTTCTCGCCTCCAATTTCAGGGGACTTAAACATAACTGGCAAAATGTGGGTGTACTATTAGGTACACCTCTGCCTAACCCTTCGGGGATTACAGGCGTGATGTTATATTTTATGTAAAGATTTACTTTGCTTTCAAGGTTACCGTGTACATAATTATCATGATAATACGTAACTATTTTTTGTAACTGATTAATTATTTATTGTTGACTGTTATCGTAGTTCTAAGTGGTCATGTGCGTGTTAGTTTTCAGAGTATAATTATACTCACGATATTCAAATCTAAGGTTTATTATATGCCCCTGGTTTGTACAGCTGTAATAGCAACATGTCATGAGACATCGAGATTTCTGTATCAATTATCAACTTTCTGGGGCATCATCATCATATCTGCCTAGCCTTTTCCCAACTATGTTGGTGTCGGCTTCCAATCTTACCGGATTCAGCTGAATACTAGTATTTTACATGGAGCGACTGCCTATCTGACCTCCACAACCCATTTAGTACGAGGTAATACGATATCCCTTTGATAAGACTGTTTGTCAGACTTTCGGGCCACTGACTACCTGTAACGACTGTCGAAGATCTATAAATGACAGCCGGAAACAACGGCTTAACGTGCTTTTTGAGGCACGGAGGAAACTTGATATGAAAAGGGTGGTCACCCATCCTCGGACCAACCTAGGCAAGCGCGGCTTAACCTGAAGATCGACCTGACCCGCTGTTGTTATTTAGCCACGAGCTCTTCCGCTCTAAATAAATAATAAAATCAGGAAAACTGAATCAAAATTCGCAATGTAGGTACTTGTACATCTAAGTGGTCACACTAAGGGCCACGAAAAGCGTTTTTGTTATGATGGGTTGTGGAGGTCAGATAGGCAGTCGCTCCTTGTAACTAAAATACTGGTATTTAGCTGCATCCGGTTAGACAGTAAGCCGACCCTAACGTAGTTGGGAAAAGGCTAGGCAGATGATGGTAATAGTAATATCAGGCCTAAAACAGCAAAATGAAATCAATCGTAATTATAATTTTCAAACAGTACAACGGCCCGTTTCCACTGCGGCTCATCGAAAATTGATGGCGGCACTATCACCGCTCAAGAAATTATCGTAGCAATGAATTGTCGTACACAGATGCATAGAGACTAGATGTGTTGGTGTACTTGAATGAGACACACGACAGAGCTGTCCAGGTGCTACGTACTGGCTTTAGTGTGGGAAAGAGACGGAGCTATAGAGGACGTCTAGCGCTATCTCTTTCCCACTCTGGAGTAAGATTAAAACAATAATGCTTTGAGACGTCATGGTAGCTCTGGTCAGAAAAATCTGAGTCATCGATTCGAGAAGAAGATGTGTTAGTTCTTGGGATTCTTTTCTGAAGGGTTAAGAAGCCCTTTGGGAGGAAAGAGCTACCCTTTGGGGGTGATGGTTTCGATACAGAACAGAGTATTTTTGGTGGATATTGTATTGCTGATAAAAAATTCTCGTTACATTTTCAGGTCAGTTACTTAGTTCAATAAGATGGCGCTGTGAATCTCTGGCGCTTTTCCTTCTTCTCGGCGTTGTTTAAAAAATATATTAAAAAGGTCCAAATTTCAGCTACGTGTCATTGAGGGCATGCGGAACCCGGTTTCTCGTGATCTAGTGTCATTGCACGCGGCATCTAGCACTGTTATCGCTGCTACGATATGTTGCAGTGGATTGTGGTAGTGGCATGCAAAAACGTTAATAACCTACGTAGATGTGTATAAGTATGTATTGATTGAACGTCGCATGTGGAGTCACTTTTCAAGCAAACAAAACTCTTACTAGCAAGCAGTTTATTATGAAGTCACAGTTTATATTAGAAATCTGTAGCTTATGTGTCCAGTATTTGGCGGCACGTCAATAATAACGTAGTCCCAATTTCACAACAACTGAATGTACGTACACATTTAATTTTTATCAAATATCAAATTCCGATGTATATGTCACCGTAAAATTGTCAATTTGCAGATTATAATCTACCGAAAAATAATGCGTTAAATTGTAAGCAGTATGTGTCGGTTCACAATCATTTGACAGTTTACAATCTCGCGAGATAGATTGTAATCTAACGGTACTTACAATTTTACGGAGACATATACAAAGCCACTTCCAGTACCCTTAGACCCAGTACACACGATCAAATTACCGCGACATTGCGCACATGTGCACAAGACCTACACAAAGGAATAACTTCCCTTTGTTTTCGGACCTTAGTTGATGCGCGATTTTATTATCATTATAGAGATAATGCTAATTTATGGCGGACGTTAATTTGATCGCTTTAGTCTTAGGTGTGTTTATGGCTTTATTACTGGGAGGTTAGTAGGTAAATCGAGTACTGGTACATTGTACCAGAGCGTTAGCAGATGGGTGTTAGCCTACCAGCAGCGAAGGGTTAATTTTTGTAAGAGGTAAGCCGGAGTACATATCTTTAATGTGATATTATTATTTGTCTATACAATACTGACTGTGTAATTTTTCAAAGGGAACCCGGTAGGAATCGAATTGTATGGAACCTTCGCCACTGTAGCCTACTATCATTTTTGCGACCGAAATGTTAGTATTAAATTAACTGTATTACACTTTGAGAGGGAAGGAGAGACGAAGACCAAGGAAACGAAGGATGTTTTTTTTTATGATGGGAAATCATCAAATGACCCCTCCCGGACTGGGCGGTGCGGAAGGGAGCGTCAGCATTGTACTGACTAAAACTCATCCATGTTCCTTCTTTGCCCTTTGTGTTCCAGGGCCGCGATATCACAACGATGGATGAATTGTGTGAGGAATGATATGAAAGAAAAAGTAGTAAATGATAGCGTGACGGTTGACAGGGGAGAGAGGAAGAAAAATACGTATTGCGCCGACCCCAAGTGACAGTTCAGTGGTCACCCGAGAAAAAACGTACAGCTTACTTAAAATATAAAACCATAAAAACAGGTACATTGACTCTAAAATCCAACATCCCCATCCAAATCACAGAAACATTGCTCAAAACCAAAACACGGTACCAGACAAAAAACACCTAGCACCCAAAAACAATTTAATTGTATAACACCGGTTGGAGGGCATTAGCGAAAATAAAATAAACACCGCCGTCGCCCTCTGGCGGCAGGAAATGAAAAAGCACTCGACGTTTTGAGAGGCGCGGTGTAAGGCAAAAGTACTGCACTAACAAACTGCTTTGTTCGCGCCAGTACATTCGGGGCGATTCGTGTGGATTAGGATATGGTAGATGACTGATTTTTTTTGTGTTTTGGCGATATTATTATGTTGTAGTGAATTGGGTTTTCTACATTAGTGATGGATTAAAACATATTTTAGTCTTGTTATAAATGTTTTATTATCCAGAGTTTTTTTTTTCGTTAATAGGAAGCGCGTACAACACGGTTACAATGATTTTATTTTAAAATTAATTTCCCTCCAGTATCGGTCCTTTAAAGCAAAAATCAACCCGAGCTGGACAGACAGTGCTGCGGACCGGTGTCCGCAGCACTGCGCTGTGCTGTGCTGTGGGCTGGACAGATATTTCAGTAATTTTTCTGTCACATTCCGCTGTCCCCAGTCTGGTCCACTCTCCAATCCGCTCGCTATGACCATACCTTAAATACTCGACTCATCTTATAACAATGAACTACAATCGTCTATCCATCTGCCACTCGCAATGCTTAAACATCCTATGACATTAAGAAACCAACACACATTATAATATAAATAAGTTACACCAAACTCAACCCCTTATAATTAGCGATACTAATGTCGAATCTCATGTTTGGCATACCCATCAAAATGTCAAGTATTTGCCCCCGAAGTGAACGTACAATTTAAACACTCAATTAAATATTTCTGCTTACCACAAAAGGGAAGGTAAGCATGCAGATATTTACAGTATTAATATACGGAGATGAAAGGAATGGATAAGCCGGGAAAGACGCGGGTTTCTCCCATGTATGTATTGACAATCTAATTTTACGTTATACCGGGCTTGTAATTGACGTAATAAAGTATTAGAATACATTATTAGGGAAAACAAAATGTATTTTGCGGAGGTTTGATAAGTAAATGAACACGTAATGGTTTAAAATTGGGATATTGTGATCATTACTCGTTTCCTCGTTGAGTGAGAAGAGATATTTTAACCGACTTCTTAAAAAATAGGAGGTTATGTGTTTAGATTTTTTTTTGGAAGTCGGTTAGGTATTTTTTTTTGGCAAAATGTTTTTTTGTCCTATCCAAAACAAATAAAATGTATCAAATCTATTAGATGTGATCTTTGCGTTCCTCAAAGAGCTCATTTAAAGGTTATGTCAGATACCTATCATAAAATTATAAATTATAATGTTTAAATAGTGTAATTGGATTCGGTCGTTCAGTCGTTTTATTTGAATAAATAAAAAATTAAGATGAGTGTTCAAAAAACCTAGAAGTCTGAAAGGAAACTAGTCCTACAGAAGAATCTTAGAATATCTCTGAGTTATTTACCTATGCTCAGCCACATTTGAAACAACTCATTAAAAAAAACTACAGGCGTGGAAAAAACACAAACTTGTAAATGCCAGCTACCGTGTTCCATTCCCAAACAAACCTAACAGAGGCAAAAATTACTAGCCGATCGGCGTGAACTACCGACTACCGGCGTCGCCACCCTACTGTCGTGTGCCTAAGACATTTTCCAATAAATATGTTTTACACTAGATTTCCATTTAACAAACTATACATTTCTGATACGGAAATTTTATGAAACTGAAATTGTAAATGGGATTTTGTTTGAAGATTTTTCAATAAATATTTTGCTATCCGTAATGTAGCAGTATGTAATGTGTCCGATAATAAGAGGAGTTCGTGGCTAATTACAGCCGCTCGGGTCAATCTTTAGGTTAAGCCGTGCGTGTTTAGGTTGGTCCGTGGATGGGTGACCACACATAACATACCGAGTTTCCTTTATGCCTCAAAAAGCACGTTAAGCCCTTGGTACCGCCTGTCACTTCTAGATCTCTGACAGTCGTTAGAGGTCAGTCAGAGGCCCGAAAGTCTGACAACCAGTTTTACCAAGGGTTATCGTATTACCTACTAACTGGTTTGTGGAGGTCAGATAGGCAGCCGCTCCATGTAAAATACTGGTACTCAGCTGCAACTGGTTAGACTGGATACCGACCCCAACATAGTTGGGCAAAGGGTAGGCAGATGATGAATCAGCACTTGCAGAGATTATCTCTTACAAACAAACATAATATCTATTTTCCTCTATAAAGGGTGTAAAAAGACCCTTAACGAAGCCGAAAGGCACTTGTTTTCCCCGTCATTGCGGTCATTTTTTGGTTCTGTATCATACCTGGGAAACTTCTAGTTACGGAGATATCGGAGGTCAAAGTTCCAATTTTTTCACAAGTTTTTAAAAAAAAAATACTACTTTTTAAGGTTTTAATTTTACTTTAATTACCTCCATGAGTCGTTTACTATTTAAAGCATCCATCAGCACCAAGTTTTGAGTGCGTTACATTGAGTTTTACCGTAAAACGTGATTTTTCACCCAAAAAAAAGTCGTTTCCCAGCAATAATTTTTGCGTAAAGTTACTTATTTTGATGTACATAATGCTTGGTTGACGGCTTCGTGAAGGGTCCGTTTACACCCTGTATGTCGATCTATAAGATACACATTAGTACCTACAATCTCAGTCTTCCCTGGAATCAAGGGTGTACGGGTATTTGGCAGTAAGTGCATTGGTTTTAGAGCTCCACTCAAAGGCAATACGTTATTATGCCGCAGTTCTTGCTAGTCTCGTAGTCCGCTGGTGTTCAAAGGAATAGTGCAACGTTTGAGGTGGTCGCCGAGCGTTTCCAAACAAATAGGGGAAAACCAAGTTATTGTTATCTTAAAAGGACACGCTTTATTAATGTGGAGGATTATTTAGATTTGTGAGGAAATAGAAAGAAAGAAAGAAATAAAAATTATTTATTTGTCGCAGGGACATGACGTGCATCATACAAAATGACTAAAAAATACAATAAACATACAACGCATAACAAATATTTATAAATTTAACAGGACGGGACAAAAAAAAAAGAAAAAAATACGTTAACATCTTGCACGTCATGACTGCGACAAGCAGGTTACCACTCAGCATGATGCTGTGCTATGGGGAGCGCACAGCACAGCGCTGGTTTTCAGTGGTCACCCGTGAAAAAAACACACGGGAGCCAAGACAGCAAAAATATTTTTACATGAATATGGAAATAAAATAAACACTACAAAAATAGTAATCATGCTAACAATCTGAAGACACTTGTGACATCTATCGACACACACTGGGCCGTGTGGTGAACTCGAAATCGGCTTGAGCCAGTAAATCATTATAACGATGGCATTATGGCCCACTCCTTCTCATAGAGAAGAGGCCAGTGTCCCAGTAGTGGGAAAGTTAAAGGTTGAATAATATTCTATACTTAATGTTTATTTTTTATTATTATTTATTAATTAAAGAACAAAACAAAATATAAACAGAAACATCACAAAAACCTCAATAGGTTTGTCCGGATGTTGAAACACTATTAAGCTATCATAATACTAACGTTACAAATAATGATTGTTAATTAATAGTTAACACATATTTTATAACAAATTGTGAGGTAGTTAGTAAATAGTAACTAAGAAAGATTACAAAAACAACGACAGCGCGGGTCAGACATCGCGCCGATGCTAATTTCTAAATAAATGAAATTTAAACAGGATGATACATTTTCAGAGAGAGTCAAAGAATTGTTTGTATTTATTATTTATTTAATGAGATTTGTAATACAAATTTGACTCCTGTGTAGGATTATAAATCAGTAAAATTGACTTAGGTCTTGCGAATACCCTTGCGGTGAATGATCTTAAATTGTATGGTTTGGTCGGCCAAAATAGTGAGTAGTGGATCCAGACTAAATAAGTATTACATATACATACACACGTTTTATTCCCATGGAGGTAGTTAGAAACGTTTTTTCTGACAAAAATACTGACTGAATCATTCATTTTTGTCGCACCACCAAACATTCCATGCATTTTTATTTCATAATGGCGGAAGCGTCAGGGTAGTCCGCGAAATTCAAATTTTCTTAAGTTTTTGCAATTTGCAGATCAGTGTCAGGTTGTTTGTTGATGTAAATATAAATCGCGCAAGTAACACATATTTAGTTACAGAATTAAAATCATTAATAGAACCCTCTAAGTTCATTTAACCCCTTTGAATAACTTTTTCATGAAAGTAATTGAATGGGGTTAAATGAATAATGAGAGTTGCATTGATGATTTGAATGATTATAATAATTCTGATTCTGTGTGACTTTTTATTCGTCTTACAATGGTGGTCCACTTAATGTGCCAGACATAAAATAGCACTACGTGCGATATTTTTTTACCTACCTTAATAGGTACAAAGAAAATAAACAAACCATTTGAAAAACATAAAATATCCTGTTAAATGATGTTTACGTGTGAAACGGGAGAACATACCTACCCAGCGCTCGAGTCCAGTAGATCACCGCTCACAACAGGGTGTTTTAACTACGTCATGGGTCATAATACTGAATAATATTTTTATTTTTAAATTATTAAAATCTCATAAATACCGATTTTTTTTTAATGAATGTTTAGTAGTCATTGGATACATGAAGTGGGCTGCCGTTGTAAGACGACTAAAAAGTCACGGTGTATTCATGTTACTTGCGCTATTCATATTTTCATCGACATACAACCTTACACTGACTTGCAAATTGAAAAAAAACGTAAGAAAATTTGAATTTAACGAGATACCCTGACGCTTCCAAGTCAAGTTTACCCAATGACTGAACTCTCACGTTTAACTACCCGTCAAAAACTATTAGAGCTTCATCCTCACCCTGCTAATTTGTAGGTTGACAGACAGCCTGCCCATGGGAGGCGGGCTATCCTGTTAGTGTGACGTCACACATTGTCAGCCAGGGGAGAAGTAATGGGGTTGTGATGGTGTGCTAAGGGACAGGGGACTACTGAATATCTATGGGGCAGGGAATAGATAGCTGGAACGTGCGGGGTGAAAAAGATTTGGCTTTTTATGGAGGTAGTTGGAGTGAAATTATTAGGGGAGATTCTTTGGTAGATTAGCTTTTGGTTTTGATTTTACTTACTTGTACTCTAGGAAAATGAGGAGGAGGAGCTCGTGGCTAAATAATAACAGCCGTTTAGATTAATCTTCAGGTTAAGCCGCGCTTACCTAGGTTGGTCTGTGGATGGGTAACCACCCATTACATACCGTGTTTCCTCCGTACCTCCGAAAGCACCTTAAGCTGTTGGTCCCGGCTGCCAATTGTAGGTCTTTGGCAGTCGCAGATAGTCAGTGGCCCTAAAGTCTGACAACCAATCTTACCAAGGGTTTTGGAGGTCAGATATGCAGTCGTTCCATGTAAAATACTGGTATTAGGCTCCATCCGGTTATACTGGAAGCCGACCTCAACATAGTTGGGAAAAGGCTAGGCAGATGATGTATTCTAGGAAAATAATTTCATGAGCATATTTAAAGATTTTTTTTTGTTTCTTTATTTATTTAGGATTTTTATGTTAGCCTACTGAATGTCCCACTGCTGGGCAAAAACCTCCCCTTTAACATGTTATTTATTATTTTGACTTTTGAATTTAGCATTACAGTGGTTTTTTTTGTAATGTGCGTTACATTTTGTGCAGAATAAACTATGTTTCTGTTTATCTTCGTATAGTCTAGTCTATCTTCATGGAAAACCAACCGAACCTTTTCGACAATATAACAGTAATTGAGAACAAAAATCCTGACACACATTGAATACTACAAAATTACCAACGTCCTCTTTAATATATGTATGTAATATATGTATATGTTATAATAGATAATAAAACTGTAATTATAGCCACACTATTGAATTAGGACAATCCTGTAATGATAGTGATGATGAGTGAATAAATAAATAAATAAATAAATAATTTTATTCCCAAAAGCTTTTCACCAACCTCACTCAATTCACCAGTACCAACCCAACATCAAAATAAACTACAAAATATCTGAACCGACCGTTTTTCATCGCTCACAGTCGATAAACGATAGCTATCAAATTAAAAGCTATCAATCAAAGTAGACCGTTAGATCCGGTTCGTTCCGGTCGAAACCGGTCCTGACAGGCCGGGACCGGTTCGATCCGGTAGATAAGCCCGTGACAACTCATACTTTGACGTTTTTATCTGGCTTGGTCCTGTTAGAGAAATCTTAAATGTGTTGTAAGAAATTGTGTGATTGAAATTTTTGATTGTTATACTTTCTGTGTTGCGTTTTTAATTATTTGACTGATGAGAGTGGTTTTAAACAAATAATAGAAATAAAAGACTTAAATTCAAACAAAAAATAGATACTATTGTGTGCTCAGTTCAGCAAACTGCCGCTCAACTAGAGCCCGACGCTAGTTTTCAAATGGCCTTGAGATGGCAATACATGGTTAGCGACGTCATTCTAAATCCAATATGGCGGACTCCAAAAGATGGCGGACAAGTATTTTTTTGAGCATTCCCATGATATGGGTATCAAATGAAAGGGTTCGATGAGAAGAATACGAGAAATAAAATGACGTCACACTAAAGCGTGTTAATTTAGACTATAATAGGCATTAGAAGCTTATTAGAAGGTTCAAATAAGCTTCTAATGTCTATTTTAATAAGCTCAATATAGTAAGTTACATTTGATTGGGTTTGATATGCGTTACAGCGTTAAGAACGGTGTTGGTGTCGCTTTTATGTAACAATAATATTATAGTTTAAAATCGGTATGTTATCCACGGACCAACCTAGGCGGGTCCGGTCGATCTTAAGGTTAAGCGTGGCTTAACCTTAAGATCGACCCGAGCGGCGGTTATTATTTAGCCACGAGCTTTTACGAGTCATTAAAAATATGACATACTTAAACTAAACTTGTCCTGTACGAGGCCAAAAGGGCCTACCTCAGCATGGTGCTGTAACATTAAAAAATAGGTCACAGCAGGATCCAAAAAAGGCCCTAGTTTGCCCCGAATATTAGTTTCTATCCAACGGTACAGGAAAACCATCATCTTTAACACCTGATCCTTATTCCATCATTGTTACCAGTTAATACTGTTCACATATGCACGAATCGTAAAGTGATCCCCATTCCCCTGTGATATTCATAGCCTTGCCCCCAATACCATATTTTATGGTCGTATCTATAGTCTGGATGGTTTCAATGTGCAGCTATCAATCTGCCTCGTCCACCAGTGATAGTCATCCATCATGATTAGCTGGATCGTCCATGCGTCCATTATACCCAGATTTTTTCGCGTTGCCAGATTTAAAAATCAATTTTGCTCGTTTATGGAGTAGTTCGTGGGTGTCAGTGTTTGAAATGTAGGTCAGTTGGTGTTGTTAATAGTTATTGGGATAACTGTTTGAATAGGCTTTGTAGATTTCCAGCTGCTTGTTAACTTTGTATCTTTTTTTTACATCTTTTGTAGTAAACAACGACTTATTGTCGGGCCTACGCTGTCCCCCCACACTTAAGTACAAATGCTGTAACCATGGTAATATTGTAACACCAAATGATTTGAAAAGAGTAACCATGGAGTTTATTGCCGGTTCTTCTCCATAGGAAACGACCAACCTGAACCGTGCATCTTTTTGTCGACGTTTTATAAGTGCTCATCTGGGCCTATGTGAAATAAAATATTTTGATTTTTTTTATTTTGAATAAAAACTATTAAATTTATTACCAGAAACGTCGTTAAAAGAGTTTTTTAGTTAGTACGCACGACGGCCAATCAAGCTCTAGAAAACCATTTTATACGGATCTCTCATTGTACAAGAAATCTATACAAAGCGAGGCCAAGTTATACTGGAACTTTTCAGCTTTATTTGCCGCCGTGTGTACTTATTGATTATGCTTCGTTGGTCTAGTGGTCGCAAGCGCGACTGCTGAGCATGTTCTGGGTTCGATTCCCAGGTCGGGCAAAGTGTTATTGGGTTTTTCTATCAGGAATATCTCAGTAGCAGTCACGGATTCTGGATTTGTGCCCGGTTGATGGCAATAGGCTCACCTCATATTACATGGAACTAAAACATCACTGGTGGAATATGGGTGTACTATTAATTGCACCTCTGCCTAACCCTTTGGAGATTACAGGCGTGATGTTACTATAAAAACATGTAGATTTTTTTGAAAGAAAGAAAGAAAAAGTATTTATTTGTCGCAGGGACATGACGTGCATCATACAAAATAACAAAAAAATACAATAAACATAGGTAGGTACAACGCATAACAAATATTTATAATTTGAACAGGACGGGACAAAAAAAAAAGAAATACGTTAACAAACGTGTTGTTTTCTTATTCCATTACTTTTTTCATTTTCTTACTTATGTTTTAAATCCTACCGATGCTGTTTGTCACAGATTGACTACACGCTGAAAAAGCTTCAAAAACTTTGTTAATTCGGTTTAAAGACATTTATTTCTCAAAGAAAAAATTACAGTTCACTTAAAGAGAAACTTAACTAAATTAACAATAGGTTGTAGTTTACATTACGACGTTCAAGCCATCCAAGAAACTGAAACACCCTAGTTTCATTTATAAAATAGAAAATACAGTCATGAGTACCAATCTGCAAACACTTAACAACTTTTAAAAGTGTTTTTCTCCTACTGTTCTGATTACATGTTGAGCTACTGTAATAATATTAACATCAATGTATACCATGTTTTACGCAAATAAATGATTTACTTACTTACTTACTAAGATTTCATGTTGTTAGGAACATAGTATTTTGGAACTCAAATTTTATGAAAAAAAAAAAAAGATTTTGTCTCGCAAGTTACAATCGTTATTTCTCGCGAAAATTGCTTTTAAATTCAGGAAAGTGTATACATATTGGCGCTCCTGCCCGTACATAATGTAGTTAATTAATAGAGTATTAAAATAAGCCATCTTATTTAGATAATATATTATTTACTAGCTTCTGCCCGCGACTTCGTACGCGGATCCTGTTGCTTATGCCAGCGACAACGGGGTCGTCAAAATCGAAGATCTGAAACGTCTGATGTCGCATTCTAAGAGCCCGGGGACGGGAAAACAACGGGATGCGCGAGACGATTCGAGACGTTCCATATCTTTCATTTTTGTAAGTCAGAAGTCGATGCGTAGATACGTTTGGAACTCAAGCGTAATTCTCTATCCGTGAACGTCTCCGACTCGCCAGACAATGCGTGACGTTCACGATCAGTGGTCAGTCGCGCATCACGTTCCCCACTTGTCTCTAGAGACCTAGAAGTCGATGCGTAGATACGCTTGGAACTCAAGGTAATTCTCTATCCGTGAACGTCTCCGATTCGCGAGACAATGCATGACGTTCACGATCAGCGGTCAGTCGCGCATCATATTCTTCACAGTTCTCTAGAGACCTGGATGTAGATGCGTAAATACGCTGAGAACGCAGGAGTGCTTCGTTATCCAAGAGGAAGAGAAGAGAAGAGAGGAAAAGGTTTCCACGGAGCGAGTTGCAGCCTGATGTTTTCGAACAGCTTCAAGTCTCTCCTGACGTTCTTCGGTAGATTCTTGGGATCTTATGATCCTCAATCTTTTAGCTCCTTTGGAACATTGGGAAAGATTTGACCTCTTTCTAGGCATGGTTACAGTTTTATTGTGAAGATACCTGATCAATTAAAATCTAAGTGACTGCTCCCCTGCGTTACCGGGTAGGCTACCGTGTCACGAAGATAAGTGGAAAAAGTCTAAAACACTCAAATAACATAAGCCCGAAGGCATATTTATTCGATAAAATAAAAAAATAAATAGGAGTTTTGTCCAGTAGAGTCAAATTTTCAATGATATGTCGTCATCGAATATCAGTCCTAAACTGTTACCGCCTTCACCGCGTGAAGATACTCCCAGCTTATGTTATTTTATAATTATACAGTGAAATTAGTGATAGCTTTGATTTCCACATCAGATTTTTCTGATCTTCGATTTTTATAAGTCAACAGGAAATGTCCATCAGACCGAACAACTTTTGCTAAGACGTCATTCCTATATGTGTTATGGTGTAGCTGGGCTCTTGGAGTTCCACAACAGGTGTTCCAGATCTTCGATTTTATAAGTCAACAGAGAGTGCTCATCAGATTGAACAATTTTTGCTAAGACTTAATTCCTATATGGGTTTTGGTGTAGCTGGGCTCTTGGAGTTCTACAATAGGTGTTCCAGAACTTCGATTTTATAAGTCAACAGAGAGTGCTCATCAGATTGAACAATGTTTGCTAAGACGTCATTCCTATATGTGTAATGGTGTAGCTGGGCTCTTGGAGTTCCACAACAGGTGTTCCAGATCTTCGATTTTTATAAATCAACAGAGAGTGGTCATCAGATTGAACAATTTTTGCTAAGACGTCATTCCTATATATGTTATAGTGTAGCTGGACTCTTGGAGTTCCACATCAGGTGTTCCAGATCTTCAAATTTATTCTCTCAGCAGAAAATGCTCATCACGTGAAACAATTTTTGCTATAGTACCATTTTTGTATCTCTTATAGTTTAGCTATTCTATTGCAGTTCTGCATCAGGTGTTCAAGTTTCCAAGATAAATTATAGCCTATATGTTGCCCAGACTTAATACCTATACAACAAAAAAAAAATCTTTCAAATCCGTCTAGTAGTTCCGAAGATTAGCGTGTACAAACAAACAGACAAACAGACAAACAGACAAACAGACAAACAGACAAACAGATAAACAGACAAACAGACATAATTTTTTTTTTGGATTCGTGCTCTATTACTGTTTCTAAACCCCCCTCAATTTTTTTTTTTTAAATGTATTCAATGTACAGACACAGTTTTTTTACTGTCTTATTATATGTATAGATTTATCATCTTAAATCGTACCCGGTTCACATCACAAGGTTAAATCTGTACACCCTTAATTCATTAACAAGTTCTGTAGTACACCGTGTTGCAGTCGCACGGCCCGTGTCGCTGCATGTGACGTCACGACTACTAACGTTACACACGCTCCCCCGGGCCAGCTGTCTGTCGCCCCACCAATTAGTCGCCGTGAGGATATATCGTGGAGGAAGTACTGGTTAATTTCTTTAATATCTCTTGGTTAGGTGAGTTTGGTAGCTTCGTAAATGGCAGACTATTTAGACATATAATGTTCGCGGGGCAAACATGGTCAGAAATTGCACAGAACAGAGAGGTTTGGAGGGAGAAAGGGGAGGCCTTTGCCCAGCAGTGGGACACAATACAGGCTATCAAAAAAAAAAAAAAAGTACATCGAAAAGCCTTTAAATTGTCATTTGTAGATAGATGGATAGATAAACCATTTATTTACTGCACACAAAAGACATAACACATTGTAGATCATTGACAGTCGTTACAGGTACTCAGTGGCCCGAAAGTCTGACAACCAGTCTTACCAAGGGGTATCGTATTACCCAGTACTAACTGGGTTGTGGAGGTCATATAGACAGTGTATTCAGCTGCATCCAGTTAGACTGGAAGCCGACCCTAACATAGTTGGGTAAAGGCGAGGCAGATGATGAAGTCGATAAGCCTAAAGGCGCGATTTATACTGTCGACACGTCGCCACATCGCCTGCCAACGTTTTGAAGCGGCATCATGCCTGCGCTGCGCATGTAGTGGGGTCTAGTCTCCCGGGAATTGACAAGGAGTTCTAATAAAAAAATTAAAAAAACACTTTGATTCACACAAGGTTCATAACCAGGACGCCATTGTTACCGGTCACGTTTACTGACAATAGGAACTTACTCATCATCATCTGCCTAGCCTTTTCCCAACTATTTTGGGGTCGGCTTCCTGTCTAACCGGATGCAGCTGAATACCAGTAGTTTATATGGAGCGACTGCCTATCTGACCTCCAAAACCCAGTTAGTACTGGGTAATACGATACCCCTTGGTAAGACTGGTTGTCAGACTTTCGGGCCACCGACTACCTGTAACGACTGTCAATAGGAACTTACTAGAAATACTATTTAAGTTAGACAACATACAACCAAGTTCGGAATGCACGCGAAAACCCACTGAATTCCTTTCGTAGCTAGCCTATATCAATTTTCAAAACCCCACATATCCAATAGATTACTATCTGACCCACAAAACCTTCAGGGAATCAACATTTTTATTGTAGTACGTTTGCAATTGAAATTCCACTAAAAATGTACTATTCGTAGTGCGGTAGTACATACTACACAGGTTCGGTTAGAATGGATCTGAGTCTCAGGGGTCGGTTGTCTGTCGCTATGGCAATTAGCTTGGGTTCAGACCGTGAGGATAGTCCTCTGGTACCTGTGTTAGAATGTGCTGTTTTGTTAGTGGTTTTAGAGAATATTTTAAACTCATTGGTAAATAAAGTAAAGTTTTTATTTCGTAAGTGAGTAAGAAATATTTTTGGAATATGCATCACCTTCATCAAAAGTTAAATAGGAAAAACCGGTCAAGTGCGAGTCGGCCTCGCGCATGGTTCCGTACCTTCGTAGTAGGGGAGCCCCCTTTTTTCTTTTTTTTTAAAAGATGGGAAATCATCAAATGAAAAACCAAAAAAATATAAAAATCATCATCCCCTCCCGCCCTGGGCGGAGCGGAAGGGTGTCATACTTGTATTGACTAAAACCCATCCATGTTCCTTCTTTGCCCTTTCCAGGGCCGCAGTATCTCTTTCGAACAGTCCCGCAGCCCCGGCAGGCATCGGCCCTTCCGGGCCGGGCCTTCCTGGTTGCTGAAATCTCTTTGAGGCGCGCGTGGAACACGAACGCGCTGTCGACACGGCCTGTCATAAGACGGACGGCCGGCGAGCTAGCCCAGGGGTGCCCCCTTTAATTTTGAATTTATTTTTATTATTTGTTCTTATAGCGGCAATAGAAATACACATTTTGTGAAAATTTCATCTGTCTACACGGATCATGAACAAATACATCCCGCTGACAGACAGACGGACGGACGATGGGACGGACGGATGGACGGACAGCAGAGGCTTAGTAATAGGGTTACCCTTCGGGTACGGAACCCTACAAATGGAAGAAAAATAGGAAGAGAAAAGTTTCTTCATTTTTACCGATGAGTAATCCCATGGCTATGGCTTATTATTCTAACTGTCGGGACACAATTATTAAACAGACATAATCACTCCAAATTGACCAAATCTATTTAAATCCACGACACACGCACGTCTCTCCTGGGTCAAATGGACGGTATTATGTCAAATGGAATCAGCAAAACAAGATAGACACCGTCCCTTGTGAGAACTGCCTGTCACACCATGAATTAAGCCATCCTTCCGTGTATTGAGATACAAGCGCTTGGGACCTCCTTTGATTTTGTGTCCTTAAGAAATTTTTAATGATAATGTTTGGTTTAAAAAATATGAATGTATAAAGTAAATAATAATAATTTGTAGATAAACGAACGTATGCCCCCGGCATCTTACGGAAACGTAAGTACCACCGGGATAAAAAATATCCCATGTCCTAACACGGTCCAGGTCTGCCCGAGTACCAGTGTGGATTTTAAACCTCTTTATAAGTTAGGAAGACTCTAATTCACGATGTTCCTTCTACAATATTATCCGAGTTTTTTTTTTAAATAAATTTAGGACCTCAGAACTCTCTTTCTTCTTATTATCACGACGGAATGACGCGATAGCTATCTATCTGATAACACCAACTATCTCTGACACAGATTCAAATAACACATCTTCATAAATAAACTTCCTGTTTATATTTTTATCATAAACAAATAGAGACAATTGTTTTATCCATAAAAATCCAAACAAATGTTGCGCTCAAATAAAAAGAGCTATAAATACTTCAGAAGCGTCAGTTAGGTGTAATTTATCACGCTTTTAGATCGACGGGGACAGCAGGGTTGTGCCGATTGAATGTTACGATAGCATGCACTGGATTTTGGCCGATATGATAAGGATGAGTGACAGATACGTGCGGAAAAGGGATAGCAAGCAAAAATATTTTTGAATGACTCTTGAATGATGTTTTCCGTTTTGGAAGCAGTACTGATTCATCAGTACTGCTTATATTTAAGAAAAAAAGAAAGAAAAAAAAAATATTTATTTGTCGCAGGGACGTGTGACATGCATCATACAAAATTACAAAAAAATACAATAAACACATAACACATAACAAATATTTATAAATTCAACAGGACGGGACACAAAAAAAATACGTTAACATCTTGCACGTTGTGACTGAGACTAGCATGATGCTGTGCTATGGGGAGCCCACAGCACAGCGCACACAAAGCAATGGGGTTAGGCAGGACACCTAGTAAGATACGGTGACGGCAGGTGGGATAAAGCTGTGACCGAATAGCGTCCATGGACTGGAAAGAGAAGTGTTGTTGTGCGCAGACGACATGGGTAGACGACATTGTTGCCATCGCGGGTACACCTGGATGAGGCTGGCACAAGAGCGTGGAGCTTGGTATAGCAAAGAGAGACCTATACCTAGCAGTGGGTGAAGTCGGGTTGTGGATAAATGCGTCGGTCTGGGTACCCAGGACAGAAGTCGAGGCTGGTATCACTCGGCCTCCTCGGCTCTCATAATCTCATTTGATATCTACCACAGACTGTGTAGTAAAAAACTAAACTGTAGCAGAAACTAAAGAAAGCCACCTGCTACGATTCTCACATACTTACTCCTTTCGCCTAGTCATATTCTGACCATAATAATTGTTATGTAGATAATGTTTAGGTACGAATGTTCGATAATTTCTCTATCTATCTCTGACTGCTTCGTTGGTCTAGTGGTCGCAATCGCGACTGCTGAGCACGAGGTTCTGGGTTCGATTGCCGGGTCGGGCCAATCGATATTGGATTTTTCCATCAAGAATTTCTCAGTAGCAGCCACGGAGTCTGGATATGTGCCCAGTTGATGGCAATAGGCTCGGCCCCTTTTACATGGGACTTAAAAACGTAATTGGCGAAATGTGGGTGTAATAAGGTACACCTCTGCCTCACCCTTCGGGGATTACAGGCGTATGTTATCTCTAACTATTCTCTTAACCTTATTCGACTTCCACTACACCTATCATCATCTGCCTAGCCTTTTCCCAACTATATTGGGGTCGGCTTCCAGTCTAACCGGATGCAGCTGAATACCAGTATTTTACATGGAGTGACTGCCTATCTTTCTCCACAACCCAGTTAGTACTGGGTAATATGGACGCTGGTGATACCCCTTGGTAAGACTGGTTGTAACCTAACCTAACGACTGTCAAAAATCTACAAATGACACCCGGGACCAACGGCTTAACGTGCTTTCCGAGGCACGGTGAAAACTCGGTACGTAATGGGTGGTCCCCATCCACAGACCAACCCAGGCAAGCACGGCTTAACCTAAAGATCGAACCGAGCGGCTGTTATTATTTAGCCACGAGCTCCTCCCCCCAGACTTTCACTACACCCACTTGTACCTAAATAAAGACAGGTAGCCAATTCTAGCCAGAAATCTCTCAGCCTAACAAATAATGCACACAATGTTGCTAAACTTAGCATCCGAATGGAAATCAAAACATTTCACAGACAAACGGCGTTCACAAAAGGAAAAAAGGCACTACCAGTGAGGGCCGACCAATCTATATCCTCCCGGGCTGTCCTCTGAATTTTTAACGAACACCCCCTCTACGCAAATTGAAAAAGAAACTACCAAGCATAAATTCCGGCGAGATTTTTTTCCTTTGCGTTTAAAAAAAAAAAAAAAGTTGTTTGTTTCTCCTTCATTGTGTCTTTTGAAGTTTGTCAAAGAAATTAAGTTAAATTTTGATTTTTTTCGCTGTTGCAGGTTAAAAAGTTCGTTTATGTGCTTTTCGGGTAACAATTTGTTAATTATTATTTTGAGCAAAGGTTAGAGTTTTAATTTTCTTGTTTATGTTTGTTTTTTCTTGTCTGTGTTTATTCTTGTTTATTGTTTACTGTCTGGAGATAAAAAGGCGCTGCTTCGGAGAAAAATAATTTGGCAAGAATGTGAATGGCCTCTCTTCTTTTAAGCAAACCTAATCTTTTCTTGCTGGCATTTGAGCACGATAAGTGGCAACTGGTTCGATTTTCACTGCATATATTAAAAATAACTGGCAAAATGTAGGTAGGCAGAGGTAATCAGTTATTAGTAGAAAAAAATTATATAACAACACGCTTATCGTCCCATATGTCATAGGGTTAGGGAGAGGTGCATCTAATACTACACCCACATTTCGCCAGTTATGTTTAAGTCCCATGTAATAGGGGGCGAGCCTATTGCCATCAACCGGGCACTTATCCAGACTTCGTGTCAGCTACTAAGAAATTCCTGATGGAAAGACCCAATAACTCTTTGCCAGTTATGTTTAACTCCCATGTAATAGGGGGCGAGCCTATTGCCATCAATCGGGCACTAATCCAGACTTCGTGTCAGCTACTAAGAAATTCCTGATGGAAAGACCCAATAACTCTTTGCCAGTTATGTTTAACTCCCATGTAATAGGGGGCGAGCCTATTGCCATCAATCGGGCACTAATCCAGACTTCGTGTCAGCTACTAAGAAATTCCTGATGGAAAGACCCAATAACTCTTTGCCAGTTATGTTTAACTCCCATGTAATAGGGGGCGAGCCTATTGCCATCAATCGGGCACTAATCCAGACTTCGTGTCAGCTACTAAGAAATTCCTGATGGAAAGACCCAATAACTCTTTGCCAGTTATGTTTAACTCCCATGTAATAGGGGGCGAGCCTATTGCCATCAATCGGGCACTAATCCAGACTTCGTGTCAGCTACTAAGAAATTCCTGATGGAAAGACCCAATAACTCTTTGCCAGTTATGTTTAACTCCCATGTAATAGGGGGCGAGCCTATTGCCATCAATCGGGCACTAATCCAGACTTCGTGTCAGCTACTAAGAAATTCCTGATGGAAAGACCCAATAACTCTTTGCCAGTTATGTTTAACTCCCATGTAATAGGGGGCGAGCCTATTGCCATCAATCGGGCACTAATCCAGACTTCGTGTCAGCTACTAAGAAATTCCTGATGGAAAGACCCAATAACTCTTTGCCAGTTATGTTTAAGTCCCATGTAATAGGGGGCGAGCCTATTGCCATCAACCGGGCACTAATCCAGACTTCGGGTCAGCTACTAAGCAATTCCTGATGGAAAAACCCAATACCACTTTGCCTGACCCGGGAATCGAACCCAGGACCTCATGTTCCGCAGTCGCACTTTTAGTAGAACACCTATATACTAAACAGCCCTGCCTACCATTTCAGTACATAAAAGCGTGACCTAATAACATTAAAACGGTCCACATAATCTAGTAACCCTATTCAAACACCAGATTTCACCCTCAACATCATTTTTTCACTAACACGTGTAACCCTACACCCACTACAACTTCAAACAGCCATTGTGTTGGATAATCGGCGATAAGCTTGCGATTGAAAGGGAAACACTTCCTGTATCGGTAAATGGCGACTGAACGATAGGGTTGGTACGACCACATCCCCCGTTTAAGCACATATGTTCAAGGCAATTCTTAAACGGAGTAGGCTATCCCTTTCCTTAGCTTCAAAAGCTTCGTTTTACGTGTCAATCAAGGTGGGGTATCGTATTACCCAGTACTACCTGGGTTGTGGAAGTTAGATAGGCAGTCGCTTCATGTAAAATAATGGTCTCTGCATCCGATTAGACTGGAAGCCGGTCGGTGCTAAATTTTATCCAAATCCGGCTAGTAGTTTTTGCGTGAAAGAGTGACAAACATCCATCCATCCATTCATACTCACAAACTTTCACATTTATAATATTAGTAGGATTTATCAGATGATATGAAAAAGCATTTGATAACGATAACATGCTGTCTTGTTGGTCTACGGTAGCAAGCGTGACTGCTGAGCATGATGTCCTGGGTTCGATTCTTAGGCCGGGCTACCACAGAACTTGGATTTATGCCCAGTTGATGACAATAGGCTCGCCCCCTATTACATGAGACTGGAACATAATTGGCGAAATGTGGGTGTTCTATTAGGTACAACTCTGTCTAACCCTTCGGGGATAATATGGTAATTAGTGACCGATATTTAAACACGTGATTGTACTCATGATAACAAACAACTTTCCCAAAGAAACTTTTTTTTAATACTAGTTCTGTTTTATCCCAATAAGACAACAGCCGTATGAAATGCGCGCGCGCGCCTGTGACCTATCAGCTGTTAGCCGCGTGACGCCGTTCTAGGAGGTCTCAAAAAAAAGTTTCTTTGGGAAAGTTGTTTTTTATCATAAGTATAATCACGTGTTTAAGTATCGGTCACTAATTACCAGTCACCCCATATAGTCCCTGAAGGGTTAGACAGAGGTATCACCAGTCACCCTGTACGTATGTTATGTTAGATGATAAAAAGGCAACGGCTAAGAAATAATTGCCTTTTACAACAACCATTTAATTTAATGAAAACAAAGTAGCAATACAAGTAAACTAGTTGCGATCTAAAGCACCGTGTAAATCCGTTGTTGAGGAACAACTGTCTGTTTGTTTTGGAATTATTCCAATCTGAAAGTTTTTCAATCGGTTGGTTTTGACTTTGGATCGATTGGGACTAACTTTAGCTATTGGGGAAATCTTGTGTTTTTAAATAAGAGTTATTTAAATTAGTCATCTGCTTAGCCTTTTCCCAACTATGTTGGGGTCGGCTTCCAGTCTAACCAGATGCGGTTGAATACCAGTATTTTACATGGAGCGACTGCCTATCTGACCTCCACAACCCAGTAAGTACTGGGTAATACGTTACACCTTGGTAAAACCCGAGACGAGGCACGGAGGAAACGCGGTATGTAATGGGCGGTCACATACCGAGTTTCCTCCGTGCCTCGGAAAGCACGTTTAGCCGTCAACTGTCAAAGATCAATACTTTGACAGTTGTTACAGGTAGTCGGTGGCCCGAAAGTCTGACAACCAGTGATTTAAATTAGTGAGGTGATGAAATTGATTTTGTAAAGAAATAAAATATTAATATTTGTCCACTTTTGGGGAAGACTTAGTCCAGTTTAACTATAGTTTACATGGAGCGACTGCCTATCTGACTTTCACAACCTAATTACTCGATAACATGATACTTCATGGTAAGACTGGCCGTCCTAAAGCTCGTTGAGGACTTCACGATATCCTCAAAGTCACGGGAAACACCTGGACAAGGGTAGCACATAGAACCGGGAAGTGTGGCAGAAAAACGAGAGGCCTAAACCCAGCAGTGGTTGATTCCGGGCTGATATGATGATGGAAACTGGTGGTAGGATTCTTGACCACTTTAAACTCCGCAATTATCCGCTTAGTAAGGCAATTCAATCCTAAATTATGGATCGAAATCAACATTTAGCTATAATCACAAACCCTGTGTCTAACCGGTGTAGCTAAACATTCTATTCAAGCTGTTTGTGTTTGAATTGAAAGCGTAACCCACTGACAATTATATTCCATGAGGTAATACAAACAATGTACTACTCGACCATAACAGTGTTGTACACATTGTCTTTTGTTCCACATCAAGCTGATATTAGAAGCTTCTCACAGCTGAATGTTAATTTTTGTTTCTTTTCACGGTCATAAGAAAACTGCAAAATCACACGAGAATGGTTGTTCATCTGCTCAGGTCATTTCATTTTCTGATGACACGAACAGCGAGTCAACGCTGCTGCCGAGTGTCGAAAGCTACCGAAAAGTTACCGAGTGCTACCGAAAGCGGACTTCAATCATATTGAAAGTCTTTATTGAAATTCTAAACGCTTTAAAAGTCATTGCCTTTGGGTCTAGGCCTAACGAGGAAGAGGCAATTCGAAAAAAGTCCCTAACGAGATTATCATGACTAGCCTTTTCCCAACTATGTTGGAGTCGGCTTCCAGTCTATCCGGATGCAGCTGAATACCAGTATTTTACATGGAGCGACTGCCTATCTGACCTTCACAACCCAGTTAGTACCTACTGGATAATACGGTACCCTTGGTAAGACTGATTGTCAGACTTGCCACTGACTACCTACAAGAATCTGTAAATGACAGCAGCGACCAATGTCTTAGCGTGCTATCCAAGGCACGGAGGAAACTCGGTATGTGATGGGTGGTCAGCCATCCACAGACCAACCTAGGTAAGCACGACAGATCGACCCGAGCGGCTGTTATTATATAGCCACGAGCTCCTCCCTAACGAGATGAAACCATATAAAAACACTAATTTTGATTAAATTAACCTTCTCCTCAAAACATACTCAGCTTAACCACGAACTAATAATAACAGCAGCAATGAACTCAACACATAAAGAATATGAACTTTGTTAGTAATTAACTATTATAAAAAATGTTGAATACGCAAGTCAGGGGTTTTATCCGGGGCGTAGGCAGTGCGCCTGCGTTACGCAGCACCGGGGGGCTGTGGTCCAAGTCTTGAGAGCTAAAGTACGGTTTTATTTTTGCTTGATAATTTTATTATGGTAGTCTTATTAATGTTGATGGATGTAGAGGGAGATGGAGGTTAAAGAAAAGATGGATGGATTGTGTGAGGAATGATATAAAAGAGAGAGGAGTAAATGATGCCGTGACGCCTGACAGGGGAGAATGGAAGAAGAAAAAGTGTTGCGCTGACCCCAAATAGAATAGGACAAGGGCAGGAAGATGATGACCAACAGGGAGCTAACGGGGTGTCCTGCGTGAGCGACGAATACGACGCGTCGCGACGCTGCGAACGCGACGAACGCGATCAACTCAACGGCATACCCTACTTGCGGCCTATATGGCAGTCTGCGGCGAGACGCGACGTAACGCGTACTTGTTTTGAGGGCGACCAGACGCGACACCACGAACTACGAAATGGTTGATTCAGAAGCGTTGATCGCCACAGTGCGAGAGCATAGATTGCTGTGGGACAAAACACACTTAACCATATTAGAATCGTTTCTTTCATTATTTTAGAAACTTTCAAGCAAAATTGTACTGTACTTCTCCATGATTCGAGAAGTAATGACCAAATTCACGTAGGACATTTGTCGCGTGTAGCATCGCGTCGCATTGCATCATGTGGTGTCGCGTCGCATCGGGTCGTATTCGTCGCTCACGCAGGACACCCCGTAAGTTTGCTAATGTAATTATGTTGAAGTAGGCAATCATTGACACCGTAATAGTCGATTTTTTCAGTTTTGGTGATTATAATGGTCTCTAATATTCCCCATATTTTTAGTTACTCTGATACTCCACTGGAAGAATTGTTTGTATTTGGTAATCTCGTACATAATGACAAGTAAAGTTCGCAACCTTCTACGAATTTGACATTTTGATTATGACAACAATCACGTCATTATGAATTTAAAAGGTTACTAACTTTTTTTAATGGCATTGTCATGTTATAAATTGTCGTAAAGGCGAATTGCCAATAATTGAAAAAAATCTGTATTTTCCACCAGAGTTATTGCGTTCATAACATGCCATCTTGTATAATTTCCAAAACGAGAGAAGCTTTTTCTCAAATCGAGAAGGAACAAGCTGTGATTGCTTAAGTAAAATAAGCTTAAGTGCAATATCATTCTAGTTATTAATTTTCAAATAAATCATTCATTATATGTAGTCTTGGCTGTATAGCAATATAAAACTTGATTTCATGGTTCGATGTTTTTGCAGTAAATGATTATCTCATCTGTACTGCTTCTTTTCCAATTTGCAATCAGATTAATTGCAGTATTATTGCACGTTACCTAGTCAAGCACCAAAATGTTGTCGCATACTCAATAAGTAATTAATCGCCATTCATTTTCGCGTTCATTTTCTTCGGCGTATCCGAACGCGTGGTAGCGCCAACAGAGAGCACTTTCCGCACTTCCGAACAAATGATTGTCAACTTACGGGACGGTCATGAGTTCACGGGATGACATCTTGATTAGGACTAGGCCTGGTGATATCATTTTAGAAGTTAATTGCTTAAGTAAGAAAAAATATTTAAACAAAGACAATTTGAATGATGAAAAAGTCAATATCACAAAAATCAGGAACCGCTTCTACTTTTACCTTGCACCACACGTCAAGGGTGGTAGGACCGTGTGAACTTTGAGTGGGAGCGAGACGGCAATACTTGCAGTTATTGCTCAACATTATAACAGCTATAACATCGACGCATAATTAATATACGAACTATGTAATATAGTGTTTCCATGAAATAGAGACAGTAGATATTAATAGTACAAGTATCAGGTGGTTTACTGAAGTTTCTGAACGATACCTACCTATCTTTTAACAACCGCATGTGAAACCGTGTGTGAAGGTCAACGACCGCATATAGATACTTACTTACATAAGTATGAGTTTAGAAAAATCTGTTTTTTATTTTTTATTTATGCATAGCGTTTTTATATCAAAACCCATCAAATCAGAAAACTGGTTTTATACTTAAAGTAATTACAATAAGTACCCTAAAATAAAATAATCATGGACTCATTTTGTTCATGTTAAGATATCAAAACTGAAGTTTCCCTAGCAAATTTAATATCACCTTGTACTATTTTATTCTATACTTTGAGTAAATATTGTTCAGTAATTCAATTTCCCCCTTTATTTTCCTTTATGCTCTGAGCCTGCAAGCTGAACCTTAAATAGTTTGTAGATCCAGACAATTACGCATCGCGGAACAACAAAGTGCTCGATATTATAATTAGTACTACATCAAGTGGCTCAATATTACCCGTTACAGCGTCGGTACGTAGGTACAATCAGGAGCATAAACATGTATTACACTTAGCAAAATTTGATACTGTTTTTTTTCACGAAATTATTATTGCAACTATGAGATAAGACGTGTTTCTTAGATGCTACAAAATACCATGTTTTTAACAGCTTGAAATTATGAATTAGTATTACTAAACCAATTTTTTTTATCAGCCTATTCTGTCCCAGTGCTGGGCAAAGGCCTCCCCATTCCTTTCCAACTCTCCCGGTGTTTTGCCTTATCTGGTTAATCAGTCAGGAAAGTCTATATCGTCACACCAGCGTTTCTTGGGCCTGCCTCGATGACGACGACGGCGGCAGGTTGGTTCACAATTGGTACTCGTACTGTGTGACGGTTCTGGACCATCTGTCCTGACCCATCCTGGACATTTGGCCCGCCCAGTCCCATTTTGACCTCGCAGACTTATCGCCAACATCGGCGATGCATGTTTTGGAGCGTAACTAAACCTATGAAAAATGTAAATCGTACACCATCAACAATTAATGCAGTAGGAACCAATTCCTTTAAACAGTTGCTAAGTGCACACATATTGATAGAACTACTACAAATCACTACGTTGTTTATTTTCGTGGAATAACGCGAACAATGTGTATATGTTACGGCTATAAGCCGAAGTAAGGTTATACCTAGTTCTAGCCGGCTATAACTAGGTGCGGCCGGTAACAGTTTGTAATAATGCAAGCAATTTGGATGTAGTGCTTGCCGGCCGCTGCCACGGCACCGCTACCTGCGTTCGCTCGGCTCGCACCCCTTTGATTACAGTTCTAACCTAACCTAATCCATTTGATCGGTTTGTCCTAGCAATAAAAAGGATAGTTACCGGCCGCACCTAGGTATAGCCGGCTAAAACTAGGTGTAACCTTACTTAGCCGGCTGGAACAGGTGTAACCTTACTTAGCCGGCTAGAACTAGGTGTAACCTTACTTAGCCGGCTAGAAATAAGTGTAACCTTACTTCGGCTTTTAGCCGTAACATATACATTAAGCTGCCTGTACCTATACCAAATAGCTGGTTCGAATGTACATATAGTAGTTATAAATTCCGATGTTTAAACCTAACACGTTGCATTAACCGAGTCGTTAGCACGCTATCGCTGCACGCTCACGTTTCGAAACGTTTAGTTTAGGATACGAAGTTTATTGGTTGGAAAAATATCTATAGTAACACAGCTTATATGTATGAGGAGCTCGTGGCTAAATAATAAAAGTAAGTAATTCAAGATGGCGCTGCTGGTAAAGAAAAAATGCATCGTTATCTCTAACTTGGTTCATTTATTATAGTTGGGTTTTATCCCGCCTGGAGCTCGTGGATAAATAATAACAACCGCTCGGATCGATCTTTAGGTTAAGCCGTGCTTGCCTAGGTTGATCTGTGAATGGGTGACCACCCATTACATACCGAGTTTCCTCCGTGCCTCGGAAAGCACGTTAAGCCGTTGGTCCCGGGTGTCATTTGTAGATCTTTGACAGTCGTCGTTAGGTAGTCAGTGGTCCAAAAAGTCTGACAACCAGTCTTACCAAGGGTAGGGTTGTAGTACCCAGTACTAATTGGGTTGTGGTAGTTGCCCGAAAATCTGACAACCAATCTTATCAAGGGTTGTGGAGGTCAGATAGGCAGTCGCTCTATGTAAAATACTGGTATTCATCTGCATCCGGTTAGACTGGAAGCCGACCCCAATATAGTTGGGAAAAGGCTAGGCAGATGATGATATCCCGCCTGCACGAATAAGTTGGTTGAAGTGTAGCACAATTACGTCACAATCGTAAGCGTTCATTAATAAATTAAAAATAATTAAATACCTACCATTAACCGTACGAAAATCAATCGGAAAGTGCTGAGTGGATAACACTACACACAGTATAACACAGACAAACGAATTTGTTTGTGTCATACTTTTTGGAAAAGAGAAGTGTCCACAATGCGGGTGAGCATTCGTGCATAATGAGCATTTGAGCAGTGAGCACGTTTTGCTGAGCATTACAAACCTACGAGGTCCGTTTTTTTGGGTGAAAACGTCCCAATGAACAGTGGACACCGCCCATTCGAGTCCTATTATGATTTAGTTTACGAAACAATAGACGCTCATTTTCTAATGTTTCAGACTTTCCACATGCCTCTCGAAATCACACACACTCTCCTCAGCACGCGTAACATGACAACCATAGAAACGGGTTTTGTCGACGGAAGAATCGACAAAATGACAGATTTATTTTGTTGATCTGTCATTTTGTCGATTCGTCCGTCCATGCGTATCTCTCTCTATCTCTTTCCAGACTGCCTCGTTGGTCTAGTGGTTGCAATCGCGACTGCTGTGCATGAGGTCCAGGGTTTGATTCCCGGGTCGGGCAAATTTTTATTGGGTTTTTCCAGCAGGAATTTCTCAGTAGCAGCCACGAAGTCTGGTTTTGTGCCCGGTTGAAAGCGGAACAGAGAAAACTCTGATTTTGACTGACTTTCCAGTGTAGTAACCCAACATAAACCTTATTTTAATTTTGACAAAGATCAGTGTTATTTAAACAGATTTGTCTTCTCTTTGATACCAAAAATGACTTATACAAAGTGTCACAAACCATCTTGGAAATTTTCAATGGAAAACAGATCTATCAATCTATTCCCAAGCACTTCCCATACTATAATTTCTTAACACTCGTAAAAGACCAACGTTCCTATAGTTTTGATATTTATACTAAATATAATTGCGTATAAACTGCGGGCATGAAGAGCAGACAACCCGTTCAAACTTCAATCTTCTCGTCTACAAGACAAAGTTCAATGTTGATCGTAGGTGGTGTTTGTGTAAAATGCCTGATCGGAAAACAAGTACACATTGAGTTTATGTCGGTAGTACATGGCCGTGTTTGTTTCTAATATAATACTTTATAGACTGTCATGGAGGAAGTGTTTCAAGTTAACTGTTTACATCGTGCGAGTGATGAAAAGGATGGGACATAAATTGGTGGAGTACTTTTGAGCGTTGAAGATTGTGTTGTTTTATTTTAGACTAGCCTTATGCCTGTGGTTTCGCTGGCGTGGGGTTCGTTTGGATCGTACAACCGATACAAAATTTATCCTAATGTTAATTCACTTTATAAACCATATTTGTGACAAATTTCATCCAAATCCTTCTCACTCACTCTGTCCATGTCTCTGAAGCGAAAGCTGATGGACATGTGTATTCTCCCCATCCCATCCCATCTTGAACTACGGTGCTCAAACTTGGTCTTTCAGTAACATCCAAAAGTCCAAACTCAAGGTTTGCCAACGTTCTATGGAGTGCAGTATCTTAGGTGTAAAATGAACAGCTCATGTACGAAACACTACACTGCGCTCCAAAACGCAAATCGTTGACGTGGCTCAAAAGGCTGCCCAACTTAAATGGGACTGGGCACTACATGTCTTTCGCATGCCGAATGAACTGTGGGCCCGTAAAGCTCAGGATTGGTGCCCTGAAACAGTAACACGGGGCCGCGGCAGACCACGAAGGAGATGGCGGGACGAACTGGATGTCTTCCTTGAGAAATGGAAAGAAGTAGGACAGAAGCGTGACCTTTGGAAGGAATGGAGGGAGGCCTTTGCCCAGCAGTGGGACAATGTGGGCTAGCTATAATAATATAATAATTAGAGAAGATGCGCATGTTGTGTTGGGCGGGTGGAGTCACTCTCAAAGTCAAAGTGCGTAACAAACACGTAAGTGGAAATTTCAGATAACGCCTTTGTATACCATGTTTTACGCAAATGAATAAATATGAATATGAACGCCTTAAAACATAACTGGCCGAATGTGGGGTACACCTCTGACTAACACTTCGGGGGTTTCAGGCGTGATTTTATTTCAAAGCAAAGTGCTTGACAGGGATCGAACCTACGACGGGGCAGTTACCGCTGGTCCTATTCGAGCTCCATGTTTCAAATGAATTGTATTGAGTATAGTTGCCCAATAACACGTCTGTGTCATATCCAGTATTTTGAGCGTTACATCCATTTGTTTCTACCGTTCGTTTTTATGACGAAGGTTAGCTCAGCATGTTGACAGCTGTCAGATACAATCGATGTGTCATTGTCATGGTTTGGGTAATTATGCTACAATTTTATTACAAGGCCAGCGATTGCCTACTCAGTAAGCAAGCTTGATGATTACTTATTTCTTCTCTGTAGATGAAGATAACTTTGTTTTTTTAAAGTTAAAAATTATTTCTTTAAATTAGTCAAAAGATTTTTTGATTGATGATTTCTTTTTGTGAATGTTGCAACATAAGAATGTCACCTCAAACTCGTCAGTAACACATGTGTCTGAGTGACGGTACTTTGATACAAGTTTGGTTTGCCCTTATAAAGGGTGTAAAAAGACCCTTAACGAAGCCGAAAGACACTTGTTTCCACATCATTGCGATTATTTTTTTGTTCTGAACCATACCTGGGAACCTTCTAGTTACGGAGATATAGGAGGTCAAAGTTCCAATTTTTTCACAAGATTTTTTTCAATACCACTTTTTAAGGTTTTAATTAACTCGGCGACCCGTTTACTATTCAAAGCATCCATCAGCACTAAGTTTTGAGTTCGTTAAATTGAGTTTTACCGTAAAACATGATATCACCCCAAAAAAAAGTCGTTTCCCAGCAAAAATTTTAGCGTAGAGTTACTTATTTTAATGTACTGAATGCTTGGTTGACGGCTTCATGAAGGGTCTGTTTACACCTTGTATACTCTTCATGATGTTAAGGAACAGTCTGCTTGCCGTATTGTTGGCCATTAGGCACGCCACTGATCTGTCTGTTAAGTCATTATTAATAAGTGTAGGATTACATTGGTTCATTTCTGAATCATTGATTGAGCTAGCATATTGTTATAATTATTTCGTTAGTCTAGTGGTCGCAAGCGCGACGGCTGAGCATGAGGTCCTGGGTTCGATTGCCAGATCAGGCAAAGTGTTATTGGGTGTTGTTGGTGGGTGCCATTAGGAATTTCTCAGTAGCTGTCCCGGAGTTTAGATTCATGCCAGATTGATGGCAACAGGCTCGCCCCCTATTACATGGGACTCAAACATAACTGGCCAAATGTGGGTCTACTATTAGGTACACCTCTGCCTAACCATTCGGAGATTACAGGCGTGATATTATGTTGTGATTGCAGTATAACTATGGTAACTTACTCTTGTCAATAATAACTTAAATCGTTTTCACTAACACTAGGCAACACTTAAAAGTTAGTCAGTATAAAGTTTAAAAAAAACCGTACTGCTGGATTTTAAACTCTATTATCAGCAAAATATTCATTTCTTTTTGTATTACAGAAGAAGTACTCTCCCATTAATTGATTCCACCTTTTGATATAAATTCTCATTCATTGTTCATAGTGTCATAAAAGAACAGAAAAGCGAGTTTATGACATATAAACGATCGGTCAATAACCTGTCGCTAAACAATACAGCATTAATGATCTGAGGCTCTTGGGTGAGTACGCTTGAAGATGTGTGAATTAGACAAGGATATGAATAGTATGCGAGGTATAATTAGCTCAAAGGAATCCCGCGTAACCTTGACAACATTGGAATCTTTGAAATTGAGGCGTTTTATCCTTATCATTTCAAATCAGCCCGTGGACAAAATGTATTGACTCCCAGATACAAGCTTGTTTATCTAACAAAATTCTATTTTAGAACAATTTAAAATACAAAATCACATTCAGAAAAACAAATAAATGGATCCGAATTTTTATCAGCAAAACAATTCGAAACAAAAAAATAATAATATCAAAATAATCCCCAGCGATTCGTAGCGCCTACGGGACGTAGCGCGGTGCGGGGTGGGGTCTACGCCAGTCGTAGCCGACGCGTAGCTCGTAGCACACGCTACGCCGCTCCCTGGCCGCACGAATTACAATTCTGTTGAATAAAAATTACGCATTATTACATGTAATAAGTGTGGGTATCATTGTAATACTGTTGTGTGTATGTGTGTACAAATATAAACGCACAAATAGTGATGTGATTGTGAACTAGTGTTGTGTGAGTGCGGATGAAATCTTTTGAGGTAAATAACAGATATTTACTATGACGATATAGGGAAAATTCTTTCTATATAGTAGGTCTACGTATTGGGGACGAGATTTTATGACGAGACGTATAAATTTGTTATTAAAACTGTGATGTATCGTGTCTTTGTGGTGTTGGCGGTATTTCTTTCAGTCCGCCTTTTTGTGTAGCAAGCGTGATTTTGAGGCAATTTCTTAATGAGATTAAATATTAAAACAATTCAGTCTTCCCGCGTTTATTAACGACAATTCATTCCATTATTCACGTTGCTCAAATAAGTGAATTTTCAATTAAATTCACCAATCATATAAAATCTCCAATCAATACCTTTTGATATATTTCGGAACACAATTTCCCGGCGCCCTAATATTTCTTCAGCCAGATTTCTCTATACATTTTCTGGCTCAATAAGGAAGCGTGTACACACCTACAGTATAAGAAAACCTCTACAGATTTATGATATTGCAGATACTTTTTTCCTTGTGATAATACAAGGAAATAAAGGAGATACATTCAAGTGAATTAGGCTCTTTATATATTGTCATTATGTTAGGATTTTCTTTCGTTTATATCGTGATAAGATAGGTCAATTGAACTTAGGTATTTTTTCAGCTCTCTATATATAAGCTCCCATTAAAATAGATGGACAAATTTTAACACAGCGTTCAGTACGTCTAACCAAAAATATCCTAGCAAAAAAAATACTGATTAAAGTGACTTTATTTTGGCCTAAAATCATTGGGTAACCAACATTTTTAGTGTATTTTCGTTAGCAGATTTTTTTTCTTGTAAGAATCTAATGCGTTTTTCTTATTAATTTTTTACCATTGTCCTTATTTTGGTGAACTGAATGATTTCTTAAAGTTTGTCCATCTATTTAAATGAGACTAAAATGGGAATGGGATTTAAATGGGACTTTATATAGAGAGTTTTTCTAATTTATATAATATACAATTTTTAGTGATTATAAATATACCCCTGAATCCGCTCCGATGGATATTTTGTGAAACTGAAAAACATATCCAGAAAATAATTATGTAGGTAAAAATAAAATAAACCTGACATTGTGGTGATAGATCGATTGGAACGTCGCGCAATGATTGTTGATATAACGGTCCCTCATGACGAGAACCTCGTGAAAGCAGAGAAAGATAAACAATTCAAATATCTAGATCTGGCTCGCGAGGTTGTCGACATGTGGGACGTGAGTACGGCAGTCATTGTGCCGATAGTCGTGTCCGCCAATGGCTTAATTGCCAAGAGCCTCGACCAACACCTGAGGAGGCTCGCGCTTGGCAGCTGGATCAAGGGCTTGATTCAGAAAGCGGTACTCCTAGACACGGCGCGTATTGTTAGGAGGTTCCTCTCTCAAGAGCCCTAACCACCGGCGGCTCGGACCCTGTTCCCAGTGCTGGTGGCTTACTATTTTTTATATTTTTAAATGTTTTTATATTAGAATATTTAAAAATGTAAATAATATGTATATAAATGAATAAACGGAATGTAGGTAAAAAATCACTGTAAATTGGATTTGTAGTTTTCGAGTAAAAAAACATACTTAAAGACAGGCAGAAAACGACGTTACGTTTTGTAATTGCTTTTAACTAAAAACGGTTAGTTTCTTATCATTTCTTCCTTGCAAAATAATCACAAAAAGATTTAATCAGACAAGTCTCAAGAAATTAATTATTATCCTGATTATGATATTCTCTATAGTCAAAGTTAAATTGACATATCATAATATCACGCCTATAATGTACGAAGGGTTAGACAATGGTATGTTACACCCACATTTCGGAATTTAAATCCCATAGAATTTAGGGCGGGGGATACTCAAAGACAAAATGTCTAAAATTTATTTAATTAAACCTGAAAATGCTTTAATAAGTTTCTATGATATATTTCTACGTAACAAACTCAGAAAACAGGAGAATTTAATTTCGTTTGATTAGGCGTTTTCTAAGAATAATTTTCTTGATTAAGTTTTGTTTGTTTTAGTAGACAGTGGGTATATAACAAAGGATGGCGTGCGTGGGTAGACAGTTTTGCCACATCATATGTAATGTTTCTTTACTAAAAGTTGAAGTTTTTAGTTTAGGCTTTGGGTAACATGCAGAGTATGTATATCTCTTTGTAAAACAAACCAGTTTGCAGTTGGCTTATGCTCGACTCGTCACAATTCCGATTGGACACCAATTCTACCTCAAACTTTACGTCACACAGGAAATCCCGATTAGTTCAAACGATTTTCTATCTGATAATCGACCTCCCGATTCACCACCATCCTTTAATTAATTTTCTATAAAGTTCACTATTTTTTGGTGACGGAATTATTAGTCCGTAGAAATGGTTGAACTTAGGTGTACCTAATCACCAATACTAACGAGCTCGTGGCTAAATAATAACAGCCACCCGGGTCGATCTTTAGGTTAAGCCGTGCTTACCTAGGTTGGTCTGTGGATGGGTGACCACCCATTACATACCGAGTTTTCTCCGTGCCTCGGAAAGCACGTAAAGCCAATAATTTGTAGATCTTTGACAGTCATTACATGTAGTCAGTGGCCCAAAAAGTCTGATAACCAGTCTTACCGAGGGGGAATCGTAATACCCAGTAACTAACTGGGTTGTGGTGTGAGGTGTGAGGTCAGACAGGCAGTCGCTCCATGTAAAATACTATTATTCAGCTGCATCCGGTTAGACTGGAAGCCGACCAATACAGTTGGGAAAGGCTTAGGCAGATGATGAATCACCAATAATAAAACCATTATCTTCTAGATGTACTTTAACACTAATTGCTGGAATATTTGCACAAAATAAGTGCTTTTAGTTCATGATCTGTGCACATTTGCAACTGTCCGAGGTCCTTTGTAATACTGCACGCCTATTTGCTAAGTGCATGGACATTGCATGAAATAATCCTATTACCATTAAGAGCGAACCGTTCTAGCCCCTCCTTGCTTTGGACAAAGCATTTTCATTCATGAATTCTTGAGAATGGAATTTGATGCTTAGGGCAGTTAGATATTAAACTTGAAATTAAACGACAATTTCTAGACGACTTGTTTAAATCAATCTTTACGTGACTTTTTGATGCTTTTTATTCATCATCTGCCTAGCCTTTTCCCAACTATGTTGGGGTCGGCTTCCAGTCTAACCGCATGCAGCTGAATACCAGTATTTTACATGGAGCGACTGCCTACCTGACCTCCACAACCCAGTTAGTACTGGGTAATACGATACCCCTTTGTAAGACTGGTTATCAGACTTTTTGGGCGACTGATTATCTGTAACGACTGTCAAAGGTCTACTAATGACAGCCGGGACCAATGGCTTTACGTGCTTTCCGAGGCACGGATGAAACTCGGTATGTAATGGGTGGTCACCCATCCACAGACCAACCTAAGCAAGCACGGCTTAACCTAAAGATCGACCCGAGCGGCTGTTATTATTTAGCCACGAGCTCCTCGTAACACATTCATGTTAAACTTATTGTACGAAAAACTAATCTTTATGTTTCGGCAAGTAGTGTAGTCGCTAGTAATTTTTGTAATTCTGGGTAACCCACGCACGATGTAGGGAAACGTAGTAACGTGGGTAGCGAAATGATACATTTATAACGGTAAAGAAATAAATTGTATATAAACACGAGTAAGATCTAAGTTGCTATATTTAGAATAAACGGTAATGATCTTTGGGATGAAAGCTTAGGTTATGTTCTAGACTTGTAAAATTACCTGTTAATAGTCTTATTATGTGTTATGTCCGTCATCATAGTCGTGGTCTTCTTGATGTCTTTCGTTTGTCATGCTAATCGTGCTGATCAAGGCTTGAAAACAGCAGTATATGAACGTGCTAAATGTAACTTCATTTGATGATTAGCAAGATTAAGTACAAGGTGTAAACGGACCCTTCACGAAGCCGTTAACCAAACATTCTGTACATCAAATTAAGTAACTCTATGCAAAAATTATTGCTGGGATACGACTTTTTTTTTGAGGGCGATAAATCACGTCTTACGGTTGGACTCAATGTAACGCACTCAAAACATTGTGCTGATGTGTGCATTGAATAGTAAACGGGTCATGGAGATATTTAAAGTAAAGTTATAACCTTAAAAACTAGTATTTTAAAAAAAACTTGTGAAAAAGTTGGTACTTTGACCTCCAATATCTCCGTAACTAGAAGGAACCCAGGCATGGTCCAGTACAAAACAAATATCGCAATGACGAGGAGAACAAGTGCCTTTGGGCTTCGTTAAGGGTATTTTACACCCATTACAGAGGCATGAGTAACCGTGTGTAAAGTCCCTCATCCTTTATTGAAAAGTGTATTGTGGCTGGTGAGCTACTGCTCGATGGTTTTTGTGTGGCTCTTGTATGTCTTGCGATTTGGTAATATTTAACATAAACATAAGTTATTTATTTGCATATGATATACAATGGTGATAAATAAAATAAAAATAGTTCAAATATGTTTAGCTTAGATAGAACATAGCATGCAAAATTTTGGGGTATAGCAAAATGTTACAAGGGATCAAAGTTTTTTATACCTTAAGAGCGTTTATACAGAAAGTGGGCAACGTCGCAAATAGCTGTCAAATATTCCGATGTTTTTGTTAATTTGGCAATATTACTGTATGGAAATAAGAAATATGGCTAACTAGTGAACTAAAATATTTATTATGAAATGCAATAGTTAATTTCGTAACACCGAATATTTCGTTTTAGATGAAAAAAAAGTATTTGGAAACTTTCCAAATGCCTTTTTTACACCTAAAACGGTTACAACATCAAATTCAGTGTTTTAATTGCAAGTCAATATTAATATTCTAGTTCACTAGTTAGTCACATTTCTTAAAATTAATGAAAACAGGTAAATATTTGACAGCTATTTGCGACGTTGCCAACTTTTTGGATGCACGCTCTTAATAAATTAATTCTAATACCTAACTTGATTACAAAAAGGTGTCCATGGAGTTCCTTGCCATTCTTCTCCATGAGATCTACGCTTGGGCAACCACAGTCCTTTCTCAGTTATTATACGTTTTTGACTATTCAAAAGTGCCTGTTACAGGTTTATTTAAACTAAAATAAATACTTTGAGCTTGATTTCTATATGGTGATGTAGATGGCGCCACCGACATATTGCTTAACTTGTATTCCTTCTCTTCACCGGCCTCGACTGCCTCGTTGGTCGAGTGGTCGATTGCTGAGCATGTGGTCCTGGGTTCAATGCCCGGTTCGATCAAAGTGTTATTGGGTTTTTCTATCCCGGATGATGGCTATAGGCTCGACCCTATTACATGGGACTTAAACGTAACTGGCGAAATGTGTACTATTAGGTACACCTTTGCCTTACCCTTCGGGGATTAGAGGCGTGATGTTATGTTATGTAATATCGTATTCCTTCTAACCCATAGTACTACTCATTATTTTATGCAACAGATAACTTCAACAAACATGTATCTTTATCTATCCATCGCTTTCAACCAACACTAATACGAAACTCTTTGTTGATTTACTTACATAGAAATACAAGCTTACATACCAAAGCCTATTAATACGATTAAAGCCATTATTCCCATACACATTAAAGTCCATATTTCCCAGCTATATATATACCTTAGAGATTTCACCGCGTTGATAGCTTATGATTAAGTTTTACATCTAAAGTTGTGTCTCTGGTGGTTGAAGGTAATTGAACTGATACCTGGCCTATTGTCTATGGTACTGGGGCATAAATAGGTCGGCTTTAGCTTATCGTGGATAAGTTTTATCAGAATAAGTTTCTGTATGATTACTGTTAGTTTATGGCTCTTTGGTTTTGCTTCAGAGATGTGGGTGGGGATTATAATGTTCATTGTCTTCTAATTCACACGCGGTACACACATTTTAAAACCTACACGGTGAATTTCACCCGTAAATAATTATGGAGGGAGGAGCTCGTGGCTTAATAATAACAGCCGCTCGGATCGATCTTTAGGTTAAGCGTGCTTGCCTAGGTTGGTCTGTGGATGGGTGACCACCCAATACATACCGAGTTTTCTCCGTGCCTCGGAAAGCACGTTAAGCCGTTAGTCCCGGGTGTCATTTGTAGATCTTTGACAGTTGTTACAGGTAGTCAGTGGCCCAAAAAGTCTGACAACCAGTCTTACCAAGGGGTATTGAATTACCTTGTACTAACTGGGTTGTGAAGGTCAGATAGGCAGTCGCTCCATGTAAAATACTGGTATTCAGCTGCTTCCGGTTAGATTGGAAGCCGAACCTAACATAGTTGGGAAAAGGCTCGAAAATGAATGAAAAAATGAGAGTTTAAAACAGCTCAGTCTTGTTGTATGTGTACCAACACTGTTAGTGATGTCATTGTGTCTGTTTCTAGAATGGTTTTTCAAGCTTGAATCTAGATTTATGTGGAGATGTAAGATTAGTTCAAAATCTGTCTGTTTCAATTCGTTGGTCTCTCGGTTCTTAGTAAGTTCTCTAGTTTTTTTTTCCGTAGTCGTAGATTCTGACACACCTGCGTGTAACACATTTTGCCTGTTAAAATAATATGTTTTATGTATGGTCTTATACTTATATACCTACAATATCTGTTATTCCGTTTTCGGTTGCCATGGCATTTGGCAAGTATGATGGCTGTTCTATTTACATAATATTGACTTATTAGTCAAGTTAACTTACCAATAGACAGTGATTAAATATAGATTAGTAATTTACGTATTATTTTAAGGACACAATAATCTATTGCGGCCTCTTTTACTGGAACAATTATCTTTGTACTTCACATCTTTTAATTAAAACTACATGCTTGTAGTGTCATACGTGTGTGTGTTGTAGTTAAGTAAAAGTAGAGTAGAGAGAGTAAAGGTGACCCAGTGAGTCTTACGAGTTGTAGGTATTGGATGCGAATAGGAATTTATTTCATCACCACTATTTTCAAATGGAGAAGAAAACTTATTGATTATGCAATAACCATATCCTGATGCTTATACTGTTAGCCTGCGTCATCGCAGTGCTGGGCATCCAGTTGTTTCGAACAATGTCTCACGTTTTAATTCTTACTAATATTATAATGCGAAAGTAAGTTTGTTACCTTTTTACGCCTAAACCACTAAGCCGATCATTCTGAAATTTTGCATATATGACAACTGTACAGAAACGGACATAGGGTACCTTTCATCCCAAAAAAAAAGTACTGTTCCTGAGGAAAACAACAATAACGATCTTATGATAATAGATGGGCCACATTATTATAAGCAGAGTACAACCCGAATTGATTGTCAAATTCCAAATTAACGCGAGCGAAGCCGCGGGCAATAGCTAGTTTTAATATAAAACATAAAAGGAAACACTTTTACTATTACAAAACACCTAAAACCTCCCCTCGCTCCGTTTCAACCCTTCGTCCCTAAAACCTAAAAAATGAAATAAACTCGACACAATATCTAAACTACAAACTAGCACTATATCTCTCAGTATACATAACCGTCGGACCTAAATTCACAGCCCATAGTTTCGCACTATCTGCTCATTATAGACAGAGGCAAGGCAGAGGTGTAGGTACTTACAGTACAGCCACATTTCACCTCTTATGTTTTACTAGCTGTTCCCCGCGACTTTCGTCCGCGTAGAATTATTAAAAATACAATTTTCCCCGTTCTTGCAACATTTTTCATTACTGCTCCGCTCCTATTGGTTGTAGCGTGATTGTATATAGCCTATAGCCTTCCTCGCTAAATGCGCTATCCAACACTAAAAAAAATTCAATTCGAACCAGTAGTTCCCGAGTATAGCGCGTTCAACCAAACAAACAAACTCTTCACCTTTATATATTAGTATATATGTATTAGGAGACGAGCCTATTGCCAGCAACTGGGCATAAATATAGACTGCGAGTTGCCACTGAGATATTCCTTATTGAAAAACCCAATGACATTTTGCCAGACCTGGAATAGAAAATAAAACCTCATGCACAGCTGTAGCGCTCGACCAACGACACCGACACAAACAGTTTTTTTTCTTAGCTTGTCATGTGTCCCACTGCTGGGCAAAGAACTCACCTTTCAAACTCAAAGCATTTATTTCAAATAAACCCGTGACAGGCACTTTTGCATAGTCAAAAATAATTTACCTACAGTCCCACCACAGGCATAATAACTGTGAATGGACTGTAGTTGCCCATTCGAAAATAGTAGATCTCATGGAGAAGAATGGGCAAGAAACTCCATGGACACTTTTTCTCCTTCCAAACCTCTCTATCTTGTGAGATATCTGGCCATGATCGCCCAGCAAACAAGATCAGATCGTCACGCTACCTTCCTAAACACTTTTATATATAAAAAATCCTAAACTCCATTTATTTTCTCCACCCCTAAAAACTGAAATAAACTCCACACAATATCTAAACTACAAACTAGCACTATATCTTTCACTATTCATAACCATCGGAACTAAATTCACAGCCCATAGTTTCGCACAATCCGCTCATAATAGATATGATTTATAATAGCTAGGGACGTTTTTACGACACCCTGGTGAACGGGGACAGGTAAGTTTTAGTAACATTGTGGATAGTACTTTGTTTCTAGTTTCTGGTGTCATTTTTAGATGGCATTTTAGTGTTCAGTGTGTTATGTTTTGGGTGGTCAGTGGTCAAGGATTTGTGACCAAAATTTACTTCGTGTGGTTATTGACTAACCCGGTGTCAGAGTTCTTATACCGGCCATGGGCCTCTAACTTGGCTTTACATGCCGGCAAGAAATATCTCTCAGCCATGCTGCTTTCCTCACGTTTTCCTTCACCGAAGTTAGTGATAGTTATACAATATTAATTGTTGATGGCAATAGGATCGCCGCCTATTATATGAGACTTAAACTTAACTGTTGAAATGGGGGTGTGCTTTTAAGTTTACCTCTGCCTAGCCCCTCCGAGATTATAGGCGAGATATGTGGTATATATAATAGCCAGGGACGTTTTTACGACACCCAGGTGGACTGGTACAGGTAAGTTTCAATTACATTGTGGATAGTAGGTACTATATTTCTAGTGTCATTTTTGTATTCGGGAGTTGTGTTTAGGGTAGACATTGGTTTTGGAGTTGTGATCAAGGATTAAATTACAGAAAGACAAAAGTTGGTCTAGTGGTCGCAAGAGTTACTTCTAAGGTACGAGTTCCTGGGTTTGTTTCCCAGGTCGGGAGATGTAATATTGGGATTTTCGATCACGTGTTTCTCAGAAGCAGCTTGGAGTCTGAATTTGTGAACCGGCGAATTGCGGGTATACCTCCTCTACCTACCCTCCAGAAAACACAGACGTGATACTGACTTAATAACCATTTGTATCAACAACTTGTTTCTAGGAAATTATTCCGTCACACTAACCTCCACAAACACAAACGCACACTATAGTTGCTGCCAATTAAGATCGCAATAGCGGTCGTTGCTCTTTCCATAATATCTCTTCGCAAGAACCAAAACAAATGAACCACGTTGTTCATTAGAAAAAATGTTGAAGATCACGATAGATGACGATTCACGACATGAACAGGCTTATTTTTGGATTTCAAAGTTAAGAACTTTTATAAATGTAGGTGGGTCAATGACCGCCATTGCGATCTTAACTGGCAGCAACTATACACAAATTCAGTACACCCCGGTTAGAATTGTCAGTATTTTCGTCGACCACGTTCCCAAATATAGTCACCTATTTGTACTCAATCGTGTCCACTGCTGAGCGGACGGTTGGACTTAATCGGATTCACTGCTTAGCAGACTCACAACGTGTTCTAACAAATACAAGGTCTGTACATTACAAGTGATTGTGACCGCTTCGTTTGGTTTGGTCTTTCTCTCAGTGGTCAGATAGAAAATAATAAACTTTATCATGTAGTTATAACAAAAATTAGACCAAGACACACCTCTGATTTTTCGGATTCATGTGCGTATTTTATAATTATCACTTGCTTTGGTGGAGGAAAACATCGTGAGGAAACCAGCATGCCTGAGAGATATTTCTCGACGGCATGTAAAGCCAAGTCAGAGGCCCATAGACGGCATAAAAACTCTGACACCAGGTTAGGCACTAACCACACATTAATGAAGAAGAAGAAAAACAAATGTTGACGAAACGTTGACCTTACTGAAAGAAATATCAGTTACCATCAAACGTTCAAGCCTGTCATCATCTGCCTAGCCTTTTTCCAACTATATTGGGGTCGGCTTCCAGTCTAACCGGATGCAGTTGAATACCAGTATTTTACATGGAGCGACTGCCTATCTGATCTCCACAACCCAGTTAGTACTGGGTAATACGATACCCCTTGGTAAGACTGGTTGTCAGACTTTTTGAGCTACTGACTACCTAACGACTGTCAAAGATCTACAAATGACACGAGGGACCAACGGCTTAACGTGCTTTTCGAGGCACGGAAGAATCACGGTATGTAATTGGTGGTCACCCATCCACAGACCAACCTAAGCAAGCACTGCTTAACCTAAAGATCAAGCTGAGCGGCTGTTATTATTAAGCCACGAGCTCCTCGTTCAAGCCAGTATTGGATCGAATCCAGTGCCAGGTATACGCTAAAACAGTTTTCATTCTGGTACGTTGCTGAGCAAATGTTTCAACCTGTACTTAACCTAGTCCACTGTTGACCAAACGACCAGAGACTTCGCTTCACGCTTCACGAACTGCCTCCTCAATTTATCTTGAGGGCGTCACGTAAGGTACACACTGATGTCAGGGCTGCCCACTGGTTTTAAACTGTACGAATTATGACAGAAGGTTTACGTTCTGGTGGTGCGTGTGTCGGACTTATTGTCGGGCCTGCGCTGTTCCCCCATACTTAAGTACAAATGCCATAAACTCTTTGAACCAAGAGTAACCATGGAGTTTCTTGCCGGTTCTTCTCCATAGAAAACGATCAACACGAACCGTGCACCTTTTTGTCGACGTTTTATAAGTGCTCATCTGGGCCTATGTCAAATAAAACATTTTGATTGATTGGTCATTTAATTCCCTTCAAAATGGTTGACCTGAATGGTGTTGATCTATGCGTCATGTTCGTGAACGAGAACCGTCAGAAGGGACTGGTCATCTCTAAGCTGCCAAGGTTTATTTTATTTTTGAATTGTTAATTGTATCTTTTTACTCTTGACGCTCTTAACTTGCACGTCTTTCTACATCGTTCTCACGAGTATGTATAATCTCAAAATGAATGATTTAACCAAGATTTTGTAATAATATTTTGATTTAAAAGAGTTATACTGGTCCAGGAGTAAATGAGACAAATCTTGCAGCCATTGTTTTTGCTTGAAGTTTTATAAAATTCGAAAAAAGAACATGCCGTGGTGTTTATTCGCCGTGGTAGCTAGTCAGGAAGGTTTTATGGAAGCTGACTGATGACCCTAGATGCGCCATACGTACATTAAAATATCGTGAGGAGTGTTTCGTATTAATGGGGGATTTATGAGTGGCTCAAGAGATACCATGCAACATAAAATTGCACCGTCTTCTTCTTTATCGTGCGGTTAGTGCCTAACCTGATGTCAGAGTTTTTATGCCACCCACGGACCTCTGACTCTACACATAATAAAAAGTCGTAACATATTAATATGAATTGCCCCGTGATTGACACAAGTTGACGTTGCTGCTTGGTTCAATAAACGCGTTGTAATGTCGTCAATAAAGATAAATGAGAAAAGAAACACCGTACACGTTATGTACTCAGTGTATTTCTTCTTTTCCTTTTTAAAAGTAGTTTTAGTGATTACTAGCTTTTGCCCGCGGCGTTGCTCACGTTAATTTAGAATTTCACAATCAATTCAAATTGTACTCTGCTTGTAATGATATAATTCAATCATGATTCAAAAGACATGTGGCGCCATCTATTATCACAAGAACGTTATTGTTGTTTTCCTCGGGAACAGCACTTTTTCTCGGGATGAAAGTTACCCTATGTCCATATCTGTACACCTGACAACGTTTAAGCGTGAAAGGTAACAAACAAACTTACTTTCGCGTTTATAATATTGGTAAGGATTTCTGAACGTCATGCGTCATTGGAATGTCCAATACAAAGTGAACCTTCTACCCTTACTTACCTCACCTGCGGTTTTCGGCCGTACAACAAACATGAGACTACAAGATGGTCCGAAGCCTGATGCTCTGTTGGTGGTCGCATCTCTGTGTTACCTGCTACCATGTAATTGTTATTAGTTCTTGTCCTATAGGACGCTCTCTATGGAGTAGAGAGTTTGTGGCAGATTTGTTGTGTATTTGGATGAAGAGAGAACACAAACGTTTGTGTTCTTAGAAGACTTTCATAGTGAACGGGTGAGAGAGAGAATTTCTTGGAAAGCTGGACTTGGCTTACTTGACAATTAACAAAATATTCAAACAAAAATGGTGTCACTCACTCATGCTTTTGTAATACAATTAACATCTTTATTATCAATAATATTGCTAGAATAATGCTTCTGTAATGCTTAATAATTTTTTTGGCTTACTTTGTTTTGTATGTGGTGGAAGTTTGTGGGTGTTAAATATACTTCTGCAAAAACACAAGGGAAAAACTTGAAAATGGATATGTGGGTTGATTTCTTGCAATTAAGACTAAGCAGATCTATACTAAAATAATAATAAAATGATTTTTAGGAGGTTCCTCTCTCTAGAGCCCTGACCGCCGGTAAATTGGACCCTGTTCCAGATACCGGTGGGCTACTATTTTTTTTATTTTTAAATGTTTTTGATATAATTTTTGTTGTTAAAAAAATTTAAAAATGTAATTAGTAAGTAAGAAATATGAATAAACGAAATAATATTATAAAGGGTAAAATTTGTTTGTAAGTTCGGAAGTTTGTATATAGGGTGTAATCTCCGGAACTAATAATCCAATTCTAACAATCCTTTTCTGGCATAAAGCTACATTATTCGTAGGTGCAATAGACTATAAATTATATTTATATCATACATAATTAGACGAGCTATCACATTTTTTGCGGACGAAATCGCGGGAGAAGTGCAAGTAGTTAATATATTTAAGAAACACCTGTCCCAATCATAATTTTTCAGTCTGCCGTAGCCGTGCCGTACTTATGAGATTACATTACCGCATAATTATTATTTTTTTAGTCAGAAAGTTGTTCAGAATGACTACATCCATACTTCCATACTAATATTATAAATACGAAAGTAACTCTGTTTGTTTGTTTGCTACCTTTTCACGGCTAAACAGCTGACCGGATCGTAATAAAATTTAGCGAGGAGATAGATTATATCCTGGGGAAGGACATAGGCTATCTTTTTTTTCCTCACTTATACTCATCAAAGACCACGCGAACGAAGTCGCGGGCAACAGCTAGTATTCAATATTTACATATAGGTTTTATTATAAGACAGAGTGGACCAGAGTTTGCGAAGCTTATTAACTATCTCAGAACCGAAAGTCAAGACAAGAAAAGTCAATAAACTATGACAGTCAAACTTTATCCGAACAAACCCAGCTTCTGTTTTCTTTTCATCAAATATCTAATAATACATTGTACCAAAAATAGTAAATTCTTTCCTGTTTTTCTGAGAGACATATGAAAGCACTTAACTTAATAGTTAGCCTTTAGTAGTAACACGACATATATAGGACAGAAGGTTGGCTCTATATAATGAGCGAAAATGCTCGCACACATAGACACACCTATCGTGAATTGGTCAATTCTTAAGAGACAATTTAAATAAATAATAATTAGGTATGTCGTTTTGTGAGTCAAATGTCCGATTTATTTAAGCTAAATTCTATCTAAGGTAATTATGAAATTTGAATCATTAATAGTATTTATTTTAGTATAGTATCGGTTAGTATGCCTATTAGGTTAAACATAGCGATCCTAACATTTGAATTAGATCTTATTATATTGTACCTATGTTTCACAAATAAATAATTTGAATTTGAATTTATCGTACTGTCACGAGCCCTAAAGCGCTGGACACACATAAAAGACGTAAGACGAGGACGGGGCGGTCAACAACTCTGTCAAGAAAGTACCGGGAAACGATCAATAATACACAAGATGTTAGTTATTCATCCAAAGTTATTATATCGCCATCAAAGTATGCTCCTTCAGAAACGATACACTTACGCCAACGAATAATCCAATCATCAAAACATTTTTAAACGCTTTTTCCGGAATTGAGTTCAGTTCTCGCCGCGAATTCTTCTTATTGTCTTCTACCGAATGAAAACGGGTGCCACGAAGTGGTAATTTGAGTTTAGGAACACGTTTACAGATGCAACTCAAACTCCGCGCCAAAATGGAAAACAGTTGTGCCAATTTCACAACAAAAAAAAAAACAAAAAATAATAATTTGGAACCATAAACAAATCATCCATTCTGACTGAATGTATGTGTGATTGCGCCAGTTACGCTCGTTATATGTAGCAGGCCTTCTGTTCATATCTATTTGTTGTATTTGACACCAGTCAAGTAGTCGTGGACGGCGTGACGTCACTTTTGTCCCGTATTAAGAGTTTATTGTTTTTAGATGGACGTTCACACAGAATCTTTTCTTAGTCCTAGATGTAAGGCGAGTTGATGAACTTTAAGAAAGCGGTGGTGGCCAGGTCAATGAACTGTTGTGTTTGAGAAATAGGTCTACCAAAAGTCTTGGAGATAAGAAAGATCTCTTTATCTTTGAGAATTATTTCTTGGAATTTGTTTAATTATGATATGATATGAAAAAGATACGCCAAAAATGGCAACCGCTATTCCCCAAAATGGAACAAAATAGAGTAGTGAAGATGTTTCAGTCGAGTGTTAAGCGAAAATTCAGACCAATAAAGTCGAGATTTTGAAAATGTACATCGAGTTAAAAGGGCACTAAGTAGAGGAATAAAGTTTTCTTAGTTAGGCCGGGTAGTTCTGGGATTGCCCTCGTATTTTTCCCTCACTCTGCCCTGTTAACCGTCACGCTATAATTTGCGCATCTCGATATAAAACTACAATATTAGCGGTTTTCATTTAGAATGCGCTCCTTCAGAATATCAGGACAGCCACCAGTCGGTTTACATTCAAGGTAAAAGCTCGTGAACACTTAGGTACGTAAGAAATTGGCAGACTCGTCTCACAATTAATTTTGTTGATTTTCTTCGTCTATCTATTTTTTTTTATGTTATCTCTTTACTTTGTATATTTAGTTTGTATGTATGTATTTATTATTATATATTTTTTTTGTTTTTCGGAAATTTTCTGCACCTACTGTTTTGTCTCTTTATCGCATCACCCTAAGGTAGACTGGTAGAAAATGCCCAAGGCATTAAGTCCGCCTTTGTACATTATGTGCATAAAGTTATATAAATAAATAAAATAAATCAATATTAAAGCGATACAGAATCTCCCACAATCTCCCCAATGTTAACTAAATCACAAATTGTGTCATGATTACGTATCGTATCGTATAAAAAGGTTTTCCGTATTGCCCCAGCTTCCCTATTTGTCTAGACCAATCTAGACTCCTAGACTTGGCCCCGGCTGCGTCTAATTGAATCTTTTCAATGTTACTGTTCCACAATTGTTTGACTGTACATTTAAAGTTACTTTAGCTACATGGTTGGGTTGGTGGTTTTATTGTACTATTGGTTTGGCCAAGTGTTAAGATTTCTTGTTTTTTTTCTGAGTATAAGGATATTCTTCTGTAAAACAATTATGTGAGACAAATATCATCTTCCTGCCTTTGTCCCATGTTATTCGGGGTCGGCGCAATACGTTTTTTTCTTCCATTCTCCTCTATCAATCATCACGCTATCATTTACTCCTGTTTCCTTCCATTCCTCACACAATCCATCCATCTCTTCATTGGTCTTCCTCTCCTTCTCGATCTATCAACATTTATATTCATTACTCTTTTAATCACATGCGATTCATCCCTCCTAATCACATGCCCATACCAAGACAGTCAATTCCTTTTCAACTTTTATGTAACAGGCGCGACTTTCAAACTTCCTTAAATGTAATTCCTTACTTTATTCATTCTTGTCACACCACACATCCACCTCAACAGGGTATCTCAGGGATTCCACTCAGGTTGTGAGAAGAAATTATTATTGCAACGAGTATGGCAAAATTTTGCTTAACACAATTTGATAAATGGACAGAAAGCACCAGGAACAAAACACACTATTTATAAATGGTACCTTTTGAGGGCTAGTCATTCGTTACAGGTATGTAGTCAGTGGCCCGATAGTCTGACAATCAGTCTTACTAAGGGACATCGTATTTCCCAGTACTAACTGGGTTGTAGAGGTCAGGCAGTCGCTCAATATAAAATACTCATAAGTATTACCCGAAAAGGCTAAGCAAACGATGTCTTTTTGAAGATAAGTCAAGAATTTGACTTGGTAACTGGCATCTTAGGGTATTTTCCTCTCGAACAAAGAGATTTAAAACACATATAGAGGGGACATTGGGAATATTGTCATACAATAATTTTCATCCTGAATATTTTCGATTTTGACACACGAATGCTACCTGACAAGTGGGCGTATGACACAGTCTGACACAGATGACACTAGACAGAACGAATTGTTACTAAGTAGTAACAAGTTTTGGATTACGATTTTCTTCGTCATGACCCGTCTATAGCTCGAAAATATTTAAATGTCTTTGTGTCATATGAATGCGACCTGACAAGGCGACGTTTCGCACTGGACTGATCGACTTGTTACTAATTTGTAACAGGTTTTGGAATTGTCAGTACTTGGTCTTGTCCCGTCTATAGCTAGTTATATTTGAATGTCTTTGCTCTCGAAGGACCAAAAACACTTCACTGCACAACTAGTTAGAAATAAATCAAAGCTGGTGCTTACAAAACTATCCCTCTTCTGATGCCTTTACAGTCTTCCATTCGAGCATCGAGATCGGTCCACGAGATTTCTCCAATTTCTAAAAGCACCTATCCCCGCCAAGTCACCCATAGCCTTTGTTCAAACTCAATACGTAAAACGGCTGAACATTATTCAATATCAGTCCCTAAAGATGTAACAGAATACGGAATCAAGGGCTAACTCATTCATAATTCAGTTAATTCTAAGTGCGTTGGTTCGTTTTTCTTCTCTAACTCGTAAACAAGTTCGTTTTTCTCTCTTAGGGATGCTGGGATTATGAATGCATCGTTTTATGACGTTTCTTATAGCAGCCGAGGGTGGGTTCGAAGTTGGACGGGTCTGTTTGAGTTTTTTTGCCGTGATTTTGTTTTGACGGATTTCAGGGAGTTCCGTTTTTTGTTTTGAAGGCACGTGTATTGTTTTTCATGAAGGACGTTTCGGTAAATTGTTTTGTTAAATTATTTCCTGTTTCCTGTTGATATTTAGGTTTTGTAAACCTTTGCGAGTTCGGTGTCAATATTGGCGGATTATAAATTAACGTAGAATGATTACGGGTGGTCATTAAAATGTTAACATGTTCGGTTGTAATTCAAACTAATTACAAAGCAAGTATCATTGTTTTGTTAGACTAATTTGGTTAAACTAGATTTGTTTTTGATGGGTCGGTGATCGGTAAAATTGCTACACAAAATTATCAGTCTACTGATCTCATTCCAATTTATTTGGGAAGTGCACCATGTTTTTTTTTTTCTACACTTTATAGAAAGATTAGTCAACTCAGTAGACATCTTTCTAGCCATAGTATCCATCACACAGTCCAACTTCTGCTTAGCCTTTTCCCAACTATGTTGGGGTCAGCTTCCAGTCTACCCGGATGCAGCTGAATACCAGTATTTTACATGTAGCGACTGCCTATCTGACCTCCACAACCCAGTTAGTTAGGTAATACGATACCCCTTGGTAAGACTGGTCCTTCACATAGTCCATTCAACATTTTTTGGGCTTCCTCTACTCTTATAGCTAACATATTTATATCATCATTCATACTCAAAACTCCTCGTTGTCTGCCTCGTTGGTCTAGTGGTAGCTAGCGTGACTGCTAAGCATGAGGTCCTGAGTACGATTCCCGGGTAGGACAGTTGTTATTGGGTTTATTCAATAGGAATTTCTCAGTAGCAGCAACGGAGTCTCGATTTGTGCCCGGTTAATGACAATAGGCTCGCCCTCTATTACATGGGGCTTAAAACATAACTGGCAAAGTATTGGGCCTCGGCCTAACAGTTCAGGGATTACCAGCCTGATGTTTTCATACTCAAAACTATCCTCATTCCTCCACATCACATACCAGCAACAGCCAATTCCTACACAAATTTCCAAAACAGCAACACGATCTTTGCTGTACCGTACCTGAGTCACACCTCCGCATTCTTAAGTGTATACAACGTCGACAAGACAAATAGAGAACATTAGCAACTACTCCGCCTAATTTGTAAGTGTCAAACTAGAAGTAATGTGTTTATACTGAGTTAGTATTCCCTCCTTCGTGTTTGCGTCGTGGGCTGGCGGCTGCCCGAAAGCTTGGAACTATGTCTGGATTTTACTCCAGACTTGTTTCACGACAGTCCTCGTTTGTGTTAGTGGTGGGGCCATTGTTGAAATGCAGCTTGGTTAGAATTTCTGGTTATGCTGTAATTTATAGTAACTTGTTTATTCTTCTCAGGTGGGGTAGGCACATGTGTAAATTAAATCGGATAGTGTTTAACTATGTTTTTGGGATTTTGAAGTTTCAGGTGTATCCTATCCTAAGCTTATACCAAGGCATTAAACGTATATTCTACTTGTAGTGTCTAATAGTGTTGTTTATCGGTTAGGTGGAAAATTAGTTGTTTATACAGCTATACAAAAAGTGACAATAAACATCACACTTGTTTTCCCCCGAAGAGTTAGGTAGAGGGACACCATAATACACCCACATTTCCGCAAGTAATGTTTAAGAGTTCTTTTTTAACATTTATGTGTAAAAATATAGTTATCAATACACTGTCTGAAACAACGTTAATACATGTTATACAAGACTTGTCAAAAACAATTATCACACACAGGATAACAGTTAATACTCGTACATTTATTATATCCCCCCCAAACAGAACACACCTGCCTCTTTGGTCTAGTGGTCGCAAGCGCGACTGCTGAGCATGAGGGCTCGGTTCGATTCCCTGGTCGAGCAAAGTGCTATTAGGTTTTTCCATCAGGAATTTCTCAGTAGCAGCCACGGAGTCTGGATTTACGCCCGGTTGATAGCAATCGGCCTGACCCCTATTACATGGGACTCAAACATAACTGGCGAAATGTGGGTATAGGTACTGCTAGGTACCTACACCTCTGCCTAACCCTTTGGGGATTACAGGCATGATGTTATGTTTATAACCTACCATGAAGTCACCCCACCAGAACACAAGGTTTCTTTGTTAAAGACTATTGTTGTAGTACTCGTATCGTAATTCACTGGCGCCTTGTCAGTGTTACGATCTTTAAATCGACGCCATAAATAGTTGAGGCGGCTGCACTGGGACCCGTTTGGTACTCCACTTACTGTGATAAAGTACTAAGTTAAACAGAAACGGTTAGTGGGGAACTGTGTTTTTAAATAGTTCTTTTTTTACTTTTTAAGTGTTGGATTTTCTATTAGGAACTTCTCTACAACTGGAACCTCTGGATTTGTACCCGGTTGATGGCAATAGGCTCCATCTGTATTGCATGGTCTTTAAATACAATTAGCGGAATATGGATGCAGGTATACTATGAACATGTTTTGTTGTAAAACAAATATGTTCAGTTCGAGTCCGAAATTAGTCGGGCGTTCCGATAAAAAGAATACATGTGATTTTGTGGCAAGATTGCATCATATATAACGTCTCCATTCAAGTCACCAACTTGCATGCTGTTAAAAACAGTTTGGCCGTAAACATGGATTTCTGATAAAACTTCAGTAGAAAGTGTTTTTTCACCTATTTTTCTGAATTCCTAATTAATACCCAAGTTACGCCGAGTCTGTTAAGAAAATGAATATAAAATGTGGTAAAATGTCGTGTCGAGTCGTTGAACTCCCTAAGATAGGGTTGAGCCTCACGATGAGTAATTCATGCCTACCCACCGTCCGGACGGGTTCACTCAAATCTGTATGGCTCTTCCCTAAAAGGCCACTCTGGAGAAATGGCTTCAATAAAGGGACCTTGAACCTTGGGATAGTCTCAGACGGTTTTAAGAGAGAATGAACGAATAAGTTTTACCGAAGAATTAAAATGAATGAAGGTACAAGTGAAAAAAAATGGGAAGCAACAAAGCCAGAGAAATGTATTGTTTAGCAGAAATAAACATTATCATCATATGCCAAGCCTTTTCCTAACTATGTCGAGGTAGAATTCCAGTCGTACCAGTAGTTACAGCTGAATACCAGTATTTTACAACCTGATTAGCAAATGGGATATCAATTTAAAATATCTTTAAATTCCAATCACACACAACTTTTATTCTTTGACCGTTGATTATAAATCATAAATTCATATTCATATGCATGACATGTTAGATGTACACTAAACACACAAACTTTCTTTACATATTTCTTCAAGAATTTTCTTTATAAAACACCAAAAATATTTTAAAAAGTCCTACATTTCCCCCGGGTATCTTACGTTAAAATCTTTGGTGTCCATTAACAGATTGCCATGTACTAGAACGTTTTGTCGCATCAGAGGCATTCACTATGGCATGGTGTTGCGAATATCTTCAAAGGAAACTTGGGAAGATACGGTTTCATTTAAATAACAGATAGGATATACAGATGTGGTGGTTTCGTTTTTAAAGGTAGAAATATTGATTTTGCCTGCCTCGTTGGTCGAGTGGTCGCAACTGACTACATATTAGATAAAAATATTAAAAATATTGTCTGAAACTACGTCAATACCTGTTATACCAGACTTGACAAAAACAATTATCACAATTTGTCTAAGGAAGTAGCCACAGTTAATACATTCTCCCCAAACAGGACACACCTGCGTCTTTGGTCTAGCGGTCGCAAGCGCGACTGCTGAGCATGAGGTCCTGGGTTCTATTCCCAGGTCGGGAAAAGTGTTATTGGGTTTTTCCATAAGGAATTTCTCAATAGCTGCCAAAGAGTCTGGATTTGTGCTCGGTTGATGGCAATAGGCTCGCCCCCTATTACATGGGACTTAAATATAACTTGCGGAAACAAATCCGGGTACAAATCCAGACTCCGTGGCTGCTAATGAGAAATTCCTGACTGAAAAACTCAATAACATTATGCTCGACCCGGAAATCGAACCCAGAACCTGACCGAGCACTAGACCAAGGCAGTAAATACTAGACCAGGCAGTAAATTTAAAGTAATAATAAAAAGTAATTAAGAAGAAATGGCAAAAAAATGTGATCCTATGTCTAAAGCAAAATGTCACAAATACAAAAGACACGTACCGACAGTAACCATGCAAGTAAATTACATTTTTTTCGCGTTGTCCATCGTAACTATATTTAAAAGTCTTTGAGTACAAACAAAATCTCCAGCGATCATCTAAGAACAACACATCTTTTGTATTAAAGAAACCTTACCACAGACTACTCTGTACGCCAATTAGGTTTTCAAACACAGGTATATACCTAATTCGGGTGCTCAAAGGAGGGCCAACTTAAATAATACCTTGTTGTCCTATATTTGTTCCTTCTCTATTTCCACAACGAATAAGAGGTCTCCTGAGATCTTTACGTCTGTATGTGACAGGCGCCATTGTACTATAATAATAGCTTCGTTATATAGAATTCAGCTTATCTTAGAACATTTTATTCTGTTTTCTTGTAAAAATAATTGGTGTAATTCAAACTCAAACTCAAACTCAAAGCATTTATTTCAATTAGACCATTACAGGCACTTTTGAATGTCAGAAAAACAAAGAAGGCGAAGCTACAGTCCCAGACATAAGACATAATAACTTATGAAAGTACTGTAGTTGCCCATTCCAAGGCGTAGATCTCTATGGAGAAGAATGGGCAAGAAACTCCATGGACACTCTTTTCAATTGTGTACGTTGTTCAGGATTTTTGAAAAAATGTTGAAGATTTTTGTGTGTTTCATGAATTGTGAAATTATTCTTCCTATTGTACACAAAATTAAAAGATATACACAAAATCACAATATATAGCTTATGTACAACGGCGAGCTTAACTGAGAATTGCGTTTTTAAAATTAAATCTACTTCTAAAATTGAAAAGGATTGTTTGATTTCGAAGATATTATATATTACTAGCTTTTGCCCGCGGCTTCGCTCGCGTTAATTTAGAATTTGACAACCTAGCGGTGTGAAATATACTATGCGACCTATTCTCATAACTACCAAACCTACTTAAAAAAAATCATAAAAATCGGTCGAGCCGTTTCGGAGGAGTACGACCAGAAACACCGTGACATGATTTTTTTATATAAAAGATTTTCAGTGATCTTAGAACAAAACGGGAGATTTTGTCATATTTTTAATTTACATGTAAGGTTGTCAAATTTCGAGAACTTCATCACCTGCCCACCTGAATTTACCGAAGAACATCATTATTCAATTTTAGGGAGCCCACTCCAGCGTTCCTCTCACATCTGCCATGTAAATACCTTTTATTTGACGCTATTGACCCTCTCAGCATGACCAAATCATATTATCGTCTAGCTTTTCCCCAACTTTGTTGGTGGTCTTCCAGTCTAACTGGATGCAGCTGAATACCAGTATTTTACAAGGAGTGACTGCCTATTTGACCTCCACAACCCAGTTAGTTGGAAAGCACGTTAAGCTGTTGGTCTCAGCTCTCATCTGTAGATGGATGGTTATGGATAGCCAGAAACCTGAAACTCTAACGACTAGTGTTATCAAGGGTTATCGTGTTTTCCAGAAGAGGTCAGATATGCAGTCGCTCCATGTAAAATACTGGTATTCTGCTGCACCTGGTTATACAGTAAAGGGGCTCCAACACAGTTGGGAAAAGGCTAAGCAGGTGAGTATAAATGTACAGACATAAACTGAAAATAACAGCCCAGTGATAGCCTAGTGGTGTGACCGTCGGACTACCAAGTCATAGGTCTTAAGTTCGAACCCAAGACTACCTCCGATTTTTCGGATTCATGTGCGTATTGTTTATTTATCACTTGCTTCGGTGAAGGAAAACATCGTGAGGAAACAAACATGCCTGAGAAATATTTCTGGACGGCATGTAAAGCCAAATCAGAGGCCCATGGGCATAAAAACTCTGACATAGGTTAGGGACTGACCACACGATAAATAAGAAGGAACTGAAAATTAAAATGTACTGTTAATGCACACAGGTATATCCTCTTACGTAAATTTCGCAATCGAAATTTGGTTTGTTGTAAGAAAACCCAATTAGGGTTAAGCTCGCCATTGTAGATAAGCTATATTATTGCAATTTGTATGTATACTTTTTTTGTTTTATGTGCAATAAAGAATAAGAATAAAATATTGTCTTCTTCTTTTACATAAATGAGGCGAGAGAGATGAAAGGTCGTTTGATGTAAGAGATTTAAAATTCTACCTCTTAATTAGATCTTATGTAAATCAAGATATTTATAACTCTCTTGAGCTCAATGAACCTGTAACTTCATTATGAAAACTCATAGGTAGGTACTTTTTTTGTTTATGTACATAATTACTGATAGAGTAGTCGTTTTCCTTATTTCAAAGTGAATAACTATCTTACTATAACTCGATATACTATAATCCCCGAAGGGTTAGGCAGATGTGTACCTAATAGTACACCTACATTTAACTAGTCATTTGTAATAGGGTCGATCCTATTGCCATCAACCGGGCACAAATGCAGACTCTGTGGCTGCTACTGAGAAATTCCTGGTGGAAATTATAATACTTTACCCAACCTGAGAATTGTACCCAGGACCTCATGCTCAGCAGTCGCGCTTGCGATAACTCGACCAACGAGGCCTTCCCATTTCTTGGAACTAAAACATAACCGACAAGATGTGTGTACCTATGTCTCCGGTGCTACACTTCTGCCGAAGCCGTCTGGGAATACAGGTGTGATGCTTAGCTTGTAACTCGAGTGTCTAAAACAGTGACGAGGTCCCACTGTTAGTAGTGCAAGCAATCAATGTATGCAAGCTGCAAGCAATATACTTCTTGTGTACTCAAGTCGCCCCAAAGGGTGCGCAAGGGGTATATAGTTACTGTTCCGGTTCCAAGTACGCCTACCCTAAGGTGCGGTCAGCTAACGTGTGGTTTGAAAACGTCGAGAGGGGATTTCAAAGAGGAATGCTTAGATTTCCTCTGTCTTAAGTTATCCGGGTGAAGGAGGAAGGAGGTCTTGTGGCCGTCTTCCCTTTCCATTGGTGGCTGACACTTATACCTGCAACAGTAGGAGCTCAAACAGAGGAGTCTACTTTTTACATCCCTTCTCGGGTTGCTGTGTTGAAACAAATCCTCGTGATATGTCGTATGAAATGCGCTCGTGCCGACTGTCATCGTCTGCATAGCCTTTTCCTAATTATATTGGGGTTGGCTTCCAGTCTAACTGGATGCAGCTGAGTACTAGTAATTTATATGAAGCGACTGCCTATCTGACCTCCACAACTCAGTTAGTGCTGGGTAATACGATACCTCTTGGTAAGACTGGATGTCAGACTTTCAACTTCTGAGGAAAATCGGACACGATATGTCGAACGAGATTCGCTCGCGTCAATTGTGCCAACATTATAGTGCTATTAACATTGACGTGAAAGACTTCAATAGTAGTCGAAGTTATTACAAGAAAATCACTAGCGTGACAAATTACCTACAAAACTCAATATTTCAATATGCATCAAGTTAGTAAAATTGAAAGACGTTTTTATTTATTACAAAACGCAGCTTTATCTTCTCTCTTTCAAACACAATCTTCGCAAACAAAAATATGAAACTTTCTAAGATAACTTAGAAATTGTTTAAATAAAACCTAAACGTAGTCCAAACACTCCTATTTGTAGTTGAAACTTTGTAACCAACGCAACATAACATAGAACGACGAACTTTGTAAGTTTACATACAATCTTGAACGTTACCGGTGTGCATCGATAGTATTGTGTGCAATATTCTTTGTACGGCAACTTGAAGTTGTTGGAAAAATTTGATCGTATTTGAAAAGTTAGTCTTTCGAGATTCCTCGTTGCAGTGAACTAAAATATTGATTATGAAATGCAATAAATTAATATCGTAACTCCGAATATTTAGTTTTAGATGTAAAAAAATATTTGGAAACATTCCAAATGCCTTTTTTACACTTAAAACGGTTACAACATCAAATTCAGTGTTTTAATTGCAATTCACATTAATATTCTAGTTCCCTAGTTAGCCATATTTCTTATTTACATACAGTAATATTGTAAAATTAATTAAAACAGGTAAATATTTGACGGCTATTTGCGACGTTGCCAACTTTTTGGATTAACGCTCTTAAGAAAAGGTTGCTTACCTAACCTCGTAAAGGCCTAGGTAGAGATACATTCTACCAACGATGAGAGTTAAATATGAGTGAATGACATAGCTACGGAAGGTATATATCAATCCTGTTGACGGAAGGTTACTGGTTATATTGGTTTCGTCCTAGAATCTCTGAAGTGGCGCAAACGTTGTAAATATATAGCATACGGTATACTTATACTTATACTGATGAGGAGCTCGTGGCTTAATAATAACAGCCGCTCGGGTCGATCTTTAGGTTAAGCCGTGCTTGCCTAGGTTAGTCTGTGGATGGGTGACCACCCATTATATACCGAATTTCCTCCGTGCCTCAGAAAGCACATTGTGCTTTCTGAGGCACAATGACAGCCGTTGACAATGACACCCGTTGTCGGGTGTCATTTGACGACTGTCAAAGATCTTTGACAGTCGTTACTGGTAGTCAGTGGCCCAAAAAGTCTGCCAGCCAGTCTTGCTAAAGGGCGTATTACCTAGTATTTACTGGGTTGTGGAGGTCAGATAGGCAGTCACTCCACGTAAAATACCTGTATTCAGCTGCATCCGGTTAGACTGGAAGCCAACCCCAATATAGTTGGGAAAAGGTTAGGCAGGTTTCAAAGATCTACAAATGACAAACGGCTTTACGTGCTTTCCGAGGCACGGACGAAACTCGTCATGTAATGGGTGGTCAACCATCCACAGACCAACCTAGGCAAGCAGGGCTTAACCTAATGATCGACCCGAGTGGCTGTTACTATTTAGCCACGAGCTCCTCCTAAAACTAGATTCTACAATACAACACATCAATACAAGTAATTCCATGAATTTACGTTTAACACTTAACAACAAGCAAATGCAAATAGCTCCACATAAGACCCTCCACCATCACCCTCCCCCCCCTGCGTATTCCCAGCTTTATTAAACAGTTTTAGAGGTGCACTAAACACTTTCAGCAATAAACATATCTCAAGCAATCGAAAACTAGAGGTGCGCGTACGTTCAGCACCAATTAAATTCCTTGTCACCACTCTAATTTGTAAGCGGGAGGCGGCGGATAAAATGGTGTATATTGAGAATTGTTACTAAGAGTTATTTGATGGGAGATATCGCTTTACATTGGGGAGGTTGTGGGTTAAGTTACAGATGGCGGCGGTTTTATATTGTTCCGTTTGTAGTGTGGGGCGAGGTGAGTTTGATACCTGAGAAAGATTTTTTTACGATACATACATAATATGTCGGATATCTCAGGATTTACTCTGTTAGGGTCGTACATTATGTACGCAGATGGTTTGTTTTGCGATATGAAAACACACTGGTTGCGATATACTGTTTCTAGCAAAACTAACGAAATACTTGAGATTATAACTTAACACAATAACACGGGGCACAATGAATCGGGTACAGTTCCGCGATCAGACAATGCATGTCGCCTCGCCTCGAGCTGAACATCAGGGCTCTGTAGAAGCACGCTTTGGTCTGAGTAGACTTGTAAGTAGGTCGCATGATGTCACCACTGGCGACTTGCGATTAATTTTATGTCCATACTAAAGACCGTAACCGACACATATATTATGATAAAGATTAGATATAGACATACAAGGTGTAAACGGACCCGTCACGAAGTAATATGCAGAAGGCACTGTTGTAAATAGACTTCTGTAAAGATTTTTCAAAAAAAAAATCGCCTTAAAAATAAAACACCAAAAAATCGGTGACTTTAGTTTGGTTTATTCAGTTTTTTTGCCACCGACTTCTGAAGCTAGAGTTATTTTTCTTCCTTTAGAAAGTCGGTTAAAAAGAAGCATTGTATATGCTATACGATGAAACATTATGATATTTCCATTGCCCATCACTTGAACCTCATTACCCCTGAAGTACTATGCTGCTCTCGGTACCCACATGAGTAGATATTCCACAGTGCACGCACGTACAGTCGTCATCAATTAACTCTGTCACCTGTCCAATTGCTCGTCAGTTGTGGCCTCGAGTGTACGTTCAAATTGTGTGTTTATTAGAGCTATCTGTTTCTTAGAGTTATTTGTATTCTGTTACATGGGGTTTAGTGGTGCAAAGGGTAAGAGAAAGCGGAAATGGAATAAAATTGTTAATGGACTTTGTGTTCTATACAAATTAAATTAAGCTTCTTATTTAAGTACTAACTCACTATTTTATTTGGAATTCTATTATTTATTCTTCTTAGAGCAATTGTAACCTCACTGTCTTCCCGCTGGCGTGATAGAAACAAAGACAAAAATGATGAATATAGGTCCTTTTATTGCCTTTTGGTCTCCTTTCACTTTTAAATTAGACGATTTTCAACAAAAGTACGTGCTATAGTACAGTTTGTTGGTATTATCACGCTTGTATCAGCGTGTCACGCTGTTTGCATGTCGACGTCATAATATGTCTTTCCCTATATTTTGATATCGCCTTCCCTAATTTCATTCCCACTTGGACCACACTGTAACATTAGGCAATGTTTCAAGTACCCACCGTCACGCTCGCAACGTGTTTGTGTCACGGCGTGACACGTCGTCGGCGTGCAGCGATACCAGCTTGCCCATTATTTTGTCACACTTGTGTTTTGCACATTCTCACTTTCATAGGGTTGGCAAGGAATGATGATGACGTATGCTGTAATATAATCGGTAGAAAATGAAATAACTGTAAAAAGAAGAAGGACATTTAGAATAGGATGCATTGAAAACCAACCTTTTAGTTAAATTCATTTATAATTCCAAATTGTGATCATAATTTGCTCGTAAATCATAAATCATATTTATTTCTGTAAATTGGTTTTACAAAACACTTTTACATGAGTCATCATGTTGTTTTAAAACTAGATGGGGCCGGTGTTTCGTACTGACTACTCTGAGAAGAAACATCCGAAACAAACTCAGAGGTCACTGTCTCTTTTAAAGTCCAGACATTGATCAAGACATATGAGGACCATGCAGATTAATGTCTGAGATGGTCTGAGATGGTCTTTTCGTAGTTTTGTTCATAATGACTGTGATATTCATATTAATGATATCGTTATTAATAGCTCTAGTAGAAGCCTCTGTAATATATTTTCGTTCTTTCCTTATTAATAAGTATACCGTACCTAAAAGTGATTTATTCATAGAAAATATATGATTATATCAAAGGCGTTATTGGTTAATAAGCCATACAAAATTCTTATTTCAATAATATACCAAACCACGCAAATAACATGTTGTTTTTAATAGAAAACTCATAATGACGTGTGAAGGTATTTTGATATTCACGTGCATGTTTATTTTTCTCACAAAACATTTACTTCTCACACCTCTTTCCCACAGGTGTGAACAGGAACTGAAGAATGTCACCAGTTACCATCCTTATTTACTCTTGGTCCACTTTCATATATCTGTTCTGACACACTCGGTTGCGAGTACTGTCCACGTATAAACCTTTGAAACTGACATGGTCACAACACTATCATTAACACTTAAAACAGGTCATTTACCGTGTTTACTATTTGTATTGAACTCCCGACATTTCGGCACTGTTGCAAGCTCCATGAAGAATACAGATAAGCAAGCATACAAATATCACGTTTTAAGTGTTAATTATACTATTCAACTGACTTTTCTCAAGAACATCACCCTTAAGGTGATAAATTGTAATTTAAAAATCATTAAAATATATTTTAAAAAAAACTCAAAACGGACTCAAAAAAGTCCGTTCATGAATTTGACGTGTGCACATCCCTAGTCCCATGTAACTCGGTAACGAACTCGCAGATAAAACGGATCGTGTTCCGAGTTATGAACCGGGTTCACGACTTTCTTTAATAAATATAAATGTGATGTATTCAATTTTAATGCTTTTACGTTGCTTCCAAGAAAGGCTGATGTAAATACGATTTGGAAACAATGATGGTGTGAGTTAGGGGTGTAATATTGCGAATTTGTGTTTCAAAAGGTCAAAGGTCTTTTTTTTAATAATCAATCAATTTTGATGTGTATAATTATGTTAGGGGGTTTTTGACGCCATGCGTTATCGATAACTCATTAATTGATGGATTGTTGACTTCAACGGTGTTTTTCACGGGTATTTAGTCTGAACGGCCCAAATAACAAAAAATTGTCTACGTTCCAAAGAACCGCTGATAAAATGATGTCAAAATAAATTTAAAGGGACAGTCGCCTACATTGTGATAGTCGCATAGTTTATGAATTTTTGCGTGTCGCTAGTCTTCAATATAAAAATAAAAGTCAAAAGCTTTTCGTTGGTCCAGTAACCGTCAGTATAGAATACGTCTCGTGCCTATAAAGTACCTAAGCTGATACCAACATTAAAATATTATACTTTAATTCAAGAAAACTACTCACGCCTATAAAGTACCAGGCTGTCATAAATAGTTGAAGCTCACCTCATCTGAGACCTAAATTGTGGAGAGCAAATGCAAAATTCTTTAAAACCACTTTAGTTATGAAGCTAATACGTAAGAAAAGCGAAAACATAATATGTACATTTGTAAGTGTCAATATTTATACTGTATTTAAAACCTTAAAAACAAAAAAAGCAGAGCTATTTACTGCCATTTTAGCAGAAATTACCTCGTCAATTCGTTTTGTGTAAATTCGGATACCTATAATTATCCTTTATCCGAAAATGAGCAAAACCAATAAACATTCCTCATCAATACTTCATCCAATACTGTGACCTTGACCTCTACTTTTGGGATAATTTCGTTTTTATCTGATGGATGCATAATTGAAACTTCTCCGTAGTTTCATTTTGTTAACAAAAAGGTATTTTACTTGGAAATTTGTAATATATAAATCTGATATATTCACCTATTTACAGAGGAATGGGAATCCAGGCTTCTCTAAGAACTGTGCTTTAGACTGGATTATTTCAATCTCGAGTCACAAATATCATTACTAAAGCAACCAGTATTAAATAAAAACAAGCAATGAAAGACTGTCTCGTTGGTCGAGTTCCTGGGTTCGTCTCCCGGGTCGGGCAAAGCGTTATTGGATTTTTCCATTAGGAATTTCTCAGCAGCAGCCACGGACGCTGGATTTGTGCCCGGTTGATGGCAATAGGCTCGCTCCCTATTACATGGGACTTAAAATATACATAACTGGCAAAATCTGGGTGTACTATTAAGTACACCTCTGAATAACCTTCAGGGATTAAAGGCTTGATGTTATGTTATTTATGTAAAAACAATCTAGCTAACCAACAAGTATAATGAGCTATTTTAAAAGCAAGACCTAAATCTATTAAGCAGAGATACTAAAAAAAGGTAAAACAACTGATGCATTTTTTCTTCTTTTTATGACCAGGAAAGAGATTTCAAGCGGCAACACGAAACTTTTTGTAAAAACACAAACTTTGACTCATTCTGCATCTTATTACATTCATGCGACAACTCTGCATTTCCCACAAAAATTTAAATGATGTTATTTAAGGGAATTATTCATAAAGTTTGAAGTTCGGACTGGGACTCATAATTTAACATACAAAATACTTTACCTGTTTATATGAGGTCGGTGTGAGATGAAAAATAAACATAATGCTGAGGGCTATTCGCATTTTTGTCAAGTAGTGAAAAGGTCGAAAGAGTAAGTTAAAATACGGTACGGTTCCTTGAGAAAAATGTGTAAAGGAAACTACTGCATTTTCTTTAACCTTTGGCCACCCAATGCTGAGTGTAGGTCTCTTCCAAATCTCTCCACTTTCGGCGGTTTTGTGTCATGGCCACAACTACTGCATACCATGACGGACTACCAAAATTTTGCAGTCAGCTGTCTGTAAAATTACTGTCACACATGAGACCTATTTTTTTTGTACGGGTGTCTAGTACATTGTGAAGCGAACGTTTTGCAGTGATTTTAGGCAGATGTTACTGCATATTGAAAATCATTATGTAACGATAATAAAATGAAAAATGGCGACGTGATGGTTGACAGAGGAGAATGGAAGAAAAAACGTGTTGCACCGACCCCAAGTCACATGGGACGAGGGCAGGAAGATGATGATGATGAATAACATGACAAAAGAGCTTACAAAGTGACAATTAATTGCCGTGTCGACGGCGAATTCGTGTTCCACGCAAGGGCCGATACCTGCCGGGGCTGCGGGACTGTGCGAAAGAGATACCGCGGCCCTGGAACACAAAGGGCAAAGAAGGAACATGGATGGGTTTTAGTCAGTAAGAGTCTGACACTCCCTTCCACTCCGCCTAGAGCGGGAGGGGTCATTTGATGATTTCCCACCCGAGAAAAAAAAAAGTGACACTAAATTAAAGTCTAACGAACAATTTGCTAGTTGATGAAACGTGGTTATCACAATACTGCGTTAAGATGTTCGCAAATGCTCAAACTATTTACAAAACGTAAATTAAGCTTTGAATAGCGTATGTTAGTATATATGTTAGTTATTTGCTTGTCTCCCGTTATTAAGCTGGGAATGAAGGCTTATAACATAATATTTGAAGCTAACAACAAGACGTAAACATAAGACACACGTCATAATAAAGTTGAAATTACTTTTTGATAAGCTATGTTATAAGACAGTGCGCACACTGGAGATAACAGAGTTTTGACTGTCACAGCTTTTACGTAGGAATAAGGAACATAACATCACGCCATTAATCCCTGAAGAGTTAGGCAGAGGTGTACCTAATAATACACTCACATTTCGCCAGTTTTGTTTAATACTCATGTAATAGGGGGCGAGCCTATTGCCATCAACGGGGCAAAAATCCAGACGATGTGGCTGCGGCTGATTTTAAAAGGTTATAATAACATTTTGCCCGACCCGGGAATCGAACCCAGGACCTCATGCTCAGCAGTCGCGCTTGGGTCAAAATAAACGTTTCAATAGATCTCCTTTTTCTCAAATCGTTGACTCAAACTTTTTCCGATCAGTACGAACTTGGACAGCTCTGTCGTGTGCCTCATTCAAGTTCTGGAGGGTGCAATTAGTTGTGATCGACAGGCAGGAGAGAAGGCGTGGCATATCCTGTGATGGGGGGCTCCACACTCGCATTGTGTTCAGTAGATTTTTGACTCTGACTCTGGCTTTGTCCTAAGTGTGACCGTCATCATTGTTTCCATACAGCGATAGTCTGCACACGGCCTTAAAATAATATGTTACGAGTTTGTGACTTGATTCCAAACTTATATGTTAGTGTAATTTCAAGTTATTCGTGTTGTTTTTATGTTGCCTACATTATGTAGAATATGTTTTCATATTTGTTAGACTGGGCTTTTTATTAAATATGTTATTGTAAGAATTTAGTGTGGAGGTCACTTTTAAAGAGTTACAAAGGATTGCTTGAGGTCGTAGTCCAATTGGATTTTTTATGACTATTAGAACCCGAGAGGTTTTTATGTACGAATAATATCATGCGCTTATTCGTTTTATTATTGTTCACACAAATTACATTTGTTTTTTTGTTTGCATAGGTAGGTATTTGAATCATTGTGCACAAACTGATCCAATTACGGTATTGTAGAACATACTCGCAGTCACCTTATTTGATAACTTTCATCCAACCAAGCCAAGTGTTTTTATAAAAAAGGCGTTTCCTCATACCACAATTATCAAAAAAAAACTTTTTACCCTACAATTTGCAACAACATCCAAGCCAATTTTTTAATACCCCCAAGCCTTTATGAGTACACACGCACACCCTAATTTGAAAAACTTGAACAGCTGTCAGGAGCACAATTTGAGTTCCGTCTAGTAAAGTCAACCTAGTAATTGTGTTACCACTTTCGCCAAAATGCCCTCGTAAGTTAAAACTCATCATGAGCCCTCATCCTAATTTATTAGAGGCCGCCCGGCCGGTGGAGCAAATCTTCTTCTTCTATACTTCTCTATTAGTGGTCGTCTCGTCGGTGACTCACTCTTATAGTCCTGTCACAAGGTTGAAATTATCTAACTCTCACATTGGACTTCAAGCAAAAATAGACCTCGCTGTTTTATGTCCTGCGAAAACACGTCTGTCGCCTGTCGAACGGATCATCGGTTAAATCAATAATTTATTTATTTTGGAGAAATAAACAATGGTCAATATATTATGTTACAGTAAATATTACAACATATTAGAAGTAGACTAATGTACAATCAACGATGTTTCTACTTATTTAGGTTAAAGATACAGTGTAGACACAATATTTTAAATTACAACAACATAAATACGAAAACAAAAAATCATAATGTTGGTCCCGGAAAACGTCCAGTGATATCGCGGCAGACACAGGCAAAGATGACGGGACGAGTTTGACGTTTTCAGGCAAGACTGTTGGTCCTAATTCAAGAATTGAAGGTTGAGAGGACTGAAGCTAGCCACAGGCCTTCACTTCTTTTAATTCTTTATTTATATGTGGAAAATGGTGTAGGTTATACGTTTTTCATTTCAATATAAAAAAATCTTGTATTTTTTTATTATGGCATGTTGTTTTGTATCCTTAATGAAAAAAATAATCAAACGAGCAAGAGAAACTTATGCCCTGTTGCAGTCGAAAGACATTCATAACAATATAACATAACATCACGCCTGTCATCCCCAAAGGGTTAGGCAGAGGTGTATCTAATAGTACACCCACATTTTGCCAGTTATGTTTAAGTCCCATGTAATAGGGGGCGAGCCTATTGCATACAACCGGGCATAAATTCAGAATCCGTGGCTGCTTCTGAGAAATTCCTGTCACCATTCTCTTTTCCTGATTCGGAAGACATTCATGTCTTTCATTTCATTTTAAAAGTAGCGATCACTCTTAGGGTGGTAAAGCAATTACGAGGTCGACGGTACCAAGAAGTTAGCAAGTAAATCTTGTCGAAACGTTGAACTCGCTTGGCCGGCAATGCTTGCGGTTGGCCCCTGTTAAACACAACTTAACTTATTGTTTCTTGGTAACAATTTAACAAACTTCTATACTTTATTGTGGGGGCTTAGTACGAGTGGTGAGTCGTTACGTCTTTGTGGGTGAGCTATGGTGAGGTTCGTATTGTTGAGCTGAGTGTTTTGATGAGTTGTACGAAAAAGATGGCGATTTTTGAAAAAAAAGCCTGAGGCTAACTGTACGTTTTGTCTGGGTAGTGACTCCCGGGACAATGTAAGGCATATTTGCTTAAAGAAAAATCTCTCTCGTGAGGTCCTGGGTTCGAATCCTGGGGCAGGTAAAGTGTTATTGGGTTTTTCCATCAGGAATTTCTCGGTAGCAGCTATGTAATCTAGATTCGTGCCCACATGAGACACACCTCTGCCGGGTTAGGCAGAGGTGTATCTTATGCTTCGGGGATTACAGGCGATTTTTTCAAGATTTTCTGAAAATTTCCGTAAATATCCGGATGTCGGTTGACAAAGCCATTCAGACACCAACTGTGACAGTACTCACTCCTCATAAATTATTGTCTTGATTTACAAAAGACAGAAAATAATGATATTTTTTTTTGAAGTTATTGAATAAGTAAAATTAAAAGCCGTTCTGATACCAACAAAAATAAAATCCAACGTAAATAACGGCCTTGTGTAAATTATTTAAAAAGCAATTTTCAAATATTGCTTCCTTAGAAAGTTAGAACTAATATAAAATTTATACAAGGCCGACTCAAAGGGAAGGGTTTAAACAACTATTTCCGCCTAGCCGCAACCAATATGCTACGACCACGGAGCAAGCGTAGCCATGACGTCAGAGCTACGCCGTAGCCGCTAGGCCGTAGCTGCTACGCCAGAAACTTTACACATTGTAACTTGCTTTTGGCCCCGGCTTCGCCCGCATTGAGGTTGGAAATTATTCGATGAGAACTTACTACCGGAAAGAAATATATACTTAGGTCTAACCATGATTTACCTGGGAAAAATACTTAAATTCGTTGGGCTGTAAAAACGTAACAATTAGATAGTTACTTTCGCGTTTATAACGTATGGAAATTATGTAGAACATAATCAATTCCTTACCAAACAACAGATTTTTTGCCAATATCTCTAAAACATCGCAATCTTAATTTCAGTATTTTAGATAAAAAATATGAAAATAAAAACATTTCTCATCCGCCTACAGCCGACGAATTTAATCAAAAGAAAATATTGAAAGGATAAAGTTTCTATTAGCTCGAGGGCGGCCCTTTGATTGGGTAAGAACCTTAGGAGGCTATTTTTGTTTTTTTTTTAGTCCATATCTTTAACCTTTTGCTCACAAACGTGTACGGACTTTGTGTGGAGGTGAATTTTAAATGGCGGAGGATTAGTAATGTGTGTTCTTAATTTGTGATTTAAAATCAAAAGCCATTTATTCAAACACAGGCTGTGTTTGTATAAATGGCTATCTTAACAAATTTCTCAGCAACACATCTGTCTGTTAGGTTGTGATTGGCAGGACAACTTATATTTGTACGAGTATACCAGTTATGGTGAAACATTTGGATCTATTTTTAAATGTAAACATTTCATAAGTACCTTGTTTTTTACAATTTTTCTTTGAGTTTTGACATGTATTCAGTGTTGTTTTAATTGGGCTACTTTAGCAACTATTGAGATCACAAGGTAGTATCACATCATAACAAAACGCCTGTAATCGCCGAAGGATAGGCAGAGGTGTACCGAATAGTACAGATGAATGATGGGTGGTAAAGTTTTAATTTACAGATATCCCACATATTTATTACACACAACGCCGGGTATTTCCGAATTCAATCAAAGTCCTCAATAACGAACTCTAAGCGACTACGTCGGTAAACTAGTCATCGCATGAGCTATTGATGAACATGAGCTCTTGGGTTTAAGTTCCAGGTCGGGCAAAGTGTTATTGGAGTTTTCACATAAGAATACTAGTAACAGCTTGGAATCTGGATTTTTACCTGGTTGATGGCAAAGACCCAACCCTATGTCATGGTACTTAACATAACTAGCGAAATGTGGGTGTACTACAGGTTTATACACCTGTTCTACCTCTAAATATAAGCGTGATGCCACCAGGTCTGGCTTGATACACTTTTGACTAGATAAATGATTTATTTTTGATCTAAAACTGACTAACCGTAAAGTTTTAATTATTCTTAAATGTTACAATTTCTAGTTCATTTACTAGTCATAGTTCTAATATTTGTATTTAGAAGCCCACTTTGAAAACTAGTTTGAAAATTATAAAGTTAAAATAAAGTCTGGCTAGACTACCACATAAATAAATTAAAGGTTTAACTAGGGTTAGTACTATAACTCTAGATAAGTCTTCTAGGCCTCCTATAAACGAATAACCAAATCGCGTTACTCTTGAAAAGTGAGTGCCCCATATAAACTGATGATGAGATAGTTGACTGGAAGAAAATGCCAATAGCAATAGCACGCCTTTGAACTGAATTTGTGCCTTAGTAATCTAAGTATTTATGTCGGAAATGTCAGCATTTACTCCGTTAGGCTCGTACATCATGTGGGCAGACCATGGGTTTCATGCTATGAAAACACACTGAGTGCGATACACTGTTTCTAGCAAACTAACGAATTACTTGAGATTACAACTTAAGGCAATAAGACGGGGCACAAGAATCGGCTACAGTTCCAAGACGTCTCAACTCCGCCGCGATCAGACATTACCTGTCGCCTTCGCATCGAGCTGAACATCAGGGCTCTGCAGAGGCATGCTGTGGTAACAGACTTGTAAGAAGGTTGCGTGATGTCACCACCGGCGCACTTCCGATTCATTTCATGTCCATACTAACGACCGGATCCGACATTTATATACACAGTTTTCATAAGAGACTCGCATTTTTCCTTCTTAGCACGTCGATGGCAATCTAAATTGTGTCGCCATAAAACTGAGCCACTATTTTTGCGCCTTCAGTAGCGTCCGTCAGTTCCTCTAATGAACACAACAGGACATGCAAGACACGATATTAAGTGCACCGTCGTTTGTGGAAGAGTACCACATTTACATTCCAGGGCAGACTCATCAATGAATCTCCACCTGAGCAGATTGGCTGACCTGGAAATCTTTAAATGGACCACGGATCCAGTTGGAACGCAGCAAGAAAGATTCATTACCTATATGAACAGATGTCTAATGCTGAAAATACGGCTCTTCTAAAGATAACCGGTCAGTCTAACCGGATGCAGCTAAATATCAGTATTTTACGTGAAGCGACTATCTATCTGACCTCCACAATACAGATAGTGCTGGGTAATACGATACCCCTTGGTAAGACTGATTGTCAGACTTTTTGGGCCACTGACTGTCAAAGATCTACAAATGATACCCGGGACCAACGGCTTAACATGCTTTCCGAGGCACGGAGGAAACTCGGTATATAATGGGTGGTCACCCATCCATAGACCAACCTAGGCAAGCACGGCTGAACCTAAAGATCGACCCGAGTGGCTGTTATTATTTAGCCACGAGCTCTTCTAAAACATAAAATCTGTGGACCAATGTTCAAAAGGTCATAATATACGATTCCATAAATAAATCGACTATCAACTATCGCAGAGGAGTTTAAGTAATTATATGAGGCAGTAGGTATGCGCATCCCTATCCTAGGAAAAACTTAAAAGTAACCGACATCAAAGGCTATAATTATGACAGCACTCTCGCATCTTGTTTTCAAGTCCGTCATATCATTAAAGAGTTGTTAAAACCACCAAAGTCAGATACATATCACACAGCACCCGAGTAACGAGTAACTCATTACATCGAGCCTCGACGTCGCTCTATAACTTCCAAAGGATGCTTAAAGCGACCTATTCACGGTCCGATCGCTTTGATATAGAATAATTTATTATGGTAATGCGTTTTTGCCGAATCGCAAACTTTAGCGGAGTCGTATCTTTTAACTTTCCTTTTGAATCGCATTTACATTTGTATGTACATATGTGAGTATGCCAGTAAATATGTTAGCTTTGTACTTGTACCTGCATAATTTGATAGAATAAATGAAGGTATTTTTTCGTCTTGCCTATCTTTTAACAAGAAAACATAATTTTCTGGACTTTTCAGTCAGTCTTGTCTCCTAATATCGTAGTTAGGTATAAAGATAGTGTCATTTGTGAGGTTTCAGTTTCTATTTTATGACTTTGTTTGGCATTTTATCGTTTAGCATAAAGTTTTATACTTTTCTCTATCATTTTGCTTTGCTGACAGGAACGGATTTTTGTGTTTTCGGGTGTATGTGGTTGAGTAAAGCAAGAAATAATGCGACTATTTAAAACCTGATGGTTGAGGCGAGATAGGCAGTCGCTTCATGGAATATAACTGCTTCCGGTTAGGTAGCCGACCCCAATGTTGTTGGGAAAAGGCTAGGCAAATGATGAAGAACTATTAAATCTTCAATTACACTACATAATGCACCGCCGTTCATTAAAAATATTAATAAAAATTAAAAATCTTAAAAACATCGCAGTGACATAATAAAACGTAATTAACATCGTTGAAACTTTTGCGCGACTTTTTGCCGCGACCGGCCGTGAACAGAGTTGCGACAAAATAGACGGAAACAGAAGGTCAACTCTATACAACAAGCGAAAATGCAGGCACACATAGACGCGCTTCACATATTATAGCAAGTGCAAGCGCACTCGCGACTGTTACTGGTTTGAGACCACATACACAAAAACACGCTTCACGTACGGTGAGTGTAAGCGCACTCACGACTGGCATCCATTGAAATCGCCAGCGCAGTAGACATCAACGTACAGTATTTCAACTAAGAACAAATTGTCGTTATCGGCTTATACGAATTCTATGCATTATTTATGTTTGCTTTCTTAGTTTGTAAGTTATCCTTAGACTGTCTCCACACAATGATCGTAAACGCACGCACACACAGGTGTCACGTTCTGCGACTGCAACTAGTACAGGCGCACTCGCGACTGGCACTCGAGATCGCCGTACTTACGCGTCTGTGTGTGTGCGCCTGTTTCCCTTATTGGACTGACCCTTCTGTATTTCTCTATTCTGTGGCATTACTAAGACGTGTAATTAAAATGGCGTCGCGCTAGATACACGACCACAATTACTTTGGAGGCGAGCAAAAGTTTTAATACATTTTATTTCTCTGTTTCTTGATGTTTGTTTGTCTGTATGATTGTATTAAGTCAGCCATTTTGTGTGTACGTAATTTTATTACGTCGCCCATTGTTTTATTTAATTTTATGATGGTAATAATTAGTTTAAGTTTAATGAAGAACTGTTTGGCTCTTTGTGGGTGAATGTAGGATGTCTTTTGTTTTAATTATAGTCGTAGAGTTTACAGCGAAATGGAGTATTTGCCACAGAGCATTACGCTGTCAGCAGCTAGACGCCATAAGTTATAACATTTATGGCCGCACAATTAGTGCTTAGCCCAAGTTTCGGCAGTTTAGCAGTGGTAGCCAAGCGGTAAAGGCTCCTGCTTACGAATTGTAACTAGTGGGTTCGAACACAGGCACGCACTATACTTTGTGTAATTTATTTCATCTCCACTGCTCTCAAAACACATCGATAGGAAACCGTCATGCCCGCCCAAAAATTATAAGTTTCTATCCGTGTATTGAGTTATAGAAAGAAAGAAAAGTATTGGACAAATAATAAAAAAACAAAACAAATTAATGGAAAAAAAGAAACATGTTTATTTACAATCGTTATTTACTTTTTCAAAGTATTTCTAAGATCACTGAAATAACTGTGTGTACCTCTAAACAGTACAGAACACATTCTACAGATACAAAATAATCATAATATCACACACAGATATCACTGATCGACAGGGCCACCGCCACGGTCACCGGCCGTGTCTGATATCTCTGACATTAAAGCTAGGCCACCTGCAGCTATACCCTACAATTTCGTCAATGGTATTCTGACATGTCCGCTTTGTGCTCGGAGAATATCTGCCAAAGTTGGGTATGCTAGCCACTTGAGAGCACATGATAGAGCAGCACACCAAAGCTCTCGACAACCCTAGAAAGCCATCGAATGCAGTCGCTGTGGCCGAAATCGGCTAGATGGCGTCATCATCATTCTTATTCCTTATTGCACACAAAACAACAAAAAATATACATACAATTTGCAATAATATAGCTTATGTACAATGGCGAGCTTAACCCAGAATTGGGTTTTCTTACAGCAAACCAAATTTCGATTGCGAAATTTGCATAAGAGGATATGCCTATGTGCATTAACAGAACATCTTATTACTTAAATTAATTAATTTTATAAACAGTATAATATACGTAATACATACAATATATATACAATACAATGCCTATAGAATCCTATTTACCTACATATTGATCATTTCGACAGGAAATGTTCCCTTATTCCTTTCTTGAACACTTCTAACGAAGGGCTATCCGGCAAGGAGTGTGGAAGTGAATTCATCATCATCAATATCTCACAAAACCTTACTTGTAGGAGCCATAATCCTTTCTTTTGTATTATTTACAGCTGGATAAAAATCAAGACAATTATTTATTTATTTACAACTAATTATAGCAACATTACAGACCAAGTCCAATTCGATGCTATAAGACATAAAATAAAACAATATAGAAAAAAAGTAAAATCACACCCAGTAAAATATTAATAGCAGCAGCAGCAGCAGCAGCAGTTAAATATTATTAGTTAAACATGACCAAGTTTATAGTTGCATACCTTTTTCAATTTTCATTTGTGCCCTTTGAACAAATGTCGGCAGGTTTTGCCCAAATATATCTTCCGATACCGTTATAATATTAATAATACGTGCGGCTCGCGACATAGGGATAAACTTGAGCAGGTTAGTCCTAGCCGCTGGCACGTCTAACAGTGCGGGCCGGCAACGCGCTCCCACGCACCCATCCGGATACTCTCTGATTAATTAACCATAAATACTATTATAGTCAGATATAAACCCATTCGTATCACCACTAACGAAAAGACAATTCATTACTTACCTATATCCATTCGCTTGATGCCCAATCGTTCGCAGTTTTATGTTTCTTGTATCGGCTTGCCATTATTTTCCACTAGTTTCATAGAAAGCTCTATCGTAAACGCGACTGTTGAGCATGACGTCCTGAGATCGAATCCTGGGTTAAAGTGTTATTGGGTTTTTCCATTAGGAATGTTCTCATTATCAGTTACGGAGTCTGGTTTTGTGCCCGGTTGATTGCAGTCAGCTCGCGCCCTATTACATGGGACTTAGACATAGCTGGCGAAATGTGGATTCTATGTGGGAACACTCTGCCTAACCCTTCGGGGATTACAGGCGTGATCTTATGTTATGTTTTAAGTTTCACATGTGTATGTTATTATGGTAATTTACGTTCTAGTCTAAATGTTATTAGATATAATATTTGCTGTCGAAATTAGTTTGCTTGTGTGAGTGTTCCTAAATTACCCTAGGCTGATAAAATTTTCGTTTTTCCTAAATCATATTAATATTAGTATATAATATAATATATTATTATTGTCGGTTACGTGTCGCGCCCCAACCTTCCGCACGACACCGTGGGGCTCGACTCCAGACTGGCCGCCCCTCCGCCGACTAAGAGGACTCAATTCCCAATTTAGGACAGCCCTGCCTCGACTTAGAAAGCTAGGAGGCAGGGAGGGAATGCAAGGTGAAGTTAATATTGGGAATTGACAGTTAAAACATATACAAGAATAATATCAAATCTTATAAAACAAAGAAGAAGCTAATAAGACAAGAGGACGCAAAGATATGTTGAAATGTTTGGTAAAGGAAACGTTACGCTTGCGCTTAAGAAATTCATTACTTACAGTTACGTTAATTTCATGATTCAAATGTACTACGAACCCATATCTATGGCATGTAACCGGTTACAATAACTGCCTCAGTACGTGACTGTTAGACCTAAGCGCATAGGTCCACTAAGGACACTGCTACGAATTCTAACAGATCACGCTCCCTAAGCATCTTTTCACATGTCTTTCTCAATCCTAAGACAGAGTACTGAGAAGTCCTGCTGTCATTGAGGAAGGCACGTTTTAGTTGTTCTTCCTACACACGCGTTCATGTTAGTAGCCCTTACGGCAATCTACACCTTGACTATGATAACACACAACTTGCACAAGCGCGACAAGACTCGGTCTGTAGCAGAACATATTGCGTTTGTTATTGGTGGACGCCGAAGTGGTAATATATCGTCACTTCACATTTCCTTAATCTTCCCCATGTCGTGGATGCGTGTCTCGCTAAATAGTGTCGATTCAGTAATAGGCCTACCAGCGGCCGGGTTTGTAGTTTGGTTTTATCGAGACACACAGCCGGGTGTTTGACTTTCAGTCCCTAGCGTTCCTTAGAACGGAGTTATCAATGTGGTTTGAGATATTTCGTGGTGCCTACCCCACTCCCGAAATGTGCGCCAACAATCCCCACGCAATGTTTCTGAGCTAGACCTTTATAGGAAGCAATATTCATCAGCAACATTTGGTTGAATTATAGTACGAGTACAAATCGGCATTATAGCCTGACTATCAATATAGTCCATTCTAATTGAAGTGCGAATATCACGGTTCTGCCTTCCTTTTGTGAGGAGTCAGATTCAAGTCAACATTCGTCAATAGTCGGGTGTGTTGGTGTACAGTGTACATGTCGTATGCATGAAATGTGTGTACAGTGTGCGAAGGCGTTCGCCGTCTCCCTATAACCAAACGCAGATGACAAATATGCGCCAAGGTTCGGATTAGGAGGTGGACACATAACACATGAGATAATAGATAGTACATTGTGATGATGAAGCGGCTGTTCCGTCTTGCTGAAATAAATAATTATTAGTTCCTCTGCGTTGCCCGCCCAACTGCTACTTAAGCTAGGAGTTAATTACAGGTATATAGTAAACACTTACCACGTGTTCGTTGTTCATTGAAGAGGTTTAGTCTCCAACTAACTTACAGAGTACTTCACACATACCAGTTTCGTCTCGCCACAGCCTCGCCTTCCGGATCTCGTCACTCACTTTAACTAGACTTATTACTACTACTTATATTTAACTTATAAAATACTAATCGCTATCTTGTGACAGTCCTCTGGGACATGTCGATCTTGGTACCAAGATTACGCTAACCTCACGAACCGAACCTAGGACGTCCTAGCACTTTTAACCGATTTAGACCGACTCCTCGACTTAGGTCGACTAGCCTCCACGTGTGGACTCTTCCGCGATCTCTAACCAACTGCCTCGAGTTCCCTTCAAGCTTTTTCGGCCCCAGCCTCTCTCAATACATCCCGCTTGGGTCATCCTTTTTTTGTCCAAATGTCTCAATTGTTTTAAGAACCATTCGAGCGCCTAAGGTTGGAGTCAATTGCAAACACATGTCGTTGCGATATTCAGAAATGCGTTTAGAAATCAGTTACTTTTATATTTTCTTTAGAATTTGTTGAATGGCCTGTCAACTAGCTTTTATCTCTAGTGCGTCTCCCATTCAGTAAAGAATTTATGGGTTTTCAAGTGATGCAATATGGTTTTTACAATTCAAAAGGAATAAAGGACGCTCCATCGTTAATTACGGGAACTTGTCAAGCAATAAAGTAGAGGTTTTAATGTTTTGCACATGGCCGTATACCGTGTGATGAATTTGAAATAAGAATCAAGGCTAAGTTATTTGCTTAATAATTAGGAGTACGTGACAGACAGTCACACTTGCTCCAGTGATTTGCTTACGCATTCGTATACTAAAGGAAATGTAAACTTAGGTGCCAATAATGTTCTATATATTATAATTATATTGTTTAGAACTTACAATATACAAGGTGTAACATAATAAACGCAAGACCTCCCGTGTGGTCTCTCGGACCATGAAACTGAACAACTTTTGTTCTACGAGTTCTTCGAAATTCGAAAAAAAAAAGTACTTTCTATAGGAATTGACGCGATCAGCTGATCAACATGTATGGTAAAACAAAAAAATAAGTTACGAATTTCCAAAAGCCATAGAACAAAAGTTGTTCATTTTCATGGTCTGAAAGAGCACACGAGAGGTCTTGCGTTTATTATGTTACACCTTGTATAGTAATTCGATACTTCTCTTGGTATATTTACACCCAATTTCCACTCACCACACAAAACATGATATCAACACACCTGTATATAATTGGTTTGGCAGACCTATCCCATTACCTAAAGGCTATACACACGGTATAGTAGAGATTTTGCCAATTATGTTTAAGTCCCTATTGCCATCAACCGAGCACAAATCACCCACTCAATGATAAGCATATTCTCTCTAAAATATGAAAACTGATGTCCACCTACATAGCGAGGAACATAGGGTATTTTTTATGCCAGAATATTTCCGAATTCCCCCGAGAATACAGGTAAAACCGGTGGTGGCAGCTAGTCTAAAATAAACAAGCACATTTCATGCAATATCCAAAAATATATAACTCACAAAAAACATAACAAAACCATTAAAAAATTAAGTACAGTCATGTCAAAAATGTATCACCCCCAACACCCCGCTCGCGACCACATCTCATAATTGGACGAATAAATAAGTATAACCCGGCGTCATATGATCGCAAATTTCTGATTTTACATGGAAACGATATTAAAATTTGATGCGCTAGCGTCACGCTTGATGCAATTATGCACCGATATTGCCGGGGTTCGAATCCATTAACTATAATTTCCGCCGTGTCCGGGCGCGGTCGTGTACACTCGACGGCGTTATCGTATTAATTTTGGTGAATTATTTTAGTGGGACTTCGCTATAATTATATAATGTAGGTTGGAAGTGTGTTCAATTAGCGATCGGAATAATACCTCACTCGAAAATTTGTTTTTACTGTCGCATTTTGTTTATCTAACGTTCGAAGTGGTATGGGAAACAAGTTCCTGGAAGGAATTGGGGAAGGCCTTTGATCAGCGGTCCGATAAGAATAGCTTACTAAAAAAAACAATGTTAATTTAGACTTACAGTGCGATAAATAACTTCGGAAGGCGGTTTTATCCACGTGTATTTTATAACTTTCTCGAAGTTTAGGTAAATATGCTCAACCTATGCCAGTCTCTGTTAAAACAAAGGTTAGGGTTAGACTTTTGAACACCTGAAATTGAAATTTTAAAAACAGAAGCTGTAATAATTTTATTTTACAGAATATTGTTGTTTTCGTTTCACTTCATCTGACTTAACAAAACTTACATTATGGACGGTTTCAGATCAGCGTATTTTCGGCGCTTATAAGCTCGTTTTTGGAAGCGCGAGTACACGCGTATACTTGCGCCTTTTGTTTCACGCGTAACTTGCACGAGCGTTGCCGTGCTTATAAGCTCGTATCGCGTGACCTAAAAGCGTGCGCTCCCTTTTATTACTAGCTAAATAATACGCTAGTCTGAATCCGCTCTAAACAAATACTTTTTTGCTGCAATGGGATAAAAGAGGTATCTTTATTATACGCAATGACAACTGTCACTTTTGATTGACAACTGACAGTTCAGAACAGAAATGAAATCAAAAGTGGGTTCTAAAAAGTCCCTCTGGTCTACTTCTGTCGGCAACTGTACCAGGGGTCATTTTCAACCACCGAGGGTAAATTCGGCTGGTTTTATTACCCCTAATTGCAGCGGCAACCGTTGCTGAGTGATCGATTTGCTAATACTGGTTATTAGATAACGGGCGCGGTCTCCCAGGGATTCGGAAATAAACCTAGCGGTAGGATGGGATTTAATGGTCAGTGGTGTAAACGGCGTGGTCAGTGATGGCCATGGGTTAGGGAACGAGGGGTTGTCTAATCAGTTAGAGTGATAAGCAAAGAGCTTTCAATAGACGTATACGTAAATGATACCGTGACGGAAGCGACAGAGGGGAATGGAAGAAAAAAACGTGCCCCATGTAGGCCGATGATAGTGAAACATAATCGAGAGTGAAAATATGAATGTGTCTGGTAATTGACTTCCAAGTTTGTTTTAATGGTGGATTAACATAAAATTCTTTATTGTTACAGGTAATCATCTCATCGTCATCTGTTTTCCAAGGAGACAACATTTTAACCTTCTTCAGTTTTTGATAAGTGGTTAATCCCTATTATAACGCGGCATGATTCTTTTGTGACATGACCATAGTCGAAACTAACGACGCCATTTGTCTACAATTTTCACAGACAACTTCACAAATATTAATTACCAACGGCGCCCTCCTGATAATGTTATTTAAGCACCGACGGAACAAAACTGCACTATTAGTAATGTCACATCTGCTTTATTTTTTTTTTTCGGATGGGTAGTCATCAAATGACCCCTCCCGCTCTAGGCGAAGAGGAAAGAAGTGTCAGACTTGTACTGACTAAAACTCATCCATGTTCCTTCTTAGCCCTTTGTGTTCCAGGGCCGTGGTATCTCTTTCGAACTGCCCCGCAGCCCCTGCAGGCATCGGCCCTTGCCCTTCCTGGTTGCTGACATCTCTTTGAGGAACACGAACGCCTGTCTTCATAAGACGGCCGGACGGCAAGCTAGCCCATTACTCACCGTCCATAGGCCCGCATGTCACAAATAGCTTAAGATTGAATTGCACACAATGCATAAAAGTAAAATCACCTACCAACTCTTCAGGGGAACATAAAGCAACAAACAAACTAACATACCTACCTACGCAATCAACTAAATCGTCACACGCTCGATAAACTCGCTTTCTATCAAAACTAATCAGTATTTTCGTAACAGTACCCTAAACAGCTATTCGCCGTCTGAAGATACAAAAGTTTCAGTTTTATAACCCTGTCCCATATGCTCCGAACTGTTCGAGAGTCCAAATCGAATTTAACTTTGGGAACTATTTATTCAGAAACACCCGTTGACAATTTTACGTGCATCACGCTTGTATTCTGTCGACAGGGTAGGCAGGCGTGTATGAGGATCTAAGAGTAGAGAGAGGAGATCCTAACCTCATACACATCTGCCTATATTTAGCTTGCCTTAGCTTAGCTACTCCTCAAGCTATAGAGCAAGCTATAGAGCTTGAGGAGTCTCCACGGGATCTTGGAGCACTAAGCTAGGTTCTAGAATCAAACAACGATACGGAGATTATTATTTAGTTTAGAGTACCTTTTTATCAAATAATACTGCTGTCAGACGTTGCGGCTGATTGTCTACCCCATAATTATGTCTACCCTTTCCTATTTTATTTTTTTATTTATTTGGTACACCAACAGCAATACATACTAAGAATTATTAATTTGAAACAATAAAAATAACGTAACGTACTGGTATGTATGCCTATTATAGGTATACGCAGCATTCACCATTTTTAAAATAAATGAGTGTTTATCTCAAAACTAAGCCATTAACTTATAAAATACTAGCTTTTGCCCACAGCTCCGCTCGCGTTAATTTAGAATTTGACAATCAATTCGGGTTGTACTCTTTTTGTAATAATATAATTCAATTATAATTCGAAAGACATGTGGCGCCATCTATTATTATAAGAACATTATTGTTGTTTTCCTCGGGAACAGTCCTTTTTTCGGGATAAAAGGTATCCTATGTCCGTTTCTGTACAACTGACAACGCAAAATTTCAGGATGATCGGTTCAGTAGTTTAGGCGTGAAAAGATAACAAACAAACTTACTTTCGCATTTATAATAGTAGTAAGGATTCATGGAGGTGGATAGCAGGGCCATCAAAGCAGAACCTTTCCTTTTAATTATGTCTCAACATTGTAGATGGTCCATGGGAAGTTGCGAGGTAACCCCATCACAAGTATCCTTATAACTTACCGGGGCTGCCCCAATTTTGTGCTGTAGAACAATTGTACGAGAAACAATAAAAACTCTTTATATATTTATTAAAAAAGTTGTATTCAGAATTTTGATTGAAAAAAAAAAACTACAAAAAACTAAACTGTTGTTATCAATGAAGCCAACCGATTCTTTCAGAGTTTTATTGAAACTGTAGAATAATCCGCTGAAATAGTTTCCGAATTTTTCAGCGTGAAATTAATTTTAAGCTTTGGGCTGTGTTCATAGAAAGTTTAAAATTGTTTGACTAGATTTTTCGGAGGCTCTTTTAAATGGAAATTGAATTTGTCATGCGTAAATTTTCTGTACTGATTGATTGAGCAATTGAATGTAAAGTAGATAATATCGCGCTGGTCTCCGGAAGAAAGGGTAGGCTAAGTTGGATACTATACGTACTTAGTCAGCTATGTTTCATTCCCATAGGTATCAGGGGCAAGCATATTCACATTATTGGGGCACAAACCCATATTCAAGGCTGATATTGAGAAATTCCTAATGGAATAATCCAAGAATATTTTTCTCGACCTGGGAATTTGTCTCGCGATCAGCAGTAGCTATAACGCCTAAATATAGATAAATGGGAAAAGCTGAGTTTGATCCACACGGGTTACACCCACATCTACCGGGCACAAATCCTGTAGAATAATCCCTGTAGGAAATTCCTGTAGGAAAAATCCAATAACACTTTGCGCGATCCGGGAATCGAACCCAGAACCTCATGCTCAGCAGTCGCGCTTGCGACTACTAGACCAACGAGGCAGTTTATTTGAATATTTACTTTATAAACTCATCGTTCGGTAACTGCTCAAAAATTGTGCTTGTCAATGTTATTCATATGCACAATTTTTAAATATCCTTCTAGCTTTGAACGTTGCTCATCATCTGCCTAGCCTTTTCCCAACTATATTAGGGTCGGCTTCCAGTTTAACCGGATGCAGCTTAATATCAGTATTTTACATGGAGCGGCTGCCTATCTGACCTCCATCACCCAGTTAGTACTGGGTAATACGATACCCCTTGGTAAGACTGGTTGTCAGACTTTTTGGGCCACTGACTACCTAACGACTGCCAAAGATCTACAAATGACACCCGGGACCAACGGCTTAACGTGCTTCCCGAGGCATGGGGGAAACTCGGTATGTAATGGGTGGTCACCCATCCACAGACCAACCTAGGCAAGCACGGCTTTACCTAAAGATCGACCCGAGCGGCTGTTATTATTAAGCCACGAGCACCTCCTCCTACCTTTGAACGTTGCCATTGAAGCAAAATATCGATATTCAATCTAATGGCTTGTTTGATTGAATATTGACAGTTCAGCTATCGGCCAGTTCAGCTCTGTCTTACACAGATAATAACATAAGCTGCAAGATAGGGAGGCGCCATTGTGATGCAAATTCTGACGTCATACCAGTATTACGTAAAAATTTGCAAGCTTATTATTTTAGTTAGATTAAGTAATAATTTTAATTAAACGATAGGAATAATGATGGCGGCGTCTTAAAAATGGCCATCTTCACTGTTGAATAAATCAATTGAAAACTAACTTTTGTCTGCGGCTTTGTCTGAATAGACATCGGAAAATTTCCCGCATACAAATAGAAAAAAGTAAGTATGCTATGACATGGTCTACCTTTGTGCCAAATTTCATAAACATCTTTTCAGCCATTTATGTCTCAAAAGTCACAGGCAGACTTACTTTTGCATTTATAATTAGTAACATAGTAAGTAAATATTCCACATACAAGGTGTAAACGGACCCTTCACGAAGCCGTCACCTAAGCATTCTGTACATCCGGGGCTGCGGGACTGTTCGAAAGAGATACCACGGCCCTGGAACACGAAGGGCAAAAAAGGAACATGGAAGGGTTTTAGTCAGTAAAAGTCTGACACTCCCTCCTACTCCACCCAGAGCGGGATTTTTTGGGGTGAAAAACCACGTTTTACGGTAAAACTCAATCTAACGCTCTCAAAACATTGTGCCGGTGGATGCATTGAATCGTACGGAGGTCGTAGAGGTATTTAAAGTAAAGTTATTACATTAAAAAAAAAACTTGTGAAAAATTTGGAACTTTGACCCCCAATATCTCCGTAACTAGAAAGAAGGTACCTTTCGGCTTCATTAAGGGTCTTGTTGCACCCTTTATGTAAATAGTTAATAATGTACGATGGGGTTGGCAAAACCGCATAGATAAAAACCCCCTTTTTGTTAAAAGGGGGGGGGGTTACACATAAGTTATAAATACACCAAAAAAAATCTAGAACCAACCTCTCTCCCACAAACAAAACGGCCACTCCCAATTCCCAGCTCACAAATTAAACCTTTATGAAAACAATAAAAAAGAATTGGCGTCACCTCCCCGTCCCCTGGCATTGGCTGTTTTAACAACACAACATAAATTTAAAAGGTTCAAATACAGGGGATCCTAACAATATAAATCGTGGGTTCACCTCCGGAGCTTGGCAGCGGAATGGACCAAACTGAGATGTATCTTGTTGAAATTTAATTTAATTCCAGTCATGCGGAACATCAGGGGGTAATAGTCAGGATGTTCACACGTCGTGGTTTTGTTCGCTGAATAGTTTTTAGGTACGGGAAATGAGATTAGCCTTTGATGGGTTTCTTTATTGATTTTTGAAGCATTAAAAATAAATTAAAGTGGGTTTTGAACTCTTAATGTCGGATTGATTTCAATCGTTCGATGGATTAGTAGGACTTTCAATTCTAATAAGGTCAAATTACTGGCGGTATTAACTTGGTCACCTTGACGTACTCAAGGTTTGTTTTTTTCAACGTGGCTGTAGTAAGACTAGAACGGGCCGGTAACCAATATTAAAATTGGTAACATGGTAGTTTGCAGCTCGTGGCTAAATAATAACAGCCACTCGGGTCGATCTTTAGGTTAAGCCGTGCTTGCCTAGGTTGGTTTGTGAATGGGTGACCACCCATTACATACCAAGTTTCCTTCGTGCCTCAGAACGCACGCTAAGCCGTTGGTCCCGGCTGTCATTTGTAGATCTTTGACAGTCGTCAGTGGCCCAAAAAACCTGACAACCAGTCTTACCAAGAGGTATCGTATTACCCAGTACTAACTGGGTCAGATAGGCAGTCGCTCCATGTAAAATACTGGTATTCAGCTGCATCCGTTTACTCTGGAAGCCGACCCCAATATAGTTGGGAAAAAGCTAGGCAGATGATGGTAGTCTGAAGATTGATTTTCGCTTATTTTACCCTCCCTTACTGAAAAATCTAAAAGTTTCACTAAATATAATATTGGTCCATCCAATGTGTCTCCCACGTAACCCGATGCTACTCCAACCAACACAAGGTAACAAACTTTAAAACTTCTCATCCTTGAACCGTCAATATTGTTCGTAGTTTACTCAGTAACTACGCTTCCTCGTCCTCTGCTTACCCTCGAGGGAGATATATTAACGTTATACTATACCAACACTTTCACCCTTATGCTGCGTTTACATTTGGTTAAGTGGAGATGCGTTTACACCACATGTTGCTAGGCGGTGTGTTACGCATTCTAAATGCGTCGCAAATCCGTGTGCAATTGCGGTCTAGCCTAGGGATTTAGCGTGACGTTTAAAAACAGTTTCCAATCGTTTTCTTAACGTCCATTTCACTACCGAAATTATTATTGGTAGCCTGCACTGTCCCACGGCTGGAAAGAGTTCCTTTTAATATGTCTATCGGTCGTAGTCCTGAGCCACTTCTCGCCAATTCATCTAAGGAAGACATTCAAGACTCACAGCTTATGTTTAACAAAATGGTGATCAAATTGACACTCTTCTGACTAACTACGGTACGCTTCTTTCTTCTTTATCGTGTGGTTACCTTGTGTCAAAGTTTTTATGTCGCCAATGGGCCTCTGACTCGGCTTTACATCCCGTCTAGAAATATCTCTTAGGGTTTCCTCAAGATTTTTTCCTTTACCATAGCAAGCGATCATTATACGCAAATAATTTATACAATACGATGAATCCTAAAAATCAGAGGTTCGTCTTGGGTTCGAACTCGAGACCTATGACTTGGCAGTCCGACGGTCACACCACTAGACTGCTTACGGTGAGCTTTTTAGTATTTTCTCTACTCACCCGTTCTTATTAGGCTACTAACTGCACCAATGTAAACCCTGCTTTACGCAAACCCAGAAATTTAATTAAGAACGAGCGCTCCATGTATGAGTAACATTTTTTAATTATCTCGGAATTAAAATATTATTTTTTGGACATGTATGTATGTACATAGTACAATGTACATAGCTTCAACACTTTTTGTATGGTAACTCTGACTCTGCCCGAAAACACGCTGTTGTGACTTTTATTTAATAATTTCTGGTTTCTGCCATCGGCTTTGCTTGCGTGGTTGTTGGATATTATTCCACGGGAACCCGGATAAGAAATATCTTTAATTCTTATCCAGCCTGTAATCCCCGAAGAGTTAGACAGAGATGTACCCAGTAGTACACCCACATTTCGCCAGTTATGTTTATGTCCCATGTAATAGGGGGCGAGCCTTTTGCCATCAACCGGGCACAAATGCAGACTCCATGGCTGCAACTAAGAAATTCCTAATAGAAAACCCAATAACACTTAGCCCGACCCAGAAATCGAACCCAGGACCTCAGGCTCGCCTTTCACACTTGGGACCACACGAACAACGACGCAGTCTCTATATAGATGGAGGCTATCACATGGAGATATTTGTATTTCTTATTCTTTTTTTACTCAATTCACTATTAGTGCGACGGTTGTTCAGACGAAGAACGACCTAAAACAAATTACGCTTATGGAATCTATGAATTAGGTCGTTGACTGTAACTGTCCGTTCACCTTCAACATGTCTTATAACCGCTTTTCTTTCGTATACATGCGTGCTTACGTACGTCGTATGTGAACCGCTACAAATATTTTCACCAAACAGCTGCAAGTGTTAAAAAACAAGATACACTCAATAATTAACAATACAGTTACCTACACATAGGGTGTAACTAGACCCTTAACGAAGCTAAAAGGCACTTGTTCTCCCCGTCATTGCGATCAATTTTTTGTTCTAGACCATCCCTGGGAACCTTCTAGTTATGGAGATATTGGGGGTCAAAGTTCCAACTTTTACACAAGTTTTTTTTAACTACAATGTTTTAATGTTGTAACTTTACTTTAAATACCTCCACCACACTCGCACTATTCAATGCACCCACCAGCACAATGTTTTGAGTGCGATACTTTTTTTTTTTTACGGATGGGAAATCATCAAATGACTCCTCCCGCTCTGGGTGGAGTGGGAGGGAGTGTCAGACTCTTACTGACTAAAACCCATCCATGTTCTTTCTTTGCTCTTTGTGTTCCAGGGCCGCGGTATTTCTTTCGAACAGTCCCGCAGCCCTTGAGTGCGATACTTTAAGTTAGAGTTTTAGAGTAAAACGTGATTTTTCACCGCAAAAAGAAAAGTCGTTTCCCAGCAATAATTTTTGCGTAGGGTTACTTAGTTTGATGTACAGAATGCTTGGTTGACGGCTTCGTGAAAGGTCTGTTTACACCCTGTATAAAGTTTTATTTAAACTCCACAATATTAGTAAAAAAACCGAACACACTAAACAAAAATCCGAACACATTCCGAACAGCAATACCTCTCCTAATACCTCTAAAAAACGAAATCCCAATTTCAAATATGAAGTATAAAAAAAATATTTGAAATGAAAATTTATTTTCAACATCGAAACATGGGTAACATCAACTAAAAGGTTAATACCGTTCGGATATGAGGGTTGGCAAAAAAATCAATTACGATCATCCCCTGGGCCCACATTAATCTCCTGTCGATTTCTGTGCTGACGTTCCAGGGGAAACAGAGTAATGAGATTCGGTTTAAAATATTTTATCATTCTCCTGTCTTTTCGAAAAAGGATGGGGTCGTGAAGGGTTATATTAAATCGTATGGGTATTGTAACGGTTCATTTACACTGTGATTTGGATACAAGGGTTAAGCTAAATATAGCGAATTTTAACCGTTTACCTTTGTTTAGTGAAGCATTTACTTTAGGTGTCGGTGTCATTTCATTTGTGGGCTTATTGTGTAATAATGGTTTTATCAAAACCCGTTTTGAAAATTCTACCTACTCGCAGTACAAATAAAAATTAAGTTTTTAAACTGTCATGGTCTGGTCACTAACATTATCATTAACTCTAGAAACGGAACACTCACCCGCAATAACTTCAGTTTATCCGTGATCATGGTGCTTGCAACAGCGCCGAAATATCGGGAACTCGACACAAACAGTAAACATGGTAAATATCCTGTTTCTAGAGTTAATGATAAATAAAAATTAGTACCAAAAACCAATGCTTCTTTATTTCAAGATACTCAATACTTACGCTCACACCTTTTTTCTATGGGGGCAGGCACAAACTACAAAACCCCATCTACTAGGAACCGAGGCCCTAGCTTGAGTGTGTCGTGTTAACGTTACGTAATACGCCGACTTTAAAATTAAAAAAAATATCGGTGCCTACCTAGTATTTCGGGAATTCGCCTAGCAGTTGGTCGACTCTTCATGTGACCAGAGGGCGGTGTTATTTTTTGGTTAAAGAAACACCATTGCCATCCACCGTGGCAATGCTGCACTTTTCTAATTGGCAGCGATGTGGACGAATTTTTTGACGCCCTGTAACCCTTTTGATACTTGTACATATTTTTATTACTATTAAAGATTTGTAGTTTGTACATAATGTAAATAAAATTAAATAAAACTTAAAATTACGAAAATATTATACGTGAAACCGTAATTCGTAATTTTAAGAATGTTTTAACATCTTCGGGATGTTAGTGATTGTGCTTGTTGCAAACAATTTAACTAAAATGCTTCCGTACTCCTTTTGTTTTTCTTACTCTAGAACCTTAATACCTCAATCTAAAAACCTAAACCAATCAGGAACACATATAACTGAACTTTATTCACGAAACCACTACCACGACACACCATGAATCCATATTAGGCTAAAGTGATCGAAATAAGAAAAATATAAAAAAGCAAAGTGGTTACAGCGAAACGCCTACTTATAGGAGTCACGTACAGTCGAGCAAAACACATATTTCACCGTGTATTTGAATAATACTTAATAATAACATAAGCGACATGTATCAAGGCTGACGTTAAAGGAGTGTGCTACTTGGAGGAAAAATTACCTCTTACGGGGTTAGTGATGGGACATAGGTTTCGGATATTCGGATGTTGCGCGGATATTTTTTTTAAATGAGGACTTTGTTGACGGATGTACACTCGTTAATCTAACTTTTTTTGTTGTAAATAGTTCTTAGTTTGATTTTTATGTGTTTTATTACCAATTACAGTAATTCAGAAGCCTTTGATTTTAAGGTCAAATTACGAACAAAAACCACAGCCTGAATTAGGTAAATTCATCAAAAAATCTAATTGTATGGTAGGTTGTACATTGAGTTTATTGCTCTTTCATCCCAAATTATTCCATTTCAATTTAAAGTGACCGATACCAAATTGAAAATATAGATATCCCAACGCATTCCGAAATAAAATGCTTAAAGAAACATCCAGTTAATATGCAAATGAAACCGTTAATCAAACTCGATTTCGTGCGGATTTATTTGCGTATATTTTTTTCGGATACGAGAATCGGACATCACTAGAGCGTATCCCTTTTACCTTTTATTAACACAACTCGCGTAAAATCAAACTGGAGGGTGATTCGTTTTAGCAAAATTATTAATGTAAGGGTGTAAATTTCTCCCACCCTATATGAAAATATATGGTTTGATTCGGGCACAACATCCGTTATTTCGGTACCTGTATTTGTCGTGACCTAACTTTGTCATTATATTGTGAAGAGATGTTCAGAAAATCTACTCCTACTAACGCGGGATAAACATGTGCATAAAAATATCAGAAAGTTGTCCTGAACATTTTCTACTGAGTCATCCAGGCAGAAAATAGAGGAACTATTATATATATATTTTAAATCAACTTTATGTAAATGACGTATCTTTTATTTACTTACCGTTATAACGGTTATTTTTTTACGAAGTGTTGCATTCGAGGCGTATTCTTTATGTGATGTAATAAGAATGTTTACTGCTTTAATCACGTTTTTGGGATTTTCCGAGGAAACTAGAGATGATATGATGACGGGAAAAAGCGGTTTTTCTTGGAAGAAAACTAGAGAATGACATAACACCACACCTGTAATCCCCAAAGAATTCGGCAGAAGTATATCGATTATACACCTACATTTCGTTAAATAAGTTTAAGTTCCAGGGGGGTGAGCCTATTGACATCAACGGACACACTAATCCAGATTTCAGACTAATAAATAAATAAATAAATTCATTTAATTCAAATACCACAAGATTCATAATGATTCACGTTCACACAATTAATTCGCTTATCTTCTTTACTATTTAAACTTAAATATAGGTTGCTCAAAGCTTATCTAACCGGCTGTCCAATCAGTGTGTGCCAGGTGTGTAATACTTAGACAAAGAAGAGAATAGAGTGAGCCTTCTGACATCTCACTTTCTGATAACCCAGTAGTAAGAGAGCGGAGCGAAGCGTGTCGCAAACGATAAAAGGAATAGCGAATGTAAGTCATACGCGCGTATGTTCTCCTCGGAAGGGTGGAGCCAAGGTGTCATGAAAGAATACTGTCACTCAAGTTTAACTTGTGACTTCTCTTTTCATAAAAACTTGACATCTACAGGGGTGGGTGATAAATTGTATTTATCACTGGAGCTTTTCTTTGAATAGGCTTGTGAAAGCAGGAATATTTTGTTGTTTGTTCATCAATTATATAATACTAGCTTTTGCCCGCAGCTTCGCTCGTGTTAATTTAGAATTTGACGATTAAACTCTTAACACACTACTATAATTCAATCATGATTCGAAAGACACGTGGCGCCATCTATTATCATAAGAACGTTATTATTGTTTTCCTCGGGAACAGTACTTTTTTTTTGGGTTGAAAGGTATCCTATGTCCGTTTCTATATACCTCACAAAATTTAAGGATGATCGATTCAATGGTTTAGGCGTGAAAGGGTAACAAACAAACAAACAAACTTTCAAATTTATAATATTAGTTAGGATATGCAACTGGCTAAAATAAAATGATAACATCACCATCCATGGACACTTCAATCACATTTTTCATCACTTTTTAGATTGAAAAAACATTACCCATACCAGGTGTAACATAATGAACGCAACACCTCTGGTGTGTAGTGTCTCGGACCATGAAACTGAACAACTTTTTTTGTGAGAGATCTTGAAATTCACAAAAAAAATAACTTTCTACAGGAATTGACGCGATCATAGATAATATCAAAGATCAAAATGATGTTTATTATCATGGTCCGAGTCAAAACACGAGAGCTCTTCCGTTTATCATGTTACACCTTGTATATGCGGAAGCAAATCCGTTTGTCTCTCTTGTACTTTTTAACACTACCTAGCCTGGGACCCTGGGAAGACCGTAAGTTGCTTTTGATCCCGATAAAAATGACACAAAAAATACTTTTTTTTTTTTATTACACTGCCAATGCAGTTAGACATCCAGCAAGTGATTCTCAACGAATTACTCCAAAACAATTAAAATAATCTACATATAAAATCCAAAGTCCTGACTGACTGACGGACTGATATATCAACGCACAGCCCAAACCGCTGGTCCTAGAGACATGAAATTTGGAGGGTGTATTGTTTGTGAAGTTATAGGTATCCACTAAGAAAGGATTTGTCGAAATTCCACCACTTATAATGTTTGTTTCATATAGGCCACGCAGTCGAAGCTGCGGGCAGAAGCAAGTACTACATAAAACATCAATTTCCACCCCACCTATGTATCCAACACTAAGTTTACACTTCACACTACGCACATATACATAATGTACGTACTATAATTATCAAGACGAACCATCAGGCGGGACTCTCAGCAAGGCTATTAATTAGTGCCGCCTACGCCTGTAAAGCCGAGTCCACACGAGCGAACACAAACACTGTGATTAGTAGCTTCTCTTTAGCAATCAATTCTTCATTATAACAGTCCTATCGTTAAAGGCGTCTTCTATGAACATTAGTAATCAAAAGTTTGTTCCGTTCCCATAGACAAACCGTGAACACAGGACACGAATAGAATATAGCTCGTGCCTAAATAATAACAGCCGCACAGGTAGATCTTCAAGGTTAAGCCGCGCTTGCCTAGGTCGGTCTGTGGATGGGTGACCATCATAACATACGTAACGCCCCTAACGTACTTGGGAAAAGGCAAGGCAGATGATGAGACTTGCGTTTAGCCGCAACTCGCCTGATGTGAAGCGATGATGCGGCCTAGGGTGGGGCACGCTTGTCAGAAGAAACCGATTCACTCGAACTTTGAAGAGATCCAGGTTATAGTGATCAGGGAGCAGAGATGCACTTTAGAGGACTTAAAACCACTACTGACACCACCTATAAGGTCCAAGTTTTTAAGAAACAAGAAGAAAGCACTGAGCCAAGGGGTCAAAATCGGAGAGCCCACTTTTATGTGTGTTTTTAAGTAAGAAACGATGAATTAATGGTGAAAGAAAATATGGCTAGAAGAGGCTAGGGAGAGAATCTCACGTCCCAGCCGCCGCGGGCGACGCACCGGGCGTCGGGGGCCACGTGGTGGCTCCCGGCCACCGTAGGCGCGGGCCTGTGGACGGTGAGTAATGGGTTTGCTCACCGTCCGTCCGTCTTATGACGACAGGCCGTGTCGACGGCGCGTTCATGTTCCACGCGCGCCTCAAAGAGATGTCAGAAACCAGGAAGGGGCCCGCAAGGGCCGATGCCTGCCGGGGCTGCGGGACTGTTCGAAAGAGATACCGTGGCCCTGGAACACAAAGGGCAATGAAGGAACATGGATGGGTTTTAGTCAGTAAGAGTCTGACACTCCCTCCCACTCCACCCAGAGCGGGAGAAGTCATTTGATGATTTCCCATCCGTAAAAAAAAAAAAAAAAAAGAGGCTAGTCTAAAAGAGAAGCATGGCAGACAATCACATAACATCATGTTTTATAATCCCCGAAGGGTTAGGCAGACTGAGGTTCACCTAACAAGTACACCCACATTTCGCCAGTTATGTTAAAATCCCATGTAAATGGGGGCGAGCCTATTGCCATCAACCAGGCACAAATTAGGACTCCGTGGCTGCGAATGAAAAATTCCTGACAGAAAAACCCAATAACACTTTGCCTGATCTGGGAATCGAACCCAGGACCTCATGCTCAGCAATCGCGCTTGTGACCACTACACCAACGAGGCAGTCTGAAAAACTCATGCTGCTCAAATACGGGGTGTAAACAGACCCTTCACCAAGCCGTCAACCAAGCATTCTGTACATCAAACTAAGTAACTTTACGCAAAAATGTTTGCTGGGAAACGAATTTTTTTTTTGGGGTCAAAAATCGCGTTTTACGGTAAAACTCAATATAATGCGGTCAAAACTTATTGCTGATGGATGCTTTGAATAGCAAATGGACCATGGAGGTAATTGGAGTAAAGTTAACCTTAAAAAGTAGTATTTAAAAAAAAACTTGTGAAAAAATTGGAACTTTGACCCCCAACATCTCCGTAACTAGAAGTCTCCAGGTATGGTCCTGAACAAAAATGATCCCAATGATGGGCAGAATATGTGGTTTTCGTTTTCGTTAAGGGTCTTTTTACACCCTTTATGTATATTGGGATGAGGATAGGAGAATGATGTGCAAGTTTTGTTAGTTCTTAGTATTGTCTGAATCTAATAAATCTTGCCAACTTGCATCATATCACCTGATCATAAACATCACAGAACATCACGCCTGGAATCAACGAAGGGTTAGGCAGAGGTGTACCTATTAGTAAACCCGACCAATTTATTCATTTATTTTTATTTATTTATTCATGTAACAATTCGCATTGTGTTTGAATTATTACATTAATTAATTTGTTACAGCTAAAAATAATAAATTATGAATAACAAACAGTATATTTCCCTAAAAATAAAATCAATAATATTATGTCAATCGAACGTAAATAGTTATTTTATAAATTATTGTAAATTTTATCTAATAATGTCTTGAATATTTTTAAGTCATAAGTATATGGCAGTCAATACTTCCCTCCGGTATGACCCCAGCTTTAAAGCCTAGTACACACATATGTGTGCAGACATGTAGGTATGTGTAACACGTAATAAATCTTCTGTAACACAGTGTAGGTAATGAAGGAACTTCATCAGATGCAAGGCGGAGCTTTGTACATGTAATTACAATTATTGGGTTTAGCAGGTGGGTTCACGGCTTTGTGGAGCGTTGCCGCCTTGGTCTGGTTTCAGCCTTATATGTTTGTTGATAATATAATTTATCATAATCGTTTGAATTCAAAATAATTATGTGTTACACCTTTACTTATCAACCGTCTGTGAAGACATATATTTTTTGACATCAATCACAAAAAATATCAATGACAGTGGAATGTTTTAATGATGTGATGTTCCTTGAGCGTGTAATTAAATTTTTAAGTTAGGCAAACCAAGGCAGAAGCATACCATAATCGAGAATTTTCATGATGTTGTTAACACTATATTTTACTAAATAGAATTAAGATATAGATCAAAACTAGAAAATTGGTGAAAACAATTTTGAAATTAGCCAATAAATGACTGAGAAATAGATCACTTCAGTCGAACTAAATAAACAGAATAAAAAATTGTCCTTTTCCCAACTGTATTGGGGTCGGTTTCCAGTCTAACCGGATGCAGCTGAATACCAGTATTTTAAATAGAGCGACTGCCTATCTGACCTCCACAACCCAGTTAGTACTGAGTAATACGATACACCTTTGTAAGACTGGTTGTCAGACTTTTTGGGCAAATGACTACCTAACGACTGTCGAAGATCTACAAATGAAACCCGGGACCAACGGCTTAACGTGCTTTCCGAGGCACGGAGGAAACAACTCGGTATGTAATGGGTGATCACCCATCCCCAGACCAACCTAGGCAATCACGGCGTAACCTACATGATCGACCCGAGCGGTTCTTATTATTTAGCCAAGTGCTCCTAAAATTCGTCTTATGTTAGTGCTGAAATAAAATGAATTTAACTATCCAAGTTAGTACCTAGTTATCTACCTTCTCTTGGGTTGGTTTCGTTGCCACACATCAAGAATAAATGACGTAATGAGGTAAAGTGACGTCACTTTACCTGACTGCAAGCGAAACTTTTTTCGCATGACTTTTTCATTTATAGAGAATTGTTTTTCATTTTTTTTGTTTCTTTGTTACACAAAGTTGCACTAATTCAGCTCGCGAACCTAATTTAGATATCTAGATGTCACATGTCTTTGTCTTTTTAGTTCTACCGACGTATCCAACTGTTTCCTCACAGTTTTACTTTACCTTTTTGAGAGCACAGACGATATAAAATAAATAAAAAAGTAGAGCAACTGTCAGGGTTCAAACTCACGACTTATGCATTCTATTTTAGTTTCCTTCATCTATTATAATGAGTTTCTATTTAGTTATTGGACACCGGTGACTGAAGATTGTCTTGCTTTCCAGCATAGATCTCCCCTAGAACTTTCCACTGTATACGGTTGTGCGCTTGTCTCATCCAAGTATTGCCCGCTGTTCTTATACACGTCAGCCTCCCATCTACGACGCTGTCTCCCTTTCTTTCTTTTGTATTGTCTTGGGCACCACTCTTTTACATTCTTAGACCATTCATCCTTTTTACTCCAAACCAGATGTCCATTTAAGTTCCTTAATACAGTAAGTAAGAATGGAAGGCTATGGGGGAGGCCTTTGCCCAGCAGCGGGACAATAGCGGCAAAGAAAAAAAAATACAGTAAGTAACATCAGTAATTTCAATTCGGTTTCTTAAAGTATCTAGTTTTATTTTATTGTAATGAACTCAAGACTTATGCCTAGTTAAATCAAGGCCGTCACTGGGTCAACATTGCGCTCACATACGCACACTATCTCAAACACCTACCTCTACCTAAAATCTTCGCAACATTCAAACACATCACACAATTTATCAACTACCGCACACATTAATCAATTGTCTCGCTTCACGCGTACCTAATTCCGCGTGTTTCATGTACGATCCGTCGCCGGTTATTAAATAATTCTCCGCAGGTGTAAACGGAACGTTACCTTGAGGTATTCCATTTAGAGCACCTATGCGAATAGCACCCAAATAAGAAAAAAGTATTTAATCAAATGTAACCTTATCGATGTACCATTACGGTATATTCTAAACTAGCTGTGCCCGGCATGCGTTGCAATGCACCTTTTCCTACCCTACCTACCTACCTACCCTACTTACCTACCTCCCTACCTACCTACCCATCCTACCTTTCTACCTACCTACCCTACCTACCTACCTACCCTACCCTACCTACCTACCCCACCTACTTACCATGTATATAATAGTGTAACTAACACGACTTTCTTTTATATATATATAGATTACACAGTTATATTTAAGTCCCATGGAATAGGGAGCGCACGTTTTGTCATCAGTTAGTCAACAAATCCCAAGGAATTTTAAAAACCCAATAACACTTTGTGAGATTTGGAAATAGAACCCTGGACCTTGCGACATTTAATATAATAGTTACATAAGAAGATATGGCTAGAAAGGAAGTAACTGCAGAGATTACTAGTAACATAGAAGTATGGGAGAAGAAGACATGCTGTGCCGACCCCAAATAGATTGGGATAAAGTTAGAGAATGATGATTATGATAAAGAAATACGAGTATTCCTACACTAAACAATTCTTCTTTTTCTTAGCGTGTCGATGGCAATCTAAATTGTGTCGGCCCAGAACTGAGCCACTAGTTTGGTGCTTCGGTACAGTCCATCAGTTCCTGTAGTGAACAAACACCAGGGCACGCAGGACACGATATTAAGTGCCCCATTGTTTGCGGAACAGCACCACATATACACTCCAGGGCAGAGTCATTTATGAATCTCCACCTGCGCAGGTTTTCCTTGCTGCGGCCAACCTGGGTCCGGAGTCTATTTAAAGACTTCCAGGTCAGCCATGGCAATTCATGTCCAGGTGGGAGATTTTCAGCAGGTGGCACTAATGGGTTACGTAAGGATGCACTACCTCGTCACAGCTTTAGTCTTTCCGTGGATCGCTCGCCAGTGAGTGGGGGAACTAAACAATTGACACAACTAAACAATTCCTTTTAAACTAAAGTTGTTTTCAATATTGCATACCTCTCTTTAGTCAATACTTTAACCGTGGATGCGCAATGTGGAATACCATAGGTGCTCTCCAAATCGATGCTCCCAACGGAATGCCTCGTTACTTATAGATTAAATACTGCGTAAGTAATGCGCCAGGTGTAGGAAAGATTCTTCGAGTATCTTTATATTTTAATCTCGATGTACGAAGACGTGGGTGTTAAAGAGATTTGTGGATTATGTGAGCATGCGTGGTGATAAATGATTCAATTTGATCAGTCGTCTTTTTATGTCGGAGAATTAGGTACTTTTTTCTTTTAGGGATGGGTAATCATCAAATAACTCTTCCCGCTCTGGGTGGAGTGGGAGGAAGTGTCAGACTTTTACTGACCCATCAATGTTCCTTCTTTGCCCTTTGCGTTCCAGTGCCGCGGTACCTCTTTCGAACAGTCCCGCAGCCCCGGCAGGCATCGGCCCTTGGTACTTGAATTAGGTACTTGGTTAGATACTGGAAGATTCGTATCAATAGCTGCTTTCATATCATTTCAAACTAATTTTGGAAATAATTCTGTGTTTGATTTATTTCCGAAAACATGTACTTTTGTTCACCTTAAAATTCAGATTAAAAAAATATTGCGAGTAAGTCTTTAGTTTTCGAATCTAGTTATCTCTTCCATAATATTGTTTCGGATGGAAAATAGTGGGTAAACAACTTAATAGACACGAAAAAAAATACAAACATAGGTATGTCGGATCCGGTCATAAGTACGGGCGTGAAATGGATCGCAAGCGCGCCAGTGGTGGCAGCCCGCCACCTACTTACCAGTCTACACATACCTAACAGCTTCTACAAAGTGTTAAGCTCGCAGCATGGTCGACATGCAGTGTATGATCGCGGAGTTAAGACGTCCCGGACCTGATTCATTGGGCCCAGTGTTATTGCGTTAAATTGTAATTCCAAGTAATTTGTTAGGTTAACGACACTACCAGTGGTGCGGCTTAGTATTGTGGCATATATATGTATTTTACAAATACCTACGATACCACTGGACCAGTAGTGCAGAAGGGAAAAAAAATTACCCACGACACCACCAGTGGTGCAGCTTAGTAGTGTGGAAGGGAAGGAGCGAATAAAAGCAGTGTACCCTGTGTGTTATCGTTGCTCTTAACCCATCTTCGGCCCTCATGATGTCCGAGTCTAACGGAATAAATCCTGACCATCCGACAGGTATATCTTTTGCTCATTTAAACTTTAAAAAAAAACCATAATTTCCATCCAAAAACATACGACCTCAAACTCACCCTTATTTGAAACCATAACACAGCACAAACTTTTGACCATAACTTCAAAAAAAATCCAACATCGTGTTACCTTTGAAGTTTTCCCGTAAATTACCTCCAGAACAGGCCAAAACAAGCCGAGAAGAAACGACTGAAGTTGTTAACTCTTTCCATGGATTTATTGGACGCCATCTTAGATTTAGGTCTGATTCCGGACATATTTTAACGGGCCATGGAAGAGATAATAGATTTGGAGTTGGCTACTATTATGGAAAGGATACTTTTGAAAATTTTGGAAGAAGTATTTAAATGTCATCCGTTTTGTATTCATTTGATTTTGACCGGGAAAGAGGCAAATAAAAAAAAAGAGCAAAAAAAAAAAAAAGGGTTGGAGAAATCTAAAAATTACATAACATGACGCCTGTAATCTTCCAAGGGTTAGGCAGTGGTGTACCTAATAGAACACGCACATTTTGCCAGTTATGTTTAGGTCCCATAAAATCAATTGTCAGACTCCGTGGCTGCTACTGAGAAATTCAACCCAGGACCTCATGCTCAGCCTTTGCGCTTGCGACCACTAGACGAACGAGGCAGTCATCTAGAAACTATTTCTCGTTATGTATTTAAGTTCATCTTATGGTGAGAAACAAAAACCATTTGTAATAGTGGCAGAAAATGAACGATAGTCTAGTACTTCACAAGGAGCTTTTTACCAAAATTAACATCGACTTTCTAGTACACTCAGCTCCTTCACACTTTCACAAGGGTTACACACATGTTCATTTAAATTAAGCAAGTAAACATCACTTAAACAACATTAGCAAAGTTAAGTTAAGTAACACAATTTTCCGGCTCATCTAATAGGTAAGTTGTTGGCTGTCGGAATAACTTAGGCACTTAGATGTGACTTAGGTATTGTGAGATGGAGCTACGAAATATTGTTGAAATGGGCTCGTTACTGAAGTTTGTTAAAACGAAGATTTTGGGGAAGGGGGGGGGGGATAAAATAGAAAAATAGCTTATGTCGTGGTTGACAGATTAGCAAGATAACACGGTTGGTTTTTTTTTTTTCGGATGGGACGTCATCAAATGACCCCTCCCGCTCTGGGCGTAGTGTAAGGGAGTATCAGACTCGTACTGAATAAAACCCATCCATGTTCCTTCTTTGCCCTTTGTGTTCCAGGGCCGAGGTATCTCTTTCGTACAGTCCCGCAGCCCCGGCAGGCATCGGCCCTTGCGGGCCCCTTTCTTTTTGCTGACATCTCTTTGAGGCGCGCGTGGAACACGAACGCGCCGTCGACACGGCCTGTCGTCATAAGACGGACGGACGATGAGCTAGCCCATTACTCACCGTCCCCAGGTCCGCATAGCACGGTTGCTGGAGTTGACTTCCTAATGTCAAGGATTTGATGTTCCCAAGGGACATTTTTTTGCTGTAAGATCAGTAGATATTTGGGCTGCGGGACTGTTCGAAAGTGATACCGCGGCCCTGGAACACAAAGGGCTAAGAAGGAACATGGGTGGGTTTCAGTCAGTACAAGTCTGACATTCCCTTCCGCTCCGCCCAGAGCAAGAGGGGTCGTTTGTAGATTTACTATTGGCAAAAAAAAACACATTCGATATTTTCAGATTAAATAACACCATCATACGAGTATCTCGTTGGTCTATGGGAATATTCCCTTTCGTTCTTCATAATCTGATATTCATATTATATGTTTATAACTTTGAGGAATTAACATATAATATTTTAAATTATTAATATTTCTCAAAGGAATAAACATAATTTAAATTTGAATTTGTGAGCGCAACTAATGATTGCGCTTCGAAGAATAATTTAGTTGCGCTTAGTCAGTTGCGTTTAAAAATAGTTGCGCTTTGAGGAATACCCCAATTTCCCCACGTCGTTATGCTCGTTCACATTTCAGTTTTGACGGAATCTCTTGCCTAGTTCCCTTTGTGATGAAATGATTTGAATTAGTCAAATTCTGTTTAATCTAATTCATGCACCAACAAACAGCTCATACCTCACGGCATTACACACGAACTTGTCGCTCTCTGTAGTTATTAGTGAGCAGGTGTCAGCCTAGCTTTAATTAGTATCATCCTCTAATCGATGGGAGATTGTCGCGACACGAACATGTCGTCTGTGATAAATAACGGTAGGGGATATGTGGGGTGTGTATGTTTGTGTGTGGGGGGGGGGAGGAGCGTTAAAATGGTGGGTATTATTGTAATTTAGAATTGTGGGTTTAGAGATGGTTTGGGTGTGGGTTTTAGGGTTTAGAAAACTTTGATGATGGGGTTTTAGTCGGCTGATTAAAAAAAAGGGGTTCGGCTAAGGATCAGAGTATCCTCAACTACGTCCCAGTTTTTTTGAGGTTTTAAATTTAAAGTGTTGATAAAAAAATGGACAATGGAGGCTGTAATAATATGACTGGATTTATTGTATAAGAAACCAGTGTGCTCATTTTTTCATTACGAAAATTAGTCATTGAGTGACTCCCCAGGCAGCGATGTAGCTTGGAAAATTAGATTTTACGTTAGACAGGGCAAAGTGGGCAAAGCCTGCAGATTTCAGATAGGGTATTATTTCAACTTCTAACCCTTCAAGTGTTATCCATAACTTACCCTACAGCCAGCCAGTACAGTGGAACACCACAATCATACTAAAAAACCTAGTAGAAAATGAGAACGTATGAGTAGGAAGGTTAAATACATATTTTATATAATTCCCACATATATTCAGTGTAGAACTTATATTTTTTCACAGTTGGCGCGGTTGGCACAATGCCTTCGTAATGTATGTGTGCTTTATTTATTTATTACCAGACCACTCCGCTTTGGGTTACGAGTTTGCAGTTTTTTATAGGTTTTTGGGGTTACAAGATGATCGGAGAGTATAAAGATATGGTAAATATAAAAATAAAATAAAAATGATGTTTTAAAGATTATGCTAGTTAGATGACTAAGGGGAATGGGTTAAGGGGGCTACCCCTTCACTAAAAGAAAGAAGAAGAAAGAAAGAAGAAAGAAAGAAAAGAAGAAGAAGCTGTAGTTTTTAAAATATTGGTTTACAAATTCTCAGATTTCTTCTACAATTGTTTTAAGTCTACTACTTAATCCTACGATTTCTATTTTGCGAAATATCAGTGTGGTCCCTCAGTTCACACGCACATTATTTACCTGGGACTTAAACATAACTTGCAAAATGAGATTCATCATCTATTTTGGCTTCCAGTCTTACCGGATGTTATCATTTTACATGGAGCGACTGCTTATCTGACCTCCACAACCCAGTTAGTACTGGGTACTCCTAGGTAAGACTGGTTGTCAGATTTTCGGGCCACTTACTACCAGTGAGTCTGAAACGTCTGTCAAAGATCTATAAATATCAGCCGGGACCAACGGCTCAACGTACTTTCTGATGCACGAAGGAAAACATAATATAGTAGAATATATCTATACATATTCATCATTCTGCCTAATATATTATGTATTATTAAACAAAATCGCTTTTTATGCCTATCTGTGTAACCGCGATGCGGTTTGCACTATCTCAATGATAAACATAACTAGCAAATTTATACCAGAAGATTCTACTTCACTAGTTAGCCATATTTCTTATTTCCATACAGTAATATTGCCAAATTAATTAAAACAGGTAAATATTTTGTCAGCTATTTGCGACGTTGCCAACTTTTTGGATGACCGCTCTTAAAGGAATTCCAAAATTTATCAATGCAAAGCAGATGCGTGTTGCTAAAACAAAAACACGTCTTTATTTCTATCCTGCAAATCAATCAAAAGCATTTTAAACTAAAACTCATGTAAAGTAATAGTGTTATCGCAAAAAGTATGTCATTTCAAACGCGTGCCGTTGCGTTTGACATCCGATCTCCTTTGTGTGTCCTTTGCTTTAGACTTGGCTGAGTAACGATGCAGACGAGTATCTGTCAGGCGCAGTGGATAAACTCGATGTTGTAGCCTTACTTCGGCTTTTAGCCGTAATATATTTACAGCTGAAAGCCGAACTAAGGTTACACTGGTTCTAGCCGGCTATACCATTTTTTTTATACTCGTTCACGATAGTAATGAGACAAAACGGCGTCTCGCGGCTAACAGCTGATAGGTCACAAGCGCGTGCACGCGAATTTCATACGGCTGTTGTGTTATTAGGACAAAAGTTAACAAGTATAGAAAACAAGTTTCTTTGGGAAAATTGTTTATTATCATGAGTTGTATGTAAGGTATGTTTATTATCACAATCACGTGTTTAAGTATCGGTCACTAATTACCAGTCACCCTTTATATCTATGGGCCAAAGTTGCCTGAAAATCAATGAATGTTATGTAATGTTATTAAAAACAAATCAATCCGATCACAACACTGCACTTACCACTCAATTATCTATAATAACTGTCCACTATTTATTAAACGTGTACATCATGCATCATTATAGTCTGACAAGCTGCCACTAAACCATGATTGATAGCCAAGTCAACCAGTGTGACAAGACCTGTCAACCTTCCATTGTCAATCAACAATGGTGAGGGCACAATGAGGCAAGTTAGCTTGGTTTGTAAGGATTCTTTATTATTATATGTTGGAAAAGCCGGAGGTGTAAATATAGTTTGATAGTGTGGGTATACCAGGTAATAATATATTGTTGGAAATTGATTTAGTTGGGTTTGTATAAAAGGAATACGGTTTGTTTAATTATTAAGCTTCTAAGACTTAACAAAAAATAATCTTTCTTTATCGTTTGGCCAGTGCCTCACCTGGTGTCAGAGTTTTTATGCCGCCCATGGGCCTCTGACTTGGCTTTACATGCCGTCGAGAAACATCTCTCAGGCATGCTGGATTCCTCACGATAACACTCACCGAAGCAAGTGATAGTTATACAATACGCATAATATGAATCCGAAAAATCAGAGGTGCGTGTCTTGGGTTCGAACTCGAGACCTATTACTTGTCAGTCCAACGGTCACACTACTAGGCTTTCACTGCTTACAAAAAATAATGATAGTTAAATAAGGTCAAATTTCTATCAGCAGTGACTGGCCATAGGCCTCTCCCACTATCTCCCCCGCCATTGTTTAAGGTCCTCTTGTCCATGTGGTTGTGGCGTGTCTGATAAGTCTTTTATATTTTTTCGTCTTTTATTTTTGCTTCTAAATGTCCACAGGTCAGCCCTCAACGAACTGACAGGGTGCATTCAGCTCCTAATTTTGAATCATGTTCCACAGGAATTTTTCTCTTTTTTTTAATTTTCTTTTCAGTTACTATTCCTGTATTTCAATGTAAAATTACATTCCCTTTACGCAACACTCCATTTATGTAAATAATACGGCTAAAATAAAAAATCTAACGAACGACGCGTGAAACCAGCTCTTCACTTACTGTTTAGCTACAGAGTTCATCGAACTCATCTTCAAGCTTGCCGTTTACTACGTGCGTTTTGCCACTATAACGATACATTGCGTATGAGTAAATAAAACAAATCAAATTTATTGGATTCCCATAACATTCCTGAAATAATCTTGTACCGGTCATCTTAGTATGATATACTGAATTCGCCCCATCAGTTTGTGGAGGGCTGTCCCTTACACCCTGTATAGTCTCACCCTAGACCAATCCACAACATTTTCTTTTTCAATCTAAAAACCATACAAAAAATACACAACCTTTGTTTCAGGCCTACTTAAACCTAAAAACATTAATATATTCTAACATAGATACCGAAGTTCAATAACCTTAGACATTCGAAGCTATCCCCCGTCCAAAGATAACGGACTAAACGTAAAATGAACAGATAAAATCATTATTTATTGCTCACAGATACTTGTTACTCTGTTCCTAACTTATTTACTTAGGTATACTTTATGCCTTTGAGTCAGTAGAAGAACAGGTCTGAAAGTAAGGGTCCGAAATTGAAAATATATATCATGCGTGTCTGTATGTCAATATAGAAGGAGCTCGTGGCTTAATAATAACAGCCGCTCGGGTCGATCTTTAGGTTGAACCGTGCTTGCCTAGGTTGGTCTGTGGATGGGTGACCACCCGTTACATACCGAATTTCCTCCGTGCCGTTGGTCCCGGGTATCATTTGTAGATCTTTGACAGTCGTTAGGTAGTCAGTGGCCCAAAAAGTCTGACAACCCGTCTTACCAAGAGGTATCGTATTACCCAGTAAGTAACTGGGTTGTGGAGGTCAGATAGGCAGTCGCTCCATGTAAAATACCGGTATTCAGCTGCATCCGATTAAACCGGAAGCCGACCTCAATATAGCTGGGAAAACGCTAGGCAGATGATGGGATGCGTGTCTGTATGTCTATATGTTTATTGTATTAGTGGAAAAATGTGTCTCTGTTTACTTAATTTATAGTTTTTGGGAAAAACTGGTGCTCTTCGATATGTCAATTCTCCACAGTGTTCTGAAAAACATGCTTTAGGTTTGCGTCTTAACCAAAGCGTTCGTCGCCTTGGTAATTGTACGGATACCAGGACGCGTGATCTCACAGACAGACATGTAAATGCATCGATTGCATAATCGCGTGACCGATCACTTTGGTTAGAACATTGTATACTCTTTCTTTATCGTGTGGTTAGTGCCTAATCTAGTGTAAGCGTTTTTATGCTGCTCATGGGCCTCTAACTTGGTGTTACATGCCGTCGAGAAATTTCTTTCAGGCATGCTGGTTTCGTTTCCTCACGATGTTTTCCTTCACCGAAGCAAGTGATAATTATACAATACGCACATGAATTCGAAAAATCACTTAATACTTCGGTGTCTGTTCTGTGACTTTTGTGTCAGTAATTCTTCCGGGAGAACCACATTCCGTATAAAACAACGCCATTTCACTACCTCCCCTCCGTACGATGTGTATAAAGAATACCTCATGACGTGATGAAAAGATTAACCAATCAGTGATCGTAACGTGGCTGAATGCACAGGGGCGCCGGACGTACTCAAGTACGTTCACTTGTGGATTGTGGAGCCCCTTGAGGTGCCCTTTTATGACTGGGCACGTTATAGGGTGCATAATTTTGTGGTTTTTCTTAACTCTTAACGTTATATTTTTGTTGCAGGTAAGCATTGACCGATAAAATTGAGGTGATTTTTGGTAAGATTTAGTTAATAAAATTGAAGAAAAAATAATTTTAAAGCTATTACAGCCAACATAAACATATTCACCTGTACACTGGGTGAGTTCACAAGGGCCACGTACTGTGTAGCATGTAAGGTATAGTTAAGGATATTTTAAGTTACTTTGTCGCATTAGATTTATTATCTGTAATGGCAATGGAAACATGTCTTGTGAATAAATAAATAAACATTGCTTTTTGAGTTTGTGTAATCCAAAAAATCTAGACAAGTCTAGACTCACTCTTGTCAAGTTTTATACCTAAATGAAACAGAATAGTGGTAACTACTAAAATGAAGGTTTTCATCTACCTAGCCTTTTCCTAAGTATATTGGGGTAGGCTTCCTATCAAACCGGAAACAGCTGAATACCAGTATTTTAAATAAAGTGGCTGCCTATTTGACATCCACAACCCAGTTCGTACTGGGTATTACGATACCCCTTGGTAAGACTTGTCAGACTTCCAGGCAATTTACTACCTCTAATGACTGTTAAAGATGTACAAATGACAGCCGTGACCAACGGCTTAACGTACTTTCGAAAGCGCGGAGGAAACTCGGTATGAAATTGGTGGACCCATCCACGGACCAAATTAGGTAATCGCGGCTTAACCTGAAGATCGACCCGAGCTCCTCAACCACTAAGTTGTAGGTAAGTAATAATAATGATATTGTTGGTTCCTCTCTCTGGAGCCCTGACCTCCGGCAACTTGGTCCTAGTTCCTGATTCCGCAGAGCCATCTGTTTTTTTTAAATATTTTTGAATGTTTTATATATTTTTGTTTTTAAAATATTTAAAAATGTAATTAAAAAGAGAAAAGATGAATAAAGGAATTATGTTTTCAAAGTCAACTAAACGTATCCACATTCAAAAGAACCCACCATATTTCTAAAATCCCATATACAAGCCATACCTCACAGGAATATCTCCAAAAAATGCTGATTATCATCTTCAAGAACTTATTACGAAAAAAAATGTTAGAATAAGAAGATAAAAGTGAACGTTCCCGTTTGACAGCGCCTCAATTTGTGAAAGGGATCAAAGTTATTATTTATTGGGGCTTGAACCGATAAGGGCTTGGATTAACGAGATTTCCTGTGCCGTAATTTTAGAAAAAAGTTGGTTAGTTATGGTGGGCGAAATTGGCGGGATATTGTTATGTAAATAGGTGGTTGTTATGGCAACCACAGGCTGTTACCGTAAGTCCTTTTTCTTGCGGGTTAGAATGGGGTCATGCCGTAGCGGATAGATTAAGGTTGGTAGCATGTCTATCTAGCCAAAATGCATCAGAAGTACGTATACCAATTATTTTGTAAATTCCTCATCATCTTCCTGCCCTTGTCGCGTGTTACTTGGAGTGAGCTCAACACGTTTTTTTCTTCCGTTTTCATTCATATCATTCCTCACACAATCCATCCATCGCTTTCTTGGTCTTCCTCTCCCTCTCCATCCATCATCATATTTTGTAAATATATAATTATCTTGCCTTTTTTAGTCTTCTTCGCTGACACGATAATATTTTGATTTTTTCTTCACCCAACACTTCGTCATTTCTACGACGTGGTCAGTGGCAGAGCAGAGGTCATTTTTGACTGCATATCTTTGGACACACCTCCATACCTTGCCCTAGTAAGGAGATGAAACATATTTTGCGACAGAGTTCACACCCACACCGCAATTGTTCCGTAATTCAATTACTATATATACGTTAGTGTTTGACATGGTTTCAGTAAAATATACTTTCCTTTGATCACCAATCCAAACCTTTGAACTGCAATATACAGCACGACAACGTCACTATTTCACTTATCATCATCTGCCTAGCCTTTTCCAAACTATGTTGAGGTCAGCTTCCACGGTTACCAGATGCAGCTGTATGCTAGTATTTTACATGGAGCGACTGCCTACCTGACCTCCACAACCCAGTTAGTACTGGGTAATACGATACCACTTGGTAAGACTGGTAGTCAGACTTTCAGGCCACTGGCTACCTATAACGATAGACAAAGATCTACAATGACTGCGGCAACGACTTAAAGTGCTTTTCGAGGGACCGAGGAAACTCGGTATGTACCCATCCACGGACCAACCTAGGCAAGCACGGCTAAACCTGAAGATTGATCCAAGCGGCTGTTATAATTCAGCCACGAGCTCCTCTCACACTATTTCACCAATATTAGTCAAATATTAATAACACGATAAAATCAGCAGGGCGTATCTCACCAGGGGCTTGACCGTCGATAGTTTACTTTAGCACCTTTTTGCGATAACGCTCACCTTTTGGGATACCTAATAATCTTTGCTGAACGACCGTAAATCGCTTCAGCATTCTCTACAGGCAATAAATTACGACAGATTGAACGAATAACTTGTCAAGTATTCGGTATTTTTTTCTATTTCACAGATTTTGGGAGGAAATAATTTAAAAGGTCTGTTTAAGCTAGGTCTGAAAGTGATGGCCCAGTTATGGGGCACTTTACTATGAGTTATCTAATTCATCACTGCTCTCAAAGTGGTAAAGGAAATAATTGTGAGGATCACTCTCACACAGGTCACACACACAGGTCTCAGGTCGTTACAGGCCCAAAAAATCTGACAACGAGTCTTACCAAGGGGTATCGTATTACCCAGTACTAACTGGGTTGTGGATGCAGCTGCATCCGGTTAGACTGGAAGCAGACCCTAACATAATTGAGAAAAGGCTAGGCAGATGATGATGATGAAATTGTAGGAGACATTAACTAGCATAATTTCCATCAATTAGGCCTTGTAGAATGAGTTCAAAGTGCAACGTAGCTGTACTTGATTAATGACCCCATCTTTCTCCTTTACGATGCCCGGCCGCATACAGCAAAGTGCAATTAAAATAATCAATATCAATTAAAACCCCAGCATCCCTCTCACATATAAACCAATCAACGGCCAACCCTAAAACAGCCATCGTTAATTTTTGCCAAAAAAAAAAGAAAAACATTTCAGCGCATCGAACCCGCAACATTACGATGCGAAATAACGACACAGCAACTGAGTTAATGGTGTTTTTATCATCACGACAATCAATAAAGGGACCTCTTGTCCAATAAAAATGATTAATACCGAATGTGTCCATTCTCCTTTGATGGATACTGGACCTGAAATTTTGGGGCAAAAATGTGAAAAATTGGGCCGCTGGGGAGGGTTAAAAGTTTGGTATAAAGGGGACAGGTAGAATGGGGGTTAAGGGTTATTAGCCGGTATTATCGTTTGATTTTGAATATGGATTATAAGGTACACTGACGGTGAAGCAGTGATATGCTGGTGGTAGGACAGTCGGACTGCCAAGTCATAGGTCTTTTTTTTTTTTTTCGGGTGGGAAATCATCAAATGACTTCTCCCGCTCTGGGTGGAGTGGGAGGGAGTGTCAGACTCTTACTGACTAAAACCCATCCATGTTCCTTCATTGCCCTTTGTGTTCCAGGGCCACGGTATCTCTTTCGAACAGTCCCGCAGCCAAGTCATAGGTCTCAAGTTCGAACCAAAGACACGCACCTTTGATTTTTCGGATTCATGCGCGTATTGTATAATTATCACTTTCTTCGGTGAAGGAAAACATCGTGAGGAAACCAGCTTGCCTGAGAGATATTTCTCGACGGCATGTAAAGCCAAGTGAGAGGCCCATGGGCGGCATAAAACACTGACACCAGGTTAGGCACTAACCACACGATAAAGAAGAAAGAAGAGGAACTCTGGTTAGCTTATATGCTTCTAAAACTTCTTACTGCATACCGCCGTAAGATGTTGGTCGATGAGACATATCAGGGGCAGTAAAGGGGTTTCTTTGAACAGTTACTCTTATCAATTTCGATAACGGCGTTCCTTAAATTAAATAAATTATCTTTTTCTGTTACTCTTCTTTCTTTTTCGTTTGGCTAGTGCCTAACCTGGTCTCAGAGTTTTCATTCCGCCCATGGGCCTCTGACTTTGCTTTACATGCCGTCGAGAAATATCTCTCAAGCATGCTGGTTTGAATTCCTTGCAAAGTTTTCGTTCACCGAAGTAAGTGATAACTGTATAAAAAATCCAAAAATTCAGAGGCGCGGGTTCAAACTAGGCGATGTGTATACTAGGGAAGAAAAAAGAAGTTGTCAAGAAATACGTTCTGAATGCCCCCACACTTAATAAAGATAAAAACATCAATTGTATTTTTTTTTCATTCAACCAACTTTCTATGGAGGCAACATTTTACTTTACGAGGAGGAGGCAATTTACTTTTATTTCATAAAAATAATAATAAATACTGAAGCTTTAATAGGATAGAGTTAAAATAAAATATAAAAATACACATTTTATTTCATTCATTTCGGAAACTACGCAGCCTTATGCAAGTGTAAATGAAATAATTGGATTCCACATTTATACAGCATGTCCTCTTTTTGACGTAAATTAACATCAATCATCGAGGAGATATTCATTTCAGTTTCGGCTTATCTCAAATATATTTCAGGTTAGGTACAATACATTCATTTCTCAACGTATGAAATAAATGTGTGAGATTTTTACGTGTCAATTTGTATTTTGGGTCATGTTTTTTGGGTATCATTTTACATTAATTTATCAGGCTGTCTTCAATTCAACGAGAGGCTTTGTAGGTGTCGGTTTATTCTGTAAAGATCATTTCGAGCCTCACTCAAGTCACCGCACACAATTAAAGATTCTGATTCTGATTCTGAATTCGAAATTAAATTCTTTTGTTTTCAAAGTAAATCAGCCTGTGTTACACCGTTCCAATTTCAAAGTAAATGAAATGGTGTTTAGAACATCATTTTAAAAGTAGAACAAAGTCCAGGAACTTTAAGCGTGGTCAAAATGAGAACTAACGCCGCCATATTGGATTTTCAATACAGTCCCGCTGTTAACGTCATTTGAGCGCCAAAAAATCTTTGCAGCCCTCTATTAGCGACAACAATACCAACATAACCTACTTTCCTACAATCCCATACTTTGCGGATAATCCTAACTCAATTTAGAAAGTAATGCCCGGTACAAGGCTTCATTATTTCGTGCGGTTCAGAGCTGCACCTCGTATGTCACGTCCACGTAGGACGTGCCCTAATTACGTGTCGGTGCATTGCGCCCGTCACTCAAAAGATAGTCTCATATGCCTGTAATTTCACCAGCATCCGTGCCCCTTAAACTAGGACATAGTAACGTTGCTTGGCGGTAGACATAAGTAGAAATGGCTCTAGTTAACCCTCTCTACGTTTAAATAGAAGTAGACAACTTCCATTTTTAACCTATAAAAAAGAAGGAGGTTCTCAGGTCGACGCGTTTATTATTTTGCAGAGAAATGCAATTTTGATGATTCGATATTCCTAGGGAAATTATGTAACTTGAGTTTTTATCGATGTACTAATTTTTAATTTATATGTAAAGCGATGACAGTTGACTCCACTGCTTATACAAGGTGTAAACAGACCCTTCACGAAGCCGTCAAACAAGCATTCAGTACATCAAACTAAGTAACTTTACGCAAAAATTATTGCTGGGAAATGACTTTTTTTTTTGGGGTGAAAAATCACGTTTTACGGTAAAACTCAATGTTACGCACTCAAAACTTAGTGCTGATGGATGCTTTGAATAGTAAACGGGTCATCGAGTTAATTTAAGTAAAATTAAAACCTTTAAAAGTGGTATTCAAAAAAAAACTTGTGAAAAAATTGGAATTTTGACCTCCAATATCTCCGTAACTAGAAGGTTCCCAGGTATGGTCTAGAACAAAAAAATGATCGCAGTGATGGAGAGAAAAACTGGCTTTCGGCTTCGTTAAGGGTCTTTTTACACCCTTTATTGTTAATAGTTATATTATCTTCTGTATAAATCGCACCTATACAGACACCATCATCTGCCTAGCCTTTTCCCAACTATATTGGGGTCGGCTTCCAGTCTTACCGGATGCTACTGAATACCAGTATTTTATATGGACCGACTGCCTGTCTGACCTCCACAACCCAGTTAGTACTGGGTAATACGATACCCCTTGGTTACTACTGGTTGTCAGACTTTTTTGGCCACTGACAACCTAACGACTTTCAAAGATCTACAAATGACACAAATATAGACAAACATAAAAAAGCGGCCTAACCGCGATTTCTAAAAGAATATTAAGAATGAAATTGAAAAATAGTGCCAAAAACATACCTTCAAACTCTTCTAATATGAGAGCTCACCGCCTTCTGATAAGCATAAGCATTAGTTTCTACAAAGTGCTAACAGTAATATATTTACAAAACCAACTCCTTATCTTAGCGCTAACTCTCCGCGCCGTCTGACTGTAACGGGGTCAGTAGAACGCCCGCCTCACACTACTTATAATACTAAGTTTAACTTAAATGTTGGTGTACATAACTTTAAAGTATGCTTAAGTACCTTGTTGAGTTTTACTTGTGAGAGAAAACATTATGTTGAGCCAAGAAATTTTAATAATGGACAGTAAATTACAAACATTTGTCATGCTACAAAGTTTTTGACCGCGAGTGTTTCTGTGTTTTGTGTAAGTCAGGGTGGATTTTAGTTTTAAAGGTGTTCTTTCTTTAACTTTATATACAAGTACATCATCTGCCTAGCCTTTTCCCAACTATATTGGGATCGGCTTCCTGTCTAACCGGATGCAGGTGAATACCAGTATCTTACATGGAGCGACTGCCTATCTGACCTACACAACCCAGTTAGTACTAGGTAATACGATACCCCTTGGTAAGATTAGTTGTCAGACTTTTTAGGCCACTGATTACCTAACGACTGCCAAAGATCTACAAATGACAGCCGGGACCAACGGCTTAACGTGCTTTCCGAGGCTCGGAGGAAACTCGGAATGTAATGGCTGGTCATCCATCCAAAGACCAACCTAGACAAGCACGGCTTAACCTAAAGATCGATCCGAGCGGCTGTTATTATTTAGCCACGAGCTCCTTTTTTATTTTACTTTATGTACATAACATTAAAACTTCACGCTAAGATTCCAAGAAGGGTTAGATAGAGGTACACCCGCAATTCAGCAGCTATGTGTACCTAAGTCCCATTTAACAGGTGGTGAACCTAATTTATCCTGGATGGGACTGGCACATGAACATGAAGCTTGGTACAAGCAAAGAGAGGCCTATGCCCAGCAGTGGGTGAAGTCGGACTGTGGATGATGATGATGATAAACCTAATGCCATTATCTGGGCACAATTTGAAACAAAATACTGCGATGCTTCTCAATCAAAGTCAAAATTAAAATATTTTATTTCACATAGCCCTAGATGGGCTCTTATAAAACGTCGACAAAAAGGTGCACGGTTCCGGTTGGTCGTTTCCTATGGAGAAGAACCGACAAGAAACTCCCTGGTTACTCTTTTAAAATCATTTCGTATTACAATATTATCATGGTTACAGCATTTGTACTTAAGTATGGGGGGACAGCGTAGGCCCGACAATAAATCGTTAAACGTAAATAATCCTTTTGGAAAATCTTAGTAAAACTTAGCCTCGTTGGTATTTGTGTAGGTGCCTCAAAATATTCCATAATAAACCATTCTAAAGTCAAGAAATTCCTTCCATTTTCCAAGATTTTATCAAAAACGTAGACAATCATTATTACCAAAAACGAATTATAATAACTAATGCTTTTAGTCAAATTGCCTTACGATAACTCAGGTACCTAAGTACTACATAATTGTGCTTTTAACGAGGTAAATGGAGCTACTGTAACTACTAAAAACAAATGTAATTTTGTTGAAATATACAGAGTTTGAAATAAATTCAGTTGTTTAGGGTATTAGATAACAAAACATTTAAAACAGAACGAATTCAATAGAAAAAAAACTGAACGTTGAATTTTTTTTTTGCTGATTGGAAATCATCAAATGATCCCTCCCGCTCTGGGCGGAGTGGAAGGGATTGTCAGACTCGTACTGACTAAAACCCATACATGTTCCTTCTTTGCCCTTTGTGTTCCAGGGCCATGGTATCTCTTTCGAACAGTCCCGCAGCACGTTAAAGAAATTTCGAAAAACATTTCACATTATCTGCCTAGCTTCTTTCAAACCATGTTGGGGTAAGCTTTCAGTCTGTCTAGATATAGCTGCATACCAGTACTTTATACGGAGCGACTGCTTATCTGACCTCCACGACCCATTTGCTGGGTATCACGATACCTTTTGGTAAGAATGGTTGTCAAACTTTTGGGTGTCTGTCGACACGTTACGACTGTCAAAGATCTACAAATGTTAGTAAGGACTTACGGTTTAACTTGCTTTCCGAGGCACGAAGACGGCTTCTCTGTTTCCCGATCATTATAGTCTGGATCTCTCACTACTAATCTTCTAGGCAATCGTGCTTCACCCTAGGCCGCATCATCTATCCACATCAGGCGAGATCCGGCCAAAGACAAGTCTATTTAGTGTAAAAAAAAAGTGGTCTCGTTGTGTTATAAACCATCCACAGACCGGCCTCGGCAAGCCTTGTTTACGCCAGAAGATCGACCCGTGCGACAGTTATTGCTTATCCACCAGCTCCTCAGTAAAGGCACTTAGTACACATCCCATAATATCATAAAACCAATTTAAAATACTGTGTGCCACAAACCTTTGAACGTTCAATAAAATTGAAATGCACCCGACGAAATCGCTTATAAAATTCGAAAAATTCCCATTTCAACGCTTATCCAACGGGCGTACATTTGTACCCCTATAGATAGATATACGGGCTTATTCAGAATATTGAGAAATTCTAGACCTAAACGTGATGACGTAGACGGGTTGGAGACCTAAACGTTTTCATGTTACGTGAGGCGAAATGCCGATCGCATCGAGTTTTTAGGTTGTAGCGTTAGTGCGATTCTGTTGACCGATCTGCGGATTGTTCGGGCTTAGTTTTGGAAAGTTTTCTATCAGGTTTTGAGAGGTATTCTCGTTTAGTTTTTTCGTAAACTAGGCCGTCTGTAAAGTTTTGTTTTGTTTTGGTCAATTTTATGCTGTTATCCTTCACCCACCTACGTAAATGGTTAGTTTTTATGACAAAATAAGACCAATTTTACGAAACATTTAGTACACATTCAGTTTTTGTAGGGTCTTTCTTTTTTATCGTGTGGTTAGCTGGTTAGTGCCTTACCTGGTGTCAGAGTTTTTATGCCGCCTAAAGGCCTCCGACTTGGCTTTACATGCCGTCGAGAAATATCTCTCGGGCAGGTGGTTTCCTCACGATGTTTTCCTTCACCGAAGCAAGTGATAATTATACAATACGCACACGAACCTGAAAAATCAGAGGTGCGTGTCCTGGAGTTAAACTCGAGACCTATGACTTGGCAGTCTGACGGTCTCACCATTAATCTAGTCTAAATATCACTGCTTGTAGGGAGTATATAGTATTGATGATGATGAATGACATTATTTAAAGGAAAAGTGTTGACTCTGAAGATAAAACTAGCACAGCATTGTCATTTCTGGTCTATTTTTGGACGGTATGAGTTAGTCGAATGTTGTACTGGTAAAAGTTGAAACGATCTATATACGATCAAAAGTTTTGATTGACTAGTGTTCAATCAAAAGTTAAGCTTCTTTCAACTACAAAAGATTGAGACAAAAAAAAAATGGTTGTCTCTAAAGTTGGTTTACGGACGATAGTTTAACATGACAACGTCATAACAAAACACAACGCATAGGCCAATCGAGTGGAAGAGAGATAGATGCGGCGCAAACGTACAATGAGCGTAACGGGACAATGAACGTAACGGGACAATGAGTCATCCTTTTTCGTGAATGCAGCCGTCGTTCATCGATTTATTAGACGTTGTCACGTCAAAATATAAATTGTATGAAGGTATCTATTGTGTACAAGCAGCTTAATTAGTTTTATGTTTTTTAAAGCCACTGATAAAATATTTTGAAACCTTTTTGAACACTGTAGAGGGATAGGCAACGAAATAAATCGAGTGGACGATGTATGGTTACGCACGAATAATGTTTATTGTCACTTATACGTTAATACAGTCTAGATGTTAAAAAATCACAGAACACTGCTCAATCGTGACCGTATGCGACAGCGATGCGAGCCGGACTGGCGCGTGCGCGACGCCGCGGCGCGGAGCTGCGCGCGGTTTGAACCTACGTACGCGCGCTTTCAAGAAAACGCGGGCGCCTCGTTGCTATGCCCTCCTACAACACTGTTTATTCTAGATGTTTTAATAGGATCATACATTTTATTATGTAACAAGTCAAAACAGAAATTCGAACTCCTTTTTGTTTCACAAAATAAATATAAGAAAAATAACAAAGAAAACACTCCAACAATCTTCTTTCATTAACAGCAACAGAATCATTTTCCAAGCTAGGCCCATCAAAGAGTACATGAATAATAAATTATTTAACTATTCAGTTAACGTTCTCAAATAATTATATACTGAAAGCGGCTCCATCGCTTTAGAATACTGAGCAGTCTTACGAACAATGTTGGCTACGCCGTAGTCAGGACTACGCCGTAGACATTGCTACAATAGCGTCGTAGCACCTTATTGGCGTAGACTATTGTCGTGGAGGCTGTGTTATTCGAAGTGACGATAAAGTTATACCATTTATGAGTGAAGTAATTTAATTCTAATATTTTACTTAGAGGGATCGTTTTTCTGTATTCAGCTTGAAATGAAGTACTTTTTTCATAAAAAAAATTGCCTTGCTTTAAATACCTGCACAGCTCTAAAATTTGCCTCGAATAACTCCTGAAAGGTGCAAGTGGTTATGTAGGATGGGTAGGACAGGAGGTGGGGCAAGTCCTGCAAACAGGCTTCACACACTGGCAATCTGTTTGGGATGGGTTAAGGATTCCAACCTGGGTCATTTGTAATTTTTACCTGAGATAATAATTTCATTACACTGTAGATATAACCTAAGTCCATTCCAAGAAATAACAGGTCACAGGTCAATGTACTTGCTTTGAAAAAGAATTAATTTTAAGTGGAACGTCGTCAAAGGAAATTGAAACTGGCGGCATGTGGGCGTTATACTCGTCCTCTGTCCACCTTTTTGACGAAAACGGGAATGATGTTATCTTATCTGTATTTACAGTCGGGTCTCTTAAGGCAATTATGGTAGTGGGCACATCGAGAATAGCTAGAAATATTTTGCTGTTTCGATGAATTATAATAGCTGCCTCGTTGGTCTAGTGGTCGCAAGCACGACTGCTGAGCATGAGGTCCTGGGATCGATTCCCGAGGCGGGTGTGTTTGGATTTTTCCATCACTAATTTCTCAGTAGCAGCATCGGATTCCTAAATGGTGCCCGGTTGATGGCACTAGGCTCGCCCCATACGACATGGGACTAAACGTAACTGACGCAATGTGGTGTACTATTAGGTACACAATACAGGCACGTTGTTATATGTATGTTATCCACGTCCAGAAGACCATGACCTCAGTTACGATATATAATGCCACTATCCCCATAGTAAGTTTCCAATTTTAAATCTTCACGTGAATGAAACCATGGGGAAAAGCTTAAGTATTATTTCATAATTTCATTCTGCGAAATTGAACTGGGTAGGTTCCGCCAGGGAAGGAAGACGCATGGGTCCGCGAGTGGAACGAGAGGAGAGAGGCCTTTGTCCAGGGGTGGGACAGAGACCGCTAAGAAAAAATAAACTGATTAAGGGTCGGCCCTACAAAAATTGACAGCCCATCGAAATATTAGCGCAGGCTTACAATAATTTTTTGACTAAAGTGTGTGAGTAATTGCGGTTATTTTCAGTGCTAAACAAAATTGGTTATATGCTTAATAACTACGGATTTATTTAGAGTTCATAATACTCGCTCTTGTTGGGTAAATCAGACTTTAGAAAGTGGTCTCTTGCGCCCAACGTAAATCCGAGTTCTGTTTCAGCACTCCTTACGAGGCAACAAAGGCTTTATTGGAAAATCTATTGAGCCAATAAATATCTTTATATCCTTGTCTTCAAAACTGGCTTATTATTTTAGTTAAAAAATCTTTTATTTTCTTAATCTGATTGCAATAATATCGTAAGTTTTTCCGGTTTTTCTCTAAAAATACATAGTTTCTGTCAATAAAAATCTATTATAAAATATTCGCGAACGATAATGCGAAATCGAATATTTGATATGGACAGCAACGTAGAGGATGACACACCCCGACTTTACCTTAAAAAGTCAAAACATCAAAACATTTGACAGCTATCTGCGACACAACTTTCAGAATTCACAGAATTCAAAAGGTAAATCAACATACCCAACCAGTTACTGGTGGTTTGATATGACCAAAATCTAGTTTCCTTAACGCTCGGTCGAATTCTAGTTTGACAAGAAACTGATTCATGGACGAAGGGATACAGATTTGAGCATTTTGCGCAAATATCGGGAAACATGTCATCCGATACGAGACTCGATATTTTGAATTGCGGTGCAGAGTGAAGGTGGTTAGGAACGTTAGTAACTTACATTAATTAAGTAATATTTAGATCATCTTTCCTGATAGGTGAAAATGTTATTGGGTTTTTCATCAGGAATTTTCTGGCTGCTACTAGCCACGGGGTCTAGATTTGTGCCCGGTTGAAAGCAATACTTATTTAAAAATACAAAGAACATTATTTGTACGATAGTTATACAGGCTGTCGTTTTGCATCCTCGTCAATTTCAAGGAGGTAACTATGCTAATGGTTCTCGAACCGACTGAATATTAAAATTTAAAAAGTTTTTTTTTGTTTACGGAAATCGGTAAGTTTGAATCACCAGTGTCTCATCCTCGCCCTATAACCGCGCTTTCACACACATAAATAAACTCAAACGTTTATTCGATAATTTCTTATCCCCTAAACCACTTTCCCCCGCCTATTCTGTTTTTTTTTTCTGTTTTGAAGGCGATTATTCGGAAATACTGTCAAATTTAAAGAGCTAAAAAAAGTAGCGTTTATTAATTATTGACCAATGACGTAATTGAAATTGATTATTTTATGACAACCTCCTGAATTTTGACGAGAATGCAAAACTATACCTTGTATTAATTGCAAAGTCACTTAAAAAAAATCATAGTTTTTTTTAAATTACGATATCCACCAATACTCCACACGCTTTGTGCATTGTTTTAGTAGGTTTCTGAAGCCTAAAAATAACCAGCCTACAGGCACACCTCTCCATTTAAAAAAAACCGATAATTTTGAAATAATTCAATTCCAAACAAAAAAAATCTGCAAGTAATATCCGCTTCACACACATACCTACACAAATTCACCTACAATATATTACGGCGTAACCAAAACCAGTCGGTAATTCGATATCCGGCTACAAAGCTTTTTGTGTCGCCCTTTACCGAAAATTCACGTAAATTCAATTACAATATGTAATTATAGTACTTAATAAAGTTACAAGGGCGCTGTAATCTGATATTTGATTTTAGTATTTCTAGGAAAAATATGATGTGATTTTGTAGTTGTAGATTTTATAGAGATAAACACGTCAGTTTGACACGCTGGCTTAAATGCTCATCATGACAGTTAAAAGATATAAATTGCTGGGCATATGTAAAGGATATAAATAGACCCTTACCGAAGCCGAAAGGCACTTGTTCTTCCCGCTATGGTGATCATTTTTTGTTCAGGATCATGCCTGGGAACCTTCTAGTTACGGAGTTGTTAGGGGTTAAAGTTCCAACTTTTTCCGAAGTTTTTTTTTTAATACTATTTTTTAAGGTTATAACTTTACTTTAAATACCTCCATGACCCGTTTACTATTCAATGCATCCATAAGCACAATGTTTTGAATGCGTTACTTGAGTTTTACCATAAAAAGTTTTTTTTCACCAAAAAAAAAGTTTCTCAGCAAAAAGTTGTGTGTTGTTGTGTGGTTGGTTAACAGCTTCGTGAAGGGTCCGTTTGCACCTTGTATGCCTTCATTATGCTAGTGGCATACAGAGGCATTGCGCGGCATTCACCGAGTCAACGGTCACCTTTCAACGCTGTGCCTTCCCCGTCGCCACCCCTGAAACTTTCGGCCATATTAGTCATACGTTCTGCGAGAAATGAGCCCTGCCTTAAAAAAGCGCCATTGACCATATTCTAGATCTAGAAAACGTCATGAAAGCTTGAATTGGTGAGTCATGGCTACTAGGGAATGATCACAGAGAAGAAAGTTTGCTGGCAATGAAATAAAGTACTTATAGCAGATATTATGGTTAATTTAGGCTCACACTGGGCCTACTTGCTGGAGTCGGGCCCATTCCCTTTCACAAAGAAGATGCCTCGATCCCAAGATTGGGAAAATAGGCTGATTAAGTGCCAGTGCTTATAGTCTCTTAAAACCGAGTAATATTACTCTTTTTAATTTCAATAACTGTAAACAATTGAAAACTTTTTTGTGTTTTTGAAGTCGGTTTTATATTTTGCAATTTTTTTATTTTCTTTTTCTTTTTTCGTTGTAATATCCTAAACAAATATTTGCTATACATTTATTTTACATACTTGTCATGGTAATAGGTTTAGCCCCAATAAAATGTCACGACAGATTTGCTGTCTATTATTGAAGAGATCCGTTCCATATCTCCGAAGCCCATGATCAGATCACAACAATATTTCTATGGGACCAACTTGGGAGTACATTCTTTAAAAAAAAAACAATTTTCAAAATCGAACATAACCGCCTCCTTTTTAAAGTCGGTTAAAAACTATGTCTTCTAGAGCCATCATCTACCAACCGATAAGAAATAGGAACACGTGGCTCAAACCCCACAAGAATAGAAACACGACCTTTCATTAAGCTTGTAACCATTACAATAGTATTAAAACTAGTTAATAATGAAGTACAATAATACTAGTAATAATTCACGTTATCGGCTGGTCACGACTGTGGAAGTTAGCTTTAGTAATAATTCAAGTGATTTATGCAATGGACATAGTTTCATTATGTTGGTAATATTGCCAGATATCGCTGTGTTGGTCAACTGTTTGATTAGTTTTTGTTCTAGTTTAATAACCATTTTAATGTGTTAGCATTATTATTCATGATAAAAAATTCAGTAGTAGTATAAATAATTTGCGGGTCGTAAATTGCGACCCAAGTAGGTTGCTCTTTGCTTAATGAAGTTCATCACCACTGCTCTCAAAACGGTGATGGAAGCCAAACAAACATGTGAAATCCACCAACTCACACTGGACCTCAGTGGTAGATAATCTACCACTTCCTCACAGGCCAGTGTTATATCCCAGTACCTGCTTATCGTCATCATCGTCATCATCAGCCTACAGCAGTCCACTACTGGACATAAGCCTGCTCAATCGCACGCCACTCAACTCGGTTCTCATCTAGTTGCGTCTAGTTGCTACCAGCCACCTTGCGAAGATTATCTCTCCCTCCACCGATACCTGTTTATAAAGGGTGTAAATAGACCCTTAACTAAGCCAAGAGGCACTTGTTCTCCTCATCATTGCGATATTTTTTTGCTCCTTACCATACCTGGGAATCTACTAGTTAAGGAGATATTTTAGGTCAAATTTCGGCGCTGTTGCAAGCACCATGATCACGGATAAACTGAAGTTATTGCGGGTGGGTGTTTATGAGCAGACAAATCGGTCTACCCTCTTTCTTGTTCTCTGTTTGCACTCAGTACTCAGTGCTACCACAGTCACTCGCAACTGGATTCTGTTCCCGACACACGAAACTCACTGTGTCCGCTCGCGAACTTTTTTCGGCACTTTTTCTGTTTTTACACAGCTGGACCACTGGATTCCAGGTTCCCGCTGTCAGTTTATCCGTGATCATGGTGCTTGCAACAGCGCCGAAATATCAAGAACTCAACACAAACAGTAAACATGGTAAATATCCTGTCTCTAGAATTAATGATAACTCATATTATACCCAATGTTGTGACGTGCTACAATAATTATCAATATTACAACATTATTAATAAATCAAACGTGATAAGTCGATTATCTCACAAATTCCACTTACTAATAATTCATATATGAATCGACGGTAATACCAGGCCAGCCAGAAATCGATTAAGCTTTTATAATTGAACCATGAAACGTACAGGTATTCATCTGAAAGTCAATTGTGTTAAAGTTGATTGATTCGGTAATTATACCGATAATGAGATGGTTTTCAAACTTTAATCTGCGAAATAAAGCGCTATAAAAGTCGAAAGCGTTTAATAAATAATGTAGTCCATTTGAGTTTTATGAACAGTGATATTTCATTGGAATTGTGATGAATTTCGTTCAAATATGAGTCTTTGAAGTTATTACATCATTTAATTTGGGTCAGACGTTTAATATACTATGAGTATTTTCATACGTTCTGATATATTTAACCGCCAATATTAAAACTTTTTGGTTAAATTCTGGCCGCGTTTTCTCCTGCATGGCTGTCGCGAATTATTTCACGGTTAAGTATAACATAATATAACATCACGCCTATAATCCCCGAAGGGCTAGGCAGAGGCACCCACATTTCGCCAGTTATGTTTAAGTCCCATGTAATAGGAGGCTAGCCTATTGCCATCAACGGGGAATAAATCCAGACTACGAGGCTGCTACTTAGAAATTTCTGATGGAAAAACCCAATAACATTTTACCCGACCTGGGAATCGAACCCAGGACCTCACGCCTAAATATATGTTTAGTATGACCTAAATAAAAAAGTGACTACTTGTGAGCTAAATTCCAGTGAAAGCCCTCAGCCATTAAGCCGTTATAGTAACAGAGTAACTTTAGCAATTTTAACCGACGAAAAAATAGGAGGAGGTTCTCAATTAGACGCGTAATTTTTTTCATTTATAGGGTGACTGGTAATTAGTGACAGATACTTAAACACGTGATTGTACTCAAGATAAGAAAGAAAAAATTTTTCCAAATGATTTTTTTTTTAAACGGCTAACAGCTGATAGGTCACAGGCGCGCGCATTTCATACGGTTGTTGTCTTATTGTGATAAAAGTCTGTGTATAAAAAAATGTTTCTTTGGGAAATTTTTCGTTGGTATCATAACTGTTTAAGTATCAATCACGTGTTTAAGTATCGGTCACTAATTACCAGTCACCCTATATGTGTACTTATGTATTTTTATCCGTTCCGATATTATTCAACCACTTCTATTTCTTTTATCATGGATGAATTCTGTTGTCCATTCAAGAAAGAGGTCTTTTATTCCGAGGTTTATCTGCTTATCCGGCCTATAAAACCGGTACCGAAGGGCCTCCAGCTGAGTGTAAAATGGTTACGTAGGGCAACCAATGTAGGCAACAAGACGCTTAGGTCGAGAGAGATTTAAAGCTGGGTCTTATTTGCTTAGCTGATTGCCAGTACGGTCAAAGAGGAGAAGTGTGACTAAAAATAGTGTTATCTTTTGGAAATGACATATTTCCCAGAATAGTGATGGCACACTGGACATGATCGCAGCGAGAAGGAGTTTATTATATACAGCGTGGAACGAACAGACAAACGATTGCCACGTGTTCAGTACATCATACGGGACCCCGCCATATAGAAATATTTCATCGGTAATTTAAAAAAAGGTGGATACCTGGATACGGGACGCACAAAACCGGGAAGTGTGGCAGAAAAAAGGGGAGGCCTATACCCAGCAGTAGGTGATTCCGGGCTGATATGATGATGACGAATTAAAAAAAAAGCACGTTAAGCCGTTGGTCCCGGCTGTCCTTTGTAGATCTTTGACAGTCTCTACAGGTAGCCAGTGGCCCGAAAGTCTGACAACCAGTCTTACCATGGGGTATCGTATTACCTAGTACTAACCGCAACAGCCGATTTTTGTTAAAATTACCAAGAAAGGAATGCTATGTGGGTCCGGAATAATATACTGAATACATGGTAACCGTTTGTGTCCGATGTCCCTTCCCTGTATAGATCTTACCGTGGAAGCGAGGTACCATCAATGCTCTCAAAACAGTGAAGGAAAAAATCGTGAGTAACCAAAACAAATTGAACACGTGGGATGAACCAACCCACACTGAACACACACATACAAAACTGTGAGAAAGGAGGCTTGTAATACAACAGTAGGAACATGGTCTGATTATACTTCCATATTTCTACTTTGTCATGATTATTTTGGTTATCAATCACACGCTATAGTGATTATGAAAGCAGGCTTTATATACTGGTGTACCGACTGAGCATAATAATAAATAAAAAAAACTGTACCCCAAACACCTAACAACAAAGGATTTTCAGCTATAAATACAGCAAGTGTAAACACAAAATCCCACAACCCGTATTGATTAAACAACACACAAGGATAAGCAGATACCGCACTCATTTATTCATCCCCCGCCCAGAAATATAATGGGTTCATTGTAATAAATTACAATTGTAAATGAATTCATTGAATTCAATCAATGTCTGAAATTACTTCTCGGTACGAACATACTTGCACTCGATTCGATACCATAGAATATTGGCTTATAAATGGGTTACTGCGCGTATAATATCACACTATTAACCAAGCTCTCTTATTAATCCTATCAATTAATTGATTGATCAATCGTTTCATTGAATGCGGAGAACTTTGCAGTGATTAAATTGTGTTTGAGGTTGGCTCAGTAATCTAGGTTGGTGTGTTCTAGAATTCTGTGGTAATAACTTCAGCTTTAAGGGGAGATATTAATTATTGGCTATCTGGACGGTTTGTGTGTTTAAAACATGAATATTATGTAAAGAATAGAAATGTAGATGTTAAGATATGCCATAATCAATTCAAATAAGGCTGAAAATCTGCCTGTAATCCCCGAAAGATAAGGCAGAGGTGTACCTAATAGTACACCTTCATTTTGCCAGTTATGTTTTAAGTCCCAAGTAATAGGGCGCGAGCCTATTGTCATCACCCGGGCACAAATCCAGACTGTGACTGCTATTGAAAAATTTCTAATGGAAAAACCCAATAACACTTTGCCCGACTCGGGAATCGAACCCAGTCAATCTGCCTTTTTTTAATGTAGTAATAATACATTTGACAGTCCCTCAAAACGACTGTCCATCGATACATCCTAATGTTGTAGCATATTGGCTTGACCCATTCCTAATGTCTTGTAAATCTCACGATTTAGGACCTAATGCAAAATCTTTGAAATTACATTTGCATATTTACTAATATTCGAATGTAGTTATAATCAATGACGCTCTATTACATATTACTATTCAAGCGTAAAAGAACAAATGGGCTACCATTTCTAGCCTAGGCATATAAAACATTTTGTACATCGCTGTACTTTGTTCTACTCAGGACATGTAGATTGTTATCATAAAAATATGCTAAAGCTAGTTTTCTACTTGATTATGTGGTAAGTAACGATGTACAATGTAATCCACTGATTTTTATGGAAGAGCAAGAAAAGAAAGAAAGAAAAAATATTTATTTGTCGCAGGGACATGACGTGCATCATACAAAATGACAAAAAAATTCAATAAACATACAATACATAACAAATATTTATAAATTTAACAGCGTTTATAGCGTTGCTTGGTTTATTTTATTTTATTTATTGGGGACAAAAAAACAGTTACATGTTAAAGTTTCAAATTATGAGTCGTTACATAAATAGGTAAACATATAACCCACACCATTGTCCACGGGTTAATGAATGAACAACTAAAGAACGTAATGAAAATTTTGTCTTTTATCTTATAAACAATTCAAATATCTAGATCTGGCTCGCGAGGTTGTCGACATGTGGGACGTGAATACAGCAGTCATTGTGCCGATAGTCGTGTCCGGCAATGGCTTAATTGCTAAGAGCCTCGACCACCACCTGAAGAGGCTCGCGCTTGGCAGCTGGATCAAGGGCTTGATTGAGAAAGCGGTACTCCTGGACACGGCGCGTATTGTTAGGAGGTTCCTCTCTCAAGAGCCCTGACCACCGGCAGCTCGGACCCTGTTCCCAGTGCTGATGGCCTACTATTATTTATATTTTTTTAAATGTTTTTTTTTAATATTGTTTTATATTAGAATATTTAAAAATGAAAATAATATGTGTTATAATGAATAAAGGAAATAATAATGTTGTCTATAGAGTTTGAATTAATTAATACATTTTAGATTAAGATTGTGATTAAGATTATGGTGGCTCAGCTCTGATGATTAAGGGATCGATAAAGCTAAATTGGTAAGATAGGAGCGAGAGGTGTCAACTAGTAATGCGCGATTGGTGTGATATTAAGTACTAGCTTATGCCCGCGGTTTCGCCCGCGTGGTTTTCGGTAATTTTCCCACAGAATCGTACTACCGGGATAAAAAGTATTTTATATGTTAATCCAAGTTATAAACTATCTGTGTGCCAAATTTCATCCAAATCCGGTCAGTAGTTTTTGTGTGAGAGAGAAACAAACATTCAGACATCCATACATCTTCACAAATTTTCGCATTTATAATATTAGTAGGAAGCAAGATAGTAGGATGGAGCAGGCCCACGACTTTTCACTTTCGTGAAAATCGACTCGCGTTTTTTGTGGTCAACCTTCAGGTATGCTACACAGACACACCATGTTTAGGTCAGCGTGATCCAGTGGAAAAATCTAATCTTACCAAAAAGAGGAAAGATTTGTATTTTTGTGTGTGTGTGTGCGTGTTTGTGAATGAATGAATAAACTCAAAAACTACTGTGCCGATTTCAAAAAATTTTTCACCATTAGAAAGCTACATAATCCTTGAGTAACATAGGCTATATTTTATCCCAAAATGTTTAAAAAATAAATGTCCACCCGTGCAAAGCCGGGACGGGCCGCTAGTATAATATACAGATATACGTTCAGGAAAAATCCGCTCGACTTATGTAGTACGGATTGTGCCGAGCTAACCCGAACTTGATTGAGAAATTTGCCTAACTGAGATTACCAAACGGCACAAGCTGAATGAAAGTCGAAAATGGTGTACTGATTACTTAGGGTCGGCTCTGTTATTAAAAAATACTGCCGAATCGATCCCCACACTGCTTAGCAACCTAACACATTTACGTTGGGAACACACCCTTAGAGGCATCATCGGTCAAGACCCGAATAATTTGTTCCAATTTATACGGCGACGTCATCATAACGACCATCTTTCCCGCCATTTTCTTGGACGTTGATAAATAATTTTCATTTCTTTCTGGAATCGATCAGCCCGGGGGGAAGGGGGGTGGAGGAAGCGCTGATGCGATAGATTTAGTATCGATGATGGGTGGTTTTGATTACCGTTCTTAGTTTTAGGTGGGTGATTAGCGCCGGGAGGGGATGTCCTGTAAGGACAAATATAGGACTAATTACTAAATAGCTTATGCCCGCGTGGAGTTCGGTGAATGTCCCACGAGATCGTACTACAGGGATAAAAAGTATCCTATGTGTTAATCCAGGTTATAAACTGTCTTTGTGCCAAATTTCATCCAACTCCGTTGAGTGGTTTTTGCGTGAAAGAGTAACACATCCATCCATCCCCACAAACTTTCGCTATTACTAGCTGTTGCCCGCGACTTCGTTCGCGTGGCAATTTTGATGAGTGTGAGTGAGGAAAAAAAAGATAGCCTATGTCCTTCTCCAGGATATAATCGCCAAATTTCATTACGATCCGATCAGCTGTTTAGTCGTGAAAAGGTAGCAAACAAACAAACAAACTGAGTTACTTTTGCATTTATAATATTAGTATGCATTATAGTAGGATGTTCTTCAGAAAGGTCAGACAAATCCAAGAGCATAAGCTAGTATAAATAAAAGCAACACATTTCCCCAATAACTTTTAACTATACAATTTGAAGGAAATAAATAAAGGACCAAAAAGAATTTCACATTATTCAATGGCTTCAAGAGGAAATAATGAAACATCAAAAGCAATCTAGAAAGAAAAACACGCTTCCCACATTACCTAAGTACCAACAATAATCGAACACATATAATCAAAGTACGATGAAGGTAAATAATATTAATAAATGTATATACGAGCAGGTACCTAATATCGAATGTCAAGCAATCACTACAGCTGACAGGCAATTTACCTAGATGTGCTCTCAGTCTATTTAGCCCTTAATAGCATAATAATATGTACTTAACTTAAGTACTTACTTTGTCAGTGATGTTTTGAATCCATTTATTATAAGTCAATCAAAATTGCTCGAATAAATACCCTCTAATGCCCACGAAAATTAAGCTTCATTTTTATTTTAATAAAAAAATATATTCAGATTGAAAACATTTTCATACTTTAAAAACCTCAACATTATTTATGAAAGCAGTTTTTCAATGAAAAATAGACCTGAATAATCTCTCAACGAAACTCGAGCACTGAAAAGGCTCTATTCGAGAACCACTAATACTATCGGGATTCATAATATATCCCGATGTTCCGATTAAACATTGCTATCCTGTAATCGATTATCGGTATACGTTGACTCGATCATACAACACTTTACATCGAGCGTTGGACTGACAATGTAATTGACATTAGGCCCTCGACAGCTATTACAAACTTACTATAGTAGATAGGCCAATTGAAATTGAACTTTATAGTGGCAAAGATAGGGCCTAATAGGTGCGTAAAACCAATAACTGTTGGGACTTGGGAAGTTCTAAACGATTATAGATATGGTGAAGTTCAATGATGGGAAGAGCAGTTAGATACAGATGTTCTACAAGCCCAGAAGTTTGCGCTTGTGATTTGTATTATGTTCTTGGTATCTCTGAAAGTTAGAAGATGGTCTCTGTAGTAATTGGTCGTAATTTTACTGAGCTGGTCCAAGGAGTTATGGGACTATTGAAAAATGATTAGGGTTGGGTACAATGGAACTGGCATTAGTGCTTGAAATCTTGTGGGCAGACTTAGGGTCAGTGACTCTTGTGCTTGTATATAAATTAAACCAAGTATTATTCAATTATAGATAATAGTCAGTTATACGCAGAGTTAACGTAAGATTAAGCATATTTTCAGCCGTTTACTCAGAGTTTTCTCTTTCTATGTAAAAATGAACCAAGTTAACCACAAATCACAAAAAAAAATGTTGTCGAACTCAAACTCAGAGCATTTATTTCAATTAAACCATTACAGGCATTTTTGAATGTCACAAAAAAAAAGAAAACGAAGCGACAGTTATAGATACAAGGCATAATAACTTGTGAAAGTACTGTAGTTGCCCATTCCAAGGCGTAGATCTCTATGGAGACGAATGACCAAGAAACTCCATGGACACTCTTTCAATCAAAATATTGTTACAAAATCTTGGTTAAATCATTCAATTGGAGAAAGTCGAAAGTCTTGAAACGTCTTTGTGCTCAATAAAAGCCCTAAATTTTATTTAAACCACCTTATTTCCCATTGAAACACGGTTCTAACAAAAAACTTTAATAAATTCCAAGATGCAAAACTTTAGCGCGCACTAACCGTATGCCAAACATATTCTAATTAAGTGCAGCGGAGTACAGTCACGGGCACCAATATGTAACACACTTAGCAGTTTTATAAGTGATTTCCTCCTACTGTATTGATTGCAATTTTATTCTGTTATGAACATAGTATTTTAAAGACTCATTTTTTTATGAGGAGCTCGTGGCTAAATAATAACAGCCGCTCGGGTCGATCTTTAGGTAAAGCCGTGTTTGCCTAGGTAGGTCCGTGGATGGGCCACCCATTACATACCGAGTTTCCTCCGTGCCTCGGAAAGCACGTTAAGCCGTTGGTCCCGGCTGTCATTTGTAGATCTTTGACAGTCGTTAGTAGTCAGTGGCCCAAAAAGTCTGATAACCAGTCTTACCAAGGCGTATCGTATTACCAGTACTAACTGGTTGTGGAGGTCCGATAGGCAGTCGCTCCATGTAAAATACTGGTATTCAGCTGCATCCGGTTAGACTGGAAGCCGACCCCAACATAGTTGGGAAAAGGCTAGGCAGATGATGTATTGATTGCAATTTTATTCTGTTATGAACATGGTATTTAAGAGACTCATTTTTTTATAAAAACTTGCAATTTTATTGTTATTCTACGAGAAAAACGCTTTCGAAGTTTGCTAAGTGTACACATACTGGTGCTCAGGACTGTACAGCTAGACGTCAACAAAATGCATCTCGTTGAACCCTATTGAACCCTTTTTTATTAAAAGTTTTGCATCAACTTTTTTAATTTGCTTTGTATATGAGATGGTTGTAACAGACGAACAGAAGTTTCTGTAAGGCAAATGGGATGCTGTCGATGCCAATTGGATTTTGTGACGCTGAAGATTGAATTTGTTGGTGCATTTTTTTGTTATATAGGGTCCCATTAAAATAGATGGACAAATTTTAAATCAGCGCTCAGTACTTCTAACCACAGCTATACAATAAAAAAACACTGATTAAAGTGATTTTATTTTGACCTAAAATAATAATTTGCCGGCACTCTAGAATAAACACATCCACTATGGGTAGGTACTTGCACTCGCGCCCCGGCGCGCGCTTTCTCATAAGTAGGTATCCCGTCAGTTCTGTTAATATATTTCTGTATTTAACCATAGTAACTTTCAGTTGAGTAACATTTTTAGTGTATTTTCGTTTGCTGATTTTTTTACCATTGTCCTTATTTTGGTAGTCTGAATGATTTCTAAAAGTTTGTCCATCTATTTTAATGGGACCTTACACATACGAGTATATGGAATGTATTTTTTGTCTATGTTTTTATTGGAGTACGTTAAACAATCCATCCATCCATCTTGTAATATAATGGGTTTTGTACCTCCACTCTTCAAATAAGGTATGTGCATAGTTTTTTAATAAATTGAGAAAGTATATTATGGCCTTTTGTGTCCCAGAAAAATGGTCACTTATTTAAAGAATTGGGCCCAATTAGAAAACAGAGAGAGAAAAAACTTTTTAAGTAATTATTAAAAGAATACGTACTTACCGAGTTTTTATAATTGCGTAGTTTTGTGGATTGATGTCCTTTGTTGCTTTAGCATCGGTTTTTTTCAAATCGGAATTATTTCCACAATTAAAGTACACTTACATCAAACATAATTTAACAACTCGCTTGTTTGCGAAAATAATGACATAACTCGAAAAATAAGAACAACGTAATTAGACAAAAAATATTTTCATTATTTGCCAAATTTTTTTTGCATAGAAATCTTTTACCAGAAGATGAAAGGTTTATTTTACGTATTTCGTTACTTAATTGAATACTTAATTTCGTTAATTTTATATTCAACTACAAAAAATATCGAAAAATCTGATTTTTTGAGTTACGTCATTCTTGTTGCAAACGAGCGAACTGTGCTATACTTCTGTAGGTATACACTTATGCCAGGACATAAAAAAAAAACTTTGCGTGGTTGGTACCGAAATTATTATTTAAAAAAACATATCGGTTTTAAAAGAAAATGCTTAACTTTTAAATCGCATGATATGAGCCTACAGGCTACAGGCTATCGGTGGGCGTTCTCCTCATCCATCAAATGAAAGTGATTGCTACTTTCAAAGTCCATTTTAAAAACTGTTTTTACTGAAGTCGATACATGTTTTTAATATTAAAGTAGGTTAATGTATAGGGAAAGTATTTTAAAGTAGAGTTTTGCTGGATATCATAAGTCTTCGACTGTTTAGGTTAAGTTATTTTGTATTTAAGGTCATATTTTTGTGACATACATACATAAACTAACGCCTTTTTCTGTGGGGGTAAGCAGAACAGAAACTACAGAACGTCTGCTACGATCCTTACATATCCCTGTTGCTTCATGTTTTTTAGTTCTGTTTATTTATTTTGGCTTTAAATTTAAACTACAAAGTGTATATTATAAACGATTTCGATACAAGTCATGCATAATTCTTTGTTCATCGCACCGTATGTTTTAATACGCGTCTGATGATGGGTACGTACAGCGTACCGCAGTTGTCAATCCACCAATTCATTTTCGAGATAATAAAAAACACGGCAAATTAGTAAAAAATACTTGAACCAAATATTTAATCTCACCCACAACAACAAAGGGAAATTAATCCAACACAGGGCGAATGGAAAAATCCTCCATCAACAATGTAGAACAAAATAACGAATAGACAAACCATTCCAAATAAATCGTTGAAATCGGATCCCGAGTTTTGTTTGTCAGCAAAAAAACGTTTGGTGAAACCGATACAACGAGTTTAGAAGTCCGTCAAAAGCTAAACTCCAAAATTTCCCGTCACGTGTCCACCGTACCGATACAAACATTGATTGTATCGATATTTTAGTCTCGGTACCTAGTATCGATTCGTCTGATCACGAACTGGAACGGTGGCTCTCGATTTTTGCAAATAAACTTCGTTTGTTTTAATACGTTTGTGGTCCGTGACGATCTTCTGCGATAAAAAAGTGGTAGTTTTTATCGGTACCACGGCAAATAAGGGATGGGAAACGGATCGTGGTTTCGGATAGTTTCTTTTGCTATTCGGTTTTATGTCGGAATATTTCGTTTGTGTAGGTTGCGAGGTTTTGTTCGTGGCGTTTGAAAGTAATGTTAAATCATAAAACGCATTCGACGCTTTTGTTTGCAATCGTTGTTTTCTGTTGTGATACAAAAGTCGGAGAAAATGCGGATGGTGTTGTGTTTTCTTTATAAAAAATTCTACGATAAGAAAAATATTATCTATTCTTAACAGATTATTTTCTGAGTGCATTTAATAGTTTTTACCAGGAAGATACTTGACTGCCTTAATCCTCTTCAAAAGAATCAATTATAGTTGGCTAGCTTTTGATCGCGGCTTCGCCTGAATGGAAAACTGGCTATTTATTGTACGTGCTGTGGCCTCCTGAGCTCGTGGCTAAATAATAACAGGCGGTAAGATCAATCTTCTTGGTCTTACCGAGGGGTTTCGTATTACCCAGTACTAACTGAGTTGTGGAGGTCAGGTAGACCGTCGCCCCATGTAAAATATGTGTATTCAGCTGCATCCAGATAGATTGGAATCCAACCCCAACATAGTTGGGAAAAGATTAGGCAAATGTTAATGCTGTGGTCTCCTGTAATTGAAGGAGTACGCCCTAAGAAATACTTTATGTTGTTCATTTTATATATTTAATGTTTCATCTAAATCCTTTGTTGGAGATATTAAAATAGAAAAAATGTCGGATCCGGTCGTTAATATGGACATAAAATGATGCACTTGTGTGCAATGGTGACACCACGGCGTATTTTTACAGAGCCCTGATGTTCAGCTCGAGGCAAGGGCGACAGTCAATGTCTGATCGCGGCGGAGTTGGGACGTCTTGGAACTGTACCCGATTTATTGTGCCCAATTATTTAATTAAGTTGTAATCTCAAGTAATTCGTTAGTTTTGCTAAAAACAGTGTATCGCCTCCAGTGTGTCTTCATAGCACGAAACCCATCGTCTGTCCACATGATTTACAAGCCTAAAGGAGTAAATCCTGACATATCCGACAAATAAAAAATCGGTACCGGGTTAGAAAGTTTTCCATGCCCTTATTCTAGCTCGACGTTATAATTACCTATTCACCGATTCTAGGAAGCAGTGGATTGTATTTACATTATTTGATTGGCCGTAGTACAGGCACGAGCACCAATATGTTAACACTTAACAACCTTTGAAAATATTTATCTCATACTGTTCTGATTACAATTTCATGTTGTTACGAACTTAGTATTCTGGAAATCATATTTTTATGAAAAATATCCTATCTCTAAATTACAATCGTTATTTCTCGCGAAAATTGCTTTGAAATTTAGGAAAGTGTCTACATATTGGTGCTCGTGACTGTACATACCTCTAAGATAGGTCGTACGTCTACCCTCAGGAATGCTCTTCTATTAAAATAGAAAAAAAGAAAACACTTAGCAGACAAAGACTGAGCAGTTGCTTTGTTAGATAATTAAGAAAAGCTTTGGAACAAAGATAAAAACACTAATGATAAAATAAATGACGGTAAACAAAGAAATAAATTAAAATGAAAGACTGCCATTGGATGCACATTAAAAAGTCTCATTAAAGAAATAAAACTATAGTTTTTCGTTTATATTTCAACATTCATTAAAGTATTTTTCGGAAAAAATATTTGAAAAAAATAATTAGACTAAGTAGTTTCGTACTGTTATTTCTTGTAAAATAAATCGTATTTTTGCTTATCTTTTTAAATTAAAATATGTTTTAAGATTACCTTAGTACGACTTTTAATAATGGCTGGATGGTATTTACTTGGTACATCTTTGTCTTACGAAAATAAAAATAAAAACTTTTTGTATAAATAACTTGCTTTAAAAAAAATATCGTCACGCATTTCATCGTTCCAATTCGAATCGATGTTTACAGAAAAAAGGTCAATGCATAGTTATAAGCACTGTTCGGGAACAGCATCGTCTTAACTCGAGCTTTTCGGAATTCTTTCTTTGAAACTCCATACTGCAACGCACACTTAAGGCCAGCGCACACCAGGGAGATGGCTGGGCAGAGCATTTCATCTTTGCCAACGTAAATTCATACGTAGCTAGTGATAATAAGATACAGATTTCACTGTTTAGAGATCGACCCCGAGGCGTCAAAGGGGATTTCCCATTGAATATTGTATATCTGTATCTTGATATCACTAGCTATGTGTGAATTTACGTCGGGTAAAAATAAAATGCTCTACGCTGCCATTATGAACCGAAACGGCATAGCTCCGGATAGAGTTACCAGCCAGAGAATGAGACTTCTCTCTCACCTCTTGCGACCTTAAATCACGGGCTTGATAAGACCATATCTACTGATAGATCCGTAGCTGGTAGACGAAGTTTAGCAAACAGCTATCGTCTTTAAATTGTGCCATTCATAATCAAGTCCCACTGATTTCCCTGTAGTACGGCTTCAAGTTTGATTGAGCCGATAAACGCTTGATCTGCTTAATGTGATTGCTTTTAGAAAGTAACCGGATAGTTCTAGCTCTGAAACGGTTAGTAATTCGGATATTTTAGCAGTGAAGTTGCTAAATAACGTTTTAAAGGTAATAAAGAAGAAATAAGATGTCCAAACGAGGAGCTTTAAAGACTGACTTGAGAAAAGAAGTTTTACGCCAATGAGACCGAAGCATTCGTAAGTTTATGACTCATTAACAAAAATGAGCATTTGTGAGTGCGGCCGTAAATTATATCTCTCCCAACGACATTTATGAGTACTTGCAAACATTATCCTTAACCTAAAACCTAAGAGAAAAGCCCATCAACTAAATTAACCGTGAGTCTCTATAAATCACGAAAAATATTTGCTAAAATATTTCAAGCGTGAAAAATGACAAAAAATAACTTCTGGATGACAAAAATATTCGCACCAAAAAAAACTTTATGCGAATAAAAAATAGGATCACAAAAAGGATCTATATTTAACCTGAAAAAGAGGTCCCTAAATGAGGTCCTACCAGTTTTGGGACCATCGATTAGTTAAATGGAGTGAAAAATATCAGCTGACCAGTTCTGGTATAAGTCGACGACTTCGGTTCGAGCCCTTCTTAGTTTTACTAAAGTTCGTGTTACTGGTTACATTGTTTTTTGTCGTTAGTCATTAGTGTGGTCTGAAAATGATTTCAGCGTTTTTAATTGAATGTAATTTTGAGTTATTTTGAAAAGGATTCAAAAATGGTGAAGAAGGTTCGGTTGTGGTAATAGGTGATTTTTATACTTTTTTAACAGGATTGGGTTTTTCCATCAGGAATTTCTAAGAAACAGCCACAGAGTCTGGATTTGTGCCTGGTTGATGGTAATAAGCTCGTCGCCTATTACACATAACTGGCGGAATCTAGGTGTACTATTAGGTACACGTCTGGCTAACCCTTCGGGGATTACAGGCCTGATGTTATTTTATGTTTAACAGGATAATAGACAATCTTTAATACATTTTTTTGAAAAGTATAGCTTGTATTTTACTCGCAGCAGCGGTAATTTAAGATGACCTGTCCTCGAAATAGACGCAATGTGCTGTTACGATTATAAAACTGATTCAAATGATGATTACACATGTTAAGATGTTAGGGCTTGCATAAGTCCTAAGTTTTATAATCTTACTTGGTTTTATCATCTTAATAAAACTGTGGTTTTATAAGGTACAACAAAAATAATAATATAATATGTTATTTAGATGTAAGTTAAGATTTAGAATAAGGTATGTATTTTTATAGGATTTAGATTAAGGATTTAGCATGTAAGGCCACTCTATCGCATTGGATCGCAGATCTGTAATGGTAGTTGTAGGTAAGATTTCCGTAAATAAACAAATAAGATAAAGTAACCAGGCGTCTAATAGCAAATTATTTAAAATCATTTCGATGGTTTTGCTTCGTAGGTATCTAATTCAATCTTTGACATTATTCTTTTGCGTCTTGTGGTCGCAATCGCAACTGCTGAGAATGAGGCCCTGGGTTCGATTCCCGAGTCGGTCAAATTATAATTGGGTATTCCCATCAGCATTTTCTCAGTAGCATCCACGGAGTCTGGATTTGTGCCCGGTTGATGGCAGTAGCCTCGCACCCTATTCTTCGGGACTTAAACATAACTGGCGAAATGTGGGTGTACTATTAGGTACACCTCTACCTAACCCTTCGGGGATTACAGGCGTGATGTTTTGTGACATTGTCTTATGAATGTGTTATAAAGCTTTTACTTGCGTTACAACAATGATTTTTGCAAAACCCAAATAGCTGATGCTGACCTTACAGCTGCTAGGTTGAAGTGGAACTGGGCTAGTCGCGTCTGCCGCATGTTGGAGGAGCAATGGGCAAAAATTACCACTCAGTGGATACCAAATAGCAGGAAACGACAACGCGGCAGGTCCAGAAGGAGATGGCGGGATGACCTTGACTCTTTCGCAAAGGATTGGCCTACAATCGCACTAGATCGCGAAATGTGGAAGGAGGGAAGGGAGGCCTTTGCCCTGCAGTGGGAAAATATAGGTTTATAATAATAATAGTGTTGTTAATTTTTTCGTTGTTATTTTATTCGTTTGGTGACTGTATTTTATCATAGAACTTGTACAGACATAGGATGTTAAGTTCCTACATAAAATCCAGGTCTTAAACACGGCCTCTTTATAGCGTCTTGGCAACATCCAGCAATAGTTTCTGTTTTGTTATACCTATGCCCTCTAAGCCATGTACGTATGTGTAGTCTAGTCACATCCTCAAAATATCATACGCCGTAAATGAAAACATGAGCCGTATTCATAGTTGATCAGATCGAATTATGACAGAAACGCGGGTTGATTAGCTTGGCGAGTTGATTTCGAATTTCAATTGAATAGCAAGCAATGACATTATTCCTGACATTATGGTATGGAAACATGGTTATTTGTTGATGGTACAATGTTTTTGTTTGTTATTTGTACGTATATGGAACTTTAGTGTTTAATGCAATATCATCTGCTCAGCTTTTCCTAACTTTGTTGGGGTCGGCTTCCAGTCTAACCGGATGCAGCTGAATATCAGTATTTTATGTGCTGACCTTCAGTCTCCTCAACCTATTGGGTACTGGGCAAAGAGATTTAAAACACATATAGAGAGGACATTGGGAATATAGTCATACAATAATTTTCATCCTCAATATTTTCGATTTTGACACACGAATGCTACCTGACAAGCGGGCGTATGACACAGATGACACTAGACAGAACGAATTGTTACTAAGTAGTAACAAGTTTTGGATTACGATTTTCTTCGTCATGACCCGTCTATAGCTCGGAAATATTTGAGTGTCTTTGTGTCATATGAACGCGACCTGGCAAGGCGACGTATCGCACTGGACTGATCGACTTGTTACTAATTTGTAACAGGTTTTGGAATTGTCAGTTTCTTGGTCTTGTCCCGTCTATAGCTAGTTATATTTGAATGTCTTTGGTACTGGGTAATACGATACTTATTGGTAAGATTGGTTGTCAGTGCTCTACGCAAGTTATTTAAAAACATTTTTTTTTCCCGGATGGTAAATCATCAAATGAGGGGTCATTTGATGAACCCAACGATACAAAAGGTGTTCGTTCGGATTTTTTTTTTTTGATTTCTTGAATTCCACACCAACTTTCAATTCTTATTTAGGTTTGTGTAATCCTTCTCCAGCTGATCTTCGTTATACAAGAAACTCTGATATATAATTTTATGCTTCTAGTAGTAGCAGTTTAGCCTGTTTACTGCGTACATTTTCCGATCACGAAAGACTTGTATCAATGTGATTTCCATAACAACACTCCGAAAAGAAAGAAAAAAAAGTTTCGAAGAATCACAAATCAATAGAGGAAAACCAATGACAAAATACGTTGCTCTTGAAAGTGACATTGATGGATGATATTTATTTATATAATAATAAACGTGTCTATTCATTTATTTTCCGTGATAATCTAAACGAAGTATCATCGATTCTTTTATATCGAAGTATATACTTTACTTAGCCAATAGTCAGAAAGAAGTATTTGTAAGGACCGTAGCATGTAGCGCGGGCATTCTGTAGATTCTGCCTACACCCATGGAAAAAAGGCGTGTGGTTATGTTTGTAAATGTATGTAGTCTATAGTCTACTGCTATACGTACGGACTCCTCAGAGTTGCATCATAGTAGCCAGTGTGTCACCTTTCACATCTACTGAAATCTATCACCGTTACTAAGCACGCACTTTTCTTCGCGTTATTTCTGTCATCTTTTTCTTCTTCAACCTTTGGCCACCCAATGCGGTGTGTAGGTCTTTTCAAACCTCTCCACTTTTGGCGGTTTTGTGTCATTACTATCCAGTATCTTTCAGTCAATTTAATAAGATTGTCTGTCCACCTATTCCGTTGTCTTCCTGCATTCCTCCGTCCCATCCTTGGTCTCTACTCCAGCACTTGCCTCCCCATCTTCCAGACAGTCTACGGCATAAATGGATCGCCCATTTCCATCTTTCACTATATTATTTCAGCCACTGTCGCACAATTGTCAAAAAATAAGAACAAAAAGAGATGGATATAATATGTCTAAGCCCAAGCATTTAGTAACGTTCATAGATTTTGGCCCTAGAATATACCTTAGCCAAATGGATTATCACACAAAGTATCTAATATCAACACTACCTGGATGCAAGCAAAGATGCTAAGATTCTTTCAACATCTGCAAATTTCCGAACGAGTGCAAGAGAAATGCGGACGTCTTCACTTCAGTGTTCGTTTTTTAAATAAAATATCGGAAAAATGAGAGATTTTCTGGATTTCCACGTACTAAAATAATTGTAATATGGGCTGTTTAGTGATTTTAATAACTGTTTTTTACTGTACCTATTTGGTTGCTAGAACCATAGATTCTATCAAAATAAATAATTTCTAAATTCGTTTTAATCGTACTCACAAATGCCCTATTAACAGTATTATTTATGTTTTATGCCATTTGCAAAATGCATTTTCGGATTTTTTTAATGATCCCATACTTTTTAAAGGTAACATAACTATTAGTTTATGGTTAATAAATGTAGAAAGTCTCTTTTAAATCCTTAGGTAATGACGTATTAATTTACAAAAAAATCTATGTTTTCGGGCGTACATTATATTCAATGTTCATTCCTACACTTGGCTACTTTTCCTGTTGACAGCATTTTTTTTATGCCCAGTGTGCTATTCATTTTTGCTCTTTCTCAATACTAGTAGGTACATTTTTTTTTTATTGTAAAACTTGTATGTAAATAAGTACTGAACATTATATTCCAACACGATGTAGGTATAGCCCGACAACATAAAATACAGACTACACCAGCTGCATAAACTATTCGCAGACGCTGATAACTTCGAGAAAGCCTTCTGCAATGTAGTGGTATATTAATAGGCTGATTCAGCTTACTTCACACGCGTTCTTGCGTCCTAAGGCACGTATGGAGTCGCACGAGGCATACATTATACATAATATTCCTGCGAGCTCCGATGATATTTTTTTTTTCTGAATAACTTCTACGTTGGTTGGTTGAGAGAAACGTGATACATTTTCTATGTTAGTCTGGGGTGGTAGTGGAGTAGAATGTGATATTTAGGTTTTAAGTATAGTTGGTAGTTGAGCAGACGTTTTTTTTTGCATGAATCAGGTTTTCTTAACCTAACCTGAAAAATAACGGAAAACTGATAAGTGAAAATTTATAAATACTTATTATGCGTAAAAACTCATCATCATCTGTCTAGCCTTTTCCCAACTATGTTGGGGTCGGTTTCCAGTCTAACCGGATGCAGCTGAATATCAGTATTTTACACGGACCAACGGCTTAACGTGCTTTCCGAGGCACGGACGTAACTCGGTATGTAATGGGCGGTCACCCATCCACGGACCAACCTAGGCAAGCGCGGCTTAACCTTGAGATTGACTTGAGCGGCTATTATTATTTAGCCATGAGCTCCTCTTTATCCTCGAGCTCCTCCTTATTATGCGTAAAAACTATGAAAAAAAAAACTACGCTTCCTTAGGGCCCTGTCGCAGTCGAGTAAAAAGAAAAATCTTGACATAAAACGTTTCACAGTAAGCTAAAGTACACAATGCCATTTTATGAACACTATAGAATCCTAAAAATAAAACTAAAAACACTTTCAATAAAATCCCGTTTTCGCGCAATCATTTCCCACTAACCGTTTTACAATAACAGCTGCCACAGATAAGACAACGGCCATTAGATTCGCTTCTCATTTGAATTCGCCAATGGTCACGACGCGACGCGCCCGAACTGAAGTTGTAACATTATAGTAAATTAATTCCTTCCGCCAGAAAGAAAATGAGTTCGGTGTAGGGTTGCCAGTCAATGAAAACGGATTGTTTTTTTATCCGACTGTGGCAAAGCCCAGAGAAAATATTACCTACGTCTAGAAGAAGACGGGGAGGGAAGGAGAAGGGTAATATTTTAAATGAGATGTATATAGATTATCCAATGGAAAATCTGGTTTTGTTTTGTGGTTAGAAGTTTAAAAAAGATGAAAGTATTTGAAAAGGTATCTTATGTTATTATGATTTTGTAAAAGCGTAGTGGCACTCACTTAGTGTTTATAAATGTTGTTTTATTTTCTTGCCTGCCTTTTTTTCTGATGGGAAATCATCAAATGACTTCTCCCGCTCTGGGTGGAGTGGGAGGGAGTGTCAGACTCTTACTGACTAAAACCCATCCATGTTCCTTCATTGCCCTTTGTGTTCCAGGGCCACGGTATCTCTTTCGAACTTCTTGCCTGCCTTCATTTGTATTTGAAACTAGCTGTTGCCAGTTACTCCTTATAAAATCAGCTATCTGCCAGTAAAAGTCGCTTCAAAATCGGTCTAGCCGCTTCGGAGATTAGCTACTTATATACTTTCATATTCATTCAGTAAAAAAACAGTTATTTTAAAATTACAAAAAGACATTTCAATTTTGTTAATTTGTGTAGATTTTAAAAATGCGTGAGCACTTTAAATATTGATCTTAATAGCACTCTAATGTACAGCCCTGTAATTTGTCACTGAACCTTCTCTACATTTTTAAACAACCGATAATTTATCATCTCTACGCGAGGCATACGTTATTGATATTATGACATTATAAAGTCACATTGGCACTTCGAAGGTTCTGACCTTTAAAGAAACGGGTCTTAAAATATGTATTTGGCTTTCACGATGAACAATATTTTTCTTCAAAGTATCTATATAATTTTCTAGTATAGAGACGTAAAGAATATAAGTTTAGATTTGGGAGGAACACTCATTCGATTTCAAAAATACTTTCACTGCTGGAAAGTTACATTATTGCCGAGTGCTTTAAAATGTGTTTTTCACACGGGCAAAGTCACGAGTATAAGATAGTATGCTATAAATTGGAAAATAGCTTTGTCTGACGGTGAAAGAAGCTCTGTCTATCTGTGTGTTTATTGGTCTGACTGTTTATCTCTTACATTTTTTTGCCTTAACCGCTGAACGGATTTAGATGAAATTTACCAAGTCAGTTAGGTTGTCGATACTTTTAATACCTTGTTGAATGTTTCTGTGAGATTATAACCAATAGATGATTACGGTGTGCAAAACCAGGGGCAAAAGTTAGTTTTTTAATATTGTTTTGGTACTAAGTTTGGTAGCCCTACGAGAGAACGAGTGGAGAAGAAATATTTCTCGTTCAATTCTACAGAGCGACCAATAAATTATCGAAGTTGTATTTACTGACGCTTGGTGGAAACACGTTACTTTTCCAACACTTTTTGTTTTGTCAATTGAAACTAATGGGAAAGTTTCATCTTTTCAAGAACGTTTTTGATCTAGTGACTTTTTGTTCTGAAAAACTTGGCTGTCCTACTTATGTGTTCTTAAATGTAACCTGATTTGTAGTCTCAAAAAATGTTGTATTTTTTCGTTACTACTTTTTTTTGTTTTTTTTTTTCTGGGGCACGTGCTGCGTTAACAAAAACAAATAGGACACTTGTATATTGTACAACCCCTATACTGTTAACAGCATAAAAAAATAGGTTTTATGTGGATTCTGACCAGTGCAGGACTGGAACACGGACCCGAGCCAAATAATTGTGCTGTTATGAAATTACCAATTTTTTTGTAGAGAGGACTCTACAAAAAAATTGGTAATTTCATAACAGCACAATTATTTTAACATTACAATCACTAGTTACTTTCCAACAGATCTTACGTAGCAAAATCGGCCATACTCTTCGCAAACTTTTTTTTGGGTTGGCCCTTTCAGAAACATTACCAAAAAGTATGTCCAACAAAAATACTTTTAGTCACACACACACACATATTATATAACTTCCAATTACAACGCTCGGTAACCCTATCACAAACGGGTGAAGAAATATTTCACGAACAGTTTCGCTGAGCGGGCGATAAATTATCGAAGTTGTATTAACTGAGTCAGGCTGGTAGGGGCAACTACGAACATACACCATTTTAAGGTAGGAACACACTACTGTGTCGTGTTGTGTCGTGTCGCGTCCGAAGCATATTATTAGAAACACACTAATAAAAGAAAGAAAATACATTTATTTGACACATGCCACAAGTACACACAATAATTTATTTATTTCTTCTACTTACCTGTAATGGTAAATCCATTACAGGATAACCATTGCGATAAATGCGCTTTAATTAATCCAAACTGATTATAAAAAATACTCTCTTCTTCTTCCTAGTTCTAGTATCCCACACTAGGTTGTCGGTTCAAGCAGTTCTTCCTTCAACCGAATTTTAGTCAACGATATATTGCCAAAAAATTGTAAACTATTGAATACAGCAAAACGGAATAAAATTTAAACTTAAATAAGAATGATAATGTGTTTCTAACCATTATGCTAACGACACAGTAGTGTGTTTCTAGCTTTAGTTCACTGTCGTTACGTCCTGTTATATGAAGGTTTTGAGAGAAAAATGGACTGTTCGAAGGAAAATTTTATTTTGAGATTATTGATTGAGGAAAATCGTGAGATAAGTGCTGTTGCGACTGAGTGCACACGTAGCGGTTTTGGAAATAATGATTCGATGAAATAACGGTTGGTTGACTGTCTATTGTTTTCATTGTGGGATTGAGATTCGCAAACTGTTTCCTTTCATTAAAGATGTTTTGAATTACACAACATATTACTACCACTTAATTTTATGACAAAATCTGCCAAGTTCTGGTACATATTTACAGTCAAAAAAGTACTGGAAATGGATGGAATGATATGTTTATGGATCCTTATTAAAATTTTTGTTGTTAGATTTAAGGACAAGGGCAGGAAGATGATGATGATTGGCACAACTGTTCCATTTTGGCGCGGAGTTTATGTTTCATCTGTTATTAAGATTAAATACAGTGCCGTTTTAGTTTGATCATATCTAGTGTGTATTGCGAATTTCATAATGGACATTTCTAAAACATCGAACAAAGAGTTTGTCTTAAATTTTGCATCGCCAGTGGAATTTCGTATTTGGAGTCCCTGAAAATGTGACAGAAGTCTTACGGTGAATCAACTTTATAAAAAACATGTGCTTACGAGTGGGAAAAAAGCGTTCAAAAGCGGTCGAGATGTGATGGAAGATTTGCTTCGCTCTGGTTGGCCATCAAAGTCTTCAACTGAAGTTAATTTCGCAAAAGTGAAGAAAATAGTGACCAAAAATCGGGATCCCTTCTATTTGCATAATATTCTTTTTCCTAATATACTTTGGCATAACAATTTTGGCATACTTTGTTTTGCCATAATAATACTCAGCCATATTTTTTTTTGGCATACAGTTTATGTTGGCATAATTATCTTGAAGACTAATTTGTTTTGGCATAATAATACTTTGCCATATTTTTTTTTGGCATACAGTTTATGTTGGCATATTTATCTTGTAGACTAATTTGTGTTGGCAAAAATTGAATTCGCAAAATGTTACTAGGCATACTGACTATTAGCGTACTTAAAATTAAAATATTGTCTTGAAAATTCAATATGTAGTGCTACAAAAGTGAGAGACAGAATCGAATCGCTGCAAAACCGACTCCACGTAGTCTTGTCTGCCCTACCCCTAGAGTGTAATTTAAGCCCGCGTAGGCGCGGAGGGGCGAGGGGCCCCGCGAGCTGAGGAGCAGGTGGTTTTAACGCTCGCTGCCGCGGCTGAGGCTGGCCGGCTAAGCCGGCCAGCAAGCCGAAGCTGCGGTGGTGAGCGTAAAACACATCTGCGACGATAAGCTCGCGTGGGACCGCCGGAGCCCCGCAGCGCCGGAGCTGTGACAGAAACCATGCCTGCTGCATGTTGCGTGCTGCATACTTGCTTGCATGCCTGCTGCATGTTGCATGCTGCATACTTGCTTGCATGCTGCATGCTTGCTTGCTTACATGCTGCATGCTTGCTTGCATGCTGTGCATGGTGTATTCTTGTTTGCTTGCTTCTTACAGGGAAATAAAAACCACATAAAATGGTTCACAATCAAATGTTTTATAATGATCAATGTTTTGATTGATTGATTTTCTGCCGTTTAATGACTATCGAAACGAAATGTATGCCAAAAGACGACTCTGACTGTGAACTTTCTGCGATAAGATGGTTCTGCTTTTTAAAAATAAGTATTAGTGTCTAACATTTTACGAGTTAGTTATTATTTTGTGTACTTGTTATGCCTATAAAAATATGTTTTAATATCATTATGCGTAAATTAATGTATGCTTTAAAATGTTATGCTTTATCATTATTATGAGTAGAGAAATTATGCTTAAAAAAATTATGCGTAAGCTGTTATGCGTAAGTAATGTTATGCGAAAATATAATTAGGTTAAACAAAAGTATGCAAAGTCATATTAGGTCTTAAAATTTTATGCAAATGGATAGGGAACCCCAAAAATCTTCATTCAAGTTTGTGAGAGATAGCCGCTGAAATTTCTGTGACTCTGACAAGACTCTGTGTCTCACGAGTCGAGCCGTACCATTTCAAATAATCACTTGGGTATGAAACATGTTGTCGCTCGGCTAGTCCCAAAAGACCTGAATTTTCTCCAAAAACTCAATCGCATAAGAGTCGCTGAGGACATGCTAGATTTTTTCGTTTAATTCCGACCCAACATTCATGAAAAGTATTGTTACTAGTCGACGAGGCATGGGTTTACGAGTTTGACATGCAAACTAGTCAGCTAGGCAAACTAGGCACCCGATTTCATTTCATGACATAAAGGAGAATTCGCGGCGAGAACTGAACTCAATTCCGGAAAAAGCATTAAAAAAATGTTTTGATGATTGGATTATTCGTTGGCGTATCGTTTCTGAAGGAGCATACTTTGAAGGAAATAAAATAACTTTGGATGAATAACAAACATTTTGTGTATTATTGATCGTTTCCCGGTACTTTCTTGATGGAGTAGTATGTTGTCGAGCTTTCACTTTGAATGTGAACTATTTTAACCGTTTAAGCTTGTAGAAGGTAAAATGATCTGTTTTAAGGATCGATTAAAAAGGTAACATAGTCAGGTAGGTTAGGTAGACTTTATAAAAAAAAACATCAAAAAGTCACAGACAATTCGCTATTTCATAGCAGACCAAACAGACAGAGTAACACATTCCCCAATTTAATGTTACTACCTAAAGCTACGTTGACGCCTCATCGTTTAACTCGCAGCTCAGGCACAGGTCTTAAAACAATGTGTCCTAAAACAACCCCAATCATAAACAGACAATGTCTCTTTAACAGGCAGTAAACTGTATACCGACGTAAGTGCTAAATAAGTACTGAATAACAATAGGTAAATGTCCGTATTGCTATGTAACATAAGGCGTAAACTGGTGTAGCAATTAGTGTTTACGGTTTTGCCGAAACCTGATATAAATACCTTAGTTTCAAGGTATATCGGGTTTCGGGTTAAGCCCCAAAAACAAGTGATTAGGAACTAAGGCATTTGTAAGTATGAATAACAATGTCTACTGAAAGATTTTGATTGAAATAATTACTTCAAACATTGAGCCATGATAGATGTACTATGCCTATTGGTAAATTGTTTTGGAGTAAGTCCTAACAAGGCGTAGGGTACCCAAAGTTGTGTAAAATTAGTATTACCAATGTTTTTCTTTATTGCTCTGTTTAGCAATTATACTAAATAATAACTCCGCAGCAAAATAATGATCAAGTACCGCACGCGCATTTTCATTATGTGGAATGATGTGTGTGATGTGCTCCTTTAGAGTCGTATTATAGTCGTCCTCTTATGTGCCGCAGACGAAGTTGCGCGGGTCAGCTAGTACTAGATAATGACGCTATAAATCCATACCATGCTTAGTTTTTGGTGATAAACATCTAATAGTGAAGTTATCACTTTACTCCGTTTGTATCTGACAATAATAATAAAAAAAAAATAATAGGATGAATCTGAAATAAACGATTTATTATTATTAATAATCGGCTTGTGTAACCTTAAGACCGTCTACGACTTACGGCATTTCATACAAACAGTCCTTTTTTTTCTCAATGACTGAACCGATTTTAATGAAATTTCATATGCATAAACAAGATATATAGGTCTAAAAAGTTATCTTCCCCAGTTTGGATGGATGGATGTTAGTGACTCAATCACGCCAGAACGGCAGAATAGATCTGGATGAAACTTGGCACAGAGATAGATTATAGTCTGGTATAGCACATAGAATACTTATTAATTGTATTATTCCAGAAGTAAAATCCCGGTGGGCAATTACCGAACTCCACGCGGGGAGGCCATGGGCATAAGCTAGTTATCTTATACGCAAGAAAGAAATCAAAATCATAAAGCATCAACAAAAAACATTTGTTTCATCAACACCAACCGCAAAATTTTAACAACCCACTGTGAATACGAACAGGTTCGTTAGGCCTGTTTAGACGGTCCATATTTCCCGCATTTAGACGTATTATGCAAACTGACTCACCGTTCTTACCGCCATCTTGGAACGAGCGTGTTATCACATATAGCTTTAGAACAGCGTATTAAATAAACTACCCTACAGGGGAATCTTCTACCCGTCTTTTGTCCTGAGGAAGATCAGATTTCGTAGTCTTTGGCCTTTATTTTTGTTATTCCCTTATCTTTTTTAATTTATAGTCGGAGAATATGTCGTAGAAAATCTGAGCTAGACTAAGACTGAAATCACAAACAATAATAAGGGTGTAAGAAGGCCGAAGCCGAAAGGCACTTGTTCTCCTTGTCATATGCGATAATTTTTTTATTCTAAACTATGGTCTAAAAAAAAAGGTGCCCGGGTATGCCTGGGAACCTTCTAGTTACGGAGATATTGGGGATCAAAGTTCCATCTTTTTCACAAGTTTTTTTTTTAAAATATAAGTTTTTAATGTTATTTCTTTTTTAATACAAGTTTTTAATGTTATTACTTTTTAATATAAGTTTTTAATGTTATTACTTTTTTAATACAAGTTTTTAATGTTATCACTTATTTTAGATACAAGTTTTTAATGTTATAACTTTACTTTAAATACCTCCACGACCCCTGCACTATTCAATGCATCCATTGGCACATTGTTTTGAGTGCGTTACATTGAGTCATACCGTAAAACGAGATTTTTCACTCCAAAAAAAAAGTTGTTTCTCAGCAATAATTTTTGCGTAAAGTTACTTAGTTTGATGTACATAATGCTTGGTTGACGGCTTCGTGAAGGGTCCTTTTACACCCTGGATACTAGTGGTCATCAATTAGTGCAACATAAACCACTGATAGTAGTTAGTAGTGTTGTTTTAGAGACAAGGGGATAAATTAATGTTATGTGTTTTATGAATTGTTATTATTTTGAATTTACTATTTATAGTAAGCCTATATTGCCCCACTGCAGGGAAAATCCACACACATTCCACATTTCGCGATCTAGTGCGATTGTAGGCCAATCCTTTGCGAAAGAGTCCAGCTCATCCCGCCATCTCCTTCTGGGCCTGCCGCGTTGTCGTTTCCTGCCATTTGGTATCCACTCAGTGGTAATTCTAGCCCATTGCTCCTCCGACATGTGGCAGACGTGACCAGCCCAGTTCCACTTCAACCTAGCAGCTGTAAGGCCAGCATCAGCTGTTAGAGTTTTGCAGCGAAGTATGGAGTTTCTGATGCGGTCCGTAAGTTTGACCCAGTATACTTCGCTCCATAGCTCGTTGGCAGACCCCAAGTACGGACTTCTGATGTTTTGTAAGCGACAACGTTTGCGTTCCATAAGTGAGGGTGGGGAGAATGCACATGTCCATGAGCTTTCGCTTAAGTGCGAGAGGGAGAGATCCCTTCATCAATTGTTTCATCGACCAGTAGCTCTTCCAGACATTCTCGGTGCGCCGAGCAACTTCTTTATCTTGTCTTGCCTGGAAAGAGACTATCTGGCCGAGGTATGTATAATTTATGTATTCATGGACATATTCAATCATATTGGTGTGGGTTGGTGAGTGGGTGCTTCATTCAGTTCTGGTAACTAGAATATAATACAGGAATTATATTTAATTGGAATTGAAACATTAATGGAATTTTCGGAAATTCAATGTATTTTCGGCAGCCTTCATTTGTAGAACTATTTTTGTATCAACTGAAAATGAGTCCAGAATTTTATGATTCTTACAATACAGCCTGCGTAATTCAATATATCTTACGTTTAATGGTAGAGGTTCGATAGTTCCGAATTTGAAAGTTTCAGTTTGGGTTTAAAAATAAATCATAAAAAATAAATCATGTAATAAATGTAGTAATAAATCATTGCATACACCCGTGTATGCCATGATTTATTAAAAAAAAAAAAATGATGTCTCTTCACTTCTTTTATCATAGACACAACACACACAAAAAAGGTAGGTAAAACCACTCAATCATATAAAAACCGACGACTTATTTAGACAACAGTGAAACTGAATTGGTCCTTTCTTTGGTATTGTCGTTGAGCTCCTTGAGTTATGAGTCGAGGTACACGATAACTGACAAATGCTTGCACTGGCTGGACAGATCCACTCAAATCTGTGTGGTTCCTTCTTCAAAAGGCCATCTTAGATAGTAATCTACACAGTCCTCTTGTGAGTTGACCAAGATTATTGTGTGAACCTTAAAAGAGACATCTGAGTTTGCTTCGGCTGTTTCTTCTCAGAGTAGTCAGGTACGAAACACTGGCCCCATCTAATTATAAAGTGTTTATTAAAACCTATTTGCTAAATAAACATCGTTTATTATTTTACCCGTTTTAAAACCTGGTATCAACATCCCAGTACTAATAAGTGAGCACTATAACTGTGATCCAGCTCGTTAGTGCTGTGGTACACCGCTATACTTCCTACATTTTCGGCACGTGCGGCCCTAACTGTTTTCCGATTGGCTAGGAAAAACTAGCCTGTACCGTGAATAGGGTTATCACACAATACTCTTCGTGGCAACATGAAATAGACAGTTCTGCTTTCTTCATCAACATCTGCCTAGCCTTTCCCAACTATGTTGGTGTTGGCTTCCAGTCTCACCGAATGCAGCTGAATACCAGTATTTTACATGGAGCGACTGCCTATCTGACCTCTACAACCCAGTGCGTACTGGGTAGCTAATACGATACCCTTTGACTACTACTGGTTGTCAGACTTTCGGGCCACTGACTACCTGTTACAATGACTGTCTAAGATCTACAATTGTCAGCTGGAATCACCGGTTTAACGTGCTTTCCTAGGCACGGAGGAAACTCGGTATTTAATGTGTGGTCACCCATTCACAGGCCAACCTAGGCAAGCGCAGCTTAATCTAATGTTCGACCCGAGCGGCTGTTATTATTTAGCCACGAGCCAATTCAACCCGTAGGTTCAAAACTAGGTACCAAATAATTATGACAGATAGGGTTTTTTCATCAGGAATTTCTCAGTAGCAGCCACGGAGTCCAGATTTAGGCCAGGTTGATGGAAATAGGCACGCCCCTATTACAAAGAACTTAAACATAACTGGCAAAATGTGAATGTTATTACAGGCGTGATGTTACGTTATGTTACTAATTTTCATCAACCCTCAATGGGTCTCATTGAGGGTTGATGAAACTTCAAAATACCTATTAAATGTATTGTTATAGTCGAGTTAAGTGTAGAAATGATATTGTACCAAATTCACATTGAAATGAAACAAAATGACACCATTTTGGTTGAATTCATTTGCGGTAGTTTAATTCAATGAATCGAAATTGGTTTTGAGAAGTGACATTATTAATGAATAAAATGAAACGGTGTTTCTGTTATGTATTCAATTATTTAGTTTGTTTGTGAATATTCTATTGGTTTAAATAGGGCTGTGGGCAAAACTAGGCTAGGGATAGTGTATGCGGCTTGATTTCAGATTACTAGATTATTTGGTTTTGGTCTAGACCATTAATTTGCTTGGCTACACAGTGAATATGAGCTATTTCTATCATTAATTTTATTTTTATATCGTATTCAATTGATGTTTCGTTAGGTAGTCAGTGGCCCAAAAAGTCTGACAACCAGTGTTAACAACATCAGGCCTGTAATCCCCGAAGGGTTAGGCAGAGGCCTACCTAATAGTACAGTCACGAGCACCAATATGTGTACACTTTCCCAAATTTAAAAGCAATTTTCGCAAGAAATAAAGATTGTAACTTGGAGATAGGATCTTTTTCATAAAAATATGAGTTCCAGAATACTATGTTCGTAACAACATGAAATTTAAATCAGAACAGTAGGAGGAAAAACCCTTTTAAAAGTTGTTAATTTTTTACATATTGGTGCTCGTACATATGAAAACTGTATTTGAAACGACGGTAAATAAAATCGTTCAAACCGTGCAGCTCTCGAAGAGAGGTCGAATTCTAGGCAATCGCTTGACGTGTTAAAGTTCTAGGAATCCCCACAAAACCTAGAAAAGCTTTGTGGAAACTTCCCAACCCCTCGCCAGTAATCACTAACTACTAAACACCCTGTACAACATTCCGCCAATGTTCATCATACATTGCTCCGTAAATGAATATTTAAGCAGCTGTTTACGTAAGACCTATGTGTGTAACAAACACTTCTATTTCCATTGTCGGGGAAGCACTGCGACGGGACATTTTTCACTTGTACCAGTTCCTACTTTGAGAGCAGCGGCGATGCTTCTTGTATGTGGGGTAAGGTACAAGCGGAAGCGGGTGCTACTTGAGTATAAGGTTGCGGGTTAATGACCTTGTAATATGAGTGTATATACGAACGATTGCATTAGTTGACCTTTTTGATTTAATCATATCACACACGGTCAATGCAGGTATTTCTCTGAGATTAAATTGTTTGCATTCACCCAAGAATAGTAGCGTTTCTGCTTTTCAGTAAGAATGCTATCTAGAGCAAAATAATTATTGTTAATACTGTCGGTTTTGGGATACCCAAATGTCAATTAAAATGCCTTACAACGTGATACCCGGATATGGTAGTCACTTTGTGTAGAATTTATAAAGGTAATATTGCGTAATCGACTAAGAGCGAATTTCACTATTGAAACTGAACGCGACAGACAATTAATGAAACCGATAGCTCTTGAACGCCGTATAATCTTCTTTTTATGCCACCCATGGGCCTCTGACTTGGCTTTACATGCCGTCGAGAAATATCTCTCAGGCAAGCTGGTTTTCTCACGATATTTAATGAACAGATCTCGTTCAATTTCGTTTTAGAAATTGCCACAAAATCTCAGACATCACCACTTCCTTAAACCCGCTTTCGCTTACACTTCACACCACAACTGAGGTAACAAATAACACGTCTGCGTGTCGCTGCGACGTTTCCAATTTAGTCGCTTTGTGTATGTGTCCCGTCAAGTCACATGTGCAACTGACGCGCGCGTATGTTTTTATTTCTTGCATATTTAGACTGTCCTTTAGCTATGTCCTTATTTGCTCCTCGAATGTCTTGAAAATGTTCTTTTATAATGTACTCTGATGTAATAAAGTACATTTCTATAACTGCACTGTCATTTGTTCGGGAAATTCAAACAGTCCACGACGCTGATCAAACGTAGCAAATTCAAATTTCAAAGGCGTAAAGTGTTTACTACTAACGCGTTACTAACTAGTTAGTGGTTGTGTCGTGTACGAGTCCACATTGACATATAAGTGCTGTGACATTCTGGCTACTCATTAGACACTACAGTTTTGTAACATATTACTTTAGAGCAGGTTTGAGGAGCATCTTGGACGAAGTTCTTACCTGTTCTTTTTATTTTTGCAGCATGAAATGTCGGAAGAATATATTCTCATGTCTTTGTTGAAAGGTTGGTCAGTCAGAAAAATTGCCAGAGAAGTTGACTGTCTAGCTAAGTCCTATACTGTGGAAATACTCAAATACTGTCTATCATTTTCCAAAAGTTGCAGTGATTACAGTTCTATAAAAATTGTCTATCGACGAACTCAAACCAATAGTGTTTTTCAATTTTTTTTAGTTCAGACCAACAATGCCAAAGCTTCGACTACTGAGAACAAACAGATTGTTTAAAAAAGACTTAGAGTCATCTATTTTACTTATCTCATTTATTGAAAACGACCATCGATAAATACACAATTAACTCAGTGAAAACATAACAAAAAATCCTCCCAATAGTTTAAAAGAAAAACATGGAAACATGAAAACGTTGCTTTTTGTTATAAAACACAGAGATATAACAGAGAACCTCTCACGTATGCTTATTTATCATCACGTACTAGTGCAAGCACTAAACGGGATGAATACTTGAAGCATCTGCACTGCTTAACGTTATACGTTAGTTTCTTGTAACTTTTGAGTATGTGGTGCTGGTGTTTTATTTAATTTTTCGTAGATGAAGGATGAGTTTGAATGTTTTTGAGAGATGCTCATGTTTGCTTGCATATTTTTCTTTTGTAAAATTTTTGGATTCATATTTTATCGAAAAATGAGTGAAATTTGCGCCAGTTTCAGAAAAGTTGAAAGGCAATCTATTGTCTTAGTATGGGCATGTGGAGGGACGGATCGTTTGTGACTAAAAAAGTGCTGAATATAAATGTCGATGGATGGAGAGGAAGAGGAAGACCAAGGACCAAATAATGATAATATGAAAGAAAAAGGAGTAAATGATAGCGTGACGGTTGACAGAGGAGAATGGAAGAAAAAAAAAGGTATTGCGCCGACCCCAATTTACATAAGACAAGGGCAAGAAGATGATGATGATGAGGGACAGGATAATTAATTACTTTGCTTTGTGAATTGAATTTCATGATAGACATTTACTTCAAACTTTAAGAGTAAATGAAATAGCACAATACTGAAGCAGAGACAAATAACAACCAGCTGCGAACGCCAATTATTATGGAATAGAATATTTCCACATTTAGCAGTCAAATTAATTATTTATTGCAGATTCAAATTCACAAATACAATATCATTTTAGGTAAAGGTATACCTAAAGTACAACCCACATTACACCAGTTATTTTTGAGTCCTATTTAATAGGTGGCGAGCCTAATCATCTATATTACTATCTATCTTTTAACTTATAATCGCCCAGCCAACTTTAACACTACTCTACAGATACAGAGAATAAAAAGCTAGCAGGTTCTTTATTACAAACCCCGCGGTCGGCATCGCCGCCATCTTTGATTAAATAAAACAGGTCATGTGCTAATTAGCGCGATAGTTTCTTTATTCATGATATGACAGGCTTCATGTAAAGTAAAACGGGCTACGGCGGTCTGTCCTCTGCATTGCAGGTAGCCTGTTTTTACGCATTAACTGTCAGTTCTCCTGTAGATTTTGTTTTAAGAGGTGTTTCACTCAACTTTTATGGGACGCCAGGGAAGAGGCTTTTAGGGTTGAGGCGCAACTTTGAAGGACAGGAAGCGTCGTATAGTGTTTTAATTATTTTTTAAAGTCACTCACTAGACGCCTGACAGAGGAAATCGCCGTCGAGGTAGACCGCGGCGAAGGTGGTGTGACGATCTGATCTTGTTTGCTGTGCGATACGGCCAGGTATCGCATTAGGTAGAGAGGTTTGGCAGGAGAAAGGTTTAGGTTTTTTTTTCCCCTTTGTCTAGCAATGGGACACAATCATGACCAAAAAAAGTCGTAGATTTTCTTTTATTTAGGGACATTTCTGGAAGAGTGGTCGTATTTATCACTTAGCAACTTTTGTAGGGATCGAAGTGATTCGCCTCACGATTGTTCGCCACTGCTATCTGTTGTCGACATCCTGGTGCACTCGTGCATGAGACCGTCCAAAGCAGACTTTATTTCGAAACTAAGATCATCCTTTAGTTGCGGCGTCAATTGAACCGTCAGCAGTTATTATTCCAATTCCTTGAGGGGAGCTACACAATGACATCTTATGCAACAAACAATACAAAGAGATCGATTAACAAAACGGACTTTTGCTACTATTTGTATAGGAACAGTTAAAACACTTTCATTAATCATAATTCAATGAACGATATTACTGATCGACATCCTCAAACAACCATTCCACAATGTCAATAGTCGAAAGTAGAAAATCGATTTAGTTGATCATGACGTCGACGTGGTGAAAGGCTGCCAGGTTCAAATGGGATTGGGCGGGTCACGTGAGCCGCATGCATGACGACCGCTGGGCAAAGGTTTCAACACAATGGATGCCTGACGATGGACGGCGCCGCCAAGGCCGGCCTAGAAAAAGGTGGCGAGATGATCTAGACGCGCATCACGAAGGCTGGTTCGAGGTGGCGCAGGAGAAGAGTAGCTGGAAGGATATGGGGAGGCCTTTGCTCAGCAGTGGGACATTCAAGGCCATTAAAAAAAATAAAAAATAATGACGTCAGCTTCACAAATATAACATCTGGGGTCACAGCTGCCACATTCAAATAGTCACAATCTTACTGAACGGACTGACAAATCCCTCACGTAAATATGAGTACATGACAAGCTTTCAAAAAGCACTAAAATCCTCGATACGCCACACATGCTTCATGTCCAGTCGCAGTTTACGGCGTACTGCAAGTTTATCGCGTACCGATCGTAGTTCTCGTACTACGAGAGTTGTAAAACACACTTTGTATTCGTATTCTTCGTTGCGCATTCAATTTGAAAGCGGAATTGCGTTGGGCACGTTTGAAGGTTATAGTGAACGAGCGAATGAACTGAGTTTAATTTATGTCCTCTCTGATCGGGAGGGATGGAGCGGGTAGTTGTATGTTTTTGTGGAAATGTCAAGTGTGGGTTGTAATGAGAGATAGTTCTGTGACGTTGTTTTGTTTATTGCTCTGAGTTTACTGTTTGCTGTTTAAATATCTGAATGAATGGTCTGTATAGGGTATGTGTGTGTGTGTTTTAGCTACCTAAGTCATCATCATCATCTTCACCCGTTGCTGGGTATAGGCCCCTCTTTTCTTGTTCCACGGTCCTGTGCCAGCCTCAGGTGTGGACAAGACAGGTGGACTAAGGCTGTCACCGAATGGCGTCCAAGAACGGGGAAAAGAACGTGGATAGTCCGGTGGCGAGATTGGCAGGTGACATAGTTGCCATATTGGGGGAAAACCTAGACTTAAATCTGCTGCTGCTGGGTAATTATTCTGTAACTTAAACTTTATATTGTTGAAAAAAATTGTACAAGCGCCTTTAGAGACTAACAAGCTGGTGTTATCATCGTATTGAAAGCCTTGAAATTTTATTTACTTGTTAATAGAAGAATATTCAAGCACAAAGCGATACTAAGGGAAGGAAAAGCTTTGACTTTCCAATCTACTAAAGATAAACTCACAAAATAACTCCCAATGAATGGGTGCCGTAAAAAAACAATTTCAAACGCAGCCATATACGATAACATTGTCATCCGTGCGAACGGCAACCCAATTTCCGGTACTTGTATCAAAACTGGGTATCGTTATTTGGTACCGATGCAAATTAAGGCCGGGTGGACCGCAGGCCCGTTTATTGTGATTAGTTAATGTATCCAGTCCTGTGGTTTCCAAAATACATCATTTTAGGTCTCTTACGCCGTAAAATTGACTTTTGTACAGCTTGATTGAATTTGTTGGTGAAATTTCGTAACCCAATTTGAGTATCAGATTTTGTGAATAAATCGAGATTCGCGTGGGAGAGGTATTGTTCGCAGCATGTATTCGGAAAACGACTTTTTTTTTTAACAAAATGGATATGTTGTTTTTTTTTTCATTTATCTGTTAGAGCTGCGGTTTGAAATACAAACTGATATTTGAAACTATGTAACGATATTTCGATGCGAGCGTTATGTGTTTGTAGCTTAGGCCAATTTGTAGCTGAAAAAAACCGATGAAATATTTTGTGCTACATGCTGTTGGTTGAATATTGAAAATTATAATTTGAATCATCATCTGCCTAGCCTTTTTCCAGTTTTGTTGGGATCAGCTTACGGTCTAACCGGATGCAACTGAATACCTGTATTTTACATGCAGCGATTGTCTATCTGACCTCCACAACTCATTTATTACTGGAAAATTATAATTTGAATATGGCAGTTGTGAGAAACAGTGGGCTATTCAGTGGTATTCGCCCCAATTAACGACTTAAAGTTCTTCAGTTCAAACCCTAGCATTGACTTAATTTTGTGTAGTTTATTTCACCACAGTTGCTCTCAAAACGGTGAAGGAAAACATAAACATCGGGAGTGTCATGTCCTTGAAACATAAAATCGAAGACGTGTAACATTGTGTGACATCTCCCAATCCCGCACTGAGCCTGCGTGTGACTAGAGAAAGTTCTAATAGAAAGAGAACAATGTCCTAGCCACAGATATCCGCGTTCTCGGCTTAAGCATGTTATGCTTAACGTGACTACTGTCGCAGCAAGCTTATTTGTTTAAAACAACAATGTTACAACTAAGGAACTTAATTCTAGACTCTATTTTGTATGGCCAGTTGATTGTGTAGTAACTTGGTTCTATAGTAACTTGATTGTATAGTAACTTGATTGTATAGTAACTTGATTGTATAGTAACTTGTTTGTATAGAAACCTTGTTTGTATAGAAACTAAATTGTATAGTAACTTGATTGTACAGTAACATGATTGTATAGTAACTTGATTGTATAGTTACATGATTGAATAGTAACTAAATACAGCATATGACGTCATAGTAGGTAGTCAAAAAATGGCACGCTTGGTTTCACTTGGTTGGTTGGTTGTTCACTTGTATACCTATATCTGTGATCCTAGCAGTGCGGCTTATACACAGATTATGCTTTATGCTCCACGACTTAAAGCTTAAACCCTACTGAACATCTTAAAACCCTCTAAACAAACTATCACATACCACAAACTGAATATTTTAACATCACTTAAAAGCTATCAAAACGCCAACTTTAATTAAATTTCCATGTAATAATATCAATCATAGATACTCGCTGAATAATTCAAGGAGCAAATGAATTCCTCGAAGGTCTGTACATTATTTAGCTGACCCAAATATCCCTTGCAGACCAGGCTAAGCCGTAGTATTGACAGACGGATTAAGGGTTGGTCTAGATTGGACATTAAGCGATCCGAGTGATATCTCGATATACTGTATCGTGTACCTACTGAATCTTTGATGGCTATTTGGTGTGTAATAATTAAGTGCAATCAATCAATTTAACGCGATTTTATTTTACGTGATCGTCACTACAAAACTCATAGGCTTCATTATCCGTTGGTTCTTCCACAAATATGGCCAGCCTACAGATAGAAATGCTATATTATGTTTTAATTAATAATGATTGGAAAAACTAATAATTCTAATCAAGAAATTAAGAAATTGGAGTGATTTTGAGATTGTCAAATTTTGTAATTGTTTGAGTTAACCCTATCGTGCAAAGAGCTTAATCTAAATTGATGCTATTATAGTATTACAGCATTTAGCCTAAAATTAAGCAAAATTATGGAATGACTTAAAAGAACTATGAAAACCATACATAAACATAGTCAGCCTATAAAATTCCCACCGCATAGGACTTAAACATAACTGGTGAAATGTGGGTGTACTATTAGGTACATTTCCGCCTAACCCCTCGGAGGTTACAGGAGTGATGTTATGTTAGGGATCTGTTCAGTACGAAGGAAATAACTATTACAGATATCTAAAAAATCTGCTTGTATTACCCCCACACAAAAAAAGGAAGCAAAAAAACCAACATGTACTACTAAACAAAATCCAAAAGTTCTGGATGTTTTTAGTTTGTCAAACGAAGTGGGATCGCGACTCGTCGTAATTAAATTTGTCGCGATACACGCGCTGACACCGTCTGATTAAATATTTTTAATCGGATTGTCAGAAAGTTGTGGTACGTGTGTCAAGTACTATTGGGTTTGGGGTTAACAGGAGTATACGAAGTTCTTTTTGTTGTGAGAGGTTAAAGCACTCTGGAACCGTAAAATTACCTACTTTTGGTAGGAAAAGCAGTACTATAACTAGGCGCACTGAATAGCGTCGGCTTCGTAGCAAGTGTAGCATTTGCTACGGCGTAGCAAACGCAATATTCGCTACGGCGTAGCAAAAGCGTAGGCCTGTCTTCTTAAAGATTGGGAGTATTATAATGTAAGTTTTGCTAATATAATTAGCACCGCTTTACTAGGAATTTCTCTAGACAAATAAATAAGCTGAGTTAAACCAAATAACCACGTACATAAGTTATATTATGTCTCGAACACAGTAAGTATTTCGCCCTTCCACGCCATAGTCTCGTAACAAGTAAACACTTAATGCCCGTCGCGATCCCAAACTCGAAGTAATGAATCTCGCCCCACCAGCAATGAACCAATATTCCTGACTAACGAACCGAAAACGTACAATTTCTCAACATTTCCAACCATTTTGCAGATGGTGACGATTTTCAACTGATTACATGGCAATTTCACCCTTATTGCTTAGGGGTTAGCGCACTTTTGTTATTAATTTTCGGTATAGAAAAATAGGGTTTTCTGTTTCGTTCGATTTCTTAGAGAGAAATGATTCGTATTTTTGTTAGGGTATGTTAGGTTGGGTCGGTGTGTTAGCGTTGAGGTCACATAACTTGGGTGTGATTTATGTTGGTCATTATTTTTTGTATCTAATAGTGTTGGTAAATCTTTAATTACGGCTAGATTACTTATAACTTTTTATAAGTAATTTTATAAGTAAGAACTAGTTACAAAACCGATTCTGGGTTAAGCTCGCCTGTGTACATAATTATTCTGTCCTTGTAATATATTTTTTCTGTATTTACTTAACATAACATCACGTCTATAATCTCCAAAGGGTTAGCCAGAGATGTACTTAATAGTACACCCACATTTCGCAAGTAATGTCTCAGTCATGTGTAATAGAGGGCGAGCCTATTGCCAACAACTGGGCACAAATCCAAACTGGCTGCTACTGTGAATTCCCTGTTGGAAAAACCCAATAACACCCGACCTGGGATTCGAACCCATGACCTCATCGCTCAGCAGTTGCGCTTACGATCACTAGACCAACGAGGCAGTCAGTTCTCTGCATTTATATGTAGAATAACGAACAAGAATAAGGAATACTATTTTCAACGGCATTGCAGTTTGGACCTGCAAGTATTTTGTACTATAGCCAGTACAAGTTTTTAAACTTTCATGGTCACTACATTGTATTGAGAAGCTCGTGGCTTTATGATCTTTAGGATAAGCCGTGCTTGCCTAGGTTGGTCCGTGGATGGGTGACCACCCATTAAATACCGAGTTTCCTCCGTGCCTTGGAAAGCACGTTAAGCCGTTGGTCCCGGGTGTCATTTGTAGATCATTGACAGTCCTTAGGTAGTCAGTAGCCCAAAAAGTCTGACAACCCGTCTTACCAAGGAGAATCGTATTACCCAGTACTAACTGGGTTGTGGAGGTCCGATAGGCCGTCGCTCCATGTAAAATACTGGTATTCAGCTGCATCCGGTTAGACTGGAAGCCAACCCCAACATAGTTGGGAAAACGCTAGGCAGATGATGGTCACTACATTGTATTAACATTCATCATTCATCATTCATTCATTCATTTTTTCATTCATTCGTTATTTTTTAACCCCCGCCCGACGCAAAAAGAAGGGTGTTGTAAGTTTGACCGCAATGTATGTGTGTTTCTGTCTCTGGCGACGTAGCTCTTAAACTAGTGAACCAATTGGGTTGCAGTTTCTTTTATTTGAAAGCTAGTTTCTTGGCAATGGTTCTTAGATACGTTTTATCAAAATCAATGCAGCTATTTACGAGATATGGGGGATGAAAGCGGGTATTTATCTTTAATTTTTTATTTTTTCGTTCGGGGTTTTTTAAATTAAATTAAATTAATATTTGTTCTTTTTTGTTTACTGTAACAAACAATAAACATGGTAAATATCCCGTTTCTAGTGTAAATGGTAATATAGCCAGTACAAGCTGTTCGAATTTGTGAGAAACGTTTCGATTTCTCGATAATCCTGAAGCCTTTATGTGGCTAGTCAACTTGAATGCAAACGTACTTCATAGCCGATAGACGAGATATTGACATTTCCTGAAACTCTAGGGGCTCACTACACACAACGTTGAGTCGTCTATTGGTGACATAAACCAGTTTGCGTCCAGAAGGGCCGACAGTTCATCAAATAAAATAACAGTAAGTTAGGCAAACGTCGCCACAAAAAACTCGAAACTAAGAGAATTTATTATTCCCCGTTTTATGAAGTAGTTTGAAAAATAATGAAAAACGGTGTCGTGGATGATTTTGAAATTAATGACAATTATTTTGACCCGTCTTAAGATTAGTTTACAGTCTAACCAAATGCAGAATACCAGTATTTTTGACCCCCGATTAAAAAAAGAGGGGTGTTATAAGTTTGAAGTTTGTATATCTGTCCGTGGCATCATAACTCCTGAACGGAAGAACTGATTAAGATCAAGTTTTTACATGAAACAACTGCCAACATCATAGCTACTGAGATATATGTCACTTTTTGGGAAGACAGGTTATCAGACTTTTCGGCTTCAGGCTTCTGATTTAACGTTCGTTACATACTCTTGACGGTGTCATGTTTACATTAGGAAACAAAATGACAGCCCCCCTCAAAAAAGACCTACATAACCAACATCTGCCTAACAATTTCCCAACTATGTAGGGGTCGGCTTCCAGTCTAACCAAATGCAGCTGAATACCAGTATTTTACATGGAGCAACTGCCTATCTGACCTCCAAAACCCATTTAGTACTGGGTAATACGATAGCCCTTGGTAAAACTGATTGTCAGAATTTCGGGCCACTGACTACCTGTAACGACTGTCTAAGATCTCCAAATGACAGCTGGGACCAACGCACTTAATTACCTCCTCGGACCTACTCCTCTACCGGGCGGGGTGGAAACTCGGTATGTAATGGGTGGTCACCCATCCACGAACCAATCTAGGCAAACGTGGCTTAATCTAAAAAGCGACCCGAGTGGCTGTTATTATTTAGCCACGAAGTCCTCAATAAAAAATCTACACAACCATTAATTGTTAATTCTAAGAAAAGTCCACAACAAAAACTACCTATACGCCCAATTACTCTTATCCACTTATATCTACACTACTTGGCGAAACTACACCCGAGATGACACAGGCGCCGAGTGACAGCCCTTGGCCTACTCCCTCAGTGTCATGGCGACCCGGATCTGTCAGATAACTTACAACTTGCAGGAACAAGCTCAACTTATCTAGTTACCGGGTGTTTTTTCTGCGGATATTGTGCTTATTTGGTAGTTACGCAGTTCGTGTTATTGGTTATGATAATGTCATTTGTGTTTTGTTTTGGGGGTAGTTGGTAAAAATAGGTGGCGAGAATATGCACTATCCAATTTTCTATCTTTGTTAATGCATTAGAAAAGATAGTTGAATGCGTGGTGTGTTTTATAATATTTTTGTCTAAATGTCAAATATTTGTCTAGCTGACTCATTGTTTTTCAGGGCCTGGTTGTTTGTGTAACATGTGAGTTTAAATGTTTGTAAACGCACCCACGATACAATACATGAGAAAGTCCTATGGTGGGATAACGTATCTCTAAAAAAAATGCCATTCCTGATCTGTGGTATATTACTTTGACGAAATTTTTCAATTTTGAAAACTATTTGGTTGCATTTTGTTAGACATTTTGAAGAAACTGTCATGGTGACTAACATTATCATTAACACTAGAAACGGTATATTTGTCTCCTCACAAACATCCACGCGCAATATCATCAGTTTATTCGTGATCAATGGTGCTTGCAACAGCGCCGAAAAATCGGGAACTCAAAACAAACAGTAAACATGATAAATATCCCGTTCCTAGTGTTAATGATAATATTGAAAAAAAACTCTAATTGAATTTTTTAGCGGTAATGAAACCTCTTGAGTAAACCTTTACTAATCAATAGCAATAATACAGCAAACAGTAAATATAATATAACATAAATCGCAAACCCTATACAAAACCGCCATGACAGCTCAAATCCACCACGTCAACGAAACAATATTGTTATAACTATGCATTTATTTAATGTTAACCCAAAGCCGATTCCACTGACATTTGGATATTCCCGAACACATTTATTTATGTTTTAACACGCGTAATTGCATTATAAACACGTCATATAGCAGCAAAACGAATTATTGCTCTCGTATTGTGAACATAGATTTTTACAATAACTTTGTTACTGAGAGATAAATGATGTCATCATGTGTCGGGGTACGAAGCAACGTGTCGGGTGTTGTCAAGTGTAAACTAATGTTGATGTTGAACACTATTTAATATTTATCGTTTCCCACTCAAAATGTTCTTAATGTTACATAAAATGCTCATCATCTGCCTAGCCTTTTCCCAACTATATTGGGGTCGGCTTCCAGTCCAACCGGATGCAGCTGAATACCAGTATTTTACATGGAGCGGCTGCCTATCTGACCTCCACTACCCAGATAGTACTGGGTAATACGATACCCCTTGGTAAGACTGGTTGTCAGACTTTTTGGGCCACTGACTACCTAACGACTGTCAAAGATCTACAAATGACACCCGGGACCAACGGCTTAACGTGCTTTCCGAGGCACGGAGGACACTCGGTATGTAATGGGTGGTCACCCATCCACTGACCAACCTAGGCAACCACGGCTTAACCTAAAGATCGACCCGAGCGGCTGTTATTATTTAGCCACGAGCTCCTGTTACATGAAATGCTGATGTTACTTAAATGTTCTTAAAACGGCTAAAACACTGTTCATGACTGTGGTTACCGGCTTCGGACAAGTCCCATAAAGTGCAGGTAGAGTTGCCCAAAGACCAGGTCAGGACGTGAGCCATGCTAAGGGATGCGACTCCACAGTTGCTCTCATCTTCATAGGTATACCCCCACCGGACCAAGTTGTACCTGCAGTGAATTCAATTTCGTAAAAATAAAACGTTTTCTATACTTGCACGTAGCTCCTATAAGTGTTCTAGTAAACACGAAAAAACAGTTAGATTTCAAATTCAATATTGAATAAATACATCGGGGCGAGAGCGAAAACTCTTTCTTTGGAGAAACGCGAATATATTGGAATAGTGCATGCATTTGTCACACGCGACACGGGCCATAGAAAGCGCGACAAGCGAGAAGAGGTGAGACGTGACTAATGTTTCTCTAACATCGATAATAATTATGGAAATGAGGCACATTCCTTATTTTGTCTTTTGTAATTAAAAAAAAACAAAAAATATTTATTGACATAAAAACATTGTACACGGTACCGCGATAGTTGAAACTGTGTTACGATGTTCTGTGTGTGAGTGTGTGTTTGTGCTTGAACTGTGTTGTGTGTGTGTGTGCGTTGAATTCTTGGTGAGTTCTGAAAAAAAAACTTGAAATGTGCCAGAAAATCTAACTGTAAAGATTAATACTATTATTAAATCGTAATATTACTTAGAGGCATTTTACTTAGAGGGCAGGCACGTTCTAGAACCAAAATATCGAGACTTGTGTGTAATCGTAATCTATGTATATCAAATTGCAATAAATAAACCTTTATTACAGTAATAGAATCTATTTACGTTTCGATAATATTTTCCTAGTTATTCTAGGTTCCATATTTACACTAACAACCACTTATTTTCTCAGCACCGAAATAATCTTCGACATATATAATCGTGCCCCGTAATACAATACTGCCTAAATATGTCATTAGTGCCCATTCCGAATACCATTAGGTAATAATAGCAAGTACATATCTATATCTGTACAGTATTATGTATATTTATAAAGTCGATCGTTTCGTGTATGTCTGTGTGACCAATGATATATAGACTATAGATACGGTGCCCGCGCTCCGTAGTGGTAACATACTTTGTATGCCTCAATGGCGGGACATAGCTGACACCTGTGTATTTAACACAACATCTTATGAACCTATGATCCACAGTAAAATATTTGAATTTGAATTTGAATTTGAATTTGAATGAATGCGAGGTAATTACCGGACCTGCGTTTAGTCGCGTACCAACCAGGGGAGTGGCAGTACGTGACATTAAAATAACTTTTGTGAATAACTTCCTCAAATAACAAAAAAAAAAGCCGTCCTGTGTTTTTAGAAAATGTAAAAATTATACTGCAACTGTGAAAGATAAAAAATAATAATTTCATGTCTGTATCAAGAAAAATGTAGTTTATTTTAATGCCTTCTAATGGCGGTTGGCGCCGGAGGTAAGTCACGTGCCATACGCGCTCGGCCAATGAGCATGCGCCACAGAATGACAAGGTAATTAAAGAAATATATGTTTATCTCTCTAACAACTGGAATTCCGTAGATGACATTTAATTTTCTTTACCTTTCTTCGTGCGCCTAAGTAGCTATCTAGCTACCGATAGTATTTACGCTGTTTTCAAGCGCTGTGATGTTCATGCATGACGCGTCTATTTATATTATGTCATTGTGTATGACCTTATTCTTATAATTAGGTATTTTTAGGTTTTAATTATTAGACCATTTATTTCGAAAGTCCACCCTTTGCTTAGCTTTGTTTCAACTACTTATTTTAGGGTTGGCATCTGGTTAGACTGGAAGCCGACCTCAACATAGTTGAGACAGGAATCACAAAAAATTGCCATGTTCGTCGCCAACCAATCCGTGTAAAGCAGGAGAGCGTCCCTAGTATGTATTATATAACATTAGTTGTATTGCAAACATAAATCAGATTAAATCATAACTCTGCAGGCACGTAGTCATGTTATTTACACAGGGATATGTATTCAGTTGATTTATATATAGGCTTACTAACACGTAAAGTTTAATTTCCACTATGTATAATGTGTTTGTTAGTAATGTTTAAACGTTATTACATTGATAATTAAAATAATAGGATTGAAGTAAATTAGAAATTGGGCTGAATTGATGTTTAATTATAATAAATCTGTACATACCTCATTTCAAGTGATAGCCCACTTTTCAATCCATATATGACCGTCCATTGATGATTGCACTTGCTTGCTAGAATTAAATGACTCCTAGGAGCCTCACGAAGCATTTCATAACCTAAAAAAGCATATACCAGAAGTTAAATATTAGTAGTTATGTTCTGACCTAACTACTAATATCTAGCTTTTGGTAGCGTATTACCCAGTACTAACTGGGTTGTGGAGGTCTGATAGGCATCGCTCCATGTAAAATACTGGTACTCAGCTGCATCCGGTTAAAACTGGAAGCCGACCCCAATATAGTTGGGAAAAAGCCAGGTAGATGATGGTTTTGAACCTGTCTAGATAGGATCAAGGTTCAGGTTCAAAACATACAAATGAAGAGTATACGCTTGTGTGTGAGGGTATAAAACTGCCATCATTTATCCGCTGCTTAAAAAACACGGGACTTAGATTTTTCGAAACAAAAAAAAGGACTAAGTATTATTTTTTTATGCACCTCCATGATATGGGTATTTATGAAAAGGGCTTGCTGGGAAGAATACGAAAAAAATTACGTCACACCTATTTTCAAAATTTTTTGCTTGTTTTTAAAATGATTTTTCCCATTAGATTGTTTATCTAATGGGAACACCATTTCTATTGTACGAGTTTTAACTCGCTGTTTCTGTGCCCCCAACCCTACATTTCGATTCGTTCAACCAAGCGTTCGCGGGACAAGTTTTTAATACATATAAAACATATTTCAGTAGGGAATGTAATATTAACATTTTTCGACATCTCCTGAACATTGATGCGAATTGCAGAATAATGGGGTGATGTTTCAGTAATGCTGTTTCTACAATGTGAGAATGTCTTTAATTTTTTTTTCTTCTTTAATCTATTTTCGCTGTTCCTTATTATATTCCAGTTAGATCTTCAGTTACTTGAATAGTCCATTTTATATTGTATTCTCTTGATGAAGTAGAGATAAGCAGGGGCTTAGGATAAGCCCCCACCTCCTCCTTTTGGGGATTAGCCATGTTGCTGGCTGGTGTAGCCTATGTATATTTTTATGCCTTGTACCTACATTGTCGTCCATTTAAATACTATTTCTTTACACATACGTAACCCTAAAAGAACTTGCTGTTCTCCAAATGATTTATTTTAATAATATTAGGTGATTATAGCAATGTCCTGATTCTTCGTTCAACGTTACCGATTGTGGTCTGAATAGGCAAAAAAGTATCTATTGCAATTAACAACAAACGTTTAATTGTTGGCAACACAACATTTAGATGATTAAATGAATATGTCAGTTATGTCACTAATGTCAAACATCAATGCACCAAGGACGGCATTAAACGAAGCACGCGTTTTTGTATGTAAATCAGCATTTTTCATTTATAAATAATAGTTTACCTATTCAAGTTACCCAACATGGTCCTTCGAGCCGGATACTGAAGAAAAAAAAAAAAAAGAAGATCTACTTACTACCAATAAAGATTCACGACATAAACTACCGAAGCAACTAAAAAGATCACCTATAAAGACCGGACACAGACAATTTTTCACTGTGCAAATATCCACGTACCTAGCAATTAACCTTTAAAGGCTCTAAACTAGCCTATCTGCCGGTAGCCGTTGAGTTATGGCCTAACGACGGCCATAATTTAGTGGCCCATAAAAGCCGACCTTTGGGTATGATTCATTAACGCAGTTCAGTAGTTATGACACCCCATTAAAAGGGGGAAGTGGGAATGTAAAACAAATACAATGGATTTTGAGGTTATATTTTGATATAATGGGGGAGTTTGGATTGTCTATCGTGAATAGGTCTTTGTGTATCGCCTTTTTGGTAAACAAATTAGCGACAACACGATTGGTTGTTTTATTTGGCTTGATTCTTTACGATTTTTACTGATGTGCATGTTTTTGAATGGCCTAGTATAATTTGCGACTTTTCAACGCGAATTTGAAATCGAAATTAACCGAAATTTTACGAAGTAGGTTTTAATGAAGACAGGACATACGAATATACCTTATCCCAAGTCCTAATCAAAGCCCCCCAACGCTATCGGTCGAGCGAATACGCAATCGTCGCGTTCATTTATGTCAGTTATTTGCCTGAAAACCAGGTTCGCCTAACAAAATGAACGCACCGTTCGAATATTCGATCTATGATCGCTTTGACTAGGACGTGGTTCACACCACACCAAATAATAAGCACCTCCGAACATTATCGCTGTAGTGTAGCTATTTAATAGATATGTAAACACTGTCTCACACACACAAGTAGTCAGATAGCTGTCACTTATGATACCGCGAACTGTCACGCATCACGGATGGCGGGAATTTGTAAAGGAAGCGTACCCTGGACTGGACTTGGTTGTGCTGGTGAGCCTGTGATACAGTAACTAAACAGTGTTATCAGCCCTGCTACCAACGGATACTACAATCGCCATGGTTCATTGACCCCTAGATTCTTTCACAAAGAACATCTGCATCGGACCGTTCCTAGATATTATACTAGATTAAACTAAAATGTTACTGCAGTACTTCGGTAAAACTTTAGCATGTAATGGCCCAGAAATTTCAATTTAATTTGGTACGATATAAAACCGTTTACCTAGGTACATAAGTGCGGTTATCGTGTAAAGTTTACCACGAGCGTTTAAATAGTTTTTTGGTTGATAAATCAGGTTGGGTTGGTGGGTAGTTTGAAATTAATTTGGGTGATAATCGTTTTTATTGGTTGGTTTTTTTTGTGAAAGTTTATGGTTCAAGGTTAAAATATAATTGAATGAATATTAATTTAAGTTGATGGCGAATGACAAATGATGTAAAGTTGGCTTAAAAAGTACAATGTCAAAAGTAGTAAGATATAAGTCCCGTCACGTAAAAAGAACGCTGAGCGACAGTGGAGGGGATGTGTTTGCGCACGTTATATAGTCGCATCCTAAAATACTAAGCTATTGTTTTATAATATGAGTATAATCGTTACATCGTAGAATCGTAATAGGTACTTTACTAGTTACTAAGTAGTTTGGAAAAAGCCGCAATAAAAAAAAAAGTTTATTTGAGCGGTCAGCGTTCTTTTTACGTGACGGGATCTATACCTTCAGCCCTTCAGCTGCTTGGGTGATGAAGTTCCTTTATGGCATTTGTTTTTTTTTATAAAAAAAAGTCATTTATTGAAAGGCTGAGATGCAGTTCTTTCTGAATGACATTATTACTGTCATTCTTAGTGTTTTAGTTGGGAAGAAAAAGCATGGCGTAATAAACTCCTCAGCAAGGCGTACATATGTATGTATGTTAGTAGTTAGGCGTGCTATTGACCAAATAACAACAGCGTGTAAAATTTTACATGGTTATACCGACGCCTCATATTTACATGCGGAGCTGTGTCAATTATTTTTTCCAAATAATTATAATCGCTCTAGAAAGCATAAATTGTTTAATTTCGATCCACTTCCCCTTTACCGCGTATGCTTGGGATGCTCAACGCGGTGGTGGAGACCAACACTGGATTGGACTTGTTTGCTGATGAATGGAAGACGATAATGTTAGAATGTTTGCGGTTCTGTGAGAAGACCGAATAAAAGGATAACTTCATTTCGTATTAATGGCTTATGCTGTACTAAATGTAATAAATGTTGTCTTTAATACAACTGTTCTTATTCCACATAAAAATCTCAACCTATTTTCTATAACAAACTCATAAAAATATTTTTTTATCATAGTGGACCAAACTTTCTCAAATAACAATGACGGGAAAAGGTGAACTGGCCTATATCGGACCGCACCGTATTAAACCTTATATCAACTAGCTATTTTTCTTTCATTTCCGCAGCCACAGGGGAATTGAAAAAGGAATAGAATCAAGGAATGTGAACAGTTCGAATTCTTCACACAATTTGCAAACGGCAGACGAAACAATATTTTTTTTCTCTTGAAATTATAGTAGTTATATATCTTACTCTTATTACAATTAAAATCTAGCTTGAAATAAATCTAGATTCAATTAGAAAACCGCCAGTTTTTTAACTGAAATCTTAAACTCATTATCATCATTTGCCTAGCCTATTCCCAACTGTGTTGGGTTCGTCTCCAAGTCTAATCGGATGCAGTTGAATACCAGTATTATTCATGGAGTGGCTGCCTATCTGATCTCCATAACCCAGTTACAGGGTAATATAATAAGATTTTGGTAAGTCTGGTTGTCAGACTCAAATCTTAAACTTTCAAAAATTTACTGATCTCCCTGAATTTCTATAGCAGTCACTTTAAGATATATTATCTTGAACGGTAAACTTACATCTATTCGCACAAAGTCAAACCAAACGAAGCAATGCTGGCCGCACATAAAAAAATGAGATTTGAATAAAGAATATCATAGCTACGCAAAATAAATTAGCACAGGCCAATAGCGAAGGACCTACAATTCGAGGTTCAAATTTCGAAATTGGAATTCTAGCACGAACCGCATTTCATTTGACGCGGCGAACGCTGCACGTACGTAGGGTTGCCACTTGTTAAAATTAACGGTCACCCGTTTACAGAGGTCGATTGCGGAGACGAAATCTGTATTTCCGCGCAATACTCGATCACCGGTTAATCAATACGAGAATCCGAGGGATGTAACGGTATTATTATAGGACGGAGGGATTCCAATTTGTGTTTATGTAGACGTATTGATGTGATTTCAGGAAAAAATATTATGATCCACATGACATTAATAATTGACTATTATGTTGATTTAAAAAAACTATCTTACCGATTTCAAAACTATCCATTTTCCATTCGAGCCCGTATGTATGTTGTGTGTATGATCAAGATTTATAATATAACCTTATTTCAATCCCCGTACAACATGTTTGCAATAAACTGATTTGATTTGATTATTACACAACTTAAAATCGAAATATTTATAGTAAAAATAAAAATTCAGACCTATCAGAATTTCATTAATCAACCTTTTCCAAGTATTCTTCTCATACCAGTTCTCACTAACCAAACATAAGTTAAAAAAACAGTCCTATTTTGAATTTGGTAACCCTGATACATTCGAAAATTGAAATCCGAATTTTCGGCCATGACGCCGACAAGCCTCATTGTGTTAGCTTTTGCTGCGTGTCAAGTTGGCAAATAAATTTTGTATTGTGTATTCACCATTAATTAGAAGGGGAGTTGGCTATGGATGGGACAGGATGGGAGAGGATGGGCCAGCCTGGTGGTGATATTTTGATGTCTCTTTGTTAGTTTGTTTGTCGTTTGAAAATTTAGTTTTTATGAAATGTGTAGGCTATGTAGGCGAGATTGAAAATGTAATTATCATCCATTATTTCAATTATCATTTAATTAATTAAAGGAATACCAGCCTGTAACTGTCCCACTTTAAGTAAAGGCTCTTATACAAAGTAGGTACAAGAATTAATAACAACGCATAAAGTGGATTGGCGATTTCAGACTTTTGTAATTTACCTAAACTTAGCATCGTATTTACGTTACATTCACATATTATTTCACGTATTTTCGTTTCATGGACATATTTATGTCGATTTTAAAATTAAAAATACTCATTTCACATAATATAAATATTTTCATAATTTTAAGAATTTATTCACACCTATGGATGATACTGATTGTGCTTGTTGCAAACAATTCAACGAAAATGTTATAGGATAATGGTTTTTTTTTTATTCAAAAATCGATGTATTTACGTTACGTTTACACCGCGCGTTCGCGCTAGGGCCTCAATTCTTTTCTGGATAATTCCTACATGTAGGTTTATCTATAAGTTAAATCTTCAAATTCGCAACATAAATAATTCTAGTTCGAATAATAATAATTAATACAAACCACAGTATTGAGCCGATACACTAATAACCTCATATAAACGACCACAAATTCTGTTTAGCATCGTATTTATGGCAATACCCTTCATATTAATTTACACTGGCAATCTATATAAGCCTGTTTTCGATAGCAGATGTTCCCGATGATTTCTGTACGTTCCTGGTTTTAGTGATAACACTAATTTGGTATATATGATTATTTATAAGTGGTGACAGTTGAGTTTGTTGTGTACATAGAGTATGTAATAGAATGGAGTGTTTAGTGTTTTTTTTTCTATCACGAAACATTGCTCTTCGTGGTCTAGTGTAATTGTGATGCTTTTTTAATATTTTGGCATTTTATTTTTAATTCAATGAACTATCTCATGGACGCATTTTAACTAAATAAGCATACTTCATATTATCTTAAAATTGGTTCACATATACGAGGGAACACAGAGGAGACAGACGTACATGAAAACTATTAAATTACTCTCTTTTTGGCCTCCGTGGCAGTCAGGTAAAAATTGTATAGATTTTCAACATCATCATTTGTTTTGTCTATGGCTCCAGAATCACAAATGTCTTAGAGCTATTCGACAATTTAATGATAAATAATAATTATATTTATTTAACAAACTTGCAATCCAGTGTACCTACTCACTAGATGCTTGTTTTGTCCAATCTATTATGTAGCCGTGCCCTAACCGTGTTTCATGTTGGAACTTACTTACACATATGTAAAAACTAAATGTACACATGAATGCAATAAACAATTTGAGTTAAAATATCAGCTCTCCATTCGTTATTACTCCACGTTTTCTGTAACAAAATAGATTCGAAAGCAACAGCCCAATTGAAAACGTGGCTAATTTGCAATTACATGGCTGACAAATTCGGTATTGGGTGTCAAAAGTTCAGATGAATGAGTTGGTGTTAGTGATTTATTAATCAGAGTTTGTTCAAGTTAATTATCGGGTAGGTGTTAATTACAATTACGCCCACCTTCGGAATTAACATGCCCATGTATTTATGCTAAAGTGTACTTTATAAAATACTAGCTGTTGCCCGCGGCTTCGTCCGCGTGAAGTTCGGTAACTGTCCCACGGAATCCTATTACTGGGGTAAAAAGTATCTTATATGTTAATCCAGGTTATAAACTATCTATGAGCCAAATTTCATCCAAATTCGTTCAGTAGTTTTCGCCTGAAAGAGTAACAAACATCGATCCTCACACCCTCACAAACTTTAGCATTTATAATATTAGTAAATAAAAAGTAAGATTAGTAAGACTTACTGATTGTTTGCTTTTCTATTTAGACAAGCTTTTTATTTTATGTAATAATCATAAACTTGTTAGTAACACGTTACCAAGTCGCCCCATGAACGCATGCTTTAGGGCACGCCACAATAGTGGCGATAAGTCCCCTCTTTGAGGAGTGGCTAGAGAGGCGCCACGGCGCCCTCACCTTCCGCCTGACGCAGGTCCTCACCGGACACGGTTGTCTCGGGAGGTTCCTGCACCGAATCGGGTGGGAGGAAACGCCCGGGTGCTATCATTGTGAGGATCGTCCGGAAGACAAGTTGGCGCACACCATGGAGGTCTGCCCCGCTTGGGCGGAGCTCCGCCGTGTCCTCGTAGAGGCGATCGGCGGCGGCGACCTCTCGCGCCCGGCCCTGGTTCAGGCCATGGTCCGGACCGAGAGGGAATGGGAAGCCGTCACCTCCTTCTGCGAAGCAGTCATGCTAGCGAAGGAGGTGGCGGGACGTGAGAGGGAGAGAATCTCTCGTCCCAGCCGCCGCGGGAGACGCACCGGGCATCGGGGGCCACGTGGTGGCTCCCGGCTACCGTAGGCGCGGGCCTGTGGACGGTGAGTAATGGGTTAGCTCACCGTCCGTCCGTCTTATGACGACAGGCCGTGTCGACGGCGCGTTCATGTTCCACGCGCGCCTCAAAGAGATGTCAGTAACCAGGAAGGGGCCCGCAAGGGCCGATGCCTGCCGGGGCTGCGGGACTGTTCGAAAGAGATACCGTGGCCCTGGAACACAAAGGGCAATGAAGGAACATGGATGGGTTTTAGTCAATAAGAGTCTGACACTCCCTCCCACCACCCAGAGCGGGAGAAGTCATTTGATGATTTCCCATCCGTAAAAAAAAAACGCATGCTTTTTTTTGCCGAACATCGAGCCGATTCGGAGCAAAAATTGTATTTTAAAAGCCTTATTGGTCATTGTGATGCGATGTGGAGTTTTAAATTAAAAAAGCTGAGGACGCGTGGACTTGACATGACACGTGTCAACGTGCAGTATAAACGCGTGTGGTAAAATGCCGTTTTATACACATGTGTGTAATACGCCTGTTTATACACGAGCCGTACATTTGTGCTGTACGTTCTCTTTTCTGATTAATTTCTTTACGGGTCCCAAGGTAGTTGGCTCGTTTTCCTGTGACTTGGCGAGTTTTATTATTTTGCCAGGTACTAAGGTAAGCTACCGTAGCTGCTGGCTTACAGGTGGTCTAGAAATACGAAACGCTAGAAGTGATAGTCACTGGTCTAGGCCCTCTAGGATGGTTTACGATACGAAAGCATATTTCAAAAATTACATAATTGAATTGCATTGAATTTCAGAAATTTTAATATATACAATTGCATTTAAAATATTTAAAATAGAATAAATAAAAATAAAGTATAATATTTATAAGACCAGCGGCCCGTCCTGGCTTCGCACGGGTGGATTTCTAGCAATAAATATAGCCTATGTTACTCAGAGTGAATGTAGCTTTCTGATGGTGAAAAATTTTTTGAAATCGGCACAGTAGTTTTTGAGTTTATTCATTACAAACATACACACAAAAATACAAATATTTCCTCTTTGTAATATTTGTATGATTATAGTGACAAACAATAGTCTACAGAGGATTCCTATAGAACCTTTGATTCCTCCTGACGTCCACTGCATAATGGTTAGGCACATTGAGTCTTGGGCTAATCCTAAAAAAAAAAGTGATAGTTTTAGATCATAAATTATGTTAATGGATACTAAATATTTAAAAAGGAGCTCGTCTCTAAATAATAAGAGCCGCATGGGTCGATCTTCAGGTAAAGCCGCGCTTGCCTAAATCGTTCCGTGGATGGGTGACCGGTGATGAGTAAAGATACAACGTTACACTCATTACATACCGAGTATCCTCTGTACCTCGGATAACATGTTAAGCCGTTGGTCCCGGCTGTCATTTGCAGATTTTTGACAGTCGTTACAGGTAATCAGTGGCCTGAAAGTCTGACAACCAGTCTTACTCAAGGGTATCGTAAAACCCAGTACTAACTGGGTTGTGGAGGTCAGATAGACAGTCGCTCCATGGAAAATACTGGTATTCTGCTGCATTCGGTTAGACTGGAAGCCGACCCCAATATAGTCAGTGGCCGAAAGTCTGACAAACAATCTTACCAAAGGGTATCGTATTACCCAGTACTAACTGAGTTGTGGAGGTCAGACAGGCAGTTGTTCCATGTAAAATTCTAGGATTCAGCTGCATTCGGTTAGACAGGAAGCCGATCCCAATATACTTGGTAAAAGGCTGGGCAGAGGACTACTCACCAAAATATTTCAACCACTCTTAGTTGTTATGCAAATCTTTTAGTGCCAGACACTGACTATGTATAAGAAGGCAGTCGATCAGATACATTATATTATGCTGACAACGATTTTCAATTCAGCAGTAAACTACAAAATGCTTGCTAATTCAAGTAATGGTACCCGCCGAATGACTTTCGCTAGGTAAAGGACGATGTAACTAGTTAGTATTAATATCAATCGCGTGTACGGACCCACTTATATCAAGTTTCTGTGAAACTTAGTTGAGGAACTTAGAACTTGGAACTTGCCTAATGATAAGGAGACAGAACTCTAATTGCTTGGCCATCTATGACTATTGATTTTCGTAACTTGGTTGCGCATAACCTCAATTGCACTGGGTGAATTGATTATTGAAGTTTGAACCTTGACTCATGCTACTACGGTTTAGTATAGCGTTTGAAGTTCTTTTTGATGGCCTCTGACATTAAGATGCTCAAGTTTTGTCGCTGAAAAAAAAAGTTGTAAAGGATCTTGGCAAACTTGGCGTCACAAAAACTTATGTTACCAAGTGAACTTAGTGTTTCCTAGTGAACTCATTTATAAAATACTGGTATTAAGCTGCACCCAGTTAGACTAGAAGCCGACCCGAACATAGAAGGGGAAAGCCTAGTGATGATGATGTTTACATGTCAGCTATAGTTACCTTTATAAAGGACTACAAAGATCTTTTGGTTTTGGAAGGACATGGAAAGAGGGAGGCCGTTAAAAAAAAATGTATTGAGAAAACAAGGAGACGACATTAGTTCCGATTTGCCTCCAAACGATCCTTGTATAGGTATTACCATGGTCACTGACGGTCGATCACTTTTCAACCTTATCACTCAGAGCATACCATTCCTTTTATTTTATTTTTATCGTGCTTGTTATCTAGTGATCCTAAGATTACTACTATCTTTTCTGTGTTTACTCGTGAGAACCTGTACTTGGCTCTGTGTTGCCTATATAATTGTTATTCATTTGTCATTTGTTCTCCTATCTATAAATAAATAAATAAATAATGGTGAAACTTCGACCATTAGTGAATTCAGTAGTACATATTATTTGGTGGTCCACGAAAAAACAGTTTTAATTCATAAATATACTAATAATCCCTTTTCCTTTGTTTCAGATGTTGTTAAACCAATCAAAATCGACTTGTAAATTGTTAAGTTAAAGTTGTTAGTTTAATTGTTGTATGATGATCACCGTGGTTGGTGATGTGATGTGATGTGATGGTCTGATGTGATAGTGTCATCATGCTGCCGGCGCTGTGTCGGTTGCTGGTCACAGCGGCTGCTCTCGGCGCCACGCTCATGGCTATGGCGGCTAAAAATGGTGAGTTTTTGTTTGTTTGTATATATGAAAGAAACGTCTTAGGCTGCCTTCAGATGGACTGCATTGCAGCAACCACTTGAAGTCGATATATTCATCGACTGCGCGCGGTTGCTGCGATGCAGTCCGTCCGATGGCAGCTTTAGCAATGGACAGCGTGCGTCGAGACTACACGACTGTAGCCGACCGCGTAAAGTTGAAGTCTAGACTGTATGCAGTTAATATTGACTTCACACGACTGCAGCCGACCGCGTGAAGTTGATATCATGACTGAACGAAGTCGAACGTGCAACTGCATGCAGTTGAATATATCGACTGCGCGCGGTTACTGCGATCCAGTCCGTCTGATGGCAGCCTTATTGTTATTTAAAATGTAACTGTGTTCCTACAGGTGTAAGTACTATCTTCAATATATAATTACTAACAGACAGTTTAGCACCATTCTGAAGATAATTAAAAGATAAATACGTTTTTTTTCGGATATTCTGCAAGTTTATTTCCGTTTTTGGAAGATTAGAAGAGGTAATAAAACAATATTCAATTTTATATTTTAAAATGTTATAATTTTGAAGGAGCAGGAAAAAAATTGCATTGTACACTATAGACCGACCGCTGTAATGAGTCCTCCGCCTTGACCCATCAAAGGCACATTAAGCGTTCAAAAAGTCCTAACAATATCCCACAGGTTATTTGCTTTAAAATAACCATAATCCACGTAGGTATTACGATACTAATTGAACCAATACGTGATCAGCCTTCAGAATATTCTATTTAAATTGATACCTTCGCGAGGACTCATTAAAGTGGTCAGTCTATAGTAGTTTATTTTTGTGGAGCCAAACGACAACATTTTTGAAACTTTCTTTACCTGAGTAGGTTCACATTTTATTTGAGGAATCTCCTACATACTAAGTTTCCAACAAGTAAAACTTCTACAGTAAACCTAACTTGATTCTCGTTAAATTAATCGATGATTTGAGACTACATCTTTTAGACACTCAGTCATTAGACACTTTTGACTCGATATGAAACATAGAGCAAAATTCACCAATGAAAGTGAACGTGATCAATATATCGGAACCGCGTTCAAGAGTTAGTGTCATCATGGTGATAATAGAATATTGACACTGACAGCTTTTATTCGCCGTTCAGATTAGCTGATCGCGTTCAATTTAAAGTGAAATCCGCTCTAATAAAAACAGATACGTAAGGTATCAAGTTCCTTCCAAAAGCGCATTATATTTTATTCAACGAAATACCTCACAATCACTCAAAGGTGATAAGACAATCGTTTCGAAACATGACGTATGATAGGAGCACATCGATTAGGTACGTCCCACGACACATGACTGAAAGATGAAACGAGAACAAATGACGCGTGAAGTGTGTGAACAGTGAACTGTCAGCTTTGACAATGTGCGACCTAAAATTAACTTAGGCGCGAATTACACAGAAACGGTGTAAGGTGAAGGCGCGGCGCAAGCATGATGCCGCTTCAAAACATTTTCATAAAAAATGTACGTAGGCGACGTGTCGTAAATTACACTCAAGCTGCGCGGCGCAGGCACGCCGTTCTTTCGTTTCGTTGTAAATTTCACGCCTGCGCCACACCTTACGCCTTACGCCGTTTCTGTGTAATTCGCGCCTTAGGTTATAGTTGATTTTGACACGTTAAGGTTCAATGTTCCTTGCATGTCATAAACCAAAAGATGGTAGTATAGTGTAATTACAGTTTAATCTTCAACAAAATGTTAATTTACTGGAATTCAGTGACAAAAGTGTCTAAGCAATTATGAGGTAGACCATACTTATGCTAATCAGCATACATACACATTTAAATTTAAACCGCGACATTAATTATGATTGAAACGATTATGATAGTAATTTTAACAAACACTATTACCAAAAATGTCAAAACGTATTTCATGAATTTAAATGTGTATCTATGCTATAGCATAAGTCTGGTCTACATACTTATAAATGCTAATGCTAAAATTTTGTACAGTGCCATTAATTACGACTGAAAAGATTATTATAGTAACAAACACTATTATTACCATAAATTTCAAAACTTACTTAATGAATTCAGACCATAAACAGCTTATAATTTCATGACACAGTGACCTAAATAATGAACCAACAACTTAATACTTACTCCTCAAACATCTTCGCATTCAAATTCATCCTACTTAACAGCCAGAGCCTCCATTGACAATACCATCATTCAAATCAATACCAGACTCTCTGTCACTCCTACTCCCAATCAGATGTATGGAAGCGTAAACTGTAGCCTGTCACCGGCAAGTCTCCGACAAAAACCAGAGACAGCCGTCATTCGCAGCACCCACTTAATGGTCTCGACGATAAACAGACATACGGAACCGATGTTTTGTGACTCATTACACATAGAGACCCCTAAAATTAACAACCATTCAGAAATGGACTTTATAAATTCTGGAATAAGGTTAAATTTTCAATGGAGGTGTTGTTGTGAAAATTTTCTGCTAGTACCCATAAAATCTCGGTTGCTCGAAAGCTCTTTAATTCAGCTCTTGGATTTGCAAAGTTTACGTCTCGAAGCGTTATGGCGATTGCAAAATGAAAAGGTTTTTGTTTTATAGTTTCTCGATAAAGTTGGCTTTTGGTGTTGTGGTCATTCGGGGAAGAGTTGGTACTCTGAGCTTTGTGAAAGGATATCTATAAATGCTAGGTGTAAAATATCGGAACGTGAGTTTTGGGAAGCCATTTTGCAAGATACAAAAATGGAAGGAGTTGTCAAACGTTTACAGGCGAATTTCTCTATCGACGCTAAACGCAATCAGTACCCCACTTTTAATCATAATCCAAAATACTTTGAAGAAAATTTCTAATGCATTGCTTCATAGGTTTGAAAAAGTTTTCTGTTTTGAAATAACGTTAATTTAATTTAGTTTTAAGATTAACTTATATTTCTCATATTAAGTGAATTGTATTCTTTTTGAGAAATAAATGTCTAAAACCATTTTAGTTTTACCCTAGAACTGTTTAGTAGACCAAGTATGATCATAGCCAATTACCCCGCAGGACATCCAATTTGACAACCAGTCTTACCAAGGGGTATCGTATTACCCAGTACTAACTGGGTTGTGGAGGTCAGATAGGCAGTCGCTGCATGTAGATTACTGATAATCAACTGCATCCTGTTAGACTGGAAGCCGACCCCAATATAGTTGGGAAAAGGCTAGGCAGATGATGACGATGACATCCAATCTGTCAATTGACACAATAGCTGCTGCCCTTGAGCACGGTTCTGATATGCTGATCGCGTTCAATTCATTGATGAAATACGTATTATCTCATACTTTTTAAAATTCTATAGCTGCTTAAGCTGTTGGGTATTTATAAACTTTTCACCATATCGTTTTTGGCTTCCATCCAAGGTTCACTTTGCGCAAAGGAAGTACTCAGTAATGACTATTATATTTGCACTTTATTTCACTTTTTTGCATTTCCAATTGTGCTAAAAGGGTAAAGTTTTTGAGTATTTGTCTCGTTATGTTCTCAGTTTTATAAAATTGGCACTTACCCTATTTTGGTGATAGCTACCTAGAGTGTCGTTACTTTGACGGTTAAAACGTCATAATACTGGCACACACTAAACTGTAACTTTTTTAGGATACAATTTATTTATTAGTCGTAGCTTCTATCTGACATAAAAACAAACTGGCCAAGTGTGAGTTGGACTCGCGCTTGCCGGATTGCCGCCATGGGATCTGGAGGCCCATGGGAGGTGCATAGTCCTCGTGCGCGTGCACGAGTGGCGAGTGGCGAGGATCGCTCGGAGGACACGGTGGAGCACACCGTGGAGGTCTGCTCGGCTTGGGCGGAGCTTGTGGGATGTGCGACCTCACTCTTCTTAAGTGTAAACATTAAAATAGGAATTCAGAAGAATTTGAAATCTAAAATAAAATTAAATAAATATTTTATTGTACAGTGACTATTTGTTTTGACTAAAATATTAGATTCAGTAACAAGAATAAAATACTGCAACAGCCCAAAAACACGTCATGGAATATTTTCGTGTAAAATTTTGTCACTTTTGTGTATTAGATTATTTTCGATCAATTTTATTTAGACTATTTCTAATGTCATGGAGTTTCCTTAAATGTTTTTTCCTATTGATTTCTTTACAATAACTACCTTTTCACTACACCCTCAAATCGACACTAACCCACAATATCATCTTCAATTCACACAAATTCAAAAATTATTCAACGGCCATCGAACGTAACCGTTTCCATTTGAAAATTCTGTTCAGAATTAAAAAAAGAACGTTTTAAAAAGCTTGTTGGTCTCACGAGTGTCGTGTCACCGAACAGCATTTCAAGCGCTGCTTTGCATACAACTATTACCGCTGATTCCTCCGCCTGCACCCCTTGGGGTTGCGACGACGTCCGTGCTCATCCCTTTCTTATCTAGCGATGAAGCGCTGAACTTACATTTGCATGCTAAAATTCGTGTTTGTGTATTGGGTGGTGCATTGAGCGTTTATTTGTTTTTATTTTAATTAGGTTTGTGGATGGCAATTGTTGTTCTATGAACTAGAAGCGAGTGGTTCTTACATGTTTCGTTTATTCGATAAAATGTCGAAGTAAATAAAGAACCGACATATGTAGCATTTTTGTCCATAATTTTCTTTCCGTAAAGGATGAATAGTACCAACGTGGAAATGAATTCCAGCTTGTATTTTTGCTCGACGTATTTTTACACATTCTTTTTTTTTATTGAAGCGCCTGCTTCCGAATTACCGAAACTAAAAAAAGTACAGTCAGCCACAAAAATACCTTAAACACGGAACACCGAACCGGGTGTCCGGATAAAAAATGTAATCCTGTGCAAAAGTGGGAAATTCACATGACCGCAATGCGACACGGTACCACGCTCAGTTTGCTACATTAATAACTGTACTGTTATTTGTTTGGCGTTCGTTTTGTGGGTCAGCAGGACTCTTAGGTATTTTGGCACCGTTTGATCCTGTTGCGGAAATAAAATTATAATTGGCTGATGAAAGGTAAAAAAAATCTGAGTGGATGTTTTTATAGGTGCTCAATTCGTGCCATTTTTTATTGCATGGGAAACGGCTAAACCGAATATATAAGGTAAAGGACAAACTTTTGGAAATCATTCAGATCACCAAAATAAGGACAATGGTAAAAAAAAAGAAAAACGCATCGATACTTGCAAGAAAAAAATCAGCTAACGAAAATACACTAAAAATGTTAGTCAACTGAAAGTTACTTTGGTTAAATTCAGAATGATATGAACAGAACTGACTGAGTACCTACTTACGAGAACGCGCGTGGCGGTGCGCTAGTGCAAGTACCTACCCATAATGGATGTGTTTATTCTAGTGCCGGCAATTTATTATTTTAAATCAAAATAAAATCACTTTAATCACTGTTTGTATTGCTTGGATATCTTTGGTTAGACGTAATGAACGCTGTGTTAAAATTTGTCCTCTATTTTAATGGGACCTTATATTTATATATAATATATATATACAAGGTGTAACATAATAAACGCAAGACCTCTCGTGTGGTCTTTCAGACCATGAAAATGAACAACTTTTGTTCTATGGCTTTTGGAAATTCGTAACTTATTTTTTTGTTTTACCATACATGTTGATCAGCTGATCGCGTCAATTCCTATAGAAAGTACTTTTTTTTTTTCGAATTTCGAAGAACTCGTAGAACAAAAGTTGTTCAGTTTCATGGTCCGAGAGACCACACGGGAGGTATTGCGTTTATTATGTTACACCTTGTATATATATTCAGTCCTAAAAATATCATATTCCAAAAGCATCTGCAGAATATTTCAAGTTTATGGTCTGTTCAAGGCTTACGATATCACTGCACACAACGTGACGATGATGGCGTGTATAAAAAAACAATTAAATTAACGTTCTTATTATTCCTTAAGAACGCAATACGCTCGTTAAGGTGGAAGCGGAAGGGTAGTCCGCTAGGGTAGTCCGCGAAATTCTAATTTTCTTATGTTTTTTTGTAATTTCCCGCTCAGTGTCAAGCAGTATGTTGAACAAAATATGATTAGCGACACGTACAGACGCTAGCAAATCAAGCTACTACAATCTGTCAAATTTACTTAATAGATTTTCCATTTTATCGCTAAAGCTTTTGGGTTCAAGGTTGATTGGGAAAAAAAATCAGTTTCGGGTTTTTGACTAAGTGTATAGTGTACAGTCACGAGCACCAATATGTATACGTTTTCCTATATTAAAAAGCAATTTTCGCGAGAAATACTGATTGTAACTTAAAGAAATATGAGTTCTAAAATCCTATCTTCATAACAACATGAAATTTTAATCATAACAGTGGGAGAAAAACACTTTTTAAAGTTGTTAAGTGTTTACATATTGATGCTCGTGACTACATAATAAAAAGTATTCCATCTATCTATCTACAAACATACTATAGTTATGTACATCGAATTTCACAATACATTGTTGAAACTACTATCATTTATATCCACGATCATCGATAGGGCTTTGAATGCATAGTTGTGTACTTTTGAATAAATTACAAATGTGCTGAATAAGCGTGAATTTCGGTTATTTGATGCTATCATTTTGTTCGTATTGTTTATGTTTATTACCCAGCGTGGTAATCAGAGGTATTGACTGAAATTAATTCCTAATATTGTTGCTTGTCTGGCGTTTGGATAAATTACTGTCACGTGAATTGGTCAATTTACGTGTTAAGTGGCATATAATCCGGGGCTGCGGGACTGTTCGAAAGAGATACCGCGGCCCTGGAACACCAAAGGGCAAAGAAGAAACATGGATGGGTTTTAATCAGTAAAAGTCTGACACTCCCTCCACTCCACCCAGAGCGGGTGGGGTTATTTGATGATTTCCCATCCGAAAAAAATAAATAAAAAAGTGGCTTATAATGCGAGCTGTCTTTGGATGGGTCACCAATGATTACACGTTGAGGCTCTTCCGTAGCTTCGAAAGCTGTCTCTTCAAATCATATACCTAAGTATAATCAGGTACATACGTTTCCACTGCGAGTTGGTGAAGGTCAATATGTCTTTCGATTTTTTTGCTTTAAAACATGACTATTTTGTCACTATTTTGTTTTGTTATATTTCCAAATGATATAATTAAATAAGTTAACTCTTATAAATGTTTAAACTGACATGGTCCGTTACACTACCATTAACATTAAAAACGGGATATTTACCATGTTAATATTTGTTTTGAGTTCTCGATATTTCGGAGCACGTAAGCACCATGGTCGCGGGTAAACTTACATCCGTTTACCCGTGTTCCTAGTGATTGCAACAGCGCAACAGTAGACATTGATTTTTTTTATTTCCTAATACCCAATGTATTGTTGCCGTGGCAAAACGCACGTAGTGAGTGGCAAGTGCGACGATGAGTTCGATGAACTCTGTAGCTAGGAAGGAAGTGAATAGCTGAAGTTGTTGGATTTTTTATTTTAGCCGTATTATTTACATAAATGGAGTGCTGTGTATGGGGAATGTAATTTTACATTGAAATAAGGGAATAGTAGCTTCCGGTGGAATATGATTCAAAATAAGGAGCTGAATGCACCTTGTCAGTTTGTGGAGGGCTGTCGCTTACACCCTGTAAAGAAAACATCGTAAATATCTTGTTTTTAGTGTTAAATTAAGTGTAATTATGTTTTAAAATTAATAAAATGAAACAATTTTTTTTACAAAGCCTTTAACAAACTTCAAGTAACAGTATACAAATTTGTTCGCCCCTAAATCAACCAGCCATTGTCCATTGCACCACAGTCTACCAACGCCCAACAATATAGTCTCAACTTTCTTACACTTCATAAAAAGCTTATCTAAAGGCGCGACCACATTGACGAGCGACAGCGGGTGGCAAGAACACCACCTCTTATAGCAGAATTACTTTAATCTTTCTTCAGTGTCGAAAAGAGACGGAGATAGACGCCCTGTAGCACTCCATCTCTTTCTCGCACATTTAGGCCCCTCAGAATTATTTCGCACGCCGCAAAAACAACATGGCGGCTGTACTCGTAAGTTTTAAGGAGTTTGTTTTACACTGACGGCACACGTTGGTCGGACGTCGTTCATCAGCATATAAGTGGGGTAATGGACTTAATTTACAAGTCATAAGAAGTTTGTTTGCGTTGCTGGGGAAGTGAGTTTTAGGTGTGTGACGTGGCTTGGTTTTATTGGTCTACCGTGTGTTGATAGATAGCAACTTACGTAATACTTTTTGTAGTAAAAGGGTGAAAATAACCCTACATGATATGTTTACTGATGGCGAGCAACTAAATACAAAGATCAGTAACAAGCATGCTGAAGTTTTAGAGATTTTCTCTACATATTTTATTACAATAAAGAACACCTGACTGACTCGGACAGATAAAATGTACGAAAGTATCTGTCGGTGACCCTCGTGTCTGCAGCCAGAATTTGTCCAACCAAACCATAATTTTGACACACTTAAAAACATTTTTATAATCACACAAACCGACCAACTGCGTACTCTACTATCTCAGACACCCGCAATACAAGTTAACAAAAGTTATCTTTTGGCTCGCCCATAAGAAACTTGAGCATTTCCGTGGGTCGCGTTAAGTGAAAAAAAAAAGATAAAAAAAACTCGTCAAAAGTGGGAAACTTTGGCGAAGTGCTCGCGGAGACAGGCGTAATTATCGCCGTTGACTGTACTATTGTCATGGCACCGTAATTCACTAAAAAAGTTTAAAAGAAAATTGTTAAATAACTTCGTTTGGTTATTCGTTTTTCGGTCAATTGTGAATGGAGATACATATTTGAAAAACGCTTTAGGTTTTTGTTAGTTTATAGAACCGTGAGGAAAGCATATCCTAGAAGCAGAAATTCAAAGAAAACACGCACATGCATAATGTCGGATCCGGTCTTTAGTACGGACATAAAATGAATCGGCAAATACGCCAGTGGGCACTGGTGACAGAACGCGACCTACTCACCAGTCTACCCACACCACAGCGTGTTTCTACAGAGCCCTGATGTTCAGCTCGAGGCGAGGGCGACAGTCAATGTCTGATCGCGGCGGAGTTGAGACGTCTTGGAACTGTACCCGATTCATTGTGCCCCATATTATTGTGTTAAGTTGGAACCTCAAGTAATTCCTTAGTTTTGCTAGAAACAGTGTGTCGCACCCAGTGTGTTTTCATAGCACGAAACCCATCGTCTACCCACATGATGTACAAGCTTAACGGCATAAATCCTGACATATCCGGCACATACATGTATTAACAGTCTTTGCTCTAGAATTACTCTGTACTACTTAGAAATAAATTCAGAGATGGAAATAGACAAACACTGTAACCCAGATTTTCCAAATAATCATTTACCTAGCCTTTTCCCAAATGTGCTGGGTCGGCTTCCAATCTAACCAGGCGCAGCTGAATACCAGTATTTTGCACGAAACTACTGCCGATAGACCTAGCAATGCGCGGTGATGGCAGATGGAGTAAAGCTGTGTCCGAGTGGCGTCCAAGGACTGGAAAGAGAAGTGTTGGTCGTGCGGCGGCGAGATGAGCTGATGAAATTGTTGCCATTGCGGGAATATCCTGGATCAAGCTAGTCTAAGACCGTGGAGCTTGGCACAAGCAAAGAGAGGCCTATACCCAGCAGTGGGTGAAGTCGGAACGTGGATGATGATGATGATGACTGCCGATCAGACCTCCAGAACCCAGTAACTGGGTTATTAAGACTTTTGATTAAGAATAAGGGGATGTCAACCAAGACTCCAAATATCAACCGAACAATTACAACACAAAATCTAATCAATTTTTAATACAAACAAACAATATTCCGGAAAATTCTTAACAAACAGTGTCTTTGAATCGAAAGCCTGAAGGGAATAATGAACATCGACGGACAAAAGCCTTCGGGATGAAAGGGAACCAATGTATTGGTATTCAATACGGAGGCAATAATAAAAAATAATAATAAAGAGAAATTATATGAAGTCATTATTGAAGGGAATGGGCCTGGAAAATAATTAATTAGGGTAGGTTTAGATTGAAAAGAAAAATGTTTTGGTAATTAATTTATTCACTTTTCATTGTCCGTTGAAGTCGAATATTGTTTGCTTTATAAACATTCTTGTTAATCCTTTTTTTCTGCAGGATAAATCGATTGGTTTGAGGAGCTCGATAATAACGGCCGCTCGGGTCGATCTTTAGGTTAAGCCGTGCTTATCTAAGTTGGTCTGTGGATGGGTGACCACCCATTACATACCGAGTTTCCTCCGTGCTTCGGAAAGCACGTTAATCCGTAGGTCCCGGGTGTCATTTTTAGATCCTTGACAGTCGTTAGGTTAGTCAGTGACCCAAAAAGTCTGACAACCAGTCTAACCAAGGGGTATCGATTACCCAGTACTAACTGGGTTGTGGGGGTCAGATAGGCAGCCGCTCCATTTAAAATACTGATATTAAGCTGCATCCACTTAGTCTGGAAGCCGACCGCAATATAGTTGGGAAAATGCTAGGTAGATGATGATAAATCGATTGGTCTATCCAATAGCTTAATGGTGAGTTTGGAGTTTTTCTGGAAAATATTGATTAGGCAGATCGTAAAGCATTAAGTGCATGTGTACAGCATTAATTGTGTTGAAAGCATTTTTGCGGGAAATAGTTGATATTGAAGCTAATAACATAATATCACGCCTGTAATATGATTATTGTTAGCTTTTAATCATTTTGGTAAAAACTGTAAGCTTAGAATGTATTTCTGAATAAATAAGTAATCAGATTTTTGAGCCATTATCTACCTGTAACGACTGTCAAAGGTTTACAAATGACAGCCGGGACCAACGGCTTAACGTGCTTTCCAAGGCAAGGGGGAAACTAGGTATGTAATGGGTGGGCACCGCCGCAGGCGACGCACCGGACGTCGGGGGCCACGTGGTGGCTCCCGGCCACCGTAGGCGCGGGCCTGTGGACGGTGAGTAATGGGTTAGCTCACCGTCCGTCCGTCTAATGACGACAGGCCGTGTCGACGGCGCGTTCGTGTTCCACGCGCGCCTCAAAGAGATTTCAGCAACCAGGAAGGGGCCCGCAAGGGCCGATGCCTGCCGGGGCTGCGGGACTGTTCGAAAGAGATACCGTGGCCCTGGAACACAAAGGGCAATGAAGGAACATGGATGGGTTTTAGTCAGTAAGAGTCTGACACTCCCTCTCACTCCACCCAGAGCGGGAGAAGTCATTTGATGATTTCCAACCCGAAAAAAAAAATAAAAAAAATGGGTGGGCACCCATCCACGGGCCAACCTAGGCAAGCACGGCTTAACCTAAAGATTGACCCCGAGAGGCTATTATTATTTAGAAAACTCGACCTACGACACGTAATCCGTGCTGTTCCTTCTAAACCACCAATGTTCTTGCTGATGCATCTGTCAATTAAAAAAGTAGGTAATTGTAGATAGATACACTTCGTAGCAAAAACATTAGACACCAAGCACCACAAAATTACACAACCCCAAAAATAACAAGTGTAACAAACAAAATAAGTTCAACCAACATTTAACACTTCCAACTTTATTTGAACCAGTTTTTACGAAGGCTCGCGTGTCCATGTGTTTTACCCCAAAAGGTTGTTACAAAAAGCCTTTCATATTATACTCGGGTTCTGACCCGGGTAATTACCCAAAGAGGCAAGGACCTAGCACGTAACGCGCTCAAATCTCATATTATTAAAGTGGTGTTGGGCACGAAAAATATTTTTTTGTCGACCAAGTTATATTTCAGGAAGGATTTAGGATTGTGTGGCCACTGTGAATGGGTGAGGATTTAGAAATGATTTAGGATTTTGTAGATTCGTGGTTTGTGTGTGAGAGGGACAGCAGGACCGGTTGTTGTTGTTTCTCGGCAGTTTGCTGAACTGGGCTTATTTGGCGCAGCCGTGAGACACACAATATTATCTCTTTATTTGTTTGTTTAATTTACGTTTTATATTGTGTAGATTTAAGTTTTTTATTTTATTTTTATTTGTTTGTTGTGTGCACTTGTGGTATTTGCCAAATAAATGTTTTCTTTCTTTCTTTGGCGTTGTAAAGCTTGGGTCCTATGTAGGCACAGTAAAGTCTTTCAGCTCATTTTAATGACGATGAACTTGACTGTACATTTGAATGACATATTGCATTACATAACATAACATCACGCCTGTAATCCCTGAAGGCTTTGGCAGAGGAGTACCTAATAGTACACTCACATTTCGCCAGTTATGTATAAGTCCCATATAATAGGGGGTGAGCCTATTGCCATTAACCAGGCACAGATTCTTGATGGATGAGCTCAATAACACTGCCCGACCCGGGAATTTAATCCAGGCCCTCTTACTCTCCTGCCGGGGCTGCGGGACTGTTCGGAAGAGATACCGCAGCCCTGGAACACAAAGGGCATAGAAGGAACATGGATGTTTTTTCCCACAAAAATCATTTCTTGCAAGGGAAAATCAGTTAGTATTGGGATGCGCACACACCGAGTATTCTATGGTACTTTTTATTTATTTATATAAACTTCATGTATAGGTATAGTAGTACATTAACATGCTTAATGAATTCACTTTCAGTCAACGTATGGTTAGCGCGGTACGATCAAGTCTCACAAAATTCAAGATGGCTGAAAAGAAACAACAAGAAATAAAAAAAACAAAAGCGCACCGCCCGAACCTCATTACCTCATTTCCTGAGCTCCTTACCCAAAACGCTTGGCAAAGTAAACAAATAAATCGTATCGTATCGTATATAAAAACTTCCCAAACATGAGCTAATCTCGTTTACAAAAGTATGTATCGATATTAATTCAGCAACACGATTGAGATCGGTGCCGATAATTATTTATTCAACTCGAGTTCTTTTTACTCACACGTACCTACTTACTTACCTAAGTATGTAAGTACCTAAGTGTTTAGTTACTTTAGGTACTAGGATTTTTTCTGAGGAGGTTTAGGTTTTAGTGTTAATATATGTGGGTAGAAAAGCTTGAGTTTTTTTCGTAATGGATTGGTATCTAATGGATTGTTATTTAGGTAATAAGTATTATTGCTCGTGGTTTAATAATAACAGCCGCTCCGGTCGATCTTTAGGTTAAATCGTGCTTGCCTAGGTTGGTCTGTGGATGGGTGACCACCCATTACATACCGAGTTTCCTCTGTGCCTCCGAAAGCACGTTAAGCCCTTGGTCCCGGGTGTCATTTGTAGATCTTTGACATTCGTTAGGTAGTCAGTGGCCCAAAAAAGTGTGGCAACCAGTCTTACCAAGGGGTGTCGTATTACCCAGTACTAACTGGGTTGTGGAGGTCAGATAGGCAGTCGCTCCATGTAAAGTACTAGTATTCAGCTGCATCTGGTTAGACTGGAAGCCGACCCCAATATAGTTGGGAAAAGGCTAGGTAGGATGATGAAGTATTATATGAGAGCTTGGTTTGGTTTTACCCAGAAATTGGGTTGTCAAGGTCAGATGAGAGAGCAGCCGCTCTACGGGGTGGAAGGGATACCCACGCGAAAACAGTTACCACGTAACCAGTACATCATTCTGAGTCCATCCTCATTTTTTTATCGTTTATTAAAAAAATTAACATCTGTTTCATAAAAGTGGTCCTACGGTCAAAAGGTATGAAATAGCAGTTTTTTTTAATAACCGATGACTTTCTATTCTAGCTTTTTCCCGGATTTATTTGGGTCAGCATCTAGTCTCATGTACCGGATGCTGCTGAATATCAGTGTTTTACATGGAGAAACTGCCTATCTCACCTCCACAAACCAGTTAGACTGGTTGTCAGACTTTCGGGCCACTGACGACCTAACGACTGTCATAGATCTACATTTGACAGCCGGAATCAACGGCTTAACGTGCTTTCCGAGGCACGGAGGAAACTCGGTATGTAGATGCATGTACATACCAACCATCAAAATTACCATGCACGCAAAGTCTACTCACAAACTCACAATCCATATCAAAAACCATTATCTTCCCAATACCCACGTCAGTTAACATTTATCAATCCTCCGGTATGACTCCTACGTCATCAATCACCTGTCGGCTGACGGAAGTGACGTCAGGGCTGAAAAAATACGTCACCAGTCGTCGCGTATGTGAGCTCTTTATTGTGTCAATTTGTTAGAGAGAGCGAAGTTTTTGTGAGGGAATGGTGTGTAATTATAGAGGTTTGTTCTATTTTTGGGAGTAAAGAGGATGAAATAAGAGTGGTATTAAAAAAAACTTAAGGTTAGTTGCAATGAAAACTTACTATTACTTACTATTTATGTATATCAATTTATGTTAACAAAATGGTATTTTTCTTACTTATTTTTTTGTACTCTATCACAATTCCCATTACCACAATGCCTATTTGACCCAAAGGTTGACTGGTAGAGAATGCCTTGTGGCATTAAGTCCGCCTATGTACCACTTTTGAATATGAAGTTTAAATAAATAAATAATAATAAATTTATTATTTAGTGCAAAGGATGGGGATAGCATAAGATATATACGTCTTGAGAAGATTTAAGATTACCTGCTTAAAAAACTATTTATTTATTTAATAGTAGTAATCTTGCATTCCAACACACACTTACCTCTTGTCCATGAGCCACACGTTCAAACGACACGCGTCTTGCGACAGCCACTGTAAACAAATCACAAAGTTGTGTAGTGCTAGCCACGAGTCGTCACGACGCGACGTGACTTGTGGAGCGGAAGAAAACAAAAAACGCGCGCGTTTAATTTGATGCGAGTCGCGTCGCTTGTCGCATCGTCCGGGGTCTAGACGAAAAACCTTACGTCTACACTAGTACACTTTTCAGTCACTACGTCGTCATTACTGACGAGGAATTCTATAGGCAATTCCTACCACGTTAAGTAACAAGTTTGTCAGATTTACATAAGGACCAATAAAATGCCTCTCTATAGATACTATCTAAATAAAAATACAGACAGCGTAAATGTAAGGCAATAAATCATTGTTTTCGTTTTGTTACAAGATTTTATTTGTTATACTGCTTATAAGGCAGACTTTCAGACCGAAAAAAATAAAAAGGTTTCCAAAAATAGGCACCAACAACCAATCCTAGAAATTCGAGATATCTAACAAGAAGTATGTACAAGAACATTTTATACATTCCTTTCGGAAAACATGTAAATTCTCTCAGTGAATATGTAAGAAAAACTAGGCCTTTTTGAAGGCGGATCATAAACCAGTCCGTATTCAGAGAGAGCGTCCTCACTAGAAAATATTCCGGCTTTTGACTTCCAAGTGCTCCAGACATGGTTGGGTGACTTCCACTTATATTACAACTAAAATGTTGAATGTCATTGTAAAAGTACCTATTACAGGAGTGTACTTTAGTTCTTTTGTACTGAATAGCGGCAGAGAATTTATTCATTTTTAAAAGATTTAAATGGCCACTTATAGGTGTATACCTACTTCAAGCAAAAAAGAATGATATTTTATTCGCGTTAAAGGTAATATAAAAAAAAATTTTTTTTGGTTACAAACTACATAACAAGAAGTATTTACAGGGCAGAGTACATAATGTTTCTTTTCTGTTTAATTTTAAAACAGCTACAAACATGTCATGATTCTTAGTAAGTCTTTCTTTTTATCGGTTAAGATTTTTTTTAAGATGACCTTTTAATAAGAAAAATAATAATCCAAAATTCCTACACCATCTTCTTCTTAGAGTGTCATTGGCAATTTAAATTGTGATAGCCCAGAACTGAGCCACTTGTTACCACAATTTAGCGTCTTCAGTAGCATCCATCAGTTCCAGTGAACAAACAACAGGACACACAGGACACAATATTAAGTGCCCCATCGTTTATGGAACAGCACCACATTTACAATTCAGGGCAGTGTCATCAATAAACCTGTACCTGAACCAGGTTTTCCAACACTATTTTCTGATCATCATCATCTGCCTAGCCTTTTCCCAACTATTTTGAGGTCGGCTTCCAGTCTAATCGGATGCAGCTCAAACTAGTATTTCACGTGGAGCGACTGCCTATCCGACCTCCACAACCCAGTTCTGGGTAATACGATACCCTTTTCATAAGACTGGTTGTCAGACTTTCGGGCCACTGAACTACCTGTAACAAAGATCTACAAATGACAGCCGGGACCAACGGCTTAACATGCTATCCGAGGTACGGAGGAAACTCGGTATGTAATGAGTGTAACGTTGTACTCATCACTGGTCACGCATCCAAGGACCGATTTAGGCAAGCGCGGCTTTACCTGAAGACCGACCCATGCAGCTCTTATAATTTAGCGACGAGCTTTCCGTGTTTTCCTACAACATTTTCTGATGTTAGACTAAAACAACTTTCCTCTCAAAAACAAAGCACTCAAACCAACAAATTGACAAGTATCAAAACTACTAAGTCCCATCTTCATATTAGAACCATCCCAGCTGAAAAACTTAGTACAGTGTTGCCACTCAGATCAAGTGCTTAGTTAAAAGTTATACAACAGTGTAATGATGTTCTGTTGTAGTTTAGAACTTGGGCTTGTTAGTGGATATCAATATGTGGAGAGTTTCGTTGACATTGTGTTGTGTAGACGCCTCGGGGGGAAACTTGAACTTGACGAAATCAGCCTTTGATATTCCCACTGTTGGGAATAAGGTCTACAAATAAAGTGGTCGTAATTCACAACGCGAGTTCTGAGCGCTAGACAAGTGGTATTTACTTTCAAAACGTTACATATTTTTACAGCAACTTTCAAAGAGATTGACTTATTGTTTTTGGTGGCATAAGTCTGTCCTATTACAGATTGCCTCATTGGTTGAGTAGTCGCAAGCGCAACTGCTGAGCATGATGTCCTGGGTTCGATTCCTAGGTCGGGCAAAATGTTATTTGGTTTTTCCATCAGTCAGTATCCTCGAAGTCTCGATTTGTGCCCGGTTGATGGCAATTGGCTTGCCCCCTATTACATAGAACCTAAAAACATGACTGGCGAAATGTGGGTGTACTATTAGGTACATAACTGCCTAACCCTTTGGGTATTATAGGCGTGATGTTAAGTTGATATACTTAAAATACGTTTAAAATACTTAGTCTGTAACAACTCATGTATGTACCTACATTCAATGCAAATAAATTATTTATATTTCCATTCTATTTAGAAGCAATCTAATTAATATAGCAGCAGGAGATTTTATATACATAATAGAAATTCCTGTACCCCACCATAAATTCCAATTCGCACAAAATCTGTTACCAATACTCACAGAGCCATTCCTCCTATTAATTTCACATGTCGCACTCAATATGTTCATTTCGGATAATCATATAAATCCTAAGATTGTGGCGAATAAATCTGCCAGTAGCCAGACGAGCTTGCCAGCGGCCATATTGGAAAATATATATCATTCTGTTAATACGGGTGATAACCGTAGAGAACCATTTTGGTTTTGAAGGAGCATGTATGGGTGGGGGTGACTACATGCTGATTCTTTTCGGTACATACGATTCTGCAGTAGTTGGTAAACAATAAATGTGAACCGAAGCAGTTAGTACACCCGAGGCTGCGGGACTGTTCGAAAGAGATACCGCGGCTCTGGAACACAAAGGGCAAAGAAGGAACATGGGTGGGTTTTAGTCAGTACGAGTCTGACACTCTCTTCCACTCCGCCCAGAGCGGATGGGGTTATTTAATGATTTCCCATCCGAAAAAAAAGCAGTTAGTATACTACACATACACACGGCCCTAGAGAAGCTATAGAGGACTAACAGCAGCTCGGGTCGATCTTCAGATTAAGCCGCGCTTGCCCAGGTTGGTCCGTGTATTATATACCGAGTTTCCTCCGTGCCTCGGAAAGCACGTTAAGCCGTTGGTCCTGGCTGTCAATTGTAGAACTTTGACTGTCGTAACACGTAGTCAGTGGCCCGAAAGTCTGATAGCCAGTCTTATCAAGGGGTATCGTATTAACCACAACTAACTGGGTTGTGGAGGTCTGATAGGCAGTCGCTCCATGTAAAATACTGGTAATCAGCTACATCCGGTTAGACTGGAAGCCGACCCCGACATAGTTGGGAAAAGGCAGGCAGATGATGGCACGACCAACGCTGAATCATATTCGGGTCAACTCGGTACAATCCGAATAAAGCCGAACGTATAATATTCCCACTGCTGGGACACATGCCTCCTCTCTATGAGAGAGAGTGGGCCATAATCCACCACATTAGCTTTGTGCGGATTGGTGCCCAAACGTATACCTACATGATATTGCTACTCTGAGTTCAATCGTGTGGACCCATGCATGCATGTGGCAGCCGAAGATCTAGTATTCTTGCTCTCAGCTTTGTACTGTTCGAGGTCCCTATGGAGTTGTAAAAGGTTTCTTAGGACTGAATGGAACATACATCTCAATTTTAAACTGACAGGATTGATATTTGTGTTCAGTCTTTATCATGATTCATAGCTGACTATCGTTTAAAGGTGGTAGAAGTATTTTTAAGATGGTTTTCATTTTTTTTAAAAGCTTAAAAATTTATTTTTTATATCTACCCTTGTTATTAGAATTAAGTAACTGGCATTGTTCTTCTCAGAGTTTTGTTCAGTTTTCATGATACTTAGAGTATTTATTTCGAGATAAAATGAACTAAATATTTGATTTTTTATTAAGTCATAAAACCGTACAAAACGGAAGCACCGCGTGTCGGATTTGAAGAACCTGAAAAACTCCAGTGACAATTGCTATCACTGAAAAGTTCCAAAACCCAATCAATGACAATTTCATTATTACTAATTTTATTACGCAGGCTCCATTCTTTTCAAAGAATTGTACCGTCACTGAACAATGAAAACAAAATTCCTGAAACATTAATTTCACGAATCATACCCGGAGAGTGTATTCTGTTTATTCCGATAAATGCGTATGACAATATAAAATCAAAGTTAATGACGAGACATTTTATCACGAGTAAATATATATACTCGTAAACACACAGACTCTCGCATTCTTGCCATTGAGGTAGGCAGAAACTCCTTCTTTGTCCTTATATACTTCAAGTACGCGGTACTAGTGTAATACTACTTTCATAAATCACTAGTTTTTGCACGCGGCTTCGCTTGCGGGAACGCTTTAAATATAGCCTATGACACTCATAAATAATGTAGCTCTCAATTAGTGAAAGAATTTTTGGAATCGGATTAGCAGTTACGGAGATTTCCCCCTACATACAAACTTAAAAATAAATTTTGATCTCTTTATAATATTTAGTAAAAATACACGCAAGCCAGTTTCAAGTATAACACACCTGACCTCTGAAGAACATCACCACTAAGGTTTCCGTCCCCCCGGAGTTTCTTGCTTGTTACGAGTAATTATCTCGCAAAAATATTCGCGATGTAACTTCATTATCTCCTGAAACTTCTACTTCGCTTCCGAGATCAAAACTTCTGTTTTGTCAACATTATGTAATTCTGTTCAACTTGTTCAAGGATAATATGACAACACACCGTATAAAATCACGACTGTAATCTCCGATGAGCTTGGCAGATATTAATTAATTTAATTTAATTTAATCATTTAATTCAAGCAACAAGACTCATAGTGTTAGTAACAAAGTACTTATAAAACTATGTTAGTAATACACTCACAAAGACAAAAACAGAAACAGATGTTGACATCATTGCTGCAAGGTGACAGGCCCAGCCGAAACCTTGCAGCAGTGGTTCACAAACTCACAATCAAGCCTGCTTGCTATCATAGATAGGATTCTGTTGGCGCTGCCCCGCACCCTACGGACCAAGGAAGCACACCGCTTCCGCATCACCGTGTAGAAACAGTCCACGTGAGCTTCAGCAAACATCCCTGATGCGCTGCAGTATCGGGGCAACCCCATCAGCATGCTGAATGCATTATTGTATTGGACGCGAAGGGCGCTGTATGACAACACATATATTACCATAGGTCGCGACCAACAACGATCCTTACGCTTATTCCAACGTACATACAACGTTCATACTTCTGGTCATATACGCACATCGGTTACGATCGACCTGAATTTTCTGAAAAAAAAAACATCTAAGAAAATAATAAGAATGTAAAACTTCTGCATTTTGCTACAAAGAGTCACACCTGAAAAAAAAAACTGAAATAAAAAAATATTTGAGTAGATCCTGCAACTATAGATCATTCTAGAACGTTGTATATCACTTTCACAACACGTTTTATTTTTTTTGCATCTGTTTTTTTTTATTTCGTGCCAAGGACATTCTCCAATTTCGTCCTATTTTCCTGTTTCTATAAGTCGAGGCTCTTTGTTCAGGACTCCGTCGAGGGCAGCAACAAATTAATTTGCAACATAAAGGGATTGACAATAAAATGAGACTGTATCGTAAAAAGCGCTGTATAAGAAACTTATGCGTATTTACTCAAAAACTTTTCTAGTACAACGTGTCGGCTGAACTTCACCAAAGGCTTTTGTAGAGACGACCGAATATGGCTAGCTGTCACACCGTGTCGAAAGTCCGCAACAATTTTAGTACTGGTCAGTATATATTTTCACAATTTTAGAATTATCAAAAAAAACATTTATTAAAAGTGAGTCTCTTGCTATCTTTTATTAAAATAATCCGAAAGAAAAAGTTATTTAAAACTTTGTAAATATTTCTTTCGTTTTAGGAGAAAATATCAAATAAATCTCTGGCTACATTGGCCACATTATAAACACACCGCTAGGTGACTGACAGATTAAAAACAATATTTTTTGTTAAAAATTATTTTATAAATCGTTGAATGTTATTCAAAAAGTTGAATATCATAACAAAGCAATAAAAATGAATCTAGTTTTATGTGAAAAAAGTCAATTTTAATTCTCAAACAGATAGATATTTCACTAAAATAACAATATTCTTTCTCAATTTAGATCAAAATTGAAACAACATTGAATTTAGTTCAAGCTGGCTTCAATACCACGTTACTCAATTTAGAATTTGTTTTTCTTTTTTCAGTCTAGCTAGTAGACTTAACTTCTGTTCAAAACATAGAATATTTGATTTTACAAAACACAAAACAAAACTTGCCATATCACATTACCTAACCTCACTCATTAACACCGAACATCGCCCTCATTACTTCACCAACACCTTACGCTCCGGTGTGACAGTCAGCCCGAACTTGGGCGCGCACTTTATAAAGGCAGTCGACATGTTTATGAGTAAAGTTTTTAGCTGAAGACTACTATCTGTTACTGAGAGACTTGACACTTCGACTGAGGACGGACCGACTTGGAATATTCTCGTATTCCAACCGTGATAGATTGTGGGGAGTTGTATTGAGAGCTGTGCCTAGGCGGGATGTATGAAGGCTTTTGGTCTGCCTAGAAATGTAACTTGTGTAGTCTCTGCAGTACTAATTAATTTCCACAATGTTAAATTTCATATTTCAGAATTGAAATATGATTAATTACTAAGGCTAATTTGGTTTGGTCTTTTCCGTTAACTGGGTAACATTCGAATTTGGAATGGTTCAGGTTAAAGAACCAAGAACAGTTTTTGGGCACCATGTTGACTTTTCGTTAAATAAACTGGCAATGTACAGTCGCCAGTGCATTAAGTTACCACGAACTGTCAATTTTTCTAATTAGATTTTGAACTTAACCATCAACATTTTATGGTTTAAAATCATTTGGAGATATTTGACAGTTTGTGGTGACTTGATGAGCTGGTGACTGTACAATGAAACGAAAAGTTGCTGTCAACATCATGTGTTGCAATTTGGTAAAATACTTCGATCCAAGATCAGTTACAAAAATATCATGGTAGATACTCACGAAATTTCATAAGCTTGCTCCATATTGCGGTGTTTTTACAACATATTCGCGACATGTTATCATGCGAAACTGTCTCAAAATCACAGGATTCTCACAGTTTTCTCACAAGTAAATACAAGTACGGGCGAGAGGGTATGCAAGGTGTGTGCACCATTTCTCGTCCCAACGACCAGCCATAACACTTCATGGCATGGCCCCTTTTACGATGTATTGTCCTTTATGGAATACGGACGACCCAGAATGGTACTTCTAAGTGTCGTACCGCGTCCAACGATTGCACCAGTGCAGTAAGTAGTCGTAAATTACACGCAAGTTGGTTTAAGTTCTTTGGGTCATGAAACCTGTAATATTGAGATGGGTTTCTTAAGATTTCTACGGCCTTTAAGACGTTGAAAAATCTTGGTATGTAAGAGCGGCAAATTACTACTACAACACAGCGGATAAAACATTTTGATAGATGTGTCCCAGAGGAGTAGCCTAGGAACTTATTTTAATATGGTGAAGTAAAAACAAATAAAATATTCTTTTTACCAAACTAAACGTAAATGTTGCTCTCAAAATGGCAAAGAAAAACATCGTCAGGAAATCAGCATGTCCTAGAATCAAATTTCGAAGACATAATATGGCGTATGCGCCATACCGCACTCGGCCCACATGGTGCATTCTTCTCACACATAAAGGAGTCTTGTGTCTTAACAATGATAGCAGTAAAGGCTGATATGCTCGCAAAACTCATAGTCATTGTTAAGTAACAATATAGAAGGCGCAACCTTTCTTACGGAATGCTATGGAACGGGCTATGCTAGGAGTCCCTCTGAGGGATCGCATCCAGATCAAGGTGATCCGACAGGGAACCTGAGTTGTCGACGTAGCTCACAGAATAAATAAGCTGAAGGGACAATGGGCCGGCCATTATTAGCCGTAGAACCGATGACCGTTGGGGTAGACGTGTTCTTGAGTGAAGACCTCGAATCGGCAAACGTAAGGTCACCCTCAGGCTCGGTGGAGTGACGATCTTCGCATTGTAGCAACTGGATGAGAGTTACTGAGAATCGAGTTAAGGGGCGTGCGCTTGAGGAGGCCTATGCCCAGCAGTGGACTGCTGTAAGCGGATGAGGATGATGTGATAAACTTTTCTTAGAACAAACAGCATCTTACAATCCAACTTTACAACCTCAAAAAACCCCAACCCTGCACAATCTTCCCCAAAACAAATGGAGCAAAAAATAAGCCAAATGATACGTAAATAAATAAACATAACAAATCTTCTTGGAAAAGGATATGGCGGAATGACCTCGCTACCTTTTTATAAGAATGGCCGCCGGAAGCTCCGAATAGGGAGCAAAGAGACCGGGGAATGAGAATTGGTCAACTGCGACCCTTTGACCTTGGCGTAAGATAATAAGTCCTTTGAAAGGAAATTGGACTGTGTAGTTGGTGAAACTTCACATAATAGAGGCTTAATTCTATAGGAATGCTGGCTTGATTGTTTGAATGTACTTATATTTCCCTTAGGTATAGACTTACTATAATAGTTCATTATCGTTGAGTACTGAACTTTAGACTGTTTGTAAGAGAAGAATTTCTATTCTTTAAATCATCGCCTGTAATCTCCGAATAGGTGTACCAAGTAGTACCTACACCCACATTTCGCCGGTTAAGTATTAAGTCCCATGTAATAGCAGGCCAGCCTATTGCCATCAACCGGGAAAACATCCAGACTCCGTGGCTGATACTGAGAAATTCCTGATGGAAAAACTCAATAACACTTTGCCTGATCCGGGAATTTAATCCAGGATCTGTCGCTCAGCGATCACGCTTGCGACCAATCAACCAACGAGGCAATTATTATTCTTTTATTGTATTATTATATCCTTCTTCTTTTTATAGAAAACCTCAATCAATTAAAACTAATAAATTTAAATCAGGCTGACAATCATCCCAAAATGCTTTCTACACTACTTTTTAGTTTTATACAATAAAACTTAACCAGCCTAGATGTCTCAAAATAGAACACGGTCGAATACGACAAACCAACTTCTCTTGAATACTTCTTCTCCAAGACCTTGAACTTCGCAAAAAAGGAAACTGTTCCCCAACAAATAACGAAATACACGTGGACATCAATCATCATAAATAACTAACATCAATTCAGGAACTAAAACAAAGTAAAAACTTCGTAAAAATATCTTGCATTATTACAACATCTCAGAAAAATGTCAACACTCTGCTTTCGACAAAGCCATCCTATTTATTACATTTATGAAGCCCAAAATTCTCTTATTGGCTGAAGGTACCTGTCGGAGGGAAAGAGGGTCCCTCTTATAGGTAGTATTAGGAGTAATATGAGACAATAGACAGGTGCAAAAGGTTCACTTTATCGGAAGTATGGAAATGGAAGCGAGGACAGATGGTCCTGGCTCTTTGTTTGTATTTTATTTTTGCAGAAGGCGGGACCGAACGAGTCAAGCCTCATAATAATGTGGCCAAGAAATACGTTGGAAGGAAATCCTTTCATGTAAACACCATCATTAAATAGACTCCGGACCCAGGTTGGTCGCAGCAAAGAAAACCTGCCCAGGTGGAGATTCATTAATGACTCTGCTCAGGAGTGTAAATGTGGTGCTGTTCTACAAACGATGGGGCACTTAATATCGTGTCCTGCGTGTCCTGTTGTTTATTCACTACAGGAACTGGTGGTCGCTACCGAAAGCGCCAAACTAGTTGCTCAGTTCTGGGCTAACACTATTTAGATTGACAGCGACACGCTAAGAAGAAGAAGCACCATCATCGTCTGCTTAACATTTTCCCATTTATGTTGGGGTCGGCCTCCAGACTAACAGGATGCAGCTGAATACCAGTATTTTAAATGGAGCGACTGCCTATCTGATGACAACCCAGTTAGTACTGGGCAATACGATAACTCTTTGCTAAGACTGGTTGTCAGACTTTCAGGTCACTGACTACCTGTAACGACAGTCAAAAATCTACATAATTATGACTGCCGGGAAAAACAGCTTTTACGTGCTTTCCGAGGCACAGAGGAAACTTGGTATGTAATAGATGGTATCCGGGCAAGTGCTATGCGTATGTTATTATTTATTTAGCCACGAGCTCCTCCATCCTATCAAGTAGTCACCAATTTATCGAAAATGGATAATGGCGTGTTAAAAACATTCGTCATTCATTCTGGTTAGTAGCTTCTCTGACGAACCCTCAGCCATCAATTGTAGAGGCTTAAATTCTCTAAAAAAGAGATCATTACATTTTATAGAAAAACAATCTAATATTTTGACAGTTTTTTTTAAACAATTGTTTAACAGGGTGTCTCCACCGATCACGTTATCAGATTGAATTTGCCACGGATCACGGCAAGTTGTATCCACTGATACCGTGATCCGATTTTCTCGAAAAATGAATAATGTTTTTACCTACTCACCAATCACGATATCTGTGGCTACAAGAATTAAAAAAAAATATTTTTGAAACTGATCAAACCCGTTGAATAACTTGGCCATTTTATTGGCTAATGAATTTTCTCACAGTGGAGGTTCTGTATCCCCATTCGTAGTAATATCAAAGCAGTTATATAATATTGAGGTCACTCCTAAGCTCACTGTTATTCGAACTGTCAAAGGCACACAAAGTATGAAGCTCTTTATTTTTCTGATGTCCCGTTTCCTTGTAATGATAGAATCGCAAAATAATTGGGGGCGGAGGGAAATAGAATCGTTAGCACACTAGTGCGGCAAAGTTTTGTTAATAGAAGAAAAGGATTTCAGTCGCTTTGCTCTGTTGTAGACAAAAACAGGGTCAAGGGTTCTTGTATGTTAAGTACTAACGCAACTTTGGTTAGAAGTGTTTTTCTGCTTGAGAAAATCTTTTTCAGATGCGTGAATCGACCTTGGACTAGTATCGATATTCAACGAAGGTTAAAGTACCTATGCGATTAAAAATAACTGACGTAGCATAAAAATTATCAGCCTACAAGCTTCCCACTGCTGGGACTCAGAGCTCCTCTCTGTCAGAGGGAGCGGACCGTATATACCACGTGGGCCCAGTACGCGTTGGTAGATGTCATCTCTTCGATTTTTTGTTTGTGATGCCAGTTCTTTTACCGTTTTTAAAGTACTGATGATGAAATAAATTTCTCGAAATAACAGTGTATGTCAGGGCGCGAACTGACGAACTAAGGATACGTAATTCGTAAATGTTACCAATGGTCCACCAGTATTCCTCATCTTCAATAAAATAGGACAAGTGCGAGTTCTTATAGCTTTTCCTGTAATGTATAGGCAAAGAGTTTTTTTTTTTTCAAAAGTTTCGGAGTTTAGGGGTGGGGAATGATCAATTTTCGCCTACTTTCTTAAATAACTTCAAAACTATTAATTTTAAAATTATAAAAAAAAAATATTTGTGATACGATATTGTTAGCAAAACTTTGTTTTTCATTTCATAATTTACCCCCAAAAGTGGCCTCCATGTATAAAATTCATTAATTTACTTTACACGTCCCTCTTTGGGTCACCGACTTACACATGTGTACCAAATTTCAACTCAATCGGTCCAGTAATTACGTAAATTGGCTGTGACAGATGGACAGACAGGCAGACAGACACGCGAGTAATCTTATAAGGGTTCCGTTTTTTCGGTAGGTGCGGAACCCTAAAATAGTACAATACCAGTCCAGAATGAAATACAGTTTATGAAAGGTTATTTTTATCGACACTATTAAACAACACACTACTCCACAAACTTCAATTACTTCCAGAATTTTCGTCACAATAAAATATTTATGGACAGCGGCTAAGGCCGTCCTCACACGAGGCAACACATCGCAACGACGCGCGACTTAAGCCGGGATTAAAGCGGCTACCCGCGATCGATGGGGAGGGACGCTGCTAAAATTAACGCGAACCTTGCGGTAGCCTTGTTAAGCATGGGTGGCTGAGTGAGTAATTGTCTTTAATTCCGACTAAATGCTGGCGCGAAGAGCGTTATTAAATTATTTTGCTTGGTTTGAAGTTTAAATGGGCGTTTGTGCCTACAACCGAGGCATAACAGACTGAGGGTGGTTCCAGGAATTACTAGTAGTTCTAGATTTTTTCTATCAATATCCACCTTATTATTATTTTTTTGTTAGGAGCTCGTGGCTAAATAATACTAGCAGCTCGGGTCGATCGTGCTTGCCTAGGTTGGTCTGTGGATGGGTAACCACCCATTACATACCGAGTTTCCTCCGTGCCTCGGAAAGCACGTTAAGCCGTTGGTCCCAGCTGTCATTTGTAGATCTTTGACAGTTGTTACAGGTAGTCAGTGGACCAAAAAGTCTGACAACCAGTCATACCAAAGATATCGTATTACCCAGTACTAACTGGGTTGTGGAGGTCAGATAGGCAGTCGGTCCATGTAAAATACAGGTATTCAGCTGCATCCAGTTAGACTGGAAGCCAACCCTAACTTAGCTGGGAAAAGGCTAGGCAGATGTTGATATCCACCTTATTTTTTTAATTTGTTCCGCATAATTCTTGGAATAAATGCTCTTGATATCGATCTGCAGCCAGAAGACTTCGTTTTTGATAGGCGGCCGATAGTCCTCATTGTATCAAACTATAGTTTTATTTGTGTTTCTCGTTTTACTTTAAAACACAAAACCATAATATATAGCTGTGGTTCAAAAATAACTGAAATTTCAACGTGAATGAATTTTCCAGAACTAGTTATTAATAGAAATGAGTTCATAAACAGTAACTGTTATGATGGAAATTATACTCTAACAGCAATGAGCGTTTCCCAGAACTGTTTTTGATATAAAGTACCAAACATATTTTTGGAAACTCCAATTCCAGTGACTGCCTCGTTGGTCTAGTGGTCGCTAGCGGGACTGCTGAGCATGAGGTCCTGGGTTCGATTTCAAGGTCGGGAAAACTGTTATTGGGCTTTTCCTTCAGGAATTTATCAGTAGCAGCCACGGACTGTTCGAAAGAGATACCGCGGCCCTGGAACACAAAGAGCAAAGAAGGAACGGAAATGGATGGGTTTTAGTCAGTGAAAGTCTGACACAATCTCCCACTCCACCCAGAGCGGGGGGGGTTATTTGATGATTTCCCATCCAAAAAAAAAAAAGCAGCCACGGAATCTGGATTTGTGCCCAGTCGATGGCAATAGGCTCGCCCCCTATTATATAGGACTTTAACATAACTGGCGAAATGTGGATGTGCAATTAGGTTACACCTCTGCTTAATACTTCGGGAATAATAGGCGTGATGTTATCTTGTTTGTGTCCAATTCCAATTCAAAGTAAAATTAATTTTCCACGATAGCAATTAATAGCGACAAACAATTACACCTAACATTCCTTTTTATGTAGTTTTGTAACTTTTATGACATAACTTTCTCGTGAATACAATTATAAGTGCAAAGCATTTGCGTTGCTTCTTCCACTTTAAAAGTTGGTAGAAGTGCACCATCTTTGTGAAGTTCTGAGTAAGTTACACATTCTATTTGCCTCTGATTGCTTAGTCCTTGGTCCCCGGGAGCTCTTTACTTTTTCATAGCGACCAACTATCTTTGGCCTTCCTATTGTACTCTATTTTGTTTTATTTCTTTTCACTTACAACTTTAGTTTTTCGTAAAAATTTATAAAAAATCTACAATATTTTGGTAAAAGTCGGGCATCATCTGTCTAGCCTTTTCCCAACAGTATTGGGGTCGGCTTCCAGTCTAACCGGATGCAGCTGAATACCAGTATTTTACATGGAGCGATTGCCTATCGAACCTCCACAACCCAGTTTGTACTGGGTAATACGATACCCCTTGGTAAGACTGGTTGTCAGACTTTTTGGGCCACTGATTACCTAACGACTGTCAAAGATCTACAAATTACACCCGGGACCAACGGCTTTCCGAGGCACGGAGGAAACTCGGTATATAATGGGTGGTCATCCATCCACAGACCAACCTAGGCAAGCACGGTTTAACCTAAAGATCGACACGAGCGGCTGTTATTATTTAGCCTCGGCCAATAGAACAAAATTGCTTCAAGCTGTTAGTTAGTTTTTGATAAGTTTACAATTGTTTTATTATTTCCAATAGTTAAATGAAACTATTGACAATACATCATGCATAACAAAATATAAATTAAAACCTGTTCGGGCGTGAACACGATTTTAGAATCAATTAATATTTTGAATACAGTAAATTCAATACTTTTTCAATAGTAGCATGAATAAAACGATACATGTTTGTTTTGTTAGATTATTAATTTTCAATAGAACTAATTGATAGTTTCGTAACAAATATATTATGTATGTATTTATGATTCAAATAATAACGCCGCTCAATTTCTTCGAAGAGGCATTTGTTCTGGTAAATTCTATAGATTCGTCGCAGAACATGGAAAGCAGAATACACAATATTGCGTTCTTCGAAACCAGAAAGTAATATAATAACAATGTTTTTCCACCCCTTGGCCACGACCTTCAAACTCAAGCGACATGCGTCTTCAGCAACTACAAAGAAATCACGCGAAAGAAGTCATTGTGAACATTTGTCACTTCGACGCGCCTTGCGTCACGCGTCCTCACGCCAGGAAACAAGTGACGAGCTTGCGTAACACTTGACGCAAGTGGCTTTGCACGAGCCCGTGGAGGAGGTCTTACTTTGTAGAATACAACAAGCGTACAGCAAATCTTAAAAAAAAAACCAACAATACACCCATACTATAAACTATTTATTAAAATATTTGCTGTACATCTGCTGTACAGTGTGAGTCAAAAATTGTTTTTTAGCTCTTTTCAATATTTTTTCCGTCGATAAAGTGAAACATAGTTTCGACACGCTAAAATGAAGCATACTTTTCGTCATATCGATTTGTGCAAATTATGGAGACACACACTGTATGCCTCTGGTGTGCGGCCTGCCTAACCACGCACTGGTCTCCAACAAAATGTTTTCCTGCGGTGTCCATAACTCAAGAATGTTGGGGACCATACGATATACGATTATAGTCGGGTCCTTCCGAAAATGGCGGAGACAAAAACACAATCATTATTCATGTGTCTGCCTTCCCTTTTCATACACCTATTCTTATATGTTTAGTATTAGATTGCTGAGAGGTCGGCAAGGAAATTAAACGGTCTTTGATTGTCTTTTCATTTGATTTGTGTAATGGCTCTTGCTGTTATTTGTCTGTGAGTTTGTTTGTTTGTGGGATCAGCAGAACAAAACTGCTTGTGAGTGTAAGGCTGTTTAGCGTTGGTTGTCTGTACCTTAATTTCCAAAAAAACACATGAATATTTGATACATAACAGACAAGAGAAGAGAATCCATTTTTTATAAATAACAGGCTTTTGCTCGCATGTATGGAAATTACGTACCTACCTAATTAACGCACGGAAAGGTTTGAAATGACATTCAGGATAACGTAGCGTAGTTTCCCGTTTTGAAAGAATTTTCGGAATCGGATCTGCAGTTCCGAAGTTTACCCATACGCACAAACTTACAAACAAATAGCACTTAATACAATTATTGTATTGTATTGTATAACGGGCTGGTTTCCACGTCAAAGCGCGTATTTTGCGTAATACAATTATTATAGTTAACCATAAATATTCTGTACACAGTAAAAACCGTTCAGTAGTATGACAGTGATATTGGCTATGGCCTGCGTTTTTTCTACTGTCTATTGGAGAACTCATCCCATCGACAAACTCAGTCCTGATGATATTCAAACTGCTGAATGACTTACACGGTATCCACTATGGTAAAGTCTAACCTGAACTGTATAGATTTAATGAACATTTAGGAACATAATATCGGAAAACCGAACATTGATATCATGAGCTCAACTGACAATTTTAACTTAACATTAATTTCACCAACTCAATAACTTGGTTTCACTTGAGACATAACACACCACAATCTTATAAACCCGTACAAGTTTACTGAATCAATTTCAAGTAAACGAGGTACATCACATAAGAACATAACCAATCTTTAAGTCGTCAAGTACCTAATTAGCAGAGTAATTAAATATAGGCAATATAGGCTTAATTAGATATTGAAGTATCGTGTGTGATATTTACTTTGTGTTTGTGTATCGCTCGCGATATCTTTAGCATTACACTTGGTATGTAAGTCGGTTGAAGAATGATTTATATTAATTTGAGTTGTTTATGTTTTGCGCTTCGCGCAGATCGTCGTCACTCACGCACCCAGCGATATATCGCGCGATGGGGATGGGTGATTTGTTTTGTTGAAATGTAAACACGAAAGTTTTCGTGTTTTACTGAATTACTGTCAAATTTAAACAATTTAAAACAGCAGCTTTATTAATTACTGACCAGGTACCGTAATTTAAATTGATTATTTTATGTCTTTTGTGACAACCTCCTGAATTTTGACGAGGATGCAAAACTGTACCGTGTATTAGGTACTTGATATTATTGCACAATGTAAATATTACTCGACATTGTTGCACTTGGATTGTGAATTTATTTGCAGTGCACAGTGGTGCATAAATGAATCTTTCGTATAGTTCGTCCAAAGGTTATCTGGAAGATATGACTATCAGCTATAAGACCGCCGTTGTACTCACACAGTTAGCAATACCTCCACAGCCCAATTATGGGTAATACGAAACCCCATGGTTAGACTCAGCGTGCTTTCCGACGCTCGGAGGAAATTCGGTATCTATAGGTATCTATACCCATCCATGGACCACCCTAGTCAAGCGCGGCTTAACCTTGAAGATCGACCCGTGCGACAGTTATTATTTCGCCACGAGTACCGACGCCCACAGTCTCCCACGAATAAAGTACGCACGTGTACTTTGATTCGCTTGGTATGAATGGTATAGTACATTGAAACTCAAGGTCACGCTACGCAGACGAATGCGTGTGACGTGGATGTGTCGTAGTATTGCATTAATAATAATACCAGCCTGTTACTGTCCCACTGCTGGGCAAAGGCCTCTTCTCATACAGAGAAGGCACGAGCATTGATCACCACGCTTGCTCAAGACGGGTTGGCGATTTCAGACTTATATTAATTATAAGTCCAGGTTTCCTCACGATGTTTTCCTTCATCGATGTCTGTGATGTCCAAGTATTGCATTATCACTTAAAAAATTGTAACAAAGACATCAATCATCATCAAATAGTTACAAAAAAAAAAGCAGACGCGATCTATCACATCACATTAATACACCCACAGACGACTCCCTCATGATACGAATAAAACTTATTCTTTTCATAGAAACTAACTGACACTTTTGTAGTAGAAACTCGAAATTTACGACAGAAGTTCTCTTTAGTATCTGTCAAAGTGACTTCGAGCATTGAACAAAATAGATCAGGAAAGTTTGCGGGACTTGTAGAAAGTTTTTTGTTGGAGTGATGCATTACAGCGTAGTTTTATGTGTCGTGTAAGTAGGCCTTAATGGTGATGGACAGGGTAAACGGTGGGGGAATGAGTGTTAGGTTTTTTTGACAGCTGTTAGTTGAATTGGAGGGTAGAAGGAAAAGTGGGCGATGACGTTGTCAAAATTATGTGAATGATGAAATAACCAATATACAGGGTGTAAACAGACCCTTCACGAAGCCGTTAACCAATCATTCTGTACATCAAACTAAGTAACCCTATACAAACATTATTGCTGGGAAACGACTTTTTTTTTTGAAACAAAAAATTATCGCAATAGCGGGGAGAAGCAGTGCCTTTCGGCTTCGTTAAGGGTCTATTTACACCCTTTATAGCTCTACTAGGTCCACTATTTTACCTCAGGAAGACTTTGCCAGTCAGTTTAGGTTTAGACGACTTGTTTTAAATTGGAGCAGACCTCTTAGGTCTTATGATTTACTCAGATATTGAGTGATATTCCTTGTTAATACACCACATAATCACTCTTAGTGAGAGGAATTGGGTTTTAATCCACCACGCAGGCCCTGTGTGGGTTGGTAGATGTCACGAGTCTTCGAAATTTTGTTTGTCAAAACATGATAATCATACATCATCATTATCCCAATTGATTTAGGGTCGGCCCAGCATATCATCTTCTTCCATTCTTCTCTTGTAATCGTCTGCTCACCAGACAGACACATCTCCTTTCTTGCCATAACATCCTTGAGACAGTCCATCCATCGTTTCTCTGGTCTTCCTCCACTCTTATAGCCAATATAATACATTGGATGTAAAAAACGAAGTCACAGCTCTGTTAATTTCAGCTCCATATTTCTTTGAAAAAAACCCTTTGATACATCAAAAGAACTTTTAATTCAGAAACCCTTGTAGTGACGTAATTAAAATGGCTAAAAACGAACGTGGAACAAAACATGGCGCGCGTACGGAAAGAGCGGGAAAACAATAAAATGGCGTGTGTCAGGACGGGCCCAATTTGGGATTCGACTATCAGGCGCAGTTCTAACGGGTTGGTGTATGGCTCCAGTGCGGGATTGAAGCGGGATGTTGGGTTATTTTTTTATTACTCAACAACCATGTTTTTACATAACATAACATCACGCCTGTAATCCCCGAAGGATTAGGCAGAGTTATACCTAATAGTAGACTCACATTTCACTAGTTATATTAAAGACCAATGTAATAGGGGGCGAGCCTATTGCCATTAACCGGGCACAAATCCAGACTCTATGGCTGCTACTGAGAAATTCCTGATGGAAAAATCCAATAACACTTTGCCCGACCCGGGTATTGAACTCAGGAGCAAATTTCAGCAATAAAGTATCATGATGATGACACAGATTTTGTATAAACGCTGTTTACATAATATGCTGATTACGTAATGTTCTATTGGTGAAGTTCATACCATTTGAAGGGACTCCAAATCTGACTGTATGTCAAATTTTTTGTCTAGCATGTCTAATTCAAATCTTTGATTAAAGAAATTCAAATAAAATCTACACACTGTTTTTGTAATTTGGGGTTGGCGAATATTGGATACAACAAAATGTAAAAGGCTCAGTTTTTTCTTATAATTTTTCTCACCGAGTTTTTTGTCAGCTCCATGGCAAATAACGTTATAGTCTTCATTGCCTTCTGGTTCATTATATACCCAAGCAATCTTGCCATCGTCTACGAAGCCTCTTTCAGTTCATTAAAAATACAAAGTTTTCCCGCTCGCTACAACCGAAACCCTACCTTAATCCGGCTTGATTAAATTCGCTCTTTATGTGCGTCGGAGCACTTGAAATTAAGTACCCCATGTATCATAACGGAAGGTATCTTTTTTATCATTTCGACACGACACGACAGTACCTAATTTGTTTTACTTAATGGTATTATAATTTAGATTAATTTCCATAATGGATGCCTTTTAAGACGTTTCTTTTTGTTTTTAAAAGGCGCCATTTTGTTCGAAATTAAGTGCTGTGGGTATCTTAAGTTATGTAAGCATTTTCTTTGTTGTTTTCTGTAGACGTCTATAGAATTCTGAAAGTCTATTTAATCTTAAATTCAGGCTGTCGTTTAATCTCTTCTAGTCTTTTTTTTCTAGCCTGCTCTGTCCTATTCCTGGGCAAAGGCCTTTCTCCACTCTTACCATTTCTCGCGAATCAACGCGTCCTCCTTCCAGTTCTGACGGAACCTGTCCAGTTGACCTGAAATCTTCTTCATAGCCTGCTGCGACCGGAGTCGAGGCAGGCTCACCGTGTCAGGGCACCACTTTCCTGCTATTTTGGTCCACAGTTTGGTCTTATGGTCTTATTGGTTAGTAAGCCAAGTCAGAGGCCCATGGGCGGTATAAAAACTCTGACAACAGGTTAGTAAGTGCGATTAGTGTCTGACACCAGGTTAGGCACTAACCACGCAATAAAGAAAGATTGGTTAGTATTACTTTGGTCAGCCAATTGACAAACAGTTTCCATTTTCTGAGGGCTAGACAAATGACTATCGGTTTCTAAACGTTCCATGTTTCAGCACACATACTCTTTCAGCTGGTTTGATGTAGTTTTTTTTTTAGGGAGTGTCAGACTTGTACTGACTAAAACCCATCCATGTTCCTTCTTGGCCCTTTGTGTTCCAATGCCGCGGTATTTCTTTCGAAAACTCCCACAGTCAGCTCGCAGTAAGCTCTAATATAATAGGCCTGGACCTAACCCCTCTCAGATTATCGACTTTTAAGACACACGATTATATAGGAGAAAGGAATGCTTGATCTGTTTTAATATCCCTCAGGCAGGAGAATCAAATATTCTTATATGTGATTCATAAATATGGAGATATTGGATCCAACCGATTTTGGATTGCTGCAATAATTCCTGCTTCATAAATATCGACTCTGTAAAGTACCTTTCCACGCGGGCCTATTTTTAGGTTAGTCGGCTTTAACAGCTGTCCATGTGTTATGACTTTTTTATTTGGAGCTGGCGGAAAGCCCACTTTCTTTATGCTTCAGTAACTTTGGCCTATAGGTTAGGTAGTAATTTTATATTTTAGTTAGGTTTCAGTCGTTAGGTAGTCAGTAGCCCAAAAAGTCTGATAACCGGTCTTACCAAGGGGTATCGTATTACCCAGTAATAACTGGGTTGTGGAGGTCCGACTGGGAGTCGCTCCATGTAAAATACTGGTATTCAGCTGCATCCGGTTAGGCTGGAAGCCGACCCCAACATAGTTGGGAAAAAGGCTAGGCAGATGAACTTAGGCCTATAAAAACATACATCTTTTATTACGTACAGTTAAAACGTGATCTAAGACTGCATCAGTAATTTACTGATATCTTTGCCAACCGGAACATAGCGTCCGTGCTTGGCAATAGCATTGAATGTAGCGATAGACATAGGAGCCTAATAGTACTCCCACATTTCGCCAGTTATGTTTTGAGTCCCAAGTAATAGGAGGTGAGTCTAATTGCCATCAACGGGGCACAAATCTAGACCCCATGGCAGCTACTAAGAAATTCGTAATTAAAAAACCCAATAAGAAAGAAATAAACAAAACATATTTATTTGGCACATGCCACAAATGCACACAACAAACAAATAAAACAAAAAAACTTAAATCTACACAAAATAAAACGTAAATTAAACAGAAAAAAAGAAATAATAACACTTTGCCCGACCTGGGAATCGAACCCAGGACCTCATGCTGAGCATGTAGTACAATTACCGTAGTAGGCAAGGGTAGGGTAGGTAGGGTTGGCTTATCCGTAGGGATAAAAACACTTTTTGTTAATAAAGAATAAAAAATTTGAGAAACTATGTGTAATTCATTTCGTTACCTCTGTTTTCAAAACGTTATGGGAAAACATTCAGAAGAAAACTACGTGTCTTTGTGACATCCACAAATGAGTACTGTGATAGTATGTTGGATTTAGATGTACTTCCTCTCACAAATAGGAGGTCTCCGTCCTAGCAGATGGAAAACTGTTGGCTGCTATGCTATTTTATGCTGTACTATTTATCTAAGAGTAATGTTGTGCTCAAAAAGCCCTAGATTCCTCGAAAGATCTTTACATAGACGTACTTTGAAATGAAATGAAATCTCTATTTACGAGATATAAATCAGTCTACATACAACATTCACAAACAGACACTACTATAAATAAAGCACATTGACATTATACACACATACACACACGCGCCCCCACTGCAGCGAATTAGGTAATCACCTAAACACATCAAATAATTCGTTATTATTATTATTATCAGCCATTTGTGTCCCACTGCAGGGCAAAGGCCTCCCTTCCCTCTTTCCACTTATCCCTATCCAGTGTTCTTGTTTGCCAATCCTTTTCAAAAGAGTCGAGTTCGTCCCGCCATCCCCTTCTGGGCCTGCCACGTTGCCGTTTGCTGCTGTTTGGGACCCACTGTGTGGTTATTTTAGCCCATAGCTCCTTCGGCATGCGACAGATGTGGCCAGCCCAGTTAATAATTCATTAATGTTCTTAATTCGGTAATCGTCTTTAAAACCACTTCTAAAACTAGTTTCCTTCATTAAAAAAAATAACGCTATTCTTAGAATAAAAACCTATTTATTTATTCAACAAAAAAAGAAAGACAACAAAAAACTAATTAAAGATAAAATTACAAAAGAAAATTAAATATTTCAGTTGGAAGGACTAATCCAATGCTACCACGATTTCTTGTTATTTGAGCAAAACGCCAATTCCAGTTACTGGAATTTCTCCAGAAATCTGGGCAAGTTGCCAGGACATATATTTTTGTAAGGACCCAGTCTCCCATATGCAACAAAAAATGACCAAGTGTGAGAAGAATATTGTCTGCTTTCTTTTGATAATAATATAATCTTTGGAATGTTGTACGTCCTTGTGTTAAAGTTTGGACTAAAATTAATGATGGTTTGTGTTTATTTTGTTAAACTACTTTGCTTTGTATTTCTTCGTGGTAATCAGTTATCGTGACAAGGACACGTGATGCGGAGGTATGAGTAAAATCTAGTGAAGATAATTTGAAGAATCATTTGCAAAACAAATATTTTATACATTATTACATTAAAATAACCTAAAGTAGCTAATTTAACAATAAACTTAAAAAATGGCGTCAAAAAACTCCTCCTCAACGCTGTCAACTGGTAATGTACCCACGAGACTGGCGGCGTTGCCACGTTATATGGCAACACTAAGCCTTTGGCCAAGGTAAAAGCCAGCCCTTGGGTCACGGGAAGTGTCAACTAAGCGATTTCATATTTCCTTAAAAAGGCTGTGAGCAGTCGGACCCCACGGTCCTAGAGTTTCAACCCCAAACTGCTCGAAAATATAGTTACCAATAAGGTTACTTTGAGTGTGAATGTAGAGGGAAAGAAACGATGGATGGAATGTGAATGTGGTGTGAAGGATGATATGGCTAGAAAGGAGGTGACTAATGAAATGATGAGTGATAGAGAAGTATTGATGAAGAAGAGATGCTGTGCTGACCCCAAATAAATTAGGATAAGGTCAAGGGAATAATGATGACTTTGCTTTGGATATCACCGTCATTATAAAGGGTGTAAAAAGACCCTTAATGAAGCCGAAAGGCACTTGTTTTCCCCGTCATTACAATATTTTTTTTAGAAATATTTTTTGCGTGAAGGTCCGTTTACACTCTGTATTGACTTGCTATATCTGATGTTTAAATGGGCTTCTTAATAATCGGTTGATTAATATCGATGGAAATTCTTTTTTTGTGGAAGACTGAACTGAAGTCTGAAGCAGTAGCTGACATTATTGTGGTAGTTTTTAACGAGCAGTAGTGATTAACAATTTTGGTGTACATAAAAGGTCATTCATCCAACGGAGTTGGGTAGCTCTGAATGAATTTATGGCTGTTACGATATAACAGTGTTTTTATACTAGGTGTAATGGAACTGAAAACCTCTTAAGAGGTCATCATCTGCCGGGACTGCGGGACTGTTCGAAAGAGATACCGCGGCCCTGGAACACAAAGGGCAAAGAAGGAACATGGATGGGTTTTAGTCAGTAAAAGTCTGACCCTCGGAGTGGAAGACAGTCATCATTATCAACAACGGCTGTGTCCCAGCAGTGGGGACATTATAGGCTAATTATGCTTCTGCATTATCAACAACGTTTACTAAGGGTTGAACCCTGAAATCACGAAAAAAACAGCTGCCTCCTACATTTCTCGAGTTATGTGAACGAAACGAATCGGTCACTTAGTAAAAGTACAAGGTTGTATATATACCTCTATTTTTGCATCGTAGTAAGGCCTCCTTTTTCATTCAAATATCTCTCCATCTAAAGGTCGTCTAACCGAAATCACTCTCAGCGATAAAATCACGTAAATTGAAAAGAATAATGAATTAATCTCCACAAATGTTACACTATTACAGCCAAGACCATCAGACCGTGACGTAAGCTAACATGTAGAGAATTGCCTCAATAGCACCACATATACATGCCTATACATAGCTTCTCACATACATACGTTCCCATACATATGAATGGGTTCTAGGTTTATCAGAATAGTTAATAATGGAACGGCGACCGTAATTCAATGATGTTAACTGTGTACAGGATAAACGTTAGTTTAGCCGGAAGCTGTACCAGTGAAAAATACAACGTTAACATTTGAAACAGTAGGTACTGCAGTGAGCTTGTATTTCTTATGTTCTTATCAAAAATACGAGCTGAACTCAAATATATATGTATTTTAAAACTCTAAACTATTATTGTAACAAATTTTGAAACGTCTGGTTTAGTGTGTGGTTCTTTAAAATAGCATTATTATTGAATTTATGTTATTGGGTTTTTCCATCAGGAATTTCTCAGTAGTACCACGGAGTATAGATTTGTACCCGGTTGATGGCAATTGGTTCGCCCCCTATTATATGGAACCTAAAAACATAACTGGCGAAATGTGGGTGTTCTATTAGGTACACCTCTGCCTAAACCTTCGGGGATTACAGGCGTGTTTTTATGTGTTATTGAATTGCTTCGATAGGTCGCTAGGCTATTTGACAACATCGAAAAAAAACAAAAATATTTAGTCCGTCAGTTAGATCACCTAAAAATGTTGGACACGTATTTTTGGTGTATTCCCGTTGACCCCACTGGATAGCCCCACTGGTGGGGTCAACGGGAATATTCAAAAACGTCGTTTCGTTGGCCTCACTACCCTACCCCACTGGTGGGGTCAACGGGAAGTGTGCATTTTTGTTCCCGCTGGCCCCACTGCCTTGCCCCACTGGTGGGGTCAACGGGAAGTCTGCAATTTTATTCCCGCTGTCCCCACTACCATACCTTTAATGAAAAAGAAGATTACTATAAGGAAAATGGTAAGGACAACTGGGAGATGAGAAACAAGGATAAAGTCTCACAGACTACCAGGGGGCCAAAATCATGTCGAAGTATTATCTTTATTGCTTGTTGCATGTTATTCGAAATATAGATTTAGTTCTGTGAGATTCCTATTTTAGTCGTGAGGTGGCAGGAACAACTAGGAAATCAGAAAAATGAAGGAATGAAACAAACTTTAATGAATAAAAAATAAAAAATTAGTAATTTTGGGTAGGAACGATCTTCTAGTAATAAATACCATCTTGGATTCATGCCAGCCTAGTACTGTTCGTAAGGTTACTGCCCCTAACTAGCACAACTATACTAACACTACTCGATTCCATACAATTTTTTTGAGTAATAAAAAAAATCCAGTTTGTTGCCAGTGAGGCATATAATATACGACACATGTTCCCCAAAAAGTACCAGGCTGTCATGATCTTAAGGTGGTGGTGGATTATAGTAATTCTGGGTGGAGAATCTTCTAGTAAGAAATTTGAATTATTTTATCAATTCCCGTTGAACCCACCGCCGTGGTCCCACTGGTGGGGTCAGCGGGAACAATTTTCAATTGTTTTAATCAATTCCCGCTGACCCCACCAGTGGGACCAAAGGCGGTGGGGTCAACGGGAATACACCGTATTTTTTCTTTTGTCACATAATCGAAAAATTACGACGAATTACGTCACTCGACCGTAAAAAGTAACAGAAATTGTGACGTCACGCGAGATTTCAACGCGCTGTATCGTGGTCATTTTTCGTTTACATGACAAAAGAAAAAATACGAGTCCAATATTTTTTGATAATGTAACTGACGGACTAAATAGATTTTTTCCGTCAAATACCCTATTGTATCGTCTGTCATTTATAAACTGCTCTTACGAGGTCTTGCGCGACCACCAACAACTTCCTATACGGAATACGTCAAATGAGAACTCACTACTAATCGACAATATAGGACTTCGCTATAGTTGACCTTGGTGCATAAAAAGTCGATCAAAAATTTTCTGAATCACCAAAAACGAGAGCAGTTAAAACGCGTACGTGATAACAGCACGTTACAAAAGTTACGCAACCCGTTCCGCTAAAATACATTATTATGACAACAAAGTACCTTAAAATCACTCCAAATGATCCCCATTACAATCTCCCGAATGTTTATGAACTGTATAAGAACCTTAAGAATTTAAAACCTCCATGAACATGCTTATCATTTGACAAGCACTCTCGTTTATATTGATCGCTTGCTTCCAAAGGCACTCTGAGAATCTCCCCTTTATGTTTTACAACGACACATTTACCACCAAAAGAAAATCATGGAAATCTTTTTTCAAGGCCAAAAAGGTCGAATTTTGAATGCGTTTAAATTTTCAGGCTTGTCAGGTTAATTTGGTAAAGATGTATCATGTTTTTTCGTCGCAAGCAGGTTGCAGAGGAAGACTCATGCCATTATATACGCACTTAATCTGTAGCAAGGCTCCCGACCCGAAAAATATTGCTTTTCGAGGCAGCAAGAATTGTTAATACGGTGCTATGAGCTTAAATATTATGAAATAAGCTGTTTTCAACGTTTTACGAATAATGCTTGGAGGTATATGGGACCGGATTTGTGCTAAGACGGTTTATACTGCAGATGCAACGCAAACTGCTGAATGATTCATATGAAGCGGGTCTAGTTCGCTTTGTGGATGCGAATTCAATAGAAGCTCTGTAGCCTTTTTAGTATACAAGTTTATTCGCTATCATATTTATTTTGATGCCGTTTTTGGGGTAAAATCTACCATAATATTATGGTAAAGGGGGATTTTTTTAGAAAGTCAGTAACATAAATGAGCCTGTAAAATGTTGGTGGGTGTACTAATAAGTATAAAGATTGTACTTAACCAAATCAAATCAAAACAAATTTATACGTAAATGTAGGTTTCATTACAATAGGATGTTATAATAAGATGATCAGTTCGCCACATTTTACCCGAGACCATACAAATAATAATAAAGTTAGTTATGTCGGAACAACTGACGCAAATTTAAAATTAAATAACTGAATTACTTAAATACTAACATAGAAATCCTTACGAACTAACACACAATCACCATTGTCAAAATAATAATAATCTCAATGTTATATTGAAACTAGCTGACCCGCGCAACTTCGTCTGCGTCACTTAGGGGTATGAAAAATAGATAGTAGCCGATTCTCAGACCTACTGAATATGCATATAAAATTTCATAAAAATCGGTCAAGCCGTTTCGGAGGAGTATGGTAACTAACATTGTGACACGAGAATTTTATATATAAGATAATCTAAACGTTACCTTTGTTAGGTTCAAGTAAAATAGCTTGATTGAGTCAAGTGTATTTTACGTCGATGATAAATAACTTGCAGCATTAGGGAATATGCATGTATTTTTTTCTAATTTTTGCTTTATTCAACTAAACATTGCAACAACAATATTATAATAAAATCTTAATGAAACTTTAAGTACTTTTCAAATAAAAGTGTTTCTTTGACACACAGACTTTGACGTCACTACCGGCGCTATCGAGGGACAATGCGTTTTTAATTTGCGGTCCGTTTCACCAAAAACACGCTAGATAAAATGTTAAATTGTAAAATAAGTGTTGTATTAGAAAATTAAACAAGTGTACCACAATGTTTTTATAGATAAATACAAGGCATTTTTAAGAAATAAAGTAAGTTTTGGATTTCATGCATATTACCATACATTTTTTTTTAATACATCCTCCATTTTCATTCTTTCAAATCTTATAGAAAGCATAATATTTTCTTGCCAATCTTACCTACCTGTTTCTCCAATAACGATTTCATTTTCTCCCCATCTTCAGTCCATTAGCCTCATATGGGATAGTTAGTCTCTAAACGACTGCCCGTAAAAACTATATTCCTTTTAGCTCAACCGTATAAAAACTAAATGATCACACATTGAACAAACCACAACGAGGTTCACTTAGTACTTTATCGATGTACCAAAAAACTAACGTCCTCAAAACGACTGACTGCCCTAGGGCTCCTGTCTCACTGTCAGCGATTAGAGATTATTATTTAATTTTATCTAAAAATATGCTGACTGATGTGTTATGACACCTTATCTTTAGTGAATAATGATGATTTAATAAGTACCTACATAATTTTTATAATGTAATTTTTGATGAATATTATCACGGTTTATGCACCATCTCTTCCTACCAATTTGTACGCCACGATATGCAGCTGAACATGTTCGAAATTTTCTTTATCTCATAATTATCTTGCATGCAATGTATCATGTACACCATGTTTAAACAAATAAAATTTTACTTACTTAGCGAGTAGGGGAACTTGGAACGAGTTAGCGAGCAACGAGGAGCAAGTGTGAAGTTTGCATAGTTTTGTCTCTGGGCTATGAGGGAGTATCCGAGTGTCATCGTCTATTCTAGCCTAGCTTAGCCTTTTTCCAGCTATGTCGAATTCGGCTTCCAGTATTACCGGATGTAGCTGAAAACCAATATTTTACATGGAGCGCCTAGCTGACCTCCACAACCCAGTTAGTACTGGATATTACGATACCCCTTGTTAATACTGGTTGTCAGACTTTCGGGCCACTCATAACGTTCGTAAAACTCGGTATGTAATAGATGGTCGCCTATCCACGGGCCGACCTTAGTAAGCGCTGTTTAACCTAGAAAATCGACCCGTGCGGTTGTCATTATTTAGCCACGAGATCCTGGTGTGTCCGAGTGCTCGCCCAATCACTTGCTGGAATGCTGGTATGCGTTTTTTATCAAGCGTGAGTCTCTCGAAGAATATTCTGCCCGCCAGTGGAGTTTCGCTGGGCGAGTCTGTTTTATAGTTTTTTGCGACAAACTAGTGAACAAAGGAAATTCTTTCCGGCCAGTGTAAACAGTCACCGATCAATTATTACTGATGTAATATTTATCTTCTTTACTGACCACTATGTACTACTGCTACTATAATATACTAGCTTAGCCGGCCACACGAGACTAGCGCGCTAGTCAAGGGGCACTGCTAGATGCAGGACTGTTCGAAAGAGATACCGAGGCCCTGGAACACAAAGGGCAAAGAAGGAACATGGATGGGTTTTAGTCAGTACGAGTCTGACACTCCCTTTCCACTCCGCCCAGAGCGGGAAGGGTCATTTGATGATATCCCATCAGATAAAAAGGGGGCACTGCTAGCCCAAAATAGAACCCCATCTTATTAAACTATCATCTTAGCTAACTATCTTTCTCACACGCTTACGTCTAGTCTAAAGGTGAGGATAGTTTGGTACCACACGACTCCAGAATATCTAGCTTTTTTGTTATCTTAGCTGAAAAACTAGCCGCGTGTAACCAAGGCCTGTAATACATCTGGAAATAGCACCCGAAAATTGGGACCTTATTTTCTCTCAGAAATCTAGATTATTCCACAGACTGCTGCACTGTGTTTTATGGGCCAGTAACTTTACGAGTTTTTCTCTATAGAAATTCTCTTGGATATTTCAAATTGTTTATGTTTCTTTGAATTTTCGGAGCTCTATGCCCCGGGGAATAAGAGAATGAAGTTTTGGGAGTGGAATAAAAATAATGTGGAGTGCTTTGGGCGCTTATTTCGTGAATTGAATCTGCCGAGTTAATTGGATTTCTTTAGTATTCAGGTGAATGTTTAATATGTTGTGTTCACGAGTTCTCCCTCGGGTCTGAAAGTAGTCGCGATTAAATCGAATATTGCCGCTTGATCGTTTCAACCTCTTGAAATTTTGATGAGATAAATCTATTGTACCTATTTTAAATCTGACAATCATCATCTGCCTAGCCTTTTCCCATGCATGCAGCTGAATACCAGTATTTTACATGGAGCGACTGCCTATCAGACCTCCACAACCCAGTTAGTACTGGGTAATGATACCTCTTGGTAAGACTGGTTGTCAGACTTTTTGGGCCACTGACTACCTGTAACGACTGTCAAAGATCTACAAATGATACCCGGGACCAACGGCTTAACGTTCTTTCCGAGGCACGGAGGAAACTCGGTATGTAATGGGCGGTCACACATCCATAGACCAACCTAGGCAAGCGGCTTAACCTACAGATCGACCCGAACGGCTGTTATTATTTATCCACGAGCTCCTCCTCTCCATTTTAAATCTGACAGTCTGCTCTAAAAATAGATTGCTCTTAAAATATTTAAGCTAAAATTACCGTTCAAAGACGAAGCTTCTAGTCGCCAATTAGTCTTCCATTTGGAGCCATTTTCGTGATCTGCATCGTATTAGAAAGGCAAGAGATTCTGTCTTTGCTTCGCTTTGGCATAGTAATTCATTGCGGATTCGCGTCCCGTCTGCAGCTTTTACCGGCCTCGTGGGAAACCATCTGATTCGTTGAGAATAATTTTATCATATTCTCTGTTGTCACGTAATAAAGATACGGGTTTAAAATGGGATTGCTGTGACACTTTATGGGGTATGTTCAATATGTTTCACTGCAGTCTGACGAAATTCACAGGAGTAGCACTGAAGTCCATTGACAATGTTTAAAGGTGTTTCTAATTATATGTATCATAATTGTGTTTTTAACTGTATTTTTGTTATTTAATATAAGTTGGAGGTATCCTCCCATGAGGTAGTAACATTGGCGTTATGGCTGTTAAGGTGCTATTTACGTTATTTTAAATAAATGTTGAGTGTTTTAGAAAAACTGTAGGTGTTTTTAAAGATATTTTTAAGACACTCTTTTTTTTAAAATCTTCTGTATAAGATTCTGTAATATATTCTCCTGGGAGAGGCCACAGGCTCTTGTAACACAGCTCTATCACCTAACAGGAGTCCCTGGCTTTCACACAATTGTAACCACTTTCTTGTATAACAAAGTTTATTGATTATTATTATTGATACACAAGGTGAAGTGAAATCACATGGTGGTAAAATCATTCAGAATTCAGTTTGGTCTTACCTAAAATTTCATTTTGAGAGTGTTTTAAACCTGTCATAGAGTGATCTGTCATCCGTGATCTGTGCAAAATGACATACAATTGGCGATAAAGATGATAGAAGGGTCAACAATGTATCAGATTTACTTAAGTTAACAATCCTGTCGAAACTTGTTGTGGAATTACGAAACACTTTCAAATTGATTCGCTCTTGTCTAGGCACTGTGGCTTCTTAGATAACCTAACTTTGACAGGCACTAAATAACCTAAGGTATCTAAGTCAAAGGTAACATCTAAAAGGTGACCTAAAAGTTATTATTTCAAGTAAAACCTAAAAATAAAATCTCTGAGTCTGTAAATTTCATCTTATTCCGTTTCACCTCAATGAATGTGAAATGTAGTTACCTTGTAATTAATATCTTAAGTGTAAAGACTTGTACTACTGCATGCTATATTTTGGATAAATGTTAGACTGGAAGCCGACCTTACCCCATAGTTGGAAAAAGGTTAGGCAGATGATGATGTTGATGATGATATTGGCCAAATGCGTGTTACTAAATTTGATATAAGAGCTTCATGTTCCTAGCATATTTGATGCAAACTCAAACTCAAACTTAATCTCAAAGCATTTATTTCAATTAGACCATTACAGGCACTTTTGAATGTCACAAAAAAACAAGAGCGAAGCTGCAGTCACAGACACAAGGCATAATAACTTGTGAAAGTACTGTAGTTGCCCATTCCAAGGCGTAGATCTCTATGGAGAAGAATGGGCAAGAAACTCCATGGACACTCTTTTCAATCAAAATATTGTTACAAAAGAGACTATACATTTATGTGAGAACGATGTATAAAGCAGTGTAAGCTAAGAGCGTCCAGAGTAAAAAGATCATATACAGTTCAGAAATGAATTCATACTGTCTACAGGAAAATACAACCCTACTAATACTTCTAAAATACAGCGTAAATGCAACACCATCTGTTGTTTATATTATTTAAAAATAATAGATATCTGTTCCCAGCTAAAACATAAAGAAGGAGGAAAGGCATATCAAATATTCATTTTGTTCGCGAGGCGGGGCCAGGATCACAATTTTTAAAAACGTGAACGTGGAGAAAATTAAATTTTATACTTTATCGTTGTTGTTTTAGAGTTGTTTTCTGCAATTTTATTATGTACCTTGTTAGACTTTAAAATGTTCTCTGCGAGGAGTTGAGATGACAACATATTTCTTCTTTGATCTTGAATCGTTTATTTTTGTGTTTATATTGGAAGGCGTGTTTTCGACAAGATAATTGTGTAACATCTTCTTCTGAGCTAGTTGATCTTTCCTACCTACTTGTCTATTACGTCATGACCAAGAAACAACACAGGCCGGGTTTATTTTGATGACGTAACCTATGTCATCGAAAAGTAGCCTATACAATTTGTCAGATCCAAGGTCTGTCACATTCCATAAGGATTGTTTAAGTGGTTTAGGTGTGGAAACTGTGGAATACATCAAATTAAATACGTTAACTCTAGGCAAAAAAAAATGTTGGGAATAGACTTTTTTTAAGGTGAAAAATCTCGTTTTACGTTAGGACTCAATGTAACGCACTCAAAAAATTGTGCTGATGGCCCGCATTGAATAGTGCGTGGATCGTCGACATTAAAAACTTGGAACTTTGACCCCCAATATCTCCGTAACTAGAAAGTTCCCAGGTATGGTCTTGAATATTAAAAAAAAATGCAATGACGGAGAGAAGAAGTGCCTTTCGGCTTCGTTAGGGTATTGTTACACCCATTATGGACAGTTACTTTCGCATTTATAAGATTTTTAAGAATATGGCTTTTATTGCAAAGCAGCACTTTTGAATTCCTGAAGCGTTTTACTTTTGACTTAGCTTTAAACGCGTATAATTTAGAAATAAAACAAAACATAAAACTTTTCTATTGTACGAGGCAATAAAACTTCAAAATATTTACGACTTTTCAAAATTTACGTGCAAACATTTGTTGCAGAACTTGCAATCGACTTAAGTGGTCGCTGCCACTAAAGACTTGGTTGCTGGATATCTACATTAACAGTTAAAATTGAGTAATGTGGCCATTCTGGGTAACCGGCCTTGGTGGCCGACGTGGCCGGCCATTATTTTGACTTACAACTTATGGTGAGGCAGCGTTTTGACCAGTGGCTTACTTTGACAAATGGCTGTAATGGATTTATTGTCTTTGGCCAAATTAGAGCATGAACGGAATGTGTTTACATGGAATCTGGTCTGGATCGAGATATTTTATGTTAAATGGCTTCGGGTAATCGTGGGTATTATGTGTGTGTGTTACAAATGTGTTTTGAATCGTTTCATTATGTTGTTATCTAAATCCAAACATTGGAGTTTTATGTTATTTAAAACGAGTATTGTAAACAAGCCGAAGACCACGAACTTTTAACGTTTACTTTTCGAAGACTAATAGTATTTTCGGAGGTAATTAGTGTGTTTTAATTAGGAAGTTCATAAAATATTCAGTGTTGAGGCCCTGTGAGCATGAGGTCTCTTTTTATTGATCACGGTAATAAATTATCAAACACGTGTATGCTATAAACACAATGCTTACCATATTCTTTTTCTTCTTTTCTTGTGGTTAGTTCCTAAGCTGGTGCAGAGTTTTTATGCCCGAATTGGCTTTACTTGCCGTCGAGAAAAAAATATCTCTCATACATCCTGGTTTGGTTTCCGCACGATGTTTTCCTTCACCGAAGCAAGTGATAATTATACAATATCCACATGAATCTGAAAATCAGAGGTGCTTGTTTTCGGTTCAAATTTGAGACCTATGACTTGGCAGTCCGACGGTCACACCACTAGGCTATCACTGATTAGCAGATGAAATGCATTTTTCCCTGCTTATCAATCAATCGTTAACAATATTCTACGATTATTTGATAGCAGTTAACCGATGTTTAGCTTCTTGCACACTTCTTAACTGGCACGCTAGTTCAAGTAAAAGTTGGTCACTCACTCGTAGACCACTCCAGCAACTGAAAATTAGTTAACTCAAATAAATAAACACCCACAAAGCTCATTCAATACATCAGCTAGTACCACATTAGTAACACCGTCGAACTCCGTGTCGCTTTTAGAGCATACGCGAAAACTTCCCGAGTACAAGTGTCGAAAACTTTTGACAATTTTCAAACTAAGTGAAATGTGGCAGGTGCTATTTAGACCGAACTTCGCACATAAGCCTGTGTTGACATGGCGTGAATGTTAATACTTTTATATGTGGGGTCTGGGGTACTCGTACTTGCCGATAAATCTTTTGGCATTGTCCCGATGGGTTGTGTGCCGGTGTCTTTTTATGGGACTTTAAAGAGTATGTTGGAGTTATGACTCTGGAAGGAAACGTGTGGAGGTATTTCTGGTATTTTGGTGTGGAATTCAAATGTTTTATTGGATTTTGCTCTTGTTAAGACTAGTAATCTGTTACTACTTTAGATTACTTCTTCCGATTGAAACTATACATATAACTTCTCAAAATTTGAAAATGTAGGTTTCATTATAAAATTTTAAGAATATATATAATATTATTGGTATAGTTTCAATCAGAAAAAAACGATGGATGGACTATGTGAAAGATGATATGGCTAGAAAGGAGGTGACTGCTGAGATAACGAGTAATAGAGAAGTATGGAAGAAGAAGACATGCTGCGCCTACCTAGGAAGGACAGGAAAATGATGATGGTATAGTTTCAATCACGTCTGTTATGTGCTCAATGTAATTCGCCAATTTGAAAATCCAAGGCCATTCTTTAGAATCAACGCAGAACCTGCAATGTTACCTATTTCTAAATGAACGGCAACTGTTACAAATGCATACTTCAGTTAAGTATGCATTTGTCACAGTTGCCGTTCATTCGTCTTAGCTTAAGAATGATAAAACACATCCTTACTGCGGTATCATTATACTCAAATACCCCAGGGTACAACTGAGTGACACACACATTATCAAGAACGAGAATATACTTGTCAGGTTAATAACAATTCTATTAAAGTCACCAAATAAAAGTTCCTCAAGAAAGACTTCCAAACTCACAAAGTTATTCTGAGAATCCACTCTACACGTGCCAAGTTAGGATTTTCAGAAACCGATCCAAATAGAATAAGGATGGGACAAAAGAAACAGAGATACCAGATTCCGTGATACCGAGAATAGTGTCCTGCAGTGTCCTTAACAGGAAACCCGGCTGACGCCTGATGTAAGCTGTGGGAAAATAGCTCTCCCCCTCCTACTCACTATTTACCACCAAGTGAACATCTTCCTGCAGGGTCTAAACTTCCGTGGTCCACCTGGAAGTCCTTGAACCGTCTCCGGACTCAAGTAGGAAGATGTAACTCCAACCTCGTCAGGTGGGGTTACCTCAATGAAATAACAGCGAGGTGTGGTTGTGGAGCTGTGTCGCAAACTATGTTCCACCTCCTATCCTGCCTTCTTAGTCCAAAAACATGCAGCCGAAGTGACCTTTGCGCTGCCACCGACGAGGCAGTGGAAGTGGCGATGTTTTGGGCTAACAAAATATAAAATTTGTCGTGCCAGCGATACGAAGAAGAAGACCGAGAATAGTTTCAGTAGACCAATAAAACAATATCTGAGAATGATCGAAAACCGAATCAACATCTAGATTAGTTCTAAATCCAGGCCAAGTTAATCGTGACTCGATGTACCTTGAAACTGTTCACAGAGAATGAGGGAAAAGTTCGTCTCTCCGTCGAATGTTCGATGGAAGCAACTTTGAATTACTTTTGCTCGACTGAAAGACGTATAATGAATCAGCTCCGTCGAAGATATTTGTTCCAAACTCAGTGAAGAAATTTTCTAGTGAAAAGCAAAAGTTGTCCAACAAAATGATTCGTTCTGATCTTTTGGCAAACACTGCTTTACATTTTGGTTGAGATTGTTTTCGAGAATTTTCTCTCCAAGTTAAAATGGATGCAGTCACTTTGAAGGTGAGAGTTTCAGTGTATTTGATTCTGTTGTAGTTCGTTGCGATTCCAATTTGTTTTTCAATGTTTTCGTGCACGTTAGAATTGTTCAGGTTTCGCTGAAATGTTTTTGTTGGGGTTCTTTTGAAAGCTGGGGAACGTGTTTTGTTTTCAAGCTGTTACTTTTTGGATTCGTTGAAACGTTTCTACTGGCAGCGTGTGTCTGAGAATTTGAGTTTGAATACAAAGGTTCAAGTTTGAGAAGTGTGGTGGTGAACGTCTGAAGGGCATCGAACCTAACTAAAAAAATGGTTTGATGGTTACTAAATAAAGGGTGTAAAAAGACCCTTAACGAAGCCGAAAGGTACTTGTTCTCCCCGTCAATGCGATCATTTTTTTTTGTTCTTGACCATACCTGGCAACCGGACGGAGATATTGGGGGTCAAAGTTCCAACTTTTTCACAAGTTTTTTTTTAGATACATGTTTTTAAAGTAATAATTTTACTTTAAACACCTCCACGTCCCCCGTGCTATTCAATCAATCCATCAGCACAATGTTCTGAGTGCGTTAGATTGAGTCCTACCGTAAAACGTGATTTTTGACCCCAAAAAAAAAATGTTTCCCAGCAATTTTTTTTGCGTAAAGTTACTTAGTTTGATGTACAGAAGGCTTGGTTGACAGCTTCGTGAAGGGTCCGTTTACACTCTGTATAACGACGATGTTTGACGAAAAATCAAATCTATTTAATTTTCTTTTAACGTTAGATTAGGTTACATGAAATGCCATAGTGTTTTTGATTCTTCTCCTTAGCTTGTCGATGGCAATCTAAATTGTGTCGGCCCAGAACTGAGCTAGTAGTTGGCGCTTTCGGTAGCGTCCATCAGTACCTGTAGTGAATAAACAATAGGGCACGCAGGACACGATATTAAGTGCCCCATTGATTGTGGAACAGCACATTCATTTTTTCATTTTTGATCCATATGAATCTATTCTTATAGTTTATGACAATTTCTATTAAGTTGATAGCTTTACTTACAATGATTTTACTAGAAATCTTCATAAATCTCCCTCTGCAAATAAAAGAGAACAAACTTTCGACCTTTACATATACCTATGTGTAACTGGTAGGTATGTATAATTGAAAAATTTATATAAGAGTAACATGCTCTGATTTAGGTTTGACAGCAACTTTATTAAAATACATTAATTTCTTGTGATCTTGAACTAATTGCAGGTCATTTGAGGGTTAGAAGCTTTTAAAATAATTGGAAACGACGACGGATTGAAAACTTGTCACCGTTAATGCATTTTCGATAAATCTTAAAAATGTTTTAGTTATTACATTTATTTAAGTTCTTGTCAGTTTTAAAATGCTGTCAATTTTTTTTTTACGCAATGTCATATCGAGTTCCAGTCACATTTTGAAATATCTCCTAAAATTTTATTTTAATCTCGAATTTTCAACCCAAGATCCATGTCAAAAACTGTTACATAGATAGTCCGAACGGCTTAGGTGACTACTCATCCGCAAAATATTTCATCCGCGGATGAAACGTCACCCTTTGAAAATTGGAAGGCGACGACTCATCCGCAAGTTCGGATGAGTCGTCGCATAGTTAATATTGATGTGGTCATATCGGTATCTATAATCAAACAAAATTTCTTCTATGTATAAGAATCGTTTTTTTATTTATTTTTTTATTTAACCACGGTATTATTACATATAGCCGCAAGCCAAACCGGCGAAACCAAAGAACCTAGACAATGTTCCTATACACAAATGGTTGTCGGTCTATTTGGCCGATATAACCACATCAATATTAACTATGCGACGACTCATCCGAACTTGCGGATGAGTCGTCGCCTTCCAATTTTCAAAGGGTGACGTTTCATCCGCGGATGAAATATTTTGCGGATGAGTAGTCACCTAAGCCGTCCGAACGACAGAGCTGATTCCAAAAAAGAAAACTTATTTAAATAGCTTTTTAAAAAAAGTACTATCTGCTCCATCTGCCTTTTAAACGATGACACTTAAAAACTTTTAAATGACATTACTTTGGAACTCCGATAAATGCGTCTAATGAAAATAGGTTTTTTTTTTCTATGGCCCTTTTAGGTTTTTCGGTTGGAGAACATTTTCAATCAGATTGAATGACTATTGTGGTGATTGGTTCTGGGAAACATTTTCCGATATTTTTTATTTAAACTATTTTTTTTTTTGCGTAAAGATATGTTGTTTTATTTATTACTTAAATATTAAAATAATCTAAAGTAACTAACTTATCAATAAACTTAAAAAATAGCGACAAAAAACTCCTCCTCAACGCTGTCAACTGGTAATGTACCCAAGAGACTGGCGGCGGCGTTGCCACGTTGTATGGCAACGCTAAGCCTTTGGCCAAGGTTAAAGCCAGCCCTTGGGTCATGGGAACCTAAGCGTTTTGAAATGTCCTTGAAAAGGCTGTGAGTACTTGGACCCCACGGTCCTAGAGGTCAAACTAGTTATATCTTTGCCTCCATCCTTGGTGGTCAACGGTTCCTACTAACTAACCAGATAACTATCTTTTAACATAACGTAACATCATACCTGTAATCCCCGAAGGGTTTTTGCCAGATATATTAAAGTTCCATGTAATCATCATCTGCCTAGCCTTCTCCCAACTATATTGGGGTCGGCTTCCAGTCTAACCGGATGCAGCTGAATACCAGTATTTTACTAGGAGCGACTGCCTATCTGACCTCCATAACCCAGTTAGTACTGGGTATTACGATACCCCTTGGTAAGACTGGTTGTCAGACTTTTTGGGCCACTGACTACCTAACGACTGTCAAAGATCTACAAATGACACCCAAAGTTCCATATAATAGGGGGCTATTATTATATTCCCATGCACAAATCGAGACTCCGGGGCTGCTATTGAAAAATTCCTGATGGAAAAACCCAATAATTACCCGACCCGGGAATCAAACCTAGGACCTTATGCTCAGCAGTCGCTATTGCGACCACTAGACCAACGAGGAGTCTACTCTTACTAGGTACTATTATTTAATGCGATTTAAAAAAATCGGTTTAACTTTATTAACGTTTAAAAAACTATAGTAACAATAGTTGTCGTTAATTAATTGTAATAGGTAATTGTTTTTATAATAATTTTATTGTAACATTTGATATAATTATAATCGATAACCGAGTAAAATGAATACAACTTCACTTCTGGGTGATATTTAATTATTACTACCGCATTACCATTTTTGGTTAAAAAAGCTTTTCAAGCACCAACAAACAATGAACTTATTATTTAATTTTCCATTTAACAGATTTACGAATAAATTATCATTCACATTTTTTTTTAAATGTTTTCTGCTACTGTTAGCATTTGTCATCCCACTTCTGCACAAATAGTCCCCCTGTGTCTTCTAGTTCCTTTAATCCAAGACAAATGTGGGCCTCTGGTCGTTGTTCTTGTCCAGCTCTTTGAGGAGATCACCAACTGCCTAGCCTTTTCCTACCTATGTTGGAGTTGGCTTCCAGTCTAACCGGATGTAACTGAATACTAAAAAATATCCTTGCATTGTATAGATTCAATCTCTTAGTATTATATAATTGCATAGCACATGTGTGAGTACTATGTACTGTAAAGCTACCATTTACATTTAGTTATCATTCATTGACTCGAGTTTGCCCTGGCGGTTGAGAGAATGTCATGCTCACTCAAATGTCTCGCTGATGGTGGCGGGTGTGTCGGATCATTCGGTTCCCTTCAAAATGGTTGAGTTGAATGGTGCTGATCCACGCGTCATGTTCGTGAACGGGCGCTGTCAGTTGGGACTGGTCATCTCTTAGCTGCCATGGTTTATTCTAACTACTTTGCTTTTAAATTGTTGATCTAATCTTTTACTCTGGACGCTCTTAATGTGCACATCTTTCTACATCGTTCTCACATATATGTATTATCTCAACATGAATGATGTAACCAAGATCTTGTAAAAATATTTTGATCGAAATGAGTGTCCATGGAGTTTCTTGCCCATTCTTCTCCATAGAGATCTACGCTTTGGAATGGGCAACTACAGTACTTTCACAAGTTATTATGCCTTGTGTCTGGGACTGTAGCTTTCCCTTCTTTGTTTTTCTGACATTCAAAAGTGCCTGTTATGGTCTAATTGAAATAAATGCTTTGAGTTTTGAGTTTGAGTTTTTTGAACTAGTATTTTACATCGAGCGAATGCTTATCTGACCTCCACAGCCCAGTTACTACTGGGTAATACGATACCTCTTTGCAAGACTAGTTGTCAGACTTTCGGGCCACTGACTACCTGTAAAGAATGTCAAATATTTAAAAATGACAGTCGGGACCAACAGCTTAATGTGCTTTCCGAGGCGTGGACGAAACTCGATATCTAATCACGGTCACCCATCCACAAACCAACCATGGCAAGCGCAGCAGCAGCTCTATTGATTCCCAGAAAATTATTCCATATACGTAGAGAGTCTATCTACTCCAATCAAATAAGGATCTACCTTCGCTATAGCCTCCCTGTCCAAACCAGCTGCTGAACAATAAAGCCAGTGAACTAATTCCAATAATAACAAGCAACAGTAATGCCCCTAGGACGTTCCTAATCTCGGTACCTGTGTATCGTGCCTGCGTTTTCGAACCGAATTTAGGAGCAAAATAAACTAGTCTGCCATAGTGTAGCAAGAATAGTGGATCTAGGATTTGTTTTTTCAAATCAATTTAATAAAATACTAAGGGGGATGTGTGGTGTTACGTGAATGGATAAAATAAGAAATGAGTACTTTTTTTTTGGATGGGAAATCATCAAATAACCCCCCCGCTCTTGGCGGAGTGGGAGGGAGTGTCAGATTACTGACTAAAACCCATCCATGTTTCTTCTTTGCCCTTCTTGTTCCAGGGCCGCGGTATCTCTTTGGAACAGTCCCGCAGCCCCGGCAGGCATCGGCCCTTCCTTTTGCTGACATCTCTTTGAGGCGCGCGTGGAATACGAACGCGCCGTCGACACGGTCTGTCGTCATAAGATGGACGGACGGTGAGCTAGCCCATTACTCACCGTCCACAGGCCAGAAATTAGTACTTGAGAAGAAGTCTGAAAGTGGCGCCGGTGACTGAAAAGTTGTGTGGTAATCGGTTTATGGTAGAAACATGTGATGCGGAGGAATGAGGAAAATGTCGTGAGGAAAGTTTTGAGCATGAATGTGGATGGGTATAAAAGTAGAGGAAGATTATAGAAACGACGGATGGACTGTGTGAAGGATGATATGGCAGAAAGGAGGAGTCTGATGAGATGATGAGTAATAGAGAAGTATGGAAGAAGAAGACATGCTGCGCCGGCCCTAAATAAATTAGGATAAGGACAAGAGAAATATGATGATGATTATGATCTTTTTAAACATTATGAACGATTAAATAACTAAAAAAATGCATAAATATACTCCACTTTTATAGTTTTTTTAGTTAATTTAATAGTTTTTAGTTCTAATAATGTGTCAAATAGTAGGATTTGGATAATTAATTTGTTTTTTGAGGAGCAATAGGTTGAAAAGTGGCCTAAAATAAAATATATTAAACCTATTGAATCATTTATGATTCTTTCTTAAAATGTACATGAGCATGAGTTTTCTAAGAATACGTTATTTTATTCAGAGAAACAATGAAACAGAAATAAGAGCCAATAGGAATAAATAAGTAATTCGATCATTTATTTCATTAGTGAAAGAGAATCTTTCTGCGAAATTCGCCTTTGACCTTATCTTATTACGTTACCAGTAAGTGTTTTCGAGCCATAGGTACTTTCTTGCGTAGGCTAAACCGGGTCTAAATCCGCTCTTAGCTCACTGTTTATCTACCTACACTGTGCCTTCGGCCCTGATGGGGTTTAGCGACTGTTAACCACTAATCCGTGAAACCTCGACAGTTTACATTAAACTTAGTTTAAACTTGACGAAGATTACCTTTGGTGCCAAGTTCTTGCCGCATAGTGCCCCTTAGCCGTTCTATAATTATTGTTTATTAAGTTAAGACAAAATCGGGTACACTAGGCTTTCAGTGGGCAGTGTACACCGTTGAGAAAATTATGGGTGGGTGTATTATTTGGAGCAGAAATTGGTGTTGGACAACAATTCTGTTTGGCACTTGTTACGCATCGGTGTAACAGGGGGATCGGTTATAACGCATCGGTGTAATAGAAGGAATGCTGACTTCAACTGACACCATTACTGCGCATCGCAACCGCGGCCGACACGAGGCGCGACTCAGCAAATGCGTCACTAAATCACGCCAGTTTAATTTCACAATAATTTCCTGTCATCACGTCATTAATTATGCTTATAAAAATATGGATTCCTGGTACTAACAACGACCAATTATATTATCATAACTTTAGAATGTATTAAATATTGTCATTCATCATCTGCCTAGCCTTTTCCCAACTATGTCGGGGTGGGCTTTCGGTGTAACCGGATCCAACTGAATACCAGTATTTTACATGGAGCGACTGCCTATCTGACTTCCACAAACCAGTAGTACTGGGTAACATGGTACCCCTTGGTAAGACTGGTTGTCAGACTTTCGGCCCACTGACTACCTGTAACGACTGTCAAAGATCTACAAATGTTAGCCGGAACCAACGGCTTAACGTGCTTTCCGAGTCACGGAGGAAACTCGGTATGTAATGGGTGGTCACCCATACACAGACCAACCTAAGCAAGCACAGCTTAACCTAAAGATCGCCACGAATAAGCCACGAGCTCCTCTAATATTAAATATTGTAATTATTTTATCATTAGAATCGTCTTAAGTAAATTGTTTATTTCTGCATCCTCCGGCTCCGTCAAGTTCACATAATTTGCGATCAACAAATCATTTATAATAGTTCCTATAAGCTCTGTACCCTATGGAATTCTCCACCACAAAATTTAACTAAATTTGCGGTGATTTTCCCTCCGAAATTCTCAGCAGTTAAGGAATTTTGCACAAAATGGTTTTATTCAACATTTCATGTCTCTAAATCTAACATTCATGAATTTAAGAACTTTATTAAGCAGAAGATTGCTGTCTTCTAATAACAAGCATAACCAGATCCAGACAGAAGATTTAACTTGTCAACTTATTTGTCCTTATACCGTCATCGTGTCTGTCTATGAAGAGCATGTTTTGTATATAACAATACCGCCAGCGTGTCTGTCTTTAAGAACATGTTTTGTATATAACAAGGCCTATTTACAACCATATAATTTGATATTTTCTTTCTTCTTTCATCTAACAATGACTTTAATCTAATTTACTTCGTGCTCTACAAGAATATTCTGAAAGGCATTTTCTAAAATCCAAAAAACTTTTAGTAATATTTCGTTGTAATTTTACACAAAAAAGTCTAGGCCTGTTGAAATAGAAATGTTTTATTGGCTATGATACAATTTTCAACAATACTTTGCTCCTAGCAAAGTTTTGAATAAACATGTTTATTAAAAGCAAAATTTATTTACAAAGACCTTAGACATGAGTGATTTTTGTGATCTGATTAAAAGGATCTTCTCTAGACTGATTGCCTCGTTGGTCTAGTGCTCGCAAGCGCGACTGCTGAGCATGAGGTCCTGGGTTCAATTCCCGAATCGGGCAAAGTGTTACTGGATTTTTCCATCAGCAATTTCTCAGAAGCAGCCATGGAGTCTGGACTTGTGCCCAGACTCCATGGCTGCTAAATAGTGTTGACAGCAATAGGCTCGCTCCCTATTACACCCAGGTAAAACATAACTGGTGAAATTTGGGTGTACTATTAGGTACACATCTGCATAACCCTTCGGGGATTACAGGCGTGGTGTTATATTATGTCTTCTGTAGACTTGTATAGGTATGCGAAGACATTTAGATGTACTTGTGTGCTTGTGTACAACTTAGAAGTGCTAAACTGGCCATTGCTAGCTCGGCTAGTTCTGGAGTTTTTCAAGCCTCGCCTTTTATCAACTATGCTGGGGTCGGCTTTCAGTCTAACTGAATACAGTTGAATACCAGTATTTTACATGGAGTGACTACCTATCTGATCTCCACAACCCTGTTAGTACTGATTGTAAGTCTTTCGATCTGAATGACTGTCAAAGATCTGCAAAATAAATGACAACCGGAACCAACGGCTTTTACGTGCTTTCCGGCACGGAGGAAACTTAGTAACGGATGGTTACCCATCCTATGACCGACCTAGGTAATCTTGGTTCATCTTGAAGATCGACCCGTGCGGCTGTTATTATTAAGCTACGAGGTTCCTCCATCCGTTCCGTCTCGTATTAGAGTATTTTGTCATAAATGTCAATTTATTATTACATTTTGCTTCTCTATGATCTATTCTATGACATTTTTACTTCTCTGTAGTGTCTTCAATGTCTTTGTAGGTAGGTACTCAGATTTCGGAGTGTTTCTCTTTGTTTGTTTAAGCTTTGAGTGGGCGTTCAATTATCTTCTCTAGATTAATTTCTAGGTCGAATAACCTTAATGTGGCTTAACTTATTGCGGCTTTTAACAGTCGCAATAGGCTGGGTTCTGAATTTAATTATCTGTCTGCCAAAGTGATATTCTTGCTTTAATTTCGTCAAACTCTGTGTTTTTTTTTCTCGTTTGTGGACTTTATGTCTACAAGCTTTTTTTTTTTTTACGGTTGGCAAATCATCAAATAACTCCTCCCGCTCTGGGTGGAGTGGGAGGGAGTGTCAGACTTTTACTGAGTAAAACCCATCCATGTTCCTTCTTTGCCCTTAGTGTTCCAGGGCCACGGTATCTCTTTCGAACAGTCGCGCAGCATTTCTACAAGCTTGCTTTTGTTTTTCGTCTACAAAGGAATTTGAATACTAGAGAGGCTATCGGAAGAGAAGATATGTCTTAGAAGAACTGTGATTTCTTGAAATTAGTCAAGTCATTTGGCAAAATCACATAGAAGTCAAGTTTGTCACGTTAGGCCTACGTAATGCCTGATATTTTTTCACTATATAATACAATTTGAGGCCAACCAACGCTGATGTAGTTGCTAAATAAATTTATGTTAATTCTCTTTTCCGTATAGCTCATATTAATGATCTAAAATTGATGAAAATCCAATAATTTCAAGCATCATCTGCCTAGCCTTTTCCCAACTATGTTAGGGTCAGCTTCCAGTCTAACCGGATGCAGCTGAATACCAGTATTTTATATGGAGCGACTGCCTATCTGACCTCCACAATCCAGTTAGTACTAGGTAATACGATACCCCTTGCTAAGACTGGTTGTCAGACTTTTTGGGCCACTGACTTCCTGTAACAACTGTCAAAGATCTACAAATGACTGCCGGGACCAACGGCTTAAGGTGTTTTCCGGGGCACGGAGGAACCTCTGTATGTAATGGGTGGTCATCCATCCACGGACCTATCTAGACCAGCGTGTCTTAACCTAAAGATCGATCCGAGCGGCTTTTATTATTTAGCCACGAGCTCCTTATTAATCAAATTAAAATTAATATTCTACAATAACCTTTTATTAAAACAAAGACCTCACAATCAGATCTCCAGCTGTGTTCCCTCACAACATAGCATGTTTGTGTTCATAATATAGGAGGTACACGGTTGGCTGGAGATGTCCTCAATGAATGCATTGTGTACCTTCCTCCTTCCATTGTTTCCCCAGTACGTGAGGGTTATACCCCCCGGAGCCGAAGGGGTTGTTAGCAAGGCTCGTCTTGATCCTTCATGGGATAACATGTACAGGGATTTTAATGGGGTGATAATATTATTATTGTGATGTTGGTTTTGGGTAATTGCTTGTTTTTATTTTGGGATTGTTACTGTGGCTTTTGTCTTACTTTTTCAAGTTCTATTTTAAAATAATTGTGTCTTTGCTCCTCGTTTGGTAGTTCTTTATACAAGGTGTAAACGGACGCTTCACGAAGCCGTCAACCAAGTATTTTGTACATGAAACTACGCAAAAAATTTTGCTTGGAAATGACTTTTTTTTGGTGTGAAATATCACGTTTTACGGTAGTACTTAATGTAACGCACTAAATTTTTTCATGAAATTTTTCATAGGTTATTTTTTTTAAATCAACTGTTCCATACATTTTAACCGTGTAGGTATTGCACTCTTGTAAGAAACAGTTGGAGGGCTCAAAATGATGTAATGGTGTCCCTTCCACCCCGTATAGTTCACTTCTGCTTAACCCTTAGGGCAATTCAGAGTTAATGTCATGTTTTATTAAAAAAAACTCCATAAATTTTTCTCCCTAATAAAATAAAGTACACAGTAAAATTGTAAAATTTACCGCAGATAACGAGACAGAATATTGTGTAAAACGTCTCCGGTGGGCTGTTCGTCTTGCCCAGTAGCAGCTGGCAACACTGGCATTACTGGCAACAACACGCGAAGGCGCGATTAAACAGACACCGTTTTTAAAATCTCAGACAATAATGTAGAATTTACGAGGCGTTCTTTGAAACAGTTTTGTTGTACGGTTGAAATTAATTTAATAACTGAAGACGTTGTTTTGATTGAAAAGTTGCTCGTTATTTTTTTATGACGCGTCCAAATTACTGATGTAATTTAATGTAAGATATGGATAATGTGCAGGAGGAGCTCGTGGCTAAATAATAACAGCCACTCGGGTCGACCTTAAGGTAAAGACGCGCTTCGCTAGGTTGGTCCGCGGAAAGCACGTTAAGCCGTTGGTCTCGGCTGTCATTAGTAGATCTTTAACAGTCGTTACAGGAAGTCAGTAGGCCGAAAGTCTGACAAACAGTGTTACCAAGGGGTATCGTGTTACTCAGTACTAACTGGGTTGTGGAGGTCAGATAGGCAGTCGCTCTATGTAAAATACTGGTATTCACGTGAGCCTCGTGAGGGTTATTTTTAGCTTTCTGAATATTTTCCACCTTCTATAAACATTTTACCGTCGGCACATTGCTGCTATTTGCCATATACGGCACACTGTGCAGATTATTGGTTATCGCAGAATATTATTTCAAGCGCATATAACTTTACGATGTAGTTATTTTCTTGAATTTACTGCTTTTTGGTATATTTTACTGTTGTATTACTGTTCGATTCATCGAAATCTTTTCAGCAGCATAAAAATGCAACGAATAACCAAACAAACGCTCTTAAAGTAAATATTAAACAGGTTTTAAAAAAACGCTTTTAAAAACTAACATCAAAGTGTTTTAATAACAACAAAACCTTTATAAGTACGCTACACAAAGGCGCAAAATAGCTTGGCAAAAAAAAAATCTGGATACTGTTTTTTAAGCACGTTCTACCGGAGTGACTAAGCTCTATTTGTTTGTTGTATTTTCACAGTTGTTGGAGTTTTTCCGTTTTTATTACCTACAGGTGCAGACAACGTAAGTCTTTTAGTTTTATAAAGGGGATCTGTGTTTCTTCTGTTAATACTGAATTCTAATTTGTAAAAGCTATGCTGTAATTGCATTTGGGGATCGAGATTTCGCGAGATTCCTTTTTAATTGTGATGTGGAAAGTGGATCTTTGTTTTATGTTTAAGCTGGTTTGCTCACTGTGAAATAAATTGGAGTGAGTTTTTAGTGTTGCGTACCCTTTCATGGCCCTACGTCGAGGTTCCGTATGTAGTTTTCTTTAGTGCTAAGGGTGGTACTAAAGTTTAGTGCCTGCTTTATGTACGCGGTCTAGTGATTTAAGAACTCTGTTTTTTTAAGGTCTTCAGTAAGATCAGGATGGAGTGAGATTGGTTGTAGTATAGTCTAGGTATCATGGACACCATTTTTTACATGCAGTGACTGTCCATCAAAGCCCAGTTACTGGGAAATACGATACCCCTTGTTCAAACTGTGATTTACGGACTTCTTGATTAAACGCAACGACTGTCAATCTGGTTTAACGTATTTTCCGAGACACATCTCGCTCGAAATATGTACGTTCATATTTTGATCTAATTCACATAATTTTTATATCCAGCATTTTAATTTATTTTTGCACAGTATTAATTTTAACGAATAACAAACATTTTAGTTATGTAACACCTCTAAAAACAAGCATTTACCATTTGTATCATATCAATCATAATAAAAACGAGCAGAGTACATTTAAAAATAAACCAATTTAACCGACCTCGTTACACAATTCCACTCTTATTTTCAGGTTTTTTTGACTGTTCCAACAGAATTTGTTAAAAATATAGTACGAGCACTACGCCATGACAGTGTGTGTTTAATATTAAATATACGCATTGCACAGCGCTGTTTCTGATACATCGTAAAAATTCACGAAACGTCGGTCATTCGGTTTTACGGTCGGCATGAGGCTGTGTTCAGATGGGTCGAGGCAAGCAACTGTCAGCGAGTTGCCCTGAGTTATAGGGACACTTTTTTGTTGGTTTTCTGAGGCACGTGCGCTACGGAAGGTTTTTCCTTTTTTTATTATTTATAGGTCTAGTCTTTTTGGGTAGTTTATTGTGGCCCGTTTTGTTTAGCGGAGCTGATCTTAGCTAGTGAACAGAACAACTACATACGTACTTAAGAGTGATGATCGGTTTTGCTTAACCCGAAGCGATTGCTGTTTAATTTTGTTAAATAAACATTGAAATATCTGATCTTCTGTAGTCACAACTCCCTTTAGTTAACATTCAGACTTGTGTTGAGTTTTATTAATACACAAATTGATTTATTTCACTAGTGAATCTAAATTGTCATTGTTCTCCTGACAAAAACGCAGTAAAATCTTTTGTAAATAAAAAAAATACTCATAAGACTTCAGTGAAAATTTATCTCAGGTTCAGTAAGAAATAAATAATATACCAACACTATCCTAAAGTTGAAACGAAAGGATCACTCGCAACATCTGAACCCACCATTACAAGTCGTAGAGATGTGCTGAATTTTTGACTGACTCACGTGTTTTTTTGTACATTTTACGGTCGTGTAGTGGGTACGTTTATGTTTTATGACCACCACTAGCCCGGGTTACCGTATAGGGGCTGTTTCCTTTTGAACTTTTAATTGAGTTAAGAGTTTCGACGGGTAGACGCGTGAAGAGTTTTTCGAAGTGTGATGGGTGTTCCAATTTCGATAGCCTCGTTCCCATGTGTGCTTATATCGCTTTTTTATTAGGCTCCGTACAGGATATTTATAAGTGACTCGATATAGAGGAAGTTTCTTTTTTTTGTGTGTGCGTTATTGGCTGTGCTTCTAGATGTGAATAAAACCTGTGTGTTCTTTGTGAGAGTTTTTTTGAGAATTTTGTTGTAAAAGTCAAGATAACTAATTTAATTTTAACAATGTCTCTTGTTTGTTATGTTTTGTAGTTGAGTTAACTTATTTTTTTTGGAGATTCGACACTTTATTTTAGAAATACAAGACTAAATTAATACCACTGGAATTTGATCAAATTAATTTAAAGTAGAAGGAAAGAAATTGAAGATTTTAAGAACACTTGACTGCGTCCAACGCGCCCTGGACGGTCTGCCACGTTACTTCGATGATATGATATGATAAGATAGGAACCATCATAACATTCCAACCCCTCTTTGGGTCCATCTGATGAATTTGAGAAAACACCATTCCCACGGAAAAGAGGCACGCATGCCAGCTGGTAATGCTATACCTCGTTCTGACTCAAAACGATGATGACTGAAGGAACCTATAATTTGCGTAGCCCTTTCCTACGTATGAGTCGGCTTCAAGTCCAACCGGATGCAGCTGAATACCGATATAGTATTTTCTATGGAGTGTACTGCCTATCTGACCTCCACAAACCAGTTAGTACTGGGTAATACGATACCCCTTGGTAAGACTGGTTTTCAGACTTTCCGGCCACTGACTACCTGTAACGACTGTCAAAGATTTACAATTGACTGCCAGGACCGACGAATGAACGTGTTTGCCGAGGCACGGAGAAAACTCGGTACCAACATAACCTGAAGATTTACCCAAACGGCTGTTATTATTGTAATAAAAACAATAAACAAAAGAAACCCGTACAAATCAGATTAAAACACACATAAATCATTACTCTAAACTTTACAAGGCACTAAATCTTCCTACAATCTGCCATATACTCGCATACGTCCGAAGTTAACTACTAAAGAAAATTGTTCACGTGAACGCGGACTAAGTTCTGCGCTGAATCGGACGAATTGCGAAGTCCCGATCTCTGGTGATTTTCAATAGAGAAGTAATTCAAAGTTTGAAAGCGACATACGGAATTTATTACGACATGTTTGAGTTATTTCGCTTGTTGATGTTACAGTAAAAGGGGATATCTTTCCGAGTTTAGACTTGTTCGTATTAGGATTGTTATTTGAATTCTGAAATGTGTTTTTGATAGGTACGTTTGTAAAGTATGACATATTATGTAGAATAACAAACTTTTGGTTAAAGGAGCTCGTGGGTAAATAATAACAGCCGCTCGGGTCGATCTTCAGGTTAAACCGCGCTTGCCTAGGTCCGTGAATGGGTGACCACCCATTGTATACAGAGTTTCCTCCGGGACTCGGAAAGCACGTTAAGCCGTTGGTCCAGAGATACCGCGGCCCTGGAACACAAAGGGCAAAGAAAGAACATGGATGGATTTTAGTCAGTAAAAGTCTGACACTAAAGAGCGGTGAGGGGGGGAATATTTGAAGAATTCACAACAAAAAAAAAAACCGTTCATCCAGCCTGCCAATTGTAGACCTTTGACCATCGTTACAGGCAGTCAGATAGGCCGAAAGTCTGACAACCAGTCTTACCAAGGGGCATCATCGTATTAGTACTAACTGGGTTGTCGGGGACAGACTGGCAGCCGCTCCATGTAAAATACGGTTATTTAGCTGCATCCGGTTAGACTGGAAGCCGACCCTAACATAGTTGGGAAAAGGCTAGACAGATGATAGTAAAAGAAGTCGTCTCAAACGCCCTTTATAGGTAGTTGTTCAGGGTCTGACTGTCTGTCTGTGTGAGTTTAAATGTTTTTAAACGCACCCACGATACAGGGGAAATTCCTAGAGTGGGGTTAAAACATCGCACAAAAATAATTCCTATAATATTTCGCCCTCACAATTTTCCCCCCTGATGTATAGACCATACTAAGTAGTTCTCAGAGTGCGGATGAGTTTGGCTCGGCTCCAGAGCCGGATGACTTGCTCCGAGTAACCAAACGTGAACGACGTATTAAACGGTTTTTAGAGTCCATAAAATGTTATTGGTACTTGATAGTGGCGATATTTTGATAGTAAACAGGTAAAATGAGGCGGGATTTAAATTTTATGGAGGTGAGATTAGTGAGGTGCATGCTGTTATGTGCTAAAGTTAAATTATATTGCGATGCATTAAAAAAGTGCCTCGTTAACTGCCTCGTTGGTCGAGTGGTCGCAAGCGCGACTCCTGAGCAGTTGCTCCTGGATTCGATTCCCGGGTCAGGAAAAAGTGTTATTATTATTTATTAAATGAAAGTTTATAAAAATCCTAACTTTTCATTTTTATTATTTATTAATTAAAGAACAAAACAAAATATAAACAGAGACATCACAAAAACCTCAATGGGTTTGTCCGGATGTTGAAACACTTTTAAGCTATCTTAATACTAACGTAGCAAATAATGATTGATAATTTATAGTTAACACATAGTTTATAACAAATTGTGAACAAAAACTTTTTTTTTATTGGGCTTTTACATCAGAAATTTCTCAGTAGCAGCCACGGTGATGAGGATGATGGCAATAGGCTCGCCCCCTTTCCCCTCGCCGATTCGAAAGGAAATCCGCATACCGCTTGTCGGACACAGCTGGCAGTATTCGCTTCTCAAGAAATCTGAGTGTCTCCAATCAAGGAATTTACAAGTCATCGAGTGATTTATTTCGCAAAGTGGGGTAAAGGTCAAACAAAATAAGTACTTGAAATACAGCTTGTTAAAATCATCGAGATTATTCAAGTTTATTTTTTGTTGAACATTGTAAGTAGCAAAACTACCTACAGCTAATTAATATTAATTTATTTTCTTTGAAAACGTCCTTGGTAAAGCCTCTTCCCGGATTTGAGACATTGTTGACCACTTAGAACCTTATTCCGTTTTCTGTGAATTTTCTATTAAAGAAAAACATTTTGTTGATGTAAGATTGTTTACACAATGGGCAATATTGGACATGACGAGGAAATTGACTTCAGGCACTACCTCGAAAATAAATTGTAACTTGACTGATCTACTAAGCGAGCGAAAGTGATGTCATTAAGTGTAAAAAACTATTTTTTTTCCCCTAAATAAGGTCATAAAATTGAAGTTATTTATCAAACTGTGTATCAAAAATAGCAATTTTCATCTGTAGATCAGTCAAATTATTGTGACTATCTAAAAAGAAATTGTTAGACAACACAGCATCCACACTACTCAATAGTGTGGAAGCTGTGTTGTCTAACAATTTCTACGTACGTACGTACGTAACTATCGAAAATCACTTTTAGTTGAATCACAAAGCTAGTACTCAAAGATTTCAGATTCAAAGGTAAACCTAGTCGAAAATACTCAAAAACTTAAACCCTACTACCTTTGTTCAAGGAGTTCCAACCCCCAAGTTTTCCCGCTGTCTCGTCCAACACTTTACCCAGTTAGACCAACACAATGTTGCTACAAAATTATTAATCGAGTTTCATCAAACTTGTAACTTGCAAAGTTGTAACTCAATCAAATTATGCGCACACCCTGTATTGCAGAGAGAACACCCTGTGTAGCCCACTCTAAGATTCGCGTTCATTAGGCGGTGCTCATTTAGTGAGCATGTGACCTATATCAGCCGGTGTGGTATCTGGGGTGAGCGTATTCATTAAATTATGTTTTGGTTTTAAAAGTTGATGATTAATTTTAGTCTCTTGGTTGCAGTTATGTTTAATTATAGCTCTGGCAACGATCACATCTAATTTGAACTAATATTGTTACAAAAAGGTAAAATTTGTTTGTTAGTTTGTATGTAGGTAGAAATCTTCGGAACTACTGACCTGATTCCGAAAATTCTTTGTCTAAAGGGAAGCTACATTGTCCCTAAGTTTCATAGGCTATATTTAAAGCCGGGAGCAAAAGCTAGTTACTAATATAAATGTTAAATTTTGGGAGGATGGATGTATGAATATTTTTTCGTTACTCTTTCACGCAAAAACTGCTGAACGGATTTTTAAGGAACTTAACAGAAGTATAGTTTATACATTAGAATAACACATTCTATATTTTTTTTTTTTTTTTTTTAATATGTGGTCGAAGCGGCGGGTAGAAGCTAGAAGAAGATTTGTATATAAGCTCATATGGTACATAACATACAATGTTATAAAGATCTTCCTTCAAATCGTGATGTAACAATGTTTGCTTAAGGTGGAAGCGCCAAGTAGCCACGATATTAATTATACCATGTACGTACGCCTTTTTTTTCGGATGGGAAATCATCAAATGACCCCTGCCGCTCTGGGCAGAGTGGAAGGAAGTGTCAGACTTTTACTGACTAAAACCCATCCATGTTCCTTCTTTGCCCTTTGTGTTCCAGGGCCGCGGTATTTTTTCGAACAATCCCGCAGCCCCGGCAGATGATGACCCTGACTGACATTGACCTGCAAATTGCAAAAAACCTCAGAAAAATTGAATTTCGCAGGCTACCGTGGAACCAGCATAAATAAAAAGAGTTATTACCTGTTACAGGGCAAGCTACATTATTCTAATGGAGAATTATGGAAATCTAAACGTATGGACTTTCCGATATATTGGCTAGTTGCCCAGTTTTAAACTGCACTGTCACGAGCTACACGAAGAGGAAACTTGTATTGGGATATTGCTTTGTTATTAATGGACAGGTTATTAGGTGGGGATAAATTGTTACGTATTTTATAGCAACACAAGGAGGAGAAGTTCGGTTAAGCCGTGCTTGCCTAGGTGGGTCTGTGGATGCGTGACCACCCATTCCATACCGAGTTTCCTCCGTGCTTTGGAAAGCACGTTAAGCCGTTGGTCCCGGGTGTCATTTGTAGATCCTTGACTGTCGTTAGGTAGTCAGTGGCCCAAAAAGTCTGACAACCAGTCTTACCAAGGGGTATCGTATTACCCAGTACTAACTGGGTTGTGGAGGTCTGATAGGCAGTCGCTCCATGTAAAATACTGGTATTCAGTTGCATCCGGTTAGACTGGAAGCCGACCCCAATATAGTTGGGAAAAGGCTATGCAGATGATGATGATTTTATAGCATCACAGAAGATGTGGAATGACACATATGAGCCTGCATCGTTCTCCCTGTTGGGATACAGGCATATTCTCTGTCATAGGAAATGGCCTAAATCCATCACGCGACTCCAGTGTAGATTTGTATATGTCACATGTCTTGAATGTTTGGGTCCATCCCGTTTCCTCACGATGTTTTCCACCACCGTTTTGAGAGTAGTGGTGATGCAGTAAATGAGACAAAGTAAAGCTCTTGGAGTCGAACCTTCTTCATCAACTCCTAAGTCACTTGGCACATATGGCTTACTTCTTCTTGTCTAACCGATGTTATTTTCTTATAACACAGTTTGGGCCCACGTTTATTGCAGCGGCAGAGGCGCTATTCAGGTGGTCGTATGCAGGTGGTCGTATGCAGGTAAACGGACACCTGGGACACTCCAGCAGGTGGAGCGTAGTTTGATCCGGAGCGCTGCACTCTCACATGGCCAATATAGCTTTTTGTGTAACTTCACATTGATTTACGATAAAATTTTGAGATAAAACCTCCTTTCGACTCTCTCAAACTCCTAAACACCACAAATATTCGTAATGCACAATCTCCCATAACTTGCACCATGAGCTAGCATGCGTTGTACAGTGTACAACAGTCACCCTTTTAGTACGACAGGAGTTTTAGTAGGCCGAGCGTTTGTGGGTGCATTGTGGCCTCCTCTCGCTACTCTGAGCAGTGTGTTTGTGTGTGTGTTTGTACCTGTGAATGTTAATTTGTGTGGTTTCGAATTAATTGTAGAACTGTTGGACTGCGGTGTTGATCAGGGATGGGTGTTTTATGACTGTATTAAATGCGGTTTAATTTATGTGTTATCGATTAGGATTATGTTTATATAAAAATATATACTCGTTCTTGAGGAATTTTGTGTCGTATCGTTACAAGTTTTTTTATGAGTGGAACTCAAACTCAAACTCTAAGTGTTTATTGCACTTATTTGCACATTTAGTTGTTACGTATATATATCAGTAAGTTTCAAAATGAAACCCGGTTAGGCTCGGCAACATAATATTGGACAAAAAAAGCATTCAGTGAGTAGGTACAATGGATTGCAAGTTTGGTAAACAAATATTATTATTATCTATAATATTACTAGTATTAGGTTTATGTAGTTATTTTAATTAATATCATGAGGTTATTAAATTATTTTACTTACGTGTATAATGATACGATACAAACGTGGGCTAACCAACACGTAGTGCAGGTAGTCGGATGTCATATAATACATATATAAAAAATTGATTTCATGACATGCCCGGTAACCTCATAATGTTTTTCTTGACCGTTTTGATAGCAGTTGTAAGGAAATAATAGTTTATCTGACACGTAAGTTGGGGCTCTAAACAATGGGCCACCATGACTGCTCCCGAAACAAAACAAAAAAAGCAATAAATTCTTTCACATTTACAACAATCACCAAAAATAACTACACCCCCGACATACCAAACTTATTTATTAAACACACAACACACGCTGAACAACGTTATGCAAACTAAACACCGAAACATTCAGTAAACGCACCGCACACGCCTTCACCACGCAAATATTATGCTAATACAATTACATAAGTTTTTATTACACAAACAGTGAAAGAAACTGTATTATATAAAGGGGAACATTGTATCGAAACAATAAAGTAAACTTTGTAAGTGAAAAGTTGGGCGAAGTTGGCAGGGTACAGTCAACAGCTAAGATTTTGGTAAAGAAGCCAATTATTTTTGGGTGTGCCAACTTAATTTCTTGACAATCAAATACAGAAGAAAAAAAGAAAAATTGATTATTTTGCACAAGTAAGACAACAGCATAAAACAATGTTATACCTACATACACTAATCTAGAGTAGAGAAAAGCCTAGTATTTGAAAAATAAAAATATTAAATCGCAAACGGAGTAAAATGACCTTAATACTAATATTAACTTGATTTAGCAAAAACAAAAGTTTTATCAGTCTAAGGTCATTTAGGAACAGTCACAATATGTAGTTAAAAGTTTCACAATATTGTTTATTACTTCATGACAGGGCAAGTCACAACAGAGTTGTCATATTAGCAGTTATTACATAGCTATTTCACACAGATAATCTCATTATTAACTAGCAAAGTTATAACAATGTATAAGCATGGACTTGTCCCAGACTGCTACTTTTTCCTTCATCATGTCGCACTGCCGGTTGCCTCAGGTTATAAACACGTCATACCTACTTTTTTTTTTCAAAACACATTTTAATATACCTAATTTTATAGACAAAAGTACACCTTTGTGTGTAAGACTGTACCGACTGTACAACGAGAAAAAAAAGTGTGTTTTCGCTTAAATTTCGTGAATTAATGCGGATTATAAAAATAAAGTAGTGGGGGAAGATGTTCTTAAAAGGGGGGAATATGTTTTTCGTAATGCACATAAAATTTTGTGCGAAGAGTTTAAAGCGAAGATAAGGGAAACGGGCTCTATAATGCTTCCATAAGGAAGTTGGTTTTGGTAAATAATATTTTAACTTTTTGCGTTATTTACTTAGCATACATAACAGCAATAAATAGACAGCCAGTCTTTTCGAGGAGGCATTATATAACCCAGTAACTGAGTAATGTAGGCAGTGGTTCCTCTTGCTTGTTGCACTTGCCTTTGTCAGCTGGTGTTGTGACAGTGAAAACATGACCAACGCGCTGAGTAACGTTTATAGATCTCGACCTTAATAAATGCCGTGACTGTGATCACATCAAGAAAATAAGAGAAAAAACTACATTTCATTATTAATCAGTTTATTTCAGATCAAATTAGTCCATACAATTACAAATTATACAAACACAGTGAAAAAATACTATATAATAGACAATTAAGTTAAATTATTAATATTAAATTACTACAATTATTATAGATCATATTATAACAGCAAACATTTTAAAATCTAACAATTTTAGGGAAATTAAAATGACGTAAATTATGTAGGAACAGAAGAAAAATAACAAGATTTTCTTGAAAAAGACAAGCTTTTACTAAAATAACAGAGTAAAACACAAGAAACGCGAATAATATACTGGTATCCCTGAAAATAATAAGTAATAGCAGGAGAAGTGGCTCGTAGCAAGCTTGACGGTACTGGCAGTATACATTATACCCGGGTCACTAACCCTTTCACTGCAGACGCAAGCCTCGTTGTATAATGTGGAATTAAAATTAATTATTTTACTGAATATAAGCTTTTATTTTAAACAAAAGTTTGTTACTTGTATGGTACTTTTTTGGGTTCAGGAAGAGATGATTACAAAAACAATTGGACAGATTATTGCGAGAACTGAAATAAAATATTACTTTTATTGCTAACAAGTGAATATTTACATTATATACAAACTACAAATCTATAATAGTAAGAAAAAATAAAAAATGTACAAGTATCAAAACGGTTACAGGGCGTCAAAAAATTCGTCCACATCGCTATCAACAGGAAAAGTGCCCAGAAGGCTGGCAGCATTGCCACGTTGGATGGCAATGCTGATTCTTTGGCCAAATATTACTTGAATCTTTTATTTTAAAAAGTCTGACAACCAGTCTTACCAAAGGGTATCGTATTAACCAGTAGTAACTGGGTTGTGGAGGTCAGATGGGCAGTCGCTCCGTGTAAACTACTGGTATTCAGCTGTATTCGGTTAGATTGGAAGCCGACCCCAACATAGTTGGGAAAAGGCTAGGCAGATGATGACTTGAATCTTTTATTTAAATTGGCAACAATGTAGGTTTTACAAAGGGTCGACAGAAAGTCTACGATTTGAAAAGGCTTCTTTTATTTTCCAAAAAATCTGGGTAATTGACACAGAGTCTGGAACTGGAGCTGTGAATCTGAGTCGGGACCATAATCGCCTTGGAGACGGTTCAGGACAGTTTCCTACCCCATTACTACCCTTTGCTATCAGGACTTGAGAAGTCCACGGAAGTTTAGGCAAAATAAATCAAGAGAGTACATAACCATCAAACTCTTATTATTTATATACCTACCTACCTGCTGACACCCCCTAAAAAGGGTAAGTGTCACAGTTGGCAGTGTGTTTTTTTTTGCTGAAAATTGCACCTTAACTAACAGATTACTAGGTTTTTATTGCCTTCCTACATTACCAAAATTTAACCACGACAATATCCCAGTCTAAATACCTTGCATACACATGAACACACTAAATGAAGAACGTGTTTACAGTGTCACGAAATATTATCAACATGTGCGCACAATTACACGCGCGTATTATTACACCTGCGCGTTATTATACCGCGCGCAGCTAATTCTGTGCGCAATTAAGGGTTATAAGGATGCGTTCGCACTAAGCGACATTGTCGGACTGTGTTAGCTGAAATTTTGGGTACATAGTTGTAGCCGTAACGTGGCTATGAAATGGCAGTTTCGTGTGTAGCTGGTAGGTAGGTATATAACATTTAGTGTTCGTGCTATGCAGTTCATTTAAATATTTTGTAGGTGAACATACGGGGTGTAAACAGACCCTTCACCAAGCCGTGAACCAAGCATTCTGTACATCAAACTAAGTAACTTTACGCAAAAAAATTTACTGGGAAACGACTTTTTTTTTTGGGGTCAAAAATCACGTTTGACGGTAGAACTCAATATAAGGCACTCAGAACATTTTGCTGATGGATGGATTGAATAGTACGAGGGTCGTGGAGGTGTTTGAAGTAAACATGTTACATTAAAAACATGTACTTTAAAAAAAAGTTGGGAAAAAGTTGGAACTTTGACCCCCAATATCTCCGTAACTAGAAGGTTCCCAGGTACGGTCTAGAACAAAAAAATGATCGCATTGATGGGGAGAGCAAATGCCTTTCGGCTTCGTTAAGGGTCTTTTTACACCCTTTATACGGTAGATTTGGTTCGAGTTTCAAAGTTCAGTTTATTCTTCTCATGGTTTTTCTGACATTGTCAAGACAAAGAGTGCTCATAACACATTCTTATTAATTATTAGCGACCCGCTCTTGCTTCGCACAGCGCCACCTATCGGATCCAAAACTATATCTTATGTAGTCTATATTTTAAGTTAAGCTTCTAGTAGTAGAACGGTAAAAACTGCGTTCAAATCCATGCAGTAGTTTTTGCGTGATGCGTACAAACAAACGGACAGACAGACAGGCAGACAGACAAAAATTCTAAAAACTGTTGTTTTGGTTTCTGTTGCTCTAATAAAGACCCCCCATATATTAATTTTTTCAATATCTTCAATGTACAGACATCGCCCTGTAATTTTTTTATCATACATGTGTATAGATTCTTAATAGTTTCAATGATGTAATCTGACATCCCCCTCCGGTTCTCAAAATAGACTCCTAGCGGAACACCAACTGCCATAGCCCACTTGGAAGACTCTAAACCGACTTCGAAGTCAGGTAGGCCGCTGCAGGTACAATTTGGTTCAGTGGGGGTATTCTGATGAAGCTGAGAGCGACTGGATTCTTATTCCAAACCATGGCTAAAGAGTGTTTAGTGTTGATCAGAGATACTTGCCTGCTCTTCCTGACTGACCGACTCTTTGATAATTTTAAACTGCTTCTTGTGACAGCTGAGCAGAGAACAGAAAAGTTAATGATACTTGCTTGATCAAAATAATATTCAGTAGTATTTGCACTAGACTCAGACAGACACAATTCTACAATTCCTCTTCAAATCATCTTCTCATTTACAAGATTCAACAAAATATCTTCTACTATACATGTCCCACGGTTGGATAGCTGACAACTGCACGAGACAGCTGTATATACGATGTAGTTATATGCTTCCTATATATTATATATACTTGCATGTAAATAGCACACCCGGGTCACGTATCGGGCTCGTCTAATGAGATGCTTCACGCCTCGTGGTTGGTGTAAGCAGTGATAGTACAGTGATTTGTTTGACATTACATTTTTCTGAGTTAAGTTTTTTTTTCTGGAATGTAGGTTATTTTATGGCTATTCGGCTATATTTCTAATATCATCAAAATCGGTAAAGTTTCATACCTGTATAAAGCCATGAAAAGGCTACAAGGCTGCCATACAAAATAAACTAGAGTATAGTCCTTTAAAAGAGAACTTTAAAAGTAATTTAAGCATCGATCGTAGCACTATGTCATCATCATCATCATCACCATCATTCTCCTGACATTATCCCAATTTATTTGGGTTCGACGCAGCATGTCTTCATCTTCCATACTTCTCTATTTGAATTTGAATTCGTCATCTCAGAAGTAACCATATCATATTACACAGTCCATTCATAGTTTCTTCCTCCAATCTAATTCCATACTTCTCTCATTCTTGCATAATAGTCACTATGTAAGTACAATGTAATGAAATTGCCTCACAAAAAGCAATTGAGCAATATAACTTTAAACTATCCGACTGCCATTAAACAAGCCATAATAAACTCTGTGAATTAACAGCGCGACGATATTATAGGATTTGAATTAATTCGCGCCAATTAAGTTTTATTTCAATTTGATTTCGACCAATAAGTGCTAAAGCTGCCAGTTCATTTGCGCGCCCGCTCGGCGCTTTAAACGTATAATAAACGTTAAAATTTGATTTTACATTTGGAACATTAAATTCTATGCGCAGCCTGCGACTGATGTCTTTAATAATTTCATGCAAATATTGCCAGTATTTCACGTTACATTTTTTGAATAATATTTTCGTTTAACGTTTGAATTATCAAAACATTTGATTCCAATTTTATACAATCAAATTCTTTTTACTGTCAAAACAAAGGCTGTGATTTTAAAATCAGAATCAAAATGGCGGCTCAAAGCCGTTTGTTAGGCTGCATGCACACTATTCGTCATCCGCAAGTGTCATACGCTTGACATGTTGGTGACAAATGAATCTACATCAAAAACTTTCCCTTCCTTTGGCTTGGTCCTTGATTAAAAAAATATCAAGCATTCGCGTGAACGGAATGAGGTCCTAACTGTTGTCACACTGCGGGATTTCGTGGGCTTATACCAGTAATGAGTGACGGGCAAAGCTGCGCTAATTGGAAAGCCTGTCTGCATTAAAATGACGTCGTGTGATAGGTGCCGCGAATTTCAGTCGCAGCTTTAATGGGGTTTCACGGTTATTTTAATGACGCCGCATATTTTTATGTTGAGTTTTTATGAGTGACGGCTAGTTAATGGTTTTGCGTTTATTTCCGAGTTGTGTTTGCTGGTTCTGCACGTTTTGTTGTCGCGTGAGATTTGCTTAAGTTTGAATGGTGTAATTAAGTAGGATCGTAAAATTATGGAGTGAAAATGTGTGGACTAATAGCTTTAGAGCTGTAAAAGTATTTGTTTAGTGCAGTTTTTGCTTAAATGCGGTCACTGCTGGTATATTAATTTTACGACTAAAGTAATCCTTTAATTTTTTTTTTATCTGGTAAGAAACTTTTATGAATTTCATAGTTCCATTATTGTGTTTTATTTATTTTCTGGAATGGTCTTTAAAGGATTTATCTTAAAATATATATATAAATAATATAGCATTCTAAAGTAACGATAACTACTTTTTTTAAATGCTATAAATCTATTTAAAAGCATGCAGCCTTCGTGTTTACATTTATTATCGCACAAGTCCATAATTTCTCCACCCAAGAAAAAACCCAACAATTTAACCCCATTAAAAATCACACTCCCTGCAAATTACCTTCTTGCAAAATGCAACGTACTTCATAAAATAAGGTACCTAATAAACATTACTTTTATAGTCGTAATATTATAGAAAACTATTACTTAGTCGCAGTCGCAATAAACTAAGCTTTACATTGATAGTTCCACATTTAATTTATGCGATCATAAAATCTTTTGTCGCTCAATAGTGACGTCGTAAAATCTCCGATGTGAACGCTGCCTTATAGGTCGCGAGTCTGCACGGACATAGATGACACAAAATATTATAGAAACAGAAGGTTAATGAATAAAAACAGGCTTCCACACATAGACGCGTACGTATAGCGATCTCAAACAAATGACAGTCGCGACTGCGCTTGTACTCGTTGACCGTCAAGCGTTGTGTGCGTGCGTTTCCGCTTGTTGCATGGAATCAACCTTCTACATCCATCTGTTTTGTGCCCATGGTTCCGTATTTTATGTTTTTTTATTTATTCATGCAAGGGTTATAAAATTTAATTCGGAAATTGGACTGGGAGAATAACTGATGTAATTTTTTATATGTTGTGGTTCCCTACTTATATTATTATGTAGGTCAAAGCAATATAATTCGCAGTAGTGGTCTCGGCTTAGTAAAAGGCAATTCCTTGAGTGAATACGATAAAAAGCTTTGAGATTATGGCAAGAAAATGAAGCAAGATTTTCTTTTAACGGTAATAACAACATAATATCTCTGTTAGGCCAATATTCCCGACATAATAATTGTAGAGCTTTCTTTAAGGAGATTTATATTCTGCTATATGTATTGCGGGCTAATAATACTGTTATTTTATTGATAGGTATATTTAACACAATTATCATAACACTACTTATGATCACTGCTTTTTAATATTAGCTACTGCTCGCGACGTTTTTTCGTGACACATCATCATCTGCTTAGCCTTTTCCTAACTATATTGGGGTCGGCTTCCAGTCTAACCGGATGCAGCTGAATACCAGTATTTTACATGGAGTGACTGCCTATCTGACCTCCACAACCCAGTCAGTACTGGGTAATACGATACCCCTTGGTAAGACTGGTTGTCAGACTTTTTGGGCCACTGACTACCTAACGACTGTCAAACATCTACAAATGACACCGGGACCAACTTCTTAACGTGCTTTCCGAGGCACGGAGGGAATTTGGTATGTAATGGGTGGTCACCCATCCACAGACCAACCTAGGCAAGCATGGCTTAACTTAAAGATCGACCCCAGTGGTTGTTATTATTTAGCCACGAGCTATTTAGCATGACCTCCATGTCAGACGAATGAAAAAGTGGAATTATAAAGTTTCCGGTTTTCTCACACGGATCCCTAAAACTTAAAATGCCTTACTTACGTAAAATGGTCTGCACTAAAACGCTATCAAAAGACTGGAGTAAAGAATTAGCCCTCTTACAGCCTTGTATTCATTCCCCTAGGAAACATGAATACAGAATTACGTAATACCTGCGTTGGTGGCTCTTCCATTTTATACTGTATCCTATAATACAGGAAAAGTAAAAACTGCTATATTTGCATATCTTTTTTTTATTTTTTATTTTTTTTTCTTTTTTTTTCCTAGCCTGCTCTGTCCCACTCCTGGGCGAAGGCTTCCACTCCTTCCACTTCTCGCGAACCCGCGCATCCTCCTTCCAATTTGGACGGAACTTGGCCAGTTCGTCCCGCCATTCGTGGCCTGCCGCGACTGTTGCTGCCCGCCTGACTGTGTCAGGGCACCAATTTCACTGCTGTTTTGGCCCACAGTATGTCCCATTTGAGTTGGGCAGCTTTTTGAGCCACGTCAGCTACACTAGCTACTACTTCACTGTAGGAATTTCTCCTGTATCGTGGGTGTGTTCACATACATTTAAACTCACATACACAAACTGCCCGACCCGGTACAGCTACCTGTAGGCCATACAAATATTTTTCCCGTGCGGGAATCGAACCCGCGACACGCAGCACAGCAACCAATTGCTCAGTCACTGCGCCATCCCCGTCGTTTTGTTGTGCTGACCCATCTAGTTCCATTGGTGAAATTCTCTCTTAAAGACGTCCTTATAGACTCTCCATCATTCTGAAGTAACAAACAGTTTTCCTTGTAATTAAAGACGATTTTCGCGTGACACCCTCTGAGACGGGACGTCGAGCGAAACACGGGGTCAGCAATTTTTTAATGATTTGAGTTTACGACCCTTCTCACGCTATTATCGCTTTACCGACGGACAGACAGACGCGGCGTTTTATAATAGGCCATGTGACCGATGGGATTTCTTATCGGCAAAAACACAGCAATCATACAGCAATACTAAGGTAATCTTCAACCCCCATTTAACCCTTAGGCGATGAGTTTTAGGGTTTCGTGCCTCGGTTGTTGTCCATCTGTCTGTCTGTCAAGACCCTTATTCTCAGGAATGCGGTATCAGGTATCAAGTACTCAAGTCTGCTACCCCTTGGAACTGTGAAAAAATTAAATCTATAAGTCAGCGCAATCGAAAGATAAGACCGTTTATGCCGCATATTTTGCGATTTCGCATAGGTATCAAAACCTATACTGCCGTCCGCAAGCTATAATGCCGTTATCCAACAAAATCATATTTCGAGTAAATGACAAAAGAGCGCGCAAAAATAAAAAAATGATGCCGTTTCTTAACTATAACTCGTATGCGAGACTTATCGGTATCAAAAAATAGATCTAGTATTGCACTTTCAGATAGCCATACTTTCATTTCTTAACAATGATTAAATCTTAACAAAAATAGGGTATTTGCGTTTTAGTTTAGTGTTTTTATAATTTACAGCTTATACAACCACGTCTATAATGCCGCTAAGCCTACCTTAACGGCTTTTTAGTGTTTGATTTTAATGTAATTTAATTGACATTTAAAAGAATCTCTTCATTACCAAACTATAATGCCGCTAAATACTTTAACGTTGTTGTAGCTAAACATTATAGCTACGAGAATAAACACTATGCTAAACTATAATGCAGCTAAAATCACTTAGCCGCACTTAAGACTAGTAAGTTACAAGGATATTTTTTCTGCATTTATTTTTTAGGTTGATTACATCGCTTAAATGCCGCTAATTACAAAACATTAAAAATGTAACGGCGTTCTAGCTTTGAAACTTAAACAAGATAGTTGAGGAAATCAAATAAAAAGATTAAGTCATCTACAGAAATAAAAGAGCTTATTCAGAAATAAAATCAATCATTAAGTGACAGTCTTCTTTAAATTTAACAAAATCACTTTGCAAGGACTAATACTAGTTATAATAATTAAAAATGAGATCTTGGCAAATAACTAAAAACATCGTTACCCTATAACTAATGAGATCATAAAAAAATACTAAAACATTTCAAAAAGGCCTATTTAAATCTAAAAGTAATCTAGTTTCGGTATGTAGGTAACACAATATTCTGGCAAATAGAACCTGCCTGCTCTTTGTTAATTAAAATATAAAATGAGAAACTAAATCACTTTGTGATGACTTACTTCTTATTATTCTTATTATCTACGGGTACAAATTACTAAAAATCCAAAAAACCTACATCATATTATAGGTAGGTACTTTACCAATCGTCATTTATAGTCTGATTCACATTGCAGAATCTTTCTCACGAGTCTATTATATTATTATGTAATATCACTGCCTTTTGTAGCCGATGGTAGGTATTTTGAGGTAAGCTAAGAGCATTAAGGGACTGGTGAAGGTGTTTCGGTATTACTCCTGTTGATGACAAAACTATTGGTACTATTGTAACTTTTTGCAGATGCCAAATTCGGGTAATTTCATCTTTTAGTTCGATGTATTTGGTTAGCTTTTCTGCTATTGTGGCCTAAATTATGTGTATTTGGTACAGCAATATCGATTAAATATGCAGTTTTATTTATCTTGTTTATAAGTGCAATGTTTGGTCTGTTGAAGTGAATTATTCTGTCGGTAAAAATGCCTCGATCAAAATACAGTTTTGTTGAGGGATTTTCTTATTTAGTCTCTGGATTGTACTAGTAATATGGTACAACGGAGTCTATGAGTTTTTACTGGTGAGCTTAATTTCTGGTGTATGACGTTGGCTACTTGATCGTGTCTGTGTTTGTAATCTGTTTGGGCTATTGACTTGCACGCGCCTGTGATATGTTGAATTGTCTCAGGAGCACTATTGCATCTTCTACATGTGTCATTATTTAAATTCTTTAATATATTTTTTGTAGTCTTTGGTTTTAATTACCTGGTCCTGTATAGCTAGCATGAACCCTTCAGTCTATGGGAAAAGTTCGTCTCGATTTAACCACGCGTTCGACGCTTCTTTGTCGACATTTATGTGGCATAAGTCTTGACGATGTCTTCCGTGTAGAGACTTCTGGGTCCATTCTAGGAGCTTAGTTCTTTCGTCGGTAATTTTTTCATTTTTCTGTTCTGACCTATCTTTCAAATTCAGGGGGGCAATTGCTGGTCGTTTTGAGTAACAACTATATGGAGAATAGAGTTTTCACTTTTTGAAAAAAAGAATTGTCTGAGGGCTTTTATCTGTCTGTCGTCTGTCTGTCTGTTGTGTAGGTTAAAAATGACAGTTAAACCTCTACCTCCCTCTTTCCGCGGCAGTGTTAATCTTTGCACACAAGATCGTGGAAATTTTTCGTTGAAGGTTTTTGAAGTCGGTTTTGGACCAATTGATTATCCCAAAAGAATATGTAAGAACCGGTATAGCGAAGGTGTTAATTGCTTTAATTGTATTTCGGGAATATAATTGTGTTTAGTCTGTGTTGAAATTGTTGTGTTAATTTTTGTTTAGTTTCTTTATAGTTAATCTGTCGTGATTGTGTGTACCCTAGGTATTTATAACTATCTTGTTCATCTAATGATTGAATCTGTTCTCCTGTTCCTAAAGTGGTGTTGGTAATTCTGCCATGCTCTAATTTAATTTATTTTACATTTATCTATGCCGAATTCCATTTAATATCATTTGTAAATTGTTCTGTCAAATTTGCTAATTTTATGAAGTTCACCCTCACTTTTTGCGTAAAGCTTAATGTCATCCATATACAATTGATGATTTAAATCAATTTTTTGTGCATGTTGGTGTATTTTTTAATGGAAATCCTAATGTTGAAGCGTTTAATATATTCTAAGCGCATCTCCCTGGAAGATCCCTCTCCGAATTTTTATTGGGCTAGTATCTACTGTTTCTTATTATTGTACAATCTATAGTGTACACTAAACGGGCAATAATAACTACCATAATAAAATAATGTTTTTACCTGGAGTTGTCAGCCATCGAAACAATCGGCGAGTGCGCAAAGCGTGACTCGTCCTTACCCTTTAAACTTTTGTGCGACACGGCTTCATCGATCAAGGGCCGCGGGGGGGGGGGCGGATCAATAGCGAGCGTTTGAGAGTAGATAACCGCGTTTTAGTGTAATAATAAGGGGTAACTGCATTTTTGTGATTGACGCCGAAGCAAAATAATTATATTTCATATTAAAAACGCCGTTATTGGCGTGTTCACTACATAATCTCTTAATAAAAACCCGACGAAATACAACGCATAAATGCAGTTAAGTGACATTAAAGACATTTTTGTGTAGTACTTTTGTTTAACGGCTTTTTAGCGTTGGATTTAGAATACTGTATTTTGAAACAAAGCAGGACTATATAACCGTTAAAGTACTTTAGCCTCTTATTAGAGTAGGAAATTCTGTTAACGGCAATTTAGTTATGAAACTGATGGTAAATTTTCTAGTTAAAATGTAAATTATAAGCCCTTAGTCACTTTTTAGTTTAGTTATGTTGCTTAGCTGCGTTATAGTATGGTAAACTTAACAAAAAAGGCATTTTAACGGCGTTTTTGTTTTTTTTATCTCGGGATCCATAAATAGTAGAAAAATACTGCTTAGACAGAAAGATAAAGTTTTTTTTTTTGATTATTGTGGTATCAAAAAACGAAAATCGACTAGATGCGAGATAACGGCATTATTGCTTGAGGACGGCAGTATAGGGTACTTCCCATTGACCTAGAATCCTGAAATTTGGCAAGAAGCAATGTGTTACAGCCCATATAAAGGAACAAATAAAAGTAAAAACCGTAAATATAAAAACACCGTAAACAACAAAATACCTACAAGTCCATACGCAACCCTAGGTGCGCGAGTTCAACTAGCACTTGGCCGTTTTTTTTTTAAACCATAGACTATTTTAACTCTATATTTCATGCTTCTAGATTAAGTGGTGTAGGTTGTTCGCTATTTTTCAGCGAATTAATGGGTTTCGTAAGGAAATAGTAGCTAATTTTGATCGAAGAAGAACACCTCTATTACCAACAATAAAATCAATATTTCATGAATTCTGTTATTTTTACCATTTGCATAAGCTCGAACTGCAAACAAAATGGCATTCGTTATTGTACCGCCATCAACTTAGTAACAGCTTAATACACTAGCTATCTTGATATATTTGAATGTGTATAGAAATAGCATACTTAACTACAACATCCCTAAGATCTACTTTCCCGTTTCTCCAGAAAGCACAGTCTGATATCCACTCCATATCCGTAGGCCATAAAAATATTTTATCCGTATCCCCGATGCAATATTCGTGTTCTCGGCGTTTGCAATCCAGTGTTAATGCATGATATAGCAAGACGTATGGAGCGTGATTGCGTGAGCATAAGTTATGGCGGGACGTTAGCCTGTCAATGTGGCTATAATACGTTTGATTACTCACGATTAGTTTGTGGGGTAGTGCGGTCATTGTGTGATAGTTATGCATGATGAAACAGAGCAATTATTGTTGGATTTGATCATGGAAATATCAAAAACATATCAATTAGGGAGATTTTTGTGCGCAGACTAAAAAAATACAGGTTATCTATTTTCTGTCCAGCACCATGATTGCCATGTAATTTAAGAAAATTATAAAAGAGTTTTTATCAGTTTTGTTGGCCAATAAATCATATTTTCCCTATTTATCTAATTAGCAGTATTTCCAATTACCAAAATGCGTACTTTAGCTATTCTGTCAAATCGTTCACCTAATTAGTTTTCTCGTTCTCATTTAATAAAAATTGTTTTATGAAATGATACTGAGCAAACTGGTTATCTATACTTAGAAAGACTTCAGACTTCTATTAAAATCTGAATTTAACCGACTTAGACAAAAGGGATCACAAGAAAAAAGAGCAAACTTACATCATTAACCGACTCCAATTTAAATGAAGAATACAAAAACTAATTCAAACACAAAGCCACCTTTAAAATAGAACACAATAAACTTTTCTAATCCTTCGAAACTCATTCGTTCCCAATCCTCGGGCTATAAGAGCCACAAACTCGTTTTGAATAGCAATACTGAAGGAATTGGTTCATTCGTTTCGATCTGCGTACATACCGAGAATGTCCCCCGCATTGATTTGTACCGAGAGGGAGTGATTGAAAACGTCTACTCAGTACTGGCTGTTTTAGAAAACATTGATTCTGTTTTTGAAATTGTGTTTTGTTTTTTCTTCTTTTTGTGTGTTCTGTCATGGTTCTGTTTCGATAGTGTTCGAAACACGGTTTGAAAGTCTTGGTAAATTGCAATACGTTTTTTTGCATTATTTAGTTTTTCTAAACAGCAAGAAAAGGAATCATGAAACTGTAGTTGACTGCGTGCAAATTATCACTACACACTAAAACGAAAAATTACATTTTATTTCTAATACATACAAACGCCTAGACACATCATACGTCAAAAATATGTATTTTAAATCTAGATGAGGTCAGTGTTTCCTATCTGACCATTCCGTGAAGAACTATCTAATAACAGTAGTGGTCACGGTATCTTTTGAAGTTTAGGCATTGTTTCGGTCAGATCAGGTGAGGGCCATGCATATTAGCGTCAATAGTGGTATTTTAAGGAAAGACCCACACAGATATGAGTGGACTCAAACTCAAACTCAAAGTGTTTATTGCATTCATGTGTAAATTTAGTTTTTACATATATTTCAGTAAGTTCCAACATGAAACCCGGTTAGGGCACGGCTACATAATATTGGACAAAACAAGCATCCAGTGAGTACACTGGATTGCAAGTTTGTTAAACAAATATAATCTACACTTCTACACTAATATTATAAAGAGGAAAACTTTGTTTGTTTGTTTGATTGTAATGAATAGGCTCAAAAACTACTGGACCGAATTTTAAAATTCTTTCACCATTCGAAAGCTACATTATCCACGAGTAACATAGGCTAAATTTTATTTTGGAAAAAAATAGGGTTCCGTAAGATATTTTGGTTTTTCGGACACAAGGTGTAAAAAATCAACCAGAAAAGTTACTTATTTTGCGTACGCTGCCTAAACTATAAAAGATAGAACCATAAAATGTTCTAATTAATTGTAGATCTTATAAATATCTACAAAAAAGTCCGCAATACACTATACCTATCTATGTCGAGTGAGGCACAACAACCATTTTTTTATCTTGATTTTTTTTGGACTACATTTAAACGCATTTATTTTACTCATGCTATAATCCTTATCAAAATTAATTATTTCATCACTAAGTACAGTTTATGTAGATAATATTTGGTTTTTGAATGATTAAAATTGGACGTTTGGTTTTGAAGTTATGGCGAAATTAAAATATATTACGATTTCTGCTGCACGGCCCGTTGCGAAGTGGGCGTCACCAAGGCGCTTGCGGGAGGGGAGTTTAGATCTATGAGTAAGGTACCCGCGCGGCTCAGACGCTAATCCATTACTCACCGTCGACAGTCCCGCACCTACGGTGGCCGGTAGCCACCACGTGGCCCCCGACGCCCGGTGCATCCCCCGCGGCGGCTGGGGCGAGAGATTCTCTCCCTCTCACGTCCCGCCACCTCCTTCGCTAGCATGACTGCTTCGCAGAAGGAGGTGACGGCTTCCCATTCATTCTCGCTCCGGACCATGGCCTGAACCAGGGCCGGGCGCGAGAGGTCGCCGCCGCCGATCGCCGCTACGAGGACACGGCGGAGCTCCGCCCAAGCGGGGCAGACCTCCACGGTGTGCGCCACCGTGTCCTCCGGACGATCCTCACTATGATAGCACCCGGGCGTTTCCTCCCGCCCGATTCGGTGCAGAAACCTCCCGAAACAACCGTATCCGGTGAGGACCTGCGTCAGGCGGAAGGTGAGGGCGCCGTGGCGCCTCTCTAGCCACTCCTCAAAGAGGGGACTTATCGCCATTATTGTGGCGTGCCCTGCACTGGGTTGCGACAGTCGCTGTCTCCATGTCGCCATGAGATCGCGTCGGAGGTTTGTCGGCTGAGTGGTGATTTGCCGCGGCAGCGGAGTTTCCCCCCGACGTAGTGCCTCCGCGCGCTATTCATGCAGGCGCGCGAGGACTATCGCCTCCAGATCCCATGGCGGCAATCTGGCTAGGAGGCTCGCCGCCTCGCGGGAGATCGTGCGGTACCCCCGGATTAGCCTAACGGCTACCACCTTTTGGTGCCGCGCACCCCGTAAAGGGCCATGGACCGCACGACCCCCACGTAGAGCCTACGGCAGGAGGCGTTTGGACCCCTCAGGTTGGGCAAGAGCCGCTTGAAGGCAGCCCCTGCCCGTTCCAGTTTGGGAGCCAAACGTCGGAAATGCTCAACGAAGTTCCACCGGCTGTCGAGGACGAGTCCTAGGTACTTCAAAGTCGACTCGATGCCGAAGGGAACCCCTCCTACTGTCAGCATGGATCCCGACGGTGGCGCATTCCGAGGCCCATGAAAGCACATGGCCTCAGATTTGTGCAAAGCCACCTCGAGACCCAATTGCCGGATCCTCTCAAAAACCTTAATCTGTTATTTTTTTATTATTGTATAGAAATCGTAAAGCGGTTCACAGAATACATCTACCTACCAAGTTTCAACGGTTTAGTCCGAATAGTTTCGGAATAAAGTGGCTGTGACATTCAGACGGACAGACAGACAAGACGAATCTATAAGGTTAGACGAATCTATAAGGGTTCCGTTTTTTGCCATTCGGCTACGGCACCCTAAAAATCGTGTTTGGGCTCATTTCATACACCTTGATGAGAACTTTAGAATTAGCTGGAGTATGACTTTCATCGAAGGTCTGACGATGGAGCGGAGGGCAGCTGCAATAGGACCTCAAAAGTTTACAGCATCTATATCGTGTTCGGGCTCATTTCATGCACCTTGATGAGAACTGTAGATCTAGCTGGGCTCTAGCTGTCATCGAGTGTCTGAGGATGAAGACGTAAAGGCTGGGCAGCCCTTATTTGGAGAAACATAATAAGAATAGTTTAGTGATTCTTATTCTGGATTGCACACAAAATAAAAAACGCGGAAAATTTATTCCTTTTGAGAGCTTCCGTTGCGTCCGCTGCGTAAACGGTTAAAGTTACGCAGCAATCATGCATGAATTGTTCCTTTTAAAAGTTCTAAAAACAGTCCGTGATAGCATATGTTTATCTTTTAACTTACTCACTCACTATAACCTTTTTTATGGTTCTAAATATTCTTCAAAAAATATGCGTTATTTTTGCAAAGGTGTTTTTGTAAACATGGTATTTATCCTTATCCAAATAAATACGTTATTCATCATAAGAGTATTTAATTTAGAACGAAATTGCTCTAACATCATTTGATTCTAATGAATATCTTAGGAGATCCGAGATATCACAGTTTTAAAATAATTCCGCAGCAAAATAATGGTGATGTACCGCGCTCGCATTTTCATTATGTGGGTGATGTGCTCCTTTAGAATTGACACACACCCTCTAACCCTCTCTTATGTGACGCAGACGAAGTTGCGCGGGTCAGCTAGTTATTATCTATAATATTACTAGTATTAGGTTTGTGTTAGTGATCGTATGTGATGAAATACCCTAGATTAGTCTAAAATACCTTAGTTTCTAAAGATTTATTTTTATTTTTTAGAAGATTCTCCTCTCCATTACAGAATAAAAACAGTCTCAGAAAATAACAAAAATATCTGGTTCCCCCATTTCCGTGCCCCGCCTGACAAATTCCAAACTCACGTCCAATGGACTGAGAACCGACGGATCGAATCGCTATGCCAATCGTCTTAAAATGAATCGAAACATCGAATGAATCGAATGTTGATTTCATTTAGATATTTTGCATCTTATTCGTCCCTTCTACGATGTTGTTGATCGAATGTTGAATTCGATTCAGATACGAAATAAAATATTAGCAGAAAAATAGAGATGGAAATTTTATTTAAAGTAACAGTGGTAAGGAGACATGCTTTTATTGGTTTTTTATTAAACTGTTACGGAATTATTAAATATTATGCTTTCGTAAAAGTGTGGCGTTGTGAATGTTTTCTAGTTAAAACGAGTATTAGTACAAACATATTGTTATATCTTTTAAATATGAACGGTTTTCATTTTAAACTACTTTAGAAAATTTTATCAAGTTAATGATGAAGTATGTTTCTCTTGGATTAAATTAATCATAAACTTCTTAAAACGTACTCAAAGGCTTCATTATTTTTGTTAAAAACACTTCTACTATAGTGAAACTGTTTTTTTTTTGTTAAATTCTGACAAAATCAATGTTTTATTTAACAAAATATCAGATTCATAATAAAATAAATAGTACAGTAAATAAGAAAAAAATTAAGTATCATGTTTCTGTAGCTATATGATCCTTCATAAACGATAGTGCACCAATTAAAACTATAGAATAGTAATACCTAACTAACAATATAATTGCACGTTAACAGCCTCCTTCAATTTATTCAAGTTAAATCTTGAAAATACTCAGTTAACTACACGACCAATTTGTAAAATTCACTCGGTTCTATGAAGAAAAATGAATGGCTGAATATAAAGGCAATATGCCAGCAAGCTGTCACTACCACTGTCGAGATCTTACACCTGATAGCTCATTTTCAGGATTTTATTTTTACTTGGGTAGGTATTTTCAATAAGGATGGATGAAATGCATGTAACTAAACGAATATTTAATATAACTGTGGATTCTTCTTAGCGTGTCGATGGCAATCTAAATTGTGTCGGCCCAGAACTGAGCTACTAGTTTGGCGCTTTCGGTAGCGTCCATCAGTTCCTGTAGTGAACAAACAACAGGGCACGCAGGACACGATATGAAGTGGATTGAGAGAGAAGAATTAAAAAAAGATGCATGAATTGTATGAGGAATGATATGAATGAAATAGGAGTGAATGGTAGAGTGAGGATTGGAGAAGCTCGTGGTTAAATAATAAAAGCCGCTTGGGTCGAACTTTAGGTTAAGCCGTGTTTGCCTAGGGTAGTCCGCCGCGTGGATGGGTGACCACCCATTACATACCGAGTTTCCTCCATGCTTCGGAAAGCACGTTAAGCCGTTGGTGTAGGCTGTAATTTGTAGACCTTTGACAGTCGTTACAGGTAGTCAGTGGCCCGAAAGTGTGATAACCAGTCTTACCAAGAGATATCGTATTACCCAGTACTAACAACTTTGTGGAGGTAAAATATTTAGCTGCATCCGGTAAAACTGGTAGCCGACCCCAACAAAGTTAGGAAAAGGCTAGTAGAGTGACAATTGTCAGGGGAGATTGGTAAAAAAACGTGTTGCACCGATCCCAACTAACATCGGACAAAGACAGGAAGATGATGATGTTGCAATATGTTCAGATTCTAGCCTGGTATCCCTTTCTAAAAGTAATATTAGGCCCAAAACGTGTCAGGTATGTAGCTACTTTTTAATTTTGAATTGCGATCCGCCAGTGTGTTTCTCACTTTTTATTATGAAAATGTTGTTTTCAAATTAGGTATGAAATAATGCTCTATGTATGAAGTGAAATTTATTGGTTGCGAAAATAAATACCTTTCATAAAAAAAAAACAAAACACGAATATCTAACTAAAATTATGAATAATTAAATACACGTTTTTAAATAGTTCTAAAGTCTTCGAAACATGAGATCACTGGCACCCTTTATTTAAATTCAAATTCAGAATCGTTGCAAAGTTCAACAATGTCAACAAAGTTATTTTGAGGTCAGTATCTGTGCGGCCATTTTGAAAACTTTTGTGACGTCACAACTAAGAGGCTGTCATGTTACGTTTTAAAGTCTTGTCATGTTTTAAATGGTATTGTTATATGTTAAAACCGAATATGTTTTATCAAATAAACATAAAATAAAAATGTTTATTATGAAAACAAGCTGTAGTCTACGATTTCGCTCTCATGGATAAAAACTAAAAAACAAAAAACTGGAAAAAAAAATGAAAAAACTTTGTTCCACTCTAGGAATTTCTCCTGGAACGTGAATGCGTTTACAAACATTTAAACTCATGTACACAAACAGCCGGATCCGGAAACTGTAGGCCATGCAAATAAATAATAAAAGAATCTATAACTTTACGTATACTTAATTAACTTATTATTTCAATCCATACTGATATTATAAATTCAAAAGTTATTTTGTCTGTTTTTCTATCTGCTACCGTTTCACGCTTTATTGGCTGAACGAATTTGAATAAAATTTGCAACACAGCTACGCCATAACCTGTGTTAAGAGAAAGGTTACATTTCCTTACGAAATTTGCTGGATTCCACACGGGCAAAAACCGTAATCGTTTTTCATAATTTTTTTTTGTCTTATGCTGTAGGTCCCGTCACGTAAAAAGAACGCTGACCGCTCAAATAAACTTTCTATTTTTTTTTTATTCCAGCCTTTTCCAAAGTAATAAGTAGCTAATAAAGTACCTATTACGATTCTACAATGAAACAATTATACTTATATTATAAAACAATAGCTTAGTACTTTAGGATGCGACTGTATAACGTGCGCAAACACATCTCCTCCACTGTCACTCAGCGTTCTTTTTACGTGACGGGACTTATACCCCTTTGTATGAGTACCTTAAGGTTTTATCCACTAATACCTACACCCAAGAAACAGCAAACACAATAACGTTCACTACGTTCTGTCTGCACTTCGAAATTGAGTTAATCATAGTCCACACAGACAGGCTCGCAACTGCACAAGTGCGCATCGTGCACGGTGCACGGCGAACATCGCAATAACCCGTCGGTGCTCAAAAACTTTCATTTGTCTTAACCTCACGTATCTTTTTCTCATAACGGGTGGCTTAGGGTTAGCAGTTATTTTAGTTTTATTATTTTGTTATTTTTGAGATATTGGAATGGGATCGAAAAATTGGATAGACTGTGAGTGGGTGGTGCTTTTGTAAGTTCGAAGACCGTAGATTTTGGTTTTAAGATTATTGAAAAGTTACTTTAACAAATTAAACGAATTAACGTTGATCTTGTAAATGGAAACACCAATTGGAATGACAAAATGTTGCCACAATGTTTTCAGGAAGTTACGATCATAATGATTGTTTTTGTATAATCTATACTAAGTTTGTATGTAAGGGGTTATCTCCGGAACTAATGATCCAATTCTAAAAATTCTTTCACTGGTAGAAAACTACATTATTTGTGGGTGCTATAGGCTAAGAACTAAACTACATTTATATCACAATTTTTGAGAACGAAGTCGCGAGCAAAGTGCTAGTAAGTTTATTAAGTAGTCTGTTTGACAATGACTTGAATTTTAAACAGGAAGGCTATAAAACTACTGAGTATTATAATATTATTGTATAGATAGGTACTTACGTTATAGATTACTTTACAAACAAGGACATAAAGGGTCCCTGCCGGGGCTGCGGGACTGTTCGAAAGAGATACCGCGGCCCTGGTACACAAAAGGCAAAGAAGTTACATGGATGGGTTTTAGTCAGTAAGAGTCTGACACTCCCTCCCACTCCACCCGGAGCGGGAGGAGTCATTTTGATGATTTCCCATCCGTAAAAAAAAGGACATAAAGAGTCATTTTTTCACGCAGTCTGAGCCCCAGACACAACCAACTCCCATCCCACACATACACTAATCTTCACTAAAATAACACACTAAAAACAATTGAAATCTACACGACCAGCTAATCTAAAACCTAGCTACAGTATACCCACCGACTACCACTCAAGCCCAACGTGGTTTATTTAATTTTAACCTCACATAACGCAAGACTCGAAAACGCAATTATTGCTCATGTATTTTTCAGTAAAGACGAAGAGTTATTGAATTTTTGCGTTAGCTGGAGAATTTTACACCGTATTATATTTGCTTTTAAGTCTTACAAGGGGTTTCTTTGTTGGGTTCTCTTTGAAGATTTTGTTTTTTGTGAGCATGTGGTGTTTCGTTCGTGTATTATTTTCTTGTGGGAGGTATTAATGCTTGCCTTTTGGAGGTTTTTCTAGAACTTTTTTTGTTTGCTTTCTGAAAATACAAGCGTTTTGTAGATTATAATAGTATTGTGGTAGTATGTGGCATTGTATGTAATGAACTATTGATTTAATAAGAATTGCTATTCACGGTAAACTAAGTGAAGAAGTTCAGAATAGGCCAGAGCATTAAGCCTGAAAATATTTTTCCGTCAGATATGTCAGGATTTATAGCCTTAGGTTTGTACATCATGTGGGCAAACGATGGATTTCGTGCTATGAAAACAAACTGGGTGCGATACACCGTTTCTAGCAAAACTAACGAATTACTTGAGAACTTAACACAATAACACGGGGCACAATGAATCGGCTACAGTTCCAAGACATCTCAACTCCACCACGATCACACATTGACTGTCGTCCTCGCCTCGAGCTGGATATCAGGGCTCTGTAGAAGTACGTTGTGGTGACAGACATGTATGTAGGTTGCGTGATGTCACCACCGGCGCACTTCCGATTCATTTCAATTTGTCAATACTAACGACCGGATCAGACATATCTACCTGCTTATATCTACCATTACAGGATAACGCAATGCGATAAATGTGCCTTAATTAATCCTAACTTAATTCATTCTGATATCTATAACTTATAACAAACCATGCATTTCTTGTAAATTTACTCGAACAACAGAGGAAGTCTGTCTCACTCGCTATGAGGTTGAGCGTTGAATATAATTATTACTTTTTTATTTTAACGCTTAAACTAGAGACATATTCTGTCTATAATCTCTCTTGCAATGCAGGAACACAAAAAAAAATGACAGTATTTTTTTTTAATCCCGCTGTTTGGCTCTTGATGTTTTCCTAAAGTTTCTAAACCATTATTCATTTATTTTCAGGTAATTATCACCCATTGAACGATGAAATGGACTACGCAAGGTAAAGTCCATTTCTAAGTTCAATTCCTCGAGGTTCGTAAATCAGAAGTAGAGTAATACATTGTAGTAAGAATATAGGTAATATACTTACCAATTGAACACATTTTACAGGAACACCATTACTTTAAAAACAGCATACAAACAGAAAAGTCTCGTAAAATAAAATATACGGCGGTAGGCTTACTTCCTACGGAAACATAGCAAATTGTTGAACTCAACAATTCCTCGCCCGTACAGGCGGAACAATAAATTGCAAGTCGACTGCACCGCACTGCTGTTTCTTTAACGTTATTTCTTTTTAGACCGAATCTAATATTGACTGGAAGTGGCTTGGGGAGTGGAGGACCAAAATTTTCGTATCTAGTTATTCGATGTCTTGGTTTTTGGGAGATTCAGATAGGTATTTTATTTATTTAAACTATGTTGAGCTGGACAAAAGCAACGACCTGTGGCCCACTTTAGCCCTGGATCGAAACAATTGAAAGTCTGGGGAGAGGCCTTTACCCAGCAGTGGGATGACGCAGGCTATCAGTATCAGTATATTGAAGCCAAGTTATCTCGAATTCTTTACATCAATTTTGTTTAGTCTGTTTAGAAAAGAGTTTGACAACCAGTCTTAGCAAGGAGTATCGTATTACCCAGTACTGACTGGGTTGTGGAGGTCAGATAGGCAGTCGCTCCATGTAAACTACTCGTATTCAGCTGCATATGGTTATACTTAAAGGTGACCCAAACATAGTTGGGTAAAAACTAAGCAGATGATGATGATGTTTTTGAAGAAGAGTTTTTTTTACTGTAGTTAACACTCATAGCGAGCAATGGAGCGCAGTATCCTTGGAGTGAAATTTACTGATCGTGTAAGGAACTCGATACTGCCTTCCAAAATAAAGTTGCCGATGTAGGTGACACGGCTGTCACGCTCAAATGTAACTGGGCTGGCCACATCTGTCGCATGCCGGAGGAGCTATAGGCTAAAGTAACCACACAATGGGTCCCAAACAGCAGCAAACGGCAACGCGGTAGGCCCAGAAGGAGATGGCGGGACGAACTCGAGTCCTTCCACAAGGATTGGCCCATAACAGTACTGGATAGGGATAAGTGGAAGGAGGGAAGGGAGGCCTTTGCCCTGCAGTGGGACACAAATGGCTGATAATAATAATAATAACACTCTCAATGTCACTTGAACGTCATAACATAAAAGAAATACAAACTAAAATCAAGGAGTCACAAGATTCCTTACAAATACACCTGTGACTTCATGTTTGGCAGCCATACTAGTTCTTCAAAGTCTTTTAAAACTTCCCAAACGACCATATAAAACCGAATCAGTTTTCTGCTTTATTAACTTTGGCTTATAAAATGGCAACATTGACTCGGATACTAGGACCAATATATCTAAACTGCGTTCGAAATTTCGTTCAAAATAATAAAAAAAATACCTTAAGGTTAGGCCAGGGTAGCCCGAGAAATTTAAATTTATTACGTTTTTTTTTGTATGTTGATAAAGATATGATTTGCGACTGTAACAAATATGTCTTTACAGAGTTGTAGTCATTAAACTCATCAATACAATTCTCTAAGTTCATATAATTGTAAAAATAAAATGGGCCTGCTCTTGACCTAGATCACGCCTGATGGAAAGCGGTAGATGAGGTCTATGACGGAACGAGTGTGCCCAGAAAATGCCTGTTCACTCTTGCTTTGAAGGCAGACGTGTTTAATGTGGGAGGGAACACAGATGCCGGCAGAGAGTTCCACATCTTGGCTGTGCGCATAATAAACGTGGAAGATGAGGGCTGAGTACGACTCGTCGGGATATCAACCAAGTGCGGATGGTAGGCCGCAGTACATCTGCTGTAATCCCATTGAATTACTTTTTCATGAAACAGTCATTAAATGGGATTAAATGAACTTAGAGGGTTATATTGATGATTTTAATGATTATAATTCTGTAAATACATACTTTTACGGTCGCGAATCATATTTTGTTTCACATATAGCCTGAAACTGAGGAGCTCGTGGCTAAATAATAATAGCCCCTCGGGTTGACCTTTAGGTTAAGCCGTGCTTACCTAGGTTGGTCTGTGGATGGGTGACCGCCCATGACCGAGTGCCTCGGAAAGCATGTTAAGCCGTTGGTCCCGGCTGTCATTTGTAGATCTTTGACAGTCCTTAGGTAGTCAGTGGCCCAAAAAGTCTGACAACCAGTTTTACCAAGGGGTATCGTTTTACCCAGTACTAACTGGGTTGTGGAGGTCAGATAGGCAGTCGCTCCATGTAGAATACTGGTATTCAGCTGCATCCGGTTAGACTAGAAGCCGACCCCAATATAGTTGAGGAAAGGCTAGGCAGATGATGAAATAGCCTGAAACTGACTTGCAAATTGCAAAAAACCTTAGAAAATTTGAATTTGGCGGGCTACCTTGGAAATTCCACCTATAAGGTAAGATTCAGTTTATTCTGCAACTTTACCAATGATCAAGAATTATTCGCTTGTATTAGTCATTCTAAGACCAACTTAATTCTCATGTTTGTAAAGTTGATATTTGTTCAAGTGGAAACAAAGATATAAAGAAAGTCTATTGAAGACTTGACTAGTCCTATTGCCAGGCAGCCAAGTGGAACATTTCCTTTTGGTCTCGTTGGCCGCATAGACTGGCTGATGTATTGAGTGAGAGGAAGGCAGGCCAAGTGTTTAGACCGTTTATTGTTTTAGCCAAGATGTATGGCGGTTCAGTGTTGCTGTTATTTGTTAGACAACGATTTGGAGTTAGCGAAATTAGTGTTCCTTGGGCGTAGTTTAAGATAGTTCGCTGGCATTTGCTAACAAAAGAAAAATGGTTGTGTAAAATATTTCCAACAAGACACTATTGTTACGTAACTGGTAAACATAGAGGTTTAAGTTTTCAGTATTCGCTGTCTAATATGTATGTTCGTTAATATATGTCAGCGTTAAATAGTAAAAACCATTAGATTATAATCTATCTCGTGAGATTATAATCTGTCGAAATATTGTAAACCGTAACATACTGCTTACAATTTAACGCATTCGATTTCGACAGATTATAATCTATCGAAGTGAACCCGTTGCATTGTGAAATGGCATGCCACGGAAAGCACCTCGCGTTGATTAATTGAACTGAATCAAACTTAGATTGAAAGTAATTGTGTTTAATGACACATGATTTCATATCCTCTGTGCTCTGATGTCTGCGCAGTACCGAAGTTGATGGACGCTAGGGATAGCGCAAAACTCATTGAGCCGACTCAGAATAGATTAAGACACGCTAATATAACAAGAAGATGTTATGTTCATCTGTATGGTATCCTTTATGATATGCCCTGGCAGGCATCGGCCCTTGCGGACCCCTTCCTTGTTGCTGACATCTCTTTGAGGCGCGCGTGGAACATGAATGCGCCGCCGACACGGCCTGTCGTCATAAGATGGCCGGACGGCGAGCTAGCCTATTACTCACCGTCCACAGCCCTCGAACGAATGAATCCTTTGAAAATCAATTTGTCAAAAAAGTACTACTGCCTTTGGAAATGAAGCGGTATAAAGGTCATGTTCTGAAATTTTCTTGAATCTTGCCTTGATTGGTGGTCCCCAAGTTTTTGTTTTTGTCAAAATTGTTGCAAAATAGCTTTCGCCAGCGGTTTCGTTAATTTATAATTTGACAATTAATTCGGGTTGTCACACTACTGATGTTTCTTTATAATAATATAATTCAATCATGTTTCGAAAGACACGTGGCACCATCTATTATCATAAGAACGTTATTGTTGTTTTCCCCGGGAACAGTAATTTTTTTCGGGATTAAAAGTACCCTATGTCCGTTGCTATACATCTGACATTCTGATCGGTTCAGTGCTTTAGGCGTGAAAAGGTTACAAACAAACTTACTTTCGCATTTATAATATTAGTAAGGATAAGGAAGTAAGGATGAGTCTAGTATTACCTATTTCAAGGAATGCACGTATATGCATTCCTTGAAATAGGATCACCCTGTCAATGACCAATTACCAATCAGCCTGTATAGTGGTTCTCAGTTTTCGTTTACAATAAAAGTGAAATAGTCATAAATGCCTTAGGACACTAATTAAAAACCTTCAATAGGTCTTCGAAGTCACAATACTTACTTAATAACAGCTGTCCTGAGCGAAATACAGCAGTATCTGTCTCAGACTAAAACGTTGCAAATCAAATTACGAACGGTTAGATTTTATGGTAATTTATGCTTACATTTCTGTACTAACGCAGTCTGTTTCAAACGGAATTCATCAAATCAAATTATTCGTTGCCAACTATGATATTCGAGCTCAATATCAGGCTTTATTATTTTACAGTTATGTGTCCAATTTGGAATACATTATTCAGGACAATTGAAATGTATATGATGGCACATATGAGGTTTCTATTATCAAAAACCACACACGAGCACAGTTGCTGTTTTTGGAGGAATATTTACGTATGCACAGTATTGATTTTAAAGGGAAAAAAATAAAATTTAGATCATCATCATCGTCTGCTTAGCCTTTTCCCAACTATGTTAGGGTCGCCTTCCAGTCTAACCGGATGCAGCTAAATATCTAATGTATTCTACATGGAGCGACTTCCTATCAGACCGCCACAAGTCAGTTAGTACTGGGTAATACGATACCCTTGGTAAGACTGGTTGTCAGACTTTCGGGCCACGGACTACTTGTAACGACACGAAAGAGCTACAAATGACAGCCGAGACCAACAGGTTAACGTGCTTTCCGAGGCACGGATGAAACTCGGTATGTAATGGGTGGTCACCCATCCACGGACCAAACTAGGCAAGCGCGGCTTTACCTGAAGATCACCGGAGCGGCTGTTATTATATGGCAAAACACAAAATGTAGGTATTTACATCATTGTTTAACCCTGTGCAGAATACATCTTTTTTCCAATTATGACCTACAAAAGGAGTGTAAATAGTCTTGGCGACATTATAAGGGTTTCATTTCTTTATTTGGCTACAGAAACCTAAAAGCGAGTAAGCTTTTCATTCCTAAAATAAGTTATTCTATAACAAAATCACAAGGCGCATTCCACGTAAAACCGAGTACCTATAGGTAACCATTCATATGAAATCGACCTTTCTCACTAAGTAAAAGGAAAATATCGCGAGCAAAAATAGCAATTTCAAACATAACGTACCTCCTATCGATATCCTTTTTCCCTTCTCGAGAAAGAAAATGGCGTCACATACCTACACAAATATAGCATTGACCCTTGTAAATTGGCTAGCCATCTCACTTATAAAACCTTTTTTGTAATCTCCTGACTCAAAAAAAAAAGTCTATTAATTTATTTATTTTACCAGCCAGTGTGTTCTCACATTGTAAACAATACCTTTGACCTAAATAAACTCGTCCGATTGACGAATCAGGGAAGACAAATGTATTCGCCAACAGGTTGGATGATTCGTCGGATCGCTCGGTCCGACCCGACCATACGTCTTCGGCAACTCGATCGAATCTTCGGTAATTAATTAGTTTTTTCGTTCAACGATACCTTTTAGGGGATTGGGCCTTTGTTGTGTTGTTGCTCGTTTAGCTTTTTGCGTTTCCAACAAATTGGGCGTTTGAGATGTTTATAGATTAGGGATATTTTCTTTTCTGAGGATCTGAAGGGTTTTTTGTGCGAGAATTATTTCAGTTAATTAAGAATAAACGTACTCATATTTTATAAAAGGCAAATTAAGAATATACGATTAAACCGTTGCTTAGAGATTAGAGTCCAATTAAAACAAAAAACCGGCCAAGTGCAGCTGACTCGCGCATGATGGGTTCCGTACCATCGTAGTAGGGGAGCCCCCTTTAATTTTTAATTAATTATTTTTTGTTATAGCGGTAACAGAAATACAAATTCTGTGAAAATTTCAACTGTCTACCTATTACAGATTATGAAATACAGCCCGCTGACAGACAGACGGAAGGACGGACGGACAGCGGAGGCTTAGTATTAGGGTCCCGTTGGTTACCCTTCGGGTACGGAACCCTAAAAATAGCAAAACATATATATGAAAACAGAGGTACAAAAAATCGACCTGCCACGATCGTAACAGTACTCCTTTTGCTTTGTCCACGATTATACATCTGGTCCAACACTCACACCAGATGCACTACGCTCCTGTCCTGTCTGAAGAACATCACTGTCATCATTCTCCTTTCCTTATCCCAATTTATTTGAGGTTTACGTAGCATGATTGTCTTCTTCTTCCATACGTCTTTATTACTCGTCATCTCATCACACACCTCCTTTCTTGTCATATCATCCTTCACACAGTCCATCCATCGCTTCTTTGGTCTTCCTCTTCTCTTAAACCCAACCATTCTTATACAACATTCTTATTCTTATTCTTTATTGCACACAAAACAACAAAAATATACATACAAATTGCAATAATATAGCTTATGTACAATGGCGAGCTTCATTCATTCTTCATTTTTCTTCTACATTCTTACTCAAAACAGAAGAACATCACTAATAAGTACATAAATTATTTTAAAAAAAACATTATGTTCAATGCTACGCATGATTTCGTACAAAAACAAACCACTTACAAACATAACAAGATCGCCATATCATGACAAAAGAACATACACAAACAAAAACAGGTACTTAATTACAAAAAAGGTTGCACCAAAGAGGTACAAATTGTAGGATTTATGGAGTCCAAACACGGAACGATTTTTGTGGTAATGAACGCAGGAAACTGTCGGGCGACGCACGGAAATGTGCTGGTACTCCAGTTACGATGCAAACGCAATCACGGATGGAAGGTGAATGTAATTATTGTGGGCTAGCGTGGGATCGGAGTGTTCGAGTAGGTCAGTCGGTGATTGTAGGGTGCATTAAAGAGCCTTTTTAAGAGGTAGGTACATGGTTCCGGTTTAATTTTAAGCATTGAGCCTGCGACAGATAACAGGTTTAACTTTTGACAACATAAAATAACATCACGCTTGAAATCCCCGAAGGGCAGAGATGAACCTTATAGGACACCCACATTTTGCCAGTTATATTTTAAGTCCCATGTAATAGAGGCGAGCCCATTGCCATCAACCGTGCACAAATACTGACTCCGTGGCTGCAACTAAAACCCAATATCATTCGATTTATTTTATGAGCGATCAATAACGCCACAGTAACAATTTTAATCTTAGGTAATGAAAAGTGAACACGATTGACCCCAAGAAAAACACAAATCAAAACCGCCCTCCACAAACTGATGGGGTGAATTCAGTATATCATACTAAGATGACCGGTACAAGAAATGATTTCAGGAATGTTATGGGAATCCAATAAATTTGATTTGTTTTATTTCCTCATACACAATGTATCGTTACCGTGGCAAATCGTGAAATAAAGGAATAGTAACTGAAAAAAAAAATTAAAAAATGAAATTTTCCGGAGAAAAATTCCGGTGGAATATGATTCAGAATAAGGAACTGAATGCATTCTGTCAGTTTTTGGAGGGCTGTCCCTTGTATATAATCACCCTGTATATAATCAGCATCACAATATAAGTAATGATAAAACCTCAACCTTTAACCCAAAAGTACCATTTATCCCTGTCTATTTACTGACAAAACTAACCCAGAAAGATAACAGACGTATACAAAGGTCATACTCAAAATAATTCATTACAACCTTCTGGTTATTTGGGTAAATAAAAGTATACATTAGTTCGTAACTCGAGTGCCTAGAACGCTTGGGAAGCTCGTTATCTCGAAGTTTACGGACCCCTAATTAAGCATCAAGATTCAGGATCTAGCATTTATTTCTATGTAACTCTTTGTAAGAACACTACTAACTGAGTCTCAACGTTCTAGAATGTCTCGGTAGCTATTTTTAACCTCCGACGCAAAAAGACTGGTGTTATAAGTTTAACCGCAATGTGTGTGTGTGTCTGTCTCTGGCACCGTAGCTCTTAAACGAGAGAACCGATTTGGATGTAATTTTTTTTTTGTATGCTTGTTTTTTGGAAATGGTTCTTAGATACGTTTTATCAAAATCGGTGTAGCGATTTACTAGATATTGAGGATGAAAGTGGGTATTTGTCTTTCATCTTTTATTTTTTTCGTTGGGGATTTAATTTAATTTTGTATTCTCCTGTGTGTCAAAGTTCTTGCCATAAAGCTTGGCGTCGACATTGATGAGAGGGACGTGGTTCATGCTGAGCGAGTCGGACCAACGCGCCGTAACCGAGTAGAGACTTCTGACGGCTCCATCTCTGCAGACCCCGCTGCGCAGCGACCGCGGTGTATATCCGTGCGCTTCGCAAGGCGCGCCACGCGCGACACACTACTGCGCGCAGCTCGGGTTCGCCGCGGTATGAGTACAGGTGACCTTGATATCACTGGACCGCCGCACCGAGTTTACGTTAACGAACGTCTGACTCGAACAAACCGCCAGTTATTCTACCACGCTCGTCAGGCAGGTAGCCAAAACAAATGGAAGTATGTATGGACAAGGGAAGGGAGAATCTTAGCTCGCAGAGAAGATGGCCAAAAAGCCGAACGAATTAGGTGTGAAGACGATATCTGTAGGATTTTTGGGTAACGGTCGGTTTGTACCACATCCGAACGCATTCTGTAAACTCGTTTCGTATAACTGTTGCCTCTGAGAATGTTAGCACTCTCAACTCTTTATTATTTTGTTTTGCACATGAAGGATTTATTTTTGATCCGTATATTTTGTTCTCTATATTAAGTGAAGTCACAAGGCGGTGTGTGTCTCCTGCGGTACCCGGTTGGAATATATTTATTTCGCAAAGACATTGGGCAACACTACGCCACATACATTCCAGAAATGTTGTTCATTTTGGTCAATTACGATCAGCTTACCATAAGTTAGAAATTTTCTCAAGCACAGATTACTTGAATTTTAAAACTCAATATTATGCAGAAATTATTTACAAACTCATTACTTATATTTACACTTTTAATACACACTTTTCGATGATAACGTTGAATAGGACTTTTACATTATTTGCAAAGATTTATATTATACAACTATTGTTTACACTGACTAAAATGCAATTATTATTCACATTGTCTAATCTACAATTTTTATTTACAATTATTTACTTTAAAATATTATTCACATTGTCTAATCCACAATTTTTATTTACAATTATTTACTTTAAATTATTATTTACTCATTTAAGACCATTATTTGTATTCCTTTATCTTTACAATGTTTTTATCTTTGGATTTTTTGTCGTTGTTTATAATAATTTATATGAATTTCAATTCTTTGTGGCTTATAGTTATAACAACCGTTTGATATACTGCCACAGAATTACACATAATAATTTTATTTTATCTTCCTTGACACACGCGAAACCATCAACATGTTACGTCTGCGACGGTGCTTCACTATTCTGTTGTATATTTCATTACATAAATGATTGAAAAATACCTTAAAGTTGGTTTGCTAAATGTAGGCTCCCTTGGTACTAACCACGATGATTTTATAGCAGCAGTGGAAAGGCATTCTTTCGATGTATTAGCAGTTAACGAGACTTGGCTAAGACCGGGCGAAGAGGGGCGAGCGCCCACTGTGCCAGGTTACCGCCTGCGCCACATACCACGACCGCTGTCTGCTCACGCGGGTCGGGGGGGTGGTGTGGGTTTTTATCTTAAACGCGGCGTGACCGCTCGTATCTGGAGCACCCCAATGGACCCTAGATACGACACTGTCGAACAAATGTGGATTATCCTTACACTAAATGGAAATAAAATTGCTATAGGCACAGCGTATCGTCCCCCGCGCTTCGACTTGGACCTCTTTCTCGACGCTATAACTGACTCTGTTAGCTCCTTAGTCAAATGTGATCACTACGTACTGCTCGGCGATTTCAATGTTAACTTACTGAATGCTAACGGGCAAACTAAGAAAGTTTGTGAGTTTTTGAATAGCATGAGCCTAAAACAACTGGTAAGTTCGCCCACTCATTTCACAGACCATAGCGAAACATTGATCGACCTTGTCTGTACGAATCTCAACCATAAAGCGATATCTGTTGAGCCCTATGGCTCAATAAATGGTCACTCTCTTGTTGTGTGCGAGTTTAATATTAGGCGTAGCAAAAATAAACCCTATACAATTACGTACAGACCCATTACGCAAATAAATAAAGAGGTACTAGACAGTGATTTATCCCAAATACACTGGGACTACATTTGCGGCTTGCATAATGTGAATGACATGGTTGAGGAATTAAATGGAAACATTTTAGCAATTTACGATGCGCACGCTCCGGTCAAGAAATGTTTAATTAAGGAACCGTCTTATCCCTGGATCACGGATACAATAAAATTGATGATGCACTTGAGAAATGACGCTCTGACCAAGTACCGTAAAACGAAATCAGACTCCAAAAAGGCATACTACAAGCAGCTGAAATCACTGGTAGTAACTTCCATATTCAACGAAAAGGTTGCATATTTCAAATTAAATATTAATAGCCAAATTAAGGACCCTAAAACATTATGGAAAAATTTAAAAAGCACTGTATTACCAAAGAAACAATTTGATGAACTTCCTACTCACTTCAGAGATCCAAACCTAATCAATAATCACTTTTTGAGGGTCCCTGGTAACCCTGTCTGCAATGCATTGCAACGCACCTTTTTTGAATCTCATCGTCATGGTGATGATAGCTTCGCATTTTCATTAAAACCAGTAACTGCTGATCAAATTCTGCAATACTTCCGCCTGCTAAAATCTAACGCTGAAGGCTGTGATAAGGTGACATTGAATATGCTTTTGCTTACACTCCCACATACACTAAAAGCTATCACCGACATTGTGAACAGCTCAATTGTCTCAGCAACTTTCCCTGACATGTGGAAAATTGCTATCGTTAGGCCATTGCCTAAAAAAACAAATCCTACCGACTTAAAAGATCTTAGGCCTATTAGTATTCTGCCTTGCCTTTCTAAAATTGCTGAAAAGGCAGTATGTCAGCAGGTGTCAAAGTATCTAGAAGATAAACACATTCTGCCTGAGCTACAGTCAGGTTTTCGCAAACACCGTGGTACTTCGACGGCTCTTTTGGACGTGACAGATAACATTCTGTCAGCACAAGATAAGGGCCTATGCACACTTCTTGTCCTACTTGATTTTTCACGAGCCTTTGACTGCATTAATATAGACTTGTTTCTGTCAAAGCTCAACTACTATGGATTTGATCAAAATACGATACACTGGTTCCAAAGCTATCTCACCAACCGTCGGCAGCGAGTGGAAATACGACTGAGCAATGGCTCAGCTCTTGTTTCCTCACTCACTTCTGTTTACAGGGGAGTCCCGCAGGGCACAATACTGGGCCCAATAATCTTTATTTTGTATTGTGCGGATATCATAAGTTCCCTGAAGAAATGTAGGTACCATATTTATGCTGATGACGTACAAGTCTATATCTCCTTTAAGCCAAGTGACTATGACATCGCAATAAGGCATCTTAACGATGATCTTGACAGAATAGCATGTTGGGCTGAAAGTAACGGTTTAGTACTTAACCCCACTAAAACCAAATACATGCTGTTTGGAACCAAGAACCAAATCAGCGCAGTGCCGGCATCACTCAACGTTAGCCTGCTGGGTGAGTCGGTCAGTCGAGTCAGTGAGGCACGTAATCTGGGTCTGAACATGGACGTTGGGTTGAGATACGAAGCGCACGTGGCAGAGTCAGTGCGCACTTGTTTCTACCGGCTTAAGGTCCTTTATAAAATAAGGCCTTACCTATCAGAGGAGCTGCGTATCCAGCTGGTTGAGTCACTCGTGCTATCCAACCTAAACTACGCAGATACAGTTATTGGCCCTCGGTTACTGGCAAGAACTGAGCGACTGATCCAGAGGGTACAAAATGCCTGCGCTCGATTCTGCTTCTCAATCCCACCAAGAAGTCACATAACGCCATTCTTAAATAAGCACTCTATCCTCAAGATGAAGTCGCGGCGCAAGTTGCACTTGGCATGCGTACTTTTTGGAGTTATAAAGTACAGACAGCCGACCTACCTGTACAATAAACTGAGCTGGATCGCTAGCAGAAGAGAATGCGCAAGTAGGCAGTGCTCGCAGCAACTAACCACTCAATCGCACAAGACAGCTGCTTTCAGGGGAAGTTTTAGATATGCCGCATCCAAATGCTGGAACAATATTCCCCCGCCGATAAGGAATCTTATATGTCTTGGTACCTTCAGAGTTCGACTGCGGCACTTTCTCGTCGAATCGCAGAAAAAACTGGGTATGACTGTCTCAAACACGTCCATTATATAACTGGCTGTTATATTCTTCACGAGTCTACCTGTCTATCCACAGCGTAACTCGTGGTCACAAACCTGAGAACAAAACAAGGGGGTACTTAGTAATTGAATAATTTGTGGATCTTTTGTTGGCCAATAATTATAATACCTTCGCATGTTACTTTATTTATCTATTGTAAACATAATTGAGTATAGCCAAATCGTTTATTATTATTCGCACCTACGCTACTATAATATTTGTATTATATGATTATTCATTTATACACTATACATAATACTTAATTTAAGTTGAGGGTATACTGACACAATTTCACTCCGCGCATTCAATGAACAACACTTTGTAACAACACCAATTTATATCGTCTGCTCGACGTCCGTATGTCACTACAGGGATTCAGCAGAATATCAGCGCCAGGTGCATGCCTGACACATGCTGAGCTGGACTCCCATTTGGTGCAACCTTGAGACGCACACCGCACCTTGTATAATGTTCGTTATTTGAATTGAAGTATGTCATGGTGTTACTATACTTTTTCCGTAAATATGTTTGTATTTTTGTATATTGGCGCCTTGTTTTTATATAGTTATGCTAATTTGTATTATTTTAATTTGTATTATTTAATTGTGCTTCTGTGTGTTGTGCTATGTCTTTTGTGTGCACTAAATAAATGTTTTATCTATCTATCTATCTATCTATCTGTCATTATGGTCTAATTTCTAATCAACTAATCCTCAGCTGCCTCGTTGGTCTAGTGGTCGCAAACTTGACTGCTGAGCGCATCACGTGAAAGTGTTATTGGGTATTTCCATCAGGAATTTCTCAGTAGCAGCCACGGACTGGATTTGTGCCCGGTTGATGGTAAGGCTCGCCCCCTATTGCATGGAACTTAACAAACATAACTGGCGAAATGTGGGTGTCTTAGAAGGTACGCCTCTGCCTAACCCTTCAGGGATTACAAGCGTGATATTATGTATGTATGTATTTGTATTCAACAAGCAACTTGAAACAGTAGAACCAACATGTCTACGTGGTTTATATCAGGGCATACATGCGGGATGAAAAAACCTGGAGTCTAATTACGTTACCCACTCACAAACACGAGGTTTTTTATATTGACAATTTATTTAACTATTTTAATTGAGTTACTCACGGTGTCGAGTAGTCGAAGCATTAAAATATAATATGACACAATAGATTTTATATACAGTTTGTTGAAAAAAAACTGTCCGATCCGTGAGGGTATTATTGGGTATCGAGATTAGATTCTATTTATGTAATCCTTTTTAGAAAGCAAGTAAAAAAAAAATACCACGATAACAATAAAATAAAATGTAGTAAAATGAGGAAACTGACATGGCAACACAGGGGCGCGGGTGGCGACACTCCGGTCGCTTCTCGGGTAAATAAACAAACAATTGACGATCGATCATGCTTATGCCGAAGATGGTGTTGTCACGTTTTAAAAGTTTGTTAGAATTTAGAGTAATGGTGGTAATTTGGGACAAAAATCATTCATTTTAAAATTCATAAGTCAGTCAGTTATTTATGTTTCTTATTTTATTTGGTAATGTCATTGGTATACCTATACAGGGTGTAAACAGACCCTTCACGAAGCCGTCAACCAAGCATTATGTACATGAAACTAAGTCACCCTACGCAAAAATTATTGCTGGGAAACGATTTTTTTTTTTTGGGTGAAAAATCACGTTTTACGGTAAAACTCAAAGTAAAACTTGGTGCTGATGGATGCTTTGAATAGCAAACGGGTCATGGAGGTATTTAAAGTAAAGTTAAAACCTTAAAAAGTAGTATTTAAACAAAACTTGTGAAAAAAGTGGAACTTTGACCTCCAATATCTCGGTAACCATAAGGTTCCCAGGTATGGTCCAGAACAAAAAAATGATCGCAATGACGGGGAGAACAAATGCCTTTGGGCTTCGTTAAGGGTCTTTTTCACCCTTTATACCCCTTTCGATTCTTTTATAAATCCTCTTCAAAGTGAAAGGCATTATTATTGTCGACTAACAATACTAATAATGCCTGCCGTGGTTACGCAAATAGGGTGCAGGATTTAACACTCCAATTGCTAGAGTAAGCATGTTGATGAATGCTCAATGCTCATTCCGACTCAGCGTGTAAAAACGTTTCATCTAGCACTAGTAAACCTTCCATCTCTTTCATGTTCTTGATATTAGAAAAGGACAGCAATATTCCAAGTTTGTATAAGCTGGTGGTCAACAGAATCACCGCCATTATTATTATCAGAGAACTAACAAAGACCTAACCATTCTAAGAGGAGCTCGTGGCTTAATAATAACAGCCGCTCGGGTCGATCTTTAGGTTAAGCCGTGCTTGCCTAGGTTGGTCTGTGGATTGGTGACCACCCATTACATACCGAGTTTCCTCCGTGCCTCGGAAAGCCGTTAAGCCATTGATCCCGAGTGTCATTTGTAGATCTCTGACAGTCGTTAGGTAGTCAGTGGCCCAAAAAAAGTCTGACAACCAGTCTTACCAAGAGGTATTACCCAGTACTAACTGCGTTGAGGAGATCAGATAGGCAGTCGCTCTATATAAAATACTGGTATTCAGCTGCATCCGGTTAAACTGGAAGCCGACCCCAATATAGTTGGGAAAAGGCTAGGCAGATGATGATAACAAAGACCTAACCATTCCCCGCACTAAAATAACCACCACCCAACCTAAATTTGAACCAGACCTAAGGCACCCACCCTAACCCATTCGAAGCCGACTTACATAGAAACCCATATTAAGATTAGTAAAACAAGAAATTTATGGCACTAGAGTGGTAAATAAAGGTACGCAAGTAATTCGTACCTCACATAAAAATATGCAATAAACAGGGGTAATAAAACCCTTGAGGACATCAAAAAACTTTTTACATTTTACGATATATGATATACGGTTTTGAGTCAACGGCCGAGGGTAGTGGAGGTGTTTTATTACGGTACAAAGGAATTCGGTCCGCTGTGTTGTAGCTTTAGACCCGTCTGGTGTGAAAACCTGTGCTTTTACCCTAATTTACTCTGATGGGTAGGTGCTCTGAAAGGTGTCAACAGGGCGTTGACCTAGATTTCGGAGCTTGGTATGACGTGAAGCCGCCTCCCGTTTTTTGCTGTGTTTCTTGAAGTTGGTTGGCAGTATTCTTTTAAGAGTTTTCTTGTAAGACTAAAGTTTTAGTTGTAGTTTATGATGGTTCCTCCATTTGTGTAAAAATTAAATATTTAAAAACAGCAAGAAATACAAAATTTTCTAGTATGTCTGGTGGTTCAAAACTTATAGTCACTCACGGGATATCATTCGTGATTGTTAATTTTGAGCTCCCGATATTTCAACGATGTAGCAAGCGCCATGATCAATATCGGGAGCTCAAAATAATAAACAATCACGGAAGATATCCCGTAAGTGACAGTATAAGTTTAGCTGTAAACCGTGAAAGCTTTAAACAGTATCTGTTGGTTCATTTAAATGTATACTAAGCCACATGAAATAGAGCTAAATGTGCTGTACTTTGGAAGTAAACAGGGTAGTAACAGACAAACGACACATCCTGAACCATCGTCGTCTGCTTAACCTTTTCCCGACTATATTGGGGTCGGCTTCTAGTCCAACCGGATGCAGCTGAAAACCAGTATTTTACATGGAGCGACTGCCTGTCTGACCTCCACAACCCATTTATAACTGGGTAATACGATAACTCTTGATAAGACTGGTTATCAGACTTTTTGAGCCACTGACTTCCTAACGGCTGTCAAAGATCTACACAAATGACACCCGGTACCAACGGCTTAACGTGCTTTCCGAGGCACGGAGGAAACTCTAAATTTAATGGGTGGTCACCCATCCACAGACCAACCTATGCAAGTACGGCTTAACCTAAAGATCGACCCGAGCGGCTGTTATTATTTAGACACGAGCTCCACACATTATGCAGCATATAAACATCAAAAACCCATTAATAATGGCAGTCTCTAAATACAGCGAATATCATCACTCTCCTGCCCTTATCGCAATTTATTTGGGGTCGGCGCAGCACGTCTTCTTCTTCCATACTCCCATATTAAATGTTCATTTTTAGAGAGTATGGCACTCATAGGCTGCAGCTGAAAATCAGCGTCAGGTGTTACACCTTGTGTGGCCATCTGGCATTATGCTGAGCTGAGGTCCTTTTGGCATTATTATTTTTGTTTGTTTATGTGTTTTGTTAAATGTTTAAGGTGTTTTTGTTTTTAATAATGCCGAATAAACACGATACTCTTTCTTTCTTCGATTAAACGTTCAATATCTTCAGTCGTCGATAACATAACCATATATCTCGTCTATTAACGTCTCTCTAACTAAACCACATGTCTAGTTCCCAATACTCTACAGTAACTAAACCTTGATTTCAAGGCAAGCCAATACAGAGTAATCTAAGTTAACTTGAAGCACGTTAAGGAACGATTTGCTTTCAATCCAAAAGCGAAGCAGTTGTAACCAGTTTCATCCAGTTCCATCCAGTTCAAACTAGTTCATTCGAACTGTAAAGAGCTACGAAATTAATCGGTGGGTAGTAGCGTATGTAGTTTAGTGTTGTGTTTATTTCTGTTTCAATGAAAATGTTATGGAAAGCGTAAGTACTATGTGGAAAATTTTGAGAAGGCGTGAAGAATTTTCATGCGAAAGTGGGTGAGTTTTTTTTAGTGATCTGGTACGAAAGTGAAACGATTTTTAGTTTTTCAAATGAGGTGTCTTGATGCAGTAAAATTTCGAGGAAAAATTTTGAATAGAAAGAAAGAAAAAATATTTATCTGTCGCAGGGACATGACGTGCATACAAACAAAATAAGTTAACAATAATCATACAACGCATAACAAATATTATAAATCTAACAGGACAGAAACAAAAAAAAAGGTTAACTGCTTGCACGTCGTGACTGCGACAAGCAGTTTACCAATCAGCATGATGCTGTGCTATGGGGGGCCCACAGCACAGCGCTAGTATTCAGTGGTCACCCGTGTTTGAATAAATCCTCTTCTTTACGTAGAAGAGTAAAATAAAAAACTAAAACTTAAACGTAAATATGTATTTGTGATTCGTGTAAACACGACTAAAAGAACAAACAGATAAAAAAAAGAACTATACAAATAAAGTAATTTCTAAGTTAAATCAAAGTTTAAAATCACCGTTTATTTATTACTTTAGCTTCTAACTAACGATCTTGGTCACATTCAACAAATGAGACCGCAGAAAAGCTCACACAAACTATTCAAAACGCACGTACAACTTTTTGTTTGGTACCCCGAAACTTTTATAAAAGCATTTTCAGCTCACATTTTAAGCGAAGCCTTCCATTACCGCACCTAAACTTATTTGTGGGCCATAACTCCTCAAATATGCAGCATAAAACAAGGAAAAATGCACCTTAAATAATAGTGCTAAAGTTGACTTTTTATTTGACGTATAATGCGTGTAGAATAGCTCGCGAAAGAATATGCGTGGCCATCGCTTCCGAAAAGCGCCGTACATCAAGGAAAAAGTGACTGTATTTTTTGGTGAGAGGGTCTGAATTTGTTTGAGCTTGTGGTGGTGGGGTGGGCTAATCTTTCAGTCAGCATCTCTGACGGTCGCTAACTCTTCAAAGTGCTATCTGGGAGGCTTATAGCTAAATGGAACACAACTTTTTCATTCAGGCACGGTTTGGCATAGAAGTGTGTAAATTGGTGAAAAAGCCTGGATCAGATATTTTAGGCTACGAGGTTTTTTTTGTAGAACGTTTTGAATACATCTTTTGTCTCACGTTATTTTCGTTTTAGCTAGCGAGTTGTAGTATTTTAGTAGTCGGTAAACTCATTGAAATTCAGACCAAACAAAGAAATTCGCAAATTTTGTCATTCAGAAACCCGCAGCTGAAAAGGACAGCTTTAAAAATCTGTAAAACCGCTCTCAAAAGGCAGCACAATGCCGCTATATAAATTTCGAAAACGGAACACACCGTTCCTTCCAAATCAGCTGTTACCGGCAACTGGCGTAGCGTGTCCGTTCGGGTGTTTCCGCCGGGCGTCGGTCCGACGACGTCCGGTTGGTACATTCGAAATACGAAATTCGTGAAACGTCGGCTTGGATCTTGGCAATCGCTGCCGATGGCATGTGTTGATCGGAAGTGGCGGGAGGTATGCTCACGTACCAAATTTGAAATTTATGAGTTGGGAATACTAGTACATGATTGGTCCGTTCAATGCTTTAACATTGCGGAACCGCCACTAACTGCACCCATTGCACTGTAACAGTTCCTGAAAAGAAAAGAATTTTAGAAATAAAATATTTTCACTTTTTGAGCAATCAACGTTTAAATTCAACATTGTCTAGATTTTTAATCTCAGTATTTAATGTTGCGTAACTAAATCGGAGAGCAGAGTCGAAGATTTTCTTCACGGTCATTGAACAATAGGCACGAAAATTACTAATTTTACTTTGACGAAGCTAAACATTTTTATTAAATGTTTAAATATTATTTCTTCAGAACGAAAGTCTTTAAAGACCGTTGATTGTAATTGAACGTGAACTAAGCAAAAAATCGTATCATTTCGACATTTTATAGTTTCTGTTCACCTATCTCTATGGGTATATTAGATAATTTTTCCATTCTTTAGTATAAGCAAAATTAGCCTAAATTGTACCAATTACTAGCCACACGAGCCACGAGAGGGACACTGGGTTTTGATCCACCAAGAGGGCCAAGTGCTGGTTGGTAGATGTCACATTATCTTCTGTCTGAATTTTTTGTTCTAGGACATGTCAGTTTCCTCACGATGTTTTCCATCAATAAAATAAATTGACCTACACGTCTAAGCAAAAAAATTATAGAAGCTGTAGTTTCAGCTTACTAACCCACATAATAAGCTTTTCGCAAGATAAAGGATCTTGCACTGACAAGCACAGCCAATACACATCACATGTAAGGCACTAATGTAACGCCCAGCGTTACGTTCTCTCCAGTCCTACAATGATATTGTATGTCCATAGTAACAGGTGTAGACTGACTGTATGTTTGTCCACTACATATAGCTACTGAAAGTGTTATAGTAAATTATTCTAAAAGAATAGTTGAAATAACCAAAAAATTTACTTAACCCTTAAATGCATAAAGTTGTAAAACTGCAACATACCATTCAAACGACCATAAAATTATTAGTATGAGTTCATTGCATGCCGTTGCAGGATTATCACTATCATGGTTATATATTTAATCGAGTGGCAACACACTTTGAAAAAAATATTTACGATTTTTTTAATTATTTTTCCCTGAATCAGCATATTCATGGCTCCAAAATATATTTTTTCTCGGTCTAAAAATAAAATCATGCATTTAAGGGTTAACCTATAGTCACCTATTAGCAAGCGAAACATTGCATTTTGCTAGCTAATTTTACTTGACCTATAGTCACTTAATAGCCAAAAATAGGATTAGTAAAATTAGCCTGTTAAAGCTACGTTTTGTTTCAATCAACTCAACCGATAGCAGTTTGCTACAGGACATAAGCATCTCAAAAGCTACGCCATAACCACCTATCCCTTGCCTTTTGCACCCAGTCCACCCCCGCTACCTTTTTAGGATTCTGTATCTCAGTCGGCAAAAACGGAACCCTTATGAAATCACTTTGTTGTCCTTCTAACCGTCTGTCCATTTGTCTGTCCGTCTGTCAAGGCCCTTTTTCTCAGGAACGCGTTGAGGTATGAAGCTTAAATGTAATATCAAATACTCAAGTCTGCTACCTCTTGGAGCATACGTAAAGGAAAAATCTGAAAACCGTAAATCTGTAGTTAAATTACAATGTAACTACAAGTTTATACGGAACTTCAGTGCGCGAGTCCAACTCGTACTTGGCCGGTTTTTTAACATCCTACCACAAAGTTTCACCATAAGAGTAACCGTACAAAAAAAGATTATTACCAAAAACACAAAATTTCACACGAATAGGTATCCAATACATACACAATGTAATGTACAGATGTTGATACTTCAAAGATAACACAATCTCTGAACCCAATATCAAAACTAAAATCCGAGCTGAACTCAACAGCAAATCATTTGCGACACAGTGTGACACCGTGTGAAAAAGTGATGAAAAACCTGCGTCGATATACTCTCGTGTCCTTTAATATAGCTTAATGGAAGGGGAAAAAAAAGGGGAAAAGGGGGAGGCATTTGTTTTCCATCACCCCGTGGTGATGGAAAACAAATGCCTCCGGCCGGCTCTGGAGTCAGTAACGTGGGGCTAGACGAACAGCGGTGAAAAGGATTTTTTGATGGAACTCGTATAAATAGGGAAGATTTGATGATGTGAAAATGGAGAATATCATCTTGTTTATATTGCACATCAGAGGTTACACTTTGACCTTGACCTGGCCTAGTCGTAGTATGGAGTTTTGATAGAAAAAGAGGTCGGCTTGTACTGGTTTACTATTGACGTACAACAAGCCATTCGTCAATGGTAAAAAGCCTAGTCCAATTTTCGTAACGAAAAAGATTTATGGTGATTCTATGGTGGATGTGAGATATCGTATGACCCGTGAGATGACGCATTTGAATCCATGACAAATGCAATTTTCTAATAGAAGTTTTTTCCCTATTTTTGTTCGATAACATGAGACGTATTTTTGTTTCTTTTATGTGTAGATTGTGTGTTGTGTTCAATAAACTGAGCTCTCTTTGTCAAGATTTTGAAATTGCTTTTACATCAAATAAAAACATTACAGTCTAAAACATTCCATAAATAAAATAGTAAAAAGAAATACAACAGTAACTAACTCTACTACAGGTACTTAAATTCCAAATTACTTTCAACATAAATTTCAATCCTCGTTTGAAACAAACCAATTTTATTTTAAGAGTAATAAATCTCAATTCTTACGTCGTTTTTCGTTCGCCATTTTCATGGCCCGATTGGAGTACAGTATTATACCCTAGACGTTTCTTGTAACGATCTAGTCGGGATATCTCTTTGTGGTGGGTCGTAGCTCTGTCGGTATTTCACGCCGTCTTTGTCTGGCCCTAGTTGAAAGAGCAGGACAGACAGACGTTTGTAAACTCTTTGAGTAGTTTATGTCAGCTATTAATAATTGTTTAGTGGCTCTTTCTTTCAGGGTTTTATTACTATTTTATTGACGTTAGGTGATCTGCTTCGCGTGCTACGTCTAGATTATCAGCTGTTGATGTTATTTATGGGGTATAGATTAGGATGGCTGCCAAGATGTCAACTTATTTAATAAATTGACAGATTTTCGTGATCGACATTTCCAAATTGCGACTTATGATCGGTAACTTCTTGTCGTTTATTATTTTTTTCGCTTGAATAAATAATAAAATATAACTAAGACTTGTTCCACGTTGGGGACTAAATTAATTCTCAGTATGAAATAGCTGGAACAATGCAATAGCTGAAATATTGCATTGCATGTAAGAGCATCAAAGATAATATAAGACAATGGCTTGTGAATCATATTCATTTTTTACTCTCAGATCTTATTCGTTAATTAGTATTTTAGTTTTATTCGACTTGCTATTCGTTTTGATTTAATTTTAATACGAGGATCTACCATATTAATATTGCATCTCTTTTGTTATCCGGCCATTTTTTTGTGTTCCATACCCAATGTATGAAAGTCAACTTTTCAGCAGCCTACAAACGTCCCACAATTGGGACGCAGGCCTTTTTGCTGTGAAAGGAAGTAGGCCATGATCCACCACGGAATCCATGTGACTTCCACCAAAAGGCCTGCTTTTCAGCGTTTTGGTTCTAGACCATACCGGTTTCATCACGATATTTTTCTTCACTCTTGATTCGGAACTCAAAAAAGGTCTCCAGCTAGGAGGTTCTAATAAACCTCGTGTTTTATCTCAAAAAGAAAAAAAAACACGTGGCTGCCCCCACAAGGCCAGTTACTTACGTCATGAAACTTGTCATGGTAAAAAGAAAAGGCTTGCATTACTCGCGCCGATGCGGTTTGACAGGAACTCACTCAACCAAACGGGAAGCCGTAGGAAAATCTGCTCCAGTGCGTATCTTTTGTACAAAATCTTTTTATTACTTATCTTTTATGGGAAGCTTGCATAACGGGTATTTGTTGAAAGTGATATTTGAAAAGCTTTAATCGGATTGCAAGTGAAGTACGCCAGGATTTTTCGTATCAATAAACTTGGAAGTTTTATAGTCTTTTTAAAACTGCGTTCTAATAGCTACTCATACCAGAATCGTAGTATTTTTCAAGTAAGTCATGTGACGTTGATCTATGCTTACTGAATAACCCAAAAGTTTTTTGTTGGTTACAGTAATAGGTAGTAACTTTTCTTTTTATTGCTAGTACACACCAACAAAATGGATTAGGTTAGGTTAGGTTAGAACTGAGACCAAAGGCGCGTGGGCCGAGCGAGCGCAGCGAGCGGTGCCGCGGCAGCGGCCGACGAGCACTTACATAACGAACTGTTACCGGCCGCACCTAGGTGTAGCCGGCTAGAACTAGGTGAAACCTTACTTCTGCTTTTAGCCGTAACATATTAATCACCAAACAAGTTATAAAATCAGGCGTTACTCTGCACAAATTCATGACATTAAATTTAATGCGAAACATTTAGTTTCAATTTCATCACCATCGCCAGTTTTAGCGCAATATTCACTGTCCAAGAGAAGACACATATGTTAAAAAATCGCTCTGAATGATATGTGGCTCATGCGCAGGGAACGGTTCAAAATTATATTAAAATCCTTTCTAAACTAAAAGCTTTCTCAATCAGTCATAAGCACTCTCCCAGTTGCAGCGAATTCTATCCGAACTGCGTATTCTTCACGAAGATCTTACTTAACCGAGCTTCTTTAACGAAGTTTACCTAACTAGTCGTTAAATAGGCACTCAATCTGAGCACTAGATATCTGAGAATACTTGTTCTAGTGATTAAACAGTTCTTTCGTGGGCTTCACTTTAGACGAGAATTTTGCAATCGAAGTAGAATTTCAATGGGAAATTAATCTTAGGATTTACTGCATTTCAATTGTTTGGTTTGTGGAGGTATAAAGTTTGTAAAGCTTCTGATAGGAAAATAACCCATTTTATTGACTATCACGCAAAAAAATCTACCCACATTTTAAAAAAACATGTGCTGGTTGAAAAAATAATTGATGAATAAATAATTATGACGAATGCCAAAAATCATTTCAATGTTTTTAGACTTGGATGCAGTCAAAAAGTATCAACTACCTAGAAAGAAAGAAAGAAAAATATTTATTGCAGGCAAAAAATATTCGTTGCAGGGACTTGACATGCATCATACAAAATGACAAAAAAAATACAATAAACTTACATCGCTCATCAAATATTACACGCACCTCTGATTTTTCGGATTCATGTGCGTATTGTATAACTATCACTTGCTTCGGTGTAGGAAAACATCGTGAGGAAACCAGCATACATGAAAGATATTTTTCGACGGCATGTAAAGCCAAGTCAGAGGCCCATGGGCGGCATAAAAATTCTGACACTAGGTTAGACACTAACCACACGATAAAGAAGAAGAGGATAACAAATATTTATAAATTCAACAGGACGGGACAAAAAAAAAACCTACATAAGTAAGTACTTGGTAAGACTTAAAAAGTAGTCCTACAAAGTACTTGTACTATTCAAAGCACATCGAAATTACTGCTTAATTAAACCTAAAAAACTACCTACAACGAACATCAACACACTCTAAAGAGTTTTAAATCTTAACCTAATTGCATTCGAATCTAAATAAACATCCAAAAATCCCATTTAAAACGTCGCAAAACCGTAAATTCTCAGCAGCAATTTAGTAAAAACAAAACGTATAAAGAAAATAATTCGGTTCCTAATCGAACTATCCGATATCGGGATTCGTCTTCGCATTTTAAGGATAAGTAATCCCCGCTGAAGGGATTTGCCTCCATCTCCGTTCTTCAAATAAATATAATAAAAGAATTCATACTTCGACGTTCTCGTAGCATCAGAAATAATACTTAGGGTTCGTCCACACTATGGGACGTGCGATTTGACGCGGCGCGTTTTTAAACGGGTGCATTCCAATGAATATTCGGAATGAAGCTATTTTTGAACGAGTGACGGTAAGATTGACTTTTATGGCTGTAAATTTCGGGTGCTGTATTCAAACGGTGCTCAAATTGATGATATCATAATATTCTTTTGAAAGCACCATCAATAAAGTGTGAATATAATCAAAGAGTCTACATTAAATTGACGATAAATAGTTTTTTTTACACATATTTAGTTCAGTGATTCAAGCACTGTTTTTAGCTTTCACAGTTTAAAATTAAAATTATATTGTCACTTCACAATAATGAATTATCACGATAATTATCAAATAATAAATAATAATAAATATAATTATCAAGAAATCCCGTAAGTGACAGTATATAAGTTTAGTGATTCAAAGTTTATTTGGGTGCAAAAATTTCGTACTTGAAAAACGTTCAAATTCGCAATTTATCAAAGACAATTAATGTCAAAAACACGTCAAAGATGGCCGACAAATCAGAATTATTGATCTTTATCCTCTTCCTAGACGGTTTCCAAAATGAAAACTCTAAACAAAAAATGGAAATTTAAACTTTAATCTCTTCTTCTTCCTCGTTTCCTCATGACTGAGGGTCGTGACCACATGAGATCGCTGCCTTCTCCACCAGCGCTCTTCAAGGTGGACGGTTTTGGCGGACAGATGCCTGGAAATTTCCTCTGGAGACTTCCTTCACCACATCTGTCCATCGGGTTGGTGATCTTCCACGGCCCCTTTTTCCTTCCACGTTACCAGCCACAATAATCTTCAATACAACTAATAAAAACTTTAATACACCCTTACAATGTCTACATTATCATATTGCTTGCTCATCGTTTATCTAACGGTGTGCTAAAAGGTTTAAAACCAGACGTGTAAGCAGAACGTCTGTCGCAGATTTCATGCCAAGTTGACGCGTTGGCGGCAATGTGTTGCTGGATTTATTCTCTTACAAGGCGTTTTGAATGCCTTTGTAAAATCTGCAGCTGTTTGTCTGGACTGCTCGTCTGTGATAATGTTGTAAAGAAAGGAGGATTATTTTTTATTTGGCTGTTAAAGAGTGGTGTTTTATTTTGTAAGAGTGGCTGGCTTATTTTGTTCATTTTGAAGAAATTTTTTCATTACATTTTTATTCTTCTACTTTTTGTCGTCTCTCATCTGTCTTCTTCTTTATCAAGAATGTTTTTTTTTTTAAATTACGAACTTCTATACAAACTTTGATCTCCTACTTAACCTTTTATTAGTAAATAGCTGTGCCCCGCGGTTTCACCCGCGTAAGTTTCGATTCCGTGGGAATATCGTGCTACTTTGGGTTTCATTATTGCAATTTTCTTTTTATTCTCAATTTTTTTTTGAAAATTAATTATAGTCTATGTTATTTTCAGATAATTAAGCTTCCTATTGGTAAAAAAGTTGTTAAAATCGGTCAAGTAGTTTGGAGCTTATTTGGTACAAACAAACAAAAAAATCTTTCTTCTTTATAATTTTATTAGTACAGATAAAGTACTCTTGCAAAAATTTTCCAGGACCCAGTGGGTTAGGCCGTGTTTTATCTATCAGTGAAGGAATTTAAAATTTATACTAACTAGATGTTTAAATTATACTAGACATCTGTTTACGCACCAATGATCAAACGTTCACTGTATTATTTACCTCGTATAAGCTACGAGTATATACTACATATACTGTGCTGCCTGCACCAAAACATAGCTCACAAGCTCTCCCCTACCAACAGTAAATTAGCACGTAATATACCCAACTAATCCAAAACTGAACCTATCGATAAAGTGATCCGGTAGTTTACCCGGCTATCCGGTATTACTGCCGGTTATCCGGCGTTTCAGGGTAATTCCGCCGTCGGAACAGCTGATCTGCCGGCCGCGATGTGTTAAACCTAGCGCTAGGAATGAAGCGATTTAGGACATTTTGTAGGAAATCTTGTTGGGGGAGTGAGTGGCTTAAACCGTAGCTCGAACCCACGACATAAACGTAACGTACGAACCTGTGGCCAGCTCGCACGAATGCGCGGTTTAAACTTGATTTTTACATAAAAATACTCGTTTCACATATTATATTTTTATAAGGGCTTGTATCAATTACTGTCTGTTTGGTCTGAAATAAATATTTTCAATTTCATAATTTTAAGATTTTATTTATTACTAGCGATCCGCCCCAGCTTCGCACGGCAATGTAGATAATATACATATACATATGTCTTTCTCTTGAATCATTGTATCTGTTGCTGAAAACTGCATTAAAATCTGTTGCGTAGTTTAAAAGATCTAAGCGTACAGACAGCGCGAGCGACTTTGTTTTATACTATGTTAAAATAACTGTGGATGATACTGATTGTGCTTGTTGCAAACAATTTAACTAAAATGCTATGGGATAATTGTATTTTCGATTAAAAAATCGACTTATTTACGTAACGTTTACACCGCGCGGTCATGCTAGGGCCTCTGTTCTAAATGTGCTTATCCAAAAACCATCCGATTTGATTATATTAGTAACATAAATTCAAAAGAGAGAAGTAGCACAGAAAAGCCTTTGCCCAGCAATGGGCCAATATGCATTGCAACGCATGGCCGGCATTGCGATACACCTTTTTGCCTGTTAATCAATTATGCTGTGCCCGGGCACAGCTAGTAATAATATATTATAATATAAAAATAAATTCCATCTTTTTGTTTTAGTAAGCAATGAGAATATTATCGTCCACACACATAATTTATTTATTAAATTAGTCCGTCTAGCCTAGGTATTTAATTTAGCATGGAAAACTATCGGGGGCGAAAATCTCTTAAATAAAGAAAATAATTCTCTTTGTACCTCAAAAGCATTATAAAAACAGTTTAAATTATTAAAGTGAGCTTTAATAAAAAACAATAATTATATAAAATATCATTATAATAATTATTGTTTTCGATTATTTCTCTTATATTAAAGTAATAAATTCAAATCATATTTTTATTCAGGACAAGAATTTCAGAACTTATCATAATAAGATTACTCCGGTACAAAGGAATTAATTATAATATTTTAATATTATTACTGTTTGTTACAGGTAAATTACATGGGAGCTCTTCTTTATATTGTATTCATGAAATTCATGAGACAAGGTAACACAAAAGAATATAATTTCTATATTTTTTGTAATTGCAACATTTATCACACGATTAGAATAATTTGTTGCCATGTTTTGTTATTTAAATTGAAGAGTGACGAGGGTATGTACTATTCATATTTATTTTGTTGAAAATTAACTTCAAAATCATAATAAGTGAAAATGTTGTTTTAAAAATGTTCGTTACAGATTTTATGACAGTGAATTATTTAAAAATAATACATTTTGTTATTCATACTTAGACATTTAGGTTTTGCTGATTTACATCACAACAGTTTAGATAAAACTACACTAGTATAGAAAATCGTATTTAGTGACTCTTTTTGATGAGGACTAAAAGAGTAATGGCCAAAGAAAAGATGGATGGATTGTTTGAAGACTGATATGAAAGAGGAAGGAGTAAATGATGCCATGACGTCTGACAGGGGAGAATGGAAGAATAAAACGTGTTCCACCGACCCCAAGTAGAATGGGACAAGGGCAGGAAGATGATTTAGTGATTCTTTTTTCGTTATAATTTTCTTACAGGAAATGTAATGCTTTTTGAAAACTGCAACAGACTTCTTTTTAAAGAGCTCATTATAAACTCAGATGTCAATGTTTTTAGCCAGCCGTTACACAACCGTCGTAAACAATAAATTTAAAATCCCATGTAATAGGGGGCGAGCCTATTGCCATCAACCGGGCACAAAACCAGTACCGAAAAATTCCTGATGGAATAACCCAATAATACTTTGCCCGACCCGGGAATCGAATCCAGGACCTCGACCAACAAGGCAGTCTAGTCAGTCAGACAGTCGAGTTATGTACACTTAACGTTAAACGCTTTTAGTGATTTGTGAAGCAAGCGGGACTTATCACCCCAATTAATATTAAATAACAGCTGTAACTTAAACTGCCTAGCTATTACGGGTCATATTATTAACTCCAATCGATACCTAACCAGCCTGAACACGAGTACAAAATCAAGCGATCAGACATCATACACGTACATCAGCTTCAAAGTTTCAATCGCAGCAATTACAGCTACGAACTATTTCATTTTAGTTAGAGTAATCTTGTTTAATGAAAACTTCGTCGTACAGTCATGAGCACCAATATGTATACAATTCGATTTATTTATTTCAGACACAACGATCCATAATTTTGTTAGTAGGTACTGTTAAAAATAATGATAGTAATTAAGTAATCAAAGACAAATCACACCACACAATACTATCACACCACACAATACTATTACATCTCAAAATAATCTATAAAAATTAAAAAAAAAATATGGTCATTTGAGATTTAGATTATAAATTAATTAAAATGTCATGAATAAAATTAAAAAAAAAAAACAAAAACATATTTTCATTTAGAAAGCGGAATCGCGCTTTGACGTGGAGTTGCGGAAACCAGCCCGTTATACAATACAATACAATAAATTCAATGTGGGCCGAAAAACGAAGCAAAAGTGAAGAGTAATGCGTATACACTTTCCTAAATATAAAAGCAATTTTCGCGAGAAATGACGATTGTAACTTGGAGACAGGATCGTTTTCATAAAAATATGAGTTCCAGAATACTATGTTCGTAACAACATAAAATTTTTAATCAGAACACTAGGAGAAAAACACTTTTCAAGTGTTAACATATTGATGCTCGTGACTGTACATCGAATGTCAGGGCAACTATATATCAGATGTCGTCATCTGAAATGAATATCTAAGGCTTTGGGTGCACTGAGTCATAGCAGAATTGAAATTGAAGCTTCGTTTAGTGCCTTGGTGAATAAGTTTAAACTATTGAATAACTAGGGTTAATTTTAACATTCTTTTTATCGTGTGGTTAGTGCCTAACCTGGAGCCAGAGTTTTTTATGCCGCCCATGGGCCTCTGACTTGGCTTTACATGACATCGAGAAATATCTTTCAGGCATGTTGGTTTCACCGAAGCAAGTGATAGTTATACTAATTGTACAATACGCATATGAATCCGAAAAATCAAAGGTGCGTGTCTTGGGATCGAACTTGAGACTATTACTTGGCAGTCCGACGGTCACACCACTAGGCTTTCAATGCTAATTAAAAATTTTAACATTGAAACTGAACGCGTTCAATACATCTAAAGCGCGTTCAAGAGCTGTCAGCGTTACGGAATATTTACAGCCCTAGAACTCGGTTTAGATGTATCGCGTTTATATTCATTGGTGTGATTCGTCCTTAGTCATACAGCGTGGCCCCGAATGTTTATATGTTCACTGAAATAGTAAAACAATGATACATACTATCGTTGTTTTGTTTGTAATGGCTGGTCCCCTCCTGCCGGGGCTGCGGGACTCTGCAGGGGCTGCAGGATCCTGCCGGGGCTGCACGACTGCTGGAACACAAAGGGCAAAGAAGGAACATGGATGGGTTTTAGTCAGTAAAAGTCTGACACTCCCTCCCACTCCGCCCAGGGCGGGGGGGGGGTCATTTGATGATTTCCCATCCGAAAAAAAGAAAATGGGTGGTCCTCATCCACGAACTAGCCTAGGCAAGCTCGGCTTTACCTAAAGATCGACCAGAATGGCTGATATTATATAGCTCTCCCAAAAAAGAAGCCAAAACTTTTTTGACTACCGTGTGCATACTGCTTGAAATATGGCGTCATTTTAAACGAACCCCTAACATTGTATGTTTAATGCTCCTAGATGGTTCTTTAAAAATAAAATTACGTTGAAAAGACGAAAAATAATATGAGAGAATGTTCTTTTAGTTCCATGTATGAAGTTGGAATTATTCTTGTTCGTTTTAAGTGGCTACATTGCGAAGCGAGATGGAACTTATAGTCGTTATATACAGCAACTATGTACTATGTACTTAAACTAATTATATAGTTTTGAGTGTCTTCGTGTTGAGCGTATGTTTGAAGTCGTATAATTGTACAGTCACGATCATAAAAACGTTACAGTTTAGAACATTCAAATGTAATTCAATGGTCACATAACGATCTTCTTCTTTATCGTGTGGTTAGTGCCTAACCTGGTTTCAGAGTTTTTATTCCGCTGATGGGCCTCTGACTTAGCTTTACATGCCATCGAGAAATATTTCTCAGGCATGCTGGTTTCCTCACGATGTTTTTCTTCACCGAAGCAAGTGATAGTTATACAATACGCACATGAATCCGAAAAAACAGCGGTGCGTCTTATGACTTGTCTTGTCACATAATGATTGCAATATTGAAGACTTCCGTAATAAGTCGTATTATTTCTAAAACACTTTATTTGTAAAATTATGCTTAATTGCACTGGAGATTTCAACTCTCGGAGCTAATTAAAAAACCAACAGTGCTTTTATGTCATCATTAATTTAGGTTAAACTACTATCAGAAACTCACAAGCATATTCACTTTAAAATTTTATTTAACAACTCAAGCATTCTAAAATTACATCTAACCTAGTAAAACACTAACAAAACTAATGCGACAAAAACAGAGAGAACTTTTTACTGCTCCACTAACGACATTTTCATATTAATAAACAGAAAAAAAAGCAGCTTCAGCCACAATTTACATAAATGTAAGCTCACTGTTACATTACTGTTCTTTTGCAAAAAACATTGAGACTTCATTTGCATCGTAACCATATTTTTTTGGGTGCTAAAATGTGGGGACATACGGGATGAGTTTGACGCGTTGAGACGCGTGCCTTGTGCAGACAATCACGTTTGTGGAGCTAATAAGGTTATGAAGACCAGAGTGCCTACTAAAAGTGGCCAAGTTTATATCTATCAGCAAAAATGCTGATAGTAAAGTCACAGAAGTAAGCTGAAGTGGCAATGGAGTGGCCGTATTAGCTCTAGAACCGACAGCCATTGGGTTACACGTGTTCTTGAGTGAAGACCGCGAGTCGGTCCACTGCTGGACAAAGGCCCGATTCTCAGTAACTGTCGTCCAGTTGCTACCAGCCACCCTGCGAAGATCTTCACTCCACCGAGCCTGAGGGTGTCCCACCTTACGTTTGCTTATTCCCGGTTTCCACTCAAGAACACGTCTACCCCAACGGTCATCGGCCCATTGCCACTTCAGCTTACTTATTCTGTGAGCTATGTCGACAACTCTGGTTCTCTGCCGGATCACCTCGTTTCGGATGCGATCCCTCAGGGAAACTCCAAGCATAGCGCGTTCCATAGCTCGCTGAGCGACCTTGAATTTATGAACCAGCCGTATCGTGAGTGTCCACGTTACGGCCCCGTAAGTCATAGCAGGCAGGACGCACTGGTTGAAGACTTAAGTCTTTTGGCTCTGTGGAATACGCAACGAGAAGACCCGACGAATCTTCCCAAACGCTGCACGTGAATGCATTATTTTTAATGAAACTACTGACCTCCGCAACTCTGTTACTGGGTAGTACAAATCCCCTTGATAAGATTGTTTTTTCAGACTTGTTATCACTATCAATACTGTTGCGATATACTGGTATAAACTTAGTGAATATTATTTTTCTCTATACATAATCACACGCGTGGCCGCACCTCCTACACACCCGTATATTCCCACGATGGAGAATACCCGAGTTCTCTGCGTCACATCTCTGTAAAATCACATCAGTACATACGCTTGTACATAATAATTCAGAGAATAACATGAATAATTCATTACCTTCTCGGTTCTTCAGGTTTCACTATCATTTTTGTTATACCTGTTAGGCGTGTTACTCACTTATTTGCGACGGAAAGAGATTGAAGATACCTACTATTGAGAAGCAATCAGAGGATTTTTTTTTGATCAGCCTATTCTGTCCCACTGCTGGGCAAAGGCCTCCCCCATTTCTTTCCCGCTATCCCGGTGTTTTGCCTGCTCTGGCTAATAACTCAGGAACGAGTCCAAATCGTCACGCCAGCGTTTCTTGGGCCTGCCTCGGTGACGACGACCGTCTTCAGGCACCCACTGTGTGACGATTCTGGCCCATCTGTTCTGACTCATCCTGGAAATGTGACCCGCCCAGTCCCATTTTGACCTCGCAGACTTGTCGGCAAGATCGGCGATGCCTGTCTTGGAGCGTATGGTGGTGTTGCGTATTCGATCGGTGATTTTGATGTTCAAAATGCTACGCTCCATCACTCTTTGGCAAACCTTAAGTTTGGATTTCTGAGCCTCCGTTAAAGCCCAAGTCTTGGATCAGAAGAAATATCATCGAAAAAAAAAGTGAATGAGTCAACTTTGACATGTCATACTTGTAACGATAGCAACCATAGGGATAGATAGTTAGCTCTATCGTAAGTACCAAATAGTTTAACGTCTTTGGCATAATATTGTCAAAGTCGGGCAGTAAAGCCAACGATTAATGTATGAATTACTTCGGTTCGGCTTTATAGTTCGTAAAATACTAACAACCCGAATAAGAGTATTGTGTTTTACACACTTGTTTGTTTTGGCATTAATTATTTTTTTCGCCTTCATTAATTGATCAACAAACACATACTGATGAATCGGATGTCCTGACTCGAACAACTTTAGTGTGTGGAACGGACGTACCCGCACTAGTGTGTAACTTGTTCGGCTCGGCATTCATTTTCTCAATCGTGCGGTAAATCGAACATTATATCACAAATGAGGCTGAGGTGTACCTAATAGTAACCCAAATTTAGCCAGTTATGTTTAAGCCTCATGATATAGGAGGCAACCTTATTGCCGTCTACTGGGCATAAATCCAGACTCCGTGGCTGTTACTGAGAAATTCTGGGAATGGAACCCAGGATCTGTCAGATCTGTGATTTGTGTTGACTCTAGAGATCTTGGGTTCGATTACCAGATTGAATTGAATATAATATTCTAAAAGTCTAGACGCCAGGGCAACGAACCGAATGTTCTATTGAATGTATTTTTTTTTTATTCGGCTTTGTTATCGAATGTACCGACGCAAAGTAGTGTGTGGCACGCCTTATACAGGGGAATGTTTAAAGATAAGCCGTCAAGGTAGATGATATTACAAACAAAGCCTCCTTTTGAGAACATCTCACTATAATAAATTATGACAGCACCCTGTATAAGTACTTGTAATGTTGTGTTGTCTAGTACCTTTTAATGCTTTTCGGTGGGTTATTTAAAATTATTTTGTGAGTTAGGTTTAAAGGCTACGACGAGTAGGTAGTGATATTTCAATTTTCATATGTCAACGACTTGAAACTATGTAGTTGACTACAAAGTATGATAAGTATGTATTGAACTTATACTGTCACTTACGGGATATCTTCCGTGATTGTTCATTATTTTGAGCTCCCGATATTTCGACGCTGTTGCAAGCGCCATGATCGCGGGTTGACAACAGTACGTTTTCACGGTATTTTTAATTCAAGACACAGTTTCATTAATTCTTAATCCTGCAGAAATATTTTGTGATGCCTCGTTGGTCTATTGGTCGCAATCGCGACTGCTGAGGATGAGGTCCAGGGTTTGATTCCCGCGTCGGGTAATTTTTATTGGGTTTTGCCCCCTTTTTTTTGAGACATGAGACTTAAACATAACAGACGAAATGTGGGTGTACTATAAGGTACACCTCTGCCTATGCCTCTGCTCTGCGTGATGTTATGTACATATATAAGTATGTAAACACCAATAATGTTAATACAAATACTGTTTAATGTGCTATTTTTCTCGTTTCAAGATTTAAATAGACAAAGAAGTTTAAAAAAAGAGCTAATCGCTGCTATCACTGTTCCTAGCGATAATCTCTATTTATTTATCAACTTGTGGACAGCGTCGTGGGTTACATTATAACCAAATTGCTATTTTGTTAAACTAGTTGTAAGTTCTTATAATGTAACAGTTTGCTGTTCCATTCCATAAAAATAAAAAAAATCTTAACATTCCCTCGATGTTTTTTATTTCCATTTCATAAATAAACCGACATTATTTCGCTGTTACTAAACTATTGTTTCCCAACAAACTCCATACTATATTTCCTATCGTTGTTCAATCAATTTCATATTATGATCCGCTTTCGTCTCCAAGAGCTATTGCAAAACAAATCTTTGGCGGAATTGATTCCTGTTCGCTCATGTTTATTGCCTATCGAAGGGAAGACGCGTCTTCGAGAAATTTATAAGTGCCTTTGAGTTTCATACGAATGTGTTAGGGGGGTTACACACTTATTCTAAAATACCGACCCGAAGTGATTACTGATTTTTTTTACCGTTTGGCTGTGACAGTTAATGCACATCCAAGTATGTTGGTAATACAGACGTATTAATTATATTTATCTTTTTTTTTCGGATGTGAAGTCATCAAATGACCTCACCCGCTTCGGGCTTAGTGGAAGGAAGAGTCAGGTCACATCCATGTTCCTTCTTTGCCCTTTGTGTTCCAGGGTCGCAGTATCTCTTTCGAACAGTCCCGCAGCCCACCCAGTATGGGTTGGGTTGGCACAATGTGAGATTAGTCCAGCGACGTTTTGCCGACCGTTTATTAACATAAAATATTCTAAATTTACCGCTCGGCTTTTCTGAATAAAGCCGACCTGAATAAGTGTGTAACATCCTTTATCTTTTTGTTTTGCTTATAGATAAACGGTTATTGGTTTGAATAGTAAGTTGTTATTGTTTTCCGTTTGTGGTTAGAGTTATAGTTTTTTTTCTTGTTTCTGACTAATATTTTTCCGTACGTTACCTAGTCTTAGCACGTTTTGTTTTTTAAAATCGTCGAAAGATATATCAGGCTGGTTGCTGTATTGTGTAAGTGAAATAGGCTTTCAAGTAGTGGGTCCTTATAATAGTCCATAGGTTTGACAAGAAACCGAGCCCAACATGGTTGGAAAACGCTATTATAACAACAGTGTAACCGATTGAATAATCTATACATCTTCTATACAAATAAATAAAATTTAAGTGTCTGTTTATAATTTCAAAATGACAGTATTTTACTGACTGCACATGAAAATATAAACGGCAATTATATCGATTTTTTTAATTTTTTTGTTTTTCTGTTTATTGCGGCTTATCTCCGAAACGGGTGGATCTATTCTGACGGAACCTTTACGGCAGATAGTTGATGTTATAAGGAGTAATTTGGGCTACTATTGTTTTACATAAAAAAGGGTTAGGATTCCTTGCAAAAAAATAAAATCCCTTGAAAATATCAACAAAATTCGATTCAAATATTGAAGTCATATTTTTAAAATAATTTCACGCGGACGAAGTCACGGGCGGCAGCTAGACTTTAAATTAATCATTCTTAATTGTATTCTCAATTGTTGATTAGAATGGGTTAAGTGCTATCGCATTGTAACCACCTGCTACCAATTCATCAATCGCCACCAATTTACATCCAACCACTTAAATTTAACCCCCTCTTACAGTCAACCCTTCATGTTAACAATTTGACAACGACATCGCCTTTGTGTCGTGGTAATAAGAGTGGTTTTGCAATGTTAAAAAAGAGATTGAATGATGGTGTCGCGACGAAAACTGTTCGAGAAAAATGACGTAGCAGCTCATATTCTTATGTTAATGCGGGAGGAGGTGTAGGGGGGGGTAAGCTGTGCAAGTTGCGGGGTGCGGGGGTGTGTGATGCTTTTAACTCGGATTTTTGGGAGTGTTGGAAATATGTTTGAGGATTACAATTTAGACTTAGGTGCTGCGACTAGTGGAGATTTTGTGTGGAAGTTTTTGTTTTACCCGACTGCGCGACATCAAAGACAGGGTTATGGTTCATACGATTTGTCGTAGGTGAACAATTGGATGTATAACATATTGGGAATAACAGATTGTAATGCAAAATGAAGTTAGTATTACGCTTAGTTCAAGTAAGATTTAACTAAACGTAAACGGTAGTTTCATTCGTATAAATCGTAGGTACGTACTATCGTAAATGGTTCTAATGAATTAATGTAATGTATACTGTTAGGTTTTTTCTGATATTTATGCAATTAACTAATAATGAACTTGAAAAATTGTTTACGATTGTTAGCTTTATTAATTGCATGTTTTTGGTCAGGTTTGTTGAATAACTAATGTCTGTAATGATTATGCATGAATAATGAAATGTAAGGAATCAAATAAAAGCTTTATTTATTTACTTTACTATCATGAAAAATTTTCATGAGGTATTTAAAGTAAAGTTATAACCTTAAAAAATAGTATTAAAAAAACACTTGTGAAAAAGTTCAAACTTTGACACCTAATAACTCCGTAAATAGAAGGTTCCCAGGTATAGTCTAGAACAAAAAAATGATCGCAATAGCGGGGAGAACAAGTTCCTTTCGGCTTCGTTAAGGGTCCATTTTCACCCTTTATTTCTTTTAAACTGTCCTAGTCACTAACATTACCATTAACTCTAGAAAGGGGATATTTACCATGTTTACTGTTTGTTTTGAGTTCCCGTTATTTCGACGCTGTTGCAAGCACCATGAGCACGGATAAACTGAAGTTATTGCGGGTCTGCGGGACTGTTCGAAAGAGATACCGTGGCCCTGGAACACAAAGGGCAATGAAGGAACATGGATGGGTTTTAGTCAGTAAGAGTCTGACACTCCCTCCCACTCCACCCAGAGCGGGAGAAGTCATTTGATGATTTCCCATCCGTAAAAAAAAAAAAAAAAGTTATAGCGGGTAGGTGTTTATGAGCAGACAAATCGGTCTATAGTAAACATAGTAAATATCCTGTTTCTAGAGTTAATGATAATCATATTTCTTGTATGTAAGAATGAAAGCACCTGGCGTTCTGTAGTTTCAGCCTAGCCCCTGGCGAAAAGGCGTGAAGTTGTTTGTGTATGTTGAACCAACAGTTTAGGCTCACGTTGTAGGTTAAAAAACTTAACCTATTTTTATGTGCAAACGAGTACACACGCTGTTTGTAGTCGGTGTGATTTTGCTTTTATTTTTCGTTACCAATCGATTTTGTTTACATTTTATATGGGACGTATCAAACAAAAATAACACAATTCCTGTAAAATCCGAAATAGTGCGCAGATATGTATTTTAATATAACCGTGGACAAATTGAGACTCCAAAATGAATATTTGTGGGTTTTCCCATCACGATTTTTTCTATTGCAGCTCAGAGTTTGGCTTTATTGATAGCAATAATCTCGCACACCTAACCATAACTGCTAAAATGAGAGTGTATTCTTTTAGCACACTTCTGCCAAACCCTTCAGCGAAAATAGCCGTGGTGCAGTCTCCAGTAGCAGATAGCTGATACTGAGCATTTTCTAATAAAACCTACTTGCACTGCCAATCTGATCAAACAAAACTGGACCCTCAAATGTCGTGCTAGTGACCACTTTACCATCATCATCTACTTGCCGCTGTCTCATGTTGAAGCGACCCCAAGTAGGGGTCGCCTCAACACGTTTTTCCAAGAGTTATGGATATATTGGATAGAGAGGGAGAGGAAGGCCAAAGAAAACATGGATGGATTGTGCGAGGAATGATATGAAAGAGAAAGGAGTAAATGATGCCGTGACATGTGACAGGGGAGAATGGAAGAAGAAAACGTGTTGCGCCGACCCCAAGTAGAATAGGAAAAGGGAAGGAAGATGATGAGACGTCGCGCTATCATATACGCCTTCGAGACAACTAAACCTACTATTCAAAATATGAGCGTGCATAACCTCCTCATCATCATCATCATCATCCTGGGTTTGTCCCATGTTATTTAGGGTCGGCGCAACACGTTTTTTTTCTTCCATTCTCCCCTGTCAACCGTCACGCTGTCATTTACTTCTTTTTCTTTCATGAACCTCACATCCCGTAGCATTATAATACAACTAACTTATGCCCGCAGCTTCGCCCGTGTGGAGTTCATTTATAATCCCACGAGATCAAAAGTATCCTATGTGTTAATCAAGGTTATAAAAAACTTCCTCTAAATTGCATCCAAATCCGTTAAGTCGTTTTTGCGTGAAAAGACTCATATCGTTCCTCACACAATTCGTCCATCTTTTCTTTGGCCTTCCTCTCCCTCTCCATCTATCAACATTCATATCCATCACTCTTTGGGAGAATAGATGAAAATGCATAACCCCCTATGAACACAATATTCCACGAAAGACACAGCTAATATTAAATTTTAATCCCAACCCCATTTCAAAAAGACAGTTCATAGCTACCAATTAATAGTTTCAAGTTTAATACCTCATTTCTTTAGCTTCACTTTCGTGAACTAAGAAGTCATTACCGTCTGCACACATTCCTTGCACAAAATTAATTAACACAAGCTCTAATAGCTTCTTAAGTGTACATTATTTTACATTATAGTGTCGATAAATGGTCTTGGTTTAATTTACTTTTGAAATATTGCACTTAAAGCGGTAAGAATTTCTTTCTGGCATGGACAATGCCTTTTCCCATGTATAGTATTTTAGCAAAAATATTTAATCACTTTTATTACTAAATAAGAATTAATTTAACTACCCCCTGGTAAAACTGGTTGTCAGACTTTTTGGGCCACTGACTACCTAACGACTGTCAAAGATCTACAAATGACACCCGGGACCTACAGGTTAACGTCCTTTCCGAGGCACGGAGGAAACTCGTGAAACTCTGTTTTGTAATAGGATCCACAGACAAACCTAAGCAAGCATGGCTTAACCTAAAGGTCGACCCGAGCGGCTGTGATTATTTAGTTACGAGCACGTCAAAAAAAAAATAGCACAACAAATATGCAGTCAAATTAGCAAGTTTATCAAACTTAGTCTTAATAAATCTTTTATTAGCATTTAGTAAAATACAGTCTGTTTCATATCAAAACGATACAAACACGAGGTGTTGATTCACCCGCGACATTAAACAAGCTGCATACGCTAAGCTCATTACTAAGCAACACTTACAGCAACTAAGCACAAACAAATCTAACTTAATGCTTGATCACCACGCGCTTGGTACTACACTGTACACTTTTATTACATGGAAGCCGTAATTACGCCGCGCTTAATGAGCCAGAGCCGTAAACGGCCCGTAAACAATATAGTTACATTAAATAATCGCAAATGTGGGGGTGGGTGGTGTTTTTCTGTGTTAGGGGTGTTTTGTGGAAAAGGTTATTGAAATATTAAAATGTTTTTTGTTTTAATAATAGGCATAGTAAGCATTTAAGTGTTACCTTTTTTATTTTTTCTATTACGAAATGGGCCTGCTCTTGACTTCGATCACGCCTGATGGAATAGATGACGTTTATGATGGAACGAGCGTGCCCAGAAGATGCCTGTTCACTCTTGCTTTGAAGGCAGACGGGTTAAATGTGGGAGGGAACACAGATGCCGGCAGAGAGTTCCACACTTTGGCTGTGCGCATATCAAACGTGGAGGAGAAGCGCTGAGTACGACTCGACGGGATATCAACCAAGTGTGGGTGGTACGCCGCAGTACTTACGCTGTTCCGGTCGTAAAAAGGTGGTGTTGGGATCAGGTCGTGGAGCTCCTGCTCACACTCTCCGAAGTATAGTCTATAGAAGACCGACAGGCAGGCAACATTACGCCGATGAGCTAGGCTTACCAACCTTCTTCTTACGTGTCGTTGGCAAATTTTCATCAAAAATATTTGGTCCAAAACTCAGCTACGCAAACTCCGCTCGCTGATGCAGTCATAAAATCGTCAAGTGCGCAGGTGTCAGGACATGCAGCGCAAGATGGAGGGTAGGCCATTGTAAGTCTTGCCAAGGGGTATCGTATTATTTACCCGTGACTGGGTTACACAGGTCAGATAGGCAGCCACTTCTTGTGAGTACTGGCATTGAGCTGCATCTAGTTATACTAGGCAGGCTTATGATAGGAAAAATAAAGGAAGTTGATGTGTTTAGTTTGCTACCAGGAATTAATTAAAATAAATTCATCGGTCAAAGAAATCAGGGCCGTCCTAAAAAGCTCGTTGGGTTGACGATATCTTCAAAGTCGTGGGAAACACCTGGATACGGGACGCACAGAACCGGGAAGTGTGGCAGAAAAAAGGGGAGGCCTATACCCAGCAGTGGGTGATTCCGGGCTGATACGATGATGATGATAAAATTCATCGGGAATTTGCAAAGGACCCGAAGTAGTCTGCAAAATACATAACATAAAACAATATCACGCCTGTAATCCCCGAAGGATTAAGCAGAGGTGTACCTAATAGCACATCCACTTTTCGCCAGTTATATTTAAGTCCCATGTAATAGGGGGCGAGCCGATTGCTAGCAACCGGGCACAAAGCCAGACTCCGTGACTGCAGCAGAGAAATTCCTGATGGAAAAACACAATAATACTTGTCTGACCCGAGAATCGAATCCAGGACCTCATGCTCAGCAGTCACGCTTGCGAACACTTAACCAATGAGGCAGTCAATACCTACCTATTTACAAAATACCTACCTCTCTAATTCTTATTAAAAATATATATATGTGTAGACTGTGATAATATACCTAAACAAACTAGACTGTTTCTTGCCTTAATATAACATTACTAAATATTTAGCAGCTACACAATAATTATGAAACCTTAATCCCACAGGAACTACAAAGTCTGTTTACCCTAATTATGTAACAAGCGTGAGGAATCAGATATCAAAGTGCGGTTATTAATTAGTGAACGCGTCGTTAGGCGCGGCTCGAGTCGACGTCGTACACAATGAGGCTACGTTTTGTACCAGTCAAATACTGAGAGTTTCTGTTGAGATATAGGTTTTGGAGAAAGAAAACAGTAATTGATGGTCCTGGGTTCGATTCCCGGGTCGAGAAAAGTGTTATTGGGTTTTTTTATTAGGATTTTTTCTGTAGCAGCCACGGAATCTGAATTTGTGCCTGGTTGATGGTCCCGTGTGTCTCCAATATTCTTGTATTTAGAGTTGAATAAATTCTGAGCATGTGGATCCATGAACAACTAGAACGGTAAGATAGACAGACGACATAGTTGCCATCGGGGGAAAAACCTGGATGAGGCTGGCACACCGTGGGGATTGGCATAACAAAAGAAAGGCCTATACCCAGTATTGGGTGAATTCAGGGTGTGGATGATGTTGGTAATGTGGAACTGACAAATAACCGAAGTCAAGACAAGACTTAAACTTCCACTATTAGATTTAGTGGCTTTCATAGTATAAACTAGCTTCGGTGAAGGAAAACATCTTGAGGAAACCAAGTATGCCTGAGAGATATTTCTCGCCAGCATATAAAGCCAAAGTCAGAAACCTATGCTGCCGTGCTAAACGCAAAAGTGGTATTTCAAGGAAAGCCAGTTTCCACAAAATTGAGGTTTTGTAAATGTAGTTTGGTATACACATTACGGATTGTTTTTTATTTTAATGATTTAAAATAGATACTGCTATTTGGCTAAGTCCATTAGATGCATATTTACTTAAGCTATCCGATGCCATTTAAATCAAGTTTTTTTTTTTCTTCTAAGATACCGCTTTTGAGCTTAGCACGCCCGTATGGTCGGCATAAAAAGTCTAACATTAGGTTAGGTTCTAACTTCACGAAAAAGAAAGAAGAATTCGTATAAATAATGAACCACCGTTCCCAACCATCGGTGACCCACTTTCAATTACCCGACCTCTGAAAAAACACTAAGATAAATATAACATCCCCCGTCGAAGTCTCCGCAAGTTTAATAGGGTCTGACAGATTTCAGACGCACTTACCCGCTTTCGAAGAGATTAATGATGTGTTCCGCTGTATCCATTACTTATAGCGTTGTGTTGGGGACTTGCACTTGTTCAATTTTGAGAAAAAAATAAAAAAGGATCACCGAAAATTTAAAAAATTTTGTCTTTTTTATGAGATTTTTACGATTGATACGTACCTTATACTTTGAATCGCCACCAAAACGAATATTATAAAGAATTCAGGACTAAATTGGCTTCATTTTTTAAAAAGAGATACCTCATTTTTTCTATGAAGGATAATTGTTGAATCACATAAGCAATCAGAAAATTGATTGACGGAAACGAAAACTTTTACTTCTCTCGACTATTTCCAAAAAGAAGAATATTTTGATGAAACAAAGATTATTTATCGTCCTCCTACTATTTCCAATTTTAGATAGATATCATTATTTAGAGGAGGCACGAGAAAACGCTCATTAGAAGGAATTGGGGGGGGGGGGGCTTTGCCAAGCAGTGGGACAGTACAGGATATTAAAAAAAACATAATTTGGATTTACTGCAAAGAAATCTAACCACAAAAATTACCTATGCAGAATATTTCAAAAGTCAAGTAATATGGACGGTAGGAAAATTAAATCGATAGTGCAGTCCTAGCCCTTTGTTATCTACTTTAAACTTTCTAGTTTGAAAAGTTTTCAACTATCAGCTGCATTCTAGTTACGCTTAGATAAGCGATAGTGATTTTATGTGTGCTACGAGCTACGGTGCTACGGCGTAGCTACTACGGCGTAGCTGCTACGGCGTAGCGCCTAGACAAACACGACGAAGTCTAACAAAACAATTCTGTGGTTACAGTAGTTGGTAGTATGTATTCAATCTAGTTAGAACTATGATTGGGCATACGTTATAACATAGGTCTCTATCAATGGCTGTTAACTGTTGGAGTTCCAGTAAATTAACTATGCTTTCGTCTAATAACAATAATAAACAGGCATAATTTTACATGTACGATTGAAGTTTATGCTCATTTTACTTTGTATTTAATAAATATACATAGTGCAAGGCATAACGTGACAAGCAAGAACTACGTGGAACAGTACACCTATAATACTTTTTTCTTCTTGGGCCTTTTTCGATTACGGTGACCGTCTTCAACTCTAATTATTCTTAAAGAAAAACATCAACACTGTCACTGCTGATTCTTGAAAAAGTTAAACTTGTAGCTTCTCTTTACCACTCGGTATGGGTGCGTCCACTTATTTTCGTTTGATGTGCTGTTGGGCATAGAATCATGTTAAAAATCCAAATCTCAAATCGTTTATTGCTATATCCATAATGTACACAGGTTCAATTCATGGTAAATGGATTGTGTTATGATGTCCCTAACAACTTTTATGTTATATTTACCTGACTGCGAGAAAGCCTAGATGAACAGGAATGTTTTTAAACACAAACCTTGAATTAAAACGACATCCTATCAATATTACCATTCGACACTCATCATTATTCTCTTGCCCTTATCCCAAGTTATTTTGGGGTCGGCGCTGCTTGTGTTCTTCTTCCAAACTCGTAATCTCAGCAATCATCTCCTTTCTAGCCATATCATCCTTCATACAGACCATCCATCATTTCTTTGATTTTCCTCTATTCTAAAACTCAGGCCACACCACCAGCTAGCGAGCGAGCGAGTCGCGTGAGGCATCGTTTCACCTCTTTTCATACTTTGGTTCACACACAAGAACGAAAGACACACGAAAGAGTCGAACGAAGTATGACAAAAGGCTCGCTCGGCTCGTTCGCTCGCTAGCTGGCGTTGGGGCCTGCGCTTTATAGCCATCCACATTCATACTAAAAATATTCCCATTCAACAATCATCATCTGCCGAGCCTTTTCCCAACTATACTGGGGTCGGCTTCCAGTCTAACCGGATGCAGCTGAATACCAGTATTTTATACATGGACCTCCACAACCCAGTTAGTATTGGGTAATACGATACCACTTGGTAATACTAGAGATTCTCATTCAACACTAACGAACAATAACGCGTTTCCCACCCCATCCTAAAATTACCCCGAACATAAAATGAAAGTATCTCCACCAAAGCCAATATCATTGATAAAACTCAACACAATCGAACATAGCTCAACAATTCAGTCAGCAGACGGAATATAAATTGCGAATCGCGCACAATTCTGCCTAGTCTAATCGAAACGCTGGGAGAATACTTTACACAGCCTCAGTATTACTCTCACGTACATTCGTCAATTCAACACTTGTTTGAGCAGATAAAACGTATGATTTCTTATATTTTAGACACATTATATATCCTGGTGAAAGGAATGAAATGTATTAGGGAGACATAAAAACTAGGCTCGGTCGTGAAATGTCGTGAGAGGTCGTATTTTATTTGGTGGTTGACAATATTAGAAATGTGATAGTATTTTTATCATGTGTCAATTTTACCGTGAGTAGTGTAGGTTTTTTGATACAAAGTGATCAAAAATAAGAAAAACAGAGTCACAAATATGTGATTTGAAGAAAGTTGGCACTATAAAGTTACAATGTAAATCTAAAAATGCAATTGTTTGCATATATTCGTTAATTAAAGGATGCGAATAAAACATTTGCTTTTTTAACTAGGACTTGCAAATGCACAACGTATTCGCCAAGTCTTGTTCAGGTCATCGTTAAATGCGTCTAATGCATAAAACAATATCCCTCACGAAAAATATTAAAAATTCACACATGAAAACTCCCAGACTATACCAATACTTCAGTCGCCCCGATCGCCTGTCTATTCAGTCTCCACTTATATTGTTAAAATACAGTAGAACTATATTATGCAATAAACAGTTTCCTCCAAAACATAAATCACCCAAAATCGACACAAACCAAATGCGCGAACACTGTTCTCAGTGCAATTTAAATTGAAAACCAAAAGCGACAGCTCGAAAATTATTTATCACGGTACATAAGGGGTGTATGAAGGAAGCGGATACTACATCAGAGGCGAGCTAAATTTCTGTGCCAGCGCGTCTCTATCGTAGAGTAACAGAGAGCCCGCATCCCACACTACCCGCAAATTGTGTGGGATAAGTGATAGGAGGGAAGCGGGTAAGGTTGTGGTGGTTGTGATAATTAAAAACGATTAAATAAACTAAAATAACTAAACAAACTATAAAAGCGCATCAAAAGACTCCTCTTCAACGCTGTCAGCTGGTTAAAAAACTCCAGAGGGTAGCGGCGTTGCCACATTGTATGATAAAACTTAGCCTCCGGTCAAGGTAAATAATAATTCTTCTCAGCGTGTCGCTGGCAATCTCAATTGTATCTGCCTAGAACTGTGCCACAAATTTGGTGCCTTCAGTAGCGTCCATCAGTTCCTGTAATGAACAAAAAACAGGACAAACAGGACACGATATTATTTTGGATTGTTTTGTTCAATAAACTGGGCGTGTTTTGTTTTTATGTAAAATACTTAAAAAGTCTCCCCCTACATAGTTGGGAAAGGGCTAAGCAGATGATGACTTATGAAGTTTCTAACACCAATTTCGTTATAAGTGGTTTTAATAAAAGATACAATCCAATTAAATAAAGGTTGCAATCCTGGAGCGTGGATTTGGAACCTGGTACGTGAAATTCGGTAACGTGTTTCGTACAAATACATACCAACCGTTCATTACTAAACGCAGGGACAGTAACCACATAGTCTTGTTCTCATTAGTCCATCGCTATAGTTTGCAATGTTTTGATAAATATTTTTGATGGTAGCTTTGTGCAACAGAAAGAAGTTCGCACACATTTTGCATTAGATGTGGTATAAATCATAAGCATGGCGTTTTATTTATAACATGCGACAATGCTCGCTACTTTCTTATTTCTTGTACCTCACATTGAAGGACATTGCTATCAACGTATTGCAGGTTTGTAGTCAATTTCCTGTTATAACTGTCTATCTAACACATGATATCTTTTCTCTGATATCCAATCTGAAATTATCTACTTTATGATCAACTAACTTTTGAAATTAATTTCCAGGCAATTTGTAACCATTACTTTCTTTTATAAAAACGAATAATTAAAAAAGTGTGTCATAACACTCAAGTTAGTCTCAAATCAAATCATCAAGCTCTTATGCCTCTGTTAGTTTTAAAACGTTCAGTTCCTGCCACTGAAATAACTAAACTGAATAGTGTGATAATATCGGTGCCTTTTACAGGAAAATATTAAGTCCGTGATAATCACACTATCTATGTTCCGTTGACTTGTACTACTCTGTCAAGAAAGTACCGGGAAACGATCAATAATACACAAAAAAGATACTCTTACGCCAACGAATCATCCAATCAACAAAATATTTTTTCAACAGGCGTTGAAAAAATATTTTGTTTTCCGGAATTCAGTTCAGTTCTCGCCGCGAATTCTCCTTTATGTCTCCTACCGAATCAAAACGTGAGCCTAGTTTGCCTAGTTGATTAGTTTGCATGCCAAACTCGTATACTCACATCTCGTCACCAGTAACAATGCGTTTCATAAATGTCGGAATTGACTCGTTCTTATATGTCCTCAGTGGCTCTTATGCAATTGATTTTTTGGACAAAATTCAGACCTTTTTGGACTAGCCGAGCGGCAACATATACCCAAGTGATTTTTTTAAATGGTACGGATTGACTCGTGAGACAAGGAAAATTCAGCGGCTATCTCTCTCAAACTTGAATGAGGATTTTCAGTCACTATTTCCTTCACTTCTGCGATGTTAACTTCAGTTGAAGACGTTGATGGCCTACCAGAGCGAGGCAAAGCTTCCATGACATCACGACCGCATTTGGACGCTTTGTACCACTCATAAGCACGTGTTTTTGATGATAAAGTTGATTCACCGTAAGCCTTCTGTAACATTTTCAGGGACTCCGAACACGAAATTCCATTGGCGTTGCAAAACTTAAGACAATCTCTTTGTTCTATGTTTTAATCCATTATGAAATTCGCAATACACACTAGATATGATCTAACTAAAAATAGCAGTGTATTTAATCTAAATAACAGATGCAACTCAAATTCCACGCCAAAATGGAAAACAGTTGTGCCAATCTAACAACAAAAAAACCAAAACAGTGAATTTGGAACCATAAACAAATCATCCATTCCCGATACTTTTTTGACTGAATGTATTATGTCAAAATTTTTTTGAATAACTTATGTTTCATTTCAGACCCCCTATCCTTTTCCTCCCATCGGGAGGAAGCATGTGTGGGAACGTTGATTTCAGATACCTCACCATACCATATTTAGATCTACTGTCCTCTTATTAATATCAAACTAACTCTAGTAATAAACCTTTATACAATCTCTCTGTCTCCCTAGCCTTTTCCCAACTATGTTAGGCTCAGCTTCCAGTTTAGCTGGATACAGTCTTTTGCAGTTAAGCTAGAAAAATTCCAATTTCGCATTAAAATCGACGAGCCTCTGCATTTACGTTTCCAAACCTATCTTTTCAACGTTCAAACCCGCTTACCTCCCATCCCTCGCACCATTTCATACTGCGCTTCACTATCTACGCGTCGCAGCCCCGCTCGGTCAATTTGCTGTATCGCTGTGTATGTGTACCAAGCTCAGTATATTATTGAAATAGAAATGTTTGCACTGCCAGAGTTATTGTCGAAATACAAGGACTATTTCGTGGTTTTCGTGTAGATGTTTAGGTGGTTATTGTTTAGAAAGGTATTTTTGGTTGGTAATGGAAAGTATTTAAAACCTTTAGAATTCTCAAAATATCTTTTAAAAGTCTTAAAGGCTTAGGGTAACACTTTTAGAAAGGTCACGAAGTATTTTAAAGCGTGTGATTTTGGACAGCTGTTAACTGATTGTTATTTTAACATTTTAATCAACTCATCCTATTACGATAGGTTGAATTGATTGTACGGCTGGTTATAGGCTTCTCCCAAATACATTGCTTATGTATCAACCCTTAATATTCCAACAGCTGGGACACACTTTTCTTTCCATCCGTAATCCAATTATCATGTGAGCACTACATAAATATTCTAATTTTCTAGGACATTCCAGTTTTCTTTCATTATTTTGAGAGTAGTTGTGATTTCCAAGGAGTATCGTTATTCCTAGTACTGACTGGGTTATGGAGGTCAAATAGGCAGTCGCTCCATGTGAAATACTGCTATTCAGCTGCCTCCGGTTAGACTGGAAGCCAACCCTAACATAGTTCGAAAAAAAAAGACTCGGCAGATGATGATGAGTCCTGATTTCCATCAGGTAAATTACCAGCCTGAGTTCGAAATAAACTCCACCTACGTCAACCACTGCTCACACAATGAACTGAATCGACGTTTTTGTGTAAATAATAAACAGCAGTTCCCTTTAAAGACATTATTTTGACAAATTGACAAATTTATTTAAATAAGAACTTCTTTTAACAAAACTTGAACTAGAGATTGTGTTTAAAAATAGCTAAATACAAGATTCCAAAAAAAAAAACCTAAATTAATCTAAAAACAATCCATCCCCGCCATTTATCTTTGTCCAAAGAAAAAGTTGTAAAAAGAAAACATCTAAAGATTACGCCGGATGATAAAATATCACTTTAAACAATAGGAAGTGTCGCCCAATTAACTTTGTTCAATTAATTTTCCGAAGGCAACAAAGGGACATCAAACGTTTGGGCGAAAACAATTCTGGGTGACATCAGGAACCAATTTGGGGTCTTGGGGGCTATATTGTTTAAAAGTTGCAATTGCTTGTGCAACTGTGACTATTAATCGATTTTATTGTTATTGAGTTGGGGAACTATGTCAAAATTTAGGAAGGGAATAATTAGTAGAACAGTTGGAACTAGTTTAATGGCCTGTTCTGCATCCTTCGTATAAATTCTGGTTTACTCATCAGCAAGAGCTTGAGAGTGTACAGCTGCTATATATATTAAGGTACCTAATACAATTCGTAGTCGGGTTTTTTGATAATTTTAATGAAATGTTGCTTGTAACTGCCAAACAGATAGTTCATTCCTCGGTACACTTATTTCCAAACTTCAATATCTTTATTGAACGTCAGACTTGCAATAAAATAAGTACTGTCAGCAACATCTACATCTTCACCTTGTGTCGACACAAGCTTCACAAGAATAGCTCATAGAATCGATTAGCAAGTCAGCAAGTTCGGAAGCCGATCACCGACTCACTGTTTGAGGTGTGGGAAGTCTATTCGGGTAGGTTCTATTAATAAATTCCTAGTCATATTACATAAGGTTAAAGATAGATGAGAGAAAAAATGTATTGTCTGTACTAGCGCGCAGCAATCGTAGGCGTAATGTAATAATACGCCTCAAGACAACTGACAATACTTCAACACATAACCAATCATGACGATGATATCATTAAGATAAAGATTTCAGCCACAGTGACACCATCGATCATGCATAGGAGAAGGCAGCGACAGCTAAAAAAACAAACGCTCATGGGGTTATGAAGGTCTTTAAATAACAATCTCACCCCCAACCCTAACAGTTTCAAAAACTAACACGATCTCCAACAAAAACGGACCGAACACCGAACCCCCGGCCCTTAGACAATAAGAGCCAAATTAATTAAATCCGCCGACATCTTGGGATGACGAATCGATCCAACTTGAAGATTCGGACAATTACTCCGTTCTCATAGTGCCCCATACCAAAGGATTAATTACGTTTGTCAATGTCAGAAATGGTTTGTAAGCGATTTTGAATCTTGTGTAATTATTTGGAGATACCAAGGCCGCACTGACGCACTGTGCAGAACAATGGCAATCATTCATTTACTGTTATAATATTTGTTCAGGGTTGGAATCGCGGAAACGTTAGTAAACATAAATCTCTCATGCACAAAGTATAGTAGATAGATAGTATATACTGTATTGTATACCAAAATGGTTACATCGTTATTTTGCAATATTCTATGGGTAAAATGGCGGTCTTATCGCTGATAGCGATGTCTTCCAACCTTTGAATAGACTAAACAAACTTTGAATAAAAAAGGGGTTAGTCAGTGGTACATTGCAAATAAATACACAATAATCAAAATTATACAATTAAAACTCTAAGTATTTAAGTAATTCAGAAACCCATCTATATGCCTTGCCCAGCATCATATCCACCTTGCAACCTGGTGAATATTAGAGGAATCCGTCATCGATTGCTGGTAGCATAAATAACGTTGCAGGTTTCCAGTACAGACAAGTCGATACCGGTCGGGCCGAGTAAAAAATAGTCTCATACTTTCTACATATACAGGGTGTAAACGGACCCTTCACGAAGCCGTCAACCAAGCATTCTGTACATCAAACTAAGTAACTTTACGCAAAAAAATTTGCTGGGGAACGAATTTTTTTTTTGGGGTGAAAAGTCACGTGATACGGTAAAACTCAATGTTACGCACTCAGAACATTGTGCTGATGGATGGATTGAATGGTACGGGGGTGATGGAGGTGTTTAAAGTAAAAATCTTACTTTAAAAACATGTATTTAAAAAAAAACTTGTGAAAAAGTTGGAACTTTGACCCCCAATATCTCCGTAACTAGAAGGTTCCCAGGTATGGTCTAGAACAAAAAAATGATTGCAATGACGGGGAGAATAAATGCCTTTCGGCTTCTTTAAGGGTCTTTTTACACCCTTTATGCACTAGCACATAAATAAACAGATGGAGCTCGTGGCTACATAAAAACCGTAGATTACCGTAGATGTGTGTTCACCCATTACACACCGAGTTTCCTCCGTGCCTCGGAAAGCATGTTAAACTATTGGTCCCGGCTGTCATAATTATGTAGATCTTTAACAGTCGTTACAGGTAGTCAGTGGCCCGAAAGTCTGACAACCAGTCTTACCAAGGGGTATCGTATTACCCAGGATTAACTGGGTAGTGGAGGACAGTTAGGCAGTCTCTCCATGTAAAATACTGTTATTCAGGGTTAGATTGGAAGCCGACTGCAACATAGTTGGGAGAAAAAAACCCATGGCAAATTGTAGAAAATGCCTATAGCATTTAAGTTACCCTCTGAACTTTATGCTTGAAGTGTTAAATAAATAAATGGCTAGGCAGATAGATGATGACATAAAAAAACAGATGCATAAAACAGTAAAAAGATACAGTAGGTTGAACATGTATCTTGACATGCAGCTTGTAATTAATATCCTAACTTATATTATAACCGCCACGCGAGACGCCACCGTAGGCGCGGGCCTGTGGACGTGAGTAATGGGCTAGCTCACCGTCCGTCCGTCTTATGACGACAGGCCGTGTCGACGGCGCGTTCCTGTTCCACGCGCGTCTCAAAGAGATGTCAGCAAAAAGGAAAGGGCCCGCAAGGGCCGATGCCTGCCGGGGCTGCGGGACTGTTCGAAAGAGATACCGCGGCCCTGGAACACAAAGGGCAAAGAAGGAATATGGATGGGTTTTAGTCAGTAAAAGTCTGACACTCCCTCCCACTGCGCCTAGAGCGGGGGGGGGGGTTATTTGATGATTTCCTAAACAAAAAAAAAAAAACTAATATTATAAATGAGAAAGTAAGTTTGTTTGTTACCTTTTGACATAAGGGTACCTTTTGTCCCGAAAAAAGTACTGTTCCAGAGGAAAATAATAATAACGTCGTTTATGGTGGTAGATGGCGCTACATGTCTTTCGAATCATGATTGAATTATATTATTACAAGCAGAGTATAACCCGAATTGATTGTCAAATTCTAAATTAAAGCGAGCAAAGCCGCAGGCAAAAGCTAGTTTATCATAAAGAAAGCTTACCTGTCTATGTTCAAACATAAGTTTCAAACACAAATGCAGCCGTTATGCTCAAAGAACACATTATCTGTTGGAAACAGCAGGTCCGGATAATGTTATTAGTTTTGCTCCTAATTTGGCATTGTAACAAGTACCTACACAATTTGGCAAAGCTCGCAGCTATTGGCGGAATTAGTTCGATCCTCAAACTGAACCAGTACGTGACTACCTAACTATTAATTCTCAGCTGGGAGCAAAAACATGTCTTTATCAGTTCTCTCTATTGAATTAACTTGTACCAAAAGCACATTTCTTTAACAAGTAAATAAAATAAAAAGAACTTCAATTCAACGTTCTGATTTCGTTCCTATTCCTATACACACATAAAGGGTGTAAAAAGACCCTTAACGAAGCCGAAGGGTACTTGTTCTCCCCGTTATTGCGATATTTTTTTTGTTCTAGACCATACCTGGGAACCTTCTAGTTACGGAGATATAGGGGGTCAAAGTTCCAACTTTTTCACATTTTTTTTTTGAATTTTTTCTAATGTATTTTTTTTTACTTTAAACACCTTCACGACCCCCGTATTATTCAATCCATCCATCAGCACAATGTTTTGAGTCCGTCAGATTGAGTTTTACCGTAAAACGTAATTTTTCACCCCAAAAAAAAAGTCGTTTCCCAGCAATAATTTTTGCGTAAAGTTACTTAATTTGATGTACAGAATGCTTGGTTGACGGCTTCGTGAAGGGTCTGTTTACACCCCGTATTTGATTATTGTTTAAACTGCGTAATTGCATAATCATTTTAATCATTTTAACAAACCTTACATTTTAACAAAAGGATGAGACCTCTTTTGACTTATTGCGCTATTTACGTAGTTGATCATCTTCAAATAATGAATTAGGAAATACCCAAAAAAAGGGTACTGCAAACCGGTTTTTATGTTTCAATAGCGTTATTGTATTTAATGAAACCGATACTTGATCAGAGACAAAACAAAACCTGGTTTTTAAAAAACAGTATAAAAATCATAAAATTAACAGTGTAAATAATAAAGCTGTGAAAAATGTATGTGTGTGTGACTCAGATCTAATACACTAAAGTCACAAGCAATATATTCGAAATTGAGATAATCCTCCGCGAATCTGTTAATACCGATCGGAACACTGAACCAACACGCCCGAATCTAACCACAACACAAGTCGATTCATCTTCCCGCTTACAGACCAAATTAATTTGATTCAGACATCAGTTCCCTAAACTCTCTGTTCCATGTAAATCGACAGAAATCCATACTAATATTATACATGCGAAAGTAAGTCTTTCTGTCTGTTACCATTTCAACTCTTAACGACTGAACGAATCTCGATGGAAGGTGAATAGTTAGAATATGACGTAGGTTAGACTAAGGACGTAGGAATTTTTTTTTAACCGACTTCTAAAAAAAGAGGAGGTTATGTATTCCACCAGCATCTTTTTTTTTGTTCATGTATGTTCACCCATTTCCCCATATAAATCCCATATAAATTAACTTTTCTTCGGTATTTTATGAGTTTTCCTCTATAATATGCATTTTTTCTTCTTCGTCTATGTGGATGATGTGCTAATAAATTCTAGTTACAATGTAGAATTGATACTTGACAAGGATTTGTGTGAAATACCACTACCAAAAAGGATAAAACAGAAGTGAAAAAAAAAGGATGTTTCTGAACACAAACGTGGGTGAAGCCGCGGCCAACAGTTGGTGTTTTGACCAAATAATCTATATGGGTTCATTATTTCCTATCTGACTAGCCTAGAAAAGACATGGTGAGATAAACCTAGGTTCGTGACGTCTTAAGTGAACTTTAAGTTCAGTCATTCAATATCCAGGAGGGTGACGCCGCAGGCAAAATCTAGTTACACATAAAATATCTTCTTTTGAATAATATTTTAGTGTTCTTCTTCCAGTTTGTTGCCAAAGTTATTCTTTTCTTCAAGTCAAGGAGTGAATATAAATTAAGAAAATTACAGAATTGTGATTTTAGGAAGTTGTAACTTGCCGCTGAGTTTCGAGTTTCTCTTTCAAGGGTGCTTTAATACAATATCTTGTTTCGCCTGATTTGTTACTGGATAATTATTCTAGTACAACAATGGGCATTTTGCTTTGATTTAGCGTTGAAACATTCGTTATTTTGTCAAGGGCTGGTTGGTTTATGGACTAGCTTCTGAAACTACAGTTTTCAGGCGACTGTGTACCTCTCATGTGACTTTTAAAATTAATTTTAATTTAAAAATTTTACCGATTATCAATGAAAACCCTTTAAATCTTCTATTTTAAAATGCGTAATTAACAGTTCATTGAAATAAGTGTAATGTCTATCCTACTTCCCACTAATATTATAAATGCGAAAGTTTGTGAGGATACATGGATGTCTGGATGTTTTTTACTCTTTCACGCAAAAACTACTGAAAGGATTTAGATGAAATTTTGCACAAAGATAGTTTATAACCTTGATTAACATATAGGATACTTTTTATCCTGGCACTACGATCCCGTGCGGCAGTACCGAAATACAAGCGGGCGAAGCGGCGGACATAAGCTTGTATTTTATTATTTACACTTCTTCTTCAACTAAATAGGCTTAAAAGAGAATTAAGCCACCCCAACCAATGGTTTCATCCACACTGGCTTTGGACAGGTCCCACAGCATTAGATATACACAGGCTTCCAGTCTAATTAGCCCCTGAATATAAATCAGTATTTGATTAAATCACAAGCATGTTAACCAAATATAATTAGTGAGCCTATTCCCCCCAGAACAAGCAACGAGCGTAAAGATAACTAATTAACAAAAATCTCAAGGGACACATTCTGCGTAATAAACATTTTCTTTAAGAAAACGTCTAACAATTAGGCCGAATTACGTAACAAATGAACGAAGAACAGTCCTAAGGTCAATACACACATATAAGCACGGAATCAGCATCGCCTCAGCTAGAAATATTTTTTCTATGAAACTCTCTACTGCATTGCACACTTACGGATACCGTTTTGGTATGCCTTGGCTCATGGTCAATTTATCACCAGAAGTCATCGAGATTCACACATCGTCCCGCTTGCGACGCCTCGTGTTGCTTGAGCAGCTGGTGATCACCTTCACCCAAGAGTAAGTGAAGTGAGGCCTCGCTACAAGCGCGGCGTCAATCTGCCGCAAATGGGGATTACAACTGGCGCCACCTTGGCGATGCTCAACCTATCCGGCCTAGACGACAAGCCGTTCAGAAACAGCAGCAGTTTGCGGGCGTGAAGCTTTGTCCCAAACTATGCTCCACCTCCTATCCTGTGCTTCAAATCATACAGACAAAAAAACCTCTACGCTACCACCGATGATGTGGCGAAATTTTGGGCCATAAAATCTAAGTAATGCCGTGACACAAAGAAGTGAGCGTTGACCTTAAGTAAAGCTTCAAGCCCTTTAAGCTTACGTAAGCTCGCAAATTAAACATACAACGTCTACCGATTAGCGAACAATCGATTAACGAATTGATATTGGATTAAAATCGTTTCGAGTGAAAGAAAATGCGTGAATTACGATTGTTGAGATACTCGATTGTTTCTCTGATTTTCAATCGGTATGTCTTTGGTGGATTACTTGGTTTAAATGGTGTAATTAAATTGTATTCTTACGTCTTTGGAAAGTAGGTTTGAGTAATGTTATTTTTTTCAGTTTTGAGATTATAATGGTTATTAGGTCTTATCTACTTAATACTGGATATAGTGTAACGAATATACACCGTGACTTTTTAGTCGTCTTACAACGGCAGCCCACTTCATATATCCAACGACTACTAAGCATTCATAAAAAAAAAAACGTATTTATGAGATTATTTTATTATTTAATATTTAAAAATAAAAATATTATTCAATATTATGCCGCATGACGTAGTTAAAACGCCCTGTTGTGAGCGATAATCTACTGGACTCGAGCGCTGGGTAGGTATATTCTCCCATTTGACACGTAAACAACATTAACAGGATTTTTCATAATATTTTCTAATGTTCATTTATTTTTCTTTGTACCTATACGGTAGGTGAAAAAAAAATCACGCCTAAAACTATTTTATGTCGGGCACATTGAGTGGACCACCTTTGTAAGACGACTAAAAAGTCACGGTGTATAGTATGTGTGTCTATATGACCTAGGCAGTCACTCCATGTAAAATACTGGTATTCAACTGCATCCGGTTGTCCCGGAAACTGACTACAATATAGTTGGGAGTTGACATTTGAATGTGAGTCCAATCTGCTGGCAATGTTTTCGCAAGTTAAAATTTTATTTCCTAAAAATATCAAAAAAATATGGTAAAAAAAAACTAAATAACTGTTTCACAACCTCGTAAAATATCTTTAACACAATTCCATACAACTTCTACACCATTTCCGCTTACCCGGACGTTACGAAACCGTCCAAAATATATTCAAATTGGACACCAGAAATATCTTTAACTTTCCATACAATTGACACAGTAACACAATTTAACACCGTCAAATCCAGTCGAGCTTAATTTCTGTCACCAGGAGCGCAGAGATTCAAGGAGATTCAAGTCTCTCCCGAATGAAGATAAATAATTTGTTTTAGGGTTCCGTACCCAGAGGGTGCCAACGGAACCCTTATTACTAAGGCTCCGCTGTCTATCCGACTGTCACAGGTCTGTATCTCTTGAACCGTAATATGTAGACACTTGAAATTTTTACAGCGTATATACATTCATTCATAGCTATATTAATACTACTATAGCTGTTATAACAACAAAAAAGAAAATTAAAATTAAATTAAATAAAAATAAAAACGTATTTTTTGCCATTTTTTCTCGATCTTAATAATTCGTGGATACGAAACCCTTCGCGTGCGAGTGCGACTCGCACTTTGCGGGTTTTTTTTTTATTTTCAAAGCATTATGCTGACTAACATTACTCAATGTCTGTTGTTAATTGACTGAGCAATATATCATTCGAGCCAACATTAATATGTTGTGGGTGGGTGGCCGGATATAGGGCGTTCCTTTGTTCGTATGTTATGATATGGGTGATTATGGTACTCTGATGGTGTATCCATGGACAATGTGGAGTGCGATTTTCGGGTTATTTTTTTGTTCTAGATTTTTGGGGTCATTGACACTACGACTCGATAAGTCAAGATAAAAGTTTGATACTGTGAATTATTTAGATGAAAATGCTTGTTAAAGTTAATCTTGCTTGTTACTTTTTGTTGTAAATAATAATCAACTTTCATCTGAAAATTGCTGAAACGGTAGTTTAAAAAGAAGGTCGTGTAAATATTGAGATATTTTGTATGAAATCTGTTGAGCCGGCCTGTACTTCCCGGTGGCGGCCACCGTCAAAGACGCCCAGTTCACGCTCTTCCTCAACATTGACAAAGCGTAGCTTTTTGAGAATAAATTAATTTCATTTCATTGGCGTCGCAAACTTTCCGGTTTGTAACTAAACTTACACTAATACTTACGGGATATCTTCCGTGATTTTCAATTATTCTATACTTTATATGTTATTCTATTTTTTTATTAGTTTTTATTTGAAAATCACGAAAAAAACACGTAGTAGACAGTATAAGTTTATCATATACTCTATGGCTTTATAGGTATACTTTCAGCTACACAATCGTAAGAAAATAACCAATACATACACACCCAAAAACAACACTGATCCTTAAGTCAATACTTTCATTAGGAAAAAAAATGTATTTTTTTTACATAAAACATTGTACACGGTACACACAAAATATTATTGGTATAAAGAACAACAACCCAATTGGTTGTAGTTCTTTATGTCAATAATATTACTACACACAATCTCTCACAAAAATCCGGCTTTCAGAAAAGCATTCTTGTTATTTTATTAGACTGCATCATTAGTCGCTCCTGATAACCAGCTTTACTCGCAAAGAAAACAAAACTCGCGCAAAAATAAACCGATTTCGTGTTTGTGGTCGAAATCAGATGAATCGGGAAAGTTACCAAACGGGGCGTAGCCATATTGACTCTCTAGCCTTGGCTGGCAAATAAAACAAAAAAAGGCTGGAATAAGCTGCTTGGATTATAAGGTTACGGAATAAGCTGGAAGGGTTTGGAGAGGGAAGGAGGGGGGCGGCAGTGAAGAATGATGGTCTAGTGACGTCATAGGTTAGCCTTGGTATAGTCTATAGGTGTAAGCAATGATGACGGAGTTTTTTGATGTACAGTCCTTTTACGTTTATTTTGCTTTGACAGCTTCAGTTCAACAACAACGTTAACGCCAGATAAATAGAGCACACTATAATTTTGGCAGACTTGTCAGCGACCGCAACATTATTGCTACGAGTATAAAGGATAATGTGATTTCGACAGTGGTTCAGTCGTCTTGGCGAGAAAGCGCAACTAAGAAACAACCAAACAAATAAACAGACACACTCACACACACGACAAAAATTGACAAAAAAGGAGAAATAAATACAGGATAATTATAGCTGTTTACATACATTAAAATTGTCACTAAGTTTATCATCACTGTTTTAAAAAGGAGCAGATTATTTTAAAGTAACCCGTGACTCAATCTACACACAGCCTATCCAAAATCACTGTCCAAATAAAGGAACAACTTTTGCCGTCGAATAAGCATAAAATATTCTAGACAACAAAGCATCTACTGACCCTTCACCAAAAAAAAAACTCTCACACAAAAAAAAGTTTCATAAAAAAAACTACACGAAAATTAGCTCTTCTGTCCGACATAAAGAACAAATCACGCACATAGAGCCACTATCAAACAGCTATTTGGTACAAAAGCTAATAAACAAAGTCATTGGGGCGTCCGCATTGAATATTTCAACGGAGAACGGGCCACCAATAATAATGAGCTGATGAATATGCGAGGACACCGGACCGACTCGACCAGAATTTTCGGGAATTCGCACTTGACGGTTTCAACGCTGTGTGTTCAGAACTGATTTTGTTTTTTTTTTGGGGACTTTTACAAAATCCGGTTAAATGGTTATCATAATATGAACGGTGAGTGTTTATTTGCTTCTTATTTACCTTGATATACATAAGATAAGGTTAGTCTTTTGCTATGTTGAAAGGTAACATTGAGCAATGTTAGTTGCACCACCGATTGCTTGTTGTTTCAGATGCACTTAAATATTAACACCTGTGGAGGCTCATTCGGTACAGTTTTCTTACAAAACGTTAGTTTGTTCAATTCTGGGTTAATGATTACAACATACAATTTAACAATTTTGTTTTTTTTTTATTTTTATAATATAAGTAAGAACAACCTGTATCTTTTTTTGTTGTTTCTACAGAAAAAATGCAGATTTGAGTAAATCTGCATCTTTCCATTTGCACCTCCAGGCAAGTGTAGTTACTAGTTAATATATCCTTTTACAGATAATTTCGGAGACCCATATTCAGCAGTGAACAGAAAATAGGTCATTTATTATTAAAGAAAATTCTTCAGAAATTACGTTATTTATTTATTTAAACTTCATGTACAAGAGTGGTACAAAGGCTGACTTAATGCCACAAGGCATTCTCTACCAGTCAATCTTTGGGTCAAATAGGACAGCATTTGTGATAGAGTACAAAAAAAAAACATTTTATTAACATAAATTGATAAACATAAATAGCCACAAACAAATGAAAAGAAATAAACTAATATTTATTATAATACATACAAATTGTCCAAAATACGAGAAACCTTATAATAAAAAAAAAATATATTAAATAATTAAAGTAGTTATATATTATATTTAAGTAATTTCTGAAGCCCACAATTCAAGCCCGAAATTAACGTAAACCGTAACGGAACTTCACATAAGAGACTACCAAAATTAGTCCGTAACAGTCCTTTCTTTTCAATTGAGTGTTCACCCTTCATCGAGACAAGCCACCAATACTAATCAGTCGATAAATATGCGACGGAGCTAGTTCGACGATTTTGAATATTGATTTTAGGGAACCAGATGTTCTTAGTTAGGTTTGAAAGCATACAGGTGGATGTTTTACTAATCACTTGGTTATATTTTGATTAGAATATTGACACAGATGTACTTCGGCCTAATTAGAAGACCAGCGTCAGACAGTATCACCAGTCTGGCATGAATGCTGAAATTGACCTTTTTGGCGCAGTCGTGAATACGGTTTGTTCTAAACGAATTTAAAACATTGTTTTGTTTCTGACAATCGTTTGAAGATGACAGAGACAAAATTATGTTTGAAATATTCATATGTTAGGGAATTTGGTGATTTGCATTGCAATTTTGCCGTAGTCCAATCCTTATAAGAGTAAATTTGTTTGCTTCGTTCAAAAAGGCAAAGATGAATCATGCAATTAATATACAACGTGAATCCTGAATGACAAAATAGGAACAACTTCATTAATCTAGGCTACCGTAAAAAAAGAAGTGCCCTGTAAGCTATCCAGCCGGGTTTCGAGTTTATTTATCACTAGCTTCTGCCCGCGACTTCGTACGCGGATCCTGTTGCTTATGCCAGCGACAACGGGGTCGTCAAAATCGAAGATCTGAAACGTCTGATGTCAAATTCTAAGAGGGGGACGGGAAAACAACAGGATGCGCGAGACGATTCGAGACGTTCCATATCTTTCATTTTTGTAAGTCAGAAGTCGATGCGTAGATACGCTTGGAACTCAAGCGTAATTCTCTATCCGTGAACGTCTCCGACTCGCGCGATAATGCGTGACGTTCACGATCAGCGGTCAGTCGCGCATCACGTTCCCCACTTGTCTCTAGAGACCTAGAAGTCGATGCGTAGATACGCTTGAAACTCAAGCGTAATTCTCTATCCGTGAACATCTCCGACTCGCGAGACAATGCGTGACGTTCACGATCAGCGGTCAGTCGCGCATCACGTTCCCCACTTGTCTCTAGAGACCTAGAAGTCGATGCGTAGATACGCTTGGAACTCAAGCGTAATTCTCTATCCGTGAACGTCTCCGATTCGCGAGACAATGCATGACGTTCACGATCAGCGGTCAGTCGCGCATCATATTCTTCACAGTTCTCTAGAGACCTGGATGTAGATGCGTAAATACGCTGAGAATGCAGGCGTGCTTCGTTATCCAAGAGGAAGAGAAGAGAAGAGAGGAAGAGGTTTCCACGGAGCGAGTTGCAGGCTGATGTGCTCGAACAGCATCAAGTCTCTCCTGATGTTCTTCGGTAGATTCTTGGGATCTTATGATCCTCAATTTTTTAGCTCCTTTGGAACATTGGGAAAGATTTGACCTCTTTCTAGGCATGGTTATAGTTTTATTGTGAAGATACCTGATCAATTAAAATCTAAGTGACTGCTCCCCTGCATTACCGGGTAGGCTACCGTGTCACGAAGATAAGTGGAAAAAGTCTAAAACACTCAAATAACATAAGCCCGACGGCATATTTATTCGATAAAATAAAAAAATAAATAGGAGTTTTGTCCAGTAGAGTCAAATTTTCAATGATATACCGTCGTCATTGAATATCAGTCCTAAACTGTTACCGCCTTCACCGCGTGGAGGTACTGCCAGCTTATGTTATTTTATAATTATACAGTGAAATTAGTAATAGCTTTGATTTCCACATCAGATGTTTCTGATCTTCGATTTTTATAAGTCAACAGAAAATGCCCATCAGACCGAACAACTTTTGCTAAGACGTCATTCCTATATGTGTTATGGTGTAGCTGGGCTCTTGGAGATCCACAACAGGTGTTCCAGATCTTCGATTTTTATAAGTCAACAGAGAGTGCTCATCAGATTGAACAATTTTTGCTAAGACGTCATTCCTATATGTGTTATGGTGTAGCTGGGCTCTTGGAGTTCCACAACAGGTGTTCCAGATCTTCGATTTTATAAGTCAACAGAGAGTGCTCATCAGATTGAACAATGTTTGCTAAGACGTCATTCCTTTATGTGTTATGGTGTAGCTGGGCTCTTGGAGTTCCACAACAGGTGTTCCAGATCTTCGATTTTTATAAATCAACTGAGAGTGGTCATCAGATTGAACAATTTTCGCTAAGACGTCATTCCTATATATGTTATAGTGTAGCTGGACTCTTGGAGTTCCACATCAGGTGTTCCAGATCTTCAAATTTATTCTCTCAGCAGAAAATGCTCATCACGTCGAACAATTTTTGCTATGGTACCATTTTTGTATCTCTTATAGTTTAGCTATTCTATTGCGGTTCTGCATCAGGTGTTCAAGTTTCCAAGATAAATTATAGCCTATATGTTGCCCAGACTTAATACCTATACAACAACAAAAAAAACTTTCAAATCCGTCTAGCAGTTCCGAAGATTAGCGTGTACAAACAAACAGACAAACAGACAAACAGACAAACAGACAAACAGATAAACAGACAAACAGACAGAATTTTTATTTTGGATTCGTGCTCTATTACTGTTTCTAAACCCCCCTCAATTTTTTTTTTTTAAATATATTCAATGTACAGACACAGTTTTTTTACTGTCTTATTATATGTATAGATATAGATGTAAACACAGATTTTTCCTACCGAATTTCCTGGCAAGAAAATGAGGCAAAAATAACTTCCAGCAATCACTAACAGCAGGTATATTATTTTCTCGTATTTCCCTTATTTCGGATACGGTACCTTGTGATTAAATTATCGGAGTTATTGCCGTAGCTAACAGCAGTCGGGCTACGCCGTAGCAGCTACGGCGTAGCCCGTAGCCGGTGTAGCTAATATTCCTGCAGTTTTGTTTATTCGGTCGGTGTGTTGCTTGTTGAAAAGTTAGGAGCTTACAAAACTTGTATGGTAAATCTGGGTAGGAAGGTAAACTTATTCCTTTTTTTTGTAAACACTACGAAGCCATAAAGAATGGGTAACAAAAAAAAACTAGTAAAATATTTTTTTATCAAAGGTTAGGTACGACTCGCTCGACGATCGCTTTCAAGTTACAAAAATTATTTAAAATTAATAGACGGCTCAATCAATGAAGAGGCTCGTGGTTAATTAATAATAGCAGTACGGGTCGATCTTCAAGGTTAAGCCACGCTTGCCAAGGTAATGGATGGGTGATCATTAGTATATACCGAGTTTCCTCCGTGCCTCGGAAAGCCCGTTAAACTGTTGGTCCTGGCTGTCATTTGAAGATCTTTTAACGGTCGTCACACGTAATCAGTTCCCCGAAAGTCTGAGAACCAGTCTTACCAAGGGGTATCGTATTACCCAGTACTAACTGAGTTGTGGAGGTCAGATAGGCAGTTACTCCATGTAAAATACTGGTATTCAGTTGCACCCCGCAAGACTGGAAGCTGACTACAATCAATTTGGGAAAAAGCCAGGCAGATCATGATGTTTAGGTGAAAATCGTTTAATTGTACGAACTTTATACTCTCAAAGATGCGGTTGAAAATAAATCTAAAAAAAATACTCTGCGTTTAAAACGCTACGTTTCAACCGCGGCATGACCAAAACTCGATTCATTTGACTTTCATAAGGCAAGAAACGTCGCGCTTAAAGAACTTTTAACGTCATCCATAAATTGCTCGAGTTCGTTTCGTTAGTAATTAAATACGCATATATTCGAGGAAAATAGCCCAATGGCTATTTGAAGGCGTTGACGGGCTATCAAATGGTATTTAGGTCAAATATTGTGCCAATAAACTTTTGTGAGTGGGTACACAGATTTGGGTTTTAGTGATGTTCCGTATAGGTGAATGACCTTTACAGGAATGCTGAATACGAAGTTTTACATTTACATGGCACAATTATTTAAAAACAACACATTTTTTGCGAACCCATTGTAATATAATGTGTTTAACAAGCCCCTTAACGAAGCCGAAAGGCACTTGTTAACGAAGCCGAAAGGCACTTGTTCTCCCCGTCATTGCGATATTTTTTTTGTTCTAGACCATACCTGGGAACCTTGTAATTACGGAGATATTCGGGGTCAAACCTCCCACAAGTATTTTTTTAAATACATGTTTTAAAGTAAAATTTTTACTTTAAACACCTCCACGGCCCCCGCACTATTCAATCCATCCACCAGCACAATGTTCTGAGTGCGTTACATTGAGTCCTACCGTAAAACGTGATTTTTCACCCCAAAAAAAAAGTCGTTTCCCAGCAATAATTTTTACGTAAAGTTACTTAGTTTGATGTACATAATTCCTTGTTAAAGGCTTCGTGAAGGGTCCGTTCGCACCCTGTTTACGGTCTCTGTACTTATTTCATACGGTTTTTACTTGTAATTAGCCTATAATATTCCACCTGTGCAGACACAGGCCTTTTTTTTCACGTAATGAATGAGGACTGGCCTATTTTTTGGCCAAGGAATAAGCGTTGACAACCAACGAGGCAGTGCTACTTTCTCCGTTTTTACATAAATCGAGGGACCTACGCAACGATGATTTTACCCGTGATCATTGTTCTTGCAACAGTGCTGAAATTTCTTTAACTGAAAACAAATAGTAAACATGGTAAATATCCCATTTTCAGTGTTAATAATAGTGTTAACCATGCCAGTTTAAAAACTTATAAAATTTATATTATTATTTTAAGTTTGCAAATAATCATTAAAATTATCGGAATACTATCACGTAATAAATAATAGAGTTTACGTAACAGTAATACGTTGACTAATTACCATCAGGTGGGCTGACTAGTGACTATGCTTGTATACCACACTTTTACATAAAAAAACAACATACTCAGTACTCACGTTATTTAAAGTTTCGTGTTGCATTTTAACAATCTGGATTGCGATTTTAACTTGATACTGAAAGTAATTAAACTCCAACACGATACTGTTTTCACATAGAGGAGCTCGTGGCTTAATAATAACAGCCACACGAGTCGATCGTTAGGTTAAGCCGTGCTTGCCTAGGTTGGTATATCGATGGGTGACCGCCGTACCAAGTTTCCTCCATGCTCCAGAAAGCACGTCAAGTCCTTCATCTCGGCTGTAATTTTTAGATCTTTGATAGTCGTAACAAGTAGTCAGTTGCCCGAAAGTCTAACAAACAGTCTTACCAAGGGGTATCGTATTACCCAGTACCAACTGGGTTGTGGAGGTCAGATAGGCAGTCGCTGCATGTAAAATATCTGTATTCAGCTGTATTCAGTTAGACTGGTAACCGACCCCAACGTAGTTGGGAAAAGTCTAGGCAGATAATGATGATGATGGTCAGCGGTTATATTGTAAGTGTTAAAGCGCTAAACCTATGGCCAGTATCTGTAAGCATTTTCTTGATTCTAATTTCTAAATTTAACGCTATTATCTATTAATATGTTTAGTGTTATTAATCTCGTGATAATGTATTTATGGTTTTCTACAATAAGAATAACGAATTCGAAATCAATTTCAAATTACATTGGAAATATATATAAGAATAATACTTAACTATATTACTTACAGCCCACATTCCTTTTGCCAGTAATAGATTGAGCTGAACGAAGTAGATATAATATATATTATGTAGTAAATAAATAAGTCCTAACATTTTCTCCGCTCATTAAGAGACGAGTTTATCTCATTCAAACATCATACAAAAGACAGAGACGCACATCAAACACTCGCTTTTAACAACAATAATTTCAAATCAAATATTTGACTCCACTAACAAGGATGGTTTAATTTGCTAACTCAATATAAGGCATAAACAATAATTCAATGAATTATTCAAACAATATGTTGTCTTGGCGTTTTAATTTATGCACGGTGGGTGTTTCTGCCGTTCTGGAGTTATGGGAACACAAACATACATACATGTCAAACGGAGATGTGTGTCAACTTTGGTATGCCTTGATGAGGGCAGGCAGAGAGAAGGACACTTGTGTGATTAGATGTGTTAGATCTATACCATGACCATTTTCATTTATTTTCAGGTAAGTAAGTAAGTAAGTAAAATTTTATTTGTTTAAACATGGTGTACATGATACATTGCATGCAAGATAACAATAAGATATAGAAACTTCAAACATGTTCAGCCGCATATCGTGGCGTACAAATTGATAGGAAGAGATGGTGCATAAACCGTGATAACATTCATCAAAATTAATATTATATAAATTATGTATCTCTTATTCAATCATCATTATTCATTATAGATTAGGTATTACAAATCAGCAAGCATATTTTCAGGCTTAGCTACTATTTTTTATGCATATTTTAATCCTGGAAATGTTTTATTTAAAGAAACAAGAGTAATTGTACCCAAAATTTTGCAAGAGCGTCTAAAGAGTTTCTTGTCCGTTCTTCTCCTTAGAGATCTACACTATAGAGTTTTGGAATGGACAATTAGTTTCAAATTTCCACCTGACTGACCGACTCCTTTGCAGTTTAAAATTGCCTGTAAATGATTTAAATGCTTTGACTTAAAGGTATCAGTTGAAGTCATAAGCCATCTATAACTGGAACCAAATAATTTGCTAGATTATTTTTTTCTACTGCTGAGCATGACGTTCTGGGTGCGATTCCCAGGTCGGGCAAAATGTTATTGGGTTTTTCCATCACGAATTTCTCAGTAGCAGCCATGGAGTCTGGATTTCTGCCCGGTTCATGGCAACATGTTCGACCTCTATTACATGGGACTTAAACATAACTGGCGAAATGTGGGTGTACTATGGGGTACATCTCTGGCTAACCCTTTGGGGATTACAGGCATGATGTTAAGTTATATTTACGTTATTATTTTTTACACCGACTTACATGTACAAATAACAGTGCTGACACTGTTACTTTTCCTTTAAAGTAAAATTTTGTTGTAAGAACTAGACGTTAATTTTGTATTATTTTATTTGGCATTGTCCACGTTTTCAACTATCTAAATGAATTTTAACTTTGATTTTAACATAAAGACATGTTTGAACGTCACATTCAGAGTTTTAAGTCTCCCTTAGTATTTCTCAAATAAAGCGTATTGTGTACTTTATATATTTATGAAGTTATTCGCAAAATAAACTTGTTTGGTAAAGTAAACTTGCACTGTGCTCGCGACAGCTGCTTCGGAACTTAAACATTCGTTCATATCTCGAATATTAATCAGTTTGAGGGATTTTAATTTCGAATCTTGTCTTAGTTGATTACGTATGCTTGGGAGATTGTGGGCAGAAGTTAGTGCGAATTTTGAAAGAATCTAGTATAATGTCAGTTTTATGTTACCCAGTTCTTGAAATTGTAGAGGATGTGTCTAATCGGGTGTTTAAGGGGGAAGCCATATACTTTAACAACTATTATAGTAATATCATCAATCCAATATATTTTTGACTTTGCCATTGACTTTGTCCATACTATATCGATATATATATATATAAATTATAAATTAATAAAAGATAATAATTAATACGAATTAATTAAATCGTATTGTATCGTATTTGTATTTCATCAATACAAATTAATGAAATATAACAATTAATACACGTAAATGAAATAATTTAATAACCTCCTGATATTAATTAAAATAACTACATAAACCTAATACTAGTACTATTATCGATATTAATTATATTTGTTTAACAAATTTGCAATCCAGAGTACCTACTCCCTGGATGCTTGTTTTGTTCAATCTATTATGTTGTCGTGCCCTAACCGGGTTTCATGTTGGAACTTGGTTACATATATGTAACAACTAAATGTTCATATGAATGTAATAAACAGTTTGAGTTTTCTTATACTGTCACTTACACGGAACGGAAGAACACACACGCACACACGGAAGATATCCCGTAAGTGACAGTATAAGTTTAGTTGTAAACCGTGAAAGCTTAAAACAGTGTTTCACAATATAATCACGCAAAACTAGTCACAAAGATTTTAAACTCAAACTCAATGCATTTATTTCAAATAGACCCGTGACAGGCACTTTTGCATAGTCAAAAATAAGCTACCTACAGTCCCGCCACAGGCATAATAACTGTGAATGGACTGTAGTTGCCCATTCGAAAATAGTAGATCTCATGGAGAAGAATGGGCAAGAAACTCCATGGACACTCTTTTCAAAAAAGTTACATATATTACATAGTCTTGGGTACAATATTGTTGCTTCTATATGTTAAAAGTTCAAAAAAAAAGTGTTTAAAAGTCCAAACTCAAGTTTCACAGGCAATTGAACTCTACAACTTGAACAGTTGAACCACTTTTACTAAACACTTTGAAAAGAATCACGATAACAACTTAACTGCGAGTTCAATTTGGAACTATTATATTTGACACATGCATTTTCAAGATAAGAATGATTGATTGAGTCTTTTCCTTTTAGTTTTAGTTAAACATAATTCGTGTATTGTTTTGTGGCACGTAAGTGGCGCGACTTAAGGTTCTGTTAAACCGGTGCGGACAATTTGCGGACGCGGCTCCGAACACTAGAAACTGCGAGATAATTTATAAACATAACTTAACAAACAACACGCCTCGTAATTTCCAAGGGGTTAGGTAGAAATGCACCTAACAAGTATACCAAAATTTCACTAGTTATGTTTAAGTCCCATGTTATAGGACGTGAGCCTATTGCCATCAACCGGACTCAAATCCAGACTCAGTGGCTCCTACTGAGAAATTCCTGATGTAAATCCAATTACACTTTACCCGACCCGGTAATCGAACCCAGGACCTCATGCTCAGCAGTCGCGCTTGCAACCACTAGACCAGCAGTCACACAAACAGATAATTTATGTACTGAAGTATCTGTCCGAGTTCGTTGGACCGTCGGTAGAGGTTTGAGCAAACCTTTGAAGCAAGATCGTAGGTTCAGGTACTAAGGCATCTGCCTTACTTTGTGTAAAATTATTTCATCACCACTGCTTCTAAAATGGTTAAAGGAAACATCGTGAGGAAACCGTCTTAGTAACAAAAATTAGAATACTACAAATACGCTCTGGGTGTGGCGGATTATGGCCCATTCCGGGAGGCCTGTTTGAATATTAAAAGAAAATTATTCTAAAATTAGAGCTTGTTAGTTCTGTTTTTGTTATTCTGAATATAATTGCTAGAGAACTGTGTAAGTTTATAAAATCTATAAAGTAATTGCAAATTTTATAAGTAGGTAACCAATCTCTATATTTCCAATTGAATATTAATGAATGAACTAATATTTTATTCAAACATTTACAAACACAATAACATCAGCCATTATTTGCAAACAAAACAGAAAAAAAAACATCGATACATCATTAGCCTCACTATTTAACCCTATTACTGCCCACCTATATTCTTTTACTTCCATTACTTCGCGTGCGGCCAATCTATTTGATCAACCGAACGATTATTATGAAAAAAAATCGTAGCCCACTTTGCGATAAAATCCGTGATAATGTACCCCACATCGGTCCCTTGACACGACCGGATTATTGTTTCAATATGATTATTTTTTGACAGCTTTATTGGGGTACTTTGATACCCCACGGATTTGCTTGAGGCTAAGTTGATTGTCATGGTTTTTACGGTAGGAATTAAATTGCGGTTCTGTGGACATCTGTTTCATGAAAAGATTTAAATTATTAAAGCGCCTTTACTCACTGGAGCATTCACCTATGACGCAACATTGCAAGATTCGATTGAGAAACAAGTGATTGTTACAAAGTGTATCGTTACAGGTTGCGCACTGTAATGCTCTGTTTTCCTCACTCACTAGCAACATGACATCACGCCTATAATTCACGAAGGGTTAGGCAAAAGTGTACTTAACAGTACTCTCGCATTTCGCCAGCTATGTTTAAATCCCATGTTTTAGGGGGCGAGTCTTTTGCCATCAATTGGGCACGAATTCAGACTCAGTGGCTGATGACTCCTGATGGTAAAACCCAATAGCATTTTGCCCGACTCGGGAATCGAACCCATGACTGAACTGTTTAATTACAAGCGAATGCTCCCGTTGAGGGAACGCCTTTAGACGTGCTTTCACTATACTTATGTCGTGCGTAGAAGTGGTTAGTGAAAACACTTTTTAATGATTGATTTTCCATATTTCTTACGTACATGGAACGATAGGATCGACTTGATTTATTACTAGCAGCCCGTCCCGGCTTCCCGGTGGACATTTATTTTTTTAACATTTTGGGATAAAATATAGCCTATGTTACTCAGGGATAATGTAATTTTCTAATGGTGAAAAAAATTTTGAAATCGGCACAGTAGTTTTTGAGTTTATTCATTACAAACATACACACACACAAAAATACAAATCTTTCCTCTTTATAATATTAGTAAGATAAGTGAGCGAGATAAAAACTATTAAATGTCATTGTCATCGTAACAGAAACGAGATGATTTTTACGTAGGAAGGTGAATTTAACGATCTAAATCTTTGGTTTCAGGTAATCATCGTGAGAGATCACTCTTGTTACGGAAGGAGCAGTTTTGTCGCAAGTATTCGCGCCATCATAGTTTAAAATTATTCATAGTTTTCATACAGCAATTGGTTTTCTACACAGCCTAGACTCTTTCCAGGTTGATTTAAAAAAAAATACCAAGCAATTTTATAGGTAAAATTCAATTAAACCAGTACGTATCGGACACTGACAAGACATTAACTGTCTGGAATGTGTCCGTAGTGTTCTGATCGAACCTTACAGACAGTTTAGGTTTGTATTTTGGTAAATAAAATCTAGACGTTGCATTGTTGAGGGTTAAAATTTAATTTATAATATTTAGTCACGTGGGGTGGATAGTCGGTCCGAATTTCCCCGATTTTATGAGTGACTTACTTTTTATGGTTCACATACGTTGACGTAGTATGTTATTTATACAGTGTGTTTTATTTTTATAGACAAAATCGTTTATTGATTATGCATTTGCAATTTAAATTATTGAAAAGAATAAAAAGAAATATATTTTTGAAAATATTTTTCCGAATGATATTTTGACAAGGGACTGTAAGGGCAGGTACCTTACCCATTGTAGCAGGAAAACGGTTTAAGGAGACCTTGCTCTATTTTTTGAGAAATTTTGACCTACATTCACAGATTTAAAAAAAAAAGTATCCAGTCAACAAGAAAATAAACATTTTCACAACAAAAACAATTGATGCTAATCGCCATTTTTACTGCTTTTCACTATCATTTATTCCGAAATTCTAATATCCGAAAAAATCCGGAATAAATAATCCGTAGTCATCTACGTGAAACACTTAAATAAATAAATCTCGATGTTTTATGATATCGTAAAAACCAGCATAGGCGGGTCGCTAGGTGGAAACTAACTGAAAAAGCAACCGATTATTCACTATCTGTCACTATGCTTAAATCCAGCTCTAACTCCATTGTTTCCTCTTAAATCTCTGTAACACAAAAAAAAATAACCCGTTCACAAAAATGTTAAAACCTTTAATCCAATATTTATTGAAACACACGAAGTTGACAAAGCCCATTCAAAATTTTAATTCCCACAAAACAATGTTACCAGCTTCACAAAGTTCATAAAATGTTGCCATTCACAATAAAATACTTTACAAATTAATTATACATGCAAATAATAAAGAAACAAAATAAACATCTCGACAAAAGCCTTAATATTATTCAGATTACAAAACATGCAAGTTGAATTACAATTTTCTATACAATATCATGCTAATTTTTATATAAAATGGCTGAAAAAGGTACTCTTTTAAAGTATAATTTAACACAAATTAAGCTTACACATTTATAATTCATGAGCGAATAAGGCATGTAGGAAGAACATGAAATTTCCTCAGTTTTACGCTGGTATAAATTTAAGAAGGAAAGTCTTAAAACTGTTTTATTTTTGACTTTGATCTTGGAGGAGGTTTAAGGATTTGAATTAATTTCTGCTGCATTTTATGATGACTCTTGTGAATGGAGGGTTCGTAATACCAACCATGGCCATCGTAACTGTACCTATACATTAAGCATTACAAATATGACCGCTTCCTTATAAGTATTTGTAATAACGTACTGACTGCAATCACCGGTCCGTTTGCCATCATTTTCAATTTATTTGGACTTGGTGCAGCAAGTTTCCTTCTTCCATTTATATAAAATCTCCCTCAGCGTCGCTTTTTTTCAAGATCCGTGTCTAATTACTAATATTTATCCTATAGCCCCATTTTTTCTCAATAAAATCACTCTTCAAGCTTATCTTGCTCAGAACGTCATGGTGAATTCCATGCTCTGTTTCTCAAAATTATCTTATGTTAGCACTCGCAAAAAGTCACATTTTTGCAGCAAAATTATCAACGTCACCTAATTTCCTGCTCACCATGCAACAGGAAAAGTAAGCGTAGAGATACTGAAACAGACCCTTTTCGTGAGATAACTCTCTATACACATGCGGAAGGTAATCCCTTAAGATTTATTGTTCAGAATTAACGTTAAATAAAGAAGGGTATATGATATACGGCGGTAGTAATAACACTACTTGTGTGAGTGGGTTAGGGGTGTTATACGCACGGGCACTTTCGTTTCGGCAGTATTTGTTGAATAAAACAGCCGATCCTAGGCGTCTCACTTACCGAACATGTACGCAACACCACACTGCGCTCCAAAACACACATTACTGACGTTGCTTAAAAAGCCGCTAAGTTGAAGTGGGACTTGGCTGGCCATATTTGCCGTATGCCCGACGAGATATGCGACAAAATAACCACGACTTGGAGCTCTGATACATTCAGAAGGCAACGCAGTAGACCTCGCAGGAGATGGTGCGACGAGCTGGACAAAACCAACGATCAGTAGTCCACTCGAAGTATCCTGAATCGAAGTATTTGGAAGTCATGAGGAGAGGCCTTTGCCCAGCAGTTAACAGCTAACAGTAATAGTAAAACAGCCGACCCGAAGTAATAATCGGTGCGTGCCGATTGGCAGAATTTTTTCAGCGGAAAGACCGAACGTCATCATAATCTTCCTGGTCTTGTTCTATGTTACGTAAGGTCGGCGCAACACGTTTCATTTTCCATTATCCTCTGTCAGTCACTCCTATTACTTTCATATTATTCCTCAGACATATTTAGTTTTTCTCTCGTTCTCAATCTGTCAACATTTATATGCATCACTCTTTAAGTTATAAGCATTTCATTCTCCTCAACAAAATTCTGATGTGTGTGTGTTCGTAATTTTTCTCTTTCCGGCTTGACCGATGTTGTTTTTTTTTTTGCTTATGGGCTCATCTGGGTGGTTCTTTGATTAGTTGGACCTGGTAGGTGGCGCTGTAGTCGATATCCATAACAACGTCTCTCGGGTCAGCTAGTATTCAGTTCATTTATTCAGTTTTACCGTCTGCCTATAATCAAGTCGACCGGACTACGTGTGTAGCACCCCTTAGGTAGAATGAACAATCTCCTACATAAGGATGAATATAATCTTCGCTTACTTGCCATGTGGTAGTCATTAATATGGTAGTTCCGTAATGTCCACTACGGTTATGTTGCTTATTCTTTTGGAGGTGGTGGTTATGATATTACTATTGAATATTATGAGTTAGCAAGCGACTATGTTATATTATTGTTTTATCATAGCGTTCTCTAAGAGCCTTCATCGAAATGGTTCAGTATACATGGTGGAAACACAGTGCCAAGAATTTTTTTTTTTTTACGGATGGGAAATCATCAAATGACTTCTCCCACTCTGGGTGGAGTGGGAGGGAGTGTCAGACTCTTACTGACTAAAACCCATCCATGTTCCTTCATTGCCCTTTGTGTTTCAGGGCCACGGTATCTCTTTCGAACAGTCCCGTAGCCCCGGTAGGCATCGTGCTAAGCATCGTGCGATATTGCACAGTATATGAATCTTCGTTGGAAAGGAATGGGGGAGGCCTTTGCCCAGCGGTGGGACAGACGGCTAATTAAAAAAAATAATGAATCTTCATTTTACATACTACATTAACAAGTTTTAGTTAAAATGAACACAATCAACTGATTTTGGACAGGGTACTACAAATGTACCTAAAATAGCTTCACAATTCCGTTAACTTGTAATACTATTAGCAGACAAGTTCACGTGGGCGGAGCCGCATGCACAGATATTATTTTAAGCTTTTATTTTTAGGGTTCCGTACTTCAGATGATAAAAACGAAACCCTTATAGGATCACTTTGTTGCCCGTCTATCCGTCTGTGTGTCTGTATGTCGAGACTCTTTTTGTCAGGAGAACGCGTGGAGGAATCAAAATGAAATTAATATCAAATACTCAGGTCTTCTACCTCTTGGAGCAGTGAAAAAATCAACTTGTAAGTCAATGCGATCAAAAATATGACCGTTGCACATTTTGCAATTTTACAGGGGTACTTACCGTTGACCTAGAATCATGAAATTTGGCAAGAAGCAATGTCTCACAGCACATGTAAAGGAAAAAATCTGAGAACCGTAAATATGTAGTTAAATAATAAAATACCTACAAGTTTATACGGAACTCTGGATGCGCGAGTCCAACTCGCCTTTGGCCGGTTTTTTTTTACACACGTTACCTATTTATGATTTAGGTATTCTGCCAGAAAAACAAAACATAATCTACTTAAAAAAAAGAGTTCTTAACATAAACCAACTAATCTAAAAACAACGTACCACATACAAAGGCGTCGCATTTAATAGACTTAACCCTATTATGTCTTGCCCAGTAAATGCTAACCCTTCGCGTGCCACGAAAATGTTAAACACTCGATTTGAAATTCAAAAACGTCTGGTTATTGCTTGGCTCTAAGTTTAATGTGGTCCGCCATGAATTTTCCGTGGTCACTGTGAGTTCGTGGTTGAATGAAAATAAAGCAGTTTGTCAACTCCTTTGGTTTAGTGGTAAATGAAGAATATATTTGTTTTGAGAGAATAAGAAAAAAAATATGTTGTAGTGAGTAAATTAACTTTGATGTTTATTTTTGATTTTAACGTTAACTTAAATAGTTTTTTTTTGTAGTGTTTGTCGAATGTATTTCAGTTACGTCTGTTCCAATCTCTTACAGGAATAACTTAAGTAATAATATGCAACAAATCTGATCAAAATAAATTGCTTAATAGAAGCTAAAAATATATCAAACAGGATTCAAGCAAAAAGCTACCGAAACCCGTGCGCAAAATACAAGCAAACGTTTAGTTACGAGCACCAGCCCATCATCTGCCTAGCCTTTTCCCAACTATGTTGGGGTCGGCTTCCAGTCTAACTGGACGCAGCTGAATACCAGTATTTTACATGGAGCGACTGCCTATCTGACCTCCACACACCAGTTAGTACTGGGTAATAAGATATCCCTTGGTAAGACTAATTGTCAGACTTTCGGGCCAGTGACTACCTGTAACGACAACATCTCGATATACAATAAAGTACAAGGTACTGAAAAGTCTAAACGTTAGCGAAACCTAAAACTTATGTCCGGTTGAAATTAGTTGAATAAATATGTTACGTTAAAAGTGATTGCCACAGTCATGTCTTTGCCTCAGACATCAATAAATTCCCTTTTTCGACTCATTGACCCAGTCCATTTCCATTAAAAAGTAGAACTAAAACAGTAACAGAGCCGATTACAGCTCCGTTAAAATACCGTCCAAGTCAATGGCCACAACATTCATTTCTGCAGTGTCGGCATTGTACAGCCGGCTTTGTTCACTCGCTTTGTCCCGATCAACGCTATCTGAGGCACAATGGACAGAAAAATTGGCTCTCTATGGCTTCTGAGCCAGTTATTAATATTTCATAATAGGCTCTGGCTCTTGTGCCAGGTTGTTTATGTGGTGGCGTGGAGAAACTAATTATAGTTGACGGTCTACGATTTGTTGGTGGTGAGAGGGAATTTAATTTTGTGCGTCGTATTTTTTTTTTAAATGAATATGCAAGCAGGTTGCATGCTTTTTTAGCAACAAAAAATGTACGGTTGCTTTCGGACGTATGTGTTATGTGTGTGGGTCAAATTATTTTTTTGGACATACACATAACTTGGATTAATCTATCGCTACAGATTTTAATTATTCTAAGAATACTTTTTTCATAGAAATGCCTTGCTATTTCTTTAAAACTAAGACAAATTACAAATGCTAACAAACGAACACAAGTGATTTCAACTGATTTAACATTATTATCATCATAATCATTACAAAATAATTGTAAAGAAATTACCAGAAATCAGGAACATTTCACTGAGCGTTGCAATAACAGACGATGTCACGGCGCCTGACCGAAACAGGGAAAGGGCGTGACTGTGCCCAAAACTTTCGTCCCGCAGCGTAACAGAATAGATATCTACAGAAGGTCAATTCGCACCCACAAGCAAAAACGCATGTGTAGACTCGCGTCTACGTACGGCGAGAGCACTCAAAACTGACTTTTAATCCAAAGTCGGTTTAGACGAATCGAGCGAATGAATCTCATTTCTACTAAACTCGTTGGTCAAGTGGTCGTAAGGTCGTTTCTGCTGAGCATGAGGTCTAGGTTCAATTTCCTGGTCGGGAAAATGTTACTAGGTTTATCTGTCAGGAATTTCTTAGTAGCAGCCAAATAATCTGGATTTGTGACCGGTTAGTCCCCACAAATGACTTAACATAACTGGCAAAATGTGGCTTAACTAAAAGTACACCTGAGTCTTACCTTTCGGTGTTTGCAGGCGTTATTTATGTATTCCACCAGATTATTACTGTGTAAACAGAGTCAATACATTAATTACCCAGTACTAACGGGGTTGTGAAGGTCAGATAGGCAGTCGCTCGTTGTAAAAAACTAGTATTCAGCTGCAGCCGGCTAGACTAAGCCGACCCCAACATATTTGGGAAAAGGCTAGGCAGATGATAAAACAGAGACACTAGATTTTTTAATTTTGTGCATTCTGAAATGTGAATCAATCAAAAAAATAATGTTTAGTTCTTTTTCCGGTTCAATTTTTCATCTAGCTTTACCTACAAAATCTCCGAACGGCCTCTTTATGTGTGCGTACGTTTTCGCTCGTTGCATTTACCTGACCTTCTGTTTCAAATTTTTTTGTTGGCAACGTGTTTCAGCCATCAAGTTGTTTATTGGTTACTATGAATTTTTCCAACAATATTACGCCTGGATAGAGCTGTGGTTTGTTTGTGAAAATGTTCATTTTTTATTGGCTTGTGAAACATGGTTTTTGGAAATGGATTCGTTAGGTTGGTCTGTTTGTTTTTTTTTGGTGTAGGTTTGTAAAGTTTAGTGATATTTGAGTTGATGTTCTATTGAATCTTTGCGTTGGTGTGAAGGCTTCATTGTCTCTGTATCGCCCAAAGCTTGACTGGTAGAAAATACGACAGGTATTTTCTACCTACCAGTCTCTACCTACCCTCTGTTTGTTCGAGTACTAAAAGTGTTAAATCCTACTATTTTATATTATAAATGCGAGAGTTTGTGAGGATGTATAAATTTTTGTTACTCTTTCACTCAAAAACTACTGAACAGATTTGGATGAAATTTAGCACACAGATAGTTTATAACCTAGATTAAAACAAAGAATACTTTTTATCCCGGTAGTACGATCCCGTGGGACATTACCGAACTCTACGCGGGCGAAGCCGCGGGCATAATCTACATAAGTGTTCTTATTCTTTATTGCTCGACATGAATTAAACGTGAACATTATAGGCGTGTGACAACATTTGCGCCGTTCGTCGTGATTTAGCCATCAAGCTGCCCATCACACGTTAATGGTGTAGTTTTAGTACCCACTAAACATGTAGGAAACACACTTTCACACATTTGAGAGCATCTTCAGAGCAGGCAGCTCGTGGCTAAATAATAACAGCCGCTCGGGTCGATCTTTAGGTTAAGCCGTGCTTGCCTAGGTTGGTATGAGGATGGGTGACCACCCATTACATAGAGTTTCCTCCGTGCCTCGGAAAGCACGAAGGGTTAGACAGTGGTGTACCTACTTACACCCACATTTCAATTATGTTAAGTCAATTGTGTTAAGTCCCATATAATAGGGGGCGCGCCTATTGCCATTAACAGGGCACAAATCCAGACTCCGTGCTACTAGAAATTTCCGATTGAAAAACCCAATACCACTTTGTGCGACCCTGGAATCAAACCCAGGACCTCACACTCGGCAGACGCGCTTGTGACTACTCGACCAACGAGGATTACGAACTCCATGGCAATATGGTTTTATTGAACCGTTAAACAAACTCCAATCATGTTGATACTGGATCTTTCCGCTAATTATAAATTAAATGGTCAGCAAGCAAAATTAAACGCTGCATCAGAGCGAACTAAACATAAATTGCGTTGATGCAATAAAAAACATAACATACCATCACGCCTGTAATCGCTGGAAGTTAGGCATAGGTGTACTTATTGTATTCCATATTTCGCCAGTTATGTTTGAGTCCCATGTAGGACTTATTAGAAAAGAAAGAAAGAAAGAAAAAAGATTTATTTGTCGCAGGGACATGACGTACATACAAACAAAATAAGTTAACAATAATCATAAGCACAACAAATATTATAAATACAACAGGACAGAAACAAAAAAAAATAGTTAACAGCTTGCACGTCGTGACTGCGACAAGCAGGTTTCCACTCAGCATGATGCTGTGCTATGGGGGCCCACAGCATGTATTAAGGGTGAGCCTAATGCCACCCGGGGCACAAGTCCTGAATAATTATCTTATCTGACTTTTTTTACATAATTATATTTCATACTCAAACATACGATTACATTTCACGAGTACTTTCACAAATATATACACATAAAATGTAGCTGAAATATTCTGAAAAACATTCATATTAACCTGGAATGAAAACATTGCGCTATACAAGAGTGAGATTTACAATAAAAAAATATCTTAAATACTCGCTGCGAAATTACTGGAGCACCTATAATAAAATTTCTGAAATCAAATAACAAGAAAAGGAGGCAAAAGGAAAATTGTTAAAGAACAAAGAACATAAAATTAATTTAATTTCCCTCTCTCTTTGGCTAAATACTTGATTCAAAACAATCTATGTAAAACAATAAGTTGAACGTTTGAATGGATGCGCACGCATTTTAGAAGTTGGGCAAGCAAGTTGGTAGTTAAGGGCCCAGTCCTACTGGACTTGACAGCCCGTCGAAAAATTCGCGCAGGTTTACAATGTTTTTTTGACTAAACTTACAAAGGAATCGTTATTATTTTTAGAGCACCATAATATTGGTTATAAAGGGTATAAAAAGACCCTTAACGAAGCCGAAAGGTACTTGTTCTCCCTGTCATAACGATCATTTTTTTGTTCTAGACCATACCTGGGAACCTTCTAGTTCCGGAAATATTGGGGGTCAAAGTTCCAACTTTTTCACAAGTTTTTTTTTAAATTCATGTTTTTAATGTAAGATTTTTACTTTAAATACCTTCACAATCCCCGTACTATTCAATCCATCCATAAGCACAATGTTTTGAGTGCGTTACATTGAGTTTTACCGTAAAACGTGATATTTCACCCCAAAAAAAAAAGTCGTTTCCCAGCCATAATTTTTGCGTAAAGTTACTTAGTTTGAGGTACAGAATGCTTGGTTGACGGCTTTGTGAAGGATCTGTTTACACCCCGTATGTTTAATAACTAGATATTTTTTTTAGTTCATAAAACTCGCTGTTATTGCGGAAATCTGGCGTTGAAAAGAGGTTCTCGCGCCCATTGCGAGTCCGAGTTCTGTTTTTGCACTCCTTCCGAGGCTACAGAGGCTAAATCGCAAAATCTATCGAGCCAATAAATACCTTTATATCTTTGCCTTCAAAGTTGCCTCGTTACTTTTTGTAAACAAAAATCCTTAGCATTCTTAAATTTTGCAGTGGCAAGGCGACAAGTTCCATTATGAGGAAGCAAAAAAAAAATTCGAAAACTGGATATCTACTAACTAACTAGATAAATAGAATCTTACTTCCGTAATATAAACAAGATTAAATAAATGGATAAACAAAGTACAAAACTGAAAATACATTCAATTTTCGTACGCTAGTAGGCACAAAGCATTCAGAAAATTAATCTTAGCTCGCCAAACAAAAACCGTAGTGAAAACAAACACCTTTACAAAAACGACATTATTGAAAACTCTAACAAACTGTTGCAAGTTTGTGTTTGATTTTATTCAAACTAACTGAAAATGGAAAATTTTCCAGCGGGCGCGTGCAACTTTCCAGGAACAGGGCCGGTTATTCCAATGTTTCCAGTTAGGATGGATTAGAGTTGCTAAAATTTTAGTTCGGAAAAAAATCGTGCCTATTTTCGCTTCAAAAATTGAATTAGAAAGTGATTAATTTTAAATTTATTCTGGAACTGTGTTATCCTATATTTATTACGACTTACCAGATTTAGCGGCTATGAGTTATGTTTAGTCTGACAACCAGTCTTACCAACCGGCATCGTATTTCTTCCAGAAAACGGGAGCTCAGTTAGGCAATCGCTCCATGTAATGTATTGGTATTCAGCTGTACTCATTTCCATTGAACAGCGACTCCAACAAATTTGGCATGATGAGAGATGCTATGGGCTAGGCATAATTATCAACCAGTAATTCAGCAGGTAATCAAAGTTTCATATTATAATGATGACATATTCATAATATGATATAATAAAAAAAATAATTAGCCATGCCAAGCGAAGCAGTATACATTAGTAATTTGATAATATTCGATAGCAATATGTTTTAATTAATTTATCAATCAAATGCTGTTTGGCTGGTCGATTATGTTTTTAATTGCTTCATGAATTATGCGAGTAGTATGTTCTAATAAGGTGAAATAAAATAAGTTTAAATGAAAAACGTTTGATTGTGTTTTTACAACGCCAATGAATTTTTATATCATACATTTTGATATTGTAATTAAGATCTTAATATGACATTAGTACTTTGACATTATCGTGAATTTTTTGACTTTCTTGACCCCAATATAGTTGGGAAAATGCTAGGTAGATGATGCATAGTCGAGTAAAAACATTTGACATTGACCTCTTTCTCACGGCCCAAATATGATTAACACACAATCTACCAATTACACTTCCAACACATAAGTACTCAAACATTTCCGTATTAGAATTTGAGTAAATATTCCTAATATTAGAAAGCTATAATTGTATCAACCTGTACCCCAGAAGGTTATATCCGGGCCTTTTGAATTATTGAGCAAAGGACTTCGGTATTAAGTCTTTGGATAATACAAATTACATAGACAAGGTCATGATGTTAATTGGTTTTGGTATTTGATGACAAATAAACAGACGAAAGTTTTGTGTTATTGACAATTATGTAAACTTGCTCCAAACTTCCATGCTCGATATAAAGCTGGTAGATCGACTTCTTAGCGTCGAAATCCGAAGACGTACAAAGGATTTCGATATCGGAAATCGCGTTACGGAACTCGAAAAGGAGTCGGGCAAGACACCTAGCAAGGCGCAGTGATGTCGGGTGTGCTAAAGTTGTCGCCGAATGGCGTCCAAGAAATGGGGAAAAAATGTGGGTCGTCCGGCGGTAAAATGAGCAGATGATATAGTTTCCATCGATGAAAAACCTGGATGAGGCTGGCACTTAATGTTCCCACAGCTGGCCTCTCCTCAGACCTACGGAGTAGTCTTGTGCAGGTTGACGGATGTCACATAGCATAACATCTCGAGGAAACCGGCTTATGCTAGGAAATACGATTTTATTGGTTTTAGCCAGCAGTAGTCTGACACTCCCTTCCACTCTGCCCAGAGCGGGAGGGGTCATTTGATGATTTCCCTTCCGAAAAAAAAGCCCCATGTAATAAAGGGGGAGGGGGAGCCCATTGCCATCAATCGGGCAAATCCAGACTCTGTGACTGGTACTGAGAAATTCCTGATGGAAAAACCCAATAACAATTTTCCTCATGTTCAGTAGTCGCGCTTACGACTACTAGTCCAACAAAGCAGTCACCCATCAACCCTCAGGCCCTCAGGCCCGCAGACGTATCCATTGTTCAATGAGATCTTCTTCATTTGAGAAGAGGTTATTATCCTACTTGATAATTAAAGCTGGTTATATTTAATTTTTTACCAACCTAATAGCTTCATTAATATTCAATTCACCAATCAAATATCTCTAAAATTCAAATCAGATGACACAATTTTAGCTGCCCGTTTATTGTCAGCTAAATTCGCCGATACGGTACCACATAAAATATTCCACGGTGAAATTGCACAATTCAAATGCAGGTGCCAACGTAAATTCAACGGTATTAAACAGGCTTGCTCTGAGGAAGGTGAAAATATTTTAACGTTAATTTTAGTAATTAACGCAACCACGGTGTGTTGATAACTACCTTAATTTAAGGAGCAGACTGCCTCGTTGGTCTATTGGTCGCAAGCGCGACTGCTGAGCATGAGGTCCTGGGTTCGATTCCCGGGTCGGGCAAAGTATTAGTGGGTTTTCCCATCCCGATTTCCCAGAAGCAGCCACGGTGTCTGGATTTGTGCCCGGTTTATGGCAACAGGATCGCCCCCTATTACATGGGACTTAAACATAATTGTAGAATTAGAGTTCTATTATGTCTACTATTATGTTGTGGAAACTGGTCAGCAACTAACTGATAAAAGTATAGAGAAGCAAGCTCATACAGGTTAAATTTGGATTTACAGAAAACACTTACATTTTTTCCATCTGTATATACTGTACATCCCTGCTTAGTACAACAGCTACTTACCAATTACCACACCATCATCTGCCTAGCCTTTTCCCAACTATGTTGGGGCCGGCTTCCAGTCTAATCGGATGCACCATTATTTTACATAGAGCGACTGCCTATCTGACCTCCACAACCCAGTTAGTACTGGGTAATACGATACCCCTTGATAAGACTAGTTGTCAGACTTTTTGAGCCACTGACTACCTGTAACGACTGTCAATGATCTACAAACAGCCGGGACCAACGGCTTAACGTGCCTATTACCACACCAAAACACGTTAAATACTAAACCAAAATATCCAACTCCCAGCCAAAAACAGTACACCATTGCGACACAAAACTTCGTCTAATTTAATTAAAAAACAATGACACCCTTTGTCGGCAAATTTAAAGGACGATGGCGAAATAATTTCCACGTTTCAATGCCACGTTACGCTCAGACACACTCGGTTGGGCCAAAGCTCAGTTTCAATTCGAAACGGCCCTTAAAACGTGTTGGTGGTTCACCTGCGTCGGGTTAAATCTTTGAGGTTTCTTTGCAAAGTAAGAAGGGTTATTAGTGCGCATTTCTGAATTTTCGCGCTTGTTTTGTTTTATGTTATACGGTTGGTGAGCTTAGGGTTAGAAGTTTAGAGCCTAGGGTTGCGAGTTTGACTGCGAGTAAAAAGCTTGATTTAAGGACTTAGTTGAGAATTCGATCCACCAAATTTGAAAATTAACTTCTCATCATATAGGTTTTTATTAAACTACTAACTTAACACGTAAGGGGGTATCTAAATACCCTTTGATATACATTTCGATATACGTACACGTGGGATTGTATGGCAAAATAAACGCATAAAAACTTTTAAAACAATTTATTTCTAGCACACAAGAAAATCAACGTCCCACCGTACGTCCGTCGTAAATCTAGTCGTCGCCATTCTTCTCCCTCTCACTCGCACACCTTCTCTTTCTTTCATGCGATGCGTTCCATTTTAGCCATTATAAGCTACGTTCATAATTTTGAAATTATACAATATTTATATCCAACATACATCAATTAAAAAGATCACTTGACGTCAAAGCAACGCGCTAAACACTTGGGTAGTACAGTAACCATAATATATTTACAGTCCAAACTCAGGCTATTTCACATGGTACTTCTACTTAGCGTGTCAATGGCAATCTAAATTGATTCAGCCCAAAATTTGAACAGTTCATCAAAATGTGAATCAGTGTAAAAAATTGCAGCAAATAAAACTTATAATAATTATAACTTCTTCGCAGCTGGGTCAAAGGGCTTGATTCAGAAAGCAGTACTCCTGGACACGGCACGCATAGTGAGGCGGTTCCTCTCTCTGGAGCCCTGACCACCGGCAACCTGGACCCTGTTCCCGATGCCGGTGGGCTACTATTTTTTATATTTTTAAATGTTTTGTTTACTTTTGTTTTTTAAAATATTTAAAAATGTAATAAATAAAAAAGTTAATGAATAAAGGAATAATAACTTCATAGTGCCATACCATTCCTTTTAACTTCAAAACCCCCTTTGAAGTTCACTATGCTCACAATTCAAACGCTTGTAATATCGAGCACCGTACTGCAACCAGCTAATATCGTCACCCCCAGCGTTTAATGAAGAAGCTGGCTTCGCAAACAAAAGGCTCAGATGAAACGCCTGCGGGCTGATGTTTTTACGCTCATTTTTTACAAGTCCGCTCTTTGTCAGTGTACTTAGCCTGTTTTGTTACGTTTGATTGAGATTTACCTTTGTGTGCTGTTGGTGGCTCTTTGTGGCGTAGTTATCGGGGGGATTAGACTTGTGATGGGAGTGGGGTCTTAAAATATCCTAACTTCAAGAGCATTACTTGGTAATTTCCGGGGCTGCGGGACTGTTCGAAAGAGATACCGCGGCCCTGGAACACAAAGGGCAAAGAAGGAACATGGATGGGTTTTAGTCAGTAAAAGTCTGACATTCCCTCCCACTCCACCCAGAGCGGGCGGGGGTTATTTGATGAAATTCCATACCAAAAAAAAAAGGGTAATTTAAAATTTGAGGAGCTCGAGGTTAAGCCTTGCCTTAGTTTGGTCTGAGGATGGGTGACCACCCATTACATATCGAGTTTCCTCCGTGCCTCGGAAAGCACGTTAAGCCGTTGGTCCCGGGTGTCTTTTGTAGATCTTTGATGGTCGTTAGGTAGTCAGTGGCCCAAAAAGTCTGGCAACCAGTCTTACCAAGGGGTATCGTATTACGCACTACTAACTGGATTGTGGAGGTCAGACAGGCAGTCGCTCCATGTAAAATACTGGTATTTAGCTGCATCTGGTTAGACTGGAAGCCGACCCCAATATCGTTGGGAAAAGGCTAGGCAGATGATGAGGGTTTTTAAAATTTGTTGTGTTTCTGTGTTATTTTTAGGAAATTAGATTCAAACCTTAGGGGCTTTTGGACTTGGCCTCAATAATAGTGATAGGTGAGGTGACACATTATTTTGTATAAAAACTTATGAATCTTGCTTTAATTACAATTGAAAGTAGTGGCGTTTACTACATCATGTCACATTATGTTTTATAACTTTACTAGGCAAAACACCATCAGCATCATTTTTGTTTATTTATAAAAAAAACTCTTCCTGTGTGTAATGCCACAAAATAAAGAATTCGACTTTTGTGAAAATTACAAGACTTAGGTGCCTATAAATTGTAAATGGCTTTCAAATTCTCATTGTTTAAGAACATTGTTTAAATTAGCTGTAAGTTTCCCGAATAGTATAAAATAAAAATAACATAAGTATGATATTTCCAAACTTGCGTGGGTAACGAATTTCCATTTTTATTCTATTTTTACTATGACCACTTAGTCTATTTTTACGGTAACAGCGATACAGAAGTGGGCGATCAATTTATTAACAAAAAAAACCAAAGCCTTACTTCCCCGAAAATTGCACTACATCAACAATTCTAACCCTAATTGGACACTAAGCTTAAATTAAAAACTTTCCAATCGACGAGAAAAACAAACACGACCACTAAAGCAGTAAATACACTGTTGCGAATACAAACAGAAGAAATATCCAAGATGGCGCCGAGATTAAAGTACGCCAGGACGCAGTCCGGAAATTAAAGCAAGCATCTTACCTTACCTTAGCGGAGCATCTTAGTATGTTTCGTATTAATAATTTAAATTTGTGTTTAGACATGTGTGTACTAGGGTTAATTAGAAGGTTGGATTAGGCGTAAGTGTATGTTGGATCTGGTATTTGAGTCAATATTTGATAGGGGTTTACCTAAGCTTTGTAAGAAGTGTTATATAATTCTTCGGTTTGGCATAATTTGGCAGAGTGGATCGGCTAAATTGAATACACATTGGCCTCCAAAAGTTAGAAAATTATTCACTATTAAAGTTATTTAAGTTTTTTAACTGTATTCTCACGAACTCGAGCGGTATGTTGAACTCTGTCAGTGCTACAATTTCTTACAATTAAATCTTCAAATATTAGTTCTATAAAATAGTTACAGCAAAAGAAAATTATGATAGGATACTCCATTAACATAACATCACGTCTGTAATACCCGTCCCAATTATGTTAAGTACCTTGTAAAAGGGGGCGAGCCTATTGCCATCAACCAGACATGAATCCATGCTCCGTGGCTGCTACTGATAAATTCTTGTTGGAAAAACCCAACAGCACTTTGCCCGACCCGAGAATCGAACCCAGGATCTCATGCTCAGCAATCGCGCTTGCGACCACTCGACCAATGAGGATACTCATATTTTAATTAAAGTCTTATGAGCTCGTTAATTTATGAGAATCCATTGTCATACCGGAACAAATTGGGGACAAAAATAGGAATAGTTTTGATAATTTCGTCAATAATAAGTTTCACAAAGAACTCCACGCAACATTGTCACACCAAATTGACCTATCTAAGTAATTTAAACTTGTATAATAACGCCCTGTCAAGTCTAAAACATATAATAGAAACTTCTAAGTTTCTAAGTAGATCCTACAATTCCCTGAGAGAGGACATACCTTAAAACTTACAACTATGACAAACCCTATTAAATATTCTCTTTGAGCCCGTCATAACGCAGTAAGTGGCATAAATGTGATCTGGAGCGGAATTAATTCTTGTTTATATTGTGCATGTATAATTTAATAGGAATTTTAGCACGTGGTGTTTTGTAGTTGTCGACCTGCCATGACAATTAGTTAGATTTGCTTTGTTTCATTTATAGAAGAAAAGTGAGTCAACCAAAGACATTCAAATATTTCCGAGCGATAGACAGGACAAGACGAAGAAAATCGTAATCTAAAACTTGTTACTACTTAGTAACAAGTCGTTCTGTCTAGTGTCACACGCCCGCTTGTCAGGTAGCATTCGTGTGTCAAAATCGAAAATATTCAGGATGAAAATAATTGTATGAAAATAATTGTATGACAATATTCCCAATATCCGCTCTATATGTGTTTTAAATCTCTTTGGAGTCAAACTTCAACCAACTTATCTCTGTCATCATCTGCCTTGCCTTTTCCCAACTATGTTAGGATCGGCTAACAGTCTAACCGAATCCAGCTGAATACCAGTATTTTACATGGAGCGACTGCCTGTCTGACCTCCACAACCCAGTTAGTACTAGGTAATACAATACCCCTTGGTAAGACTGGTTGTCAGACTTTTTGGGCAACGACTATCAAATACAAATGACAACCGAAACCAACGGCTTAACGTGATTTCCGAGACACGGAGGAAACTCGGTATGTAATGGGTGGTCACCCATCCACGGACCAACCTAGGCAAGCACGGCTTAACTTAAAGATCACTGTGCAGTGGGAAAACACAGAACTAAAATAAACGTACCAAGTTTGACATATCGATCCAAATGTTCTTATCGTCAACGCCACCTTGAACTGCACACGTACTGTAGTCATACTATAGGCAAGTGACTATCAACAGGGTTGACATACGCATAATAATATACGAAGATTGTCAATTCAATATTTTTGACTTTCCCGCTATTAAGACATTCCTTTTATACTACAGTACTCTGTAACTGTCGCAACCATCCAACTCCCTCTAATATTTCTATTTATTTAAACAGGCTTATTTAAAATGTCACAAGGCATTTTCTCCCAGAGTTTGGTTACTGGTTCTGAAGAACCAAAGAACTAAATCAGACAAATAATAACGTGACATCACGCCTGTAATCCCCGAAGCGTTAGGCAGAGGTGAACCTACACCCATACTTAGCCAGTTATGTTTTAAGTCCCATGTAATAGAGGGCGAGCTTATTGCCATCAACAGCGCACAAATGCAGACTCCGTGGCTGATACTGAGAAATTCCTGATGGAAAATGAAATGAAAAACCTAATAATAATTTGCCCGACCCGGGAATCGAACCCAGGACCTCATGCACAGAAGTCGCGATCGACGAAGCAGTCAGCAGACAAAATAATATTTCCTCAAATACGAAATAAACAATGTTAATCTGAAAAAAAACTTGCCAGAATCACTAGATAAAGTAATTTGTTTACTGATAGCATAAAAATATAGTAAATTGTTTACAAATTGACTTTAAAGCCAACTGAATGATTAAATCTAACGTTGTGTGAACATAAGCAAACATGTCGACACAAAAACCCAGTTACCATTATGTAACTAATTGATAGTTTACCTTCACCGTTTATGTTGACACTGCCCCAACCTATGTGTATTTATTTATGGTGTTTACTGTACAAATATTATCGTTCACGTAGTAGACTTTCACATGTTTTTCAAGTAAGTGTTACAGTAGATCAATAAATACCGAATTAAGCACTACAACTTCAGCTATCTTGATGGTCGGATTAGTAAATAAAAACCTTTGAAGGTTATATGTTTTCTACTCGTATATTAATACAGATCCTAAGTGGTAAAGTATAACCCTATTTCTGATGCAGTTGGCTAAAAAGCAATAACAATACAATGTCTCGTAATAAATACATACAAGGTACTTTGTAGGCCTTCAATACAACTTCCTAAATAATTAACCTACAATCAATCAAGTAACATACGGCCTTGAAGTATTGATGACATGTTTTAAACATATAATTAGAAGAAGCCATTTTTGAGGGTAGTGAAACAAAACTAGACATTGCTGACCCATCTGGGCGCCAATAAGGAAACAAAATACTATCCGAATAAATGATAATAACATTTCAATACAATTAACAAAACTTTTTACTTGATCAATGCCCATAAGTTATTCAAAGGTACTCAAACTTTTGGTGCTATAAAAAGCCATCAAATTACTATACATTTTTTAAAGCGATCGATGGGCAGGTCAAAAAGGGTATTATTACCCCAAAGCTAACTTATAAATAATTGGTGTTTTTAGTAAACTTTCAAGGGTAACTCTGTGGGTGTAATTAGAGAGAATATTACTGTATTATTTATTACATTCGGAACAGGACCGGCTTTTCCTAATGTCAATTTGACTGGCATCGATCCGCAGTAGGAAATACAATTTTTTGTCGATTGGCCGAAGATATTAAGGGTTTTTTGTGGCTCAGAGTATCGTAGCGAAAGTATTATTTGGAGGATTTAGCGGTAATTCAATAAAAATGGTATTGGTTTTTATGAAATAAGGTATTACTGCTGTATATGGTAGTTATAAAGATATAAATATAATAATATTGTATGGCCGAATTACTACCATTGATTGTAGCCAATAATATTATTATAGAATACAATAATAGCACTTCACGGACTTAAGTATCGTCTGCATGCACAGGTACTCTCACTAATAAAAATAGATACGAAATCGACATTGGATAATCTAACAATGTGTATAGTAGTTAATATAAGAAAAGAAGAAAAAAAATCGGCCAAATGCGAGTCGGACTCGTGCATGAAGGGCGTACCGGCCTAATTTTTAATTTGATTTTAATATTTGTTGTTTTAGCGGCAATTGGAATACACAAAAATTCTGTGAAAATTTCAACTGTCTACCTACCTATTACGGATCATGAGATACAGCCCGCTGACAGACAGACGGACGGGACGGACAGCGGAGGCTTAGTAATAGAGTCCCGTTGGTTACCCTTCGGGTACATCATCTGCCTAGCCTTTTCCCAACTATATTGGGGTCGGCTTCCAGTCCAACCGGATGAAGCTGAATACCAGTATTTTACATGGAGCGACTGCCTATCTGACATCCACAACCCAGTTAGTACTGGATAATACGATACCCCTTGGTAAGACTGGTTGTCAGACTTTTTGGCCCACTGACTACCTAACGACTCTCAAAGATCTACAAATGGCAGCCGGGACCAACGGCTTAACGTGCTTTCCGAGGCACGGAGGAAACTCGGTATGTAATGGGCGGTCATCCATCCACAGACCAACCTAGGCAAGCACGGCTTAACCTAAAGATCGATCCGAGTGGCTGTTATTATTTAGCCACGAGCTCCCTTCGGGTACAGAAACCTAAAAAGCACCAAAATATTTAATAAATGAAATGAAAAACACCCAGCAGACAAAAGCCAGTCTTAATTCACAATAACGAAACTTATGACCGGTAATTTTCAACCCCCAGCCCATAAACCCGTCAAGGCGTCCATTCTTTGCGGAAGCTCCTAAAACATTATGCACTATTAGCTTTAATTCAAAACTCAGCACCAGCATTTGCCCCTCCCTCCCCCATTCAGCGGGGGTCAGCAATTAAACCACTATTTTGTAGTTACTCCTAAATTACAGCAACAAAAGCCTTTGAAACTAGCGCATTTGAACGCGATGACCCTAAATGAATTGGGTGGAATATTTTGTTTGGTGGCGGGATCTTTATTAATTAATAATGTGGTTTATGTTTAACGAGTTAAATGAGGCAAAGGAAACGTTTGTAAAGTAAACGATTTCAAATCTTTCTTAAAGTTAGATATAGCCACGGATGATAAGAATTCAGGATTTCTACAAAAGATAGAATACTAACACCCATATCTATAAGTTTAAGTAATTACTTTACGCACACATTTTTATACAATAGACAAAATATTAACAAAGCAAGAAAAGAAACCAAAGCTTGGGGCTGCGGGACTGTTCGAAAGAGATACCGTGGCCCTGGAACACAAAGGGCAATGAAGGAACATGGATGGGTTTTAGTCAGTAAGAGTCTGACACTCCCTCCCACTCCACCCAGAGCGGGAGAAGTCATTTGATGATTTCCCATCCGTAAAAAAAAAAAAAGCTAAGATTCATAAGTTTTGTCAGTTTTAACTTCAAATAATTACTAAACTACAGAATTTAAATCGTATCTGAAATAATGACTTTTAGTCAAGTGATTTGTTTATACATACGGTTGTTAATATTGTGCGAGTAATGTTGCTTATAGCAACTGATGGACGCTACTGAATACTAAATAGCCATCGACAAATTAAAAAAGGAGGATTCAAGTAATAAATAGCAAAAAGAAGGCTGCCAAAAATCTATGGCTTAAACCCTTTTTTTACGGTTGGGAATTCATCAAATAACACCTCCCGCTCTGGGTGGAGTGGGAGGGAGTGTCAGACTTTTACTGACTAAAACCCATCCATGTTCCTTCTTTACCCTTTGTGTTCCAGGGCCGCGGTATCTCTTTCGAACAGTCCCGCAGCATGGCTTAAACCCTCACCGAAGCTTAGTAGTAAGAACTGGTTACGGGAATTATTGCTTACGTTGAACATTATGTAATGAGGCGTTGTTTTGCTTCACACTAAAACTGGAATTATCCATTTCTGTCACTGTTCGGTACAATATTTGCAACCGAACAGCTCAGCACTTTTGCCTTCGTGCATTTCCATAAATGCATGTATCGCAAGTATTACCAAGTTAGTGCGTGTTCGGACCCCAATCGCGTAACTCAACCAAACCATATCAAACCATCTTAGTGCTAATTTAGCTTAGATTTACCATTTTATAACCAGTCTCAATATAAACTTTAAACCATATAATTTCGTATAATTTAACCAGTGGTCATAAACCAACAACCAAACTATAACCAATTAACCAAATATCAACCAACCTAGGATTTAGAGCTAAACCAAGCAAGCGCTAAATTCTACAGTCACCACAAACTCATAAGAACGCGAAAAAATACACCTGGGCTATATTTCCAATACGAAGGCCTCGCATTTCTGTTTACATCACAAATATATTCCTCAAGGCCATCGTAACCAGATCAATTTCCCAGGTACTTATGGTACGTATTCAAGCCTAACATCTCCACAAAATGATAGACATTAAGCATCAATTTACTCAGAAGATAATGACAGCGGGAAGTGGAAACGATTATGGTTGGCCTCGCAAAATAGCCCGTTGAGTGCTTCATCTTCTCCAAGTAATTATTTTGTAGAGGAAAAATTCTTTTGGTGTATTGTTTTGTATTAACTGTTATACTTACTTTGTCTACTAAGCGGTATTAGAGAGATTAGCTGTTGTCAAAGTCAGGAAATGTTTTTGCGTTTTCCTGTGTCTTAGCTTTGTTTTTGGATTGGAATAGCCTCCACGAGTCACGGCTGGAGGCCGCATTTGCAAGATTCGAGAGGAAAGTCCGGCTAAGCTGCGAACATCCTCCGGGGTAACTGAAAGATGTATTTAGGTATGTCTTGTAAGGCAAAGAAAGTCAAAAACGTATTAGTAAGCTACAGAAAGCATAAGTTGCTTCGTTTCAAGCGCGACTGCTGAGCACGAGATCCTGGGTTCGATTCCCGGGTTAAGCAAAATATTGTTGCTTTTCCATCAGGAATTTTGCAATAGCAGTCACGGAGTCTGAATTTGTGCCCAATTGATGGCAAAATAGGCTCGCCCCCTATTACATGGGACTCAAACATAACTGTTACCATAGTATAAGTTATTAACGATCAAAGAAAAGCATAAAGTAAAAAATAGGTCGTTTTCCAATTAAAATACTAGATCTTCCTAAGTTTACCAATCTTATTTTGGGACTTTTTCATAGAACCTTTTCAGGGGATTTATTCCTCTTACCTGTGATAACAAAGTATTCAAATTGTTTCGTCAAAATATAGTGAAATGTTTTCCCTATTTCTAATATAATTTTGTGCTTTGTATACCCACATTTTCTGTTTACCTTTCTTCCTGATATTTTTAGGTGACCTTAGCTTGGTAATTAGAATGACGTATTTGTAATAAAATAAAATAAATAAATAATTTAATTACCACAAACTTCAAGTACAGTGCATACAAATTAAATCATGACAAACAAATTAAAAAACAAACACAAATTAAAAAAAAAAATTAAACACAAATACAAATTAAATAATAAATTAATTAATTATTTTAGTACAAAATAAATTAAATCATTAATTAATTCATGTACAAGAGTGGTATACAGGCGGACCTGAACCCTTGCCATAAGACATTCTCTATGAGTAAACCTTTGGGTCAAATAGGACAGCATTGTGACACAGTGCAAAAAATTAAATAAAAAAAAACCATTTTGTTAAGATAAATTTGATAAACAGAAATACTTAGGCACATCCTAATACCTACAGAAAAAATAAACTAACATAACATGAGGAACAATGGGAATATGGTCATAATATTTACTTTTGTTTACTGACAAAATGTGGGTTTTCTATTAGGTAAGCTGCCTGACCCTTCGAGGTTTACAGGTGTGATGTTATGTCATGTTTATTTTATTTTTAAAATAACCAATGTTGAGTAGTCTAAACCCAGAGACGGTAGGGAATTTGGAACCAAATTCTGTCGCGCAGATCGTGGTCACCTATTTGCGAGAAGGTGTTCAAACTAGCGAGAACAGTTGTGTAACTTAAAATCATTAGACACGCTGTTGCAAGATTAACGCCTTAGTTTGAACTCCCCTTTAATGTTGCAGTGGAACAAGTATAGTTAGGTATTGATATATTTTGTTTATTGATACGTATTATAGGGCTTAATTGGGTGATAGAATATTCGCTATGAGTGCTTAGTGGAGTGTGCGTCTCAGTTCACAGCCTATTAACACTACGTCGTCACTACCGGGACGCGTTCGCTCCGATACATTTATTATCGAGCGCATGAGTGCGTAAAATATTTTCTATTGTTGAGCAACGTACGGAGCGATCACGAAGATTGTATTTGATGTCGTAGCTATAGGATAACTTGCGTAGGTAAAGTCGAATTTTTACGACAATTCCGCGTAACAGTACATAATATATAAGGTCCCATTAAAATAGATGGACACATTTTAACACAGCGTTCTGTATGTCTAACCAAAGATATGCAAGCAAAAAAAACAATGATTAAAGTGATTTTATTTTGACCTAAAATAACAAATTGCCGGCACTCTAGAATAAACACATCCATTATGGGTAAGTACTTGCACTCGCGCCCCGCCGCACGCGTTCTCGTAAGTAGGTACCCAGTCAGTTCTATTAATATCATTATGTATTTAATCATAGTAACTTTCAGTTGATTAACATTTTTAGTGTATTTTCGTTAGCTGTTTTTTTTTCTAGTAAGTATTTAATGCGTTTTTATTATTTTTTAATGTCAGTGGTGGTCTGAAGTTTGTCCATCTATTTTAATGGGACCTTATATATGTACTGTGCTTGTCTACTAGATTTAAGTGAAGGCCAGTTTAAAAAAAACTTATATTTCTAAGCTTTTTCCTTTGTCACGGTATAAAATCCATGTATAGCTATATATTGTGATTTTGTGTGTATATATTTTAATTTTGTATGCAATAAAGAATAAAAATAATAATCAACATGAGTCGAGTAGGTATAGAAACTGATATTCAGTTGCATCCGCTTAGAGTAGAACCCAATTCCAAAACAGTTGGGAAAATGGCTAGGTAGATGATGTGTTAAGCCTAGTACCTAGTTTAAAAAATATCTTAACTATTCCAAAAATTAAGGATAATTATGGTCATACCGGATAAAAAATAAATCCACTTTTAATTTAATTTAATTGAATATTGGCGCTTAGTACTTACTAAGCTTAGCTTATTTTCCGAATTTATTGTTTTGTGCTTGTGATGTTTACCTCTAAGTAATTGTTGCGCTGTAATTTAATTTAAAGAATGAATTATGTCGCTGTATTCAGTGTGAACAATTGTTGGTAGACCTAATAATATAATAAATAAAAAAATAAAAATATTCCTTTCTTTCGAAATCAAGTCAAAACAAACAGTTAACTCCAGAACTATTAATTTCAATGACATATAGCCCATATATTTTACGGCCAGCTCGAAAGTGGTTAATTTCCATTAACCCGTATATTAACCGTTGGCTTGTAACCTTACGAGCAAGTTTTACGGCAACTGCTTTAGCGTAAACTACTGGTTGCAATGTACAGTCGGGCGGAAAAGTGGTTTGGCAGGATAAGAAACGGAGGAAAGGAACGCTGTTTGAAAACAAAAGTTGTGACTTATTAGTGTCATAATATATATTTGTTACTTTTAATAATTAAATAAAACATTTGTCAGACTAACCATTTCCTTATTCTATTTTGAGAAAAGAAGACTTTTTAAAAGTTTTTTTTAAATATTTTTTTTTTTAGAATTTTTCCCATTATATTGGGTCGGGTTTTCTCACTTTTCTTCAATCCGTTTTGGGTTGTAATTTCAGACAGTTGGAGTTTATATTTAAACAAGTTGAAGCCCTCAATCTCTTCTTTGTGCTAGCAGGTTTAAGGCAACGTGGACCTCACAATAATATACTTCTGGCCGTGTTTTTACATGGCCACACAAAATTTTATAAAACGAACGCAAAAATTTTGTTTTTAAGAACTACCTATTATAAAACATACCCATAAAGTACACCTTATAAAAAAAATATGTTTTTTTTTTACATTCCTAAGTTAATTTCCAACCATTGTGAAACCTTAAAAACCACTAAGACATAATTCTCCAGACTCCGAAATCAAGTAAAAGATCGATCCCCACGGGAAGGTTACTGAGTAATGGCCATACTGAGTCATGGTCTAATAATATATACTTATATTACGAAGCCATGACTTTCATTCTAGCACAGTAATTGAACGCAACCTTCTATTATAATGGATGGAAGTTTTTGTTTAAGAATCAGGACTTAAGGAGTTATGTGTCTAGTTTTAGTTTAGAAAATTTAGTTTTTTTTTAAGTTTTGACAATACTTTACGTGACTTTTATACACTGTAAAAGGTATAAAAATACCCTCAACCATACCTGGGATCTAGTGACGGAGATATTGGGGGTCAAAGTTCCAATTTTCAATAGTTTTTTTTTTAAATACAAGTTTTTAATATTATAAATTTACTTGAAATACATCCGTGACCCCGAAATATTAAAAAAAAAAAACAAAAAAACATTTGGTAGTAATGATTTTTGTGTAGAGTTACTTAATTTGATGTACCTGCAGAATGTTTGGTTAGCGGCTTCGTGAAGAGTCCGTTTAAACTTTATTTTGTAAGTACATGAAATATTTATTAATAATATACACGGATGTTTTATAAATGTATACGCAATCATGTTTAAAGATATAAAACAGTTTTTGTACCTATTCATTTTAGTTTTCAAAATGTTCTGTGAAAGTTTTATTGCGTGTAAATCCACCCGTTTACACGTAGATGATGTTGATTTTAACGTTCTAAAATTTCCAAAACAAATTCAAAATTTAAATGCGAAAATTGAAATTCGTAAACTTTTAATAAATTATTAACATTCATAAACACTTCTGCCTCCGAGTGTACGCACATAAACACTGTAACTCAGCTACATAAACAGCTTAGTTTTACACATTAATTAAAATGTTAATGTTTACACAAAACCCGGTTTACTTACACTTGGTTGACAGCAAAACGTTCTTTACTGGATAAGTTTTCTTTAATATTACTTTTATATAAATACACTAGCTTTTTTCCACGGCTTTGCTTGTATGGAGATCGGAATTTAACCAACTCGAACTTACTATCACAATTGAAAGTTTCTTAATATGAGTCAATCCAGGTCATGGGGAATACGATTTTATCAAAATCCGTTCAGCAATTATGGCGTGAAGGCGCGACAAACGAAAATACTCACATTTTTAACATTACATAACATAACTTCACACTGGTAATCCCCGTAGGGTTAGGCAGAGGTGTACCTAATAGCACACCTACATTTCGCCAGTTAAGTTTAAGTCCCATGTAATACGGGGCGAGCCTATTGCCATCAACCGGGCACGAATCCAGACTCCGTGGCTACTACTAAGAAATTCCTGATGGAAAACCCCAATTGCACTTTGCCCGACTTGGGAATCAAATCCAGGACCTCGTGCTCAACAGTTGCGCTTGCAACCAATCGACCAACGAGGCGGTCACATTAGTTAGATTTTAACATTAATTATTCGCAAAGGGACAGTCAGAAGTGTACATATAATACAGACTCTTTTTTTCAGTTAAGGGCGAGCCTATCGCCATCAACGCGGCACTTAGCCAGACTCCGTTCGTCTTCTAAGAAATTCCTGAGACAGTCAATATCAAAATAAAAGTAATTTCTCGCATTCAGATATTACAACAAAATTATAAATAACTTTAGAAACAGTAAATTTTTGGTAGACGAAAATTTTCTAAATAATTATTGAAACAAAAACGTAACGTTTTATTAGTTTGTTATTACTGTAAAGTTTTAATATTAACGCATCGGCGAAGGGGCGAGGCGTGGGTGGATTTGGGACCTAACAGAGTGAACTGGGTCAGATCTAAACTAGCGCGCATTAAAATTACGTATAGTTAATTTAGTTTAAAGGTCAAAATAAAGATTTGATTAACCTACTATATTCAAACTCAAACTCAAAGCATTTATTTCAAATAGACCCGTGACAGGCACTTTTACATAGTCAAAAATAAGCTACCTACAGTCCCGCCACAGTCATAATAACTGTGAATGGTCTGGTAGTTGCCCATTCGAAAATAGTAGATCTCATGGAGAAGAATGGGCAAGAAATTCCATGGAAACTCTTTTCAAATCAAGTTATATACCTATTACATAGTCCTGGGTACAATATTGTTGCTTCTATATGTGAGCACAGTGTAGTATGTATGTGTGTATATTTTCGAGCCGTTTGGGGTTGAAACTCTGGGGCCGTGGGGTCCGAGTGCTCATAGACTGTTTAAAGATATTTCAAAACGCCTAGTTGAAGTTTCCTGTGACCCAGGTGCTGGCTTTTACTTTGGCCAGAGGCTAAGTATTGCCATACAACGTGGCAACGCCGCCAGTCTCTTGGGTACATTACCAGCTGACAGCGTTGAGGAAGAGTTTTTTGACGCCCTTTTATAGTTTGTTGTTAGTTTATTTATTTTAGTTTATTGAACAGTTTTTAATTAATAAAGTATATATTTAGTTTATTTTAAAAAATAAATTACTGTTTCCTTTTTTTCACCTACTATTAAATTGACATAAAAATACTTAATAACATATATAACATAACATCACACCTGTAATCTCCGAATGGTAGACAGAGGTGTACCTAATTGTGCTATGTAGAAGGAAGCGAGCCTGTTGCCATCAACCGTCCACGAATCTAGACTCCGTGGCTGATACTGTAGAAATAATGTACCGACACAAGTACTATTTGTAACTTACTGGGGCTGCCACAGTTTATGTATGACACAATGTTTTGAGATAAAATAAAAAAATGTATTTTTTTATGTGTATTGTGAAATTCCTGACGGAAAGACCATTACAACAATAGTTAAACGGCCTACTAGTCGGTGCTTTTTGCTGACTAATCACTGACTACAAATATGGCCGAATAGTCGGTTTTTCTGACTACTCAGTACCTCAGTCTAAGTGTCATTCAATTTTCTCAGGTCAACTCAAATAGAATGTCAAAAGAGAATATAAAAAGGTGGATCAGTAGAAAGGTAAGCAGTACGAAAATAGCGAATAAATACCGCCCCGGGCTATATCTCTAGGCTCTTATGATGTGGTGAATAGAAAAACGAAAGGCAAAGGATCGGTAATCTAACAGCGTTTGATTTTGGGGTAAAATAGGTATATTATGTAACTTTTTTTTATATAGGGTATTATTTATGGATACCTTACGCCTTGGGCGTATGGACTATGATTATATCAGAGTACTGTAGATTGTGTAGCAAAAAACATGTTTTAGAGTAAGCTCGAAACATCAAAAGGCCACCGGGCAGTTTGTCTTTAGAGCTAATAAACCTCAGCGATAACACTCATCATCATCTGCCTAGCCTTTTTCCAACTATGTTGGGGTCTGCTTCCAGTTTAATGGAGTATTTTACATGGAACGACTGCCTAACTGACCTCCACAACCCAGTTAATGCTGGGTAATACCATACCTCTTGGTAAGACTGGTTGTTAGATTTTCGGGCCACTGACTACCTGTAACGACTATCAAAGATCTGCAAATAACAGCCGGGACCAACGGCTTAACGTGCTTTCCGGGGCATAGAGGAAACTCGGTATGTAATGGGTGATCACCCATCCACGAACCAACCTAGGTAAGCACGGCTTAACCTAAAGATCGACCTGAGTTGGCTGCTCTTATTTAGCCGCGAGCTCCTCAGCAATAACACTATTCCCATGTAATCAAATCGCGTTTACTAAGGCAAGTAAATCGACATTTATTGCGCCCGTACTTAATACCAAGAAACAAGTAATAGAAAAACACAATAACAATATGGCCGACCTGTGGCGGCAGGCGGACTTAATTAGGTCACTAGAAACCACTGTAACTGTAGCTTTGTAGTATTTACTGGCTTATTATGCTCGCCGCTTTGCCAGCGTAGGGTTCGGTAAGTATCCCACGGGATCGTACTGCCGGGATAAAAACTATCCTAAGTGTTAATCCAGTTTATAAACTAATTGTGTGCCAAAGGACTATGGACAGTTTTTTTAAGAAATTTGGGAGTAAGACCAACAGAAATCATATTTAATTAACAGTTTATAATTAAGACTTCATTCTATCATATTAGATAGCTAAAGCGCAAGCCACACAGAATAGTCGTAAGACGCGGGCGGGGCGCAGACATATGTCTCCTCCGCGACCCTTTCATACAAAATGTATAGAAGCGTCGTGACGCAAAACATATAAAAAAGACAGGGCGCGGACACGACGCTTCTATATATTTGACATTTGACATATGTCTGCGCCCCGTCTGCGTCTTACGTCTTTTCTGTGTGGCTTGCGCTTAAGTCGCTGGGTATAAGAAATAGAGCCCTTTGAAAAGTGTTGCCTTTTTCTGTATTTTGCCAAAGATTGGGTGGAAAATCGCTTATTCTGTATTTATGAACCACATTCATTTTAATTAAACACAGAAAAGAATCAGTTTACATCTTTTTCAACACAAAGAAAATAATCTTATATATAGAATTCTCGTGTCACAATTGTAGTTACCATACTCCTCCGAAACGGCTTGACCGATTTTTATGAAATTTTATATGCATATTCAGTAGGTCTGAGAATCGGCAACTAACTATTATCCTTAGGTGACGCAGACGAAGTTGCGCGGGTCAGCTAGTAATTTATAAAACTCTGGCGTTGAATTTATGTGCGATTTATTTTAAGTTTCATCTATTAGATAAATATGTGAACAAACTGAGAACAACCCACGCTATTTTTAACCCATTTAAAAATAAAACACAATAAACATTCCACGTTATATTTCCCCAATTCCAAAAAACACAACTCAATTAATTCCCCAAACGGAATTCCTAACTCAACAAGAACCAAAAAAAAAAATACGCAGAAAAAAAAAACTGAATATAGAAGTGCGTCTTCACAATAATTTATCATTCCGAGCCCGAGGTGCGAACACCCAAGGGTTACGACGTGAGAATGTTTAATTAAAATATACGTAAAATACGCAGCATTTATTAAAACGAAGTTGGTACAAGGAAAGGATTACCCTTACCTTGGAGATTCGCCCTTTTACCGTAATTAGTGTTGCGGTGCCCGGAATTAAGTCCGCCATTGGACCAGAATATTTTTTTTTTACTTTTTCCGCTTACGTAGAGCCATGTTATGTTCTTTGCACGGTATGTGGTCTGCGTTAGGATAAAATCTGTGGAGATAATTAAAAAATATTTTTAGTTAGTTATGATTATACCAACTAGGAGGAGCTCGTGGCTAAATAATAAAAGCCGCTCGGGTCGATCTTTAGGTTAAGCCGTGCTTACCCAAGTTGGTCCGTGGATGGGTGAGTTTCCTCTGTTCCTCGGAAAGCACGTTAAGCCGTTGGTCCCGGGTGTCATTTGTGGATCTTTGACAGTCGTTAGGTAGTCAGTGGCCCAAAAAGTCTGTCAACCAGTCTTACCAAGGGGTATCGTATTACCCAGTGCTAGCTGGGTTGTGGAAGTCAGATAGGCAGTCGCTCCATATAGAATAGGTGCATCGGGTAAGACTGGAAGCCGACTCCAATATAGTTGGGAAAAGGCTAGGCAGATGATTTAATATAACAACTAAAATATTTATAAAAAATTGGGTATAAGAGTAGAGGAAGACCAAAGAAATTATGGATGTACTGTGTTAAAGATGTTATGGTAAGAAGGGAGGTGTCTGATGAGCTGACGAGTAATAGAGAAGTATAGAAGAAGAAGACATGCTGCGCTGACTGAATTAGGATAAGGGCAAAAGAATGATGATACCATAATTATTTTCATTTCTGTGTTTGGTCAAAGAGGTATTTTGCAATTTTTTAATGTAGTTATTATATCATTAAAAATACTCATTGAAATTGTCTAAGTTTTCTAATAAAGGCACTTTTTGATTAAATCCTAAAATCAAAGCTGGGCTAACCTTTTAGCACTTTACGCTATCCCCAATCACATTGGGGTCAACTTTCATCCAACCAAAAACAGACAAATATCAGTATTTACATTGTAGCGACCAACATCTGACCTCCAAAACCCAATTACTGGACCAACACCGATATCCCCGCTTTAGATACACATAAGATGATCCCAATTCCGACCGATCATTTATATCAACCCCCAAAACGGATGTGCGAGGGAGACAACACCTAAATCCGACTAAGGAAGCACGACTTTTGAAGATTAATTCCATTCCTTTTAATGAAAACTCCGGGATTGGATATCGCAGTTATTTTTAATTAAAACAGTTTTCCTCTCGATTAATCACAAGACGTTATTCATTTATATCGCTTTGGTCATAAGCAATCATTTGTTATTGCTGTGACAAATGGTCTGGTGTTATGATGTTAGACTGCGGTGTTTTGTTCAGATATGAGATTATTATATGGTAAAATTGATAGTGGTGCATTATGCCCCACTCTTTGTCTAGAAATAAGGCCTATGTTTCTGTGGTGGGGCTAATTATATTACTGCTACTGTTATCCTGCGTCATCCCACTACTGGGTAAAGGCCTCTCCCCGTGACTTCCAGTTGTTTCGATCCAGGGCTAACGTGGGCCACTGGTCATTGGTTTTGTCCAGCTCGTCCCGCCATCTTCTACGAGGTCTGCCGCGACGCCTTCTGGCTGTGTCAGGGCTCCAGAAAGTTGTTATTTTGGTCCACAGCTCATTGGGCATGCGGCAGACGTGGACGAGTCCAGTCCCACTTCAGCTTAGCGGTTTTTTGAACAAAGTCAGTAATTTGTGTTTTGGAGCGCAATGTGGTGTTGCGTACCTGGTCGGTTAGTTTGACGCCTAAAATGCTGCGCTCCATTGCACGTTGGCAGACTTCAGTAGAGTCATTCTTTTTTTTAATAGCCTTGAATGTCCCACGGCTGGGCAAAGGATTCCCCCATATCCTTCCAGGTCCTCTTCTCCTGCGCCACCTCGAACCAGCCAGAAGAGCCATTACTATTTGTTTTCGGCGTGTTGCCTGACAGGGCGTTTTAAACAGAATACATTAAAGCATACATCAATAATGCCCACCAATTAATAATTCTCGAAATTTTCAACAAAGGCTGAAAAATTAAGTAAAAATTACCAAGAAAAGAATCACGCTCGTAATGCTATCTTATAATCAAAGCCATACACAACAAAAATACGGAAATATCCTGCTAAAAATACCGAGAAAAAAATCACGCACTTCGAGCATAATAATCCGAATACGAAAATCGAAGACTTAAAAGTAAGCATTTTAATAATAAAAGCTTGGACTTTTAATTAAAAAATCTAAAGTTCGCAAAAGCCTCTAACGATGTTACATTTGCGTGAGCGACTTTTATGGTCCCCTCATTTTGTGTGATTAAAAAAGTTTATTTTCGGGTTAGCTGGTCTTATTTTTAGGTGTAATGAAGTTTGAATTGTGATTTTTAGCTGGACAGGTTCAAGGCTATTCCTGAATAACCAACCTTCCATCATCTGCCTAGACTTTTGCCTACTATGATGGGGTCCGGTTCAGCTGAATACCAGTATTTTACATGGAGCGACTGCATATCTGACCTCCACAACCCAGTTAGTACTGGGTAATACGATACCCCTTGGTAAGACTGGTAGTCGGACTTTCGGGCCACTGACTACCTGTAACGACTGTCCAAAAGACTGACCAAAGTTTATTACGGGGAAATTATTAAAACCATCTTTCTTTTGCTGTGAAAAAAGATGATGCGATTGCGTCCTATCTTCTTTCTCACTCTCTCTCGGTGTCTTATGATGAAAGTCTCTCTAGTTGAAGTAGAAGTAGTTGATTTTATATAATACATCATCATCTTTAACAGTTGGTTTAGCTTATGTTTTCATTATATTTTTTTTTGTATTCCTGGGAAAAGAATCAGCTGTTTTCGTCACAGATTTGGGTGGATCTGTCCAGTCAGGCAAGCATTTGTCAGTGATCGTCTCGACTCATAACCCAAGAAGCTCAACGACACGACGAGGTTTATTTTTTATGGGGGAACAATAATTTAAATAAAGGTCAAATAATGCTATTTTCATATTAATCAAACTACATTATGAACGTATGCCAGATTCGTATGTCGACACTAATTTTGTATGAAATGATTCAAATTTGAAATTCAAAGTGTAATTAAAACGTATATATAGACCCTGACTACGAAAAGCACACACAATATTACAGGGTATTTTAGTCATAAATGTATATATTACTAGCTTACGCCCGCGGCTCTGCCCGCGTCGATTTCGGTAATCGTCTCACGGGATCGTACTACCGGGAAAAAAAGTATCACATGTCATAATCTAGGTTATAAACTATCTGTGACTGTGGGCTCAATTTCATCCTATTCCATTCAGAAGTTTTTGCGTGGGTTTTGGAACAATCCATCCTCACAAACTTACGCTTTTCATTTATGAAATTAGTAAGATATACAGGGTGTAAACAGACCCTTCAACGTGCCGTCAACCAAGCATTCTGTGCATCAAACCAAGTAAGTTTACGCAAAAATTATTGCTGGGAAACGTATTTTTTTTTGGGGTAAAAAATCACGTTTTGCGGTAGGACCCCATGTTGCGTACTTAAAACATTGCACTGATGGATGGGTTGAATAGTACGGCGGTCGTAGAGGTGTTTAAAGTAAAAATCTTACATTATAATCATGTATTTAAAAAAAAAACTTGTGAAAAAGTTGGAACTTTGACCCCCCCTATCTCCGTAACTAGAAGGTTCCCAGGTATGGTGTAGAACAAAAAAGTGATCGCAATGACGGGGAGAACAAGTGCCTTTCGGCTTCGTTAAGGGTCTATTTACACCCTTCATTTAAAGCCTTTTTTTGCAAAAAGCCAAGTGAATTCAATTCTTATAATATAGCTCATATACACATGGAGAAACATTTTTGTTGTCACAACTCACTAATCACACAAGATAGCCCAGTATGACATTAATAAAATACTGTTGGTATTCATTTAGCAGAGACTAAAAAGTACACAGCATATTCTGTAAAACAAAAGCAAATAAAGTGAAACTGTTGTAAAAAAACAAGCAGGAATGTGTACATCACGGTTGCAACAAACTAGTCCAGTTCAGAAAAAAATGGTAGACAACTACTGCCTCACGCTGGTTTTCAACTGGACCTGAAGTTGTGAGGTGACGAATGTAAATCAGTCAAAAACAATGGTTCATGTATAGGATGAACAATTATTATAGAAACACTGTTTTAAGCTTTCACGGTTTACAACTAAACTTAAACTGTCACTTACGGGATATCTTCCGTGATTGTTAATTATCTTCAGCTCCCAATGTTTTGACGCTGTTGAGTCAACCCGCGATCATGGCGCTTGTAACACCGTCGAAATATCGAGAGCTCAAAATAATGAACAATCACGGAAGATACTCCGAAAGTGACAGTATAAGTTTAATAATTATTGAATTTATCTAAGTAGACGATTTTGCTCGAAAGAATGACCACTTTGGTATACTCATCTACTATCTGTCTATCCCCAAAAAGAAACTGCGACAAAAACTGTTAATGGCGACTTTTTCTTGCTTAAGATAATTTGCAATTTTAAAGAAAATACATTCATTGCCCTACTTGTGCATTTGTGCAAAAAATATACCAAAACTAAAATGAGCAAGTAAATCAAGCCTTCAAACTCCAGCAAGAAGTGTAATTAAAATACGGGTCAAAGCTCATTACGGCCCCAATATCGTCGAACGTTATTCGATCAGCAGCTGCCGAAAATTGCCGAGGCTGGCCGAAAGCGTGCCGAATATTCCCGAAGTGTTCCGATCATTCACGAAGCACTAAATGTGTGTAATGTTGGTATTGCGTGACTCGATTGAGTGCAGTGCTCGTAATCTATGAGATATCAATCTTGTGATTCATTCTTTTCGTATTGGGTATCTTTGGGGATGTTATATGTAAGGGGTAAGTACAAACCTAAAAATAATATAAAAATCGTAATTAACTACTAAATACACAAGTAAAATAAATGAAAAATCTTTATTCAGAATCCCAGAAGGTAAAATACAATATGAATCTAAAACTAATAATGTAGGTATAATAATGTATGATGCCTGTCCTAGGATAATCCTGTATCACAGGCTGCAGGAGCTCTGACAGTATGCTACATGTAGGGCAGTAGTTTTTTTTTTAATATTTAACATTACACAATGAAAAACTTATTTTGATTGATTTAAACTCTATTAACTTAGAACTGAACACACAAAAATATTTTCAGTATTATAAACTAGGTTGCAAAACACATTCGAGGCGCTCTTGTTTATTATAAGTATTTCAAAAGCAACGTTTAGCAATTACATTGTACAATTTTTTTTCGTTCTGCAGTTTTGTGGGATAAAATGGTTAATGGTCTTAGTCTAGTGAGACTTTAGCCCATAACTAACTTTGTTATTAGGGTGAAATCACATTTACACGTACAGATCAGTATTTTTCTTGCACCTTTTTCCCATTCTGTCATTTGAATTGCAACTCACTGAAGTCAGAGGTCCAATCGCACGTAAAAGTGCTTCCGATGCGAATGAATGCGGATGCTTGCGACCGGACTTCTCGCGCCATCAAATGACGCCTTTACGTGGCAGAATGAGGTAGACATACTCGAAAATGCTGATCCGTACATGTAAATGTGATTTCACCCTTATAAACCAATTTCTGGAACATCCTCAATCTTAAATTTACTATCAATGAAATATGTTGCTTAAGATTCCGTTTTCTCAGCTCGATCTATCTGTCTGTTTATAACGCCTTACGGCTGAACACATTTAGATGTGGCTTGCGGATAGACAATAAATCAGGTTAAGATATGGTATACTTTTTACCTCGATATAATAATAAAAAACCCTACGGGCGTAAACGCAAGCAACCATGTAATTAATCACTAAAACTAACTTGAAGTGTTTGTCATATTTTTTATACAAAACGTCGAATTTTACAAGAAAGGAAGTGCAGGCTAGTACAAAAACAATCTTGCCTACTAGGAACCACTTTGGCTACAGTGTTGAGCTTCAAAATAAGGCTGGGTGTGCATAAACGGTAAGGTAATAACATTTCCCCCGCAGTTTGGAGCGCCGCCTAATAGCACGCTTCTACCATGCCGTACCAATTATATTTTTATGTACTTGCTAAAAATTGTACACGTTGCAGGTAGGTAATTTTTACATTGGGAAAACTGATTATATGCAGTCAGGGACTGCATTAATAAGATCCATTCTTATTTTTTAAATACAAAAGTAACAATAAACTCGATATAGAGCAGCCACGGAGTCCGGATTTGTGCCCGGTTTATGGCAATAGGCCCTTTGTACATGGGACAACATAAATGACGAAATGTGGGTGTACTATAAGTACAGCTCTGCCTAACCCTTTGGGGATTACAGGCGTGAAGTTAAGATGACAATAACAAAAGTAACACGATCTGTCTGTTACTCTTTCAAGCCTTAACAGCTGAACAGATTTGGATGAATTGTGACAGGCGGATAGACTAAACATAGTCTAGGTTACAACATAGTCCCACGAGATAATTTACGAATACTACGCGTGAGAAGCCTCTATACGCATGCTGTTACGTACATGGACTTTCCTCTATTTTCAATAAAATGCTTTTTTACTGCTGCATGTAGAAGGTAGACTTCAACCTTATTAATTACTCAGGGCATAAGGATGAAAAGTGTTTGGCCGTCACTGAACTCGATAGTGCAGACGCCAACACACCAAGTTACCCGAAACAGTCAAATTTACCCAATCAACCTTGAACCTAATGTTTTAGCGATAAAGTTGAAAATGTACCAAAGAAATTTTACAGATTGTAGTAGCTTGATCTGTACATCCCCAATCACGCTTTTTTACTAAATCGCCCACAGTAGAAAAGTTCCAGGTATTGAATAACTTTTCAAATCAACATCACATCACATCTGTAATTGTACGGAATTGTGTACATTTTTTTTTTGACTTGCTTGTCTCACTGCTGGGTAAAGGCCTTGCCCATATTCTTCTCTTGCGCCACCTCGGACCAGCATTTGTGTACTTACCACTTACTAAAACAAAGACTGAAAAGAACCACAAAAATCCACATTCCTATAAACCCCGAAAATCTAAACCCTAATATAATATTCAGGAGTAAATCAAGTGTATTCTGATCAAAGGGAGTAAATGACACGAAATGGCCCGAAAAAGGTTGAGAAGCGAGGAAGCCCAGAGAGCTTGTGACACACTTTTGTAAAAGGTATATTATTAGATGCAGGGCGATGGAGTTATCTTTAGTTGGAACATCTTCCGTTTCTGGTATGTTAGGGCGTCAGAAAAGGATGGAGATAGGTGTTTGAAAGAAATGATGACAAGGTTATGGACTTTTTTTGGGGTCATGTTGAGAATGGTTTAGATGGAGGAGCTCGTGGCTAAATAATAACAGCCGCTCGGGTCTATCTTCCGGTTAAGCCGCGCTTGCCTGGGTTGGTCCACCCGTTACATACCGAGGTTCCTCCGTGCCTTGGAAAGCACGTTAAGCCGTTGGTCCCGGCTTTCATTTGTAGATCTTTGACAGTCGTCACAGGAAGTCAGTCGCCCGAAAGTCTAACAACCAGTCTTACTAAGGGGAATCGTATTACCCAGTACTAATTGGGTTGTGAAGGTCAGATAGGCAGTCGCTCCATGTAAAATACTGGTATTCAGCTGCATCCGGTTAGACTGGAAGCCGACCCCAACATAGTTGGGAAAAGGGTAGGCAGAGGATGGTTTACATGTGGTGGAATTTTGACAAGCCATTAGCGTAGTGGCTAAGCAGATAAGAAAAGCAAATAATTATTATTTAAAAATAGTATTACTTAGTTTTGTGGCAATTAACAAAGCATCCAATTCTATGTTTATGTATCATTATTTAAAAGTCTTCACAAAGGTGGTTATTGACACATCTTTTAGACACAGTGTGACATAAAATAAACCTGGGTTTTAAAAAAACCTGTTTTCAAGCCTAGCTTTTGTAAGTATTTCGTAGCAACGTGTGTTACGTATAACACAAAGGCAAGTCAACTTGAAAAAAAAATGTACGCTTCGAATTGACAACCTCCTCTTTTTACTTCGGTTAATTAAGTCAATGTGTATACGGGGTGTAAACAGACCCTTCACGAAGCCGTCAACCAAGCATTCTGTACATCAAACTAAGTAACTTTACGCAAAAATTATTGCTGGGAAACGACTTTTTGGGGTGAAAAATTACGTTTTACGGTAAAACTCAATGTAACTCAAAACATTGTGCTGATGGATGGATTGAATAATACGGGGGTCGTGAAGGTGTTTAAAGTAAAAAAATTACATTAGAAACATGTATTTCAAAAAAAACTTGTGAAAAAGTTGGAACTTTGACCCCCTATATCTCCGTAACTAGAAGGTTCCCAGGTATGGTCTAGAACAAAAAAAATATCACAATAACGGGGAGAACAAGTACCCTTCGGCTTCGTTAAGGGTCTTTTACACCCTTTATGTACAGTATTCCTTCTTTGGAAAGTCTTGCTTCTGCGCTCTTAAAGGGTAAATGGTTCTTAGAGTGGAGTGCACTTCATTGAGCCCCTTGTCTATCGGCGACGTGTTAGGTACTCTACTCATTATGTGAGAAAATTATGGCTCATTCAGATAACTTAAGCTTTGAGTTTAAGATTAAAGAGGCTAAGAGAGCGAGGTGAGGGTTTCTTTTAATATTGAAATGTTGTTTTCATAGACTTGTAAGTTAGACTAAATGATAAATGATGTTTATTTTGCAAATAAGTTTTACTGATACTTTTAGCCTGTGTTATACCACTGCTGGGCAAAGGCCACTCTCCATGACTTCCAAATTCTTCGATCCAGGGCCAGTGTGGACCACTGGTCGTTAGTTTTGTCCAGCTCGTCCCGCCATCTCCTGTGAGGTCTACCGCGTCGCCTTTAGTACAAAACACAAATTACTGACGGTGCTCAAAAAACTCTAAGCTAAAGTGGGACTGAGCTGGCCATGTCTGCCGCATCCCCGACGAGCTGTAGGCCAAAATAACTACGATGTAGAGCCCTGAAATAAGTTTTTACAAACTTTTTTACACGTCGTCTTTTTTTAAAACTAGGTGAGACCGGTGTTTCGTACCTGACTACTCTGAGAAGAAACAGCCGAAATAAACTCAGAGGTCAGTCTTTTTTAATGTCCAGACATAATCTTGGTCAACTCACATGTGGACTACGCTGATAACTGTCTGAGATGGTCTTTTGAAGAAAGAACCACACAGATTTGAGTGGACCTGTCCAGCCAGAGAGAGCATTTGTGTGGTCGACTCAAAACCCAATAAGTTATTATTATAAGAAATTATTGTTATAGTATTAATTATTGTCAACATGATCGGTTTATGTCTTTCCCAATACTGGGATATTAGCATCCTCTTTGTGAGAGAAAGTGAGTTATATTTCACCACGCGGACCTATTGCAGGTTAGTTGTAACTTAGCCTGCATCATCCAATGCTGGACAAAAACCTCCCCCAAAATAAAGTATTGGGTACTCTATTGTTATTTAATTTAACATAATATCAGACGCCATTGTTGGACCTTTTTCCGAATTTCTCAGCCCCAGGTGGGAGACCCTACCGGCCGACATATTTCTTATCATATTGTCCCGGTATTATTATCAAAACATGTTGCGCCAACCCCAAGTAACATGAGACAAGGATAGGGATGGTGATGTTAAATATTACTATAGCCTTGCCCCATCAAAGGCACATTAAGCGTCCACAAAGACCTAAAAATATCCCACAGGTTATTTTCTTAAAAATAACCATAATCCACGTAGGTATAACGATACTAAATGAACCAATACGTGATCAACCTTTAGAAATTTAAACCATTTAAATTGCTATCTTCGCGAGGACTCATTAAAGCGGTCGGTGTATATAACTATCGCGGTAATAAAATATCATGTAATTGTGCGATGTAATGATTAAAAATATTCTAAAAAATCATGATCTTTTTGGTTAAGAAAATATGTTTTTTCTCTGTACCCATATTATTACGTGAACCCTTGAAGAACACAACAATAAAACCACCATGCGTATCGACCATTTATATTACGAAATGCCATCAGAAGTCAGCGAAATAATTTTGTGGTAAAGGAATATCCTATAAAATCCTACACCATCTGAGAGCAGCCGTGCATTTTAGCATAAAATGATAATAAAATTATACTTTGGCACCATAGCTCTGTTTCCTTAGCCCAAGGGACCGCAATACAGACGCTAAATTAATTTTTTGTCCGTGTTTTCATATTTACATGTTTTTGTTTATTTCTTATTTATGAAAGAATTTAGTTCTCCATAACAGTTTTTAATTTTAGATTTTCAAATTAGAATAATGTTGACGTCAATTACACTAACATTGACGGCGAAAAAAAGAATTTATTTACAAGACTGTGTGACATCGAATGTCTTCAGCAGGTTGTGCTTGACTTGATTGATTAACCTGTCGCATATAAAGGGTGTAAAAGTATCCTTAGCGAAGCCGAAAGGTACTTGTTCTCCCCGTCATTGCGATCATTTTTTTGTTCTGGGCCATATTTGGGAACCTTCTAGTTACGGAATTATTGGGGATCAAAGTTTCAAATTTTTCACAAATTTTTTTTTAAGTAAATGTTTGTAATGTTATAAGAAATACCTCTACGACCCCCGTACTATTCAATGCATCCATAAGCACAATGTTTTGAGTGCGTTACATTAAGTCCTACCATAAAACGTGATTTTTCACCCCAAAAAAAAAGTTATTTCACAGCAATAATTTTTGCATAGAGTTACTTAGTTTGATGTACAGAATGCTTCGTTGACTGCTTCGTGAAGGGTCCGTTTACACCTTGTATTTTGTACGACGTCTAAAAACTATTGTCTAAATACACGACCCAGAACGTTCTAGACTGCTCTCGAGGACACTCCTGACAACATAAAACAAACTTTTTATGACTTTCAGACGCTCGATTCAGCGAATTCAAGTATAAAAGTCACGTTTTACCTAGATATATACATAGACTATAATATACACTACACAAACACAATAAAAACCAATCTTTAAACACTATTTTACGATCGTACGGTTTTATCCTTACGCACCATTTAAGGGTTGAATCGTAAAATAGGATGACTTACCAATAACTATGTTTTCGCTTTAATATTTTACTTGTGTGTAGTCTGCTTATCTTTCGTAAAAGACTTAAAGGGATGAATGGGGTGGGTCGTAAGCAATGAGCTGGCAACTCAGGGTCCAATTTTTCTTTCATGAAAAAAAAAAGGTTTTTGAAATATAAAGTGACTTTGGAAAACGTTAGTTAAAAAGACTTACTTATATTAAAACTACATAATTATAATTTATGCTATTTTAGTTTAAAATAAACAGCATTTTCGTAAAGTAAAGAAAACATACAAACATTTTAAATACAGGTAACACAACAAAATACTCTAACCACAGACAAAACAAAACTATCAAAAAATACATTTGCAACACTGATAAAACTCTAAACCGCAAAAAAAAAGAAAATCACCGTTACCGACGAAGTCTATTTGAAAACGAACGACAAAAAAGAAAAAAAAAGCGACAAGACTATCTCGTATTCTCGACGTTAATTTTAAAACCATTTTTCTTCAGCAAAAAGGTAACTTGTTCAAAGGAAATTCTATATTCTAGTGCCGTCTACGAATCAAATTTCTAGAGGCGACCTCGACGGGGAAAAACTAACAAAAATATTTTTGTTCCATTTACTGGGTGGTACGCAATCGTGGGTAGGTATCCATTTGGGGAGAACGTCGGTTCTCTGTGGCTGGGAATATGCTGCACTTGAATTTTTAGTTTTTGTAGGCTAGCCTTATTGTAAATTGAAAGAGTCGCTACAAATATTTGTGTGATATCGGGTGGTTTTCCGAGTATCGGGGTTTTTGTATCTCTGGTCATTCTGCTGTTGTTTCTAGGAAATCAATCGCTAAGTTTAATGTTTTTATTCGATACCTGATCTAGTTCTTCCAGCTCGCGTAACATGACCACCGTAGAAAAGGGTTTTGTCGACGGAAGAAGAGACAAAATGACAGATTTCTTTTGTTGATCTGTAATTTTGTCGATTCTTCCTTCGACTAAACCCGTTTCTACGGTGGTCATGCTACGCGTGCAGAAGACGAGGTTTACTTTTTTTTTTATAAAAATTGTGCGTCCAAATTTTCCAAATGCAAAAATGATGAACTTCCCTTCATATTTTTGAGGGCGAATTTTCGAAATCATCACCATTCTCCTGCCCTTATCCCAATTTTTTTAGGGTCGGCTCAGGTCTCCTTCTTCCATACTTCTGTATTATTTTCAAAGTATCTTCGCACTATTTGCCCCGCTGTTTATGCTGTGCGATATCTGATAATTCTGTGAATTAAAGATTGTTGTTGTAAGATATGATACTATCCGTAGACCGTATAGTTCATAGTTGAATACGAAAGTACGAGTCGATAAGCATACCCTCCCTACCATAACAGCAATATCTCTGTCACCACTCATCAAACATTTACTCACTCAAGCTGTGACGTAGGCGTTCATATTCCTAGCGACATCTTCATATTTTCCCGTCTGCGGGCAGAATACCGGTTTGATCCGGTTTATACCGGTACGTAACCGGTTTACGGCGGTTCCAAGTGAGCGTTTTATGACTGGATTTAAGTCTCTTCTGCGAGATTCTTGTATGATTTGCAAAGGTAATTAGAGTTTTAAACAGTATTCATTTCTGTGTGAATCTTGGGAAGCTTGTTGAAATTAAGCTCTGTTAGAATAAATTGTTCTTTTTATATTTTTTGTCAGTGATATTTTTGTAGTACATTATTTATTAGTCCCGTTTGTCGTTAGGTAAGTTATGTCAGGATTGTGAACACATAATGTCGATTTCTGTGTTTACAATTTAACATCACTTATTTATTTATTTAAACTTCATGTACAAAAGTGGTACATAGGTGGACTTAATGCCACAAGGCATTCTCTACCAGTCAACCTTTGGGTCAAATAGGAAAACATTGTGATAGAGTACAAAAAAAAAATACCATTTGTTAACATAAATTGTTATACATAAATCTATCTATTAATAAAATTATTATCATTAATTTTGTGCTTTACATAGGTCTGTGAGATCCTTTGTGAGCTCAGGGATCATAAACATTAGGCTTGTGACAAAAAAATCAACATTTAAATAACGAAATATTTCCCAAACGTTGTTTCCTCCATCGCATAATCTGCACTTGAAACCAATTTTGCACTTCCTTTAAGACTCAAAACTCAACTGTAAAAAACAAGTCGGCATTCTAATTCCGTCCAAATTGGCAAAAGTCGGATTAAAGATAAAAACAAATTTACCGTGACGGTATAAACGTTTTCTGTAATTGGCTCTTGACACTCCTGACATTTGGGCATGGAACTGTACCACCTCTTAAGAGAAAGAGATGGCGCTCTACAAGATGTCTAGCTGCATCTCTTTCAAGCATCGAAGTAAGATTAAAATAACACTGCTATTAAAGGTGATTGTATGCCCTCTGGCCTTACTTCAGGCACTTGAGTTGACTTCAGTCCACATTAATGGGAATGTGTAGGCCGGAGTTCCCCACCAAATGAAAAGTTTGAGCAATAGGAATAAGTCGAAGTTTTGAATTTATCAGTTTATTAGCTTTTGCCCACGTTTTCGGCCGCGTGGAGGTCTGAAATTATCCCAAGGGAGCATACTACAGAGATAAAAGTATCTTGTCTCTTAACGCATGGTCTACTCGTGTTCCAAACATTCTTTGTTCAGCCATTCAGACGTGAAAAGGTCAGTTGTTGCTTTCACATTTTAAAATATTATAATAAAGAATTTGAGACTATCTCTGTGTGTGTATTGTATCTCTGTCTGTGTTGTAGCTATAAGTCCCGTCATGTAAAAAGAACGCTGTGCGACAGTGGAGGGGATGTGTTTGCGCACGTTATACAGTCGCGTCCTAAAGGACTAAGCTTTTGTTTTATAATATCAGAATAATTGTTTCATTGTAGAATCGTAATAGGTACTTTACTAGCTGCTTAGTACTTTGGAAAAGGATAGAATAACAAAAATTGACAAAGTTTATTTGAGCGGTCAGCGTTCTTTTTACGTGACGCAAACTGTACCTTATGATGTAATGAAATAATTATTTGACAGATCTTCAAATTATTATTTGCACACGACCCCCACTCAGGATCAAAGCCGCCATCTTTAAAATCTCCCTTGAGAAAACGAATAAAAATTATGCTTCTTTTAAAGTAGCTGCAACGTAAAACGATCCCTTAACATAGCGACGGTAAAAAAGTTAATTGCTAACACAGTTGTCAGACGTCTTGTAATTAAAAACCCTTTGAAAAATTCATGAGGAAAAAAAAACGAAGAAAACCGAAGTTTGACGAATTAATAGGAATAGTGACCCATGGAATGAAAAGGGGGTAAATGAGTGCTTGAGAGTTGACAGGGGAGAATGGAAGAGAAAAATGTTTTGCGGCAGGGCCAAATAACAAGGGATTAGGGTAGGAAGACAAATAAAGTAAAATTCTAAAGTGAAATAAAGTTGAAATTATTTTACACGCTCAAAGTGATTTATTTGACGGCCATTCACTTCTGCGCTGCTCGTCGCGGGTTCGATTCCCGCACGGAACAAATATTTGTATGGCCTACAGGTAGTTGTTCCGGGTCTGGCTGTTTGTGTTTGTGAGTTTAAATGTTTGTAAACGCACCCACGATACACGAGAAATTCCTAGGGCAAGGCTTTAAAAAAAAAAATTGAATAAATAAACAATTGGCCACAATTTTCAATCGGAATGTCCGTCGGTCAAGTTTGATCGGACAGATTATCATAAGTCTTTAGACACGTACACTTATATTATGTAGCTTCTGAATTTCAAGTTTTGCATGCGAATAGGTCGTTTACATCACTGTCATTGTACATGACTCGCACTTGCGTGGTCGCAAGCGCGAGTGCTAAGCGTGTTGGGTCCTGGACTCAATTCCACGGTCGGGCAAAATGTACTATTGGGTTTTTCCATTAGTCAGCAGTAGCCTGGAGTTTGGAATTTGGCGGTATGATGCCTCGGAAAGCACGTTAAGCCTTTGGTCCTGTGCCTGATACCTCTCCGGTATTATCGGATTGCCGTCCCATGACTATGAGAGTACAAGATTGAGTTTTGGGGTCAGCTCCCAGATTACGCAGTATGTATGGGCATCTAGCCTCCACAACCCTCATAGGGTTACACGATACCTGTTGGTTAGATTGGTTGATACATTTTCAGCCTTCTGCGTACCCGTAACGACTGCCAGCAATCTCCAATTAGCAGGCCTGACCAACAGCCTAACTTGTTCTCCGAAGCATGGAACTCGTGAAACTGTTTTACGGCTATCACATCACTATCTCAGGTCCAATTGAAAACCAGCGTTGCCCTATCCCATTTTGCTGAACTAGGTTTTTTTTTGGCGCATCCGTGAGACACACAATAATTTTCGTTTTGTTTTGTTTAGGTTTAAGTTTTTTTCAAGAAGAGGCTAAATAATAACAGCCGCTCGGGTCGATCTTTAGGTCAAGCCGTGCTTGCCTAGGCCAGACCAATCTGTGGATGGGTAACCACCCATTACATACCAAGTCTACTCCGTGCCTCAAAAAGCACGTTAAGCCGTTGGTCGCGGCTATCATTTGTATATCTTTTGACAGTCGTTACAGGTAGTGGTACAGTAGTGGCCCAAGTCTGACAACCAGTCTTACCAAGGGGTATCGTATTACCCAGTACTAACTGGGTTGTGGAGGTCAGATAGGCAGTCGCTCCATGTAAAATACTGGTATTCAGCTGCATCCGGTTAGACTGGAAGCCGACCCCAATATAGTTGGGAGAAGGCGAGGCAGATGTTGTGTAAGTTTTTTTTTAAATGTTGTATGCACTTGTCTTTTGGCATGTGCCAAATAAACCTAGAAAAGCAAGTCCCCATTCACAAACAAAAATATTTTCACTATCCTCTTCTCTTCGGAAGATTACAACTAACAAAACCATTTTCTCCAAACACTTAATAAATAAACGTTATTTCAACGATACCAACAAACCGTTTAAACACTGCAGATGACATAAAAGAGAAATTGAAATACTTTCTCATAGAAAACGTTCGTGTTCGTACGTAAACAGATATTTTCCGAACGGCTGGATATTTGCATTTCTTTCCATTCTAATCCATTCTGAGTAATAATGCGGTGCATTGCAGGCTACCCGTCTGTGGTGGATGTTTTTATCCACTTTCGTTGAATATTCTTGCGAAACGAGTAAAGTGTATTGCGGAATAGTTATTGTGAATTTCTTTGTGTGTAGTTTTTGTTGGTAAACTGATTTGAGTTACGCCATTTTTGTTTCTGTTTAAGTCGTTTTTATCTTCAACTGAATACCATTCTTTTTCTGATCTTTATTTTTTACTAGCTGTTGCCCGCGACTTCGTTCGCATGGGAATTTTGGTGTGTGTATATATAGACTGCCTCGTTGGTCAAGTGTTCGCAAGCGCGACTACTAAGCATGAGGTCCTAGGATCGATTCCCGGTTCGGGCAGTGTTAATATAAAGGGTGTAAATAGGCCCTTAACGAAGCCGAAAGGCACTTGTTCTCCCCATCATTACGATCACTTTTTTGTTCTAGACCATACCTGGGAACCTTCTAGTTACGGAGATATTGGGGGTCAAAGTTCCGACTTTTTCACAAGTTTTTTTTAAATACATGTTTTTAAAGAGAGATTTTTACTTTAAACACCTCAACGACCCCCGTACTTATCAATCCATCCATCAGCGCAATGTTCTGAGTGCGTTAAATTGAGTCCTAACGTAAAACGTGATTTTTCACCCCAAAAAAAAAAGTCGTTTCCCAGCAAAATTTTTTGCGTAAAGTTACTTAGTTTGATGTACAGAATGCTTGGTTGACGGCTTCGTGAAGGGTTTGTTTACACCCCGTATTTTTTCTTTTATTAATTACATAAAGTTATCACACACATGATTTGGAGATCATCTTTTAAGCAAGGAGATGCTTGTGTTCAGGGGTCCATTAATTACGTGAAGCTATTTTTGCGATTTTTCGACACCCTTGGTGAAATGTCGTGCGATTTGGCTTGACCCCCTCATCCTCTCCTAATCTCACGTGAAATTTATCAAAATGCGTAGTTTAGTATACATACGGTAATCTGCGCTTGATTGCGTAGAATTTATTTAAAAATAATAATTTGTAGAGAAACATGTTCACTTAATTAAATCCAGTTTTCTCCCAATTTTAAGTTTCTTGCGGGGAAAAAATGTGAGTGAGATTGGTTGAGATTCGGCTCGACGCCCTCCCTTAAACGACTCACGTAATTAAAGGACGCCCCCTTAGGTTACTCCGCTCTTCCACTTAACATTAAACAATGTATGCAATTGAAAAAATACAACAAATAATAATGTTATTGGGTTATTCCATCAGGAATTTCTCAGTAGCAGCATAACTGACGAAATGTGTGTGTAGGTACGATTAGGTCCACCTCTGCCCAACACTTTGGGGATTAAAGGCGTGATGTTATGTTATGTGTGAGAACTGACTGCCTGATCAAAATGTGATCATGTACTGATGACTACAAAAGGCGTCCTTTTGGGTATTGCAATTCTGTGCGGCAGATAGGTAATTTGGAAATCGAGAAGGAAAAAGACACACACACACTAGCACAGCAAGAACATTTGGGGGTATGACGAACAGGGTGTAAAGTACTTCATCCCCCTTAGAAAAGGGAGGATTCTCCGACCAGACGGGTGTTATGTCTGGTGGGCTACTGCCCGACAGTTGTTGTCGGGTTCTTAATCTGTATAGTCTAAGTCGCGGATAACTTTATTTGCGCGATGTAGGAATTAGATGTATTTCGATATTTAGTTCATTCTCTGTATCATAGATGGCGCTGTAGTACTTTTTGTTTCTATGTTGTTGTGGTTCTCTTTGTAGTGCTGCTACATCACTGCCTCCCGGAGACCGGAATCGATGGTAGAATGAGTCGTTTATACATCTTGTGATATTTTTGCCGGGCCAGTGGAAATTCGTTGCCGCATTGTTAACGGTGAGCCGGATCTGTCTGTGGTTGTGGTGCGAAGTGCGAACCCCAGTGGGTCGGGGCCGGCGCTGTTGGATACAGCGCCACGATGTGGCTGACTGCTGGCGACGACTGGGAGATCAAGCACTCAACCGGCCAAGGTCGCTTGATGATACCAGGAATACCCATTTGAATCTGGCTGGCTATGTGACTCGCTGCTCGAAAGTTTGAGGAAGTGATCTTGATGACGTCGCGTTGCTCGAAGGCTGCGTTGACGTCCATTCCGGGGTCACCAGTTTGGGGGTATAAAGAACAGGGTGTAAAGTTCTTCATCTTCCATAGAAAAGGGAGGATCCTCCGACCAGACGGGTGTTATGTCTGGTGGGCTACTATCCGACAGCTGTTGTCGGGTTCTTCTGTATAGTCTTAAGTCGCGGATAACATTACTTGCGCGATGTGAAATAAGATGTTTAGTTCCTTCTCTATGTCATAGATGGCGCTGATGTACTTTTTGTTTCTATGTTGTTGTAGAACTCTCTGTAGTGCCGCTACAAACAAGTTGATTCATCAGACTTCTGTTAATAACGCAATACTATTTTTTGGAGAAATCATCATCATCATTCTACTGCCCTTATCCCAATTTATTCGAGATTGGCGCAGCATGTCTTCTTCTTCCATACTTCTCTATTACTTTTTGGTGAAAAATTTGAAGAAAAAAAGGAGAAAAACGGAAAAGCAAAGGAATTCAATACAAAAAAAAATTGAAAATCTAACAGCATCAAAAAAATATTCAAACAGATCACAAAAAGTGAAAGTAATAGTGGGGTTTGAACTTGCGACCCGTAGTTTATAGAACTTTCATGAACCCCCTAGGCTGTTTTCTCTGTTGACATAAGGTTTAAATAGCCGTTCTGGTGCTTGTCATGACTGAAACGTCAAACAAATGAAAGATACTGACATAATGCAATATTGCTCACCCCCTTAAGCAAATAGCGTGATAATATATAGCCTAACATTTGAAGAAGCCTCTAAGAAATATTTTTGCAAAATTTGAACAGGATCTATGCAGTAGTTTTTGCGCCAAGTCGGAACATCGATTTGGATTTTTACGATTTTATTATATGTATAGATAAAACCTATGGTAAAGCTTGTATATTGTCAATTGTTGCGTTTCTTGTAAGTTAGCACTTTCAATAGAAATAAACAAGACATGTTCAACGTTTTTATCTACACCAATATTATAAAGAGGAAAGATTTGTATTTTTGTGTGTATGTTTGTAATGAATAAACTCAAAAACTACCGTGCCGATTTCAAAATTTTTTTCACCATTAGAAAGCTACATTCACCCTGAGTAACATAGGCTATATTTATTACTAGAAAAACAAATGGGGGGAGAATTAGGGGAAAATAAATGTGCACCCACCCGTGCGAAGCCGGGACGGGCCGCTAGTAAGTTAATAAAAATGAAAGTTAAAACCACAAAGAAATGACGTTATTTTGAAACGAATATTTTCCTAGGAAGCTCAGTTCTGATGTTCAAGTAATCATCTAGTTATAATAATGATAATGAGCCAACTTATCCCACGCCTCCAAGTCAGGAATGTGCTGCTACGAAACTGGCTACGAGGCTACGAAACTTGCTACGGGACTACGAAACTTGCTACGAGACTCATGCCATGATTTTTATTGTGTCCTTTATTTGAAGTGGTAAAAATATTTTATGTTAAAGTTATTTATAGATTGACTCATCACATAAGGAAAACATGCTTATGTAGTAAATATATTTTAATCAAACTGTAGATTACAGGGGTGCATTCTTTTATCTTTGAGAAAACAACGGTTCCTTGTCATTACATTTGAAATTCGAAACGTTTAAATTATTTGCGTTTCCACGAACGAAATTATATAAAAAGACTGACTGGCAAGAATTTTATTTTTGAATTTCGAATTTAGTCCCCCATTTTCATTCTCACAAGTAACGCCAATAAGCAGACGTTTATAACGTTCCTTTCGCTCCACTTTTTTTAAGGAATTCTGGATGAATAAAGGTGGGTCCCGTTAGGAGTTTTAATAAAATCCTGGGCTTCGGCTTAAGTGTCACTCACGATATGAGCTTGCCTTTATTACGGTCTGTAAAAACTACGGCCGTAAGATTAATATTAAAGCTCATTTTTTGTCTAAATTATGGTAGGTACCTTGTTTCGGGTGTGCATCATAAAAATTGTAATTTTCGACATTTCCTGCAGAATTTTGTGGTCAAATTTAATTTTAGAGATATATTCTGTACTAAATAGTACGAGAGATGGATGGGAAATGTGTAGAAAGTTTGGTTTCGTATTTCGCGGGAGGACAATCCAATCGGCGTAAAACTGGTGGGTTCCCTGGAGGGGTTGCCATGGCAACGGGCGGGGGTAGGGGCGGTTGAAAGGGGTCACAAAATCCAAACTTATCTCATAAATTTACACGGCAGGTCGATCTCGTTCCGACACGCGGATCGTTCTGCCAAATTTCATTTTGTACGGAACCTCGGGCCCATTTAATTGGTATGAAAATTTAAGTATTATGTGTTTTAGTGTTGACTCGTGAAATTATAAAAGCGTTTGCACTCTTCTTATTTTGCAAATAACTCGTCTGTATGAAATTATCAGCAGTTTTCAGCGAGCGTGTGTGTGTGTTGTAAACTCGTTATACCATCTATTCAACTGAACTCAAACTCATCATCATCATTCTCTTGCCCTTATTCCAATTCATTTGGGGTCGGCGCAGCATGCCTTCTTCTTCCATACTTCTCTTTTACGCTTCATTTCATCAGACACCTCCTTTTTTGAAATATCATTCTTTACACAGTACATCCATCGTTTTTTTGGTCTCCCTCTACTCATATACGCATCCACATTCATACTCAAAACTTTCCTCACGACTCAAAACATTTATTATTATATTTATAACTCAAGCTCAAAACATTTATTTCAATCAACTGAACTGACGTCAAATAAACTTTATTCTTTCTTCCTATCTTTCAATTATATGAATTTCGACCATTGGTCCACATTAGCCGTGGATTGAAACAACTAGACGTTATGGTGAGAGGCCTTTGCCTAGCAGTGGGATAGCGCAGGCTAACAGTATCAGTATCAGACGAATTTGGATGCAGCACAAGGATAAGCCATGACCTGGGCATGGATAGGTATTTTTATCTTCAGTAGTATATCCCCGTGGAATAATGTTCGACATTTATACGAACAAAGCTAATCTGCAATAAATAGAATGCATATAGAACCAGTAATTTACTTGTCCCAACCAATCATTCAACACCAAACAATAACCCAACCAACGTAGTTTGATTGACAAACAAACAAACAGTACTCAATCGAATGAAAAAAAAAAAACTCTAAATGTCATTTTAATTTCAATCGGATGTAGCCAGTTAATTTTTATTTTATTTTCGAACCCCAACGCGATTTGAACGGTATCGAATAAACGAACTGTCCGATTAAAATATCGGATTGTCCAATAGATTTGGGAAATCGGACTCACTCGTGCAAGGCCTCTTTGTAGGAAATTCTGAATTTTCTGATGCCGATTCTGTGTAAAATGTTTTTTATGATGGTGCGTTGTTTTGATTTTAATGTGGCTTAAAATTAATTGCCTCGACTGCCTCGTTGGTCTAGTGATCGCAAGCGCGACTGCTGAACATGAGATACGACGGTAGGATGGTTTCGATTCCCAGGTCAGGCAAAGTAAGCAGTTACGGAGCCTGTATTTGTGCCCGGTTGATGACAATGGGCTCGTCCCCTTACATGGGACTTAACCATAACTGGCGAATTTTTTTTACGGACGACCACTGAAAACAGCGCTGTGCTGTGGGCTCCCCATAGCTCAGCATCATGCTGAGTGGTAAACTGTTTGCAGTCACGAAGTGCAAGCTGTTAACTATTTTTTTTTTTTGTTTCTGTCCTGTTGTATTTATAATATTTGTTGTGCTTATGATTTTGTTAACTTATTTTGTTTTTATGCACGTCATGTCCCTGCGACAAATAAATATTTTTTCTTTTCTTTCTTCTAAATGTGGATGTACTATTAGGTACACCTCTGCCTAACCCTTCGGGGATTGCAGGCGTGATTCATTGTCATTTACTCCCGCCCATATCCTAATTTTTTGGGGTCGGCGTAGCATGTCTTTTTCTTCTAGATACTTATCAATTAGTTCCATCTCAGTTATGGTCACCACATTCATCGTCATTTATCTTTTCACAGCCAATGAAAACTAACTGTGAATGTAACTATTGAAGAAGCAAAAATATTAATGCTGTGCGATTATAGCCCTTCTGTATGTAGGTTATCTTTAGCTACTAGATATGCAGGTATTACTTTCATGTCAGCACAAGTTACATGAAAATGGTTCACGTTAAAGTGAAAAGGTTAACCTGTCAGGAGGGTTTGTAACTGACTGCCCTAGTTTAATCTAGACATGTACTACATAAGTATCGTCCCTAGTATAGCCCTTTAAATGGTTTAAAATTATTTTCCTTTATTCATCTGTTCTGTTATTCATTGCATTTTTGAATAATTTAAAAGCAAAGTATACAAAACATTTAAAAATATAAAGAACAGATGGCCCATCGGCACCAGGAACAAGGTCCAATCGGTCGGTGGTCAGGGCTCCGGAGAGAGGAACCTCCCTCCTCGCCATGCGTGCTGTGTCCAGGAGTACTCCTTTCTGAATCAAGCCCTTGACCCGTGTGTGAATTTTACACAATTAAATCTATCTATTCAAGCGCTATGATCATGTAACATGGCGCTTGTAACATGTGCCATAATATCGAAAACTCACTAATAGTAAACATCACAACATAAGTCAGTGTCCATGTCAGTTTAAAAATTTAAAAATTATATCATTTTAAGTCGTTTTTCTGAGTGACCGCTACTGTTGTTGTCCTTCCCAACTACGCAATATAAATATGTTAGTGCGGTTTTCACCATGCAAATGTTGAAATTTTGAGGATTTGACAAGTCATAAAAGTGAGCTAAGCCGAGGTGGATCGCTATTAGTAATATTAATATCACTCTTTATAATCCATTGGCTCCCGAAGTACTTACAACTGTTAAATAGATAACAACAAAGTACTTACTCGCTTAGTTAATGAAATCCACGTGATAAATACTCCACGAACGAAACTCAGATTGTGAAACTAAGTTAAAGTTAAGATTACTAACTTAAGCTGTAATAGATCCTTAACTTATCTCAAACATATCGGAGTTCGTTAACGTTGATTGCTGCTTACAATTTGTTGGATTAATTAAGTTAGAAATAAGTAAGAGTCTTGGAATTGATTGTTTAATTTATGAGTAATAAGGATTGCGAAATTGTGAGAGCACATTGATTGGGTAGGTACTGTTAGAGACGTAAACCTCTATGGTTATTTATGAATTGCAGCAGAAAATGATGATAAAGTTGCAGGTCATCTGCATAGAGATGATAATGTGAAGTTTACATCGGTGACAATGTTAATTAAAACGGAGAAAAGAAGAGGAGAAAGGACGCCACCCTGAGGAACACCAGCAGAAAGATACCAATCAGAGCAAGCCACATTCAAGAAAAGTGTTTGGTACACTTGAATGTGGCTTGCTCTGATTGTTGCGAGCGAAGCCTAAGATATGAATCAAGCAGTCAAAGGAGGAGATATGTGTAAAAAAGAAAGTATACCTAATAGAATGTCTAAATCAACTGAGTTAAAAGCACTGCTAAAGTCCAATAGAACCAACGTCGTAAGGAGTCTATTTTATGTGTGCCAATCGAATGTCGTCTGTTATTTTAAGTAGGGCTGCAACAGTGGTATGGCTAGGATGAAATCCAGATTGATAAGGAATAAGCAAGCTATTATATGGGATGCCATAGTTGATTATTAACGACACTGTCAAGGACTTTGAACAAGATTGAAAGTATTGAAATTGGATGGATACGAAGAGGGATTTGAAACTTTGGAAAGAGGCAAAACTTAGGCCTTCTTCGAAGCAGAAGGAAAGGAGCCAGTCAAGAAGGAATCATTTACAATCTCTAAAATTACAGGAATAATTATGGTGATTATGTTATTTTCCATTGAGTAGTGTATGTTTGTCATTATCTATATCTATACTAATATATAAAGTTGAAGAGTTTGTTTGTTTGGTTGAACGCGGTAAACTCGGGCACTACTGGTTCGAATTGAATAAATCTTTTAGTGTTGGATTTCCCATTTAACGAGGAAGGCTATAAGGCTATAAGGCGACAGCTCCAACAGCTTGGTGGCTATAGTAGCCGACAGGATGGATAGTCCAATGATGTGGCAATGGATGACCAGTCATCGTGCGTCATTCCAATATTTAAAATAAGTTTGTTTTAGTGTATTTTTTGTGTTGAGTGTGTTTTCATATATGTATTGATGTTTTGTGTATAAAATTGTAATGTGTGTTTGTTTATGGACTTATGGTCTGAAATAAAATTTTATTATTATTATTCCGTTTATTCATATAAGGCTATAAAACATCACGCTACAACTAATAGGAGCGGAGCAGCAATGAAAAATGTTGCAAAAACGGGGAAAATTGTATTTTTAATCATTTTACGCGGACGAAGGTCGCGGGGAACAGCTAGTCTAATATACCGCTTATACTTTTACTCAAGCATAATCAGCCTAAATGTTCCCAGTGCTGGGACAAACGGCCTCCTCTCTATGAGAGGGAATACATTTATAACGTAGGGTTGCTATCTCATGGAAACAACATATACAACCGTACCTACATCAATTAATATCTACCCTACTTAATATGAATATCCCATACACATATCATGGTTAACCGTTTTGTGTGGATATGTTACCGACTGGTGTGTAATTGTGAAGGGATGGTTGTTTTGTGTTTTGGTACATAGGGAGAGCAATGATAGGATAAGATTGTTTTTACCCGGATGCGGCGAAGCCCAAAAGGACGGTTATGGGTTTGACTTGTATGTATTTTATTTTTATGTATGTATGTCCGTTTCTTTTTCGCTCGTAACACCTAAACGGATGAACAGATTTAGATCGATTGTACGTCGTTAGATTCGTCTTGGTAGCGTGGTTACATTTTTCTTCAATAGCTTTGTATGTCCCACTGCTGGGCAAGATGACAGGTTTTAAAAGTAGAAAAATATGTACAACTTAAAAAGTAATTCGAATTAAAAAGTGACTAAAAAAGGGAAAAAATCGTATGTAATAAAAAAAACGTTACTAAACTACTGAAAAAACTAAAAAGAAAAATCAGAAAAGCACTACTAAACTTCACTTTAGTAATCAAAATGTCGTTCGAAGATATTGATACACCGATAGCCAAATCCCTCCATCATCTGCCTAGCCTTTTTCCAACTATATTGGGGTCGGCTTCCAGTCTAACCGGATGCAGCTGAATACCAGTATTCTACATGGAGCGACTGCCTGCATGACCTTCACAACCCAGTTAGTACTGGGTAATACGATACCCCTTGGTAAGACTGGTTGTCAGACTTTTTGGGCCACTGACTACCTAACGACTGTCAAAGATCTACAAATGACACCCGGGACCAACGGCTTAACGTGCTTTCCGAGGCACGGAAGAAAGCCGGTATTTAATGGGCGGTCACCCATCCACAGACCAACCTAGTTTAACACGGCTTAACCTAAAGATCGACCCGAGCGGCTATTATTATTTAGCCACGAGCTCCTTCCTAAATTGTGTGTCTCACGGCTGCTCCAAAAAAACTCAGTTCAGCAAAATGGGCTAGGGCAACTACGCTGGTTTTCAATTGGAACCATGATAGTGATGTGATAGCCGTAAAACAGTTTCACGAGCTCCTCCCTAGCCAAATCCATCCATAACTCACATAATCATTATCCTGTACCATTAAGTACATCATCGATCCCCTCATGACGTCGGCATTAAAACAAAATTGTTTTTGACTTATCCAAGCTGTCTGGGCACAGGTGCGGCTAAGGTGGGATTAGGCGGGTGACAAACGAGGCGGAGTAATACGTTAATAATTATGTAAACGCGCGACGTATCGGGGTTACGTGTGCAGCAGGCTTGCTGACGAGTATTCATTTTGTTATGGTTTATTTTGGTACATTAATTTTGTTTGTGACGCGTGAGGCGGATGTGTTTTGAGATGTTTCGTGTCGTATAATATAAAATTAATGATTCAATCTTTTTCCTAAAAAACATACTTAATTAATTTTTAGGGTTCCTATTGGCAGATCAAGTCTTACCATAACATCAAGATCACACCTGTAATCACCAAAGGGTTTTAGGCAGAGGTGTGCCTTCAACTGGGCGCAAATCCGGACTCCATGGCTGCTACTGAGAAATTCCTGATGGAAAAACCCAATAACACTTTGCCCGACCTCACGCTCAGCAGTCGCACTTGCGACCACTAGACCAACGAGGCAGTCACGTAGGCTGTTATACCACTCAACGAGGTTGTTTGTCCATTAAGATACCGCATCCATCTCTGAACAATTTGTGCACATTGACGTCACCTCTACTCTCTATGTTTTCTCCAAAAACACACATCAACTCAACACCTTATTAAGGTCTAGACAGAGACTGAATCAAAATCCTACACATGAAATGCATAGATTCTGATGAGGTTTTAAGCACTTCAGGCGTGGAAACAGCTTATTTCTACAAAGGCACACAATATTTTTAGAATGTCTTGTGAAGAATATTTCAAAGTAGTTTATCGTAGCTACTAAAGTGAGCAAGGAAGATATATGTATAAGCTAGATAATGGATAAAGGTAAAAGGGTACACATATACTGACCTTATGTATTCGACAGACCCCTAGAGTACCTAAATCGAGAAATTCAATTGGAACGGAGTAATGTAGGTTTCAAAGACAAATGGCTAACGATTTGTTACTTGATACCCTATGCATAAACCTAGACTATTTCATATATGGAAGGAAACACCTACATATAACAATTCTTAAAACAAAGCACGCTATTGAATTTTCGACTCTCGACTCAGCGACGAAAGTTGAATATCAAAGACCACACTTTTATTTAGGCATCCGTTTAGTTGTTCCTCGTGTTCGTGAATACGGGTGTAAGACTAAAAGATCTAGAATCATGTCTAGCTAAGTGTAGGCTTTCGTGATGTAGTCACTTAGGAATTTATAGGGATAACTGTGTCTGAAATGATACTTAGATGGGCCTAGATAATGTTGCTTGGTTTATGAATAATTGATCCTGTTTGTCGTAGTCATCATTTAGGTCCAGTCGTAGTCGTATATAACATGTCAAATAATACACGGAAATAAATTGATGTACAGGAACTAGTCTACAGTTGTATGTAGGCAACTACAGTCCATTCACAGTTATTATGCCTGTGGTGGGACTGTAGTTAGCTTATTTGTGACTATGCAAAAGTGCCTGCCACGGGTCTAATTGAAATAAATGCTTTTAGTTTGAGGTATCCACGTTATATTAGGTTTAAATAAATTATGGTCAACTTACTAAAACTCAGAGAAATATTTGTCACAAAGTAACAATAAGTTTTTTTTTTTTAGCCTGTATTGTCCCACTGCTGGGCAAACGCCTCCCCGTAGCCTTCCATTCTTCTCTCTATGCGGTTCTCTCCGGCCAATCTGTTAACAATAAGTTTAGTATTTATTTTTCACATAATTTTCCTACCTTGGTACAACTTTATGTGTGCAAAAAAGATTTATTATACACACAAAACCAAATCTTCGTACTAAAACTTTACCCTCCAGAAATCCACAAAAAAGAAGGTTACAACATTTACAAAATCTTACATAAAACCGAGATAGCTTTGGAATTCTAGATAAACCTTCAAAACAAAGTAACATACCCTCGGATAGTATGAAATAGGGTTAGGATAGCTGGGATCGATGTTTTTAGAACGGCCTCAGGCCTAATACACAGTACATATAGTAGCCAGTAGAACAACTAGAAACAATTTGACTTAAACAGATGTGGCAGAATAAAGCATACGTAAGTTAGTGAGTACGTTTTTCAGGAGAATTTGACCTCTTCGATACTAACAATGTTTTGTTGCGTGTACAATGTTGGCTTACTGGTAACGGCCGAAAGTAGGTTTGAAGCCAAGCCAGAACATTGCATTCTGTAGTTTCGGCACCGCTGCTAACAAAACGGTGAGGAAAAACATCGTGAGGAAATCAGCATGGCCAAGAATTTGAAGAGTGACTTCCATCTTCCCGCACTGACCTACGTGGATAATTTATGGTCGACTCTCTCTCACAGAGAAGTGGCTATGCTTCAGCAGTAGTTGGAACATTGTAAGAAACGTAAAGTTCATCGTGAGGAAAACAGCATGTCTGAGATATTCGACGGCATGGAAAGCCAAGTAAGAGGCCCATGGGCGGCATAAAAACTCTGACACCAGGCTAGGCACTAACCTCGCGATAAAGAAAGAAAGAAGAAGAAATTAAAAGTTGTGAAACATATCACAGATGATTTATGTTTCACAGTTTCCTTTTATCACAGATGATATCTTTCACAGATGAGAAAAGATTGCCTAGTTGACTTACTGTTTAATATTTCTGCTGTGGTTAAAACGGGTTAGGCTCTGTGATCACTTGACGAATAAATTTTGTGATGAGATATGATTTAGTTGTATCACAAACAGGTCCCTTTACCTAGACCTAATTAGGTTTTGAGTTGTTTTGTGCGAGATTTGGAATTATTTAGCTAATTGTTGATTAGTCTTCTGGGACGTTCTCATATTTTATTCATCTTTACAACTAGATATTAGTTGTATTTGCGAAACAGCAGATCTGTTGCTTGGACTATGTTCCTTGAGTTATCATTTAATCTTCTTTTTTTTCGTGTTGACGTTACATTCATAATGTTTTACTGTTTGGGCTCAGTTGGCCGGGTTTATTGCGTCATCAGAGGCGTTGTTTAGATCGTCAAGGATGCAGGTGAACAGACACTTGGTCAGACTCAGTCTGATCAGGGTCACCGCATTCGCACCTGATGCTGGAAGAATCGATAATACCCCATTTCACCAGATTATGTTTGCAGCGGCAATTTACTGCTGTACTTTTCAAATAGTCCACTGTGCAGTTCACAATCTTTTTAATGCAAGCTCACTGATGCCCTGAGGGTGTCCAACTGACACTCCATTCTTCTGAGTCACACTTGAAACATAACTTTCTTTTCTCCTTTTATCAGTTTAGAAGTTATGTAGAGCTAGCACACAAGTTAGAGTACTAAAACTGAGAACTTGCTACGATAGCCGTTGTAAATATGTTTGGGACGTGACTTAGTATGTATAGTGGTAGATTTGCTTGAGCTTGTACAAACGTATTGGTTGTGCAGTAATATTTTTGTTAGCATGGAGAGATTTTTCTGTGGATATGTATGATTTCTTTTGGTCATGGTTAGGTTTCCAAAAACAGTAATAGCCTAGTGGTGTGACCGCCACTGCTAAGTTATAATAGGTTCGAACCCAAGACACGCACTTCTGATTTTTCGGATGCATGTGCGTATTGTGTAATTATCAATTGCTTCTCTGAAAGAATACATCGTGAAGAAACCAAACCAGCATGCATTCTTGGCTCTAAAGGCCCTTGGGCGGCATAAAATCTCTGACACCAGGTTAGGCACTAAACAAACAAAAAAAAAGGGTTAGGCCGTTTTTTTTTTGCAGAACCCTTATTGTTTCTCATGTCAATCGCATCATTGGGTATGATTAAAAGCATAAACTGCAGCTGTCGACCACTAGATCACGCAGTTATTCATACATAATTAACCACTCGTAAATCAATAAGTTTTTGTGAAAAATAAGCACTCCTAAAAAACTTTTAATTATTTTGTTATGTTTGTCCAGATGTGGGACAGAATTGGCCAATGGTATACAGGGTGTAAACAGACCCTTCACGAAGCCGTTAACCAAGCATTCTGTACATCAAACTAAGTAACTTTACGCAAAAAATTTTGCTGGGAAACGATATTTTTTTTTGGGGTAAAAAAACACGTTTTATGGTAGGACTCAATGTAACGTACTCAAAACATTGTGCTGATGGATGGATTGAGTAGTACGGGGGTCGTGGAGGTGTTTAAAGTAAAAATCTTACATTAAAATCATATATTTAAAAAAAACTTGTGAAAAAGTTGGAATTTTGACCCCCAATATCTCTGTAACTAGAAGGTTCCCAGGTATGGTCTAGAACAAAAAAAATATCGCAATGACGGGGAGAACAACTGCCTTTCGGCTTCGTTAAGGGTCTTTTTACACCCTTTATGAGCAGTCTCAGATCATTTCATTTCCTTTTTAAACCTTTACCTTACCTAATAAGAATATACCATAACTATTTCCTCATCATCCGATCGATATCTCCCGACCATGGCGCACTATTTTAGCGATGTCAGATAAAATACTTTGGAACAAAAACACACCATTCTTGTTCCACTTAGTGTCGGGCACACGACCACAAACTTGACACTTTATGTGTTGGTCCCTCACGTTCGCTTCTATTATATTCACATTACTAAAAAGCAATGCTGAAAGTACATCGACAAAAGGGCCAGACCCTGTACCGTGGGATGGCACATTTATGGTGTAACTTCATGTAGATATAATGGAAATATATCAGCTTTTTTCCTTTTTGTGCTGTTCTGTGGTTTTGTGATTTAATATTAGAAATAAATAATCAATATTCTCTTCATTTATTTCAGGCAAGATGCGCCCATACGGAAGCAAATTTCAAAAATTACATAGTTGAATTGACTCGAATTTCAGAAATTTTAATATTAAAACCCCTGAAATAAATTTTTTGATACCACCCAAACATAATACAATAAAACCTCTTTATCCGGGCAAATACATTACAAACACTGAACAGAATCACTCATTTACTAATAATAACAATACACAATAACAAATCCGTCCATTTCGGACTAAAGCTTATATTCGTAAAGCCTATTCACTTTTTACGAAAGCTTAACCAAACAAAATTAACCCAACAAATTAAGCAACTATCGCCTCTAAAGCTCATAATAATACCGATTATGACAAACTAAAACCGCATGAAACTGATCACGGGCGACACCTCCATAAATATTTATAAAGCTACATCAATATGTATGTAATCGTTAAGCACAGGCCCCGCGCATAATACAGTGTGTTCCTCGAAAATTAATACAGGGTGGGTTCCGACGAGAAATAATACGATATGTGAATTTCAAATTATATAGCCAATTTATACTGTAGTGAAAAAAATTACTGGATTATGGTTTAATTTTCATTTTGAAATGATGGAGGATGTGGGGTGCCTTTTTAGAGGAATTATTAGTAAGTAATTTCATTTTCGGATTGTATTTGGTTACAGTTTTGATAGAATGTATCCCTTCATCAGTGGATATGTTTTATAATACTAGAAGATGGTTGATTGTCATTGTTGAAAGACGTGTTTTTTCTTATATACATCATCGGCCTAGACTTTTTCCAACTATGTTGAAGTAGGTTTCCAGTCTAACCGAATGCAGCTAAATATTTTAAACTAGCTTTTGCTTCGCTCGCGTTACTTTAGAATTTGACAATTAATTCGGGTTGTAGTCTGCTTGTCATAATATAATTCAATCATGATTCGAAATACACGTGGCGCCATCTATTATCATAGGAAAGTTATTGTTGATTTCTTCGGGAATAGTACTTTTTTTCGGGATGAAAGGTTATGTCCGTTTTTGTACACCTGATAACGTATATGCAAATTTTTTGGACGATCGGTGCTGTGGTTTAGGCGTGAAAAGGTTACAAACAAACGAATTTAGTTTTGCATTTAAAGTATTAGTATAAGGAAAGGATATAAGGATTGAGCGATTGACTAGTCCAGTTACTGGGGAACCTGATCCCCTTGTGTTTTTTTATATTCAAATCATTAGTCCATAATAACGTTGTACCGCAACTTAGATATAGCTAAACAAGAAGTATAGTAGAGTATTAGTAAACTTGACAACAATGCTCGTTATTTTTCCTTGCCTTAACCTGGATACAGAGAATTACAATATTCCTTATCGTAGCAAGTGATGACAATCTTAATTCACTGCATTGATGAATTTGGCAGTTTCAGTAGCATCCATCGACTCCTGTAATGTGCCAAAAGCAGGACAGGTAGGACATCTTATCAAGTGTACCATCGTTTGTGGAACAAGACCACATCTATACTCAGGGCAGAGTCATCTATGAATCTCCATCTCAACAGGTTTACCTTACTTCTCTTGTCTCGTGCTCGTGCTTGCATGTGCTAGTCTTGCAAACAGGAATTACAAACGAATATCATAATAGCGCACAAAATAACTTGTTTCAACCTTTTTTTTCTAGCACAGTCAATATCTTTGTGGCAATATTCCGACCCAGCCTGTGCAATAATACATCTGATTACGTAAATTATTCGGAATACATTACGCTGAGGCGCGGCTTAAGCAGTCCCAATTTACATCACATTGAAACTAAGTGTTGTAGCTCTTAAAAGAAGATATTATTTTTTTGGTGCTTTTGTATAATTTTTGAGCATATAAAATATCACGCCTGAGGAGCACGTGGCTAAATAATAACAGCCGCTCTGGTCGATCTTTAGATTAAGCCAAGCTTGCCTAGGTTGGTCTGTGGAGACCACCCTTTACATACCCATTACGAGTTTCGTCCGTGCTTCGGAAAGCACGTTAAGCCGTTGGTCCCGTGTGTCATTAATTGTAGATCTTTGACAGTCGTTAGGTAGTCAGAGGCCAAAAAAGTCTGATAACCTGTCTTACCAAAGGGTATCGTATTACCCAGTACTAACAGTCAAAGATCTACAAATGACAGCCAGGACCAACGGCTTATCGTGCTTTCCGAGGCACGGAGGAAACTCGGTATGACATGTAATGGGTGGTCACCCATCCACAGATCAACCTAGGCAAACTCGACTTAACCTAAATATCGACCGAGCGGCTGTTATTATTTAGCGACGAGCTCCTCATTGCTCGCAAGCAAACACAGGAAAATATTAATATTTCATACTCAATACTTTCAAACGTCTTCAGAACTATAATTCCCAACTTCAAACGCAATGAAGTCTTAAATAGGTATCTCTCTCTCAAACGAAACGAATACATTTTTACAGAGAGACGACGATGCAAGCAAATTAGAATTGCAAAGCTGTAACGGTGTAATGGAAACATCTTCTTGAAGACCAGTGTAGTGTGAAACTGACCAATGATTCGGAAAATTAATCTCGGATGCACTAGGAATGGAGGAATTGAGGAACGGAGGAGTCGCGGAATGAAGAAATGGAGGAACGGCTGCTACAAGACCGTAGATATCTTGGAAAGAATTTTTGTTTTTCTTTTATTTTTTAATGGTTTTGCTTTCTTTTTGCTTGTTGTTTTTAGTCGGTCTGATATTCTTAGGAATAGAAGTTTTAGACGGTTTCTTGGAAATTGAAAAGTATTTAATTGAGGTGGTTTAGGAGGGCTTAGACAAGGTGACATTCTACCAATGACAAAGTTAGAGGATAAATCAAAAATATATAGGATTGTACAAACACTTTATTATCAAGCTCTAGTAGAAATAAAAAAAATCTTTGAAAGCGACTGCCACTCATTCACTCTTGCATAGGTAACATCATTTTTAGATTTCTGTCGTTTAGTCATGATGTTATTAAAATTTAAAGGAATTGGGATCGGCGTCCAGTCTAACCGGATGCAGCTGAAAGCCACTATTTTACATGGAGCGACTGCAACTTTTAACACACGTTCGTAAATAAACATACTAATTGATTAAGAATAAGGTCAAAAACCCTCACGTACCAAATGCTCCATTCCAATATGGCCGCCACACTACACCCGAAGCTTAAAACTTTTAATACAAAATACACGCACAGATAAATTACAGTAAAACGCGAAATTCACTTAATATCACACTAGGGAGAAATGGAGGCCTAAACAAAACATAACTGTGAACTAGCGTGGTTTTAGCAAGCCTATGTTAACGATCTCTTTCGGCTGTGAATTTATTATCATATTTAGGATTTAGAATCCCACTTGTGGGCTTAGGGATCCTCTATAATTTGCCTCGTCTTATTCTAATCGTCTGTATGTTTTGATATCATGAATACGTTATCTTACTGCAACAATAATTTGTGTGGTATAACTACAACTAAAAAACCCGACTATTGAAAAATGGGAAATTATAAGTCTAGCCACAAAATTATTTATTGGACACGTGATTAAACTTCTAATTTTATAACTAAGCAACGGGGAAATGACATAGCCTCTAATAAACTAATTCGTCTTTTTTACAATGCCCACTAAATATTCTATAGGAAGCGTCAAGTAAAGATCATCAATTATTTTGACTTGTCCTTCTTATTTATGCATTGCCACCTAATTTACTAACTTGGCCACGGATTTTACATCTCGTCACCATTTTACGTTTTACAGCTTCAAAGCAATGTCCTCAAAAAAATATAATTCAAGCTTCTACAGAAAGCATAATTTATTATAACTTAGCATGTAAAATAATACATCATATTCTTTTATCGTGAAAATAGCCACTGCATGATTTGGCGCGAGTACGCGAGACGACAGCGACCGGCCATTTGCACCAATCAGAGAGCGCCATTCGATTCATGTGACGACGAGTTGAGTTGTTCACGTGTAATTGTTTATTGTCGTTCGTGCGTTCGTATTGCAATTGTTTTCGCTGTAATTAAATTAAAGTTTTCGATGAGTAATAATTAGTTATGACGTCTAAAAGTGAAAATGAAGTACCACTGTACTGTTCTGACGAGGAATCGCAAGAAGAAGGTCAGCTGTCTAAAAAAAAGCGAGGTGAATCTAAGAACTGGATGTGGAAGGGATCCATAGGTTAGGTTAGGTTAGAACTGTGACCAACTACGCGCGAGCCGAGCGAGCGTAGCGAGCGGTGCCGCGGCAGCGGCCGGCGAGCGCTACTTCGAAATTGGTCGCGAAATATTTCCAAGTATTTTTTTCATAGTGCCCCCAAGACGACACTCTGACCTGTAATTATGTTTAGGAATAAAAGCGTTATGATAAAAAACAGTAGGAGTTTAAATATATTTACATTAATGATATTATTGATTACAATTTTCGGAAACATGAGTGTTATGAACATCGCCGGTAGTACTACAAATAGTATGAATGAAAACTTTAGGATGAAAAATTTTAGGAAGAGTGATCATTCGGATTACAAATCGTTAGGAAGAACAATTTCGGGTAAAGAACTTTAGGTGAGCCAATATGGACCCCTCCTCAATAGCTTCTGATAATATTAGTGGCCAATATACCGACTATTTGATGACATTTTTAGCAAAATTTTGACGATCAATTAATATGGGATGAGTTACATTTTAAACGTACTGAGTTAAAAAGTTAGAAGCTAAATAAATATATTTTTTGATGTCATTTAATAGTATTTTAGAAGTTTACTGTTAGAATGCATGCTACAAATTTAGATGCTAAAAAATAATCATTATGCTGAGTTGTATTTAGAGTGGTTTACACAGAAGATAACTAGTGGCTAAGATAGTATTATTTAGATGCTCGTTAATTGTGGCTGACTTAGTAATTTAGAAGGCAACATAAATTTTTGGGGGCGAATAATGATATTAAAAAGAAGCCTGTTTAATTAGCACCCTTGAAAAATCACGCGTTAATTAAAATCGGGGTTTACAAGATAAAATCTCCTATTGTTGAAGTCAGTAAAAATGTAAGCAATGTTACCCGGGCCATAATAACGAATCGATTGACACCTTATTCATCAAAATCGGATGAATAGTTTAGGCGCTACGGAGGAACATACGTAAATACAAACACGTTCGGCTAATACCAACATAATCTAGATTTTTGCTTTGTCCACTGCGAATTGAGAAGACTCCCTATTTTATTTACTACTAGCTGTTGCCCGTGACTTCGTCCGCGATAAATACTTCCCTGCCAAATTACAAGCTTGTAGCACAAAAAATGAAGGACTTTCATACAAACTTGCTAGAGCCCTTAGACCTCTTTAATCCAGCCCTATCACAAAATTTTTAGCGGACGTCTACTAACTATAAACTACCTCCTTGCCAAATTTCATCTTTATACGTCAAGCAGTTTTCGATATTTCGTGACGAGTGAGTGAGTGACCTTTCGCTTTTATATATGTAGATTATGTAATACATAAAATTCTACGAGTCAAAATATCAATCGCAAAAAAATAGACAACTTGTTATGTTCTATGAGTTTTCTCTTTTCGCTTATTTTGTGTAGATCCTTTGTCCTGTAAACGAGTTATAAAGGCAGGTCCACACGGTGATACGGCCGGCAACGGATGGGCAATTTGACCCTGTACAGAATGTGCGTTAATTGCTTTTCTGATCCAGCTTTTTGTTGCAAGCGCTTTTCTGAAAGCAATTTTAGCAATATTGTTATACAAAGCCCCTATGTTTATTAATATTTCAATAAGTAACGCTTCTTGAAATTTCATTTAATTTGAAGGTGTATTCTGTAAAGTTATTAATTTGATTATACAGATTCTTTGGAGAAAACAACAAAATATTAGGAATATTTTAATCAACTGACTCTGTGATGTTTTCTTTGACAAATACTTATTTGATATCTTAACAGATATCAGATAAATATTTACGCAAAATTAAAAATACCTCATGAAATATACCTAGGCAAATAAAATAAAATACAAATACGAATTATGAAAAATACCTCTCAAGTATAGTCTTTATAATTCCGTAATTCTGGAGGCAACCGCAACAGCGAACCGAAGCAGCAATGCCACTTAATCGCAACGTCATAACGCAGCGATACGACTGGTCTCTATGTAACATTATGAAAAAAAAGTAATTAAAAAAACTAAATAACTTGACGGCAGTGAAAACAATAAAACAAAATACATTTCAATAAAAGTTGGAAGCAGGCCACTCCATCTTTATTATTGGTTTCAAATATGTATTTTTTTTTCACACTGACGCCACCAAAGCAAATCTAACGACTTATAATATTTATCCAAATCGGTTCATCCGTTGAGGAGTTACGAGTGAACAAAGAAACGGACACACATACAGGTCAAACAGACAACCCTCCATTTGGGCTTCCCCGCAGTGGTGTCATAAAATTGCAGACGGCAATGTCACCATCAATACAAATCCATTATGTCGTTGCGGTCTGCCTAAAGAGACTGCGGCACTTGATCCTTACTGGAATCCAAAAAAAAAACCCATATAGAAAACTTTTCAAGCCTGTGGCTTTTACTTATCTCTCTCCATATCTTATGATGAGATGCAAGTATCCAGTTCCTCACCATATCCCCATCTGAACAAAACGTACCCCTCAGATATTAAGGCCACTGAATAAATGAATAATATTGTACGTGTATACGAGCGGGTATTATGCGCCATGATAGGGCACAATTCAATTCCGTTATGACTGACAGACGGAAAGGGTACCGATATCAAATTAGGACGTGTTCTGATTTCACTGGGATGGATATAGTCTTCAGAGTGTGCTGTATGGCTTCGGAACGTTTATGACCATTATAATGACTGAAAGTTGTATGGTAATCGGTTGGCTTGGCTTGATGCGGAGGAATGAGGAAAACGTTGTCAGAAAAGTTTTGAGTATGAATGTGGATGGGTTTAAGAGTAGAGGAAGACCAAAGGAACGATGGATGCACTGTGTGAAGGATGATATGGCTAGAAAGGAGGTGTCTGACGAGATAACGAGTAATAGAGAAGTATGGAAGAAGAAGATATGCTGAGTCGATCCAAAATAAATTGGGATAAGGGCAGGAGAGTGATAATATGAGATGATAGAGAAATTGATCGTATGATCTGTTTCTGACTGATTGTCCCCTGCACTATAATAAATACTATCATACTTTTGGATTATTTTTATCAATAAATATCTCTTTCGAATCGCCAGTTTTTTTGTAAATTAATATATTAAAAACAGACTCTTTAAAACCAGAGGTCACTTTACTATGTACACTATATTTATTGTGTAACTTGCTTTGTAATTACATTTCAATTATTAGAGTATTATAGACTTCATCAATGTTTCAATTTTTACCTAACTACAGACATCATATCCTGAAAATATTGGAGTTAGGTATAGTTGTCGATCGAGATGACAGTTTTGACACGCTTGACATTAAATTTGAGCGTTATAAACAAAGACATTCAAATGTTTACGAGCGATAAACGGGAAAAGACGAAGAAAATCGTAATCGTAGTTGGCAGACTCGTCTCACAATTAATTTGTTGTTTTTCTTCATATATGTATTATTATATCTCTTTACTTTGTATATTTTTTTGTATATATGTATTTATTATTATATTTTATTTCTGGAAATTTTATGTACTATTGCACCTACTGTTTTGTCTCTGCATCACCCTAAAGTAGACTGGTAGAAAATGCCCAAGGCATTAAGTCCGCCTTTGTACATTATGTGCATAAAGTTTTAATAAATAAATAAATAATCCGATATTTGTTACTATCTACTAACAAGTCGCTCTGTCTAATGTCATAAGCCCGCTGGTAACATGTCAGTGTCAAAATCGAAAATGTTCGGGATCAAAACTTTTGTGTGAAAATATTCTCAATGTCCGCTCTATGAATCTTTTAAATGTCTTTGTTTATAAACAACTTAATATTTTTAATTACTTTATATTTTTAGGATAAAACTGCATTTTGTACCCTGCCCAAACCGCGGCATATCACAATAGTCGGATACACGTAACATAGTAGGAAAAAAGCTAGGCAGATGAAGATACTCCTCGTTACAAGTTTTAATAAAAACGACATAGGTATCTAAGCTACTTACAAAAAAGTGAACAACACAATTTTCTATTAAAAACAAAACCACAAACCAAGTAAAAATCTCAAAAACACACACCGACACTTTCATAACATTTTTAGTTACTACCAAAAGTAATTATAAGGCAACTAAAAGTACTTTACTTAACAAAAATCACGCCCCTAGAACGCTGTCTATAATTAAACAATTTTCAAGTCTCCGAGAAACGAAAAGACCGTTAATATAAAAGTAGGAACATAAATAAAGCTTAGTTTCCACCGGCGACTAGTGCCTCGAGCACGGTGACAAGGCAAAGCCTGTTTAATACCACACCCTTCGTAGTTAAAAGCTCCTTTCGATACGAAGATGTAGTTCAGTGTTTTAAAAGATAATGTTATGTATTTTATGCTGGGGTCGTTTTAATTTTGTGAAAAGGTTACGTGTTTTAGGTGTTATGGAAGATGCATTTGTAATTTATGTTCATCATCGTCATCATCCACAGCCCGACTTCACCGAGAGGTATAGGCCTCTCTGGCTTGTGCCAAGCTCCACGGTCTTGTGCCAGCCTCATCCAGGATATTCCTGCCATGGTAACAATGTCGTCTGCCCATCTCGCCGCAGGACGACCAACACATTATAATGAATTTATGTTATTAGATGTAATTTCAGAAGCAAATGTACCTAGACGATAATATTTGTTTTTTGTAGTGTGCTGATACTGATACTGTTAGCCTGCATCATTCCACTGCTGGGCAAAGTACTCTCCCCACGACTTCCAGTTGCTTCGATCTAGGGTTAATGTGGACCACTGGTCGCTGATCTTGTCCAGCTTAACCCGCCATCTTCTAAAAGGTCTGCCGCGACACCTTCTGGCTGTGTCAAGGCTCCAGAAAGTGGCTATTTTAGCCCACAGTTCATTGGTCATGCGGCAGAGGTGGCCAGTCCAGTCCCACTTGAGCTTAGCGCCTTTATGAGCAGAAATTTCTGTTTTGGAGCGCAGAGTGGTGTTACCTAGTAAGCTGCGCTCCATTGCAAGATGGCAGACGTTGAGTTTGGACTTTTGAATTTTGCCAAAGACCAAGTCTCGGATCCATAGGTCAAAATAGGAAGAATTTACTTGTCCATGATTTTTAGCTTTAGTGACAAAGGAAGGTTTCCTGTCATAAGTTCCTTCATGGACCAGTAGCTCTTCCAGGCATTTTCGGTTCGTGTTGTGACAAAAAATGAAATATGAGTGTGAATTATTTTGTTTGCTAACGCTTAGTAACAAAAATACCGAGTTTTTTTACTATTACTGAGTTTATGCACGCTGTACCTCATTAACATTTCAAAACATTGGTGACAAATTCAACTAAACATAAATGTGATTTCACTATCCAACAACAATTCACGAATAATAAAGCTACCAAAATGTAGCTCTGCATTAGAAATACCTGCACAAACCATAATCAAATCACGTGTAGCCGAACAAAATTACACGCACAAACGTATCTACATACTATGAACATGTTAACATTACAAAATACTTGGCACAGCACATATTTCACAAACACAGAATACTACCAATAATGCGCTATTTGCGGTTGGATGGCCACAGCAAATCCCTTGCGAGGCGCACAAATTTATACGTCATCAAAGCCCCTACATACTGTGAGCCGCGAGGCGAGCGCGCTCGTATACTCCTAGCTTTATATTTTGAGAACTAAAATATTTGGGATTATGTCCGTCGTTTTGTTTTTTCTTTTTGTTTAGGGTTTTTGGTTTTAAGGCCTTTGATGAAATTCGAAAAATATGGCCTTTTAAGGATTGATTCAACCGTTACGGACACATTGTGGATGCGGTTCCGGAGATGGACACCTCCATCATACAAATACTTACTGAAATCTTTATTTTTCGTGTAGTTAGTGCCTGGTGTCATAGTTTTTATGCTGCTCATGGGCCTCTGACTTGGCTTTACATGCCGTCGAGAAATATCTCAAGGCGTGTTGGTTTGGTTACCTCTCGAAGTTTTCCTTCACCGAAGCAGGAGATAATTATAGGTACAATACGCTCATGAATCCGAAAAATCAGAGGTCTTAGGTTCAAAATCGAAACCTATGACTATGAATAAAACTGTCAATGTCCATGTCCGGAGCTGCTTCTGCAATTTGTCCTTACCGGTTTGACCGTTCTTTTACTGGTTAATGTTCTCAGCTAATTATTTTATAGTAGTTACTACTAACAGACCTGAACAAAGACCGTCTATTAAAATTATCCTCCCATAAATCAACTGTTACTACACCCCTGAGTGAAACCGAACCAGCTATAGCCGTAACCATTTCCCAACAACCACGCCCATCATCACATTCATCAGGACCTTAATACAACAGCAAAAACCAACATAACACATCACACATTTGCATAATACCATCTATCAACCGACATTGACCGCTTACCCGAATCGGGAACGGTAATAAATACAGCGAAAGGTTCCGTACATCACAATATACGGCCGTTTTAGATCGATGGCCTAGCGCAAGGGATTTTTCATTTTCGTACTCGTTGACTGACGTGAAAAAAGGTTTGACAACTTTTTTTTTTGTCGCATTTTTTTGGGTTGGCTAGATTTTTTTCCAAGAATCGAAATGGTGGTGGTTTTTTTTTTCGTGATGTTATTTCAATTATAAAGGAGTGAATGTGCTTACGTGTTTGTGACTACTTAGTGTTTTAACCGGGAAACCAATTTCTAGTTAAAATCGTCAACATACCTACGAGAGTTGGCGTTTTGGTAACGTACCCATATACGAGTATGTTTAACCTGCACTGATTTTTCGAATTCATGTGCGTATTGTATAATTATCACTGGTAATGTTTTCTTTCACCGAAGTCAAGGAAACCAAAACAGCATAACTGGGAGATATTTGCCGAGCCAAGTCAGAGGATGGGCCTCGGACTTGGCTTGGCAAGGCGGCATAAAAACTCTGACACCAGGTTACACACTAACCATACGAAAAAGAAAAGAAAGAACCTGCCATCGGCTCGACCCGACCACACACATAAAAGATGTATAAAATGTTGGCGCAATGCAACCCAGATACAATAGCAACATTGAGAATCACACTGCCAACCTCTTGATTACGAAAACCACATTAACCCAATTCACATAACATTCACTAGCTAACAACACTTCCCATCTCCCACCCCGTCAAGCAAACTTCGACACCAGCAAAAATTACCACTTTGCTTCTTGTTTCGCTAGTTCCCATACATTGGTCATATATTAATGACAAAGTAAACCATATTATCGGGTCAAGGAGGCTATAAAAATGTGACCGTTTTGGCTACATACGACCAAAGTGTTTGCCAACAACGTGAGGGTATACCCATCAATCCCTGTTAGGTCACTGGCCTGTTTTATTTAATAAGTGGAACGAAATTTAGCTCTGTATTCTGTATGGGCAGGTTTTGGGGGCTGGCCAAATATTGGCGCAAACATTTTTTGTTTGTTTTGCTGGCGGTGCGGGTGAAATGCATTGATATATGTAGATGGGGGAATAGATTCGATGGGAAGTGCATTGACATTTTTGGGAACTGGGGGTCTACCATGACGTCCTAAAGCAGGAGTAATTCCAGTGTGGGAAAGAGATGGCGCTAGACAACCTGTACAGCTCTGTCTCTTTCCCACACTGGAATTACTCCTGTTTTAAGATGCCATATTAACCCCCCTGGATGTTGAAAATAGATCGTTCTTTTAGTGCTAAAACATGTCAATATTGTTACTAAGAATTGAAACTTGTCATCGTCATTTTTCTGCCTTTTTCCCAAAATAATTGGTGTTGGCTCATCATGCCTTCTTTTCCATACTTCTCTATTACTCGTCATCTCAGCAGTCACCTCCATTCTTAGCCATATCATCCTTCACACACTCCATCCATCGTTTCTTTGGTCTTCCTCTACTCTAACATCCTCCCATCCATTAGAATTGAAACTCGTACCAAAACAAAATGATGAAAATATTATGCTGGTTTGGCCTTAGAACTTCTTCCTTCAGGTAGACCATTTACAAAAGTAATAAGTAGGAGTCTAGACAAGTCGCTATCCTCTTAAATTGTTTCGTATTTCGACAACGAGTTTCAACAGGATTTATGGAAGCTTTATGATAGGTATATAGGATATTATATGATAGGCCAAAGCGATATATAATTCGACTTTTCCATCATCATTAATTCATTATTGCATGACGTCTTAAAGCAGTATTTTTTTGATGTCACTCCAGTGTGGGAAAGAGACAGAGCTATAGAGGACGCCATCCCTTTCCCACTCTGGAATAAGATTAAAACATTATTGCTTTAAGACGTCATGGTAGGCCATCTGGTAGCTGGTGATAGAACGAGAGAGCCCAGATAGGTTAGACTGGTAGATGCCGCGACAAAGCTGTACAAGGATAGGCAGATGATATAATTATGTTTGTATATAAGTAGTTAATTCTTGCTTTGTTCATCTCAAATACCAACTGAGATCGCGTGGACACAGATTGTTGGGTGTTCCGTCTGCACACACAGTTACTCATTACCAACTCTCCCTTGGTTCGTGCTCTGGCAATGCTAAATGCTCTACTGACATCGACACCGGAGTGTGATTTATTTGCACGAGATGGTTAGAAATATGTCGTGAGTGATTGAGTTTCTGTGAGAGGATGCACGAAAGATCACTTTTTCTTGTTATTTTATTTAACAAAAAGCCAAAAACAGAAGACAGTGTCTGTCCAGCACCGAAGCTGAATAAAGGGTGTAAAAAGACCCTTAACGAAGCCGAAAGGAATTGGTTCTCTCCATCATCGCGATCATTTTTTTGTTCTGGACCATACCTGGGAACCTTCTAGTTACAGAGATATTGGAGGTCAAAGTTCCAATTTTTTCACAAGTTTTTTTTTTAAATACTACTATTTAAGGTTTTAACTTTACTTTAATTACCTCCATGACCCGTTTACTATTCAAAGCATCCATCAGCACCAAGTTTTGAGTATGTGACATTGAGTTTTACCGTAAAACGTGATTTTTCACCCCAAAGAAAAAGTCGTTTCCCAGCAATAATTTTTGAGTAGAGAGTAGTAGAGTTACTTAGTTTGATCTACAGAATGCTTAGTTGACGGCTTCGTGAAGGGTCTGTTTATACCCTGTACAGCTTTATCGGAGGCAACTCGAGAAGCTGTATATTTAAGAAACTTAATATATGAACTCACTGATAAGAAACATGTAATAAAGATATTTTGTGATAACCCAAGTGCATTAAAGATAGCAACAAGTCATCAGACACATAATAGGTCAAAACATATTGATGTACGATTTCATTGTGTTAAGGATGTTATTAAAAACTAGCTTCTGCCTGCGACTTCGTACGCGGATCCTGTTGCTTATGCCAGCGACAACGGGGTCGTCAAAATCTAAGAGCCCGGGGACGGGAAAACAACGGCATGCGCGAGACGATTCGAGACGTTCCATATCTTTTATTTTTGTAAGTCAGAAGTCGATGCGTAGATACGCTTGGAACTCAAGCGTAATTCTCTATCCGTGAACGTCTCCGACTCGCGAGACAACGCATGACGTTCACGATCAGCGGTCAGTCGCGCATCATACTCCTCACAGTTCTCTAGAGACCTGGATGTAGATGCGTAAATACGCTGAGAACGCAGGCGTGCTTCGTTATCCAAGAGCAAGAGAAGAGAAGAGAGGAAGAGGTTTCCACGGAGCGAGTTGCAGCCTGATGTTCTCGAACAGCATCAAGTCTCTCCTGACGTTCTTCGGTAGATTCTTGGAATCTTATGATCCTCAATCTTTTAGCTCCTTTGGAACATTGGGAAAGATTTGACCTCTTTCTAGGCATGGTTATAGTTTTATTGTGAAGATACCTGATCAATCAAAATCTAAGTGACTGCTCCCCTGCGTTACCGGGTAGGCTACCGTGTCACGAAGATAAGTGGAAAAGGAAATTAAAACACACAAATAACATAAGCCCGAAGGCATATTTATTCGATAAAATAAAAAAAATAAATAGGAGTTTTGTCCAGTAGAGTCAAATTTTCAATGATATACCGTCGTTATCGAATATCAGTCCTAAACTGTTACCGCCTTCACCGCGTGGAGGTACTCCCAGCTTATGTTATTTTATAATTATACAGTGAAATTAGTGATAGCTTTGATTTCCACATCAGATGTTTCTGATCTTCGATTTTTATAAGTCAACAGGAAATGCCCATCAGACCGAACAACGTTTGCTAAGACGTCATTCCTATATGTGTTATGGTGTAGCTGGGCTCTTGGATTTCCACAACAGGTGTTCCAGATCTTCGATTTTTATAAGTCAACAGAGAGTGCTCATCAGATTGAACAATTTTTGCTAAGACGTCATTCCTATATGGGTTATAGTGTAGCTGGGCTCTTGGAGTTCCACAACAGGTGTTCCAGATCTTCGATTTTTATAAATCAACAGAGAGTGGTCACCAGATTGAACAATTTTTGCTAAGACGTCATTCCTATATGTGTTATGGTGTAGCTGGGCTCTTAGAGTTCCACAACAGGTGTTCCAGATCTTCGATTTTATAAGTCAACAGAGAGTGCTCATCAGATTGAACAATGTTTGCTAAGACGTCATTCCTATATGTGTTATGGTGTAGCTGGGCTCTTAGAGTTCCACAACAGGTGTTCCAGATCTTCGATTTTATAAGTCAACAGAGAGTGCTCATCAGATTGAACAATGTTTGCTAAGACGTCATTCCTATAAAGGGTGTAAAAAGACCCTTAACGAAGCCGAAAGGCACTTATTCTCCCCATCAATGCGATCATTTTTTTGTTCTAGACCATACCTGGGAACCTTCTAGTTACGGAGATTTTGGGGGTCAAAGTTTCGACTTTTTCACAAGTTTTTTTTAAATACATGTTTTTAAAGTAAGATTTTTACTTTAATCACCTCCACGACCATATATACTATTCAATCCATCTATCAGCACAATGTTCTGAGTGATATACATTGAGTCCTACCGTAACACGTGATTTTTCACCCCAAAAAAAAAAGTTGTTTCCCAGCAAAATTTTTTGCGTAAAGTTACTTAGTTTGATGTACAGAATGCTTGGTTGACGGCTTCGTGAAGGGTCCGTTTACACCCCGTATGTGTTATGGTGTAGCTGGGTTCTTGGAGTTCCACAACAGGTGTTCCAGATCTTCGATTTCTATAAATCAACAGAGAGTGGTCATCAGATTGAAGAATTTTTGCTGAGACGTCATTCCTATATATGTTATAGTGTAGCTGGACTCTTGGAGTTCCACATCAGGTGTTCCAGATCTTCAAATTTATTCTCTCAGCAGAAAATGCTCATCACGTGGAACAATTTTTGCTATGGTACCATTTTTGTATCTCTTATAGTTTAGCTATTCTATTGCGGTTCTGCATCAAGTGTTCAAGTTTCCAAGATAAATTTAGCCTATATGTTGCCCAGACTTAATACCTATACAACAAAAAAAAATCTTTGAAATCCGTCAAGTAGTTCCAAAGATTAGCGTGTACAAACAAACAGACAAAGAGACAAACAGATAAACAGACAAACAGACAGAATTTTTTTTTTGGATTCGTGCTCTATTACTGTTTCTAAACCCCCCTCAATTTTTTTTTTTAAATTTATTGTACAGACACAGTTTTTTTACTGTCTTATTATAATAAGTATAGATAAATTAGTTGTTAAATATATTTCAACGCAAGAGATGTCTGCTGACTTGTTAACGAAAGAGTTAATTTCATGTAAACATTATAAATTTCTAAAATTACTAGGAATTGTAACAAATTAAAACTGTGTTATTTTGTTAGGTGTATCGGAATGTGTGTGTTATTTATAGTCTGTGGTATGTTTTTAATCTGTTTTAATAAACGTCACTTCGTGTCTCGTCTCTCAGTCTCTGACGAGTGTGTTTTATTATTACTAACATCATATTGATCAAGGTCTGAATTTTTTTTTTTAATATCTGTAATCTTACCGCGAGTGCTGGTTCGAAGAGGCACGAGAAAAGAGCACATGGAAGGAATTGGAGAGACGTTTGCCCAGCAGTGGGACAGTACAGGTTAGGAAAAAAAAATATTGGATAAGTTTTAATATGTTCTACATTATTTCTCAAATAAATAAGTTATTTTCCTCAACCTCTTCCTGCTTTACATCAGTCCGGAGATTATTATTCGTCACTACGCATTTGCATACGGCTCTAAAAATGAAGGAAAAACATAAAATTTATCAACTTGCTGCCCCGATGACTCGTAAATGTAGATTGACGGAAGAGTGTAACTGTACTTATATTGTGTGTATGTCGTCATGTTTTTGTCTTACATCCATGAAAGGGATGTTCTTTGTCAGTGATTTTCAAGGTTACGTCATGAGTTATCCTATCTTTATTTTGCAATACTCAGGTAACTTCTTTCTGAAGAATAAATATGGAAGTTTGTCGTTAGGGTAGTTAGTCTGAACGGCCCACATCGAACGGACCACGGGCCGTTCAGCCGTAAGAAAAAAATGTCTACGTTCGAAAGGACCGGTGTCAAAAACTTGTAAACAAATGCAATGTTATAAATACTTTAAGTACATTCGGGTGCAAAGGTTATAAAGTTGAAATAATAGATTTAAATGGTTATGAGGGTTGAGATGAGGTAAGAGGATAAAGAAGAGTAGTAGTGTAAGAGATGAGGTATGATTTCAGATGAGGTAAGCTCCTACTTATTTATAACAGCCTGGTACTTTATAGGCGTGAGTAGTTTTCTTGAATTAAAGCAAAATTAATGGGTATCAGATAAGGTAAGCTCCTACTTATTTATGACAGCCTGGTACTTTATAGGCACGAGACGTATTCTATACTGACGCTTACTGGACCAACGAAAAGCTTTTTATTTTATGCGACTGTCCCTTTAAACTTATTTTGACACCGGTCCTTTCGAACGTAGACATTTTTTTCTTACGGCTGAACGGCCCGTGGTCCGTTCGATGCGGGCCGTTCAGACTAAACCCATACACAATAGTTGTCAATCCAAAATATTTATTAGTTACATAACATCACGAATGTAATCATCGAAGAGTGCGGCAGAGGTGTACCTATAGTACACCCACATTTTGCCAGTTATGTTTAAGTCCCATGTAATGGGGGCGAGCCTACTGCCTTCAACTGTGCAAAAATCCAGAGTCCGTGGCTGCTACTGAGAAATTCCTGATGGAAAAACCCAATAACCATAACACATCAACAACAATATTTGTTACTATGATATAAAATATTGCACTATTGAAGAATTAGTTCCCGACAATACGAGAAAAAACTTCCTCCTTCCCTTCTACACTACTGGTCCAGTGGTGTCGTAGGTATTTGTAAAATACACATGTATGCGTTCCCTTCCACATTACTAAGCCGCACCACTGGTAGTGTAGTGGCTATTTTTTTTTTTTTTTTATTACATTTTGCTACAGACATGACGTGTTAATATTTCACTTCGTGTATTTCAAATGCGGGTAGATAAATAGTTATATATTAGTAGTGGCGGTACTTTCATACCAGCCTAAAAGCTGGGTTTGACCTTATAACCTGCTACTCTTCATGATGTTAGTATTTCTGAACAGTCTGCTTACCTTATGGGCTTCGGCCACTGATTTACTTATATACATTAGCTCAGGCCTCTATTCTATAGAGTTGGCAGACACTCCCAATCACGGGGTATTCCTCAAAGCGCCACTATTTTGAAGCGCACCAACTAAGCACAACTAAATTATTCCTCGAAGTGCAATCATGATGAAAAATAGATATGGGTATGATGGATTCATTAACGATATTTTTCATCATGGTTGCGCTTTGAGGAATAATTAAGTAGCGCTTAGTTGGTTGCACTTAAAAATAGTCGCGCTTTGAGGAATACCCCCAAATCACCACTTGATATAATCCTTGCATACGCCTATTATTGTGTCCACGGTCATGATACATCAAGATCACAGAAGGGCAAGATTTTGTTCACTAACCAACTTCATTACCATCCCATAACAACTAATCAATCTACAATCCATCACCTATAACGATGCCATTCCGTTTCCCTCCCTCATTGGGCGACTGACTTTTGGATCAACGCCCACATATCTCCATAAATCCCACGCACAAAATATTGACTGAAGAAGATAGACACATTGTAGGTATACTAATTGCCTTCTGTAATCAACTTCAGCATCACCCATTAGATGAAATCATTATCTGCCTAGCCTTATCCCAACTATATTGGGGTCGGCTTCCAGTCTAACCGGATGCAGCTGCTACTGACTACCTAACGACTGTCAAAGATCTACAAATGACACCCGGAACCAACGGCTTAACGTGCTTTCCGAGGCACAGAGGAAACTCGGTATGTAATGGGTGGTCACCCATCCACGGACCAACCTAGGCAAGCACGGCTTAACCTAAACATCGACCCATTAGATGAAATGTCTGAGAAAAATGAGATCCCACGTTTCAGTCATGCAAATTTTGACGTGTTACACTCCAGACCAGTTGATTCTTATAAGTAGATAACGATTTTGTTTGTACCGTGTACGTTCATCGTAGGTTCTTTTTTTCTTTCAATTTCATCATCTTCTTCTTCTCTTCTTCTTCCTGCTCTTGTCCCATTCTACTTGGGGTTGACGCAACACGTTTTCTTCTTCCATTCTCCCCTGTCAGACGTCACGGCATCATTTACTCCATTCTCTTTCATACCATTCCTCACACAATGCATCTATCTTTTTTCTTTCTATTTAAACGTCTTAATTATCAACCCAAAATAACGACCAATCAAATGACAATCAATCAATTACTACATAACGTTGCCATCCTGCGTTCCCTAGCTCATTGAGCCACTGATTTTTGGAACTATGCCCACACAGCTCCATACATCCTGACGCACAATACTTTACATTGTTATATTTCTATCAATTGCAGGAAGATGACAGAGAAAATATGATGTTTGAAATATATTTTACATTAAACTATTTAGTAAGTTGAGGCGCAAGCGGGACTTACAAAGCAAGAAGACGCTGAGTCACTTTGTTTCTAAACTTCTCTTCTATACAATCATTATAGTCTATTTCTTTCGTGTTCTCCTTCAAAGAATACATGTAATATCTTCCCCATTGAGGAGTTCGCGTGTAGAGCTGCACGATTAAGTTATTCCGTTATAAATATGTATAGTCACTGGAAGCGGACAACTTACATGCATACATACGAACAGTGAAGTTAAATAAAATCTTGTAAAAATATGTCTGACAAGGCGAGCATATTACGAGCCAGTTGGATCTTTTTTTTTTGGATGGGAAATTGGGAAATCATCAAACCCCCGCCCCCCCCCCCCCGCTCTGGGCGGAGTGGGAGGGAGTGTCAGACTTTTACTGACTAAAACCAAGCCATGTTCCTTCTTTGCCCTTTGTGTTCCAGGGCCGCGGTATCTCTTTCGAACAGTGCCGCAGCAGCTAGTTAGATCTTGCGCTTTATATTTAAACGACTTTGTTATCACTAATCAATCTACAATTAACCAGTCACACCACATACGTTTACATCCCGTTTCCTCTCCCTCATTGGGCGACTGACTTTTGGACCGACGCCCACCCAGCTCCATACATCCCGACGCACAATACTTTGCCAGCTCGATGTACCAGCTATAAAAGCTAATGGGGGGTGAAGCAGTACGTTTTCTATTTTGTTCCTACATAAGATATATTGAAACATTCGTTACTGTTTCCAGCTAAAATACCTTTAAATTTTAATGGCTATCGGTGATATAGAGATGGGGTCCGATGGTTATTTATTTAGGAAGTTGTATTTGTTTGGGATTAAATTGTGTGATAGCGGGGAATATATAGCGGTCAATCTAATGTTTATGCGTTTTTGGCATCATCATCTGCCTAGACTTTTCCCAACTATATTGGGGTCGGCTTCCAGTCTAACGGGATGCAGCTGAATACCAGTATTTTACATGGAGCGACTGCCTATCTGACCTCCACAACCTAGTTAGTTCTGTAATGACACCCAGGACTAACGTATCAACGTGCTTTCCGAGGCACGGAGGAAACTCGGTATGTAATGGGTGGTCACCTAGGCAAACACGGCTTAACCTAAAGATCGACCCGAATGGCTGTTATTATTTAGCCACGTTGATACGTTAGTCCTGTCATTTGTAGATCTTTGACAGTCGTTAGGTAGTCAGTGCCCTAAAAAGTCTGACAACCAGCCTTACCAAAGGGTATCGTAATACCCAGTACTAACTGGATTATGGAGGTCAGATAGGCAGTCGCTCCATGTAAAATGCTGGTATTCAGCTGCATCCGGTAAGACTGGAAGCCGACCCAATATACTTAGGAAAAAGCTAGGCAGATGATGATAGTATTACTATAGATGTATCCATCTGAAACTTATCGTTCAGGCCTTATAAATGAGTATTAATAACACCGTAAATACTCAAAAAACAATAATCAAACTAAACTCAAAAATATTTTCAATCTATCAGAATCAATACCAACGCCGAACCCAAAAACACGGCGGATATAAATTCCAGTTCCTTATTCAACCCAACTTAACCTTCCCCAACTTTAATCCCGGAGCAGTCAATCACATTCCGTTACCCAAATCAAACTTAAAACCTATCACACGTTTCAAAGTGAACACCCGAAACGGGCAAACTCAAAGTACTTATACCTAAAACTGATTATAACTATTATTCCAAACCTTTTTCGTCGAAAACCTTTTTGGTGCCTAAAAATTTCTGTCGATAGGCCCTATCGGTCCTTACATCCGGAGAGAGTAACAATCCTGAAGTCGATTTAACTTCGGGTCTTTGGCGAGCAATTCAGGCCACTCGCGGCCTCCGGGCGTGAATTTACTTCGCATATCTTCAAAACAAAATGCTCAAGGTTTGGACCCCGATCGGAGGAGATCTTTGAACAACTGTGCCCAAGAACTTCCTATTATTTTGAATTAAGTGAATTCACTGGCTGCTACGCTGTTTTTTTTTAGGGTTTCTTAACCAACAGGGTAAAGGGTGCCAACAAACGTAAGCTGAAAGAACATTACATCAACTCGATTATAATTTAATTGTAATAACGCGTTGATCAAATCTCAGGTCATAGCATGCTAAGATAGACCCCAGAGGTCTAATTGTGTGCTTTGTTTAAGTATAAGGAACCTATAATTTATATATATAAAAAAAAAACAGGACCTTATTACGAAGGCTCAGCTGTTTGTCCGTCTGTCACATGACTATATTTATTGAACCGTAATAGGCAGACATTTAAAATTTTCAGAGAATGTGTATTACTTTGGCCGCTATTATAACATAGAACATAGATACTAAAACTGAAGGGGGTCCCTATACAAGAAACGATTTTTGCTTGATCTTAAAAAGGGCAATAGATACAGACTAAATAAATACTGTACGGTGTTCGGAACCATTCTTGTGCAAGACCAACTCGCACTAAGCCGTTTTTTTCACTCACCAATCTTATTGCGTAATTCGCTTTTTACGCTAAACTTGCTTTCCTTTTGAAAGTTGCCTGTGGATTGTGTATTGGCAAACAAAGCGGCGAGTTAACCCAATTTTAGAGTTCTAATAAATCAACGCTTTGGGGCGAGACCTTGAATATCGAGGAAACAAAGCGGTCGAAACACTTTCGCTTGAATAGCGTTGACAGGGAGATGCTTTTGATAAATATTTTGTGCAATTGCTTTGTGGAATGTAATGAAACAGCAATATGGCGGCGTTAGTTCCGATTTTGACCACGTGCCCAATAATCCTTGTACATTTATACAATTGAAGCGGCAAAGAAAGACAGGAACTTTGACACAGAAGCATTTATTATACAAACTAAAATCACGCAAGCCAGCGCTTCATTTTTTTCTACAATGCTTACTCATAAATACCTAGGGTTCGTTTACACCCTGTGTGTCCCCCTTCAATATTGTCCCTGAAATTAGCAAGCATGAAACATTTAAAAATCATTCTTCCTCCAAGTACTAACAAATTAGACCCTAACTTGTTGAAAAGCGCGGAACTTACGCACTCTCTATGACATCTGACATTTCTGAAGACCTTACACCACACTAACGCCTCTAGCGGCGAATTCATGCGCGATATCCCCCATTCCGCGATTATCCGCCGATTGATTGTCCGTATATAACCAAACAAAGCTCTTTTAGGGGCTCTTTTTTTATGGATAGGAAATCATCAAATAAGTCCTCCCGCTCTGGGTGGAGTGGGAGGGAGTGTCAGACTTTTACTGACAAACCCATCCATGTTCCTTCTTTGCTCTTTGTAGGGGCTCACAATAATTATTAAATGGTCTACACACACAACAATCAATGGTTAACACTGTCTCCAGAGCCCAATAATTGCCACCCATCCATGTGGAAACCAACCTCGTGGTCAGCCGCATCACCGCCCAATCAAACACGTTTAATGCATTCACGTTTAATAATATAATATATTCAGGCCTGTAATTTGCTAATAGAGTAGTTAGGACCCTTCACATGATTGGTCCGACGGTAATCAATGGGTTGATTGTAATACATCTATTGTGATCTAATCTTATTATGATAATCGCTGGAATTGTCTGGAGTGCTTTGAATAGGTGGTTTAAATAAGAAGGTGGTTTAAGTTAGTGGTAAAATGGTAATTACCATTATATGTGTCACAGAACTACTTAAACTCGATCGATATCCAAAATTTAAAATTTAAAAGACCCCCAATAAAAGATGAAAGATAAAAACCCACTTTCATCCCCATATCTAGTAAATGGCTGCACCGATTTTGATAAAACATATCTAAGAACTATCGCCAAGAAATTAGCTTTCAAATAAAAAAACTGCATCCAACTAGGTTCACGCGTTTAAGAGCTACGGTGCCAGAGACAGACGCACACACACCACATTACGGTTAAACTTATAACACTCCTCTTTTTGCGTCGGGGGTTAAAAGTTAATTAAAGGCAAAGTAACTTCATGAATCGGGGCTACTTATGAAAAAAAAAACAAATAGAAAAACCCTTTTAACTCTTTGCCTGGCAAGATCCTATGCTCAACAATCGCTCATACAACCACTGACTTGGCATCCTGTACGTACAGTAACGTACCTACCTATACGTAACTAAACTTGTCAGGAAAAACAATGTCGAAGCTAAAACAGAAACGCTAAATATAACTACTAAAACTCCCTGCCAAAAATATAAGCCACCCATCTGCATTCTTAATAACTCCACCAAAACACTCGGGAGACCCGCAAACCCAGTAAAATTCCACGAACTTTATATTATTTGACATCAATCAACCGCTATAATTTCGTCCGGAGCGACCGCATAAAAATTTCAAAAACACAAAGTGACAACCAGATAAGGAGAGAGACAGATCCAACTAAGATATAGCAGGCAATTTCCTTAGTAAACAGACTAATATTAAAACAGAAACACAAGAATCTTTACACAAAGATTCGTGAGACGTTGAATAATACAGGACGGGCGGGTCCATCCATAATGGAATTACACTGGGGACGGCCGTGTTTGCCGGGCAGGATAAATGGTAGAAAAATATTTGTTGTATCCATAGTATGTACTCTGGATTTTATGTGATGTCCTGTTGATTAGGATGGTAGGTGTTATTTATGTTTGTGAGCTGATGAATGGGAAGGATTCGGAAGCAGGAGCAGGGTGTTAGATAGGTGAGCTGATAATGTGATTATGGAATGTGTGGGGCAAACAAAAGAGGTAAATCTTGTCGGGATTTGAACACGAAAATTTCGGCTGAGGTGATAGACGAGTTGCAAGGTTATAAGGGGTCTATATCAAACACCAATGAAACAGAATTAGTTGCAAGTGGTAATTTTGTTGTCATTTATGAAAGGGCGGGGCGGGCTTCAAAATAAAGAATAAGCCATCCATGCCTTGTGCCATCTCATTCGAAGGTTCTTGATAATTCTAGCAATATTGATGGATATCATAAAAATTCTATGGTTTTTGAAAATAATGACTTTTGAGAATATAAGAATAAATCAAGTTAGTATCTAATTTAATATCTTATAAAAAAAAACAAAAAATAGTCCAATTGATAACCTCCTCTTTTTGGAAGTCAGTTAAAAACTAACTAAGTTTGTGCCTTTCGTTCCTTGTTGTAATCTTCGATGACACAATAAAGATCCATTAAGAAACTCCATCCCATTCACAATATGATCCCCAAACATTCATACTTACCTTCCCACTAAACATTCTTCGGAACCCAGCAAAAATATTCCAACTACGTCCTGTATTACTTTCGTTGCTTCCTTCCCCCGTTATTCCTGTCTCCCACTCCTCGGTAGCAACTGTTCGAATTCTCGAAACCTTACATTTATTATTAGCGACTGTAATTCTGCGTCTGACGTAGCTATACCGTTGTTTTTCAATGTCTGTCTGTATGTGGGTCGCAGTAAACATGAGTGGCTCCTAACTTATTTACGGATGCCAACTGGTATGCGTCTGATTGATACGTCTTAGGGTCCAGGGTCCTGGAATTTCCTTCTCGAATTTTGTGGAAATATTCACTGGAAATCCTGACCTGGGAATAAAATTATTTTAGTGTCATGTCATTTTCGGTTTCATTGGAAAAGAGTGTGATATCAAATTGCAAAGTTTGTTTGCCTTGATGTTTTGTCTATAATAGCTTCACCATGTTTATTACAGACGAAAGCTCGTGGAGGCTCGTGGCTAATATAATAACAGCCGCTCGGATCGATCTTAAGGTTAAGCCGGGCTTGCCTAGGTTGGTCTGTGGATGAGTGACCACCCATTACATACTGAGTTTCCCCCGTGCCTCGGAAAGTACGTTGAGCCGTTGGTCCCGGCTGTCATTTGTAGATCTTTGACAGTCGTTATAGGTAGTCAGTGGCCCAATTTTTTTAAATTATTTTAATCATTTTCCGCTGGCTCCACCAGTGGTGCCACGGGAGGTGGGGTCAACATCTATCTTGTTTGTGTGGGAATACATCTATCTTTTTTGTGTGCGTAAAGCTTCCCTAGTAGATCAAAAACTGTTTTGAGCTTTCACGGTTTAAAACTAAACTTATACTATCACTTACGGGACTCCACCAAACCTGGTGATACTGTGAGTGTGTTTTGCCGTGATTTAGTGTCGAGTTCTAGTAGTGCACGTAGCAAAAGACAAAGAAAGAGGGTAGACAGATTTGTCTGCTCCTAACAATTTTATTTTCCATCCATCCGCATTTTCCAGTCAACCTGGAGAAGGATATTCCGTAAGTGACAGTATAAGTTCTCTAGTAGATGTCTTACCCTTTAATTTGACAAATAAGGTTGTATTGGTATTCATTAAACGTACTGACCAGAGAGCAATAAAGAAAGCCATAATAGTATAAGAAAGAAATAAAAAACTAAAACATAAATTAAATCTCAAAATTACCTTTATTTCCGTACTGACACCAAGCTCACAGAACATAAATCATTAACTAATCCGCCCAAATCTCGCCAAGACTAAACGTTCTCAAAAATTCAAAGCCAAATTAAGCGTGTAACTCTCAGAAACTCTCGCCATACGTAATAATAACACGTCTGGCTTAATCCTGCAAATCCACGGCCTCATCTAGCCGAAACCAGCATTACTCACAGTCAGCCTTTCATATCTCAACCGTGACAAGTCGGGACATGGAGAGATTTCCCTGAAGACACCACAAGGTCATTTATGGAAGTTTTGGATAAGATTATGATCAGGTGGCTTTGGTTGTGTTGTGAGACGGATTGTGGTGGATGTTTTTAGGAACAGCAACGCCTGTGTAGAAAGGGTATTCCAGAGAAATCATTTGGTATAGAGTCTAGAAATAATATGATGGTGTTTATTCTTCTCGAGTATTTGTGTTTTATTCACAGAGTTACAAGATTTTTTAAAGCTTACACGTCGTCGACAGCAAAACTATGCGAAAAAAGATAGTTTTCATATTGTTGTTATGTGTAACTGATCTTTTTGCAATCAAAATATGTCGCAACCTATCTTATTTCATGCGCCTAGCCATTTTCCAACTTTGTAGTGGTGGGATTCTAGTTTAACCGGATGCAGCTGAATGCCAGTATTTTACATGCAGCGACTGCCTATCCGACCTCCACGACCCAGTTAGTACTAGGTAATACGATACCCCTTGGTAAGACTGTTTGTCAGAATTTTTGGGCCACTGACTATGCCAGTATTTTACAAGGAACGACTGCCTAACTGCCTGAATGAACTCCACAATCCAGTAACTAGGTAATACGATACCTTTTATTTAGACTGGTTATCAAATCGTAGCCTTACTGTTGCGACAGTACAAAAAACGACAACAGCAACATAGTACAAAAACTACTACAGCACCATCTATGACACAAATGAAGGACGAACATCTAAATTCTAAATCGCGTAGATAAAGTTATCCTACTATATAGAAAAACCCCACAACAACAGTCGGGCAGTAGCCCACCAGACACAACACTCGTCTGGTCGGAGGATCCTCCCTTTTCTATGGGGGATGAAGAACTTTACACCCTGTTGTTCATACTCGTAAATCGATATTAGTAACAATTTGTAACAATTTTTGATTTGAAAGAGTGTCCATAGAGTTTCTTGCCCATTCTTCTCCATAGAGATCTACGCCTTGGAATAGGCAACTACAGTACATAAACAAGTTATTATGCCTTGTGTCTGTGACTGTAGCTTCGCTTTCTTTGTTTTTTTGTGACATTCATAAGTGCTTGTAATGGTCTAATTGAAATAAATGCTTTGAGTTTGATACATAAAATAGAATCTGCAGACAATGTTAAATACCAAAACACTGCAATCATTTCAAAATGTCCCCACAAACAAAATCCATCAAAGGAATTCCTCTGTAAACATAAACACGAACAAACAGCAAATTCTTAACCAACCGATCACCAATCGCCAAACAGGGCTAGCGTCCAAGCAGTACCAAGACCAATTGTTTGCTGTACATGATCAAACGAAGTGTTTGTGGACCAATGTACAAACATTGGTCGTACGTGCACCCGTTTTATATTCTACCCGCACTGTTACATGAACGAGATACTTAAGCTATCTAAGCTATCTTAGACTTGGACACGCTTTGTTTCGAGTTGTGATCATCTTGAATATTGTTGCTGAGATTTTTAAATGTGGAATATGGATTTGGAAATGTTGCTGGCTGGTTTAGTTGTCCAGTTCTGGCCTTGTTTTACTTTTTTTATACCCGACTACGGCGAAGACAAAAGGAAGGGTTATGATTTCAGCAGCCTATGTATGTATGTATGTTTGTATTTAAGTACGTTCATACGATTTTGATGAATAAGGTGTCAATCGATTCGTTATTATGGCCCGGGTAACATAGGCTACATTTTAACCGACTTCAACAATAGCCTAGTCCATTTTACCTAGTAAACCCTGAATTTAATTAGATCGTGATTTTTCAGTAGTCGGATTTTTTGTTGCTGTATACCATACAAATTCTTGCAACCTGTTAATTTTAAATACTGTGTGTTGTTCATAAATTAATTTATTTTTAACATTGGAATGTCGCAAAGTTTTATATGTAATGAAAACGCTTCCATTGCCTTCTGTTGTCGTTGTGCTAGAATAGCATAGAAACCATTCGTATTGCTGCTGTCACTCATTGCAGTTGGACGGCTTTGCCGCTGTAGTTAGTGGTTGCGGTTTGGAATTCTACCTCAAAATGTAAAGAAACTATGACAGCCGGCTGTATTCATACAACGATCTTTTTCAGAGAATATTTTATCTTATGGAGGTACCATTTATTATTTTATTTAGTCCTAACATATCTGAATTTGACACTCATATTCTAGATTTTATTAAAGTGTGTGTCAAAAGGTATTCTTATGAAAACTTTTTAGTTTGTTGTATTAATATCAAGAATCGTGTGGACTGTCAAGGTCACTGTCTGAAGTGTCAATGAGACTCTTGTCCTATCTTCACAAAGAGGCCAAACAATAACATAGAAATACCGAAAAAAAATATCGAATATATGGTTCTGAAAATCTAGGAATAAAAGAACTTTGACATAGTGTAGTGTTTACATAATAGAAATAAAATACACAGACAACAAGGACTAAAAAGAACTAGGCATACTATTTGTTGCTATTTATCAAAAAAGACATCATCATCTGCCTAGCCTTTTCCAAACTATATTGGGGTCGGCTTCCAGTCTAACCGGATGCAGCTGCCAGTATATTACAGCTGCCAGTACAATACCAGTATTTTACATGGAGCGACTGCCTATCTAACCTCCGCAACCCAGTTAGTACTGGGTAGTACCATACCCCTCGGTAAGACAAAAAGACATATGATAGTTTTTAGTTGGGAAGCCAGCTAACTTTCAACATTTACTTTTTTGATAAATATAATGATGAATATAACGCACAGCAAAAAAATCCTTTCTTTTTTCTTCGTTCGCAAATACAGTGGAATCTATTTTGACGGCTGCAAAGCCCACTCTCGTCAACAGCTCTCCACAGTAAAGCAGCGCTGTAGCGAACTAAAGCACCCTCAAATTCGCCTATAGATTGGACACAATGCAACTCAACAACTTTTGGGAGAAACTGAATAAATAGATAAAGCCGCTTTTTAATTATTCAAATGATGTTCCACTACCGTCCTCAAGCCCAACTTTGGATAATAAACGACGAAGCAAATTGGACTTTATAATACAATTGTCAAAGTTCAATTTGGGTTAGCAACGTTTTTGAATAGAAGTGGAGCCATTTCCTTTTGCGATATCGGTACTTTATTAAGCTTTTTGCCAGTTTGTGCTTGCAGTTTGGGAGTAATATCGTTTTTGAGCAATTTGGTACGACGACAAAAAGATTGGATTAGGTGTGTTGATTACTTCATTTACATAGTGTTAGTAAAATAGGCGAGGTACGAGGTGGTTCTACAGAATTTTAGCGCCATTTTCTAATCTGTTACTATCGTTTCTAGAATGTTCCTTTGTAATAGAGGGCAATTCGAGACGTTGGCGTAATTTTAGGGTTCACTTAGATGTTATCTTTGGGCCATTACTCTATTAATTTCAAATGAATGGAACTTTGAATTGTACTTAATTCAGAACTGATTTCGATCGATATTAGTTATGCTACTCAAGTGCTTACGTGAGGTTGGTAAAATCTACGTTATAAAGTTGAAATATCCGCCTATGTACCAGTAGGTACTGTACATGAACTTATCTTTAATTAAAAACGTCTGAGATTGTTTCGTCTGTTTCTTCGTAGGGTAGTCAGGTACGAAACACCGGCCCCGTCTAGTTTTAAAATATACGGCATGATGTAATGTGAAAAAATGTTTTATGACCTATTCACAGAAATAAATATGATTTAAGATTAAATATTTTGAGCGAATGTTATATTTTTCCTTTATCTTTAAACTATTAGTTAATTGAGTAGTATCAAATCGATCCATACATCATTTTTAGCGACGGCTGATGCAAAACGTTGCCGCTCGGCATAAGCCATTCGGCTTGTCCCTAACAGTGTTTGTACCACGTCTAGTATACTAAGTCCATTGTCAACGTCATTGAACATTGAAAAAAAGAAAATAAAATGCCACAAATACCTACACACAATACAAAAAAAAAAAACTAAACAAGAAAGATATAATTGCGTGCCTTACGGCTATGCCAAATGTTTGCCAACTCAATACTTACCATAATAACATCAAAGCTATCAATTAGACTAAAGAACACAACATAGGAACATAAAGTCCGACCGGACACCAAAATGCTTTATTACAATTTCCACCAAACTCAGAATCGAATCGAGAACTCGTGTTGAATAACATCAACGTCAATGTCTAAACATCAAAGCCAAATTAGAAGAGCTTAACTCGATTTCCCGTACGTCTGCACTGAATAGTCAAATTTTGGGTATTTTCAGGAATGACGTCACAGCAACGAAATAGGATTTATTCGAACACGGTCGCTCTGGAAAGGTTTTCAAACAAGATTATTGGATTCAACTGAACTGACTCCGTGACTATAACGGGTAATGATTTCACGGGTAGTTTTGATCTTGTATAGTGTAAGAGCGGTTTTTGTTGTATGATTTCACTGTACATACATTACACAATTAACATTGGCTGATCTTTTGATGTACCCACTGCTTGCCTAGCCTTTTCCCAACTATATTGAGATCGGCTTCCAGTCTAACAGGGATGCAGCAGAAAACAGTATTTTACATGGAGCGACTGCCTATCTGACTTCCACAACCCAGTTAGTACTGGGTAATACGACACCTCTTGATAAGACTGGTTGTCAGACTTTCAGGCTACTGACTACATGTAACGACTGTCAAATGACAGCCAGGACCAATGAGGCACGGAGGAAACTCGCTATGTTAAGGGTGGATCTATCCACTGCTGAGTATTAATAGGCCTCCTTTAAGTGTCATGCTTCCCTGGTCTACGTGAGTCTCAACCAGATCTGATCCACGATCTTTTGAATGTCATCAACGTACCATCCATTATCTGTATATTTGTCTACCAACACTTCTTCTACCGGTAACCATTCGGCTACATGATACATGTTTGGCCCTTTGAAATTTGTTTAAAAAAATATTTCTAACCCATCCCTCGGACTGTAAGTACCTTAGTTTAGTCCTTTGGAGTAATGAACTGGCAGAAAGTGACGTCATTCTAAATCCAAGATGGCGGACTCCCAAAGGTGGCTGACTAGTTATTTTTTATGCACCCCCATGATATGGGTATCAATAAAATTAACAAGTATTAAATGTGACAAAATCTTCTGAGGCGTGAGTCTGTGAAATAAGCTACAATGAGCATGACCCACGGACTGCGGGACTGTTCGAAAGAGATAACGCGGCCCTGGAACACAAAGAGCAAAGAAGGAACATGGATGGGTTTTAGTCAGTAAAAGTCTGCCGCTCCCTTCCACTCCGCTCAGACCGGAGGGGGGGAGGGGATCATTTGGTGATATTTTTTATTTTTTTTACGTGTGGGAAATCTTTGATGATACACCATCCAAAAAAAACAAAAAGCATGACCCGCTGCCGATCGCCGCCGAGAAGCCGCCCGTTCAATGTCCAATCACCAATCCACTTTAAATAACAATACCAACTCCAACAAACAAACAAAAGTAAAGTTTTACAACTCCACAAATCCCAACTCAACATTTACCAACGAACCAGATTTTTAACTCCGAATCGAACATCCACATTAATCGAAGTTCTAAATATAGCCGAAACCGTCTCGTGTCGTACGCAAAGCCGACACAAAACGACGTTTCGGAAATTAATAGTGTTTCCGCGACGCAACGCTTCGAGAAGCGATTTCCATTGCAACCATATCCAATAGCCAGGATATTCAATAATACCGGCTCATAGACGTTTAGTTGCATGCATGTTTCATGATCTGAGATTGAAATGGCGGATATTCTGTGAAAAGTAAACGGAGTTTTTTATTTAGTAGTGGATTTGTGTTGGGTGTTTTGGTTTTTCGTTTGAAAATTCTGATTTACTTGGTTTCTTTTATGATTTTTGGTTTTTGGTTTTTATAAATACATTACATACCGAGTTTCCTCCATGCCTCGGAAAGCACGTTAAGTCGTTGGTCCCAGGTGTCATTTGTAGATCTTTGACAGTCGTTATCTAGTCAGTGGCCCAAAAACTCTGACAGCCAGTCTTACCAAGGGGTATCGTATTACCTAGTACTAACTGGGTTGTGGAGGTCAGATAAGCAGTCGCTCTGGACTGGAAGCCGACCCCAATATAATTAGGAAAAAGCTAGGCAGATGAGTACCTAGTTATGAAAGTCAAGGTTACCGACGTAACCCAAAGGATTGCCATAATTAAGTGGCAGTGGGCAAGCCACATTGCCGATGGGGCCAAAAAGTTCTGGAGTGGCGACCGCGAACCGGAAGACGTTGCGTTGGAAGACCTACCCACTAGGTTAACCGATAACCTGGTGAAGGTTGCGGGGATCTGCTGGATACGAGACGCTAATGTGACGACACTTATGGGAGGCCTATGTCCAGCAATGGACGTCTTTCGGCTGAAATCATGATGATGATGAGTTACTGTAGCAGCCTAGAGTCAATAACTTCAATTAATTATCTATTTCAATATTCAGAGGCTAGTTGATAGAGGTTGACAACTGCTAAATATATTACTTAGGGACTTTATTACCCGATTGGGCAACAACAAAGATAGGGTAATGTTTTTAAAGAACACTCGCATCCATAAACGTGGCACGGTGGTAATTCTACTGTAATCCCTCCCTCACGCACCCAAACTTGCAAATTACTAGTATTCATACTAATTTTCAGTAGAGCTACTGAATAATAGTGTGTTGGCCTATTGGTCGCAAGCGCGACGGCTGAGCATGAGGTCCTGGGTTCGATTAACAGGTCGAGCAAAGTGTTATTGGGTTTTCACATCAGGAATTTCTCAGTATCAGCCACGGAGTCTGAATTTGTGCCCGGTGGTTGGCAATAAGCTCGCCCCTATTACATGGGATTTAAAACATAACTGCCAAAATGTGGGTGTACTATGAGGTACACCTCTGCCTAATCCTTCGGGGATTACAGGTGTGATATGCTATTCCATAGAATCCTTTTGAAATGCATTTCCACAGCATCCAATTCACTTTACCATCGTGGATTAATTGAACACTCCTTAGCCTGAGCTTTTTAAAAAAAGCAGCTCGCTAAACAATATTTTATTCAGACTCAAAGTACATTTTAAATCACTTAAAAGAACAGGGACTTGTTAGAGAACTAAGGATAAACTGTGTCCGGAACTCCGGACTAACACAAATACGGTGCGCTTTTCTCGGTACATTGTCTCATTGCATCCGGACACGGTAAGAATGTCCGGATGCACGGATGTCCGGCTAGCGAAGACGTCACTTATCCGTGTAGTTCGCCCGATTTATTGTTTGAACTTCTTGCGATGTCGTTGAGAATTTTTCAGTGGTTGATGCTCTTTTGTTTCTCTGCAGGGTGTAAACGAACCCTTCACAAAGCCGTCAGCCGTCATTCTGTACATCAAACTAAGTAAACCTACGCAAAAATGATTGCTGGGAAACAGCTTTTTTTTGGGGTGAAATCGCGTTTTACAGTAAAAATCAATGTAACGCACTGAAAGCATCGTGCTGGTGGCTTCATTGATTCGTAAGCGGGTTATGGAGGAATTTAAAGTAAAGTAGGTACCTTGAAAACTAGTATTAAAAAAAAAAAGTGTGAAAATGTTGGAACTTTGACCACCAATAACTCCGTAACTGGAAGGTTCCCAGGTATGGTCCAGAACAAAAAAAATATCACAATGACGAGGAAAATAAGTACCTATCGGCTTCGTTAAGGGTCTTTTTACACCCTTATAATATTTTTCTAGTCATTGATGTTGACCAAGCAATAACCTCGGCACTCTCGAATTGCAACCGCATAATCTTTGAATCAAACTCGATATTCAAATTACATTTTTAAACATCTTTATACAAGGTGCAAATTCTATTGAGGCTAAAGATACAATATGTATAATTTTCATGTTTTATATTTTAATAAATAAAGCACCAACATTTTTGCAACATAATCTTAAAAGCAAAACCCCTCTTTTATCCTTCAAAGCAAACTGTACAAAAAAATGTATTTCACGTTCCGAAATAAAAACTCTTTTCATTAACTTAACAGATACAGATCTCGGTACAGCAACAAAAACGTCTTCCGCTTCCTTTAATCCAGCTGAACAGCTAAAATATGAATGGCAGTTTCAATAATATTCAAATTCAAATCCTCACGATCGAAATCCGAGCAGATGCGAAACAAAAACACTGATAAATCTGCCTTCAAAAATACCGTTGGACGGGCCTAAAAATACAAGGCCCAAATCGTAAGGAAATTGGAGTTCTTCACTATGTTTTTTTTGGGAAAAGAAGTTTGATGATTACTTTGACTTATTTTTAGGCTCACTAGTACGTGTGACGCCTACACTGGGCTTGTTTCAAAGGTATATTAACGTTGTATATATGTGTATATTAACGTTGTATAAGAAATAAATTGACGTTGATGTTCCTTTTGGGCCTTTTGATAGCGGCAATGTGATATGTGGAAAATAGATTTGATTTATATATCGGAAATCTTGGAGTATGGCAACAAGACGACTATAGACAATTCAAAGTGACAGATATACGAGAAGTTACAGAAAGACTGAATGGAGCAAAATAATATACACAATGTACACTTTCGCGTATGTAGGCAAGTCTAGAGTTACAGTTTTAAAAAGGCCGTCACTCTGAATTGGTTAGCGTCTGGTTTAGATGTGGTTAAATATCGCAATAGGCATTGTCCAGTTTTCAAAAATTGTGATAATTGCAAAACCATTTGGAGGAAAAAGGTCTCTAATAATTTATTTCTCGTTAAAATGAAAAAATATTCATTTATATTTTTGAAGAAATGCGTTTAACCTTTATTTGACCTTCAATGACGTAATCTCAAGAAGGAATATCGTGAAATACGCTAAGCCTGCGTTCAGATATGGATATGGCATTCGCACGGTTCCCGCGTATCTGATCGAGCCCTTAGCTTCATGTGGATGTCATAAAACAAACTGTCTTTAGAGTGTCACTCACGTATTAAACAGTTGAGTGAGCAAAGGAATCTTTTTCAGTGATGAAGTCATCAGCCCTATAAGTTTAAAATTAAATATACCATTGAATTTCAAAAATATTCAAATTAGTTTCTTAAAATATTATATTTTAACTAAAATTAAATAAAATTAAATATACCTCCTGGTTAGATTTTTTGGACAATGCACATTGTTCATTTGGCAACCAACGTCTAGACTGTATGTATAGGTATCGATTGATTTGCAAAGCTAAGGTATGACTACGAATACCTCTGATGATTCTAATTCAAAATAACAATTATATCCTCTACATTTAGTGTGGTGATAAAGGAAAGCAAACGCTGTGTGGCTGAAAATAAACGCTATTATGCTTTTAAACGGCATACTTCACACTTTTCCGGTTCTGCATGGTTCTGCATACATACAACATGGTCCGGTGGGGATATTTCGATGAAGCATGGTGCGAATGCAATGCCTCCACACAAACTATGACTCATCTCCTATCCTGTTCTCTATGTAATTCCACCTGCACTTTGGAGGACCTGTCCGAGGCCACCACCCTCGCCGTCGAGGTGGCAGAGTTCTGGTTGAAGCTTATTTGACTGTAATAAAGGGAATCATCGATACCACGAAGTAGAAAAAAAAGAATATTATGTAGATGCTTCTAATGTACAACTGTTGCAAATGTGCCGACTCGAACGTATGTAGCGAACAAAGACGATTCTACGAACAAAAAAAAAAAAAAAAACCAAAACGTCGACGATTCACTTATTTTTTATTTTCCAACGCTGGATCCTTTTCTAAGACCTCCTTACAGAATCTCCAAAGGACTCGTGAGTTCCTTGACATGTGCTTGTGCTAGTTGCAACTCTTTTGCTCAGTTGAGCGCAAAAAGCCCTCGTGTCCACTTTGACGACGTGGGGGCAAGTGCGGCCAACGATTCGTGCTCGCGGAAATGTATTATGCGATGTTTCCGCTTCATGGTTTTGGGTTGTACTGTCGTCTTTTTATGGTAAAACCGGGAAAGTATCTTTTAATTTCTCCTGGCTATTTTTACTTTTTTCAGGAATTTATTGTCATTACGTCAATCAAAGCGCACAGCTGGGTTTTCGACACCGATAAATTAAAAATTATCAGTGCTTATTAAACTTGAGATGTTCATTTAGGTGTAGCATAGTGCAAGTAGAACGGGCATCTGAGTTTTTTTTTAATAGAGTGACATTTCTTAAAAATATAGTCGTTACATAGACAACATGTAATTTTGACTAACATTATGGTCTCTAAACTTAAAACAAAATGCATGTGTACTACATTCAATTATTCATGGCCCTCCTTTTACGTGCAGTAAAATGTTTTATGCTGTAGTACATTGTAAAAATTATAGTTCAACAAAACGACAATTTAATAGTCTATAGTTGACGAAGAACTCGTTTACTACAAACTTCTTACAGTTTGTAAGGCGACTTTAACTACTAGACGGTTCTAAGAAATATAAGTACTGTTGAACTTATTTCTATGAAAAATGTATTTTTAACTTCTATTTAATAAAAACAAGCTATAGGTTATGGCTGATTTGATGTTCCACGTTCCAAATATAAACTCACAAATAAAATCTACAAAACGAAATGACTGATTAAAAACGATGCATATTTTATTAGGATCACTGACAGAATACTTTGAACATGCATCACATAACACTGTTTAATTTTATGTTCTGCGTTCCAATTTCAAATGATTAAAAAAAACTACACAAAAAATAAAACAAAAGTCATGGTTGGCGCTATGGTCCTGGATTCGGAAATCAAACAAAATGTATACTGAATATCTCAATATCGTGACCATTCTCATGAGAAAAGCGCGGGAAGAAAAGAAACATTTAATAAATTGACTGACAATTATTGACATTGTTGATTGGACAAAAACAAAAGGACGTCCGGCATATCTAGAAGAGAAAATTGGTCGTAATTTATGAATTTACACGTTGAAATATAAGTTACTGATTGTCAATAGCTAAACGAGATGAAACATGTGAGTTCTTATTTTGTATAATGTCTTTTATGAGTTGAAAAATACGCGAACAATAATAAAATTCGTATTTTTTACTACCTACATGCAATATGGCGTTAATATCGAAGTCAATAAAGTTGTACGCTTGTTCTTATAAACTCCGCAAAGATTTTTATTTTATTGCAGCTTTCGTCATTATTAAGATATTGTTCAAACGTGTTGTGGTAATGTTGATGTGCTGGCGACTATACCTAAATATTAATTTTAAATTCTGTATCTAAGTAAAAGCTAGATCAGAGTATCGCCTTAGGAGCGGTTAATTCGTGTTTATGTTTTGTTTTTTTTTTCAGTCAGTGTCGTCACAACAAAGGTCATTTTTTTATTTTTTTTATTTACGGATGGGAAATCATCAAATGACTTCTCCCGCTCTGGGTGGAGTGGGAGGGAGTGTCAGACTCTTACTGACTAAAACCCATCCATGTTCCTTCATTGCCTTTTGTGTTCCAGCGCCACGGTATCTCTTTCGAACAGTCCCACAGCAGAGCAAAGGCCCCCCTGTTTCTTTTGCAATTCTTTCTGTCCAATCCTGCCTGTAAGCGTCAAGCTCGTCACGACATCTTCGCCTGGAATGCTGAACATTGTGTTAATAATCTTTTTTTTCTTGTCCTCAGTGCCGATGACACAAGTAGTAGCCGTGGCCGGCGAGCCAGTGTACCTGCCGTGCGACATCGCGACACAGGATGAAGAAGACGCCGTCCTGTTGGTGCTGTGGTACAGGGAAGACCTCGGCACGCCTATCTACAGGTATGTTGGTGTAGTAGTACCTACATATTAAACAGCGTTTATCAGAAAGGTATAGCCATACTTAAGGATGTGGGATAAACCATCAAGCTGAATAACTTTCTCCTTCCTCCATTTATGATGTATAATCCCAATTATACATCATAAATTGCGAAAAAATATTCAGATGTCCCATACAAAATCTTAATATTTACTCGATCCAAATGAATCGGACAAATGAATTTTAACAGGATGAAGACAACGCCGTCTTACTCGTACTGTGGTTCAGGGAAGATCTCGGCATGCCTAACTACGTAATAGTAGTACCTACTTAGTAGTATACCTCATAATTTAGCGAGCGTGTATGACCAGATGTATGTATGAACGTAGATGAAACAAAAGAAGTAAACTTATACTGTCACCTACGGAATATCTTCAGTGATTATTGATTATTTTGAGCTTTATTTTTTGGGAGCTCAAAATAATGAATAATCACGCAAGATATCCCGTATGTGACAGTATAAGTGTAGTTTTTAACCGTGAAAACTTAAAACAGTGTACAAAAGAAGTATGTAGGTATGATGAGGCAAGAAAATTAAATACATTAAATGTGTATACAGGGTGTAAACAGACCCTTCACGAAGCCGTCAACCAAGCATTCTGTACATCAAACTAAGTAACTTTACGCAAAAATTATTGCTAGGAAACGACTTTTTTTTTTAGGGTGAAAAATCACGTTTTACGGTAAAACTCAATGTAACGCACTCAAAACATTGTGCTGATGGATGGATTGAATAGTACGGGGTTCGTGAAGGTGTTTAAAGTAAAAATCTTACATTAGAAACATGTATTTAAAAAAAAACTTATGAAAAAGTTGGAACTTTGACCCCCAATATCTCCGTAACTAGAAGGTTCCCAGGTATGGTCTAGAACAAAAAAATGATCGCAGTGACGGGGAGAACAAGTATTTTTCGGCTTCGTTAAGGGTCTTTTTACACCCTTTATGTGTTACATTTCAAAGATAATATCAGATGCACACATAAACTCCTTATTGCACATGGGGTAGAAACAACAGAGCATCATGTGCTATGATCCTTACAGAGTACTTTTGCTTCGACCACGTTCATACACGTACGCTGCCTGGTAGCAAGTACTACGCACCTGACCTTTCAGAAAATCATCACCAATTAGATCAGTAAAATGTATGTCCTTCTAGGGCCTCTCGGCGTTTCCTACCTTTTTTTTTTCGGTTGGGAAATCATTAAATGACCCCCCTCCCCGCTCTGGGCCGAGTGGAAGGGAGTGTCAGACTTTTACTGACTAAAACCCATCCATGTTCCTTCTTTGCCCTTTGTGTTTCAGGGCCGCGGTAACTCTTTCGAACAGTCCCGCCAGACTCACATCTGCTTTCCAAATAACTTTTGTTAATCGACTTTCATTCACCCCCTCAACTCGTGTAAGTTATTTGAATAGTGTGCTAAAATATAACAAACTTTGGTTTAATGTTATTACAAACCAATCTCTATGTACGCCATAATATTTTAACAAAATCTAACTTTGGATCAGTTTACCGAATATCTAAGTTTTAATACTAAATTCTGTATGAACCCAGTGAAAAGGCCCTAAACTCCTAAAGTTACCAAAAGTTCATCTTAAAGTCAATTCAAAGTAATTTCAATAACCATTTTAATTTTACAAACACTCGTTTTGCTAAAACTTTTGCAATCGCAGTCACCAATAGACTATATTTTTTAATAATATCTTTGGAAATTTGAATATTCTGACATGACTTAGGAAACATCTTTCCCTGAAATCCACAGGAAGCGAAATAGGATGGTTTGATTTTGTCGGGAGTTTAGTCGACCCTATCATAACATAACATCACGCCTGTAATCCCCGAAGAGTTAGGCAGAGGTCTACACCAACATTTCGCCAGTTATATTTAAAAGTCCCATGTAATAGGGGGCGAGCCGGTTGCCATCAAGCGGGCACAAATCCAGACTCTAGCAAGGCAAGAAAACCCCAATAACACTTTGCCCGACTTGAGAATCGAACCCAGGACCTCATGCTCAGCAGTCGTGACGGAGTCGAGACAGTCGACAAGACGAGACGAGACCTATTATAACAATAAGTACTAAAACCATTATAAATCTACTACAAACCGCGAACGTGTAGTTCATTAATAACTTCCCAATCCGATTTCAAAATAAAAAAAACACCGTTAAAAACTAGAAATCTGTAATCATTTCAAAATAATATTTCTGAAACACTGTTTATAAAAAGCGTTGAGAAAGTATTTTTATCCTTTGAGCTAGCTTTTTGCTTCGCCCCGTGCATACGAAAAAGTTTTGAGTGCATCGACTGTAAATCGCAGCAAAAAGTATCAAATGTTGCCTTTGACGTTCGGGGCAAACGGGAGAAGTGAACTCACATGCTTAAGGTTGGCACACATTTATCGCTATAGTGATGAGAACCGCTTCATCGCCTTTGCATCTTTGAAGGGTATTCCAAGACTAGGTGTTTCTTAAAGCCTTAAGACTGTTTCAGGACTATAATTATGATCTCTTAGAAAAAAACGCCTATAATGTTCTCATTGATGGATACATCATCATCATCATCATCATCCACAGCCCGACTTCACCCACTGCTGGCTATAGGCCTCTCTTTGCTTGTGCCAAGCTCCACGGTCTTGTGCCAGCCTCATCCAGGATATTTCCGCAATGGCAAAAATGTCGTCTGCCCATCTCACCGCCAGACTACCAACATTTCTCTTTCCATTTCTTGGACGCTACTCAGTCACAGCTTTACTCCACCTGCCATCACTGCGCCTTTCTAGGTGTCCTGCCCAACTCCATTTGAGTTCCATAACGCGATTTCCAATATCGAAGACCTTCGTACGTCTGATCTGATAGATACATACATATACGTCTGATAAATAGATACAAGGGGTCATAATCCACCACGCGAGCGGTGCACGTTGGTGGTTGTCATTTATGTTTTCTCTTAGTTACCCAATTGTGAAAGGTTGATGATACTTGAATAGTTCTTTCTCTCTCTTAGTTCAGCACGGTCTCTGTTTCACAACTCTCCGAAACTGGAACATTAATGGCTAGAAATCATCATTGTGCGGTTCTTGTATAGCATTGCCATCACCCATGAAAACCTACTGTTTATATGATTTTTTGTTGAATTTGAAACAGAACGCACTAGACTCGCATGGTGGTTCACAGTCCATTGTCTCTCACATAGAGGAGACCTGCGTCAAAGCAATGCAAGAATATTAATTGAATTATTTTTGCACTAGGTACTGATACTGTTTGCCTGTGTCGTCCCACTGCTGGGCAAAGGCCTCTCCATGACTTCCAAATTCTTCGGTCCAGAGCCAATGTGGACCACTGGTCGTTAGTTTTGTCCAGCTCGTCCCGCCATCTCTTGTAATGTCTACGGCGTCGCCTTGTGGCTGTGTCAGGGCTCCACTCATTTATTTGTACTAGGAATAAGTGTTAAATTGCTAAGCACTGTGTGCAAAACTGTCTGTTTGATACTCTTTGCAAAGATACCAAGAGAATTTGAGTCAAAGCCTTACTTATACCATCGACAAGTATGCACCAACCCTTACATCGAAGTCCTCCTAAAATCACGAACCGTCTTTCAATATGATATACAAGATCGACTTAGCTTGCACTACTTCGAGAGCAAATTCCAAAGAGACCCTGTTTCCACTATGGATGAGGTGCCTTAAAAGGGTCGTGGCTCAAACACGCTTCGTTGAACCCTATTTGTAGATTAAAGGTACCTTTTGAGTAAAAGGAAAAGACATAGTTTTGGTATATCATTGCTTTTTGACCGGCTTAACGTAAATTGTGCCTTGTTAGACGAATAATTTATTTTGTTTCAGTAAAGATAATGCACTCTTTTTGTCTCACATTGCTGATTTTATCAATATGAAGCCCTTTCGTTTATTTTTATATTTGAAATGTAGCATTTGCGAATGTCAATACCAATTAAGGTGACTGCTGAGATAACGAGTAATAGAGAAGTATGGAAGAAGAAGATATGCTGCGCCGATCCCAAATAAAAAGGAAGGATCCTCCAACCAGACGGGTGTAATGTCTGGTGGGCTACTGCCCGACTGTTGTTGTCGGGTTCTCCTAGCTAGTATATTATAGTCTTAACTCGCGGATAACATTACTCGCGCGATGTAGGATTTAGGTGTATTTCGATGTTTAGTTCATCAGCTGTGTCATAGATGGTGCTGTAGTACTTCTTGTTCTATGTTGCTGTAGTACTCTTTGTAGTGTCGCTACAAGGATGATGATGAATTGAAACCAATTAAATAAACCTCTAATTTAATTAATTACCATTTTGTGATATTTTCGTGTTGATGTCGACAAAAGCTTTTAATTGCACTAAAAATCATATTTTTTCTCGTAAAATACCTCAAAAAAACATAAAAAGAAAGACAATAAGCGCCCCCATCCACTTAGTCAAAGAACAAGCAGAACTTGAAGATAAAAGAATTCAAAACAAATATCGCCTTTTAAACTTTCACGAGGAAACGGTGGGAATGTTCCCAGAGATTTTAAAACATTCACGCTATGCACTTTTGTTACAAAGCAGAGTTGAGAAACTCGCAGTATGCTATTTTGATTCGTAAGTAAAAGGAAACTTGGAACATATTTGAGTAATTTAGGTTATTTCTTACGTCTTAGTTAGTCGAAAGTAATACCTACCTACCGACTGTAAATGAAGGATGTTTTATGAGAAGACCCTTAAAAAAGTACTTATCAGTAGATACTTTGGTATAAACGCTGGTTTAGTACCTACTTATAAGCGGTGGTTTGTCGTGTCACTGGCACGACTTTATTTAGATTTATAAAAAAAAAATGCATTAATGTCTTGTTTATATATTTTTAGTTGCCGTTTTTGTCTTAATCAAGTTTTGGTTTTCAACTTTACTATCTTAATCGTTAAAAGTAGAGGAATAAAAAGTCCTAGTTGTTATAACTTTTACACTACACAATGTTTATTAGTACGGTTTTACTGTAATTTTGAAGATATAGGGACTTCGCTCACTACACTACACGACCATGACTTCTGGCTGCAAATGCTTCAACTAGGAAAAACATTTTGGTCGCACGACCGGGCGTCCAGTTTTGTTCAAGATAGAGGTCGGTCCGGGCAATAAGATTTAACTCTGTTAAAGCACGGAAACCTCGATCACTCTATCAATAGATTGCATCTGTACGAAGCATGGACAAGTCGATATTTGAACTATAATAAACATTGAGTTAAGTAGTTCATCCGTCTTGCGACGGTCACCCATTCTTTTCAATCCAAGCCGTATTGCTAGCTCATTGTTCTTCCTATCCCAAAACAGAATAGAGCCCAGTAAGCCTATTGAATTATTACAGTAAACAGAACTAAACGTAACTGCCGACTTGATACGAAGTCGTTTAGGATTTTATTGGAAGTAAGTAGAAAACAATAAATATCACATTATCTCTAAATACCTACTAGTATTTTTTCACTTTCAGGACTTATTAATACTAGAATACCCTGTTTTTACCCGACTATTTCAGAGCCTATGATGTTACATCAACTTATAATATATCAGTCATGTTTTGCCTGAACGGCGTATAAATATAAGAGGTAGGATCTTATTTAGCATCAAGGTAATTTTAAATTCATCCGTTACAAATAGCAACTAACAATTCAATTTAGGGCATACCTTAAAATTGAAAGGTACAATTAAAAACAATACAGTACATATACAGTTTCTTTTAGTTAGTGACAATAACATTTGTGAGACAGTAAGATTCTGAAAATTCTATAAAATAAAGAATTTGTGTGGTATACTAGCACTAAAAAACCCAACTACTGAATAAAATGTAGCCTGTAAAATGTTACACGGGCCATAATAACGAATCAATTATTGACACCTTAATAATAAATAATACCAGCCTGTTATTGTCCCACTGCTGGGCAAAGGCCTCTTCTCATACAGAGAAGGCACGAGCATTGATCACCACGCTTGCTCAAGACGGGTTGGCGATTTCAGACTTATATTAATTATAAGTCCAGGTTTCCTCACGATGTTTTCCTTCACCGATGTCTGTGATGTCCAAGATAAACTTAGAAAGTACATATGAATTGAAAAAGTCACATTGGTACTTGCCCGGATTTGAACCCACAACCTCATGCATGAGAGGCGAGGCCTTAACCTCTGAGCCATCACAACATTATTGACACCTTATTCATCAAAATTGAATGAATAGTTTAGGCGCTACGGAGGAATACGTACATACGTAAATACAAACATGACATACATACATAGACTGCTAAAATCATAACCCTTCCTTTTGACTTTTGCCGTAGTAGGGTAAAAATACGACGAGTAAAAGTGTTTGAAAAACCTATTTCCAAAATAAAAATAATTTATGAAGTCCTCGAAATTCGGGCATAAAACGAATACACCGACTTAACTTAAATCAACAAAATATTAAGGTTTTTGTAACTCGACCTGTAGGTATAGATACAAGTTCTAAGTTAAACCAGATAGGCTTCCTTCTCAAACTTGATCAAGAGCAACTTGAAACTTGGCAAGGGATCGAGTTTAATCAGTTAATTTCATTTTCAGTTAGAAACAGAATAGTTCTGATTACCGCTCTTGTGAGAAAACAGTTTTGTTTTCATAACATCACGCCTGTAATCCTCGAAGGGCTAGGCAGAGGAGTACCTAATAGTACACCCACATTTTTTCAGTTATGTTAAAGTCCCATGTTATAGGGGCGAGCCTATTGCCATCAACCGGGCACAGATCCAGACACCGTGGCTGCTACTGAGTTTTTTTTTGGTCGCCCATATTGTCCCACTCCTGAGCGAAGGCCTCCCCCCCATTCCTTCCACTTTTAACGATGGTGTGCTTCTTCTCGCAAATTCGCGAGGATGCCACAAAAAAAAAGAGAAATTGCGGATGGAAAAATCCAGTAACACTGGCCGACCCGGGAATCAAACCCAGGACCTCTTGCTCAGCAATCGCATTTGCGACCACTCGACCAAAGAAGCAGTCAAGTTTTGTTTTCGTACTTGGCGTAAAAATTGTATCCGAAAGACTGAATGCTAAGTTTTTTGGCTTGAGGCCAATATAAGTAAAGCTTTTTTGATAATTGGAGGACAATTTAGTTTATTGGGTCATTTGTTAGCTCAGTGAAGCTTGTAGACGTCAGATAATGGAAATAAGCAGAGCTCATTCATTTACAAAATATGTTTGTTTTGGAAACACCTATTTATTTGAATAGAATTTTGAAAGATTTGAATGGCTCGTTTTTAGGGTTCCGTAGCCGAATGACAAAAACGGAACCCTTATAGGTTCGACATGTCTGTCTGTCTGTCTGTCCGTATGTCACAGCCACTTTATTTCAAAGTATTAGGAGTATACAGTTGAAACTTGGTAGGTAGATGTATTCTGTGAACCGCTTTAGGATTTTTACAAAAATAGAAAAAAATGAAAAGATTAAGGGGGGGCTCCCCAAGACCCCAAACATGGAACTGAAACTCAACAGCTTAACGAGCTTTCCGAGGTACGGAGGAAACTCAGTATGTAATGGATGGTCACACATCCTGACCTAAGCGGCTGTTATTACTTAGCCACAAGCTCCTCGATCGAATTAAATATGTGCATGATATGTATTTATTGACATTAATTTACCAATTTCTTCCAGCGTCGACGCTCGAGAACGAGACTTCGGCGTCGCAGAACGGTGGTCAGACGAGAGTGTCTTCGCGTCCAGAGCCTACTTCCTCCCCGAGAGAAGACCGGCCGAGCTGGGAGTAGACCGAGTGAAGGCTTCCGACCAGGGAGTCTACCGCTGTAGGGTGGACTTCAAACAAGCCCAGACGAGAAACTCAAGAGTCAATTTGACAGTTATTGGTAAGTCATTTTCTCATTCAAAAAGCGACGTAAGACTTCTGGGAGGCGCGGGCCTGTGGACGGTGAGTAATGGGTTAGCTCACCGTCCATCCGTCTTATGACGACAGGCCGTGTCGACGGCGCGTTCGTGTTCCACGCGCGCCTCAAAGAGATGTCAGCAACTAGGAAGGGGCCCGCAAGGGCCGATGCCTGCCGGGGCTGCGGGACTGTTCGAAAGAGATACCGTGGCCCTGGAACACAAAGGGCAATGAAGGAACATGGATGGGTTTTAGTCAGTAAGAGTCTGACACTCCCTCCCACTCCACCCAGAGCGGGAGAAGTCATTTGATGATTTCCAATCCGTAAAAAAAAAAAAAAAAAAAGACTTCTGGGAGTCTCAACAGGCTTTAGCGTCGCAGAAAGCTGGTCACACGAGAGCCTCTTTGCATTGAGAGCCTATTTCCTACCTGAGAGAAGACCCAGTTATTGGTAAGTCATTTCCTCAATTAGTTCAGAAAGTGCGAAAGCGATTTACGAAGGCACAAAACAGAAGGTCAAAGAGACTCCAGTATCGGTCTTTTCAAGCCGCGTTCTAAACAAAGCACGTCCGCGAAGCCATGACTGTCGCGTTCATTTTGTTTCGTGTTGAACCCAAACGCGTTGCCGCATTGACACGCTTTCCATTTCTTTCAACGGATAACTGACATAATGAACGCAACGGTCGCGTATTCCTGCGACTGATCGCTTTGGTTAGGGCTCGCCGCTCGAGCCAAGCTGAGTCTTTCAACTACAATTTGTTGTAATATTAATTACTCGTTAATTAGCTTTTGATGATAAATTAAGAACACTTTGTTCCTGATTCAACATGGACACAAAAAAGATCATTTTCATATTTTTCTTTAGATTTTCTCAAAACACGAATGCCTAATAATACCTAACTATCTAACAAAAAAAGCTTTTAATTAAAGTCTCTTTTATCCTTTGGAGAAACATATTTCATCAACATATTTCGTGAAAGACCTATTAATAAAGTTCTTTGAAAACCCCAAAATTAATTCAAATTCTTGAACATTATATAAACTTACTTATTAAATCTATTTAAAAGGCATAACACACATGTTTTTCGAATGCGAGTCCTAACAGCTAAGACTTTAGTTTCAAAATAGAATGAAGTCTTTTTCAAAGCTTAGTAAGAAAAATAAACAAGTTGTGGCTTCAAGAAACCCTTATTCATACGCATTAAGGTTTCTCGGAACCACAGCTTTAGAAAGCCTAATAGTTAGAATAATATCGCTTGTTTGCGATAATAATGACATAACTCGAAAAATAAGAAATACAGGACAACATTTTTTAAGTTGGTCTAAAAATATTTTCATTTCATTGCTAATATTTTTTTGCGTAGAAACCTTTTATCAAAAGATGCATTTTTTTTTCGTATTTCTTCACTTCATTCCATACTCTCATGTACTTTCGTTAATTTTACATTTCAAATACAAACAACATCGAGAAGTCTACATTTTTGAGTTATGTCATTCTGGTCACAAACGAGCGATATTAATTAACTTGTGCCTTGGGAAAAACACTCAAAGAATGAGATACCTTTGAGATGCCTACATAAAATATAATCTTCTTTATAAAATTAACTAATACATAATACATTATATCTAGGAGTAGCTGTTGCGCGTGACCTTCGTCCCCGTGAAATAATTGTAAAAATATTACTTCCATATTTGAATAGGATTTTATTAACAATTTCATGGGGTTAAAAGTAGCCTAAGTTACTCCTTATAACATCATCTATCATATGCCAGTAAAAGTTCCTTCGAAATCGGTCCAACCGTTTCGGATATCAGCCGGTGCAAACAGACAGACACACAGTTTATTATAAGTACCGTATAAATACTTTCGTATGCATTCAGTAAAAGTTAAAAGGCTGTTATTTTGAAATTACAAACAGATACTTCAATTTTGTTTATTTGTATAGATGGATCAATATAACCCACCTCCTTGGTCCGCTCAAGTTTCTCTATCACGTGTTTTCTTGCCTCAAAAACCTAATCAGAGAGAAGAACCTTGGCATTTAAAAAGGATATTGGACATTTCGTCCTATCAAAGCAATCTTAACACGTGGGCGAGTGCGTGGGCTCAGCTTTAAGCTACACAAATGTATATTATTATTTTCACAGCGAGAGCTACATTACGCCATCTTAACGATCACTACACAGACCCATAGCTTTATCCATATTCATACAGAAGCTACGGAACGACTGCTGTGTTATTTTGCTATTTGGCATGACACTATTAACATCACGCTTTTAATCTCCGAAAGGTTACGCAGAGGCGAACCTAAAATCTACCTACATTTCGCCAGTTATGTTTAAGTCCCATGTAATAGGGGACGAGCCTATTGCCATCAACCTGGCACAGATCCAGGCAAGGCAGTATTCGCTAATACTAGAGCTTATTAAAAGGTTTATAAACAAAAATTGCATATTATATTCACATTTAAGGTGCTGTATCTCCAAACCGACTAACATCTGAGAAAAATCAAATAACAAGAAATATTCCGATTGAACTAATCTATTCACTGGTCCAAGGGTCAAACAGATTACCCCAACCCCAAAAAAATCGTTCTAATTAAGTAATTAACCGAAAATGCAAGAACACCACCGGCTTGTCTTGTTTGTAGTCTAGCCATCGTTGCCATGGCAACGTGTCACATCTCAAGAGGCGCACTCAGCTACACAGAATAAGATTATTCGTAGGTAGTTGCACAAAGTACGACTCTTGGACCGAGCACAAAGGCGGCGTTGTTGCTATACACTTGGGACCATGGAGTATACAAATTGATATTATTAAAATGTCTCTTTGATAGTCGTTTTGAATTTCGAAACGTATTTTTGGGAGGTTATTGTGTGATTTTTATGTAACATTTACATATAATGAGGCTTCATTGTTCGGTTATTTTGGTTAGGCCTTCGAAATCTCTCTTTTATCTATAAAAAATTTGAACACATCTGGACAAAATTGAGATCTCATTGGCCTTATTTGAAACAGGCATAAAATTAAGACTTATGTGACCATAAAAGATTCTTAATTATTTATAGAAGTAGTAGTAAGTACTCTACTATCAGATTAATTGGGAGGCGTAGGCATATGACCATGCGAACGAATTTTGTCGTTGTTTAGTAACCTACGTATATCTGGAACCTATATATATCTGGAACGCTGTCGTCTCCCTCTTGGAGGTGGGCGTTAATAGCTGCGACACAGTTTTAAACTAATGCCGGTATTTACATACGCAATTACTTTTTGAAATGTATTTTTGTTCCAATTAAGATATTTGATTTGATTTGATTTGATAGTGAACGCAGTAAAGCAGTGATGACAGTTTGCGCGGAAAGACTAACTCCTATTCAAAATGAAATCTTATTTTGCTCATTCAGATTAATTGGTCTTGGATTAAATGCAACAAAAATATAAGTTTAAAGTAACACAGTACAGTTCTCTTTACCAAAACTGCTTCACAAAAATACTAAAATGCAAATTGGCAATTTAAATGATACTTAAAACTATACGTTACTTTGCAACTGCAGGCAAAAGACAAAGAAAACACGTTCATATTTATTGTAAGTGCCACGATGTCCTTTATTCAAGATACCATCTTCAGAAGGTCCATTTTACTGTGCAAGAGATATAAAAAGGAACAAAATCGTAATATTTCAGGCTAGTGCAATTTACTTTTGTATTTTTTTGACTGTTCCATATTTTTGGGTACTCATTCCTATCATAGTGTCATCATCTGCTTAGTCTTTTCCCAACTATGTTTTGTTCGGCTTCCAGCCTAACCGGATGCAGCTGAATACCGGTATTTTATATGGAAAAACTTGGTATGTTAGGGGTCGTCACCCATCCACGGAACGACCTTGACAAACGTGGCTTAACCTGAAGATCGACCCGGGTGGTTGTTATTATTTAGCCAAGAGCTCCTCTACCCATTATAATGTTGTGAGTGAATATTATCCGTATAAAAACTGTTTTTAAAAGTCTGAAAAACAAATTCAGTTTTTGGACTCTCAAAATCTAGTGCATAAATATGTTTTTGCGCACGACTGAAAAGAAAACCGACATAGTAACAGACGGTCATTTTCAACGGAATAACAGACACGTGGTCAGTTTGTGGATTCTATAAAAAAATAGATAAAATACTGAGGATCATTTTTAATTCATTTCCTGAACCTTTTTTGGTACTTTCTAAGGGAACTAAGGAACTACTTCTCCGATTGGGGTTTAATGCAACATTAAATTAGGTATAACATGATTTATTTATCTGAGTAATTAAAATTAAATATGCTAAATATTAAATACATTAATAAATTAAAATAACCTAAAGCCTACTAACTTAACAATAAACTTAAAAAATGGCGTCAAAAAACTCCTCAAAGCTGTCAACTATAATGTACCCAAGAGACTGGCGGCGTTGCCACGTCGTATGGCAACGCTAAGCCTTTGGCCAAGGTAAAAGCCAGGCCTTGGGTAACATGGTTTTGTTAAACTTTGTCATTTTACGGAGTAGTTGGATGCATGGACAGTGTAAAGGATGATATGGCAAGAAAGGGTGTCTGATGAAATGACGGTTAATAGAAAAGTATGGAAAAAGGAGACATGCTGCGCCGACCCCAAATAAATTGGGATTCGGGCAAGAGAATGATGATGATGATAGTCGTTATGGAAAGAAGTAGTTCTTCTGCAGTATCTTGCACAGCTTTTATAGGTCTCGTTTTATTTCGAAGTCGTGTCGTCCCCGTAACGGCCTGTAAATGCACCTGAATCTTTTATTGTCTTGGAAGAGCACTACAAAGTTTCTAGTATTGAATTAATGTTTGATCTTGTTTTAAGTTTTATGCATAACTTTCAGTACAAAAATACTACTTAAAATTAAGATTTAGTCTAAAACATTACGTAGTATTAGTATTAGTAAGTTTAATTATATAACATCACGCCTGTAATCCGCGAAGGGTGAGGCAGAGGTGTACCTAATAGTACACCCACATTTCGCCAGTTCCATGTAATAGGGGGCGAGCCATCAACCGGGCACAAATCCAGACTCCTTGGCTGCTACTGAGAAAATCTTGATGTAAAATCCCAATAACACTTTGTCCGACCTGGGAATCGAACAAGGGACACCAATATCCATGAAATAGGGGGCGAGCCTATTACCATCAACCGGGCACAAATCTGGACTTCGTGTCTGCTATTGAGAAATTCTTGATGCAAAAACCCAATAACACTTTGCCCGACCTGGGAATCGAACAAAGGACACCACTAGACCAACGGACAGAACTAGGAGCAACTTTAATAATTAATTTAGTCCTGTTTGGCTAAGACTGATTTATGTTACGCGATGTCAGTCTCCTTACTCGACAGTAATACTAAACGAATTTGATTGGTACTTACTTGTCTAAATAAAACAAACAAACTAAGTACCAAATTATTTTATTTTATTTATTTATTTACCACCAATTATAACATCATTACAGACTCGTCCAATACGATGCTATAAGACATACAATATAAAAATCATACAATAGAAACACACCAAATAGAAAAGCACCATATAAAATAAGTTAGACATAACTTTATTTTTATTTCTTACATAAATGGAACAACAATAGGTAGGTATAACAATGGAAACAAACAAAAATAAAACCAACCAGTGTTCTAAGAAAACAGCTCAACCCATTTTAAACATAACCTCACTACTATCCACTTCATTCCGTTCGAAAAAGAGCAATTTTAAACCACTTTGCGAACCGCCATCTTGATACATTTCCTCCAATCATAAGTCGTCGAGTAAACAGTTTGTGTTTTTATTTCATTCCGCCTTCCGCCCCGATATAAACGAATATCTAGGAGCCGATATAACTTTGATCTCGAAATATTTCTTTGATCCTATCTCTCAAATACAATCTTAGATGTTCAGTAAATTATTAATATAGGGAATATCGCTCTGTATCTTTTATGTAACCCGTTTTAATTTAGGAATATTTTGAGAGAAATATTTTGTATTTTCCAAGTTTTAATTAATGTTTGTTGTTGTTTTGTTTAAGGTTTATGGAAATAGAATTGATCAATATGTTCGTAGTGCCAATTAATATCATGGTAGATGGGGAATTATTGAGGAAGTTACCCTGCGAAAAGGGTAAGATTAATCCCAAAATAGTTGACTGTGACATCTATACAAATAAATAAAATTGAAGTGTCTGTTTGTAATATCAAAATAACAGCTTTTTACTGAATGCATATGAAAATATAAACGGATTATATGGCACTCCTAACAAAAACAATTTTTATTTTTGTGTCTCTGACTGTTTCTTCCGGCTAATCTCTAAAACGGCTGAACCGATTTTGATGGGAGTTTTTACTGACAGATAGCTGATGTTATAAGGAGTAACTTGGGCTACTTTTATTTTAGAATCAGAATAAGGGGACCGTGAAAAAAATTAAAACTGAAATCGGTAACAAGATCCGATTCAAAAAGGGAAGTAATTTTTTTTTTATAATTGTAGCTATTGCCCAGAATCTTCGTTTGCGTAACAAACGAAGGTTCTGGGCAATATCTACTTATAAACTTCGTTTCATAAACACTAAAAAAGCCTTGAGTGTGTTTATTAAGAAAAACATCAATACCAAGTTCTAGGTACTTTGATTAGAACGTTAAAGAAAAGGAGACGCAGATTGTTTGCATCCTGTGCCTATTTATTTAGCAAGAAACACGATATAGTTTCACAAACCTACAGAAGCCATTATAAGTCACGTGACATATTTATAGAATACTCCAATGTTACTACTATATTATTTTTTTCAAAAAAGGTTTTTTATTTTTCCATTTTTTGTTGTAATATCCTATACAAATATTTGCTATGCATTTATTTTACATTGTTTACAATACATTTCATGGTAATAATCTTATCCCCAATCAAAAGGAACTTAAAATACCTAACTGTCGAAATCTGGGTGTACTGTACATATCTGAATACCCCCGCAGAGCACACAGGCGTGATGTTATGTGATGATCTTGTGTAAACAATAAACGACAGATTTGCTGTTTATTATTGTAGAGTTCCGTTCCATATCTCCGAAGTCCATGATCAGATCATGACAACATTTCTATGGGACCAATTTGGGTATGGTGAGTATACTCTTTCAAACAAAAAAATAATTTTCCAAATCGCTTCAGGCGTCTTCGAGTAATCGGTGAACATATATAAAAAAAAGATTCCGACGAATTGACAACCTGTCCTCCTTTTTTGAAGTCAAAAAAGGTTTTGAGGTTAACAATATTAATTGTGACGCTAAAAACTTTATACAAGCTAAAAGCACATTCAAAATATGAGCCACCCTATCAATTTCAATTCTCCCTCCAAAATTTCCAAAATCGACTTAAACAAATCAACGGGAAGCATTATAAAATAATTGGACATAAAAGTTGTCCAATAAAAATGGAATTAATGCTAAATGAATAATAAAAAGTAAAGGAATAGGGCTATGAAAATTATATTAAGGCTATTATCGATATTCTTAGTCGAGATTTTATGCTTTGAGACCGATCAGCGGAATGTTGGCAGAGTGAAAACTGAACATTATTGGGCCAGTTGATTTTTTTTTATGCTAGAGAACCCAATACTTTTTGCAGTATGCTCACTAGTTCGGCAAAGAGAACGTTATACTAGTTTGTACAAAAAGTCTGAGCATCCGTATATGAAAAATAATATCAATATGAATGTTTTTTCAACAAGCAATGTATGCTGAAAAACGAATCATTTTGCTCATAAACATTAATCAATATTAATGTGCCATTGATTTTGTTATTATTATGGAAATGTGTTAATAGTGTGTTTGTGATAAATTGGTTTGTTAAAATTACTTAAAAGCTGAAATACAATAAAACATATTAACAATACAACACAAGCCGAAATAAGTTGAAAAGTGTTTGGCTATTATTTCGTGATCTATCATCTGCCTAGCCTTTTCCCAAATATGTTGAGGGGGGCTTCTAGTCTTAGCGGATGATGCAGCTGAATACCAGCATTTTACATGGAGCGACCGACTGCCTATCTGGCCTCCACAACACAGTACAAACTGGGTTACTAATGGGTTACAACCCAGTTACTAATGGGTTGTGAAGGCCAGATATTTTCGTGGTGGTCACCCATCCACGGACCAAACTAGGCTAGCGCGGCTTAACCTAAAGAGCGACCCGGGCAGCTGTTATTATTTAGCCACGAGCTCCTTATTGAGACTGATAACAAAAAATACCTTAGATAATCTAAACTCCTCTTATTTATGCAAGTTAACAACAAAACAAGCTTGTTTCATGTACAAACGCCAGCAATCAAAGTACCCGAAACTTTCAAAATTTCCCAATCAACCTTAAACCTAATACTTTAGCGATTAAGTTGAAAATCTATTAAAGAAATTTGACAGATTGTAGTAGCTTGATGTCTGTACTGACTACATAAACAAACACTAACAAATAAATAAACCAAACTACATTTTATCAAGATTCTCTCCACCATTCTCTGCGTTTTATAAACTGCAAGAGATTACCAAAAACGTTGAATTAAAGTACTGCAATAAACTCTGACGAAGAACAGACTGGATTTCATTCTGTTAACTTGGCCGAATGTAACGAACAATGGAAACCAATTACTTTGGCTTCAATTGACAGCAATTAATGAACTTTGTTATTATAATTAAGTCTAGATTTGTACACCGGTTTTATTACGTCAACTTAATTATGTTTCATTCCGTTTATTTCAGCGTTTTCATCGGGTTTTGGATTTTATGATGATAATAATTTTTGAATTTAAAAGGTAGCTACCGCTCAACAGATATTGTCAGCAATTTTTGAAAATGTTATAGATAGAACAATGAAAATTTCGCTAAATATATAGAGTTACTGGTAATTAGTGACCGATACTTAAACACGTGATTGTAGTCATGATAACAAACAACTTTCCCGAAGAAACATTTTTGTATACACAGATTTTTATCACAATAAGACAACAGCTGTATGAAATTCGCAGCGCGTGCCTGTGACCTATCAGCTGTTAGCCAAAAATGTTTCTTTTGAAATCACTGCCCTTCTTACCAACCCACGCTTTTCCTTCGTGGATGATTATTGCCCACTTACTCGCACTGATAGATTTGCGTTCAGCAGTGGGAATATACTATCATAACATAACATCACGCCTGCAATCTCCAAAGGGTTAGGCAGAGGAGTACCTAATAGAACATAAACGTTTCGCCAGTTATGTTTAAGTCGAGCCTATTGTCATCAATCGGGCACAAATCCAGACTCCATAGCTGCTACTGAGAAATTCCTGCTGGAAAAACGCAATAACACTTTGCCTGAGCTGATAATCGAACCCAAGAGCTCGTGCTCCAGCAGTCGAACTTGCGACCTTGACGATTTTCAAAACTTGAGAAAAAACAGAATTCGAGTTATAGCACATAAAGTGACAGACATATAGAATGTGGAGTCAGAAGTCTGTTGTTACAGCCTGTTATATTAACTTAGTCAAAAATCTTGACTATCTCAAGAAAAGGATCAGGATAAACATCTAGGTCAAGGGCACCTGCCCAAAAAACGCATAATTTTCAAACCATTTTTTTTATTTTTACGTAATCAGTAGAAAGTATACAGGTAGATTTGCTGCTTGTCCGTCAGATATAATCTCTTAAGTCCTCTCCAAAGAGTCTCGGAAGGAATTAGGTTGCTCTTACTTTTCCGCCTCAATTTCGCTTTAGCTGCACGCTCAAGGCTGAGTTATGTTTTTTTTGTATAGAATATAGTAACTAAATATTTTCATTGTCATTTTTTGTCGAAAGTTCCTCCAAAATTAAGATCGTGATCACAGACGAAATTTTACCTTTATACTTATTATCATTTACCTAGCCTTTTCCTAGCTTTGTAATCTGCATCCAGTCTAAAAATGAGATACTAGCATTATATTTCGAGCGACAGCATATCACGTCTTCACAATCCAGTTCGTTAGACGCGATACTCGTGGGACTGGTTATCGTTTACACCCAAAAATATTAACCCGTATGGTCGAGTTCCTGAATCAAATAGCTTTTAGCGTTAAGGCCTTTGTTTTCTTATTACATAAATAATATTCTCTGTCAACAGTTCCACCAAATAAGATGGTGATCACAGATGACAAAGGAGACGTGAAGCAGGCCATCGTTGGACCCTACATTGAAGGAGATACCTTCACGTTGAAATGTGATGTCAGTGGGGGTAAGTCGATCTAGAAGTTTTTTGATAACCCAGTCTTTAATGTTTATGTGTCATTAATTCAATGTTTACCTCAATATTACAAATTATAAAATAAAAGGTAATTATTATAACTCCATTACATATCCTTCAAACACTCACGCTTTCAATGAGTAAGAAAGAAAAAATATTTATTTGTCGCAGGGACATGACGTGAATACAATCGTACGTACATGCGTGTGTACGTGCGTACGTAGTACGTATTTATTTTTCAGTTTTCCATAGTTGGAAGTTCTAAACAATATAATATCTCGTGAAAGCTGAGAGTGATAAAAAAATAAGTATCTTGATTTAGCACACGAGGTTGTCGACATGTGGGACGTGGACTCTGCAATCATTGTACCGATAGTCGTTACGGTTAATGGACTAATAGCAAAGAGCCTCGACCAACACCTTAGGAGGCTCTCATTGCGCGGCTGGGTCAAGGGCTTGATTCAGAAAGCAGTAATCCTAGACACGGCACGCATAGTGAGGCGGTTCCTCTCTCTGGAGCCCTGACCACCGGCAACCTGGACCCTGTTCCCGATGCCGGTGGGCTACTATTTTTTATATTTTTAAATGTTTTGTTTTTTAAAAATACATATTTAAAAATGTAATAAATAAGAAAGTTAATGAATAAAGGAAATGATCCTCCAAACTATTTTACCCATAATTATTTCAGCAGTTCCACAAAATTAAAAAAAAAAACCGTGCCTGATACTCAAAAATCCATTCTTTCTTCGCAGGTCGTCCCAGACCATGGGTGAAATGGTTCCGGGACGAGGTAGAAACAGACACGCCAGCGACCCCGCTCTCCGCGAATGGTGTCCGAGGGGTACTGCACGTTGGGCCACTAACGCGCGCGGATGTCAGGGCCGCATTTACGTGTAGAGCCTCCAACCATCCGCGGGCGCACCCTATTGAGACAACACTCACTTTGGATATGAATTGTAAGTATTAACATTATAGAGAGTACGTACTATAAATAATTGAATGAATGATTGCAAATCTTGACTTCATTTGGGCGCAATACTGTTTCTAATCTTTTTAATGTATAATGATTTGTTTTTTTTTTTTTTCAAAATTTAACATGTAATTTTTGATAATTATTAATAATTAAACTAAAACAAACAAATTACTACCTGAAACTTTAAGAAATATGAAACCGACTTAGTATTACATGTGGGGTTCGAAGTTAAAAGTTGTCGGAACGCTCTTTAGCCGTTGGACTATTGGGTTAAATAAAATTTTCTAGCGAAACCCCACAAACGTTATGGTATTGATATTTAAACAAAATAAATATGATAGAATACTTGTCACGCGGGCTGCATTTAATAATTTTGGTCTTAAAGGAGTTGTAGGTACCCCATAGATAGATCAGAACTTGACCCTCGAAATGATTGACGTTTCCCTATATTTATCTTCTCTTGCTTGTCAAGACTATACCCACTTGGTCCTTTCGTTCTTCCCAAGAAAACAAATGACATATTTCGTAAACGGGTTTGTCTACCTATCTCACGAAGAATGACAGGCGAGGTTATATAATACATTTATATCCAAGGAGGTTTTTTCCTATTTATTATAATACTCTTTCCTACTGACCAAGTCAACCGCACTTGACAGAAAGACTTACTTACTCACGAAATATTGCGTGATTACCCAAATGGTAAAGTCATATTATCAAGAAATAATTTCTTACGTTATAATAAGGGGTGCAAAGCACTTATCCGAGTCAATTCGGCTTTATTAGTTGAATGATCTAAAACTACTGACCACCATTTCAGCCGAAAGACGTCCACTGCTGGACATAGGCCTCCCCCAAAGGGGGGTTTTTAGCGATGCGAGCGAGGGGCGAGTTAGCGATCGTAGTACGGTTGTTACAATTTATTACACAGAGAACGCTGCTGCCCATTCTCTGGCAAGTCCCTTAGTCGCCTCTTACGACACCCACGGGAAGATATGGCATGGTGCATTGCATGCATTCTTGACGTCCGACACCATACAAACAACTACTATACATATTTATGTCTATCAAGCAGATCCTGACGATTCCATTTATGTTCGGGTCGGCTCAGAAAAATTCCGAACCGTGCGGCTTTTTCTCGACCACCAGACTGTGCCGAATAATGCGGCCCGAACACGTTTGAAGCGTTCCTAAAATAATAACTAATTTATTTGGAGTTCTTAACATTTTCTTTTGTGAATAATTTCATTTAGCCGTTTGACTTCCTACGCACTCTAAATTCTGAAGTAATTCTGAGCTAAAAAGAATAGTCTGATGACGGGTCGACGGCCTGAATTTAATTAATTTTCCAAAATAGAAAACATTATTAATAGACATAACGTTTAAAGGAGAGCTTTGCTATGTATATTTTAATAAATAAAATATTAAAATATTTGTGAAGTGGTAAGACTGCAACTAGATGTTGGCATCTAGTTGCAGTCTTACCGAGGGGTACCGTGTTACCCGAAACTGAACCGAAACTGGGTTTTGGAGGTCAGTCGCTCCACGTAGACTAGGTCGAGGCCCATATACAAGGTGTAAACGGACCCTCCACGAAGCCATCATCCAAATATACATCAAACTAAGTTACTCTACGCAAAAAGAATTGAACAAAAGTTGGAACTTTGACCTCCAATATCTCTGTAACTACAAGGTTCCCAGGTATGGGCCGGAACAAAAAAATTATCGCAATGACAAGGAGAACAAATGCCTTTCGACTTCCAACCCATTCGTTGGGAAAGGGCTTGGCAGATGATAATGACACTGTCATCGCGAGTCTAATCTTGATCCCGATTATTTATATGCAAAACCAAAGGGACCCTGTTATGGGCAATATTAAGCCGTCAACAAGTTAAAACGGTCAACGGCAAAGCTATAACTTGACAACTGTTGAGTTGACCTTCTGCTTACCCTTGTAAAAGGATTAAACCGTCATAGCAGGACCAGTAATTGCTCAATAGATTACAGAAATGACATGGCAACAAGATTAGAATAATAATAACGTCAAAATTTTAATAAAGGAAGTCATACTATTATCATAATGTAAGCCAAGTCAGAGGCCCATGGGCGGCATAAAAACTCTGACACCAGGTTAGGCACTAACCACACGATGAAGAAGAAGAATGTAAATAAAAAGCCAAGTCAGAGGCCCATGGGCGGCATAAAAACTCTGACACCAGGTTAGGCAACCACACGAAAATGAAAGATTATAATACGGGGTGGAAGGGACACCGACGCTAAAACGGTTACCACGTACTCAGTACATCATTCTGAGCCCCCACACATAGAAATTTTTCATCGGTTATTAAAAAAAAACATCTGTTTCCTACAAAAGTGCAATACCTACACGGTCAAAATGTATGGAACAGTTGATTTTTTTATTTGGATCTCTAAATTATAAACTTAATACGTGGTAACCGTTTTCGCGACGGTGTCCCTTCCACCGCGTATAATTTTACCCACTTAAACCTTTTTACAGTAGAAAAAATATACTCACTTTTTTAAAATTTGGTAAAAACCGATTCCACCAATTACACGTCTGTCCTCTAGATATAAGGAAAAGCAGGACTAGTAAGTGTGGCGACACGTTAAGGAGTTCTATATCCTTGAGTTGACGCTCCACTTAATAGTGAAAATTCAGTCACTTTTCAGCGCCTAGAAGCTCTACTAAAATCAACTTTCTTTACAGTTCCACCACTGACGGTCCACATTCTCGGGTCCAACCAGCCTTTATCAGCGAGCAGAAGATACGACCTCCTCTGTCAGAGCTCAGGGTCGAGACCCCCAGCCTCCATCACCTGGTGGAAGAATGGACATAGGATAAACAATGCTAAGGAAACGGTAAGAATACCCTTAAGTAAAAACCCCTAATCGTTTTCAAAAATTGAAATATCCGGTTTTATATAAAGCCCCATTTACACTGTTCAAATGTTTGGCGAAGTAGATAAGTACAGTGGATAAGGATAGTGTTGTAAACCGATCAGACAGTAGCACGTCAACAGTCACTGTTCAGGTTTTCACCACTTACTACTGTACTTGTAGTTGCTACTCGTCACTGTCCTTGCCCAATGTATATCGAGCTTCATAATTATCATTTTAGGCAAAAAAAGATACAATTCCTTTCACAATTATTTTACCTCTGACGGCAGCAACGCAAAGAAAGCCTTATTTCAACGTCTATATAGTTCACTGTTATTTTGACAGACTTGTCAGTGGCAACAACCCAATAAGAACCTTATAACGACGAGAATAACGATCACTGCGATATTGACAGCGATTTATAAATCAGAGGTCAAACCACTATGGGACTAGAGGGCCTAAACAACCGCCAATCGTTTTAAAGCGTTTTGAATTACTACGTCGACAATAGCTTGATTTTCGGTAGATTATGCAAAACTAATTCATTTTTGACTTTTTCGTCACCGTTGGCGCTCACTGTTACTTTGTACAGGCTCTCTGGACGCAATCGTTTTATGATTTTGGTAGGAAAGGCAGGCCGTATTATGTCAATGTTAACAAAACCAGTTTAAGCTAGGCCTCTTATTCAATGGAAACTCCTTCCATCTCAGCTCAAGGTCGATACCATTGTTACCACCGACGTAAGATCTTCTGTACAAATGAATCCCATTTAATAAACTTGGTAACTTCCACTTTAGTAATAACTAACATCAGTTTACTTGTATACAAACATCTTATAATTGACTAAGACTCAAGAACTTTAAAATTACTCCAATAACCTTCCTTTGTTTCTCAAACGTCCTCCTAAACTCCTCCGAAGTTGTAATCATAACATTAATTTAGTCTCTTCATAACCACAGGATACTACGGTCGAATAATGTTTCTTATTATTTAGATTATAATAATTTACGATCAAAAGAATATCCCATCAAATCGTGCGGTTATCGAGATTGACAAGAAACGAACTCAAAAACAGATAAGACAGACTACCTCATCAATTCCAAAACTTTTCGAGGGAAAAGCTAATTTTGCATAGAAATTTAATCAAAGTGGCCAATCTTATACGGCGTCAGTGTAGCAACTTGAAATAGGGGCACGTAAAAGTAATAAATGTAGATTGAATGGGACAGAGAATGCTTACGGCGTGCACAAATCGCTCGTAAGAGACCAACAGGGTTCCTGTTGTAAATGTCTGTACCAAGTGAAAGTTACGCTAAGTTACGTTGAGGCAAATTTGTCAGTTGCTCCTTCGGTGCCGTGATTTGTTGGGCCTTGAAAAAATTTGGCTCTGAGTAGATTTTTTTTTTGTATATTGCGTTTTTTTCTTGAAGGCGTAATGTTATCCGGTTTCTTAGTTTCTAAAGAACTTATTTTTTCTTTGGTCGAGTGGTCGCAAACGCGACTGCTGAGGACCTGGATTCGATTCCCGGGTCGGGCAAAGTTTTATTGGATTTTTCCACCAGGAATCTCTCAGTAGCAGAGTCTGGGTTAGTGCCCGGTTGATGGCAATAGGCTCTTCCCCTATTACATGGGACTTAAAACATAACTCGCGAAATGTGGGTAACAGGCATGATTTATGTTATGTTATTTTCTCTTTCATCGATTAGGTCAATGATCGTAAATAATTCTGTCATTTTTTATCAGAAATTTGCCATCTTGGACTCAATCATAGGATTAGTGTTAGCTCGTTCAAGGCGTTGACAATAAGTCAACTATGGTTTAGTTTAAAAAAAATATTACTCACTAAAATCAAGCTAAATACAATTTAAGTTTTTAAACCGTCATGATCACTAACATTATCATTAACTGTAGAAACGGGTAATTTACCATGTTTACGGTTTGGTTTATCCGTGATCATGGTGCTGGCAACAGCGCCGAAATATCGAGAACTAAACCAAACAGTAAACATGGTCAATATCTTGTTCCTAGAGTTAATAATTATGTATAATTTCCTTATTTTTTTCTTTTTCACTTCATGTAATTCGATTATTAAGTCAATACGGGGTGTAAACAGACCCTTCACCAAGCCGTCAACCAAGCATTCTGTACATCAAACTAAGTAACTTTACGCAAAAATTTTTGCTGGGAAACGACTTTTTTTTTTTGGGGTCAAAAATCACATTTTAGGGTAAAACCCAATATAATGCGCTCAAAACTTATTGCTGATGGATGCTTTGAATAGTAAACGGACCATGGAGGTAATTGGAGTAAAGTTAGACACTTAAAAAGTAGTATTTTAAAAAAAACTTGTGAAAAAATTGGAACTTTGACCCCCAATATCTCCGAAACTAGAAGGTTCCCAGGTATGGTCCAGAACAAAAAAATGATCACAATGACGAGGAGAACAAGTGCCTTTCGGCTTCTTTAAGGGTCTTTTTACACCCTTTATTATGTTTCCGGGCTCAATTAAATCAGTAATCAGTAAACTTTGTAAAACACAAGCGATGCCTTTAAAAGTGTATTTAATTAAAATTTAACAGATTCCACGAAATTGCTCCCAATTTTGGATACACGAAACTTGCTTATAAAAGAGATATTCATTGATGTCCTCTAATTTCCTTTTTTGGTCTGTTTTATTTTCAAATTCTCGCATCGACTTTGTGGCCGAACAGAAAATTAATGGCGGCAAAAATTCTCAGAAATGAACCGACATTCTGCTCAAAAATAGAAACTCATAACAAGACGCTTTGAACATCATATCTGATTCCATTTATGATCAGAACCGTCCACAGAAAAATATAAACGGATATTAGCACATCCCGTTTCAGACTATAAATTCTTGTAACAGACAATTTTTCATAGGAAACTTTTTCAGCGGAATTCCCCAATCTCTAACGAACCTAACATATGGCTCGCTTTAACAAAAAATCCTTTGAAGTTACATTTTACTCTGGTTTCCCTTTACGCGTCATGTGCTACGCTGCTGTCCAATCAGTCATCGAAGCTGAAAATAGAGACATAGACATTGAGTTTAATATATTTTTTATGAATTAAACTGTTTTAGTTGAAACTAACTTACTGATTTTTTATTACTAAATCTACTCTACCTTGTGAGGAGCTCGTGGCTTAATAATAACAGCCGCTTGGGTCGATCTTTAGGTTAAGCCGTGCTTGCCTAGGTTGATCTGTGGATGGGTGACCACTCATAACATACCGAGTTTCCTCCGTGCCTCGGAAAGCACGTTAGCCGTTTGTCCCGGGTGTCATTTGTAGATCTTTGATAGTCGTTAGGTAGTCAATGGCCCAAAAAGTCTGATAACCAGTCTTACCAAGTGATATCGTATTACCCAGTACCAACTGGGTTGTGGAGGTCAGATAGGCAGTCGCTTCATGAAAAAAAACAGGTATTCAGCTGCATCCGGTTAGACTGGAAACCGACCCTTGATGATGACTCTACCTTGTGGCATACTGGCCATAATAACTTTTCCAATTTCAATTCGTTTTTCACGATTCATAAATAGAATAACTAATTAGTTTCATTCAATCAAAATGTTCAATCACTCATTGTAGTTGTATTCAATGCAGTAGCACATAAGACGTGTTATTTTAAGTAACTATTTTGATTGGTAAAGGGACTCTTACGACTAATAGGCTATTTGACAACATTGAAAAAAAAACAAAAATATTAAGTTCGTCAGTTAGATCACCAAAAAATGTTGCACATATATTTTTTCTTTTGTCACATAATCTAAAAATTACGACGATACAGCGCATCAAAGTTCAATAGAGGGGCTTGTGACGTCACTCGACAGTAGTAGACAGACAGTGGTTATTTTTAGTTTACATGACAAAAGAAAAAATACGTGTCCAATATTTTTTGATAATCTAACTGAGACGGACTAAATAGATTTTTTCAGTTAAATACCCTATTCTATGACTGGTGAAAATAATAGTGTCTTATAATCCTAAGTCTTTGGTATTTTTTGTTTCGACAAATGAAAAGTGCTTGTAACTGGCATACTTGAAATAAAAGCTTTAATTTTGGTAAGAGAAGACTGTTCAAAATTCCACTTCAAAGACCAAATATTGAAGATTTAAAATTCCATACAAACGAAGTCACAGTCCCTACTTTAATACAAACTCAAACCCAATATTTCTCTTTCACCAAACTCATCAGTACAATCGCGTAACTAAAATTAAATTCCGTACATCCACGCTTCCTTAGACAAAAGTGACGATCTAACTAGATTACATTGCCAAAGCCGAAATATCAGTTGGTACCAAGCGGCTTGATTACAACACAACGAAGGAACGTCAATCAAGGCACACAGTCACACACGCTATACAAACCAGTTTGATTGTCGTACGTAATTTAATTAAACCAGCCAACATGCCAACTAGAAATTAATATTAACAACATTTAATTAAAACCAATTCTGAATACGGATTCGAAGGGTAAGCCTTGTGATTGGTTGATTCGTTCAAGTTATCAATTTTGGCTTGTGCCTGGTGTTTTTGTGATTACAATTTATGCGTCTGGATTTTTGATTGAGGTCTTTGAACTTTGAACGTGAAGGTTTTGTTAAATGTTTAGCTTTTCTTCTTTTTTATTAGGGTTCTGTAGCCGAATGGCAAAGAACGGAACCCTTATAGATTCGTCATGTCTGTCTGTCCATCTGTATGTCACAGCCACTTTATTCCGCAACTATTAGGACTAGATAGTTGAAACTTGGTATGTAGATGTATTCTGTGAACCGCTTTACGATTTTTATACAAAAAAATAAAACATAAAAGATTAATACGAGCTCGGGGTCATACATTGCAAATGAAACTAAAAAAAAAAAAACCTTCAAACCTATACGTGCGGGGTGTGTAGGATAGGTGTTTAGGATATAGATAGGTCTTCAAAAATGACATGGAGATTTTTAAAACCATTTTTTCTCTAAGTCAATCGTTTGAAAGATAAACACTTCCAAAGTGGTGAAATGTGTGCCCCCCCCCCTCTAATTTCTAAAGCAAGCGTAGGAAAATTCTGAAAAATGTGGGATTGTAGAACGTAAACAAAAATTTCAACGAAAATTAGTTTGAATAAAATTTAATGTTTAGTTTTTGAGTTACGGGACTTTTCCATCAACTGCAGCAGTAACTTTGTTTTTCATTAACATTCTATGAAAAACTAATTTAGTTTTGCTGTTGAATGTAATATAATACAACATATGAATAAGCTTTCAAAATATTTTTATTATATAGTTTGGTGCTACAGAACCCTGTGTGCGTCTCAGTACGACTCGCACTTGGCCAGTTTTTATTTCTTCAGTCCAACAGATTCGGCATTCTCGCAGACTTTGTTGAAAACAAGTATTGTTTGCGAAATTCAAGTTTACAGAGATCTATATTTACCCAAGCTCATTCTTTCATGAAAAGTCTTTTGACTTTACACTTCAAACGACTTAAGGGTACCTGCTATTGTTTGAATCCAACCCAAATAAGTCACCCTTCCATTCGTGCCTCAAAATGTGACTAAAGGATTATAATATTAAGTAGATCGCGAGCAGCACTTCTTACTGATAAAATCTTACCACAAAGGACCAATCTACCTGTCAAACACAATGAATATAACCTTTAAAAGTCCCCAACATTAATCAGATGACCTATTCATTTCAAATTTTGATATAGAATTTCAAAATTATATTAATTGAAGCCAATTTAGATTATAAACGCGACTTCAAAGGATTTTGAGTGTAATTTCGAATCTGTTATATCGTGCCTGATTATTATCTTCCAGGAGTAACGTTTAATAGCTGGAAAGTTATTAGTAGATTGATTAAGGGTTCGTACTTCAAAGTTATTTTTAACTAATCGAAACAGGTAGGGTATATTTAAGTTGGGTAATAATTTATTTATGTCGAGGAAGGAAAGTTGGGCACGCGTCGAATTTAGATTGGTTTGTTTTGGGTTACCTGAATAGAGTAATTGTTTTACAACGCAAAGAGCAAAGTTATTTGAAAACGTTACATTATTTCTTAAGTTATCCTTGTGCAATGAATCCTTTTCTCTGAGGTAACAATATAAATTAATGCTTAATATGAGGCCAGCTTTTTAAAGTCATCGAGCTTAGAGATACAGTAAAAAAAAACTACAATTACACATTTATATCTAGTTTCAAGTCCAGTAGCACCATTAAACACTAAATGCAACACCATACCTATTTAATACATAATTGTATCACTCACCTTCAAATGCTTGTTAGAAAAAGAACGGTGTTTTAAATTTATTTAGCGTTAAACGCACTGAGTTGGGGTGCAAGTGGCCCTTTGTATTATATTGTACTAGCTTTTGACCGCGGCTTCGCTCGCGTTAATTTAGAATTTGACTATCAATTCGGGTTGTACTCTGCTTGTAATAATATAATTCAATCATGATTCGAAAGACACGTGGCGCCATCTATTATAATAAGAACGTTACTGTTGTTTTCCTTGGGAACATTATTTATTTTCGGGTTGAAAGGTACCTTATGTCCGTTTCTGTCCACCTGACAACGTATATGCAAAATTTCAAGATGATCGGTTGAGTGGTTTAGGCGTGAAAAGGTAACAAACAAACTACAAACTTACTTTCTCATTTATAATATTAATAAGGATAAGGATATCGGACTTGTGACTGTAAGCCCACGTCACAAGCATGTATTACCCTCAAACCTGCACACATGGTTTCCAAAAGTAAACTTTAGTTATTCATAGACTTTCAGAAACTCGAAATTAATCGTTTTATCTTTCACAGCTCTCAACAGATGGCAACACGACCACGTCAACAGTCTCTCTACAGTTGACCAAGTCGGATGCTGGAGTAAAGCTAGCATGCAGAGCGTCCAACCCGCAGATGGCTTTGGTACCTGCCCTAGAAGATGACTGGACTTTAGATATACAGTGTAAGTAAACTTTTAACTAGAACACCTAGATTAGGTTTTCCAATAAACAAGTTATATCATTGTGATGATAAGACGTCGAGAACCTCGTGAAAGCCAGAAAGATTATCAAATCAAGTTTGTGTGTTATTTTGGCTTGGCAAGAGCCTCGACCAATACCAATCGCAGCTGGATCAAGGGCTTGATGCAGAAAGAGTTATTCCTGGACACGGCTAGTATTGTTAGGAGGTTCCTTTCTCTGAAGCCCTGACCACCGGTAGCTTGGACTCTGTTCCCGATACCGGTGGGCTACATTTTTTTTTTTAATATTTTTAAATTGTTTTTTTATTCTTTTATTATACTTATGTATTATATTTAAAATGTAAGAAAGTAAAGAAACAAATAAAGAAAATAATAAGACGTCGAATACATTTAGGGGGAAATCATATTTACACGCACAGATCAGCATTTTCTTGCATTTTTTCCCTTTCTGTCTTAGAATTGCAACTCACTGAAGTGAGAGGTCCAATCGCACGTTAAAGTGCTTCCGATGCGAATGAATGCGGATGCTTGCGACCGGACTTCTCGCTCCACCAAATGACGCCTTTACGTGACAGTATAAGATAGAGATACTCTAAAATGCTATTTGTGCGTATAAATGTGATTTCCCCCTTAAACTGATATTTTAAAATTACCAACCTATCTCACCGGTATCATTATTATTTCTGTGGCCGATACGAATGTGCTCCAATAAAATTCAGAGCATAATTTAAGGTTTAATTTTATCGCATTGCTCCATCACAAAATTGTAAGCTTTTCTAAACTTAAACATCTTAATCTTAAGTCTCCCATGAGGAAGTAAAAACGGTAAAGAAAAATTAAGCTTATCCGAAATTTCCCGAATTTTATTACGAACAAGCCTTGAAAGTTTACACAACTTTGTTTTTCTTGAATTCTAGATTTTATGGTCGAGAATGAAATTTTGCGAAAGTACAAAAACTTCTTGGTATTGAAGACTGAAATAACAGTCTACTTAGAATATTGTTAGTAGAAAACTTCGGAGGCTTGGTTAACGTTTATTAAATATGTAGGAATTGGGGTTTTTATATAGATAGGTGCTTGTTTTTCAGCGTAGGGAATAACACTCAAAAAGCTTATTCTAACATATTTTCTTTCAGATTACTCAGTTTACTTCAAACAGAGCATGTATGTAGGACTTAAAGCCAACACATGTGTAGGAGCAAAAATTAAAAACGTGGACAAGGCTAATGAGTATGAAAGAATGAAAATTTTAGGCTATGGTGTCTGTAACGTTATGATTATATTTTTTATTAATAAAATGGGAATAGAAGGATATGTAAGAAAATATAATTCCAAAGAAAGTTATGTAAGTTTATAAGTCTGTGTGATAATATTATGGTTTTGTGTAACGAGAAACATGTTGCTAGTAAGATGACATGTTCCTGGCAGCATACTTTTGTTCCATAATCATGGTAAACAATGTGGCGCAATTGTTGCTCCACATTGGTTCCAACGAATGCGGTTCTTTATGGCCTTTCAAATACTGCAAGTTTATAATGTATGAATATTATGTTAAATTAATCCATCTATTACTTCATACAGATGTCCCAGAAACGACAGTCCGGTTAGGAACCAACCTGGACCCCTCAAACATCAGAGAAGGCACTGATGTCTACTTCGACTGCATCATCAGAGCTCATCCTTACGTTTATAAAGTCGAGTGGAGACATAATGTAAGTATATTGTTTGATATTGTAATCTAAGAGTCACTGGTCTGGCAATATTTAGATAAATTAATATTTAAGTAAGGATTTATGCGATTTCACGCTAAGAAATGGGCATAACTGGTAATGTATGGAATAACATCGGGTGTCACTCAAATCATTTTTGTTGCTTTGCAGAATTTCGAACTTTCAGTTTTTACCCAACACAGAATGTATTAATGGTTTAGTTATGATAAATTTCAAAGTCAACAATTCATAGTTGATTTGCCTTATACAAAAATTTAACAGAGCAGAAACAATAAACAACTAAACAATTACAATAAAAAAGTATTCACAACATTTTCAATAGCCTACTTTAACAGTATTAAGAGTATAAACTCTTCGACGATGTCCCTCTACGAAGGGTCAAACTTATATTCAAGCCATGTATCTTATAGTGAAGAGACATAACGCTAAGTTTCAACCCCATGGGGCCCATGAAAGGGTTGAAACAGCGACTTAACTCCCAAACTAACTTTAGCTTTGCCATAACATCCTGTACAGATGCGAGCCTTGTGTTATGTACCATCCCTTTGCCTTTAGGCGTGAGAAAAGAAAACAACTTTCTTCGTGTACAAGAACGTTTGATCTTATTTTTTTTAATCCAAAACAGATATATTTTTATAAACTTAAATGTTATTCATGTAACCTAAAAGTGCAGTAAACACACTTGCTGACGCGACTAAATTGAAAAGCTCCGAGACGCGCTACGCCGTAGCCCATGCCATGCTACGGTGCTACGGCGTAGCACTTGCTGAGCTGAGACAAAGCTCGTACTATTTTACGAACAAGTCAATTCGTTTTCATTTAATTAAAAACTGTTGTATTCTAACTATTGTTATTCTTTATCTAAAAATAAGGCTTTAAGACCCCAAAATATGGTGAAAATAAGAAAAGTGTTTAAATTATTTTTCCTTCAACAGGGTAAGACACTTCTCCATAACGTGGGTCAAGGCGTCATCATCAGCAATCAGTCCCTAGTTCTTCAGGGAGTTGGCAGGAAGACAGCTGGCAACTACACTTGTGTGGGGTTCAACGCTGAAGGGGATGGGGAGAGCAAACCCTTCTCCTTGAATGTTTTGTGTAAGTTTACTCTGTTTTAAGGTTACTTAATTGTATAACAATAGAATATGTATGCAAAATATTCCTTATTGGAAAATTTTAATCTAAGCATAATCAGCCTTCATTACTCCTACTGCTGGGCACAGGCTTCTTCTCCGTGAAAAAGAGTGGGCCGTAATCTACTACGCGGGCCCAGAGCGGGTGGGTAGTTGGTTTCTTCACAGTGTTTGCCTTCACCGAGCTAATTACTAACTCTACTCTCAGATTTATTTATATTAAGTAACAATATTTCTTAATCGTGTGATTAGTGCCTAACCTGGTTCTGAGTTTGTATGCCGCTCATGAGCCTCTGACTTGGCTTAACACGCCATCAAGAAATATTTCTCAGATGTAAACCTAAAAAAAGCAAGATGCGCATGATAATAATACAATACGTGTGTAATTATCATGCGCAACTTGCACATGAATCTGAAAAATCAGAGTACTACGTGCCTTTGGTTCGAACTCGAGACCTATGACTTGGCAGTGCGACGGTCACACCACTAGGCTATCACTGCTCTAAATTAGGTGGTAGGTAACATTTAATTAAATTATATCGTTCATTAAGAAGCAAAATCAAATCATAAGTACTCGTTTGTTGAAAACCTAAAAATAAACAAAAAGAAATTGCTTGTCCAACTTACATACACAAAATATGTCTCCAGACTCAATCTCGCATTAGAATATTAACAGAGTGCTTGTTGAATTATTACTTCAACGACTTACTAGACAATAGACATACCTATATTATGCGTTGAAATGCCTCTATGGCCACTTGTCTGCTTAATGATGTCTCAAGTTCAATTTTGTAAGTGCAAGTATTTTGAAGAGGCACTTATGAATTCGTCAGTCTAGTGTCGCAAGAGCTCCTGTTAAGCATAGGTAATTCGCGGGCCTGTGGACGGTGACTAATGGGCTAGTTCGCCGTCCGTCCACGACAAGCCGTGTCGACGGCGCGTTCGTGTTCCACGCGCGCCTCAAAGAGATGTCAGCTAACAGGAAGGGGTCTGCAAGAGCCGATGCGGGGCTGCGGGATTCGAAAGAGATACTGCGTCCCTGGAACTCAAAGGGCAAAGAAGGAACATGGATGGGTTTTAGTCAGTACGAGTCTGACACTCCTTTCCACTCCAACCAGAGCGGGAGAACTCATTTGTTGATTTCCCAACAGAAAAAAAAAGCATAGGTAATTGGATTTCCAGGTCTGGCAAAGTGTTATTGTTTTTTTTTATCAGGAAATTTTCAGTAGCATTTCTGTCTCAGGATATATATCGGTGTAATAGTAACCCTCACAAAGCGAAACGCACTTGTTCACCCCGTTAGCGATTATTTTTTGCTCTGGTCCATACTTGGGAACCTTCTAGTTACGGAGATATTGGAGGTCAAAGTTAAGCTAACTTTTACACAAGTTTTTAATTGTATAACTTTACTTTAAATACCTCCACGACCACTTACTATTCAATGCATCGACTAGCACAATGTTTTGAGTCCAACCGTAAAACGTGACTGTTCAGCCCGAAAAAAAAAAGTCGTTTCCCAGCAATATTTTTTTGCGTAGAGTTACTTAGGTCCATTTACAACTCGCATAACCAGTTGATACCAATTAGCTTGCTTCCTACACGAGACTAAAACATATGACGGGTGTACTATTATACTATTACAGTACACCCATCACGTTTCCCATTTATTACAACCATTATAACATAGTATCTATAATCTCCCATTAAACCAGTGCCTGTCCAATCCTTTGGGGATTGCAGGCGTGATGTTATGTGTATTACATATTATAAATAGAGTGGTTGTTGAATTATTACTTCAACGGCTTTGTAGACGCATGCGTCGGAATGCCTCTGTGGCCACTTGTCAGCCTAATGATGTCTTAAGTTCATATTTGTGATTGCAAGAAGTTTCAAGTGGCAATTACATAATCTACAATTGATTACAATAGAGGAGCTCATGGCTTAATAATAACAGCCGCTCGGGTCTTTAGGTTGGTCTGTGGTTGAGTGACCACCCATTACATACCGAGTTTCCTCCGTGCCTCGGAAAGCATGTTAAGCAGTTGGACCCGGGTTTTATTTGAAGATCTTTGGCAGTCTTTAGGTAGTCAGTGGCCCAAAAAGTCTGACAACCAGTCTTACCAAGGGGTATCGTATTACTAGTACTAACTGGGTTGTTGAGGTCAGATAGGCAGTCGCTCCATGTAAATTACTGGTATTCAGCTGCATCCGGTTAGACTGGAAGCCGACCCCAATATAGCTGGGAAAAGGCTAGGCAGATGACAATTGATTACAATAGCTCATAATATCTTCACTTTTGAAAATATGGAAGTTCTATTTTTTTATGTATGTTATCATTTTTACCGTGTCGTGTGCAGACATTGCTGTTTGATATTTCCCTTGTATGTAATTAATATGCACGTCTTTCTACATCGTTCTCACATATATGTATTATCTCAACATAAACGATAACGAATGAAATGAATGTACCACCAAGATTTTGTAAAAATATTTTGATTGAAAAGAGTGTCCATGGAGTTTCTTGCCCATTCTTCTCCATAGAGATCTACGCTTTGGAATGGGCAACTACAGTACTTTCACAAGTTATTATGCCTTGTGTCTGGGACTGTAGCTTCGCCTTCTTTGTTTTTGTGACATTCTAAAGTGCCTGTTATGATCTTATTGAAATAAATGCTTTGAGTTTGAGTTTGACGGAACGGACGGACTTTGTTTTGTGTAAACACGAATTTCGTTTTACAATCAAACTGGTTTGTCAACAGATGCCCCAACTTGCCGGAGTTCTCAACAGAGAGTGCACGGCGTCGCCAAACAAGAGCGCGCTCACATCACCTGCCATGTGGACGCTAACCCACCCGAAGTTGTGGTGAGTATTACTTTGAGGATTATCATTACATGCATAAACTCACGCCTTTTTCCCATGGGGGTAGGCAGAAACCACAGACATTACATACTTCTTTTGCCTCTTTTACGTTGATATATCTAGTAATACACGCACGCCGGTTGTAAGAACTACGCACCTGACGTTTCTGATGAACCTGATTATCATTAAATTTACACCGTGACTTTTTAGTCGTCTTACGAAGTTGGTCCACTCAATGTACCCGACATAAAATAGCTCTAGGCGCAATTTTTTTTTTAAACATTTGCTGAAGCATACTAAAGTGTAAAACATACGACCAAAATGCATGCAACAGCTGTTTGCTTAATAACTGGCGTAATTTTTCAGTGCCCGATGAGTCTACAATTACGTTCTGAAATCCATGGTATAAGTTTGAGTCACGATATATCCTACACTGTTAATGATGGAAACACATTTACTGTTCTGCGAGTGAAAATACATGGAGTTGTTTAAACTAGATCATTTTTTAAGATCTGTGGAATGCAGTTGATAACTAGTTAGTCTTTTTCGAATCTGCTACGGCAACAGTGTTTGGATGTGGAGCTCTGTAATACAATTTTCTCTCTCATATACTGCCCTCTGTGTTCTGCCCATACAGTTAAAGTGACCTATGCGCTGTCATGGATGACGTCATAAAATTGCCGTATTTTTGGATGAACATAATATTTAAAAAAAAAGAATTTTAGCTTTAGTAGAAAAGACAATACTTGTCATAAAGAAAATAGTATGACCACTTTAAGTTTGCAGTTTTTAAAGGTGGCCCTGCTTGTTAAGAGAAAATGCATCAAATTTGTTGCCTGCACAAATAATTTGGTAGAAGTATACTGTTTGGTATATGAATCAATGTTTCATATATATAAGGTCGAGTAATCCAGCTAACACCACTGCAAGAAAGGTTATCAATTTAGTATTCCACCTTGCAATCTACATAATTTGGGAGGCGCTAGCTCAGTTCGTTTATGGTTTGTTAATTTAGTCAGAAATTATACAATACCCCCGTCTTTACATAAATATCTATAGGTTGAGGGTAAATTTGCCAATCAAGAGGGAATTACAATGTGGTTTTCCTTATAACCCTTCAACCCCCTCCCCTCTTGCGTCCTAAGACATTGACTCAATTATATAAATTCAATTGTGACGTTTCTTCCTTATCTTTATTATTTTCTGAGTAAAACTCCTGTGGTAGGAAGGAGGTTGACGTGATTTGAGATAAAAATACAAAAAAAAGGTAAAAGGCAAAAAAAGGTAACACCTTCTTCTTGTCGTATCGATATTACTTCCATATTACACAGTTTGGCCCCTGAAGGTGGCCACGTTTACTGATACTGTTAGCTTGCGTCATCCCACTGCTGGGCAAAGGCCCCTCCCCACAGCTTCCAGTTGTTTTGATCCAGGGCTAATGTAGCCACTGGTCGTTGGTTTTGTCCAGCTCGTCCTGCCATCTTCTACGAGGTCTGCCGCGACGCCTCGTGGCTGTGTCAGGGCTCCAGAAAGTGGTTATTTTGGCCCACAGCTCATTGGGCATGCGGCAGACGTGGCCAGTCTAGTCCCACTTCAGCTTAGCGGGCACGTTTACGGTGACAAAAAACATAAAGAGTAACAGTAAATTGTATAATTATCTGAAAAGTTGTACCTAAAGTTACTAAATTAAGAGTTTTGCAGTTGCAAACTATGTATATAACGAAAACCTTGGTATGGGTTGGTGATTAGATGGATACAATTATACAAACTAAAAAAGAATATATTTCTCGTTTTTATTTAGAAGAGGTGAAAAGCCTGTTGATGGCAATATGATCGCTCCCTATGACAAGGGACTTAAACATAACTGTTGAAATATGGGTGTAGTATTAGATACACCTCTGCCTAAACCTTCGGAGATTACAGGCGTGATGTTATGTAAGTGAAAAACCACTTTGTTCGAACTTGAAAACACTAAGAAAACTACAACTTGTAAGTCTTATTTTCAACTATAACAAAGTTAACAGTAACTTCTATAACCTCAAAGAGATTTCGCCTCTACTACTCTTTCTTCAAAAATTAACCAACCCGTCGAAAATAGCTAATTTTAAATAGACAACTCAGAAACTTTTAAGTGCAAAGTTGATGAAAATAAACAGAGTTTCAAGCTCTGACTAAAAGCAACCATGAATAAGTAATTTGACCTCTTTATTAGATGTTGTTGGTGTAGTGGTCGTTAAGGCTACTGCTGATCATGAAGTACTGGGTTCAATTCCTAGGTGGTAAAGTGTTATTGGGTTTTTTTAGTAGCAACCATGAGCCTTGATTTGTGCCCGGTTGATGGCATTATGCTCGCCCCCTATTAAATGGAACTGGCGAAATGTGGGTGTAGGTACTAATGGGTACTGAAGGTACACCTCTGCCTAACCCTTTTGGGATTACAGGCGTGATGTTATGTTATGTTTTCTGATTGTTATCCAAAAATTTGTTCCTTTCGTGCTAGTAAACTGGTTGAAATCGATTATTCCTTAGTAATTATTTTGTCTGCCAAACAAAATGGAGTCTACTCTTTGTAGATTATATTTTCTAAGTTCTAGTAAGGATTTATATAACAAGAACATGTAAAATCTTATATAAAAATCTATTTTATGTAAAAGTAAAGGTAGTTGGATATTGATCATTTTAGATCTTGCTTCTGTTATAAATACGAAAATTTGTGAGGATGGATGGATGGATGTTGGTTACTCTTTCACGCAAAAACTTCTGAACGGATTTTGATGAAATTTGGCACACAGATAGTATATAACCTGGATTAACACATACAATGCTTTTTGTCCCGGTCGTACAATTACCGAACTCTGTTTCTATGGTCTGTATCTTACCCATAAATATGCCCACACCTTTCTGGCAACAGAAAAAATTTAATTGGCTATATGGCTTTTACAGACAAGTGACATATTGTCATCAAAACTGTAATTGAATATTCTAAGTATTATTACCCTCCTCTAACCACCCCCTTCTGCCGCAGTTCCGCTGGACCTTCAACAACACAGCGAACAGCAATGAGGTCAGCGACACGTATGTCTCCCGCGCCGGTACCAGTTCCACCGTCACCTATACTCCTCACACGGAGATGGACTACGGCACACTTCTCTGCTGGGCCCACAACAGGATCGGGAAGCAAAGGGTGCCGTGTGTCTATCATATCATTGCAGCTGGTAAGTTTTTGTTGTGGTCTACATTTGTTTCAACATCAGTCATTTAGATTGAAACCATGAACTTGGGAGCTTAGCTCTGCAAGAAGCCAATCTCTAACTTACTCATGCACCAAGCATCAGTGTTGTCATGGCATTAGTGAACTGTACCTTGATTCAAACACTGTTTTAAGAGCGTTAACGACTTACGGCATTTCATACAAACTTTCAGAGCCCTTTTTTCGAAATGACTAAACCGATTTTAATGAAACTTCATACGCATAAGCAGGATACATACGTACGTATACGTACGTTATGTATAACATACGTTTGTATGCCGTGAGTTGTCGCGGTTTATAACTAAACTTACACTGTCGCTTACGGATACCTTCCGTACCCGCATTCTCCAGTCATCCCGCGAGATCATGGCGCTTGCAACAGCGTCGAAATATCGGGAGCTCAGAATAATTGAAAATCACGGGTGAAATCCCGTAAGTGACAGTGCAAGTGTATACCTTGATTGGCTGGGAGCGTGTCTTCTGTAACGCAGGCGTAGCACTAAGTTGGTAGTTAGCGAAGTCATTAACATCTGCCTAGCCTTTTCCCAATTATGTTGGGGTCGGCTTCCAGTCTAACTAGATGCAGCTGAATACCAGTAGGTATTTTGCATGGAGCGACTGCCGCACTAAGCGAAGTATGCCTTCGATATTTGCAATTCACAAACGATGGTACAGACATAATATTTTAAGTACAGCAATAATATTATATTTTTCATATAATTTTAATCTGCAAAATATGTAAGTATGTAGGTATACGCAACAAAAAATCTAAGTACATAACCACAGCAGTAAGACGTGAGTTGAGTCAAAAACTTGCTAAATATTAGAAATTTCTGCGGAACACGCTTTGTATAATAATTTAATTAATCTCAAAGCTCCAAAAAGGTTAATTCATAACGTTGCTAGCTAATATTCAAAGAAACGACTTTATACAAATTATTATCTACCACTACATAGTTTATGTAATACCTTTCCAAAATATGTATTTATATATGTTATCCTACAAATGCCTCATCTTGCCTGGGGGCGGCTCAAAATTCTCTCTGAAGGCTTTACAAGTTCTGATAGATGTACTTGTGGGTGTGTTTCACTAAAACAAACCTAATTTTAAATGGAAAACATTATAATATTTCTGTCTTGTTATGTCTCGGCAGACTTTTAACATGATATATCTTTTTCAATGTAAGGTTTTTGAAGTCTGGGACATACATTGGGGATAGATCATTATAAACCAAATATTTGTAACGAATTATCGACTGGAGGCTTTGTTTTTTTTTACATTTGTGAGCCTTAGGATATTATTTATCAGTGTGACCTATTTATTTAAAATGATTAAGTTAGGCTATTGTAACTACAGTTTCGTAAGAAACTGTTTAAAGCCGCGTTGACACGATTAGAGTATACTCGGGCCGAGTGGACTCGGATACCTACTCGGACGCAACTCGTATTGTGGCAACCCATATTCCGAGCGCACTCGGATGGGTTGGTATGAGTTGCCACAATACGAGTTGCGTCCGAGTAGGTATCCGAGTCTTCTCGCTTAAGAGTTTTGAGGATCTGCTACAGTAGCCTGCAAATCAGAGTAGCTTGATCCGGAGTCTCAGTAGTTTAGCTTCTTTGACATTTCTACACGTCTAAGGTACGTATTATGCACAAGGCTTCCACTACAATATTTGGTATATTTAGGTCTAAAGGTCTGTTGTCAAAAATAGTGGCATTACAATAAAATATTCAAAATAAAAAGCACTGAAGAGTCACTTATATCCCTACAGTTGATAATCTTTTAACAAAATATTCCAAGAAAGATACAGGAAGATACAAATATATGCGCATGGTTTCACCTCCAGTATTTTCTTCGAACATATAAACGTCCTACATTTTGTTTATTCCCGTTCCATATTTCATAGAATAAGCTTAGTAAAACGATACCCCATGACAGATATAGGAAGAGATTAAGTAGTCTATTTTTACTTCATTGTAACTGAAATCATGAATACGAGGGCTGAAAAAAATAAAGGAAAAAAAAACGTCCATTGGATTGATTCTCAAAATTTCTTACAAAATCGGGATAAATAATAATATTCTATCAGGACACAGGAAGAGAAAAAGGTACTTACCTGAAGTAGATTTACCGTAACAATGTCGAAACCAACGCTAAGTTATTCTTTCATTTCCAAAATCAACACCGACGCAACGACGTCTAAAGATTAATTTGTGAAGCTTCAACTTAATTATCCTTACTTGAGATCTAAGTTGAGTTTTAGGGGCCTATTTTAATTATAAAATATCACTGTGGGCTTTCACATTGCCGTTTTCAAAATTTTAAGGTCATTTTATCAAAATGTTTCATAAATGTTCAAGGTCACTTTCAAAAGTTCAAGGTCGATTTATAAAAGTGTTTCAAAAATGTTCGAGGTTACTTTCTAAAGTATAAGGTCATTTTATCAAAGTCTTTCATAAATGTTCAAGGTCACTTTCAAAAGTTCAAGGTCGATTTATCAAAGTCTTTCATAAATGTCCAAGATCACTTTCAAAAGTTTAAGGGTATTTTCTTAATGTGTGTTATTTGCCGTAGGGCGACCTGACCAAGTTCACAATTGCACGGTGGTAAATGCGTCACTAACATCGTTCGGAGTTCGGTGTTCAGAAGGCTTCAACGGTGGCATGCCCCAGTCTTTTCTGCTAGAAGTACGAGAAATTGTCACTCAGGTAAGAATCATTCGATTACCAAAATATTTTGAAACCGTTTACGTTTATCAGTAAAATTGCGTTTATTAGCATCAGCTGTTTTTACTGTTGTGACCTCTCGTTGCTTTTTTGCATAATGACGATCATTTTAAACTAATCTACTAATAGTACAGGTGCCACAATATTAATATAATACTAGGCAAGTACACTAAATATTATCAACGGGTAGGTTCTGCAATTTATAATCTTTATGCAATCCAAATTGAATTGGGTGGGTCACTAAAGCTGCATTAATAACGACCGTTGGGCAAAAATCTTCATGCAATGGGTGCCTAGGGATGGATGTCGCCACCAATGACCGCCCAGAAAGAGGTGGCGAAATGACCTGGACGCGAACTGCGCTAGCTGGTTCGAGGTGGCGCACAAAAAGATTACCTGAAAAGATATGGGGGAGGCCTTTGCCTAGCAGTGGGACATTAAAGGCTAATAAAAAATGCAATGCGGGTATGAGGGACACAGTTGCGGTTTCTATCTATCTACTGTTTAAAACTGCCCTGAAAGTGACCACTCCTCAAAATAACTTCTATACACCTATTCAAAAACTCATAAAGACTTCAAATCATTTTCCCTGAAACAGGAGATCGTAGCCAACGTATCAAGTGCCGTGCCCCGCTTCACCGCGGTCGGTCTAGCACCAGGCCGGACGTATGCGGCTGCTGTCTTGGCGTACAATGCTAAGGGTAGGGGAGACCCTTATCCTTTGAGAGCCAGCACATTGAGGCCACCGGAGAAGCACCATGTTCATGATAAGAGTTTAGGTAAGTGGAACCGGAGAAGTCCAATTCAAAAGCATAATTAATTTATATTCTATTGTGGTCTAAACGGCTGGACATAGTCCCCGTGAAATGTATGATTTCAACGTGATTTGTATGTTATAATTGGTGGTAAATAAATAAATAAATAATAATAAATAACTCTGTCTGAGAACTTAATTCTTCTGATTGTACGTACACACACAGACTTTAAAAAAATAAATAAAACTTATTTATTCACAAAAACAATATATTAATTATAATAAAGTGTTCTTGCAAAATACAAAAACCAACTTGGGCTTTGATTGGCCCAAGTTGGACGCATGTCTTTTGGGGGGGGGGAGTAACCACTTAGTGGAGCTGTGTGTACTTAAGATTTTTTGAGGACAATTTTATGTCAAATGCCGGACATTATTAATTAGAATTGGGCAAAATAAAAGCAAAATAATAGAAATATTTCACAAAGAACACTAAAATATTTTTCTATCGAACTAATAAAGCTAACAATCACACGAAATACTAAAAACTAACACTAACCCACTCTTCAACAGATTTACCACGAACAGCCTTTCAAATGACGGGGCCGATGTCAGTAGCCGTCGGCGGCGGCATCATTCTCATGGTGGTCCTCATTCTGTTCCTCATCGGAGTGCGGCAGCGCTGCGCCAAGCGCAAGCCTCGCTCCGCGCCGCCTGTGTCCTCGCAGCCCGCCAGCCCCGACAAGCTGCGGGAGAAGGAGGACAGCGAGAGTGATGACAGGAACCCCGATATTATACCCTCGGATACTGATCAGATGCAGGTGAGTTATATTATATTTTTGATTATTAATTGTTATTATTATGTAAACAAGTCGATATTTTACACATGAGTCTACTTAAATTATGGATAAAAGTTATAACATGATACTGCGATTTAATAAAATAACACAATTTCATTATGTGATACTCGTAGATACGCCATTAAAATGTCAGAACACGTATTTTAGATGCCTTTGACTTTACCATGCTTTTTCAATGATTGCCGTTTGTCTTGAAGAAATAAAAGCATTATACACAATGTTAAATGAAGATGATGGTTAATTCTGCCCTTTAAAGACCAATACGGATGAATTTAGACTAATTGGCGAAATACTTTATCCGTGTTGCAGAAGGCTCCCAAATAGACTTTCTCACCAGTAACAGTACTTATAAATTTACTGTAAGCATATTGTAACCAGTACCTTGTCTCTTCAAACCATCTCCTCCCCCGCAGATGGACTACTACCGGCAGCAGCAGGTGTCCACGATATCCCCGCCGCTGGGGTCGCGCGGCGCGCGCGGCTCGGTGGCGGGCGTGCGCGGGCTGCCCGCCTACTGCGCGCTGCGCACGGCGCCGCCGCCCAGCCACGCCGGGCACGACCAGCAGCAGGTGAGTAACGCTTCTTTACGTGAAGTTACGATCTTTTGACAGTTATTTTACTTAAATCACAGTCATGCCACTGTCTCTAAATAAAAAGTTGCTGTTGAATTACTGTTGTCAGAAGTAAAATAACTGTGAAAATACTGTAGGCCCAATTTCAAACAAAGCAGAGACGAGCGGAGCGGTGCAGATATGCAAACATCAACTTCATAAGCACAGGACATACGAGACACGCGAACTGTTTTTTTTTATTTCAACCAATGTGATTGGTCAGTTCCCATGCGTCTTCTCTCCGTTCCACTTGTCTCTACTTTCGTGGAAACCAGGCCTTATTGTAGTGAATCCCACTCCATGTATTTACATTTTAGTGGATTCTTGTAATCTATCTTAAGATCTACCTGACGTGACGAGAATAGAATAGAATGATGTCATTAAAAACTTTTGCCTTGGATACGAAACTATCCATGGGTTAAGACTTTTGTCTTTGGATAGTTTAGTATCCACGTATCCAGACGTTGGAACATTATGTTTAAATAATGTAGAACTTTCTGTAGAACTATTTTATCATTATTATGTAATTTTTCAACCCACAAACAAATGCATGAACCACAAAACTAACAATAAAACTGTACAAGCTAAACTCTCTCCAGCAGATCGAAGAAGGATATTCTTATGGTGTTCTGTTCGTCCAGAACCCGTCATCGGGCATTCCGCCGCCCGCGCGGTTCGCGTCGGGCTCGTGCACGCTCCCGCGGGGCTCGTCGCTGGGCCCCGCGGCCATCCCGCTGCAGCACCTGCGCACGCTGCCGCGGCCGGCGGGGCCCGCGCCGGGGCCCGCGCCCGGGCCCGGGGCCCCGCCCGCGGGCCCCCGCCTGCCGCCTCGCGACACTCCGCTCTGACAGACCACGCAGCTATAGGACATGTAAATACGACTGTGTTATTCAAGTGCTCAAAACTTTTTTTAAATCGAGTGATTAGTGTTTTTGTTGTTGATATCAAGTACTTGCTGTAGTGCTGTTGAAAGTTTTGAACCAGGATATTTTAGTAAAAAGTCTGATAATAATTAAAGCCTAACTCTCATTATCAAGAGTCATATCGACGAAAATAGAAAACAGTAAGCGACACCTAAATATTATTGCACTGTTTAAATCTCAACTCTATCTCTGAAAATCGAAAAATGACGTTTGTTTAGACAATTATTTATCGAGCCGTATATATCCTAATTTGATATTCGTCTTAAGCATCATATTAAATTATAAATGGGTGGTCCAACTGAGTTTTTCTCGGCATAAAACCAAGTAGGTAATAATGTTCACTGCAATGACTTCATGAACTGAAATTAAAACAGGAACTAAAAGATGACGCGACGAAGAAAACTCTTTATTACGACACTCAACTGAAGTTCTAGCTAAGTGCTGGACATTGGAGTTTTTCTTACTTTTCAATGTTCAAACTTATTATTTGTTTGAAGATTCCTTGAAAAATCGCGTTCGTTGAAAATTATGAGAAGCTGAAAAATATATAGGGTGGAAGGGACATGACATGATTCTAAACACACTAGCATTGTCATTTTTTTGTCAGTAATTGAAAAAAAACAGCTGTTCCATGAATTTTGACCGTGTAAGTATTGCACCTTTATATGGAAAAGAAGATTAAAAAAAAATAGTTTTTATTTAAATAGTCGACATAATAAACGAACAGTATACATCAGAACAATTAAATAAACTAGAATAACTAAACTAAACTAACAACAAACTATAAAAGGACATCAAAAAACTCTTCCTCAACGCTGGTAGCTGGTAATGTGCCCAAGAGCCTGTTCCATCCATTGACTAAAATAACAACACCCGTCAGTTCATGAGACTTTGACAGCTTTGAGCTACTCCGGTAAAACTAGCTGACACACTGCCAAAACTAGTTTAGATTGTGATGTGGACATGTCTGATTGGCCAACACTGGGGCTATCTGAATGGTTCGGACAACTCTCTGTACAGACAGAACTTGAAAAACGTAATTTTTCATTCACACATTTGCAGTTATTTCTATTTTATTTTACATAATGTCACATGTTTTTATGGCCAGTTGTTTCTGATCAGACGCTAGATGCTCAATTTCAATGGAGATGAGAACTGTGAAACTAATGGCGCAAGCACAGCTTCTTCCAAGCATCGTCATTAGTTGAAAATCTGGTTATGTCATTTTATATTTCAAAATAGCTTGACATCATTGGTCAGATTGAGACCTAGCTACGGTCGCGCCAACTACAATTGGCTTTTAACGGTGTTCCCCATTGCAGGAGAACCGACAAGAAACAAGCATTAACAACTTATTAAGTTGTAAGTCGAGTGGCCGTTTACTTGCAGCAAGTCACAACATTTTAGCTAATGTAAAATACTTGCACTCTACTAAATACTAGAACGAATTTGTTTTAATACAAAATGCATGCAGCGCTTTAAGCACGTACTTGATATTATTGTTAGTCGAATTCCGATTAGGTAGGATAAAATAATTGAAAATTCTGTTACGATTCGTTTGTAAATCAATAAAATTGTAAATATAACACATATTAACTCTAGTTATAATAAAATACATTCAAAAACAATATTTATACTCAAACATGTTAAACAAACAGTGTAAATCGGATTGTACGTTGTTTTAAAAGTTTTCATTTTCCGTTTATAAATGGTTGTGAAAATAAACAAGCCACGTTTGTAAACTAGTTTATATGAATATCAATATAATGTAATCTGTGGGCGATCAGAATTCGATGAATTTCATCTGTAGTTACTAGCACCAGCGCTTTCTGTTTCAGTTTTATAAAAAATAAACTAACTAATTAGTGGAAGTATATAGTTTTATTTGCTCTTTGCAAAGCTATTATTCAGCTTACTTTCAAGCTACTTGCGTAATGGAAACAAATGAAAAATTAACTCTCTTGAATTTACAACATTAGTCTTGTCATACGTATCACTTGTAAGCCAGCTACTTGCATATTTAAAACGCGACTTAGACTTCGGAGGGAAAGTACCAGCCTATCCCGCGAAATTCAAATTTTAGGTTTTTTTGTAATTTCTTATGACTCGCGACCGTAAAAAATATGGCATTAATGATTATAATTATGTAAATACATGAGGATTACGGCCGTGTAATCATATTTTAATCAACATACGACCTAACACTGCCCTGTTAATTGCAAAAAAACGTACGAAAATTTGAATTTGGCGCGCCACCCTGTCTCTTCTACTTTAAAGGGAAATTTAAATGTCAACCGAAGCTTAATACACGTTTTTTTCAGTAAGGTACAACTTAACGAGGTATCATCAAATTTTGATCACTAACAGAAAATACCATTTAAAGTTTGGAATTAAAAATGTGTTGACGATTGGACTAATATTTCCTACTGTACTATAGTTAGTATGAAACTGATATTCTAGTTATTAAACATAATCACTAAAATGTGATAAAAGAACCCCTTATTCCTGAATAATATTCGGTAAAAACGCTCTTGAAATCTATTGAAAAAATCTCTTATTAAAATTTCGAAGTCAGGTAAAGATTTCGTGAGCATTTTCCACATTTTTATGAATAAGGGGTGGGCCTCTATTCTTTTGTTCTTTGTAGTGTTTGCTGAAACGGGTCACATATTCACGGATTTTAATAAACTCTGAAAATTCAAATCATTTTTGATTTTGCAAACGTTTTGTTTGCTGTGCACTTATATACGTACAGACAGATTGAAAATGATAAGTGTAGAGTAAGCAATATTCGAAAGAGAATTTTACGAGCGCACGCGATTTTTAACATAAAATATTTTTGAACGAATAATGTATGTTATTAAATGTTTGGTTAGTAAATTTTTAAGATTATGACCAAATTTATTTGGAAATTCATCTTTGAGTTTTGCTTTTCCTTCAATGTTCATTATTTTTGGGAATGATTTCCAATGAGATGTAAGATTTATGTTTTTTGTACATTACTAGCACTTTGCCCGCGACTTCGTCCGCGTAATAAGATTTTCCATACAAACAAAATTCCCCCTTTTCACCCCCTTAAAGGTTAAATTTCCAAAAACCCCTTCTTAGTGCTCCCCTACATTATATAGGAAGCCGTGTATAAAATTTCACATTCCTAGCCCCAGTAGTTTCGGCTGTACGTTGATATGTCAGTCAGTCAGTTCTCCTTTTATATATATAGATTTGTATAAGTACTATTTGTTAGTGGTTTTTTTGTGGCAAATATTTTTTTCTATCGGCAGTATTTTATGTTAACTTATTTTAATAAATGCAATCGAAAGCTATAAAAGATAGTTCCAGTTAGTTTTAAGATTAATGCTCTAAAATTCGTGAGTGAGAGCTGTAAACATACAGATTGGTGTATCAATAAAATCCGTAGCCGCCATTTACCTACCTTGATTAAAACTTAAATAACACTAGGTGCTAGTGTTTTAATAGTTACAGTTATAAAAAGATTGTCTGCGCTTTTAATCAGAAAAGTTTTAACATCAAAATTTTATCCAATTTCGTGGACTGTCATAAAAGCATTACTTTTTTTTAACTTATGTGTTTTAGTATTTTTTTAGTATCTACTTAAAACTTATTTTAATTAAGTTGAAAAATTAATGAGTACAAAATTTTAAAGGCTACCACAGACGCCTTTCGTATAATCATAATGACAGACTGCAGCACTACGATTGGTTTCTATGTAACTTCATGCCAAGAGGCTCATTGACTACGACTCCCTTTTCAAAGCCAAGATTCAAAGCCTTGAACATAGCCGCAAAGTTGCCTACCAACCAGTTTTTTTGTGAGCCTTGGAATTACACAATCTGATTCCTCCATCCCCATTCTATCATCGGACGAGCAGAGATACGGCGAACCGTCACCGATATATGGTTGAAGTTCCACAAACCCGAACAAAGCGCTATGTTTCCACATTTATTGTGCGAACCGCCAGTCTGTAGAATTCACTGCCGACTTCTTTGTTTCACGATCATTATAAATCTAGATCTCTTCAAAGTTCGAGTGAATCGGTTTCTTCTAGGCAAGCGTGCTCTACCCTAGGCCGTGTCATCGCTTCACATCAGGCGAGTTGCGGCTAAACGCGAGTCTTTTTAGTATTAAAAAAATCTTTATGAAAACGGCAACCGGCGGCAATGTCGATTTCTATGGATGCGTTTTTAAGGAGTTTCTTAGAAACCAGTCGTGTCACTGCAACCTTTCATAGAGACTGCTTGACTTCTGTAAACAGAAAAACGATGAAGCCTCGTTGGTCGAGTAGTCGAAAGCACGACTGCTGAGCATGAGGTCCTGGATTCGATTCCGGTGTCGGGCAAAGTGTTATTGGGTTTTTCCATCAGGAATTTCTCAGTAGCAGCCACGGAGTCTAGATTTGTGGCCGGTTGATGGCTATAGGCCCTATTACATGGGATTTAAATATAACTGGCAAAATGTGGGTATACTATAAGGTACTCCTCTGCCTAACCCATCGGAGATTACATGCGTGATGTTAAGAAAAACGATGATTTAAAGATTTCTGTGATGAAAAAGTAATATAAGAACCAGTCATTATTATTTTCACCTTGACATTTACATCGTATTAAAACACACAAGACATCAAACGTTCAACTAAGAACCAGCAAACTCTATCAAACGAACATAAGACTTAGGCCATTAACAATATAGTTCATATTACTTTGTCCATTAAGGGTTTTGTACATACAGTAACAATGTAAATATGTTTTGTATTATAACGGTTATAATCCTGTTTGTGTCTTAACGTGGTGTAAACGCCGTTTGTAATGGTAACATAACTTTGTGGAATCTACCTGTGAGTGAACTTATTTATCTCAAACACACAATTTTACTTTCATGTCAAATGTAATTGTATGGAAGTGACAGATGACATTGCTATGAGATAATAAATAATATTATAGTTTAAGCAAAAGAGCTCTGGCCCTGCAGTCTCGACATTAGATAGCGACAAAAATCGGTCGCTAAGTCGTATCGTTGTCAAATTCCTTTAATGGATTTTGTACTTTATTTCGAAAGCATAAGGTTGAAAATCTATTAAGAAATTTGACATCGATTACACTTAACGACCGATTTTTGTCGTTATATTTGTCGAGACTGCAGGGCCTGGTCGCCTAGTAATAGCCAAAATTTGCGAAAAGTAGGTCGTAGGTTCGAACGCAGTGGCCGATGCCTGCTGGGGTTGCGGGACTGTTCGAAAGAGATACCGCGGCCCTGGAACAAAAACGGAAAAGAAAGAACATGATGGGTTTTAGTCAGTACTCCCACTCCGCCCAGAGCGGGAGGGGTCATTTGATGATTTCCCATCCGGGAAAAAAAAGGTTCGAATGCAGGCACGCGTCTTTTTTGGGTAATTTATATCATCAACACTGCTTTCTAAATGGTGAAATAAAACATCGTGAGGAAACCTCCTAGAACAAAACAAGCTTACAGCTTTAATAAAAAAATTAAAAACATGCTTTTAAAATACAGGTGTGACGTCATTTTTATTTTCGTATTCCTCTCAGCAAACCTTTTTAATTGATACCCATACATGGGATGTATAAAAATTAATAGTCCGCCATCTTTGGAAGGCCGCCATATTGGAATTAGAAAGGACGTGTATGCAAAATTTCAGCTCGATCGGTTGGGGATAACTGTTTTAAAATTCAGTAGCAAGCGTTGAAGTAAACAAACAAACATACATACAAACATTGCAAGCTAAATAAAAGCTTGTAAAAATATAGACTTGTGATATCTACGAACCTGCACTGGGTGTACGTGTACAGTCACCAGCGTATCAAGTTACTACAAGCTGTCTATTTTTTTTATTCGATTTTGAACTTAACCGTCAACATTTTATGTTTTAAAATCATTTGGAGAAATTTGACAGTTCGTGGTAACTGGATTTGCTGGCAACTGTAGGTACATCCCACTTCTGATCACAAAGAGCAGGCTTGTGCCCCAGCATTAGAAACATTATACGCTATGCTAATCCTACATGTCAAAGTAATTGTATGAAAGTGACAGAAGAGATTACTATAGCTATCAGAATATATTATAGTCCGTAAAGTTACGAAGTTAAATTATATTTCCAAAGTTACAAACACCTCGAGTCAACCTTTTTGTTATGCTGAAATTGGAATAAACTATTCGAACTAAATGGAAATGGGGCCATTAGCAAATGGCTTGGTCTGGTACGAATATTAAAAAATAGACTAGGTTTTGTGTAGTGGTGCTCTAAGGCACAAAGGAAAAGTGCATTGCTATCAATATGAAAGTACCGTGTGTTTTGCACTATAGGATGTGTTTTTGTGTATTCTGACTTTCAAATTGTCGATGTTAAAATATGGTGCAGTGAATTTTCATAAATGTTTTAATTCATCTTTATGACTGAAATTAGCTGTTGCCCGCGATCTTTGTTTCTTTGCACGGAACCCTGGTTCTTTTTACTAAAATAAAAGTAGCCTAAGTCACTCCGTATAATACCAGCTATCTGCCAGAAAAAGTTCTGTTAAAATCGGTTCAGCCGTTTCGGAGATTAGCCGGAACAAACAGACATAATTTAAAAAGAAATTGTTGTTGTTTTTGTTATAACTTATAAGTACCGTATATACTTTCATATACATTTAGTAAAAAGCTGTCGCTGTGACACTTTCATTTTATGTATTTGTATTATAGATAATCTGAAGTAAATAGCTATAAAAATGTGTTTTTGTGTATGAATAATGTTTTGTAATGTGTACTTACAGTTACATTTCACAAAGTCATTATAAAAACGGCGCCCTAAGACGGGAATCATCGAACAATGGGTACATACTCAATTACACTTACTATATTATTTTAAATTTTAAATTTTTGCAACTTTTAATTTTAGCGGATATAAAATATCCTATTCTGTTGCTAGTTAATAATTTTATAATTAAAAAAACAATTAAGTTTGTACGTTAAATAATTGTAAATAGTTTAAAATGGAGTCTTTCTAACTGTCGGAATGTTTTCACTAAACTATTGGGAAACGAAAATAAATGGAAATATTCGAAAATGTTCGCTTTTGATGTTTCATTTTGACTGAAGTTTTACCCGATAACTATTCCAATAAAAGTATATTGCTATTGGTGATGTATTTTACGTTGGTAAAGAAACTTATATTGTAATAATAAACCCCAACTATTGGAGAGGAATTCGAATAAGGTAAGTTTAAAAGGAGGTTTAAAACAATAAATAGAAATGAGGCCAATAGAAAAATAACGATAAACAAGAAATCATACCATATTAGGTTTTGAGAATTTACTAATAGAAAAATCCACAAGACCGAATCCACATTTTACGAGTTGAAATCTTTCAGGTGATTATTAAGTGTAAGGGATTTTCTTTATACTTATAAAGAAAATCCCTTACACTTAATAATCAATATCATCTTTGAAATTAATAATGGCACTACAAAAATGGTCGACATTAACATTATATAAAAAGTTCTACAGCGCCATCTATGGACACAATGAAGAACAAATATCAAAACTCTAAATCGCGCTTTTAAAGTTTTCCGCGACTTAAGAGCATACAGAAAAACCCATCAACAATTGTCGGGCAGTAGCCCACCAGACACAACACCCGTCTGGCCGGAGGATCCTCCCTTTTCTATGGGGGATGGAGAACTTTACACCCTGTTGTTCACAACCCTATAGAAGAAAGAAGAAGAAGAAAGAAAAAATATTTATTTGTCGCAGGGACATGACGTGCATACAAACAAAATAAGTTAACAAAATCATAAGCTCAGCAATACTATAAATACAACAGGATAGAAACAAAGAAAAAAATAGTTAACAGCTTGCACGTCGTGACTGCGACAACCAGATTACCACTCAGCAATTAACACAGATTTTTTAGGTACCCTTCCCTACTTATCCAGTCAACACTCTCTGTGATCATCATCAACATCATTTCAGCCGAAAGACATCCACTGCTGGACATAGGCCTCCGCCAAATGTCGCCACATTGACCGGTCCCGTGCATCTCACATCCAGTAGATCCCTTGGGAAGCCTTTCAACGCAACGTCGGATTCTGTGATCAAACTGTGAAATAATTTTCATTTTCCTTCACAACAAAACCAGGAAACTTCCACAACTCGTTATGCCACAGAAATGTCTCGACAAAACGAAGCCACTTGTAATCCAGGATTACCGTTTTTTGTTCTGTTATCCTAGCTTAGTGCCGTGTTGGACATTTTTACCTGAATAACGTTTACTGACGTTGTTCCTACCGAAATAGAATTTTGAGAGGTACTTTGGATAGTTGACTTTGGTAGGTACATCTCTTTTCGAACTGTTCTTTGTGAGTTATCATGTACTTTTTTTTTCCGCCTGGGAAATCATAAAATGACCCCTCCCGCTCTGGGCGGAGTGGAAGGGAGTGTCAGACTCGTACTGACTAAAACCCATCCATGATCCTTCTTTGCCCTTTGTGTTCCAGGACCGCGGTATCTCCTTCGAACAGTCCCGCAGCCCCCGAACAGTCCCGTAGAAGCAGTAACTTGACGTGCTGGTGACTGTACAATATATTCACCACACTTCTACATCTGAGTACTCTGTTATTGGACACTAAGCTTGATTCTACATACTTTCCACCGTAGTTTTAGTTACCTTACCGACTAGATGAACCAAAAGTTGTCTAAAACTCATTCTAGACCTAAAGGCGTTGAACGTGCCCAAATAATTGTATAAAGGAATAAGAATCAAAATTCCTTCATCAAAGAGAATAGTTAAGCAACAATGACAGTAAACACATTTGATTCCCAACAATCTGCCGAGGTATTCCCGAAAGGGGGCAGAAAACTTTGGGAATAGCTCAACTTGACGCATTCTCTATAACTTTTAGAGTTTCTCAAACTATTATGTGGTCGCCCCTTTATAGGAGCTATGCGACGTTCAAGTTGTGTTTATGGTGAGCTTGGACGAGGTTTGGACTAAACAATGAAAGGAACAACAAAAATAATAAGACGAACTTTCGAGGCTCTCCTTAGGCCGCTGATAGTACTCCTCGATATGGATCGCATTGTGAGATTCCTGTTTCTGGAGCTCTAACCACTGCCGGTAGCTTGGACCCAGCTTTCGACACCGACGGATCATATTTTTTTTACTTTTTTTATATACATAATAAGTAAGTAGATAAATAAAGGAAATCATCAAACTAAAACTTTGCTCATGCTCGTGTTTTTAAAAGGAATGTTAATGGACGATACATTAATTGAGAATAGGTATAATTTGAAATTGGAATGAAAGAAAACACAAAAAAAAAACACTTTAATGCATGTTTTTTTTTTAATATTACTAAATGGGCCTGCTCTTGACCTCGATCACGCCTGATGGAAAGCGGTAGATGAGGTCTATGATGGAACGAGCGTGCCCAGAAGATGCCTGTTACTGTACCTGTACTCTTCTTTCTTTTTCTTTTGTTTGTTTCTCTGGCTATAAATCGTATATAAATAACTCAAAAATATCAAATTGGTGAAGTCCTGATGAGTAGTCATCAGAGAGAACCAAAACAATATGAGACCAACCCTCCAATAAAATACAATCTTCGAAATCGGCTGACGTGGTTCACACCCAAAAAAAAAACATTCAGATGAATTGATAACCTCCTCCTTTTTGCAGTCCGTTAAAAAAAAAACGAAAAGAAATAGTGCATCCATCTGTACTCCAAAATTAAAAGTAACAAGTACCACCATACCAAAACTATCATAACACATAATACATCAAGATCAAGTAAATCCATGAATCCCAAGTTTCAAAGGCAATCGAAGTCCTGAGGCTATGCTACTCGGAAACTAATAGGAAGTCGGAGCTGGCTCAATGAGGAACACGTATTGAAAATAGTTAAATCGGTCAAATGCACTGCGATATGAAAGGGGGACCGTCAATGGCTGATTAAATACGTGATACGTAATGTGGTATTTTGTGGTGAGAGAGAGGAATATGGCATGTCTGGAAGATTTGAGTGTCGATTATCTTGGACAATCAGTGGTTTGGGATATCTGTCGTTATGTTGATGTTATTTTTCTTTGATGTAGAAGGAACTATGGTTAATGTTTACTTCATAATGGATCAAGGAAAATCTAAGTTCTAAATTGTATTAAAGAAATAATAATTATTCAATTACATTCCTCTGCATATTATGTTGATCGATGGAGAGGGAGAGGAAGATCAAAGAAAAGATGGATGGATTGTGTGAGAAATGATATGAAGGAAAAAGGAGTAAATGATAGCATGACGATTGACAGGGGAGAATGCAAGCAGACGTGCGAAAAAACCATTAACTACACTCTGGTTTACATTTATGTAAAATTTTAGAGGTAGAAATAGATAAAACACCTTGTTTTAAATAAATACATTCTAATTTATAAAGGGTGTAACAAGTCCCTTAACGAAGCCGAAAGGTACTTGTTCTCCCCGTCATTCGTCATTGCGATATTTTTTTTGTTCTAAACTGTACCTGGGATCCTTCTACTTACGGAGATATTGGGGGTCAAGGATCCAACTTTCTCAAAAGTTTTTTGAAAATACTTATTTTTAACGTACGATTTTTACTGTAATCACCTCCACGACCCTCGTAATATTTAATCCATTCATCATCACAGTTTTGAGTTCGTTTCATTGAGTTTTACCGTAAAACGTGATTTTTCACCCCAAAAAAAAGTGGTTTCCCAGCAATAATTTTTGCGTAGAGTTACTTAGTATGATGTACAGAATGCTTGGTTGACGGCTTCGTGAAGGGTCTGTTTACACCTTGTATATCAAGAATTAAAACCAGATAATAAATTAATATTGTCATATTTAAGTAGTTAAAATTACATTGAAACAAACTAACATTATATCCGTATAAATTGTTGGTGTACATAATCTAAAGATTGATCTATCAAACGTGACCTAGGTACATAAGACGTAATAAATGAGATCACAGCTGTATAGACGGAACTAAGCCGGCCCTAAGAACACACAAGACGTTGATAGTAAATAGACATATTTTCAACGTAATCATAAATTGTGACGAATCGCAGTAATGTGTACCCATGTCAGTAGTCGTTAGGCTTTTCTTAGAAGCAGCCGGGTTCGAGTTGGAACTTATGTCCAGTTATTACCAAACTTGATGTGTAGGTACCGCAACTCTGCCTATCGCTACGGGGAATACATGCGCGATCATCATCTGCTTAGCCTTTTCCTATCTATGTTGGTGTCGAGTTCCAGTTCAAACGGATGCAGCTAAATATCAGTATTTTACATGGAGAGCGACTGCCTATGTGACCTCTACAACCCAGTTAGTACTGCTGTACTTGGTAATATACGATATCCCTTGGTAAGACTGGTTGTCAGACTTTTTGGGCCACTAACTACATATCGACTGTCAAAGATCTACAAATGACAGCTGGGACCAACAGATTAACATGTTTTCTGAGGCATGGAGGAAACTTGTTACTTAATGGGTGGTCACCTATCCACAGACCAACCTAGGCAAGCGCAGCTTAATCTGAAGATTGATCCGAGCAGCTATTATTTTTGAGCCACAATATCTAACGACGAACCATATCCAAGATTTTTACCTAACCAGCCATTCAATACTTTGCTCACACCATTGGGCTGAGCAGAATTTACGAGCAAACTTCAACACCCTTTTAGCCGCACTCCTGTTAATGTCAGCGCATTAGGTCTACCTATTCAGCTGATTGCTTAGAAGGCTTGCAAAAAACAAAAGAGCTCGCCAATCGAGCTAAGTGAGAGAGCGTTTGGTAAAAGTAGATGTGTAAGTAAATTGAATGTGTGTTATACATGAATATTGGGTCGAAGATCTTGGTTTTGTGGAGCTGGTTGCTAGGGGAAAATGTTAGGTTTTTAAGAACTGTTTTTGCGTAACACAGATACACTGGCTGATGATTTCTTCCAAAATATTTATTGCATTATCACCGTTGTGAAGCCGACGAATGTTTCAAAAATTCTATGAAACCTCATAACATCATACCTGTATTTCGTGAAGGTTTAGGCAGAGGTGAACCTAATAGTACAGCCACATTTGACCAGCTATGTTTAAGTCCCATTTATTAGGTGGAGAGCCTATTGCCATCAACCGAGCACGAATCCAGACTCTTGCTGAGAAATGCCTATGAAGCAATGAGTATAAAATGATGCGATCATTAATGTTTAGAACACAACAGGACGAAATTAAAAAAAAGTTGACAGCTTGCACGTCGGGACTACGACAAGCAGGTTGCTACTGCTATGGGGGGCCCACAGCACAGCGCTGGTTTTCAGTGGTCACTCGTGAAAAAACGTATCTATGTACGTACGTACGAATTACCTTCAGGCATAGAATTAACGCTGGATGGATGAAATGGCGGCAGGTGAAACTTAAGGGAAAGATTTATAAAGCCATGTTTAGACCTGCAGTCTTATATGGATCAGAATATTGGGCCACACAAGAGATCTTTCTTCTTCTTTACCGTGTGGCGAGTGCCTAACCTGGAGTCAGAGTTTGTATGACGCCCATGTGTCTCTGACTTGGGATTTACAAGCTGTCTAAAAATATCTCTCAGGCATGCTGGTATCCTCACAATATTAACCTTCATCGAAGCAAGTGATTATACAATACGCACAAGAATCCAAAAATCAGAGGTGCTTATCTTGGGTTCGAACTCGAGACATGACTTGGCAGTCCAACGGTCACACCACTAGGCTATCACTGCTTATAACAAAAGGGATGAATGAAAGGCAATTGCATGTGGCTGAGATGAGAATGCTAAGGGGGATGTGTGGGTGGTGTCGATGAACAACTGTGCCAAGCTAACGATACATTTGACCCTATGATTTTATATCAAGTACCAGGGCTGGTAATTTATTACACATATCGTGCTGTAATATAATATGAAAATAATACCTACCAAACCACTCGTTCTCATTGTAAATGGAGTTTTAAAACTATCCTTAATTAAATAATTCGATTTTCATGATTCATTTATCAGTAAACGTTTTAAAGCTTACCCAGAATTATTCATTGTTAGCTCTTAAAAAAGTGTCAGTTCTATTCAATAATTCATATTCGTTAGTGAATTTTGCAAATGTATGCCATAAATTAAATTATTATTGAAATAAACTTGTCTGTCTAGCTCGCTAGGAATAGAACCAATTAATCCTTGTTTGTGACTAAAAGCTATTTACATAACAAAAGGTTCGGCTTTCCACGAAAAAAAAATTAACTAAAATCCGGATGTTTTATGATGACTAAATACTCTCAAAACTTTTTCATTTGCAATTTTGTGAGGAATGATACGAAAGAAAAAGGATTAAATGATAGCGTGATGATTGGCAGGGGAGAAGGGCAGAAAAAAACGTGTTTCTCCGACCTTCAATAATATGGGACAAGGGAAGGAAGATGATGAAAGTCAACATCAAATCAAATCAAATATCTTTATTGGAATAAAAACACATTTCACAAAGTAATTGCGTACGTAAATAGCTGCATTAATTAAAAACTGTGTCGCAGCTTTTAACGCCCACCTCCAAGAGGGAGACGACGGCGTTCCAGACACAAACATTAAAATAGTAAAAAATTAACTTAGCAAAAAAAAAGGTAATGTATGTAGTGTTGTGCATGTGGGAGTGTTGTATGTGAGTGAAGTAGAGTGAGTCTGTGGTAGAACATAAGGACAGTATTTTTTTACTGGTGGACAAATCGAAATTAAGCACGTTATACAATACCAGAAGCTAGGTACTTGTTTATTGAGCCCATACATTACCTTAATAGTAATTGTCCTTTGTCCTTTCAAAAGCGATGATATTAACTTCTTAGTTCTGTAGTTTAATTTTAAACTGACCTCGTTACTTTTATTTAATTTTAATTTTTAATTATCTTTGAATTTTTATATTTTCTTTTCTTTTTAATTTGTTTTCAACTGAATACACTATAATATTAAGTGGAAGAGCGGAGACACCTAACACAAGCATCTGCTTGCTTAAAAGGTGATCTACGAATAATGCCTTATGAAATTGAAATAAACATTTTTATTTTATTATTTTATATAACACAACCACCACTCCGAAACTGAATTAAATCCAATAATACTATTCTATTAGATATTCATCATTGACAAGTATACCCATACTTCGCTACAACGACCTAACCTAATTACCACCCAAAATTGCCCAACCTCCGTACCGAATGCTAAAACATTAACAGGAGCAATCTAACGGCCCTAGTGGTCCGAAAGGCGGGTGTCAGAGGGGGTCTAGGGGGGTCCAAGGGAGTCCAAGAGAGTGCTTCCAACAATTTGCATTTATTTACTGCTTTTCACAGGTACGAAACAAAAGGTTGGGAACTTTTTGTGGAGTCAGTGCGGGGTTGCAATCGTAAATTTTATTTTATTTATATTTTTTTGGCGTGATAAGAGGAATTATGGACTTGAAGGTTGAGGGTTACAGGTAAGAAGATGTTTGGGCTGGTTATGAGATGCTGTGTCTAGTGTAAGTTAAAATAATGGTGACCTGAGAAATAAATATTATTATGATGGTTCATTTTTAGGGTTCTGTGACCGAGGAAGCCAACCAGGCCCTATTTCTGATCATTTAAAGTGGTCCTGACAAATTACGAACCGCCACACCAGAAACTGACGACTATTTCAATAAGTATTTGTATGAAAAGGTGTCCGTATTCGAAAGAGTGTCCATGGAGTTTCTTGCCCATTCTTCTCCATAGAGATCTACGCCTTGGAATGGGCAACTACAGTACTTTCATAAGTTATTATGTCTTATGTCTGGGACTGTAGCTTCGCCTTCTTTGTTTTTCTGACATTCAAAAGTGCCTGTAATGGTCTTATTGAAATAAATGCTTTGAGTTTGAGTTTGAGTTTGAAACTGTAACCACAATTTATCTGCAACGGTTTGACTGAACCTTCAAACGTTCGCCGTCTGTCTGCCAACATAGATAACTTAAAAATATAATAAAAAATAGTTTGATTTTTTTAAGTAAGTAGTAATATTATTTGACGCCTTGGATGACTTTCTCGTTAATTGGCGAGAAGCCTCTTCTCAAGCAACATCGAGAAAAGAGGAAGGAATGGGGAGAGGCCCTCCCCAGGAGTGGGACAAAATAGGCTGACAAAAAAAAAACCTATTCTTTCACACAACAACATTATTGTCACCAAATAATAGGAAGAAACCTCTTAACAACTTGACAAACAGCTACAAGCACTACTTAACGATCAGCAAATTCTAACTCTCATCGTCTAACTACCCTTTTGCCAACTATGTTGGGATCGGCTTCCAGTCTAACCGGATGCTGCTGATTACCCGTATATACATGAAGCGACTGCCTATCTGATCTCCACCTCCCAGTTAGCACAGGGTAATACGAAACCGCTTCCCAAGACTGGTTGTCAGACTTTCGGGCCACTGACTACCAGTAACGACTGTCAAATTTCTACAAGTGACAGCCGGGCCGTGCTATCGGAGGCACGGAGGAAACTTGGTAATTAATAGATGGTCACCAATCCACAGTCCAACCAAGCGCGGCTTAACCTAGAAATTGACCCGAGCGACTGTTATTAGTTAGCCACGAGCACCACCTACAGGCACTACTTAGCCATCAGCAAATTCTAACCAAACGCGAAGTTTTAGTTTTTACCTATTTTTTAATAGCTGGTATTAAAAATAGGTAAAAACTAAAACCTCCCGGCACGCACCACAAGGGTTTAGCTAGTTACAAAACTTCCATGATTACCGTGGCATGTTCCCCGCTGTATACAACTTTTTTACTACAACTTGTTAAACAAATTACTTGAATTCAACGCTCTTTACTTTAAGTACTTGAAACCTTTTTGCCTTGTTACTTTCAAGTCGAGGATTATAGGTGTTAAATATAAAGTTAATAATACTTGGGGTGGTGAGGATATTTAGAGTAATTTAAAAAGTGAAACTGGAGTACTTTTTGGAACCAATTTTATGGTACAATTTTATTTTAAGAGGTGTTACTGCTTTTAAGATTTTTTATTTATTTAAACTTCATGTACAAGAGTGCTACACAGTCAATCTTTGGGCCAAATAGGGACAGCGTTGTGATAGAGTACAAAAAATAAAATCACCATTTTGTTGACATAAATTGATATACATAAATAGGTACATACTAATACATTTATACAGATAAAATTATATAAACTAATATTTATATTACAATACGTACAAATAGTGCAAAATACGAGAAACCTTATAATAATTACTATGACTACTAATGACAAGACTGTGAGCAATTTAGTCTGATTTTAAATAGAATTTCCAAACTGTTCTTTTGAAAGCCATTTTGTTATTTTGATGCCATAGGGCAGCGCTTTCCAGAGCTTTATAGCTGAGATAGCGTAAGAAGTGGACATAAAACCAGTACGGTGTGAGAGAATTTCAAGGAGTACGTTTTTAGAAGATCGAAGGTTACGACTGTGTGACCAACACTTCGAAATACTTTTTTAGGTAATCGGGGAATTTTGCTATTTAGTCAGGCTAAGTATTTCTAAATTCGTTTTTTTTTTTCAAAAACTTAGTATGACTCTTTTATTGCTCTCGTGTTGTCAGTTTAGGGAAATTTCATTCGCCATGGTACCCAAAATATGAGCGACCAAGCTCTCGTGAAAATAGAGAAAACGAATTTTCCCAGACATGAGATCTAGCTAGATCGATTTTTCGCCCCTGTATCGCCTATATTGCAACTTTCTTCGAAATCATTAGAGCCGTTTTCGAGAACGTGATTACAAATACATATATGCAAAGTATGCTCCTTGAATATTATAGGATAGGATAGGGTATAGTTATTAGCTGTCTTATATAGACAGTTAAGTGTCTGTATGCAAGTGTGGCAGACAAGCAGGATTATTATATTGTGAGAAAGATTATTATGATTAGAGAGGGAGGTGACGACTGATAGACACTAATCTGTTGCGGTTAGGACAGCAGAATGAGGATGACCTTCTATCATCGATGAGCAGCAAAACAAAGCTGTCAACTACTACCCTAGAAAGCCATCGAATGCAGTGCTGTGACTGAATGTGCTAGAAGGCATCATTATTACCGTATAAGGTTGGAATCGCGCCACAACATTAACTTTAAGTCGTTCGTGGTACGAGTTCCAACTCACCATCTACAGATCTTCATGAAAGAGGACTTTTGGTCGAAAGGTGTCGTATACCGACGATTCCGAGCACGATTACGCGACACCACGCAGCAAAACACGACGCCGTCAACAATTCGTGTCTAGTTTTAGTTAAATAAGGTTTTTTATACGGGGTGTAAACAGACCCTTCACCAAGCCGTCAACCAAGCATTCTGTACATCAAACTAAGTAACTTTACGCAAAAATTTTTGCTGGGAAACGAAATTTTTTTTTGGGATCAAAAATCACATTTTACGGTAAAACTCAATATAATGCGCTCAAAACTTATTGCTGATGAATGCTTTGAATAGTAAACGGACCATGGAGGTAATTGGAGTAAAGAAAGAACCTTAAAAAGGAGTATTAAAAAAAAAACTTGTGAAAAAATTGGGACTTTGACCCCCAATATCTCCGTAACTAGAAGGTTCCCAGGTATGGTCCAGAACAAAAAAATGATCACAATGACGAGGAGAACAAGTGCCTTTCGGCTTCGTTAAGGGTCTTTTTACACCCTTTATGTATTCGTTTATTATTGTATAAGTTTATTTTGTGTATTTTCATCTATAGGCATCAGTAATTGCCTGACAATAAAATGATTGATTGATTATTACCGTATAACTTGAGAAAAACCGGCTAAATGCAAGTTGGACTCACACACCGAGGTTTCCGTACAAATTTCTAGATATTTTGTTATTAAACTACATATTAACGGTTTTCAGATTGTTTCCTTTTTATGTACAGACATTGGTTCTTGCTTAATTTCATGATTCTAGGCAAACGGGAAGTACCCTATAGGTTTTGATTCCCTTGTGAAATCGCAAAATATGCGACGTAAACGGTCGTTTTTGATCATGTTGACTTACAGGTTTGATTTGTTCACTGCTCCAAGGGATAGTAGGCTTGAATATTTGATATTAATTTAAACTTGATACCTCTGCGTGTTCCCGAGAAAAAGGGTCTCGACAGACAGACAGACGTGATCCTATAGGGTTTCCTATGTGAGTTCGAAATACTATTCTGCGAAAATTGTTACGTCGATGACTATACACCGATGCCTTGTTAATGCGACGTTATGTTTTAACTACGCCTTTTTCTTCGATGTTTCTTTATATCGATAACCTTACATCGAACCCTTGTTTCTTCGACGTTTGTTTGTTCGATGTAACGTTACTTCGAAAATATTTTGTCAAAACATTTTTCTTTGAAATAAATGGTAATAATGGTAGGTATATCACAACATTTTTATTAAAAGAAATAACACCAAACTGCAACAAACACACTTTGTAAATCAATATCTCGTTGACCAAATATTTTCGAAGTAACGTTACATCGAACAAACAAACGTCGAAGAAACAAGGCTTCGATGTAAAGTTATCGATATTAAGAAACATCGAAGAAAAAAGGCATAGGTAAAACATAACGTCGCATTATCAAGGCATCGATGTATAGTCATCGATGTAACAATTTTCGCAGAATAGTGTTTCGAACTCACATAGGGAACCCGATCCTATAAGGGTTCCTTTTGTCCTTTTGAGATACGGAACCCTAAAAAGGTCATTTCATATGCTTATACTAATACTGAGTATTAGCAACGCGGTATATGTTTGTTGGCAGCACAGCATACACGTAACGTTTACATCGCATTCATGTGCGCAGTTACGCGATAACACGACGCGATCGGTGTTGCTCGCGGTATGGAAAGTAGATTCAGACCAGTATTCTGCATGGAGTTCAAATTACTTGCACTCTTTGATCGACGCGTCCATTCCTGTAACATCACGCCTATTATCCCCATAGAATTAGTCAGTGTTGTACCTATTAGAACAACTATTTGCTAATTACCTACGCTTTAAGTACCATGATATGGGGTTATTTTTATTCCTAAATTCAAATCCCACAACTGGACGCAAACAAAACATTCCAGATAAGGTTACATAGTTTACTTATTACCATTCATATCTAAATTAATTTTTGAGGAGCTCGTGGCTAAATAATAACAGCCGCTCGTTGGTCTGTGGATGGGTGACCACCCACCGACATACACACCGAGTTACATACCGAGTTTCCTCCGTGCCTCGGAAAGCACGTTAAGCCATTGCCCCGGCTGTCATTTGTTGATCTTTGACAGTAGTTAGGTAGTCAGTAGCCCAAAAAGTCTGACAACCAGTCTTACCAAGGGGTATCGCTTGATTGTGGAGGCCAGATAGGCAGTCACTCTATGTAAAATACTGGTATTCAGCTGCATCCGGTTAGACTGGAAGCCGACCCCAACATAGTTGGGAAAAGGCTAGGCAGATGATGATGATCTAAATTAATCTTTGAAACAAAATTTTCACCAAAAATTATTTCACAAAACAGTCAAATATCACTGATTCCTATACATAACCGCTTGATGCAAGTTCAAGCTTCACGCTGCCTCGCAAATAGAATGTATCGGACGGAGAATAGCCCCCAGCCCCACAAATGTATTGACGTAGCTAGCTGCATGATTTGTATGGAGATTTGAACTAGAAATTGTTGAGCATAGCTCTAGTCAACATGGGCTTCCCTATGGCTCGATACAACGCACAATTTATAAGATATCGTGCTATAAATATTGATAGTTTGCGAAGCGGCTTTGATGCTGAAGTGAAGTTGTTATTGGCGTATCTGTAGTGTCGATAACAATAACAATCTATGTACAAATAAAATAAAAAATTGAAGTATCTGTTTGGAATTTCAAAATAACGGCTTTTTAATGAATGCATATGAAAGTATACTATAATGACTGTACTTATAATTTTTGTCTGTCTGTCTGTTTGTTACGGCTAATCTCCGAAAAGGTTGGGCCGATTTTGACGGAACTTGTACTGGCCGATAGGATTAGGGTTTCGTGCAAAAAAATTAAAACCCTTGAAATTGTTAACAACATCCTATTGAAATAGGCCAGTAATATTTTTATCATCATTTCACGAGGACGAAGATCGCGGGAAACAGCTAGAATATACCATACATAAGTTATTCCATTGGTTGGCATAGGTATCCGATGGTCCTGAAGGCGTGCACAAAGAGCAATAGCTTCCAAAGAGTTTTGTATTTCCAGAAGGACTTTCAACAGCATTGACACAAATTTTTATATATAAAGGGTGTAAAAAGACCCTTAACGAAGCCGAAAGGCACTTATTCTCCCCGTCAATGCCATCATTTTTTTGTTCTAGACCATACCTGGGAACCTTCTAGTTACGGAGATATTGGGGGTCAAAGTTCCGACTTTTTTACAAGTTTTTTAAAAAATACATGTTTTTAAAGTAAGATTTTTACTTTAAACACCTCCACGACCCTCGTACTATTCAATCCATCCATCAGCACAATGTTCTGAGTGCGTTACATTGAGTCCTACCATAAAACGTGATTTTTCACCCCCAAAAAAAAAGTCATTTCCCAGCAAAAATTTTTGCGTAAAGTTACTTAGTTTGATGTACAGAATGCTTGATTGACGGCTTCGTGAAGGGTCTGTTTACACCCTGTATTATATTACATATATTATCAATTCAATACCTTACCATTCTCGTTATCGCTTGCGGATTTCACTTTATTTATGCTCTCATGGTTAAACTACTGAACGCAACCATGCTCGATTTCTATGATAACACTTCGACCTTGAACTGGCTTAGCTCATGCATGACTGTACGTTATTAGGTTTCGTGAACAATACATTGTTTATTATACTGTGGGTGACTGGTGCCTAAGTTAGACGAAATACCTGTATTTCAGGACACCACCCCTTCGGAAGCACATTAAATAGAATTATGCACTTGTACACAATACAGTACCAATAAAGTAACAATACACATTATAATAGTGGTTATTACTTATTCAAATTTGAGTATGTGTGTGGTGTGTGTGCGTGAATGTGTGTTGGTGAGTGTGTGTGTATGTATGTGTGAAGTATAATAGTTTTTGTTACCATAGCCGAACAATTATCATGCTGAATTTCCCATTCAGAATTCAGTAACAAGAACAAAGGAATTCAAGGCCACTGCTATTACGCCGACATCTTTTAACTACCTTTTAAAACATTTAAACCTTCACCCAGAACCAAACGCCAATTAACTCCAGCCACCGAAAATTCTAACAAACCCAATAAAAATAAAATTCATTGACCGTCACTGTCACGGTCGAACTCGCCGCCATTACGGGGAGCACGCTTATTAGCCGTGATTAAAATGGCGGCCTGCCCGCGGGCGTGATGTCGACTAATGACTATTAGTAACCTTTGTACTGCCTCATGCCGGGCGGGATTATGTGCACGTGATCGCGATTAGAACCAACTTATTGACGGGTTGAGTCTTGGATTTTTGTTGTGCCTTTTTGTTTTGAAAATTCAGTTCAGTTTTGTGAATTGAAGAAAGCTTAGAGTGAATTTTGGCAAGTAATCTGAATCGGATCAGCACGTCTTAAAGCTGCCTCGTTAGTCTAGTGGTCGCAAGCGCGATTGCTACTATGTTGGGATCGGCTTCCAGTCTAACCAGATGTAGCTAAACAGCAGTATATTACATGGAGCGACTGCCTATCTGACCTCCACAACCCAGTTAGTAATACCTACGATATCCCTTGGTAAGACTGGTTGTCAGATTTTCGGGCCACTGACTACTTAACGACTGTCAAAGATCTACAATTGACAGCCAGGTCCAACGATCCTAGCTTAACATGCTTTCTGAGACAAGGTGGTAACTCAGTATGGGTGGTCACCCATCCACGGACCAACCTAGGCAAGCGCGGCTTAACCCGAAGATCTTCTATTATTTAGCCATGAGCTCCTCCACTGACAGATACTGCAGTACATTAACTTTATTTGTCAAAGTCCGGAGTCTGGGGCCATGTCGTTGAATAATACTCGCAGCGGCGCGGCTCGTGGCGGTGGCGACGACGTTTTCCGAGGCAGTGTGTGATCGAGCGGATCAAAACCGATTACACACGGTGCCAAGCGGCACCGCGGCATCGCGCGTATTCCGCTCAACCACCCATGGCTGCGGTCGGCAGCACCTACTTTGCCGCTTCTTGTATTATTTATTTTCTTAAGATACTAGTAAGGAGAAGGTCGTGGCTAAATTATTACAGCCGCTCGGGTCGATCTTAAGGTTAAGTCGCGTTTGCCTAGGTTGGTCGGTGGATGGGTGATCGCCCATTATATACCGAGTTTCCTCCGTGTCTCGGACAGCACGTTAAGCCGTTGGTCCCGGCTGTCATTTGTAGATCTTTTACAGTCGTTACAGGTTGTCAGTGGCCCCAAAAGTCTGACAACCAGTCTTACCAAGTGGCATCGTATTACCCAACGCTAACTGGGTTGTGGAGGTCAGATAGGCAGTCGCTACATGTATAACACTGGTATTCAGCTGCATTCGGTTAAACTGGAAGCCGACCCCAACATAGTTGTGAAAGGCTAAGCAGATGATGACTAGTAAAGGTTGAGAAAATTCACCTTAGCTAGAACCAGACCAGTATCGTCACGTTAGAAACAACTAGTATTACCACGGGATATTAAGTAATCCAGTAACTGAATTGTGGATTTCAATTAGGCAGTTGCTTTAAGTAACATACTTGTATTTAGTTGCATCGGATTAGACTGGAAGCCGACCACAACATACAGTTTACAACATATCGTAGTGAGAAGGCTAGCCAGATGTCTTCAGATTGTATGTACTATTTTATAAAATTTGTCAAGACTACCGCTTTTTTTTTACCCCTGCTGCTGTGGGCGGAGCGGAAGGGAGTGTCAGACTTGTACTGACTAAAACCCATCCATGTTCCTTCTTTGCCCTTTGTTTTCCAGGGCCGCGACGTATCTCTTTCGAACAGTCCCGCAGCCCCGGCAGGCATTGGCCCTTGCGGACCCCTGCCTTGTTGCTGACATCTCTTGGAGGCGTGCGTGGAACACGAGCGCGCCGTCAAAGACCGATTCACTCTAAGATAGCATATCTTTTTTTACTAGCCAAAAAAGGCCACCCTACCCATCCACCTGTGTGTATCCAGAACTGGAACCAATCTCATAAGTTAGTTCTTACTGGTACAATATCTTTACTGCAATGTGGGAGACACAGAGCGCAAAAATACTTCAGCGATCACTGCTGCGCTACTAGAAGTGATCATGAGGAAACCAGCATGCCTGAGAGAAATTTCTCGGTAGTATGTAAAGCCATGTCAGAGGTCCATGGGCGGCATAAAAACTCTGACACCAGGTAAGGCACTAACCACATGACAAAGAAGAGGTGCACTGTCAAGACTTTCCATGCAAACCAAGCGTGTCACCATTTACTAGAGATCTTCAGTCGACAGTTGGCGATCACATGCTCTATGATGGGAGGACATTATATTACTACATTATATTATTATTTAGTATGCGTTTTTTTTTGTTTTTTTTCAGAAGACGGTCGTCATCACCGAGGCAGGCCCAAGAAACGCTGGCGCGACGATTTGGACTCGTTCCTGACTGATTGCCCAGAGGAGACAAAACACCGGAATAGTTGGAAAAGAATGGGGGAGTCCTTGGTTCAGCAGTGGGACAGAATAGGCTGATTAAAAAAAAATGCATGTTTTTGCAACTCCTAAATTATCAGCATAACAATGAGTGGGATTTGAAAAATGGAATCCCCTTGAATGCCAGAGCAACAAGTACCTTAACACAGCTCTAGGCGTTGCAATGAGCAGCTTGTAATGAGTTTTATATTTTACATAAGCAGCTAAGTTACTAATTGCTATACCGACGTAACTTTCCTGAAAAGAAATGCTGTAAAAAATAAAAATTCTGTAGTTTGTAAAAAGAATATTACTTGGGTATCGTTACTTATTTGCATAACAGAAAAGAGGTTTCATAATAGAAGGAAAAAGAAGTATCTTATTACCAAAAGCTCTTGCTCCGATATACTAACTTCTTAAATCATATTTTGTAGATACTCCTAATTTCTAACCCAGTTCGGCAAAACACTCCACCCGTTCCATGTCACTTCCCTATCGCGAAATCAAAACAAAAAGCAATAGAGGCAATCGGCTCATTTCACCCCCTCATACCCCTCACTAGTTAATAGTTCGAACGAAATATTCGTATCAGAAACAGGGCGAATTCGGGAAACTCGGTCCACTGAAGTAGTACAGCGAAAACTTTTACTCCGCGAATCGTGAGTTCGAGCCAATTTGCATTTATTACTGAACGTGGGGCCGGGTCTCCCCTATTTACATGAACGAATGTGTGGCAACGTATTTTAGATCGTTTCCAGCGTTAAGTGAAATGAGGACGCCGAAATGCGTTTACGTGTGCACGAAATTAGCGAAGAATTGCCGAATGGGAGCTGTTTGTGAACCTCGAGGGTGTTTTGTGTCCAAAACGTGCCGATGGATCTCGGGATACGATTCTTGCTTTTACGAGGTGAATTAGGTTTTTCGGTAATTTCGTGCTCATTTTAAGGATCTGTTTTGTATGCAATTGCAATGTCGCATATATTTAACTCATCATTTTTCTGCCCTTATTCCAATTCATTTGGGGTCGGCATGTTTTCTTCTTCTCTATCTATCTATTTTAATGGGACCTTATATAAATAAGATTCCGTTAACATTACTGAACTATCAAAAAGAAAAGACTTCCTGAAACATGTTATCCTTTTCTACCAACCTTATTTTGGCTACCCTCCACCAAAAACTCCCCAACTTTCGTCCTCTATAACAATAGGTAGACTATCTTAATTCCCTCATCTTAATTGTCTGCAACAGATATTAGCCGACCTAGTTTCCGCCGAAGCGAGGAAGGAACAGTTCATGCGTCTACTAATGAGTGTACGACCACTTCCCAGCAATAAGAGGATGCTGGGAGTAAGCAGGAGTTGAAGAGTTTCTGCTGAGAAAGTTTTCTTGCCTTTTGCTTAGGTTTCCGATTGATCCTTTTGCCACTCAAACTCAAACTCAAACTCAAAGCATTTATTTCAATTAGACCATAACAGGCACTTTTGAATGTCAGAAAAACAAAGAAGGCGAAGCTACAGTCCCAGACACAAGGCATAATAACTTGTGAAAGTACTGTAGTTGTCGCTTGATATTATTTGTGATGTTGATACTGTGAAAGTACTGCTTTTGTTTTATCTGACAATTTTTTGGGACTAAGCAGACGTACATGAAAAGACAAGATGAAATTAAGAGTCATTGACTTCAATAATTACGCCAGAAATGGTAAGTAATCCTGTACTAAATTTTAAAATTTTCCTTAGTATTGGGCTCCTTAGTATTCCATAGTAGTGGGCAGGTGGTGATCAATATTTCTTTATTGATTTTGTATGCACAGGAAATAAACGCACAAATGGCTTCTTCCATCAGCAACAGTCTTCGTATCATCTTCTTCTTTTTCTTCTCTTGTCGACTCGTATTTTGTTTGAACAATATACATTAAGCGAAATGGACGATTGACTAAAACGAATTAACATAAAGATTGATGTAATTATTATTTGAAGAATGAATTTAACTTAATCACTAAATGTCTTATCACTAACATAGTTCTTAAGTACTTATTCACTAACCCATATGGACCTTGTTGTTCGAAATAAATCATCATCTGCCTAGCATTTTCCCAACTATATTGGGGTCGGCTTCCAGTCTAACCGGATGCAGCTGAATACCAGTATTTCACATAGAGCGACTCAACCTAAAGATCGATCCGAGCGGCTGTTATTATTTAGCCATGAGCTATGATTTGATTTAACGATGCCTCTTCTTATGGAGGCATTATTTTCCATTCACCATTCTTCACGGCCAAGAATCTTTATTATTTTTATTAGTACCTACAAACATCTTACCAGGAAAGCAATAATCTAAACAACAAGCCTCATCAAGTCAAAAATATCCCAAAAAGGGAACGGGAACAATTCCTTCACCTTTGTTTACGCCACGCATACCGGCCGTTGAGAAAATATTTTATTCTCCGTATTTTACAAATGGCGGAGTTACAAAGGGGCCTGGACGCGGGCACATTTCTCAAGGCTGCTTTTATTAAACGTCTCGTGTAGTTTGTCACTAGCACAATGAAGGTTCGTGGTCGCTGCAGGTATGGGTCGCGTGGAGGTAGGCGGCTGGCTGTGATTAGGTTGGCTTAGAAAAATAATGTGAGCGTACAAACATTTTTATGATAATAGTATGATGATGGCCTTTAAACATCTAGTCTAACATGAACCCCTTCTAATTACTGTTAAAGTAAACAATTTAACCGAAAACTGCTAGAATCATCAAGTATCGTGTTAAGCATAGACCGGTTATCATAATACCAGCAGACTAAACTGGCTACTGCTCATTATATTATGATTTTAATGATGAACTGTTCATTATATCTTTCTACTCTGGACGCTCTTAGCTTGCACTTCTTTAACATCGTTCTCACATAAATATATAGTCTCCACATAAATGATGTAACCAAGATTTTGTAACAATATTTTGATTGAAAAGAGTGTCCATTCAGTTTCTTGCCAATTCTTCTCCATAGAGATCTACGCCTTGGAATGGGCAACTATAGTACTTTATTTTATTATGCCTTGTGTCTGTGACTGTAGCTTCGCTTTCTTTGTTTTTTGTGACATTCAAAAGTGCCTAAAATGGTCTAATTGATATAAATGCTTTGAGTATGAGTTTGAATTATTTGTTACAAATAAATTACACTCTCAAGACAGTATACCTATCAAAAGGTGTCATTCTTCATCGTTACCACACTAAATCACTAACATAAAAAAGATCTATCGACCCAAATCCTTTAAGGTTAATTAAACTACTATTATAATATACAGAACTAACTTTAGAGAAACAATAGAGACTAAATTGAAACAGCTACTTACCACAAGGCTGGGGTCAGGGTAAGATAAAGCGGTTTTCAGCTGGCGCGTATCTAAAGAGTTGGTCTTAAAAGGTTTTATTGTATCTATTTTGTTCTGCACAGAGCTATCATGTTAGTCAACATTATAAAGGCCCTGAATTGATGGCAGTATCTTAATTTGAAAATGTAGTTTATTTATTTATTTATTTTACTATTTATGTACACACAGTAGACAACACAGGAAAATAACATTATAATATGAGTACATAGGTACTGCTTATTTCATACGAAATTTCTGCTTGCAGACCTGCAAAAGGAGAAATGAAAAAGAAATGTAGACAATAGTGTGTGAGAAAAGGAAGAGAATAATGAGTTTATGTGCCTTACCTAACTTAACCTAAAATATGTTTGTTAATAATTGTTATTTGTTTGTTATTTGTTTGTTTGTAGTTTGTTTGTTTACATGTTTGGATAGTTTGTTTTTTAGTGGGGGTGAAAACTGAGGGTATACAGTGTGTATGGAACATCAATGCGCAACCTGTTATCATGAATCTATACGTATACTTATAAAATTAAAAGTCCTGACTGACTGACTGATATATCTATGCGTAGCCCAAACCGCTGATCCTAGAGACATGAAATTTGTACGTGAACTCTTTGTGCAGAGGAAGTATCCACTAAGAAAGGGTTTTTCGAAATTCCTCCCCTAAGAGGATGAAATGGGGTGAAAAATTGTGTATATAGGTACTCTTCAGTTAAAATGATGAGATACGTGTATCACATCATCTGCCTAGGCTTTTGATATGATATAGTAACTATGGCGGTGATATCGCTATCAGCGATAAAACCGTCAAAGTAACTATATCATAAATCCAAAGGTTGGTTACTAACACCATATAGGCTATAATAATTAATAATTCAATTATTTATTCAATCGGTTAGAAACCTTTTGACTTATATCTATGTTAGTAAACTTAATTATGTACATATAGTGAATTTAAACAATAATAATGCTATGCTGTCTGAAAATAAAAGTTTATTTTTTAAACAAAATCTGAGTCTGTACACCAGGAACAAAATTAAATTAACTCTCATTAAAATTAAAATAAACCTACCTAGAACAAACTATATACATTAACTCTGCAGCATCAAAGTAACAGTAAGTAATTTACCTACATGAAATTCTTTTCATGAACACAGCATTTTGAGCTTTAAGCATAATGGAATAATTTTCTCGTTGGCAATAAGGAACACAATTTTAATTAAGTCTTACAGGGAGGGCTCATAATAGCTTGGCCGTATTTGATGCTTGCACACTCGAATTATAGCCTGATACACTGGCGGCCGTAAAAATTCTATAGCTTTTGTTGAAAGAATTTTTAGAAAACAAGCCGGGCTTGTAATTTTGTGGAATTAATTTTGTCCGTGTTTTATTTTTTGTGCGAAAAATATTTTTCCTTTTAATTATTATCGTTTTATCTTGAGTTATGCTGTGAATGTGTTTTATTTTGACTTGAAAGGCTGTGGTGAAAAGTTAATATTTATAATTGAATTTTCTGGAAAAAGAAATAATGGTTTACAATTTTGGGTTTATCTTTTGTACTGCTAAATTTTATGTCGTTTGTACACTTAACATAAAATATTATAAAGATGAGTTTTAACGCAGCAGGTTTAATGTATGTTTCACATTTTAGCCTCCATATTCATAAAAATATATCGTGTGTATGTAGTATAGTCAAATTACTAGCACTAACAAACTTAAATGCAAAGAGGAAGATAAAAACATGAAACTAGATGGAATAGATGTTGCTGCAGCTGCATTTGTCTGCAAATTATTTAATTAGGTAAAAAAGATGGGAAGTAGAATGTACCAAACAGGTTATAATGATGTACCTAAGTGGTAATCAACTAAAAAATACATATGCGTGCAAAATTTCAGCTCAATCGGTTGAAGATATCTGATTCAAAATTGAGTTTCAAGATTCCAACCGAACAAACATAGTAGTTACATACATACATACATTGTAAGTTAAAAAACCATCTTTGTAACAGGAATTTGAATTAAGACCGAAACGTATTTTTCTCCGTCCCCGGATAATTTTTTCCCCGTTTTGTGCTGTCTGTGGAACATTTTGGTTTATTTCTTTGATTTATCCTCTAAGCACATTATCAAATCTATTTCTAGTCAACATTAGACAAACACAAAAAGTCGAACTAGAGAAATACAACTTTAAATATAGGTTGACTGGTTATAAGTGACCGATACTTAAACACATGATTGTGCTCATGATAACAAAGAACTTTCCCAAAAGAAACATTTTTTATACTTATTCGCTTTTATCACAAGAAAACTTACCCACTGTGGCATGGTACGATAGTAATGAGACAAAACGACGTCACGCGGCTAACAGCTGATAGGACAAAGGCACGCGCGCGAGTTTGATACAGCTCTTGTGTTACTGTGATAAAAGTGAAAGAGGAATAAAAAAAAACTTTGGAAATGTTGTTTGTTATCATGAGTACAATCACGTTTTTAAGTATCGCTCACTAATTACCAGTCACCTTATTAAGCGCACAAAATAAATATTTCCAAGTGAGTCAATGAATCTGTCCGCCATCACAATCATAAGTGCAGTAGAGTGAAGATGATGGGGTACAGCAAACAATCTGAAACAGGATATTGCTCGGCTATGAACTGTTGCCATAGCACAGCAACAGTGACAGAATATTATCTTAGTATATTGCAAGAGCTTAGAGATCAGCACGTAGCCTGCTGGGAAAACAGAGTATGTTGAAGCGTAATCAGAAACGTAGCTTGTGTGGAAGGGAATTAGTTTTAAATTGCATTGTTTGTGTTTATTCGCTCAATTAATAGCCGCGTAAAATATATAAGATTGAATGTATGGGATAAGTTACGTACTGGGTTTTCTGTCACAAAATTTGGGTCACAAAAATCATCTTCACATCATCTGAAATAAGTCTACTGCTGGGCATAGGCACTGCCAAGTATCGTAACAACAAAATTAAATGGTCTTTTAGGACTAGACAGCTACTGAGGAGCTCGAGGCTAAATAATAACAGTTGCTCAGATCGATCTTTAGGTTAAGCCGTACTTGCCTAGGTTGGTCTGTGGATGGGTGACCACCCATTACATACCGAGTTTCGTCCGTGCCTCAGAAAGCACGTTAAGCCTTTGGTCCTGGTCCCGGCTGTCATTTGTAGATCTTTGACAGTCGTGACAGGTAGTCAGTGGCCCAAAACGTCTGACAACCAGTCTTACTAAGGGGTACCGTATTACCTAGTACTAACTGGGTTGTGGAGGTTAGATAGGCAGTCGCTCCATGTAAAATACTGATATTCAGCAGCATCCGGTTAGACTGGAAGCCGACCCTAACATAGTTGGGAAAAGGCTAGGCAGATGATGAGGACTAGACAAGTAGCTCTTAACGCGTTTTATCGTGCTTCACTCAATAGGGTTTCGTAAGCATTACACTAAATGCTCATTAATTATTTATCAATCCAACACGTCTTGTCATATCCATCACTTCATCGCTTATACAGTGTGAAAAAAAACCCAATACGAAGCCGTCAACCAAGCATTCTACTGTCAAACTAAGTAACACTGAAAAAAAGTATTGCTGGGAAACGACTTCGTGTGAAAAATCACGGTTTACTGTAGCGCTCAATGTAAAGCACTGACGGGAAAAACACGTGCCTTTAAGTCATAAGTCATTTATTCATTTGTTTAACATAGTGCAATAATAATGGTATATTAAGGTGATAAAGAGATAAGATAATTAAGGCAGCCTAGTCTCAATAATTGAATAAAATAAGCCTGGAAAATAAGAAAAATTATAAAAGTTGCATACCACCAATTAATTAATAATAAATAACAATATAAATCTATGTCAATAAAAAGAGATTAAAAAATCAAACTAATATAAAAATAAAAGGTCAATACAGCCAGGCACAAATAACTCAGTGTCAATACTAATGTACACAATACTAATGTCAATATACAATACCGATATCAATATACAATACTATTGTAATAATTAACAAGGACAAACAATACATGTATTTTATTAGCATGTCAACATTCTATCAATAGGTTTTTATCTACACACATTAGATTATCATTTTGTCTAGGTTAGGCTGGACTGTGCTTCGCTGAGGAGACTTCAATTGACCTTATAAGTTACGGAACTGAGAAAGAACCTTGTAACTAATGAGTCGGTCAAATTGCGGACCGCGGCTCCAGCCCCTGGGCACACATACAGATATTGTACTGAAGTTTCGTCGGAATCGAATGTTTGCAGCCCATTCGGAACTTGCCCATACCACAGATTCTAAGTTACTACTTACTAAGGTACTCCTTATTTTTTGAACGCCAATTTAAAAGCCATTTACGAATGTATGTGCGGTCAGGTCACTTACATATATCTTCCAAACCTTTTCCCAATGATGTTGAGGTCGACTTCTAGTTTAACCGGATGTAGTAGCTGAATGCCAGTTTTTTATCTGAAGCAACGGTGTGATAGCAGACCTCCATGGTCCAGTTACAGGTTATCGACACCCTTTGGTAAGGCTACTTGTCAGACTTTCAGACTTCTGTCTGGTAACGATTATCGAAGATCTACAAATGACAGCCGAGACCAATGGCTTAACTTATCTACCAAGGCATGGTGAGGTCTCGGTATGAAATGGATACCCTACCCATCCTCAAACCGACCTCGGCAGGCGTTGCTTAACCCGCTGCTATTATTGTTCAGCCACAAGCCACTAGTTATGAACCAGCAACTGCAGTGGCTTTAATATGTTACTCTCATCAGCTTCTGCCTAGCCTTTTCCCAACATTGTAAGGGTTGGCTTCTTGTCTAACCGGATCCACCTGAATACCAGTATTTTACATGGAGTGACTGCCTATCTAACCTCCACAACCCAGTTAGTACTGGGTAATACGATATCCCTTGGTAAAACTGGCTGTCAAACTTTTTGGGCCACTGACTTCCTGTAGCGACTGTTAAAGATCTACAAATGACAGCCGGGACCAACGGCTTAACGTGCTTTCCGAGGCACGGAGGAAACTCGGTATGTAATGGGTGGTCACTCATCCACAGACCAACCTAGTCAAATAAGGTTTAACCTAAAGATCGATCCGAGCGGCTGTTATTATTTAGCCACGAGCGTTTCTAGCACGAGCTTTAATATGTTGCTATGTTTAAGATTTATGACATAATGTTGTATGTGAGCTGACCGCATACGCACTGTCAAATTCAGCGGAAGGATACATTCGACATCTGCGGCGCGCAGATATATTGAACGGCCTGTAGATTAATTGTGTTTACGCGGAGTTTGGTTAAACCTGGAATATTATACGCGGTGGAAGTGACGTAATGACACACATTCTGATTCTATACGATGATGACGGGATTAAATAAAACAGCCGCTCGGGTCGATCATCAGGTTAAGCTGCTCATGGCTAGGTTGGTCCGTGGATAGGTGATCACCAAAGACATTCAAATATTTACGAGCGGTAGACGGGACAAGACGAAAAAAATTGTAATCCGATACTTGTTAGTACTTAGTAACCAATTTATTTATTTATTTAAACTTCATGTACAAAAGTGGTACATAGGCGGACTTAATGCCACAAGGCATTCTCTACCGGTCAACCTTAGGGTCAAATAGGACAGCATAGTGATAGAGTACAAAAAAATAAATCGTTCTGTCTAGTGTCATACGCCCGCTTGCCATGTAGCATTCGTGTGTCAAAATCGAAAATATTGGGAATTAAAATTGTTGTATAAAAATATTCCCAATGACCTCTCTATAAGTCTCTTAAATCTTTTTGGTGATCACCCATCACTTACCGAGTTTCCTCCGTGCCTCGAAAAGCACGTTAAGCCGTTGCTCAAGGCTGTCAATTGTAGATCTTTGAGAGTCGTTAAATAGTCAGTGGCCCGAAAGTCAGTATTAACTGGGTTGTGGAGGTCAGATAGGCAGTCGTTCCATCTAAAATACTGGTATTCAGCTGCATCTTAGATTGGAAGCCGACCCCAACATAGTTAGGAAAAAGCTAGACAGATGATGATGTAATTGTAATAGGAAATAGGAAAGATTGTACGGCTTGTATTTTAAAAATTAAATTAAAACCGTATCAAAATAATTAAACTAAAAATAACACAAAATCCTTCACCGGAAAGGCTTTAGAAAACTAATTAATTTATACCTACCCACTGTGACAAGGGATGGAGATTTACCAGCTTAACTTTACACTTTGAAAGCACTTTGTGTGTTTGAGATAGAGTTGATTTTCGTTGTTTTTTGGGAGAGAGGGGTAAGTTTGTAAATATCTTCCGTTTGAGTATAATACATAGGTGTTAATTAGAGGCACTGAGATAAGGCCTTTCGTTCGTTAGTTCGGGTTTTCAGCTAAATTGGTTTATTGTTTACATGTCATTAGAGGAAGTAGTGGAAAATGTATGTATTTTGTGTTATTTTAGAGTTCCCTAACGAATTCCGGTTTATTAATTAATGTTTTAAATTGTTTTGTTGTATAAATATTTGTACGGTATTGGTAATATTTGTGGTTTAAATAGAATGATTGGTAACTATGTACAATCATTTGAGGTTTGTTGAACTGATTTGACCCAAACAATAAAGTGATCAGATTGCTGTACCGCCTCGTTGGTACATTGGTTGCAAGCGCTGTAGCTGAGTGAAGAGTCCTAAGTTCAATTATCAAGTCGGAGAAGTTTCGATTATATTACGCATTTCTCTGTAGCAGTCTAGTGATGTGGTGCCCGATTATTTGCAAATCTGGTTCCCTATTAATCATAATCGGGACTTAAACTAACCAGATCGAATAGGAAGTTTTCTGCTCTACTGACCTCTTTGAAGAAATGAGGCATGATGTTACAATGATCCACAGAAAAAAAAGAACATATCAATTAAAAATTGTGCCATGCAAAAGGCGTATAGAAGCCATCTCATCAAGCTACCCGAATCTCAAATTTCAGTCAAATTTTCCCAATCAACCTTGAACCTAATGCTCTAACAATAAAGTTGAAAATCTATTAAAGAAATTTGACAGATTCTAGTAGCATGTGCTTTGTGCGTTTGTACTTTAAGGCTTCACGCCATTTTTATTCAGGAATTCTAGCCAAACAAAAAACAAACAAATTATTTATTTATTTATTTTTTACAAATTTCCTATCAAAACTAATTGATAAAAAAGAGTAACTGGTCTGAGCTGACTGACAAAGGGATCGTTATCTGCCAACCTATAAAAGTCAACCAATGAAATGTATTGAAACTTTTACAATTTGTAAGTAGGTATAGCAGAAGTAGTGGCCTGTGGAACCGGTTGCAACTTACAAAGAAACAAAAAATATTTGTCTCGCACAAGACAAAACAAAATGGTACGAGGAGGTTGTAAATTGGAACCCAAATAGGCCCTTTATATTGCCTAAATTATTTCATCACCACTACTCTTAAAATCAACTAGTTTATTTTTAAATACATGTTTTTAATGTAAGATTTTTACTTTAAACACCTCCACGGCCTCCGTACTATTCAATCTATCCATCGGTACAATGTTTTGAGTGCGTTACATTGAGTCCTACCATAAAAAGTGATTTTTCACCACAAAAAAAAAGTCGTTTCCCAGCAATAATTTTTACGTAAATTACTTCATCATCATCATCCACAGCCCGACTTCACCCACTGCAGGGTATAGGCCTCTCTTTGTTTGTGCCAAGTTCCACGGTCTTGTGCCAGCCTCATCCAGGATATTCCCGCCATGGCAACAATGTCGTCTGCCCATCTCGCCGCCGGACGACCAACACTTCTCTTTCCATTTCTTGGACGCCACTCTGTCACAGCTTTACTCCACCTGCCATCACCACGTCTTGCCATGTGTCCTGCCCAACTCCATTTGAGTTCCATAACGCGATTTCCAATATCGAAGACCTTCGTACGTCTCCGGATTTCGACGTTTGGAACTCGGTCTATTAGTTTTATGCCGAGCATGGAACGCTCCATGGCTCTCTGTGCTACTCTGAGTCTGTACACAGCCTCCTGTGAGAGCGTCCATGTCTCAGCACCATATGTCATGGTGGGCAGAACACACTGATTATAGAGACGGGTCTTCAAGCAGTGTGGAATTTTGGCTGATTTCAGTATGTCGTCCAATTTGCTAAATGCAGCCCACCCTAGCTGGATTCTTCTCGATACCTCCGCTGTTTGATGCTCCTTGCCAAAGGAAAGAATATGGCCAAGATAGACATAACGGTCAACCTTCTCCAACCTTTCATATCCGACCTTGACAGAGGGATTTGAATTGCTGGAGAAATTTGCCATAATCTTCGTCTTGGCCATATTCATCCTAAGTCCTACTTTGAATGAGGCATTATAAAGATTTTGAAGCATCTTCTGGAGATCCTCGAAGTTTTCAGCAAAAAGCACGAGGTCATCCGCAAATCTTAAGTGAGACAGGTAAGCACCATTGATGTTAACACCGCAATAGTCCCAATCTAAGATCTTAATGATGTCTTCAAGGACTGCTGTGAAGAGTTTCGGTGAAATGGTGTCGCCCTGTCTCACTCCCCGCTTGATCGGTACGGGTTTGGATAGAGTGTGCATGCGAACCTGCAGAGTGGCCATGGTGTATAGTTCCCGCAGCACATCCACGTAGCGGGAATCGATGTGGCAGCGATGGAGAGCGTGGAACACCGCCCAATGCTCGACACTGTCGAAGGCCTTTTCGTAATCGACGAAAGCCATGCACAGGGGTCGGTTGTATTCTTGGCACTTCTCCATCAGCTGTTTGACCGTGTGGATATGGTCGATGGTCGAATATCCGCTGCGGAAACCGGCCTGCTCGACGGGCTGCGCTTCGTCAAGCTCTCGGGTTAGCCGAGTTGTAAGGATTTTAGTGAACAGCTTGTAAATCTGGGAAAGGAGACTAATGGGACGATAGTTAGTTAGTTTTGAAATGTCTCCTTTTTTGTGGATGATGGTGACTATAGCGCTCTTCCATGGTTCTGGAGTACGGACATCATATATAACCCTATTAAAAAGTTCCACGAGGACCTTTTGAACTGGTTCACCACCCGCTTGTAGCAGTTCAACAGTGATTCCATCTTCGCCAGGAGACTTATCTGTTTTCATGTCATATAGGGCTTTTATGACCTCACAATGTAAAATAGGTGGTAAGATTTCTGTGTTTTGATGTTGAATAGGTGGTGCCCTAATATCGTCCCCAGAAAGAACTGGTTCTATAGATTTAGAAGCATAGAGGTCCTCGTAGAACTTCTCAACAATAGATACAATTTGGGCCCGGTCTGTCACCATGTTATCATTTTCATCCCTGAGTTTGATGATCTGTTTAGAACCTGTGCAGGTTTTCCTTCGAAATACCTTTGGGCCTCTGTATGATTTTATTGTACTGGTAATTATGTTAGTGTTATACTGTCTTAAATCCCTCCGTATTGACTTCTGTATGTGTTTATTTATTTTATCTATGTCCTTTTTATCTATTGCAGTATTTAGAGTCATATCTCTTCTCCTCTCAATTAACTCCAGAGTTTCCGGCGACAATTTCTTTAGTGTCTTTTTAGATCCACCTAGGTGTTTCTTCGCCACTTCGGTCAGCGTTCTACACAGCATATTATTTATGTGGTCTACATCCAGATTCTCCTCTTCGAGTCCTTCAAATTTATTTTTGAGTTCGGCTCGGAAAGTGTCTTGCAAGAATGCGATTTCCTGCTTCTCATACCTTTTTGTGGATGTTATCATCTTAGCCCGTTCACTCTTCAAGTCAAACCTAAGTGTAGCTCTCAACAGTCTGTGGTCGCTTCCAGCATTGAAACGTGAGAGGACAGAGACATCGGTGACTACGTATTTATGAGAGCTAAGTATATAGTCTATCTCGCTCTTTGTGTTACCATCTGGACTTACCCAAGTCCACTTTCTTGGCGCTCTTTTCTGGAAAAAGGTGTTCATTGCGAACAGTTGGTTATGTTCTAGAAAGTTGACTAGGGTTTGTCCTCTCTTGTTACGCAAGCCAAGACCAAAGTTTCCAACGGATTTTTCATTACTTAACGATTTTCCAATCCTGGCGTTGAAATCGCCAATTATGGTGGAGTAGTGGCATGGTGTGTCTTTGAGGGCCTTGTCAATGTCGTCATAGAAGGACTCCACTTCTTCGTCGGGATGGGCAGACGTTGGGGCGTATACTTGAATGATCTTCATGGAGTATCGTTGGTTAAGTTTGATTATCGTAAAGCAAACGCGTGTCGATACACTTTTGATAGTTGTCATTGCCGAAGCAATAGTTTTTCCAATCAGAAATCCAACCCCTCCGTAAGTGGAGTCGTCGTGGCCTCTATAAAAGAATAAGTCACCTGAAGTTAATTTGATAAGATCTTCGCCCTTTCTTCTCACCTCAGATAAGCCTATAATATCCCATTTGATGTTTTCTAATTCATTCTGCAATTCAAATAATCGGTCATCCGTTCGCAGCGTCCTGGCGTTGTAACACGCCAGGGTCAGGGTCGTTGAGTTGTGACAGCTGGGCGACATCCAGAGATTCTTAGCACCCTCTGCCCCGCCGTTACCAGAGCTGCTGTCAGAACCCGGAATAGCGGGGCTGCTGGGAACTGAGGGCCGTGGTTTATTGGCAATATTCATAAAGAGGGGTTTAGCCTTAAAACGCCACGCTGGCCAGTGCGTCTTGGCGAGTGTTTCGTCTTTTAATTACTTAGTTTGATATAAAAAGTCTATCAGACCTGGAATCTAAACGCCGCACCGCCGCCGCTGGCGCCGGGCAGGTTACAACTAAAGGAACCAGTACCTGCCTCCCTTTCTATAAAGACCTTTGCTTCCTTACAGTAAAAAATATAAAATATTTCAACCCTAAACTTCCTTTTTCAATTCACTTCACCTAAACGCCATCAAGTCTACTTAAACCTCATAGTTGACGCAAACGCCAACATAATTCAACTCTTACATTTTTCTCAGCTTTTCACGACGGTGACTTGCTAAAACTTGTTATGGCGACAAAAAGAGCTCGTTTGCTCATCGTTATGGTCCGTGTGAAAGGTGCCTTACGGTGGTGACGGACGTCCTATCTGGGAGAGGTTTTATGTAGTTATTTTGAGCTTATTGAATGCCTTAGAAATTGTATTTAGAATGAAGGGCCTAGATAAGAGGCGATGATGCTTTTCAGTATCTTATGTCAAATTAATAAATTTTCCAACATTATTGCTGATAAAAACTCGACAGAAACGGAACTGTGCCAAAGACCAGAGATTGCTGAATATTTTTGGACACCAGGACTTCATATTATTCATGTTGCGAATAAGAATATTATTGAAAGCATCATTTGGTCTATATAGACCAAACGGTACAGTTGTGACTCTAAAGACCAAGTAAAAACTAAGACATAACTCGAGGGACTTTATTAATTATTAATACTAATTTACACTTTGGTTGGAATACAATCCTGTTACATAATCATCATCTCTCAAGCCTTTTCCCAACTATGTTGGGGACGGCTTCCTGTCTAACAGGATGCAGCTGAATGTATTGCATGAGTGAATGTATTTCTGTATTTTACATGGAGCAACTTTACTGCCTATCAACCTAGTTAGTACTAACTGGAATATTGGAATATTAGTTGTCAGACTTTCGGGCCACTGACGACTGTCAAAGATCACCCATCCACGTACCAACCCAGGAAAGCGAGGCTGAAGGTTATTATTTAGCCAAGAGCTCCTCAATTCTGTTACATATACATTTGCATTAAACATTTTATGTTTTCACGTCTAATCTCTGATTTCACTACAAAAGAACCAAGTTTATTTCTACCCTTAAAACCTAAACACCAAAAATGATGACATACTCCTTCAACCATTACCTGAGGCTACAAAAAAGTAGTAAAAAAAAAAATAAACAGCTGCCATAGAGAAATTTTAAAAGTAAAAAAAAATATTAACCATGAAGGAAAAATGGAAAAATGCACCCTCTTGAAATGACAGTTTATTTTTTTATAGGGGAACAAGTCAAAAGGAGGGTGGTTATGATAGATAGCACTGAGTGCGAATTTTAAAAGACAAAGATTTTGTTACTTCATATTTTTGTAGGGATCTGTAATCAAGGTTCTTTGAAGGAGGGGAAACGGTGGGGTGTAAAATGTGTAGAGTGTTTTTTTATCATGCTGTATACAAGTGCGGAAGTTATAGGAAGGTTTTGTCGCTTGTATAAGGTTTGTTCTTGTGAGTTAGAAAGCGCGCCTTATTTCAATCTTCTTGCTTTATTTGTTGTGGTTCTGTTGATAGTATTCACCTTGGTATCAGAAGAGATGCACTTTTACTATGTACAGTCACGAGCACCAATATGTATACACTTTCCTAAATTTAAAAGCAATGTTCGCGAGAAATAACGATTGTAACTTGAATATAGGATTTTTTTTCATAAAATATGAGTTGCAGAATACTATGTTCGTAACAACATGACAAATTAATCAGAACAGTAGGAGAAAAACACTTTTGAAACTTGTTAAGTGTTTACGTATTGGTGCTCGTGACTGTACAGACAGACGCCAGCACTACTAAAATCTGTCAAATTTCTTTAATAGATTTTTAACTTTATCGCTAAAGTATAAGGTTCAAGATTGATTGGGAAAATTTCACAGTTTCGGGTAGCTTGATGTGCTGGAGTCTGTACAAAACAAAACGTTTGTAATCCCCCTAGGTTTATACACCCATATTTCACCAGTTACCTTCATCTGTCATTTAATAAGACACTTGTATTATTATACCTTCTGAAGATTAGTCTGTGAGCTACCTACCATCTTCTTACAAAATGTCAAAAGTCTAGATGGTAATCTAACAAATGTTATACTTGAAAAAACACGCGATGATGAAATAAAAGGGTTTGCTAAAAAGAATACGAGTCTTTTCAGCAAACCCTGTAATTTCATCATCATAACAAATAACTAGTCCGCCATCTTGGGGAGACCGCCATATTGTATTTAGAATGACGTCAGTTAGCTTATCAAGCATTGTCATCCAAACTAAACATGTATGCTAAATTTCAGCTCAATCGGATACCGGGAAGTGGATCAACTTCTTAGATTTTTTACATAAGCTAATTAAATTTTCTTAAAAATGCCCATTCACTAGTAGTATATTTAAGCGAAAAATCATTCTTAGTATTATTCTTATTCTTTATTGCACCCAAAAAAAAAATACAAATTGCAATAATATAGCTTATGTACAATAGCGAGCTTACCCAGAGTTGGGTTTCTTACAGCAAACCAAATTTCGATTGTGAAATTTACATAAGAGGATATAATATACCTATGTGCATTAACAGAACATTTTATTATATTATAATTCATAAATTATTATAAGACCTGCCTCTCTCATAACAAAACTATACAATTATGCAGCTCAAAACCCACAAGCCCTAAGTCTACCTAATCAATATCCAGACCCACGTATCCTAATAAACAGAGGCGAATGTATACCGCATCAGAGCACATTAAAAGCTCATTGTGAACGGCACAACCGTCGTCTGGTGCAAATTTATGCAACCGCTTCAGAGACTGTAAATGCGAGACAAATTACTATGTACGTTATGTACACCTAGGTACTACACCAAGTGTGGTTTGGTGTTACGCGTTTTATACATTAGTATAGGGTGCAGTTTTAGTTTTTCTCGGAAATAAATTGAGTAAGAGGTGTAACTGAACATAACATAACATCACGCCTGTAATCCCCGAAGAGGAAGGCAAGGACCTCTTTTTTTTTTTTTGTTTGGATGGGAAATCATCAAATAACCCCCCCCCCCCTCCCGCTCTGGCTGGAGTGGGAGGGAGTGTTAGAATTTCACTGACTAAAACCCATCCATGTTCCTTCTTTGCCCTTTGTGTTCCAGGGCCGCGGTATCTCTTTCGAAACAGTCCCGAAGCCCCGGCAAGCATCGGTTCTTGCGGACCCCTTCCTGTTACTGACATCTCTTTGAGGCTCGCGTGGAACACAAACGCGCCGTCGACACGTCCTGTCGTCATAAGACGGACGGACGGCGAGCTAGCCCATTACTCACCGTTCACAGACCCGAAGGCAGAGTCCTCTTACACCCACATTTCGTCAGTTATGTTTTAAGTCCCATGTAGCAGGGAGCGAGATTATTGCCAGCAACCGGGCACAAATCCAGGCTCCGTGACTACCTCATGCTCAACAGTCGCGTTTCCGACGAATCGACCAACGAGGCAGTCGAGGTGTAATTAAAATAACTGAAATTTCGAAAAAGTGTAATTGTACTGATGAACAATTTCATAATTTAACAGCCTTGAAATCGTTAAATACTCCGTACATTTGTGTTCGCACAACACGCTTGTAGAGAATTGCTGTTTTTTCCCGGTTCTCGATGAGACTTTTCGGTAACGAAATCAACATCATAATTTTTTCGGTAGCTTATGTCAACCTACCTCTTCCTACTTTTGATAGAATGTAACTTTCTTTTGGCTTTTGATAATAAATTCTCTCGCGTGCAGGTTACACCAGTTTACACCATTCCTCATACCAAAACCACATCAAATAAATAACATTCTGTCATCCCAACAAAATCCTTTATTGGTATTCCGAGTCTTTACAACCAAAATTCAAATGAGTCAGGTAGAGAAATCCCCTAAAACTGTTATAAGTATCGGGTCCCCTTTATAACCGTTACAAAATTAATTGCCGAATAAATCATGATATCTCCTGACCTGGTCACTTACTACGGGTGCTAATGTCATTTGTATTTCACGTTTTCATAGTGAGGTGAATCCAGGATAGAATGAAATAGACTTAGAACAAGAAATCGAGAATTGTTTATTATTCAGGAAAGAATTAGAAGGTACAATATTATACACAAGAGAAATAAAATTAAAAACCCCGAATGAAAAAATAAAATATGAAAGATACCCACTTTCATCTCCCATATCTAGTAAATGGCTGCACCGATTTTGATAAAACATGTCTAATTTTAATATACACATCATGCGCTTTCATTTGATACCCCATTTGAGTATAATTGAAAATATCCGATTTTTCATACCACTTTCATCCCCCATATCTAGTAAATGGCTGCACCGATTTTTTTGTTTGATAAAACGTATCTAAGAACCATTGCCAAGAAACTAGCTTTCAAATAAAAAAAACTGCATCCAAATCGGTTCACTCGTTTAAGAGCAACGGTGCCAGAGACAGACACACACACACATTGCGGTCAAACTTATAACACCCCTCTTTTTGCGTCGGGGGTTAAAAAAGGAGATAAATGGCTTAATTATAACATAAAACTCCTTTCCTTTTCTACTTTTTACTACCTATCCAATAATACAATCTGACTTAAATATGACTTTATGTGTGTTATAGTGTTAAATACTGTTAACGTCATAACGACTTCTAGACATTTTTTTTTCTGATATATACTGTATTGTGTTTTGATAAGTTTGGACTCAATTTATTATGTTAATTTAATGTTAACAAACTTAACAGCAAACCAGTATTGTGCTTTGCAGTGCCCTGAAGGGTTCATGTACAAAAACCGACAGTAATATTGTAAAATGTGTGATGTGCATGAGAGCAAATAAATAAATAAAACTAGTTAACACAGTGTTGTTGCTGGTGAGGCCCAAACTATACAGTTAGTCTGTATCTTGGGGCTCGGTATTTGATTTCCAGAGTGGAGATTGGAGAGGTGATAAGGGAGGTGGTGGAGCTGAAATGTGTGTGTGTGTGCGTGGAGCGGTGTGTGTTTGTGTGTGTGTTAGTAAGTAAGTAAAATTTTATTTGTTTAATCATGGTGTACATGATACATTGCATGCAAGATAACAATAAGATAAAAAGTTCAAACATGTTCAGCCGCATATCGTGGCGTACAAATTGGTAGAAAGAGATGGTGCATAAACCGTGATAACATTTATCAAAATTAACATTATATTTTACATTATAACGTGTTGTAATTGTTGATCTAATCTTTTACTCTGGACGCTCTCAATGTGCACGTATTTCTACATCGTTCTCACATATACCTATGTATTATCTCAACATGAATGATGTAACCAAGATCTTGTAAAAATATTTTGATTGAAAAGAGTGGCCATGGAGTTTCTTGCCCATTCTTCTCCATAGAGATCTGCGCTTTGGAACGGGCAACTACAGTACTTCCACAAGTTATTATGCCCTGTGTCTGGGACTGTAGCTTCGCCTTCTTTGTTTTTCTTACATTCAAAAGTGCCTGTTATGGTCTAATTGAAATAAATGCGTTTGAGTTTGTTGTATTTTTATTTGTGTAGGATACTTTCTATAATTATTTGTACCTTTTATTCTGCAAACCCAGCAATGCAGTAGGGTTTAAATATCTCTTAAATGTTCCAAGGTCTCCCTTCTTCATTGTCACTCGCGACACTTGATAGACAGTCTGAATAATTAAATACATTAAGTCCTATTTCGAGTTTACGGAACTCTAATTTAGGTGCCGTTATAATTTGTGCAAGAAAACTTTTTTAATTTTACAAATATTTAATGGTTTTGGAAACTTCCCTTCATTTGTTTTAAAATGCATTTTGTTCTAATTTCAATCATCATGACATTTTCGGGACCTCCGATGCCGAAAAAAAACAAAATTAATATCTCAGACGGCTGCTTCTTCGTCATGAATCTTTGACGCTTAAACTCATAAAAATATAAACAGTAAACATAAACATACCAGCCCTGAAATCTCTCCCGTTTATCTTAATAAAATTATCTACAAAGCCTTTGTATATTTGACTCCTGATAGGTACACACCAAATCCTCAAATTACGCATCCACACCCTCTCAGTAATGTTACCCATCATTCTGCTGCCCTTATCCCAATTCATTTGGGGTCGGCGCAGCATGTGTCCTTTCATACCATATCATCCTTCACTCAGTCCATCCATTGTTTCTTTGATCTTCCTCTACTCTTATACCCACATTTATACTCAAAACTTTCCTCAAAACATTATCCTCATACCTCCGCATCATATGCCGTTTACCACACAACTTTCCAATCACGGACGCCACTTTCAGACTTCCTCATATGTACTCATTTCTCATGTTAGCCATTCGCGTAACACCACACATCCCCCTTAACATTCTCATTTGAGCCACGTGCAAATGCCAAATGCCAATAATACTGATACCATTAGCCTGCGTCATCCCACAGCTGGGCAAAAGCCTCTCCCCATAACTTCCAGTTGTTTCTATCCAGGGCTAATGCGGGCCACTGGTCGTTGATTATGTCCAGCTCGTCCCGCCATCTTCTACGAGGTCTGCCGCGACGCCTTCTGACTGTGTCAGGGCTCCAGAAAGTGGTTATTTTGGCCCACAGCTCATTGGGCATGCGGCAGACGTGGCCAGTCCAATCCCGCTTCAGCTTAGCGGCTTTTTGAGCCACGTCAGTAATTTGTGTTTTGGAGCGCAGTGTGGTGTTGCGTACCTGGTCGGTTAGTTAATGCCAAATCCAACAAAAAATACATTGTAAAAAATAAGTCTTCTAAGAAGCAACCAATAGTAGTGACTTCAGCATAAATAGTAAGGACCTACCGACCGACCGGACGCAGTCCAATTCTGCACGTACCTTCCAATCTTTGTCTCAATCCAATGTAGAATGTCTGCCAAACAATTATTTGCGTCGTAAACATGATTAATGTTACCTAGATGATAGAAACATTTTCAGGGATTTGATTTTCAACGTTAAATTACTTGATATTGTATTTTGGGTATTTCGAATTTAAAGGATATGGAAATTCCGGAGAGGGTTAAGGATTGACAATAGAGCTAGAAATTTCTGATATTAATCCATTTTAGTCTCAAAGTTCGCAGTTTCTCTGCGTTATCTAGTAGAATGAAATTGAAATACGTCATGCGTCATCATCATCTGCCTAGCCTTTTCTAAACTATGTTGGGGTCGGCTTCCAGTCTAATGGATGCAGCTGAATACCAGTATTTTGCATGGAGTGACTGCCTATCTGACGTCCAAAACCTAGTTAGTACTAGGTAATACAATTTCCCTCGGTAAGACTGGTTGTCAGATTTTCGGGCCACTGAATACCTGTAACGACTGGACATTATCATTATGACAGCCGGGACCAACGGCTTATGGTGCTTTCCGAGGCACGGAGCTTAGTATGTAATGGGTGGTCACCCATCCACGGAACAACCTAGGCGAGCGGCTGTTATGATCTAGCCACAAACTCCACGAAATACGTCATGCGTACAGAGCGATTTATTAAGAAGGGAACTACCGAGGAAATTCAGACTTAAGAAGTTCAAGAATCAATGAGCTAGATTTTGCGGAAACCTGATAGCTAAAATAACCTTGGAGAGGCAATACAAATGTTTAAGTCTAATAAAAAATCTAACAATTAACATAACATAACGCCTGTGTTCCCAGAAGTATGCCTAAGTACAGTCACGAGCACCAATACATAAAGGGTGTAAAAAGACCCTTAACGAAGCCGAAAGGCACTTGTTCTCCCCGTCATTGCGATAATTTTTTTGTTCTAGACCATATCTGGGAACCTTCAAGTTACGGAGATATTGGGGGTTAAAGTTCCAACTTTTTCACAAGTTTTTTTAAAATACATGATTTGAATGTAAGATTTTTACTTTGAACACCTCCACGACCCCCTTACTATTCAATCCATCCTTCAGCACAATGTTTTGAGTACGTTACATTGAGTCCTACCGTAAAACGTGATTTTTTACCCCAAAAAAAAAAGTCGTTTCCCAGCAATAATTTTTGCGTAAAGTTACTTAGTTTGATGCAAAGAATGCTTGGTTAACGGCTTCTTGAAGGGTCTGTTTACACCCGGTATATACACTTTCCTAAATTTATAAGCAATTTTCGCTATAAATAACGACTGTAACTTGGAGATAGGATCTTTTTCATAAAAATGTGGGTTTCTGAATACTGTGTTCGTAATAATATGAAATTTTAATCAGAACAGTTGGAGAAAAAACTTTTAAAAGTTGTTAAGTGTTTACATATTAGTGCTCGTGACCGTACAACTATATTTCACCAGTTTCGTTTCAACTAAAATCTTCCTTAATTTTCGTTTCCTCGTTTGACTAGTGGTCCCAAGCGCGAGTGGGACTTAAACATAACTGAACTGAACTGTGAGTGTACTATTAGGAACACCCCGGTGCCTAACCCCGAAGGGTTACAAGGCGTGATGTTATGTTATGTGAATTTCCGCTTTTAAGCAACAAATACGTGTTTAAACTACAATTTCACATCAACGGCTTGGCTTAACAGACAACTTAAAAGTCACACGACTACCAAGACTTTTGAATTCCCGTCTATTATGATCAAGAATGTAGTTTTCCACTCCTAATACAAAATTCAAGACGTGTTTATTACTGAGGAGACTGCAATAAGTGTCGCCACCTGCCACGTAGAATACGAACTAAAACTCAGACGTGGGTGCATCAGCTGTTGAGTAAAAATATCTGAGACAAATTCAAGAACGGCCAACAATAATTATTCTGTATCTTGAAGTAAATTAGTATTTTTGTTTCTGCTATCATTAAAAAAGTATAACATGATACACACACCTGTTTACCTCAAAAGTCTAAGCAGAGGAGTACCTTATACAAAGATAGAAGACAATTTGGAACAAAACACACCCATGCTGTAAGAGCGATGTGTTAAGCTTGTAACAGAAGCTTCTTCATCCGTTCGCGGACCAGGGGCAAGAGATGGGTTCATAAAATCAAGAATAAAGGTTTAACATGACTTGCCAGTTTTTGGACACAAAATCGCAATATTACCTTCAAAAACAAAGACAACTTCTCCTGGAGAAGACCCTGAATGCTCTTCAAAAAAGTGTTTTTGTTAAAATGTATTTTATTCATTCAATATCTTCAAAAAAAATTATAAAACATTCGCCTTTCATTATGAGTACCTTATATTATTTTGTCCCTCGAGTTTTAGTCATTATATTGAAATATTGAAATTTAGTGCTGTGTGAAGATGCTGACTTAGCAGGCTGATTTTTTGCATACATGTATCTTACTGACCAGGTCAGTGATTGGTAATACAGGAAAAACAAATTAAAAAAAAAATACTTTTTCGCTCCACCCAAACGCACAGAGTGTCGTTCCGAAATCGAGCTGAATCGTGCATATTCGGGTGTTAAGAGCATTCGACCCGCTGAACTTATCCTATACTGACTGCAGAGCCATAGTTAGTTTGTTACATGATTTTATATTTTTTAAACTAAAAATTACCATAAAGTTTAACCCACATCTATAAAAAGAGGCGGCAGCTTGTCTATCCAGTTGCATTTTACACAAACACAGTTTTCCCCTACTACATCAACAACAACTACTAAAGTATCCTCAACAAAAAACCATCAATTAGCAACATGATCTCAAAGCCTGCCCACCACCGCTCGTCCCGTCGTAATAATACCACCGAGTCCCTTATCTCCTGTAATGAACCGGCCATATACTGCAAAGGAGTTCTCTATAAAAAAAAATCATTACATGACACAAAGCCCGTTCAGACGCATGGCCTTTGAAAAAACCCCTTTTCAGACGAGTATTATGCTCAGGTTTTCGAGGGAAAATTTCTTTCCAATTTTTTTTTTTTTGTAAATTTCGTTCGCGGGTAGTTTTAATTTGGAGCTTGTGTGGCGTGTGAGGAGTCCTTTAGCGCGGTAAATACGTAGAGGTATTAGCGTTAAGAAGTTAGGGTCGAGTTATTATGAGCTTGGAGAAACAATTTTAAGCTTATTTATTTATTTGAAAAGACATACCGAGAGAAAGTACGTTACTCTCAGATTGAACGATAGTCGACAGGTTGAATTTTATATCATGTTGTAAAGTGATTTTCTTGCCCAGGAGTACAAACACGACTCGATTTTGATCACGCCTTCATGAAACTATCAATCAATCAACTTCAAAAACACTGACAACTGTATAAATATATTTTTCTTACAATTTTTAAAACGAAAAAAACAGGTAGCGGCTCCTTTGCGTCTCTTATTTCCTTTTCATGAGTACTGACCATAACTTTTGACGCTCCGCAAGTCCCGCGCAGATTCAATCATTCATTTGTTTCCTCAGCAGTCGCTGTTGCAAGACGCGGCCAATAGGTTAGGATATACAAGGTGTAAACGGACTCTTCACGAAGCCGTCAACCAAGCATTCTGTACGTCAAACTAAGTAACTCTACGCAAAAAATATTGCTGGGAAATGCCTTTTTTTTCTGGGTGAAAGATAACGTTTTACGGTGGGACTCAATGTAACACACTCAAAACATTGTGCTGATGAATGCATTGAATAGTTCGGGGGTCGTGGAGGTATTAAAAGTTTTAAAATATTAAAAACTTGTATAAAAAACTTATAAAAAACAGGACCTTTAACCATCAATATCTCCGTAACTAGAAGGTTCCCAGGTATAGTCAAGAACAAAAATAAAATCACAATGTCGGAAAGAATAAGTGCCTATCGGCTTCGTTAAGGGTATTTTTACATCCATTATGTTGACCCATTATGTTGAGGGGCTCGTGGCTTAATAATAACAGCCGCTCGGGGTCGATCTTTAGGTTAAGCCATGCTTGCCTAGGTTGGTCTGTGGATGGATGAGCGCCCATTACATACCGAGTTTCCTCCGTGCCTCGGAAAGCACGTTAAGCCGTTGGTCCCGGGTGTCATGTATAGATCTTTGGCAGTCGTTAGGTAGTCAGTGGCCCAAAAAGTCTGACAACCAGTCTTACCAAGGGGTATCATATTACGCAGTACTAACTGGGTTGTGGAGGTCAGACAGGCAGTTGCTCCATGTAAAATACTGGTATTCAGCTGCATCCGGTTAGACTGGAAGCCGACCCTAATATATGTAGATGGGAAAAGGCTGGGCAGATGATGATGTTGACCCAACCTTAGAGGCAAAATTAAACGTAAAGCATTCAAATCATCTTACAACCGCAATATAACTTAGCACTCAAACCCAGCATATGAACCAACCCCATAAACCAGAAGCTTACCTAAAATAAAATCCACACACGATCGACACAATCTAAACACGGAGTCGTAACAATAAATTTGTTCCGCATCGGTTGCCGCGTCTGCGGGCAATTTATGCCGGCCGGCCGTCTCGGCCCGGAGATGTATCGCATCCGATCGTTGCATCGACGTGTTCATTTGCCCTCAAGATTTAGTAGCCGTATTCACGTGGCTCGATTTGATACGTTCTAGAAACGTCTTTATTTCTTTTTATGGGGGGAGGTTAAGTTCCGGCTGTTCAAAGTGGTTTATTGTGATAAGTGTGGATTATTGAGCAGTGGTGGTCGTGGTGATGGCCACGACTTAACATATTAACTTTGACATATCTCTGTAATAGTTTGACATTTAATAAGATTTTGAATGATATCCGGACAATGTTTTTAACTGACATACCATAAAATGTAATTTTAATTCGTACCAACCTAATATTTTGTCCTGTAAAAATTATATTCATGTACCTAATATTTACACGCCACAAGTGGCAGAATGTGATGAGATCACTGATTAAACTTAAGGCCATAAATAATGTACTAACAAATAAATGAATTTGAATTTGAATTTGACTTATGAGTTGTAGGACGTGGGTTTGAATCCAGGCTTAGTAGGACATCCCGGCATGGGATTATAGATATGAATATAACGCAGAACTCGACTAAACAGAATCATTATAATTTTTTTGAAGTGGTATGGCGAATCTTACGATTACATTTTTACGAAAATCGCGATTCTTTGTTCGAATACCACGTGAAGCTATAAACAACCCCTGCACCTAAAGCTATATTCTCGTAAAAACCTCAAATATTTTTATGACCACCAAGATACGACCAAAAATAGAGTTGTAACATCTCTGACTGACTTTTACCACCTTTAATAAATCGATAAATTCTATCAAACGCTTTCGTATTTTTATTATCTGAAATATCTAAAAACATTTTGCAAGACCTTTAGCCGAACAAAGTGAAACAAATCGGTGAAAGCTCCGAAGTACTCAAATCTGAAGAAAGTTAGGCGCTTTTTAGCCAGTTGTATTAAGTGAGCCTTCCACCACAGAAAAGGACAGAAGGTAGGCTCCATACGACCAGCGAAAAGGACACTCATGTACAGCGACTATCATTTGTTTATGATATCCACTCACACAAACACGCAGACACGATTCACGTACAGCGAGTGCAAGCGTACTCGCGACCGCCTCTTGTTTGAGATCACTCACACAAAGACACGCTTCACGTATAGCGAGTGCAAGCGCACTTGCAACCGGCATTTGTTTGAGACCACGCACACATGGACAACGTTCACGTACAGTGAGTGCAAACGCACTTGCGACTGTTTTTTGTTTGACGTACGTACGCGAGTAGACCTACTATTATGTAGTTATTCTAAACTCGACTTTAAGAATTGAATATTCATTTAAAGAATTTCTGTGCAAGATGCAAAGATTGTCTTGAAATCTTAGATATTAAAGTGTAACTTTAATATTTCAAGTTGTTAAATTAATAAGTTTGAAATTGAAATGCGTTTGTGTTTTTGCAAAGTCACATTGAAAAGGTAAGTTTTATTATTTAAATCTTTAGATGAATTTTACTGCTTTATTACTTATGATTTATAGGTGCAATGAGAGTAAAAGTTAAAATAAATTGCTTGCCCAAAAAGAGTCAGTTTGCACAACATTACTGCTCCAATGTAATCTCCAAAGGATTAGGAACAGGTGTGACTGTAGTGAACTCACATTTCGGCAGAAATGTACAAGTCCAATGTAATATGGGGCGATCCTATTGCCATCAATTGGCCACAAATGCAGCAAATTGAAACTGTTGCTCATCAGTAGCGCTTGGGAAGCTCGTGGCTAAATAATAACAGCCGCTAGTATCCATCTTTAGGTTAAGCCATGCTTGCCTAGGTTGGTCTGTGGATGGGTGACCAACCATTACATACCGAGTTTCCACCGTGCCTCGGGAAGCATGTTAAGCCGTTGGTCCCGGGTGTTATTTGTAGATCTTTGACAGTCGTTAGGTTGTCAGTGGCCCAAAAAGTCTGTCATCCAGCCTAACAAGGGGTATCTGGCTTGTGGAGGTCAGATAGGCAGTCGCTCCATGTAAAATACTATAAAATTCAGCTGCATCCGGTTAGACTGGAAGCCGACCCCAATATAGTTGCTCATTAATAGCGCTTTGCGGCCACTAAACCAAATAGTCAGTTTAAAAGAATAATTTCTAGAGGAATAACATAAAACCACGAGAATTTTTCAACATCTAAATGGAAAGATAAAATCATTACGTCCACTAGCCGTGTTTGAATGTCCCGAAGCAAATAAAATAAAACTCGAATCGAGAAAATCGATTTGGAAATTTGGAAGTGAAATTTTCAGCTGTACGTTTAATTGGGCGAACCCTTCTAAACAGTTTCAGTGATTATGCTGTACAATTTGCATAGCGGACGACTTCCGAGCCCCGGAGACTAAATAATGGTGAATTTATTGGAGATTTTGCTCTTAATCACCGATTGGATTATCGATTTTTGTTTTTGGAGGACTCTTTTGGAGGACTTTGCGTTATTTTGTTATTGGGGGCCAAAATGTTTGAGAATAGATTAAATATCTTCAAAATTGTATGTCAAAAAAGGGTAACCATGGTAAGCTTCAATTATGAACGTCAAGATTTTGGGATTCTCCAAAATCAACAAATTGATAGAATAGAGACGTTGGTTTGAATATGATAAATTCTGCAATTAATTGAAATAAATATACGAAACGCGTGAAAAGCGTCAATACTGGGAACAGTTAGCTCACACAGCATGACGTCACAAATAATAGCGTCTTCGTGACAGTCAAGTCACATGTCGTACACACACACTACACACATGACACACAGTCACAGTCGTGTGTAGTCACTTGTCATATCATTGCGTATGTCAGAGCTGTCCAAACCGAAACATCTTTTGATGTGGTGGGGTGAATCTACAGTTCTTAACCTTTTAAAAAAATGTGACTCGTAGAAGATCTTCATCTGCCTAGCCTTTTCCCAACTATATTAGGGTCGGCTTCCAGTCTAACCGGATGCAGCTGAATAATAGTATTTTACATGGAGCGACTGCCTATCTGACCTCCACAACCCAGTTAGTACTGGGTAATACGATACCCCTTGGTAAGACTGGTTGTCAGACTTATTGGGCCACTGAATACCTAACGACTGGCAAAGATCTAAATGACACCCGGGACCAACCACCAGGCACGGAGGAAACTCGGTATGTACTTATCCACATATATCGGTGGTTACTTATCCACAGACCAACCTAGGCAAGCACGGCTTAACCTAAAGATCTACTGTAATTATTAAACCACGAGCTCCACGCGTAGAAGAAGATATTCTTAATATAAAAAGTAGGTAGGTACACCATACGCTCAAATTAAAACCAATAAGAACCAAATATTTGACTTTAATCAAAACCAACTTTACACAGCAACAGAACAAACCATAACGTGAAACTCAAACAGGATTCACATAATTATCGAATTTCCCAATATTACGGCAATCTGTTTTATTCCACGAACACAAAACCTTACACAAATCAAGTTAGATTTCGGATACAACTTGTTTACAGGACAAATTAATGTTGAACCTTTTAATTAACAAAATTGCCGGTTGTGAGTCCGATCCGAACTTTCCGTATACCTTGTTATTGTTTTGCCAAAGTATTGTCAAATTAGAGAGATCGATTGCTTTTGGGAGAATTTTCGGGTGGGTCGGGAGATAGGGAAGCAAAATGTTGTAATAAAATCTGTTGTTTAATTGAAATATCGAGCTGAGATATGGATATAATATAACACAACAACCCGAAGGGGTTAGGCAGAGGTGAACCTAATAGTACACCCACATTACGCCAGTTATGTTTTAGTCCCATGTCATAGGGTGCGAGCCTAGTGTAATCAACCGGACGCAAACCCAGACTCCGTGGCTGCTACTGAGAAATTCCTGATGGAAAAATCCAATAACACTTTGCCCAACCTGGGAATGGAACCCAGGACCTCATGCTCAGCAGTCGCGCTTTCGTAAGCGCGACTGCCACTGCCACTAGACCAAAGAGGCAGTCTAGGACATACGGATATTTAAAAAAAAAAGTCATTTTTAAAACATGGTTCCCGGGAGTCGATATGTTGATGGATGGAGAGGGAAAGGCGCGCCAAAGAAAAGATGGCTAGATTATGTGAGGAATGATATGAAAGAGAAAGGAGTAAATGATGCCGTGACGTCTGACAGGGGAGAATGTAAGAGACAAAAGGTGTTGCGCCGACTACAAGTAGAATGGGACAAGGGCAAGAAGATAATGATGGTTACCAGGAGATGGTAGACGTGTTGGCAGAACAATAGCCACATGGGTTGATGAGATTCTGAAGATGACGGGTAATAACTAGTTGAGAATCGTGCATACCAGGGAAGTATGACACAAAAGGAGGTCTGAACTCATCAGAGGGTACAAGGCTGCCAATGGTAATGGTATTAAAATTTTAAAAAAAGTATTTTACTTTTAGGTAGTAATGTAATATCTTAAAAAGTATTTTTTACTGCTCGAATCTCATTAGTCATTACATTACACTATTACTTAAAAAAATCAGCTGTACCATATATTTTGACCGTGTAAGTAGGTATTGCATTTTTGTAGGAAACAGCAGATTTTTTTTTAGATTACTGATGAAAAATTTCTATATGTGGGGGGTTCGGAATTCTGTCCTCAATACGTGGTAATCGTTTGTATGTAGATGTCCGTTCCACCCTGTATCATCATCATCATCATCATCTGCCTAGCCTTTTCCCAACTATGTTGGGGTTGGCTTCCAGTCTAACCGGATGCAGCTGAATATCAGTATTTTACATGATGCGACTGTATAATAAAAAAAAAACAAAATTGCTAACAAGACCATTTACATCGAATTTCTCTTCGTTCCATCCAACTGCAATACCATCCAAATTCGCCAATCTACGTCAGATCATACACGTACATCTATTGGACAGAGCTCCGAGCTAATCTGCCCCACCTGTGCCGAGAAAAATGTTGCCATCACAAGCGATTCAACCTTTTAACATCAACGAATCCTATTTATCTATTTAAAACGTATTTAGGGTGCTGTTAGCAGATGTTCGGGGATCAGGTTGATTCTTTGTCAGATAATTTGGAGTCGATTTTTTTATCGGGTGATGAATAAAAAATATTGTTGGGAAACGACTTTTTATTTGGGGTAAAAACCAAGTTTTACCGTAGTAGTCAATGTAACGTATTAAAAACATTGTGCTGGTGGATGCATTGAATAGTGGTCGTGAAGGTACTTAAAGTAAAGTTATAACATTAAAAACTTGTATTTAAAATAAGTTGGTACTTTGACCCCCATCTCCGTAACTAGAAAGTTCTCAAGTATGGTCTAGACTAGAACAAAAAAATTATTGCAATGACGGGACTTCATTTAGGGTTACTTTTACATCCATTATCATCGAACGGAAAACTGCAATTGGGGCCAACTTTATCCATATTATAATCTTTTCTTTTCTTGCATTATCCCTCACAAATCTAGCTATCAAGATAGTCTTCGTATAAATCGTGATCAGACATTGGCGTGAGGTAACGTAGATTCTCCAGCTGTAGTAGAAACGAGAAGATATGACGTCACGTCTCAGTGTGCAGCTGTGCGGGCATTTCCACTTGATTGGTTTATTCGATAATAGCACGGCTGAAGAGAACTGGTATAGGGTTTGATTGCTAGTTTAGGTAAGTAGTGAAATTGTAATCTATACATACAAGGTGTAAACAGACCCTTCACGAAGCCGTCAACCAAGCATTCAGCACATCAAACTAAGTAACTTAACGCAAAGAATATTGCTGGGAAACGACTTTTTTTTGGGTGAAAAATCATGTTTTACGGTAAAACTCAATGTAACGCACTCAAAACTTGGTGTTGATGGATGCTTTGAATAGTAAACGGGTCATAGAGTTAATTAAAGTAAAACAAAAACCTTTAAAAGTGGTATTTAAAAAAAAACTTGTGAAAAAATTGGAACTTTGACCTCCAATATCTCCGTAACTAGAAGGTTCCCAGGAATGGTCTAGAACAAAAAAAATATCGCAATGATGGGGAGAACAAATGCCTTTCGGCTTCGTTAAGGGTCTTTTTACACCCTTTATAATTAAATTGTAACAGGCCAATGTGTGTACATTGAAGATATTGAAAAAAAAATTAAATGGGGGCTTTATTAGAGCAACAGAAGCCAAAACAATAGTTTTTAGAATTTTTGTCTGTCTGTCTGTCTTTTTGTCTGTATGATTGAACGCGCATCACGCAAAAACTACTGCATGGATTTGAACGCAGTTTTCACCGCTCTACTGCTAGATGCTTAACTTAAAATATAAGCTACTTTTGATATAGTTTTAGATCCGATAGGTGGCGCTGTGCGAAGCAAGGGTGGGTCGCTAGTGAACAATAAAATAAAACATGATAAGCACCAAATTTTTACTCGCACCTTACTACATATTTTTCTAACTACATATTACTAACAATTTGAATGAAAATGACAGTTTGCAAAGGTGACAATCGTCTAATATTTGGGAAAAGAATGTGTTTACATTACGCTCCTTGACCGTACATTGACATTTGATTAAGAGGTTTTACTAGCGATGATAGATTAATAAATGTTATATTCGCAGATCGAGTAGTAGGCAGGTACATAGGTACTGGCATATCATATGGGTCCACCAGTTTGGTTTCCGACTGTGGACTGTAAAATCAAAATAATGTGCAGAAAAATATATACCTACCATCGCGATAGTACCTATACGAACTCGAACGTCTTCAAAGATCTTTCCGACGGGCCTAAAGTGACAGCATGTCAAGGGGACTCAAAAATGGTTTGTAACCGTCTTGCCAGAGAGTTCCTTTTAGCATAAGTATATTACTCTTTGCCAGAGAGGCCCATTCGTAATAATTCGATGTGTGAAAAAGCTACTAAAGATGCCACACTTGTGGCTCAGTTCTGGGCCGACACAATTTAGATTGCCGTCGACACGCTAAGAAGAAACCCATTCACTGACCTGTCTCCCCGACTAAAATACCTAGTTACAGACATAAGCCATAGTAGCGATTTGACCATATAACTTGACTAGTAGGTTTTAATTTAAAAAAAAAACGAAATTATGTAAACGGACAAATTTCAACTTATAATCATCACCAATTTTCTAAACACACACAAATTATACTAACCTTTAATTAAACCACTTTCTTAAAACTACGTTTAAAATAAACAACTTGACCCTTCATTTTAATAACAGGTACAAATAAGTTGACGTGTTTTCGGTCGTGAACAGCTCACGGAATGGCGCCTAATCTTCAACCATTTATCACGAGAATTAAGTGACCCTAGGGGTGGGTAAGTAGGGGTGGTTGGTACAAAAATCTGTGAGTAATGCGATTATGCAGTCTTAGAACACGAGTTATGATTTGTGGGTTACATTTTGTTTAATGTTTGTTTTATTATTTTGAACTTTAGCTGTTCATTGCTGCATCTTTCAGGTCTAATGGTTTTTAAACTGTGATACTGGTGTGGTGTGAAGGATCTTGTGGTGAAATCAACAGCCTCTCGAGTCAATTTTTTTGCTTGGATTGGTTCGTGGATGGGTGACCACCCATTACATTCCGAGTTTCCTCCGTGCCTTGAAAAGCATGTTAAGCAGTTGGTCCCGGCTGTCAATTGTAGATCTTTGACAGTCGTTACAGGTAGTCAGTGGCATGAAAGTCTGACTACCAGTCTTACTGATGGGTATAGTATCACCCAGTACAAACTGGGTTGTGGAGGTCAGATAAGCAGTCACTCCATGTAAAATAATGTTATTCAGCTGCATCCGGTTAGACAGGAAGCCGATCCAGCATAGTTGGAAAAAGGCTAGGCAGACGACGAGCGTAAATAGTTCCAGGTGTGGTAGCTCAGTGGTAGGCATGAGTTTGAACCATCCAGCAGACCTTTGGTTATACATTTCACCATCACTATTCAAAAACGGTGAAGGAAAACTTCGTGAGGAAACTGGCATGTCCTACAATCAAGAATTCGAAGATATACAACATCCACCATCCACCACCCGGTACTGAGAACACCACGCTAGTAAAACATCTCCTACTCCCTCCCTCTCACAAAGAGAAGGTCTGAGTGAGAAACTTAATAGGCTGAGCATAAGTTACCAAGCGATGAGGAACCACTGCTAGAAAACATTAAACACAAGGTGAAAACGGACACTTCATGAAACCATCAACCGAGTATTCTGTATATCAAACTAAGTAAGCAAAAAATATTGCTGGGAAACGACTTGTTTTTTGGGGTTCAAAAATCACGTTTTTCGGTAGGACTCAATGTAACGCACTCAAAACATTATTCTGATGAATGCATTGAATGATACGGGGGTCGTTGAGGTATATAAAGCAAAGTTACAACACTAAAAACTTGTATTTTAAATAATTCTACATAGAAGGTCCCCAGATAAGGTCTAGAATTAAAAAAACTCGTAATGACGGGTAGGACAAGGGCCTTTCGGCTTCGTTAAGGGCTTATTTACACCTATTTACATCTCAGTTTTTTAATGCGTGAGGGTCACAAACCATCAACAATTAACGTGCCATCAATAATTTAATTGGATGGGTTGAACATGGTGTCACCTTCCCCCCCATTCAATTAAATTATTGGTTCCCAGACATTCGTCCCTCAAAATGGAGACTCAGACACTCCACCATATACTTAGGTAAGTCCCAATGACCTATCACTAGTGCGTACCTAAGTTAGAAACATGTACTAAACTAATTGAGTTTGAGCACTTCATTAAGCTATGCGGTTCTCCTAGTAAGTAATAACACTATTTCTGTAGTTCAGGAGTTGGGCTTCCAAATGTACCCTAATGTTGGGGCAGTTTGGGGCTTCAAGGAGGGTACCTTACAAGGGTGTTATTGAGGAAGTCTTGTAGTAATTGTTGGTAAGATTGAAGGGTTTCTTATGCGAGTACATTTTTTTTCTGGGAGTTTCCTGGACTATTTTTTTTTGCTAAATATCCTTCTTTGGCAACAATGGTAATTACGTTCATTACTGTTAGTGATTTTTGACAAATTGATATTTTAGTTTTTTGATATTTTTTTTTCAAGTTGGCAATGCCGCCAGTCTCTTGGGTACATTGCCAGTTGAAAGCGTTGAGCAGGAGTTTTTTGACGCCATTTTTTAAGTTTATTGTCAAGTTAGTTACTTTAGGTTATTTTAATTTATTAATGTATATAATATTTATATGTTTATTGATATGTATTAGTAGTTTGTTGAGACACATGATTATAATTATAGTAAGTACTAAAAATAAGGCATGTTTAAATTCGTTCCAAAAAAAAAAAATCACGTACATGTTAAACAGTTGATGTGAACATATCGTTAGATGTGTCCCATGATCAAATAGTGAGCCTAATGTTATCAGCGTGATATACAAAATAGTGCCATTCTTCTTTCTTCTTTATAGTGTGGTTAGTGCCTAACCTGGTGTCAGTTTTCAAGCCGCCGATGGGCCTTTGACTTAGCTTTACATGCCGTCAAGAAATATTTATTTATTTATTAAAAGTTTATGCACAAAATGTACAAAGGCGGACTTAATGCCTTGTGCATTTTCTACCAGTCTACCTTATGGTGATGCAGAGAAAAAACAGTAGGTGCAATAGTACAGAACAAAAAATATCTCTCAAGCATGAAACTATTTCCCCGCCACACAACAGGAATAGGAAGCTGTTTTCACTCTTAAACACTTAGATACAAGGATGAATATTGTACGCTACGAATAAATAAATTATAGCACCTATATCATCTTTGGATCCCGACTCCCGGTCTATACCATCCTTGGCGCCGTTTATTGCAGCGCGGTAAATGGAAATATTCATTAAACTTCCTAGTGGCAGCGACTGCATCGATCCTACCTACTTTACAAGCACCGTTTTGTTATTACTCGTCTTGTTTTACTGCAGTTTCAGTTTGAATGGCTTTGGGGACTGATGTTCGCAGTGATGTGTTTTTGAATTTATCTAATCGCAGTAGCCGCCATTTTGAATTCAAACTGTCTTAATTTTTAGTAAATATAATCATATTAACGTAAACAACGTTATAAAGAGTGTAACAATACCCTTAACGAAACCGAAAGGCACTTGTTCTCCCAGTCATTGCGATATTTTTTTTATTCTTGACCTGGGAACCTTCAAGTTACGGAGATATTGGGGGTTAGAGTTCCAACTTTTTCACAGGTTTTTTTTAAATACATGTTTTTATTAACATGTGAAGTTAATGTGGAAGCTGCAGAAGATTGTAAAAATATCCTTGCATTGTATAGATTCAATCTCTTAGTATTATATAATTGCATAGCACATGTGTGAGTACTATGTACTGTAAAGCTACCATTTACATTTAGTTATCATTCATTGACTCGAATTTGCCCTGGCGGTTGAGAGAATGTCATGCTCACTCAAATGTCTCGCTGATGGTGGCGGGTGTGTCGGATCATTGGGTTCCCTTCAAAATGGTTGAGTTGAATGGTGCTGATCCATGCGTCATGTTCGTGAACGGGCGCTGTCAGTTGGGACTGGTCATCTCTTAGCTGCCATGGTTTATTCTAACTACTTTGTTTTTAAATTGTTGATCTAATCTTTTACTCTGGACGCTCTTAATGTGCACATCTTTCTACATCGTTCTCACATATATGTATTATCTCAACATGAATGATGTAACCAAGATCTTGTAAAAATATTTTGATTGAAAAGAGTGTCCATGGAGTTTCTTGCCCATTCTTCTCCATAGAGATCTACGCTTTGGAATGGGCAACTACAGTACTTTCACAAGTTATTATGCCTTGTGTCTGGGACTGTAGCTTCGCCTTCTTTGTTTTTCTGCCATTCAAAAGTGCCTGTTATGGTCTAATTGAAATAAATGCTTTGAGTTTGAGTTTGAGTTTAATGTAAGATTTTTACTTTAAACACCTCCACAACCCCCGTACTATTCAATCCATCCATCAGGACAATGTTTTGAGTGTGTTACATTGAGTCCTACCGTAAAACGTTATTTTAACCCCAAAAAAAAAAGTCGTTTGCCAGCAAGTCGTTTGCGTAAAGTTACATATTTTGATGTACATAATGCTGGGTTGAAGGCTTCGTGAAGGGTCCGTTTAGATCAATGTTAATAATATTTATCATGTCCGTGTTAATATTACCCAGAATTGATTTATGTTCAGTAATGAATTAGGAGGAGATTTCCTTTGTCTTTTCTAAGAAACTTGACGGATTGATTACTACTTGCATATTACATTTCATACGTACATGGTGTTTGGTGTATCGTTTGCAAAATTGAGCGGGCCTAAAGGAGGAATTATTTGCAGTTTAAATGTCGAATTTTGCGATTTTCAAGTTTTTTTTTTTGCGCCAATTGTGAGTTATTTGGATAGAAGAGATGGCAAATGAATCTTCTTTTGACCCGTTCAATTTGGCAAACGATGCACCAAACATCCTTTAAATCTATTTATGACGGAAAGTTTTTTCAAATCACACTTTCAAATGAGACGCATTCATAATTTTGCCCATAATTTTTATTCGACCATAAAAACTTCCCAAATTCATTTTTTAATACACAATTTAATAAAAACTTTTCTTATTACAATTCGCAAAGGATGTTTAATTTTATTAATCTCAATAAAAAACCTTTATTCTGCCAATCCACCATCAGATAGCTAAAGTAAAAAAAAAACTTAAAATTTTTCAAAAACTTTGAACTGAAACTTTATAATGAAAGTGGAACTAACTAATTAAGTGGATTTTATAATAGTCGTGACTTTAATAGGTTCTTGCGAAGTGCACAAACTTGCGCATAGTCGGAATTCTCTGTTCAATAAATAATTCTAGGAATTCGTATGCTTTTAGTGCACTTCTGTGTAGCCGAAGAGTTATGAACGCGATTCTGACCCACTTTGATGTGGCTGTTGGGACTGGACCACTGAACATGAACAATAGAGGAGATGGGCAATCCTGCATTTTCCAAAACATACGCATTTCAATTACAGTGACATAAGTCTACCAAAAAAACATCTATTGTAATTTACTTACGTACATTTTTGACAAGTTTTTTCAACAAGTTTTTTAATCTTGTTTTACAATTTGTGAGATGTGGGAAGTCGACCCTGCCAACACGTTGCTGCCTATTTTATGTGATACCAACAAACTGGCCGGAAAGGTGCTCTTATTGCATCCTGGGAACCCGTATGCCTTTTTCTCTGCTTTCCCACCTCTCCAGTTAGCTCTTGCATTTCGCCTCGAGTGAAATGAACAATTTTACACACTAGCATCAAAATGTTTCTTTTGGCACTTTGACATGAACTTCCTTAACAGCTTAAGAAGACATTTTTTACTACCCTTTAAATGTGTTCCCATGTGTGGTTCTGCCAAATAAATGTTTTTTTTTTCTGTTCCCTTTTTCTACCATATCCACCCATCTTCGAACATCCCAGTGACATAACTTACGTCAGGAGTGGACCCGTAGAGTGTGCCTGAATTAATGGCCTACAAACATCAAGCTAATTTGAGCCCGTCGCGAATGTATTTATTGCTAATGTTCGCTCTAAGTCCAGGTCTCCATTGATCGAATGGGCTGGAGGTTCGGCCTAATTACGTTGATTAATTAGCCGTAATTTGGGAGCGAAGAAAATTATAGAAGCCTGATGTGAAGGTGTACAAACAGGTGAATGGTCTACTTCATCACAAAAGTACTTTATACCGATGCCTATAGAATTTCAAATACTGATACTGAGAACCTTTTGCTTACGGAGATATACAGGGTATAGACGGACCCTTCACGAAGTCGTCGACCAAGCATTATGTACATCAAACTAAGTAACTTTACGCAAAAATTATTGCTGGGAAACGACTTTTTTTTGGGACGAAATATCACGATTTACGGTAGGACTCTACGTGACGCACTCAAAACATTGTGCTGGTAGATGCATTGAATAGTGCGAGGGTCGTGGATGTATTTAAAGTCAAGTAATAACATTAAAAACTTGTACTAAAACAAAAACTTGTGAAAAAGTTGGAATTTTGACCCCCAATATCTCCGCAACAAGAAGGTTCCCAGGTATGGTCTAGAACAAAAAAATGATCGCAATGACGAGACGGAAAACAAGTGCCTTTCGGCTTCTTTAAGGGTCTTTTTACACCCTTTAGAAGGTCAAAGTTTCAATTTATTTGGTTGTATTTACAAAAAAAAATTATAACTAACTTGATATCAACAACCCCTGTATCGTTCCATTGACCTATAAGTACACGTTTAACGATTTTCGTGCGATATTTTTGCAGCAACGTAAAAAACTATTTTTACACCAATAGTAGGACTCAACTCCGAGCATTTTTTTGCGGTGATACTTAGTTTCATGTTAAGATGGTGACTTTGCGATAGGTCGTTTTAACACTTATTAAAAGCCGAAGTCCACTGTTGGACATTGACCTCTCTCGAACATTACCACAACGACCGGTCCTGCCCACATCCAGCGAACTCCTAGGTTATGAGATGAAAGTTTGATGTACTTGGCTAGATAAACATAATCTCTAGCCTTTCCATGCCAATTTATTTGGTGTATTCTTCTTTCTTGGCGACACATGTGTATTCTTCTTTCTTCTTTTTTTCTATTAAACGTCATCTCAGAAGTCTTCCTTTTTCTAGCTGTATAATTTTTTATACAAGTTATCTTTTTTTAGACGGCGAGGTTGGCGGAGTGGCTGAGCGATTGCCTGCTGTGCTGCGTGTCGCGGGTGCGATTCCCGCACGGAACATATATTTGTATGGTCTATAGGAAGTTGTTCCGGGTCTGGTTGTTTGTGTATGTGAGTTTAAATGTTTGTAAACGCACCCACGATACAGCAGAAATTCCTAGTGCAACGTTTAAATAAAATTTAAAAAAAAAACACATCTATCATTTTCCAAATAATAACAAACAGTGTTTTATTTAGTACCATCTCAATAAATTAGCCAAAAAAAAAATTCATAATCATAAAAACATTAACGGATTGGTTGGAGAAGACAAAAGATCAAGAAAACTGGAAAACCATGGAGGAGGCCTTGGCCCAGCAGTGGGACAGAGCAGGCTGATAAAAAAATAAACAGATACCTTAATACCTACCTAAATGAAAAAAAAACTCTACCAAATCACGATCAATCAACTAATTAACAAAGATTGTGCCATGTTAATTATGTAAAAGAATTAACTTCGGAACAAAGCTTCGTCATTACCGTTCAAAAAATGGGAAAATTATTTTAACAAGACAACTTTTACGTCCCTTGAAAGTTTTTTTTCTAACATTGATTTTCTAAGACAAGGCTTATTAGTTTTAATTGGTATTCCTTATGTTTAAATTTTTTCTACGCTTTGATGATTTTTGTTCCAATTTTTCTTACAAACTGCCGCGTTGGTTCAGTGGTCACAATCGCGACTGCAGAGAATGAGGTCCTGGGTTCGATTACCAGGTCGGGAATGGTGTTATTGGGTTTTTCCAGTCCAGGAATTTCTCATTTCTATATGTTTTACGACAGGGCGCAGACGAGTAAGCGTCGTGTCCGCGCCCTGTCTTTTGTATATGTTTTGCGTCACGACGCTTCTATACCTTTTGTATGAGAGGGACGCGGAAGAGACATATGTCTGCGCCCCGTCCACATCTTACGTCTTTTCTGTGTGGCCTGCGCTTTACACCAGCCCACATCTGAGGGAATCAAATTAATTTTACATTTTGAAAGAATTCTAAGGGCTTCGTTCCGGAAGGAATCGGGTTGTATGAAAACCTTCGCCACTGGTACCTACGTAATCCTAGACTCGTGTAAGTTATTATTGTCGTGTTTAAAATTATGTTTTTATAATTATGAAGTTTCTGGTTGGTAATATTACAAAGGCTCAACTTAAGATACTTATGATTGGCAATCAAATAAGTCCCACTGATGCTATTAGTGTCGTATTAATTAAACTTTATGATTATTTTTCAAGGATCCCTTGAAAAACCTTTCAGATAATTAAACAATTATGGTGTCGAATATTAGTTTCTTTATACATTTATAAATTAGATGAGCTCGTGGCTAAATAATAACAGCCGGTCGGGTCGATCTTTAGGTTAAGCTGTGCTTGCCTAGGTTGGTCTGTGGATGGGTGACCACCCATTACATACCGAGTTTCCTCCGTGCCTCGGAAAGCACGTTAAGCCGTTGGTCCCGGGTGTCATTTGTAGAGTTTTGACAGTCGTTACAGGTAGTCAGTGGCCCAAAAAGTCTTAAAACCAGTCTTACCAAGGGGTATTGTATTACCCAGTACTAATTGGGTTGTAGTAGTCAGATAGGCAGTCGCTCCATGTAAAATACTGGTATTCAGCTGCATCCGGTTAGACTGGAAGTCGACCCCAATATAGTTGGGAAAAGGCTAGGCAGATGATGCATTTTTAAATTAAAATAACCTAAAGTAACTTACTTAACAATTAAATAAAAAATGGGGTCAAAAATCCCCTCCTGACAAATGTAATGACAAACACATCGATATCTATTGCGCAGATTGGAAGATCTATGCAGTCACTTAAACAGCCTCAAATATATCGAATATACAGGGTGTAAACAGACCCTTCCCGAAACCGTTAACCAAGCGTTCTGTACATCAAACTAAGTAACCCTACACAAAAATTATTGCTGGGAAACGACTTTTTTTTTGGGTGAAAAATAACCTTTTACGGTAAAACTCATTGAAACGTATTCAAAACGTGCTTATGGATGCATTGAATAGTAAGTTTTTGAGATATGAGATTTTTTCATCAAACTGCAGCAGTAACTTTGTTTTTCACTAACATACTATGAAAAACTAATTTAGTTTTTCTGTTTATTTGGTGCTACGGAACCCTGTGTGCGTGTGAGTACCACTCGCATTTGGCCGACTTTTGCTTTTTTGTAATGTAAGTGTTAAATAACTCCAAACTATAATTATATAAATAATAAATAAATAGACACACTTCTCATTCAAACTACTTCTCAATAAACCACCTACCCCACAATCCTTATTCAATAAAAGCATGACGTCACATCCATTGGAAAGCCATCGCTCAAACATGGCCGCTCCGACTAGAAGCAATTACGTAACAGCGCAGGTACAGAGTCAATCTCACACGAATGGTAATGGCCGCCGTTTTAACACGATATGTTCCGACGATTCTTTCGATATCACCAGCTGGCTCTGTTAAGGGAGAGATTGTTCGGAGTTTTATATATTTTTGGACTATAAAAAAGGGGAATAGAGGCTGGATTTGTGCTCGGTTGATGGTAACAGGCTCGTCCCTATTATATGGGGCTTACATAACTAAAAAAATGTGGGTGCTTTAGAAGTACTATCACGAGCACCAATAGGTATACACATTCCTAAATCTAAAAGCAGTTTTCGCGAGAAATAACGATTGTAACTTGAGATAGGATCTTTTTCATAAAAATATGAGTTTAAGAATACTATCTCCGTAATAACATGACATTTTAATCAGAATAGTAAGAGGAAAACTCTTTTAAAAATTGTTAAGTGTTTGCATATTGGTGTTCGTGACTGTACACCTCATCCAGCAGCAGAAGCAGGTCAGGGAATACAGAATTATTGTTCTAGAAATTGAAGACATCGTGACATCCACCAATCTGCACTTCACCCGCGTGTATCACGTCCCGCAGACTCTCACAGACAGGACTGTGTTCCTCTTATATGATCGTTGCAGGCTGATTATGCGTAGGTGTTCTTACGAATAGTGACGTTGATGTGTTATTGTGAGTACTGGAAGCAAAAGAAAAAAAACTACAGGATGATTGTGATTGGGTGCATCCCTTGAAATGAGTGATACCAGACTTAGTTTGCAACGATTTTGGAGAAATCGAACTTTAAAGTTTTATTTCCAAAGCTTAATTTCTAAAGGTATAAAGGGTGTAAAAAGACCCTTAACGAAGCCGAAAGGTACTTGTTCTCCCCGTCATTGCGATCATTTTTTTGTTCTAGACCATACCTAGGAACCTTCTAGTTTCGGAGATATTGGGGGTCAAAGTTCCAACTTTTTCACAAGTTTTTTTTTTAAATACATGTTTCTAATGTAAGATTTTTACTTTAAACACCTTCACGACCCTCGTACTATTCAATCCATCCATCAGCACAATGTTTTGAGTGCGTTACATTGAGCTTTACCGTAAAACGTGATTTTTCACCCTAAAAAAAAAAGTCGTTTCCCAGCAATAATTTTTGCGTAAAGTTACTTAGTTTGATGTACAGAATGCATAGTTGACGGCTTGGTGAAGGGTCTGTTTACACCCCGTATAGGCACTTTTATGACATAATGGTTTTTGAAAAATGTATTCGCCCGTGGGCAATCAAACAAGTATATTGAACGGCGTAGATTGCTCACAATCAGCAGTGTATGGAGGTGATTTTCTAGAAATCTTTGAAGTTCAATTTCTCCAAAGCAACTAAACTTTATTGGGTCAAAATGGTCTAGTATCACCCATTTTAAGGAATATACCCAATTTCCATTCACCCAGTATGTGTTGAACATTATGAAGAACAGAAACTGTGTTTTTGCCATTTAATAAAAAAAAACTTGTTTTTATTAAAAATAAAGGCAACACCGTAAAGACCGTAAAAAAATGTTTCAATTATTATGAAGGTGACATACAAACGAACTCCCATTCAAAATCAATCAAAACTTACAAAAATACCCATCAAACTTATTCACTGCCAAAAATAAAACTGAAAACCAATACAAACGGCAACATTGCCCTTAATTCTCAACTAGGAATTAATAATGAAACGGTCCAGCTTTTACAATATTCCCCATGATTCATTACCATATATTGAAACTTTAATTGAAATCAGAAATTGCCCGAACAATGGACTTCGAAGGCTCCTATAAATTGTAAAATCCGTTCTTTCATTACAAATGTAATGGGTCGGTTACACGAGTAGGTTTTCTCGCCTTGTGTTATAAAAAAAAGAGGATTATAAAGGGGATTATAAAAAAAACTAACCTGTGTGAATACACTTATCAATTTTTTACTGGTTTGTACAGAGATAATTATTTTATAGCCATTTTAAAACTTGATTAACTAAGTATTTTATTAAGGTTTTTTTCGTGATCTATTTCTGATTTATTATCATTAGTAATAATTACAGAAATATCGTCAGCAAAAAGTATGCACTGTTGTTGTAAAGTAGTGGGCAAATCATTGATATAAATAAGAAAAAGTAATGGGCCCAGTATGCTTCCTTGTGGTACACCAAATTTAGTATGACTGTATTCAGAACTGTGAACTGTGGACTCGTTATTTTCGGTCATTGAGCTTATTTCTACTCTTTTTTGACGGTTAGAGAAGTAGCTAGTGATCCAGTCAATAACTATCCCTCTGATTCCGTAGTTATTGCATTTTTTAGGAGCAAACCGTGGTTGACAAAGTCGAAAGCTTTGCTCACGTCAAAGAAGATGACAGACACTGGAATCCGAGATTTTTTTTTTTAGAATAAATGCTGGTAACGTTGTCGATTTACCCCGTTGAAAGCCGTTTTATTCTTTTATAATTTGGATTTTTTCTAAATAATTTATTAGTCTACGATTGTTTGCTTGTCACCTTCAACTTTATAATTGCATCAACTTAAAAAAATACAGCGTCCGTTTAAACTAAAGTCATTTACAAGTTGTAAGTTTACAAATAGAGAAAACCCCTGGCGATTCTCTAGTGTTATATAAATGGTAGTGAATTTGAATCACATTGGTTAAAACCCATGTATCGTCTCTCGACTCTCCCGTGTTTGGTAGTATCTTGTACATCTTCTCACCGTTACGCTCACTTCTGCTTTTATGAAATAGGGCTTAAAACGGAGTTTCAAGAGAGTAACAAACCAGCTTTTTATACTGTTTTTTTCAACACAGACGCTTGATCTACTGTATCCATTCGACAGTCGTATCTCGCATAAAAATGGGCAAGAACATCGAGGCCCCCCCTCAACGTTCAGGAAACTCGCCCCATGTAAACAAGCCTTAAATTGAGGAATATTCTTTTAATTGTAATGCGATATTTTTCGCTTTTAATTAAATTAATTTCGTCAGTAATTTTGTATGCTACCTTCAAGGAAATTGGGATACTTTTGTAATGTGATATTTTCGAAGTGAATTTTAATTACTTTTTAGAGTAGGTATCATTGACACAATTTGCTTGTACTTTTGTTGTTATTGTTTCCCTAAAACAAGGCAAAGACACGCAGATGAGGAATGATATTGATTTTTGACTATGTTCAGTTTCAGTTTTGCTTTATAATATGAGTCAAATAGTTTACTGACTTATACTTAGACACAGTTAGACTACCTCGTTGGTCTAGTGGTCGCAAGCGCGACTTCCTGGGTTCGATTCCCAGGTCAGGTTAAGTGTTATTGGAATTTTCCATCAGGAATTTCACAGTAGCAGCCACTGAATCTGGATTTGTGTCCGGTTGATGGCAATAGGGTCGCCCTATTCCATGGGACTTAAACATAACTGGTGAAATGTGGGTGTAGTATTAGATACACTGCCTAACCCTTTGGCACATACAGGCGTGATGTTATGTATACTTTGCTGAGTAGTTTACTGTTATTACCGTAAAGTTTACTTACATGCAGTTATTTAGTCAAGGGCTTGTTTTTTGCCAGTGTGTGTTTTATCCAGCTCGACCCCATACCTACTGTGGGGTCCACCGCAACCGCTTTCTGGCTCTGCCAGCGCTATTTTTGCCCATGGTTCCTTGGGCATGGTCATATGGCAGACGTGGCCAGCCCAGTCTCACTTCAGCTTAGCGACATTTCTGAGTGAAATGCTGCACTTTGGACGTTGGAATACCTTGAGTTTGAGACAATATGCAATGATTAGAAAACTCACTGTATTTTCCAAAATTTCTTGATGCATATGTTGCGGCTAAAAGCCGAAGTAAGTTTACACCTATTTCTAGCCGGCTAAGTAAGATTATACCTAGTTCTCGCCGGCTATACCTAGGTGCGGCCGGTAGGTAACTATCCTTTTTATTGCTCGAACACACCGACGAAATGGATTAGGTTAGGCTAGGCCAGAACTGTGACCAAACGTGCGCAAGCCGAGCGAGCGCTACATTCAAATTGGTTGCATAACAAACTGTCACCGGCCGCATCTAGGCCGCACCAGCCGTAACACATACATACCATCTACCATGACATTTTTATATGAAAAATATTTTCCCTAAACATCTCGAACAAATCAGTTTCTATTACAAATAAGACGATATTGCGCCCTACTAGGTACCGAAGAGCGGTACCTCAATAATATTTGCTCGTATCTCAAGTTTATTACTCCAATATCGATGCGGATTGCACAAACAACCGTACTGACTTCGTATTAGATCTAAGGCACACAATTTAATATAGCTTGAAGCTTCAATTTATCCGTTGTGTATACAGCTGCATTAATTAGGTATCCTGCACATAAAGTGGGAAACAAAATAATGAGTTAAAATGTCTGAATAATCTGCCTACCTACTCCTGTGATGATGTGTTTACTGCATCGGTGAGAGGGGTTTGCGTGGCTGAGTTTTGGGCTAAACGCATTTGAACTTTTTGCCATCGATACGCTAAGAAGATCTGAATTACGATTAGATTTTCCCCGTAGTTTTGCCCGCGGGGAGGTTAGAAATAATAATCTTTATTAATTATTTATATAAGAACAGATTGCAGTACATGTAACATTTCACAATGGTTGGAAATTATCCCGCGGGAACGTACAACCAGGATGAAAACTATCTTTTGTCCTAATCCAGGTCATGGTCTAACCGTGTGCCATATCTATATCTATGTAGCTGTTGAAAAGATTACTTTCCAATTTGATTGTGTTAACAATTTCATGCTAATTCTTTTTCTTATAAAAGTAACCTTAGTTACTCCTCATAACATCAGCTATCTGCCTATGAAAGTCCTATCGGATTAGCCGAAACAAACAGACAGACAGATAGACAAAATTAAAAAAAAAATGTTATAAGTACCGTGTATACTTTCGTATGCATTCAGTAAAAAGCTGTTATTTTGAAATTACAAACAGACGCTTTAATTTAATTTATTTGTGTATAGATAGGTGGGAAAGAAAACAGACAGACAGAAAGACAGAGTTCCTTTCTAAAGGCTTTAGTATGGTTTGTATTACGTATGGACATGATTGCTTTTCAATTGGTGAAAACGTAGATCTGAAAAGAAAACATTCAAAATCACCTCAATTTTCTAGATAAGTGAGTAAAAATAAAGAAACGAAAAGATGAAGTAGAAACTAAAGGCCGATATGAAGTGTAATTAAACAAAAAAAAAAATGCCATAATGTTTTTAATTAAACTCGTAAAGCAAAAAATTGGCATTCAAAACTGTGTTAAAAGATTTACGTTCAGAATAAAGCATCTTATCATATTTCAAAACGGAACATCAGTAGAGCATCAGGAAAATACAATGTACACTCAAGGAAAATGACGGCGTCTCCCATGGGAGAAGTGTAAGGACAATACAGGAAGGGCACCGGTGAGCACGGACACTGAGGGGTACACCGAATTCCTAATGATGTGGACACCTGGGGCCAGCAGAACAATCTCAACCTCCCCGGACGTAGAGGGATTCTATGAGAAAATTGCTGCAAGGGAAAATGAAAAAAAAAAATCAGGAGCATATTTATAACATCAAACTAAGGCGAATATAGCATTAAGTTCACCTCTGAACAGAGACGTAAATAATATAATAATGTTAATTATGTATCGTTAGCAGACTCCTCTCTCATCTTTTTTAATATTTTTAAATGTTTATTTTTATATATTGTTTTATATTAGAAAATTTAAAAGGTACTTAATATTTATAAAAATAAATAAAGGAAAAAAATAATGTTTAAACAATAAATAAGACTGCCTCATTGCTCTAGTAGTCGTGTTACTGATGAGCATGAGTCTAGGGTTCGATTCCCGAGTTCAGAAAGAGTGTTTGTGAGTGTTTGTTGTAGTGTGTTCGGTATTTCCATCAGAATTTTATCACCACTTGTCTTTGCATCACCCAAAGGTTGACTGGTAGAATTAATAAGTATGCCATTAACTCCGCCTCTGTACTTTGTGCTTGAAGTGTTAAGTAAATAAATTTTTTTTTTGAGATCGGTTGATGGAAATAGGCTCGCCCTCTATTTATTACTTGTGACGCAAACATAACCAAAGTACCCTCTCTCTCTGCCTTACTATTCGGGGATTTAAGCGCGAGTGTGACATTATGTTACGTTACTAAGCTTTTCCACTAAGCTAAAAATCAAATTAAAAATATCTATAATACCTTGAAACTTACTTTCTTCCAAAATCAATAACAAAAACAGACCACTCAAGAATTTCCGTACAAATCATCGACGATGGATTTCTATCAGACACAATCGGAATAACACTACGTGTAACCCCGGGTTCGCCTACAAAAGAGCTAGTAGATACTGAAGCCCATTGAAAGCAATCCGGCCGGGTATGAAACACACATTTGCATATGACTTGATATAGAGCAGCGGTGCCCAACCTTTTTTGACCAGGGACCTCTTTGATTTCTTTATTGGTAACAGGGATCCAAATGTTTAAAAATATAATCGTTTGTTTAAAAAAAAAACTAAAAGTCGTAAAAACATCACCTCAGCACCGCACGCGACGAAGGCGCTTCCATTTTCTTTTCTTTTTTTTTCGGATGGGAAATTATCAAATGCCCTCCCCGTTCTGGGCGGAGTGGAAGGGAGTATCAGACTTTTACTGACTAAAACCCATCCATGTCCCCTTGTGTTCCAGGGCCGCGGTATTTCTTTCGAACAGTCCCGCAGCCGGAGCTTCCATACTTTGTGTTCTCTTTTTGTATGGTCAAACCGTTGGACACCGGCGATCAATGTGTCGTGATCCTAAAAGTAAAACACAAAATGTTTTAATAGAAAATTAAAATTCGGTTTTGCATCAATGTTACCAGTTTCCCTAGATAGATAAAATACCATTTATGTACGCCGTCTCTGTCTCTGTATCTGTGTACACCATCCAAGTTCCACCATTCAAGACTGCCTCGTTGGTCTAGCAGTCGCAAGAGAGACTGCTGAGCATAAGATCCTGGGTTCGATTCCCAGGTCAGGCAAAGTGTTATTGGGTTTTTCCATTAGGAATTTCTCAGTAGCAGTCACGGAGACTGGATTTGTGCCCGGTTGATGGCAATAGGCTCGTCCTCTATTACATGGGACTTAAACATAACTGGTGAAAAGTGGTTGTACCTACTGGGGTACATCTCTACCTAACCCTTTGGGGATCACAGGCAAAAAAATAAAAATGTTAACCTCTCAGGGTCCATATTTTAGCTCTTGAGTACCACTGGTTGGGAACCAACTGTATCAAGGATTTTGACATACAAGCTCTGGACCGGCTCGGTATGAAATGGCTTAGTAAGGCCGTTCATGAATAATTTTCAGAGGGATCGATTAAAATAATATGAGGGGGACTTATTAAAACGGTACGTTTTATTAGAACAACAGTACTTTGTATCCCACTGCTGGGCAAAGGCCTCCCCTTTCTCCCTCAAAACCTCTCTGTTCTGTGCAATTTCTGGCTACGTTTGCCCCGCGAACATTATCAGATCGTCACACCACCTTCGCCGCGGTGGACCTCGTCGGCGATGTCCACCTTCAGGCGTCCAGTGAGTGACGATCTTTGCCCACCTCTCCGGGTGCATCCGTGCGACATGGCCAGCCCACTCCCACTTTAGCTTTGTTTGCTTAGAATAACTTATTTATTTATTTTCGTACATGCGTGTACAATGGCTGGTCCAGAATGGATGAGAACAGCGAGAGAGGCAGAAATGGAAAACTTAAGAGGACGCCTTTGTCGATGTACAGATGCCAGCACATCAAGCTGCTAGAATCTGTCAAATTTCTTTAATAGATTTTCAACTTTATCGCTAAAGCATTAGGTTCAAGGTTGATTGGCAAAATTTGACAGTGTCGCGTCTGTACCATCTCAACATGACTGATGAAACCAAGGTTTTGTATAAATATTCTGATTTGAAAGAGTGTCCATGGAGTTTCTTGCCCGTTTTTCTTCAGGTAGGTATCTACGCTAGGGAATGGGCAACTACAGTACTTTCACAGTTTTTATGCCTTGTGACTGAGATTGTAGCTACATTTCATTGTTGTCTTTGATTTTGATGGACAAGCTGTTGATTAAAACGAAAAAGAGGTTTAATTCACTCTATAATGGGCTGAAATAGGGGAAAAAAGTTTGTATGGAGGTTCATCATTATTGCCGACACGAAATTCTATCGGAGACACGACTTGTAATTATAGAAATCTCAAATCCTGACAAAAAAAGCTTTCTAAACCATTACTACATACCATGACAAACATACACGTACTTTGGTCACAATAAAATGTATTTTCTTTCTTTGTTTTTTTTTTCTACAAACACACAAGACGTCTAGCCATTTCATTTCTCCTAAACTAAACAAAACACTCCACTGTATTTACAAAACAACGATTACATATTTACAAGTACCAAAACATTCCCAAAATCAACAAACTGTTACAAGGCATCTATCAAAACAACTTTATATCAAGTAACAACTTGAAGACTAGTTCGAACAACTTGTAAGTCGGATCACAATGTGTATTGGATTTATCCGAAGATATCCCAGAGTATCCGAGTCTCGGATCATATTCGCGAATGACACGGCCATTTCTAACTTTTGTTTGGTAAAGTTTTGGCGCGGCGGAAAGTGGGTTAATCAGTTTTTGGTGCATACGTGAGTACAAACGGGAGTGTTGTACCACAAACTAAGGAAGAGGCACAATAATTTAATTAGTTTTAGATTCTGTGTCGCAGGGGCATGTCGTGCACACAAATGACAAAAAATAAACATACAACGCATAACAAATATTTATAAATACACTTGCACGTCGTGATTGCGACAAGCAGGGTACCACTCAGCATGATGCTATGCTAGGGGGGCTCACAGCACAGCTCTGGATCAGTGGCGAAAGAGCCAAAATGATTTCAGACACACGACACCCTTTACATCTAAAAGCCGAAGCTTCCTGAAATGTGTCACCCCACTCACTGGCGAGCGGTCTACGGAAAGACTAAAGCTGTGGCGAGGTAGTGCATCTTTACCTAACCCATTCGTTTCACCTGTTGAAAATCTCCTACCTGGGCATGAGTTGCCATGGCTGACCTGGAAGTCTTTAAATAGACTGACCGGACCCAGGTTGGTCGCAGCAAGAAAAACCTGCTCAGGTGGAGATTCATTAATTACTCTGCCCTGGAGTGTAAATGTGGTGCTGCTCTACAAACGATGGTGCACTTAATATCGTATCCTGCATGTCCTGTTGTTTGTTCACTACAGGAACTGATGCACGCTGCCGAAAGCGCCAAACTACTGGCTCAGTTCTGGGCTGACACAATTTAGATTACCATCGACACGCTAAGAAGAAGAAGAAGTGGGCACCCGTGAAATAAAACTACGGAAGCCAATACAGCATAAATATTTGATAACATGAATTAGAAAATAAAAAAACAGTACTTAAAAACCAGTACAAAATTTTTTCGGTAGCATATTATGTATGTCAATGCAATATTGACGTTTCCTCCATCGTTATTGCTAGTAGAACGTCAGACCGAACGACGTCAGATTATTTAACAGACAGAGGTATTTTTTGCAAAAAAGAGCTACCTATCTGCCTAGCCTTTTCCCAACTATGTTGAGGTCGGCTTTTAATCTAACCGGATGCAGCTGAATATCAGGTTTTATACATGGAGCGACTTTCATCTGATTTGCACAACCTAGTTAGTACTGGGTAATACGATACCCCTTGTTAAGACTGGTTGTCAGACTTTCCGGCCACTGACTACCTGTAACGACTGTCAAAGATCTACAAATGACACCCGGGACCAATGGCTTAACATGCTTTCCTTGGCACGGAGGAAACTCGGCACGTAACGGGTGGTCACCCATCCACGGACCAACCTAGACAAGCACGGCCGAGCCTAAAGATCGACCCGAGTGGCTGTTATTATTTAGCCACGAGCTCAGAACAATGTATTAGAATAATTTATAAGTCCTAAAAATAAACTTTATTCCCTAGCAAAAGAAGTATGTGACCCGCAACCCTTACCACGCTAATCTTTTAGGTTAATAAACTTATTCAATTCTATTTGGCAGGGGTAACAAAAACACATGCCTAATACCATTTTGTAGCTGAATTAAACCCGCGAGTCACCGTCGATACACAGCGAAATTTCCTCCACAATAGATCATTATTACTTTGTTACAACAGATAATAGTTATATAGCATTAGGGTGCGTGTGTAATGGAGGTTTTACACGACAGTTAGAGTTTTGCTCGCGACTTTGTCTGTTAGGATTTTAGACACACAGAAGTTCATGCCCATGTTCAGCACGTTAAGCTGTTGGTCCCGGCTGTCATTTGTAGATCTTTGACAGTCGTTACAGGTAGTCAGTGGCCCAAAAAGTCTGACAGCCAGTTTTACCAAGGGGTATCGTATTATCTATTACTAACTGCGTTGTGGAGGTCAGATAGGCAGTCGCTCCATGTAAACTACTGGTATTCAGTTGTACCGGTTAGACTGGAAGGCGACCCTAACATAGTTGGGAAATAAACCTTATATAAACCTGATATAAACCTTCCTCTTGAATCACTCTATCTATTGGTGAAAACTGCATTAAAATCCGTTGCGTAGTTTAAAAGATCTAAGCGTACAAACAGCGGGAGCGACTTTGTTTTATACTATGTAAAGATAATCAAAAAGTGAATTAATAATAAGAATTATAAATTGAAAATAAAAATAAAATACAATTAAAAGGCTAGGCAGATGATGCGAAGTTCATACCCTAGAATAAAATATTGGATAATTGGTGTCAGCACTGGGCCCACTCACTCTAGCAGAGAGGAGGGCTGTATCCCAGAAATGGGAAAGTTATATGCTGATTATACATCTAAATTAACATAACATCACGCCTGTTATCCCCGAAGAGTTAGGCAGAGGTGTACCAAATAATATACCCACATCTCCCCAGTTATATTTAAGCCCCACGTAATACCCCTATTAGCGATCCTATCGCCATCAACCGGGCACAAATCCAGAGTCCCTAGCTGCTACTGAGAAATTCTTGATGGAAAAACCCAATAAAATTTGCCCGACAATATAGCTTTTTTTTTTGTTTACGGATGGGAAATCATGAAATGACTTCTCCCGCTCTGGGTGGAATAAAAAATAAATAAAAAAAAATCCCGACAATATAGCTTATGTCTTAGAATTAAAAGCACGACACTTGGAATCTGCACTGGACCCACTCCTTTTAGCAGAGAGGATGCTTGTGTCCTAGAAACGGGAACATTATAAGCTGATTATCTATTCAAATTAATTTAATATGTCGGATAATTATGTCAGGATCTATTCCGTTAGGCTCGTACATCATGTGGGCAGACTATGGGTGGAACTGCACATCAGGGCTCTGTAGAAGCACGCCGTGGTGTGGGTTGACTTGTAAGTATATGATGTAGCGTGATGTCACCACCGGCGTACTTGCGATTCATTTTATGTCCATACTAACGACCGGATCCGACAAATAAATTACAATAACGTGCTTTACAAATAAAATCAACTATAACATTTTTCGGTATAAAATTGACTTTGCTTAAAACATTCAAATTGTCATTCGTTAAATCTGTAATCCGAAACAGCAATGAACTAAAATCCTATAATTATCCAATTAAATAGATTCTCAAAATAAACAATTGTAATTCAATACAATTGCCTTTTAATATAAATTCGTTTTCACTATCCGATGCCGCAGCATTACGAGTTTAATAGTCAATACACTTAAAACCGAATATTTCGATAAAAGGTGATGCTGGTTTTGTTTGAACGGAATGCTGTGAGGATAGGTACGAGTGTGTGTGTGTGTGTGTGGGTGTGTAGGATAGGTACGAGTCATCATTTTCCTACCCTTATCCCAATTTATTTGGGGTCAGCGCAGCATGTCTTCTTCTTCCATACTTCTCTATTACTCGTCATCTCATTAGACATCTCCTTTCTTGCCATATCATCCTTCACAAAGTCTGTCGTTAGTCTCACGAAAAATAATTTGCAACTTCAGAACCTCACTGAAAAAAATACTAACAAAATATGACCCTGAAAATCCCAACTATCGCCCTGTTTCGTTTGACGCACGATTTTTTGTCTATACAGGTATAGACATCAAAGACACACGTCAAGCGACCCACTAAAGGTCATTTTTTTTAAAATCTTCCAATAGTGGACTGCCTCGTTGGTCGAGTGGTCGCAAACGTGACTGCTCAGCATGAAGTCCTGGGTTCAATTCCCGGGTCGGGCCAAGTGTTATAGGGTTTTTTCTTCTGGAATTTCTCAGTAGCAGCCACGGAGTCTGGATTTGTGGCGGTTTATGGCAATAGGCTTGCCACCTATACCATGGTACTAAAAACATAGTTGACGAAATGTGGGTCTACTATTAGGTACACCTCTGCCCAACCCTTCGGGAATTACAGGCGTGATGTTAGGTATATATGTGTATTGTAAAAGCAGTTCCACCCAACTTTTTATGCACAAAAATAATTCTCTTTCTCCCCAACCAATATAAAGGCGCCCTAACACCGAACATAACTCTATACACGCGTGAAAAATTACCCCCAACTCTATTGTCCATAGACTCCCGTTTTTTATTTTTACGACCGACTTTTAAAGGCGCTGAATGACACGGCCGAATGTTGCCAGGTAGATAAAATGGATTCGGTGATTTTTTTAGATCGAAAATGGAATGAGTGCGAGTGGAAATGGAGTCTGTTTTCGATTGACTTTTGATTTTTAAAAAGAAATGTGAACCCGTAATGGTTTTTATAGGTAACTGTGACGTGTGAGAGTAATATTTTATTTTTCAACTGAGCGTACAGTCACTATCATTTTATATCAAGGTCAAATTAAATTAGCTACCGAAACTCCACAAACGTGATACCCGTAATACATTATCGAACTTTGTAGGACGTTAATTTTATGAAATCTGGAAATTCGTCAATATATTTTATGTCCGGGAGACGAACTACTTACAACCGCGAAAAAAAAACTATTTGGCCACGCAATAAGATTGAAAAATTCTTAAACGACTTCAATGAAATTATCATAGAAGAAGAGCTGTATATGAAGAAGAGCTTGGCCATTCTTCTCCACAGAGATCTATGCCTTGGAATGGGCAACTACAGTACTTTCACAAGTTATTATGCCTTGTTTCTGTGACTGTAGCTTCGTTTTCTTTGTTTTTTGTGACATTCAAAAGTGCCTGAAGTGGTCTTATTGAAGTAAATGCTTTGAGTTTGAGTTTATAAATCTCAAGACTATCTCCAAAATCTTCTAAAACTAACTAACTATAAGGTTGCAGAGAAAAGCTAAGTCTTTATAACTTTATAGTCAATTGATTAATACTGATTACACTGTTTTGTAACTCGTCTTCACTCGCTCAACTACCATGCTCCAATTGAACATAGACAAGTGATCTACCGTTTGACAATTAGTTGCTGTCAATTGGCAAAAAGTTAGTTAGACAACTTAACGACTATACAGGGTTTAAGGGACAGCCCTCCACAAGTTTTTTTTTGGGTTACAATTCCTTTATTTTAATGTAAAATTACATTCCCGTTACGCAGCACTCCATTTATGTAATACGGTTAAAATAAAAAATCCAACAATGACTACTAAGAACGACGCGTGAAATCAGTTTTTCACTTCTTGCCTAGCTACAGAGTTCATAGAACTAGTCGTCGCGCTTGCCGTTCGCTACGTGCGTTTTGCCATGTTAACGATACATTGCGTATGAGGAAATAAAACAAATCAATTTTATTGGATTCCCATAACATTCCTGAAATAATTTCTTGTACCGGTCATCTTAGTATGATATACTGAATTCACCCCATCAGTTTGTGGAGGGCTGTCCCTTACACCCTGTATTATAGTATGTCCACTTTAAGTGTACAGTTCAAAATGGCGCTGCTTCTCAAGAAATTTTGCATCGAGATTATGTCAAAATAATTTACTCAAAAATATGAAAACAAATACATGACTTATAAAATAAATAATATTTAGAGCACTGCTTTATATAAGTAAATAAAATAAAGACAGTTGCTGACAGTAGTCACTAGTGGTTTTAAAACTTTAAAAACCATGTTTTTAAGCGAATATAACGACACAGCAACTTTAATAGAGCGGTTCAAGTAGCGACATCTGAGAGCCCCGGATATCCGGGCCGGCCATCTTGGAACCGGATGTTGCTAGATATTACACGGGGCTTAGATACCCGGGTGACCCGGTTGATTGTTGAACGTATATAATTATAGTGTAGCCAGCTCTTGTACGGAGAACCTAAACCCACGGGAATTTATATAATACCTGGAAGCAAGATTTAACTTAATACGTTTGCTTAGAATCTGTTCTCGTGTAAACAAAGTAAGTCATGTTTTCATTGTAAACTAATTAAATTATTATTCTCTGAAGCGGAACTTAATTGACTACAATATAATTACGTACTAGCTTTTGCCCTCGGCTTCGCTCATGTTAATTAAGAATTCAAGACAATCAATCGGGTTGCTTGTAATAATATTATTCAACCATGATTTGAAAGACTCGTGGCGCCATCTATTATCATAAGAATGTTATTGTTGGTTTCCTCGGGATAAGTACTTTTTTTCGGGATAAAAGGTATCCTATGTCCGTTTCTGTACACCTGACAACGAATATGCACAATTTCAGAACGATCGGTTCAGTGGTTTAGACGTGAAAATGTAACAAATAAACTTACTTTCGCAGTTATAATATTAGTAAGTATTTGCAAATCAATTAGGAGAAATAAAACCCATGGGGCTGATACTTCTTAATGGATGGATAGGGAAACGAGGAACAAAGAAAAAATGGATGGATTGTATGAGGAATTATAATTATGAAAGAAGTGAATCTAAGAAGAAAATGTGTTGTTTTGACCTAAAGTCAAGGCAACGCACACGCGGCACTATTGGCGCAGTGGCTGAGCGGATTGGCTGCAGAGCTGCGTGTCACGGGTTCGAATCCTTCAGGTAGTTGTTGCGGGTCTGGATGTTTGTGTATGTGAGTTTCAATGTTTGGAACGCACCCACATTACAGGAGAATTGCCTCGTGTGGGGGCAACATTAAAAAAAACTCACAGGAAAAGGTCAGGAAGATGAAGATATACAAATAAATAGATTCATCCAACTTTTATGAATGGTAGTATGTAGAACTTAATGCAACGCACAGTTCTACCGTAAAACGTGATTGTTTAGTCCCAAAAACTTCGTGAAGGGTTAGTTTACACCTTGTATAATGAACTGGGGACAGACAAGCCGACAGTGAATTCCACAGACTGGCGGTTAGCCCAAAAAATTTAGAAGCATATATGCCTTTCATCTTCAAGTAATGTGACATTTAAGTTTATTCGCCATTTTCTTAAAAACATAACTAGTTACGACATCTTTTCCCTTGCTCTAAAAAGTAGGTCCACGCCAAACCAGCATACAATCAGCGCTTTCTTCCAGCGGGAGCTGGATTCAACTTTGTTCTCTTTGTTAAACCGGTAATACGGATGCATGGCTGTAAACAAAGCGCTGGATGTGCGGGCCGGTTCTTTCAAAATATACGGGTATCGTTGGCCCGGCACGGTTAAAAGTACGGTTGCGGAGATTTGCGTAAAAATGCGCTGCTTTTTAATTTAAATAAGTTTTTTCTTTTAATTGGTGAGGGATTATGTTTGGTTGCCTTTTTTTTGGAGGTGTCCGATTTTCATTGTATGAAATGTGTGCGATATAAAAGGGTTTAATAAAGAAGAATAAAATAACTATTCAACATTTAATAAACTTTGTTGTACCCATGACTTCCAGTTCTTTCGATCCTGAGCTAATTTGACCAACTGGCCGTTATTTTTTTTTCAGCTTGATCCTTTCTTGATCTTCAACGAGGTCTGCCACGAAGTCTACTGGCTGTGTCAGGGCTCCATGAAGTGGCTATTTTGGCCCACAGCTCATTTTTGTTATTATATTTAAAAAAATAATCGTATCATCATTTAGTTACCATTGCTTCTGAACAGTCCATGAATTAAATAATAATGTCATAATATTACGAGTATAAATAATTGCAGCATAATATTATACGAGTCGGGTGGATTTTGCCTCCCTGTAATAATCCCTCAGGTGCCTCTTATGGTCCTCTTGTACTGGAAGGGAGCTTAAGCCCCTTGTGGTATTATATCAAGTATTTTATTAATAACTCTTCTGTATTATGTCAGAACTGTTTTTGCAGTAACCTGCATCTAGAACACGGGAGAAAAAAACTACTATGTCTTTCGTTTCAAACCAGCATGCGTAACATGACCACCGTAGAAACGGGTTTTGTCGTCGAAAGAATCGACAAAATAGCAGATTTCTTTTGTTGATCTTCATTTTGTCGATTCTTCCGTCGACAAAACCCGTTTCTACGGAGGTCATGCTCACGCGTGCAAGTGTTAAACATAATTTTGAACTGCTTAAACCAATTAAAACATCATCTTCATTTTTGCTGCACAAACGGATGCTGAATATTTGCGTAACTTGAAAAATCCAAACATTTTTCTCTGCAACTGTACCTACAAATTATTGTTTTACCCGTCCATTCATTGACAGTTTGCGTGCTCGTCTGTACGTATTTGGACTTTATTGTTTAAAACCTGCATACTGGAAGATCCGCTTGGCTATTCAATGGTTCCCGTTTTGTTCCATATTTTTCGTTCGTGATGTTTTTTCTTTACCAATTCCTGTTCTGAAGTTTCGTATGAAATAATGGAGTTTTTGCGAACAGAAACATTGTTGCTGCAATTTTTATAATGGTCCTTGGACAGATGTGAGTTTTACATAACTGTCTACAAAATTACTATAGTTAACAGTTTATGAAATGTCGGAATGAGAGTACTGTAACTGAATTTGAAATATTTAGGCAATGTGGCCTTATGGCATTCGTAGAAAATGTTACCATTACAATAAATTTAGCTAAAAAACCTTCCTTTATTATTTGACAGACTGCCTCTTTGGTCTAGTGGTTGCAAGCGCGACAGCTGAGCATGAAGCTCTGGGTTCGACTCCCAGGTCGGGCAAAGTGTTATTGGGTTTTTCCATGAGGAATTTCTCAGTAGCCGCCACTGAGTCTGCCGATGGTGTCTGTCTGTCTGGTGATGATGTGGGTGTACTATTAGGTACACCCCTACAACCTTAACCCTTCGTAGATTCCATGAGCGATGTTATATTGTTTATTTTTTTAAACCAAGCTTGTTTCCTTACTGTTTTAATCTAGATTGAAGTCTGAACCTAGCTCACGGCCAAGTCCGTCAACAGATTTACATCTTAACCCAACAAAACTTAACCCTCAACCTCCTCACACCAGTAAACCTACCCACACGTGATGAATACGCCAACGTTAATATTTTTAACCCTCTGCTCGTCTGACGTTTAGTAATCCAAATAACACGTTACACTGTTTGTTCGGCCTCGGCTCGCTGTGGTGGGTATTTGTCAAAATTTTGCCAACGTGTCAACGTTTGTCCGGTTAAATTGTTCGGACTGAATGGCGATGTCGCGTTCTATGTTGTTTGATTAGGCTGGGCGTTTAGTTTTTTTTGCGTTTTTTTTTTTAATTTTTTGTTACGTTGACAGTTTTTCTTGAGTAATTTTGTTGACTGCGAAATTGGCTTTTTTCGGCATATCTTGCTTATTTTTTATTTCTACCAAAATGTTGGCAAAAAAGCTTTTATTATTAATTACCTCAATGTGGTTCTAGTTTTACATGCAAAATTGACGTTTATTACATTTTTTAAACCAAATTATCTATATCTATATCTATATATACATATAATAAAACAGTAAAAAAACTGTGTCTGTACATTGAATATATTTAAAAAAAAATTGAGGGGGGTTTAGAAACAGTAATAGACACAGGATCCAAAAAAAAAATTCTGTCTGTTTGTCTGTTTATCTGTTTGTCTGTTTGTCTGTTTGTTTGTACACGCTAATCTTCGGAACTACTAGACGGATTTGAAAGATTTTTTTTTGTTGTATAGGTATTAAGTCTGGGCAACATATAGGCTATAATTTATCTTGGAAACTTGAACACCTGATGCAGAACCGCAATAGAATAGCTAAACTATAAGAGATACAAAAATGGTACTTTAGCAAAAATTGTTCCACGTGATGAGCATTTTCTGCTGAGAGAATAAATTTGAAGATCTGGAACACCTGATGTGGAACTCCAAGAGTCCAGCTACACTATAACATATACAGGAATGACATCTTAGCAAAAATTGTTCAATCTGATGACCACTCTCTGTTGATTTATAAAAATCGAAGATCTGGAACACCTGTTGTGGAACTCCAAGAGCCCAGCTACACCATAACACATATAGGAATGACGTCTTAGCAAACATTGTTCAATCTGATGAGCACTCTCTATTGATTTATAAAAATCGAAGTTCTAGAACACCTATTGTGGAACTCCAAGAGCCCAGCTACACCATAACACATATAGGAATGAAGTCTTAGCATAAATTGTTCAATCTGATGAGCACTCTCTGTTGACTTATAAAAATCGAAGATCTGGAACACCTGTTGTGGAACTCCAAGAGCCCAGCTACACCATAACACATATAGGAATGACGTCTTAGCAAAAGTTGTTCGGTCTGATGGGCATTTCCTCTTGACTTATAAAAATCGAAGATCAGAAACATCTGATGTGGAAATCAAAGCTATCACTAATTTCACTGTATAATTATATAATAACATAAGCTGGGAGTACCTCCACGCGGTGAAGGCGGTAACAGTTTAGGACTGATATTCGATGACGACGGTATATCATTGAAAATTTGACTCTACTGGACAAAACTCCTATTTATTTTTTTATTTTATCGAATAAATATGCCTTCGGGCTTATGTTATTTGAGTGTTTTAGACTTTTTCCACTTATCTTCGTGACACCGTAGCCTACCCGGTAACGCAGGGGAGCAGTCACTTAAATTTTAATTGATCAGGTATCTTCACAATAAAACTATAACCATACCTAGAAAGAGGTCAAATCTTTCCCAATGTTCCAAAGGAGCTAAAAGATTGAGGATCATAAGATCCCAAGAATCTACCGAAGAACGTCAGGAGAGACTTGATGCTGTTCGAGAACATCAGGCTGCAACTCGCTCCGTGGAAACCTCTTCCTCTCTTCTCTTCTCTTCCTCTTGGATAACGAAGCACGCCTGCGTTCTCAGCGTATTTACGCATCTACATCCAGGTCTCTAGAGAACTGTGAAGAATATGATGCGTGACTGACCGCTGATCGTGAACGTCATGCATTGTTTCGCGAATCGGAGACGTTCACGGATAGAGAATTACGCTCGAGTTCCAAGCGTATCTACGCATCGACTTCTAGGTCTCTAGAGACAAGTGGGGAACGTGATGCGCGACTGACCGCTGATCGTGAACGTCACGCATTGTCTCGCGAGTCGGAGACGTTCACAGATAGAGAATTATGCTTGAGTTCCAAGCGTATCTACGCATCGACTTCTGACTTACAAAAATGAAAGATATGGAACGTCTCGAATCGTCTCGCGCATCCCGTTGTTTTCCCGTCCCCGGGCTCTTAGAATTCGACATCAGACGTTTCAGATCTTTGATTTTGACGACCCCGTTGTCGCTGGCATAAGCAACAGGATCCGCGTACGAAGTCGCGGGCAGAAGCTAGTTAGTAATAAAAGCATTGAGAATTAGGTACCTACTTTGATGTTGGTTTTAGTTTTACATGTCCCTAAAATCTGCAGTCAAACAGAAATCTGCAGGATTTCTGTTTGACAAGGTGTGGAACTCTCTGTCGGCATCTGTGTCCCCTTCCAAATTTAACCCGTCTGCCTTCAAAGCAAGAGTGAACAGGCATCTTCTGGGCACGCTCGTTCCATCATAGACCTCATCTACCGCTTTTCATCAGGCGTGATCGAGGTCAAGAGCAGGCCCATTTCGTAATTTAAAAAAATAGTAGTTGTTATAATCTCTTTTATAAAATGTCCTTTACGCTACCAAACTCAACCACCATTTTCAACGAAAAACCCAAAGAACTCCAACAACACGATCAATTCAGTGGCGATTTAACCCTCGCCTGCAACAGGACACGACAAATCGGCGCGCGATTGCGTCGCAAACAGTGCCACGGCGCGAGTGCTGAGCAAACTACTCGCGGCCACGTCTCGTAAATACCCCAGCGGTTGAGGGTTACATTGCATCATATTTTTAGTGGTCGAATATAGAATTTGTTTGTGTTTCTGATAGAATAGACGGTTTGTTTTATATTTCGAATATTTTGACTTTATTTTACTTGCGTCCTGCATGTGTCCTACCTACGTGGTACTTGCGTCTTCCTTGCATCCTACCTGCATTTTACATGCGTTCTACTTAAATTCTACCTGGGTCTTACTTGCGCCGCAAAGTGTATATAGTGCCATAGCGTGGGTGCTTTGCAAACAACTTGCGGTCACGTCTTGTGAATACCCCAGTGGTTGAGGGTTACATTGCATCATATTAATAGTGGTCGACAGAAATTCTATGGACGGTTTGCTGCATTCTACCAGCGTTCTAACTGAGTACTATAAATTGCGTTCTATCTGCGTTCTTCCTGCGTCTTAGCTGCGTCTTAGCCTTTCAATCTTTCATGTGTTTCCTTCTCCGGGGTATTCCTCAAAGCGCAACTATTTTTAAGCGCTAATGAATCCATCTTACCCATCTCTATTTTTCATCATGGTTGCGCATTGAGGAATAAACATATAATATTTTTAATTTGAATTTGTGAGCACAACTAATGATTGCGCTTCTAGGAATAATTTAGTTGCGCTTAAAAATAGTTGCGTTTTGATGAATACCTCCCTTCTCCGACCAATAAGTTACGAACGAGTCCAAGCTGAGTAAAGGTGAACGCAGACCTGGCCGCACCGCACGCGCCGCAGTCGCCGCATTCGAATTCTTTATATGAAATTCTATGCAACCTCGCACACCCACCCGCGCCGCAGTCGCCGCAGTACCTGAAGCGGCCAAACTCCCCAAGCCGCAGCTGATGACGTCACAAACGCCGGCCCGCCCGCATCGGACGCTGCGCCCGGCGCGGCGCGGGCGCAGCGTCCGATGCGGGCGGCACGGATGTGCGTGCGCAATTGTTAACAAAAGCGATGACTGCGGCGACTGCGGCGACTGCGGCGACTGCGGCGACTGCGGTGACTGCGGCGACTGCGGCGACTGCGGCGCGGACAGATGTGCGAGGCCATTAACAAATGCGATGACTGCGGGGACTGCGGCGCGTGCGGTGCGGCCAGGTCTGCGTTCACCTTTACTTTGTGTTACTTTTATCATTACCAATGCTCTAAAAACGGTGAAGACCAACATCGTGACGAAAACGACATGTCTTACAAACCAGAAGACACGAGACATCTACCAACATGTACGTGGCCTGCGTGGTGATTAACAGGACCTCCCACAGAGAAAAAGTCAGATATTATGGCTGATTATACTGTCTGTCTACGAATTGCTTCGTGGTACCAGGAATTCGGTCTCATTAGTTTTCGATTTCAAAGTAGAGAGTTTTTGAGCCCATGGGTACAAAATATCGGATTTCAGAAACCGTGACGTAAACATGAGATCGGGGCTTAGTGAATATTAGGCCCCGAGTTTTATTATATTTCCTGGAAAACTCAATGACCAGAGAGCTCAGGGGTGTAACGTACATACATAATAGTATATTCGTGTCGGCACATTCGGTTCGGTAATATTTTTTGAACAACAAAGCGGGCCAAGACTTAAACTCAAAGCATTTATTTCAAATAGCTGTTCCCGCGACCTTCGTTCGCATGAAATTATTATAAAAAATAATACTTCCCTTTTTTAATCGAATTTTGTTACCAATTTCAAAGGTTTTAATTTTTTTTGAACGAAACCCTAATTCTTATTCTAAAATAAAAGTAGCTTTAGTTACTCTTTATGACACCAGCAATCCGCCAGTAAAAGTCCTGTCAAAATCGGTCCAGCCGTTTCGGAGATTAACCGGAACAAACAAACAGACAGACAGACAACAATTTAATTGTATAGATAGACTAGTTACAGGCACTTTTGAATAGACAAGAACAAGACAATGAACGTACAGCCCAGCCACAGGCATCATAACTGTGAAGGGACTGTAGTTGCATGTTCTAAGGCGAAACTCTATTGAGAAGAATGGGCAAGAAAGTCCATGGACACTCTTTTAAAATCAAGTTAGGTATTACAAATTGGGTTCATTATTGTTTCTTCTACATTGTAGGAACAATGTACAAAAAAAACAATCCAAAATATAAAGATACAAACAACTACTACGCATATTAGGCTCATGCCGATCGGCAAACTCCATTTGGCATCTAACATCGCTGAACAATGTTCGGGCCGGTCAGAGCAACTCGAGCTAAGCCGCTCGGCATTTTCCCGAACGTATATCAAATCCATAAATTCCGTTTTGCCGATCGGTTGTGCCGAATCAAGCCGACACGAACAAACATGTGGCACCCCTGAAACAGTACGTAGACATGTTAAGTTGGTAACTGTCGCTAAATTGTGTTACGAAATCAAAATTGTTTTTGACAGTTCTATGAATGGGCTTCGTCCGTACGAATTATAACTCGCTAGCTTTTGCCCGCGGCTTCGTCGGCCCGGAAGGCAGTAATTATCTCGATTCAGCATCCCGCACTGAATACCTAAACTATTTAAATCGAATCAGTGTTTACTCTGTTTCATTAATTTGTCAATTTTCTGTTTTAGTAACAAGAAGAATGATTGAGGAGCTCGTGGCTAAATAATAACAACCACGCGGGGTTGATCTTCAGGTTAAGCTGCGTTTGCCTAGGTTAGTCCGTGGATGGGTGACCCATTACATACCGAATTTCCTCTGAGTCTCGGAAAGCACGTTAAACCGCTGTTATTTGTAGATCTTTGACAGTCGTTACAGATAGTCAAGTGACCCGAAATTCTGACAACCAGTCTTACCAAGGTTTATTGTATTAGCCAGTACTAACTGGGTTGTGGAGGTCAGATAGGCAATCGCCCCATGTAAAATACAGCTGCATCCGGTTAGACTGGAAGCTAACCCTAACATAGTTGGGAGAAGGCTAGATCTTGAGTAACAAGAAGGATGCCTGTCAGCTGGTGTTGCTTCGTCTATAAAACAGAAGAATAAATTCCCAGGTCATTTGCAGTCGAGAACAAACTTCTTTTTTATTTTTTAGTGACTGTTAATTGCATTGGCCTGCTACTAAATGTTAACACAATAAGAACGCTTTTCCTTTAAAAACAACTACAACACTTGTAACCAAAAAAAAGGTATAATTATAAAATAAATACAATACCAGCCTGTTACTGTCCCACTGATGGGCAAAGGCCTGTTCTCATACAGAGAAGGAACGAGCATTGATCACCACGCTTGCTCAAGACGGGTTGGCGATTTCAGACTTGTATTAATTATAAGTCCAGGTTTCCTCACGATGTTTTCCTTCGCCGATGTCTGTCATGTCAAAGATAAACTTAGAAAGTACATATGAATTGAAAAAGTCACATTGGTACTTGCCCAGATTTGAACCCACAACTTTAAAAAAAGGTAACTTACTTTTAAAATTGTTATCCAATTTTACATCCAACATCCCAGTGTCTTACTTTCTCGTGACGGAGAAAATTAAAAAAAGAACTGCCACCGGTTCATTATCGCAAATTCCTTTCTGACTTGATCCACGCTTTTAATTAATTAAAAACGGTCATCTACTTGATAAGGGTGTCGGGAAAGTAAAATGGCGGGTGTCGAGATGTATGAGTTTACGTTTATGTTGGCTCTCGTTTGTTTTAGAATGATGGTGTTAATTAGTACCTAATGGTTAATTACTAATTCTGAAGAGAGAAGAAGGTCGCAGCTGGACTTAAAGCGTGATAACCTTGAAACTAGGCCACCTGCAGCTATACCCTACAATTTCGTCAATTGTGTCCGCTTTGTACTCGGAGTTTTTCGGCCAAAGTTGGGTATGCTAGCAAGTTGAGAGCACATGATAGAGCAACACACCAAAGCTCTCGACAATCTCCCTAGAAAGCTATTGAATGTAGTCGCTGTGGCCGAAATCGACTAGACGGCATCATCATCATTAATTGCTGAACACAATATTTTAGTTATAAGAAACAATTTAAAAAAATAAAAAACCGACTAAAAAGCAAAAAGCAGGCAAGACCCATGAAAGTATAAAATTATTTAAACACAGCATTTTTTGACACTTGCAAGATTAAGACAAATCGATTGACGTAAGATCCATCACAATCGGCTCACGCGTTTGGTCTCTGGAGTGTCACAAAGCATCAAACACACAATTATATAGGCTTATGAACTCATAACCCTTCTCAGCCGGGTAAAAATAAAAGTTCGTGGATGGGTGATAATCCATCACCATGATACTTCCGTGACTTGGAAAGCACATTATGTAGTTACTGTTGGTCCCGATTGCCTTCTTGGACAGCCGCTACCGATAAGAGTTTCGAAAGTCGGACACACAGTCTATCCAAGGACTATCCAGTAACTGGTGTGCAGTGCTGTGCAGGTCCGATGGACAGAATTTTTGAATGCTCCATGTAGCAGGCTACATTTTTCCACCCTTACGTGTGACCTCCTTCACCTGATGTGGTTTATACATAATAGCACAGAATATTCCTCCTGCCTGCTGATTCTTGGGTCAAGCAAAATGTTATTGGGTTTATCCATCCAAAATTTTTCAGCATACATGTCCGGTTGATGGCAATAAGCTCGCCCCCTATTACATGGGACATCAACATAACATGCGGAATTTGGGTGCACTATTAGGTACACCTCTGTCTAACCCGTCGGGGATTACAGGCGTGATGTTATGTTATGTTATGTTATATTTCTCCCGCTGACACAGGTCTCCCTGCTATCAGAGGGCTGTAATCTGCCATGCGAGTCCAGTGCCAATTGATAGATGTAATGTCTTCAAATGTTTGATTCTATAATAAAGGGTGTAAAAAGACCCTTAACGAAGCCGAAAGGCACTTGTTCTCCCCGTCAATGCGATATTTTTTTTGTTCTGGACCATACCTGGGAACCTTTTAGTTACGGAGATATTGGGGGTCAAAGTTCCAACTTTTTCACAAGTTTTTTTTTAAATACATGTTTTTAAAGTAAGATTTTTACTTTAAACATCTCCACAACCCACGTACTATTAAATCCATCCATCAGCACAATGGTCTGAGTGATTCATATCGAGTCCTAACATAAAATGTGATTTATCACCCCAAAAAAAAAAATCGTTTCCCAGCAAATTTTTTTGCGTAAAGTTACTTAGTTTGATGTACAGAATGCTTGGTTGACGGCTTCGTGAAGGGTCCGTTTACACCCTGTATAGGTTGGGTTCCTCTCGATGTTTCTACGCTTAAAAACAAGGATATATATTACATTTCCTTTGTCATAAATATGACGTAATAAGACTCAATGATCACATTAATATCTCCAACTCACAAAAAAGAATAAAAGTACAAAGTTGCTGACTACCCATTTTTCATCGCTCCTACGTTTTTTCTGATTAAGTCCCTCGTGAACAGTTTAACTTCACCCGGTTTAACTTTTTATTCAGCGGAATTTTGATCGCGTCATCTTTATTATCTGTACTGCTTTATTCTGGCTAACTTTGTACTGACACAGATATAAGTTATGCCTGTAGATATACTTTCTAGGTTGCCAGAAAATGGTAGATGGTGTTACAACATCGCCATCAGCTGCGAGTTTGACAGATTTATGCATCTGTTAATTGATTTCTTGCAAGTCATATGCGCTTTTTTGCATTAAATAGGATAGCGTTTGGCCGATGTGAAACGATGATGTGGCCTCGGGTGGAGCACGCTTGCCTAGAAGAAACCGATTTACTCGAACTTTGAAGAGATCCAGATTATAGTGATCGGGAAACAGAGAAGCCGGCAGTGAATTCTAGGGACTGGCGTTTGGCACAATCATAGCGCTTTGTTCGGATCCGTGGAACTTCAACCAAATAATGGTGACGCTTCGCCGTATCTTTGCTCGTCCGATGATAAAATGGGGATGGGGGAATTAAATTACGCTTGGTCGCGATGTACACGCACTTGATGCGACAACTACCACGGAAACAAATGAAAGCTGCTTGCGCAATGAAAGAGCAAGTTATACGACGAGACCTGCAGCACGACGGTTTTCACGCGCAGAAAACAAGTGACGCGAGAAATTTTCGATTGACGCAAGATGAGGAAGGGAGAATTAGATCACGCTTGGTCGCGATCTACGCACAAGAGACATGCGTGTTGCGACAACTACTGAGGACAAAACAAATGAAAGTTGCTTGGAGCAAGTCACCACGCAGAGGCTTGCAGCACGACAGTTTTCACGCTCCGAAAACAAGTGACGGGAGCAATTTTAGACTGACGCAAGTCCTAAGAGTATCACTTACATGTTCAAAATGTTATGTTGCTTTGTACTAGAAGTATCGTAGGTTGGTGACTTCTGTAGCTAATGAATATAGGCATGGATTTCCACATACAGGGTAGAAGGGACATTGACGCACAAACCGTTACCACGTGTTCCAATGATTACAATGACGGGAAGAACAAGTTCCTTTCGGCGTCATTAACGGTCATTTTACACCCATTATAAAAGCACATTGTTGAAGAGTTGACATTCCAAAAGTGCAATCATATTGAGGCATACCCTTTTTTTTCTTTTTTTTTTTACGGATGGGAAATCATCAAATAACTCCTCCCGCTCTGGAGGGAGTGGGAGGGAGTGTCAGACTTTTACTGACTAAAACCCATCCATGTTCCTTCTTTGCCCTTTGTGTTCCAGGGCCACGGTATCTCTTTCGAACAGTCTCGCAGCTTGAGGCATACCCTTAGAGTTTCTGAAAACCCATCACATATCGGCTTCTGGCAGACTACTAGCCAGTTCCTCAACGAAAGATAGCACGTGTAAGGATATGAACTCGCCCATTTATAAATATTAAAGAACCTAATCACATATCATCAATCACACTGAGTGATATCAAACACAATAATAAGCACCTTTTTACTGAAAGGGTTATGATGGATGAATGTTTTTAGTGCCATGGTATTATCAGGGTTCGTATGAAAATTATGGGGTTATCTTTGTAAGTAGATACCCTGATACGCCATTATAATCTTCTTTTTGGTAGATAAAACTTAATTTTTGTTTTAACTTAACATCACGCCAGCAATCTCCGAAGGGTTAGGCAGATATGTACTTTAGAATACACATACGTTTCGGCAGTTATGTTTAAGTCCCATGTAAATAGAGAGGAGCTTAATTCCAACAACTGGACACGGGCCTAGACTCTGGACTCCTACTGAGAAATTCCTGATGGAAAACCTCAATAACACTTCGACCTGAGAATCGAACGTTGTGTCTGGGACTGTAGCTTCGCCTTCCTTGTTTTTCTGACATTCAAAAGTGCCTTTAATGGTCTAATTGAAAGAAATGCTTTGAGTTTGAGTTTTGAGAACCCCGGGGAGAGCCTCGTGTTCAGCATGCTTCATTTAATTCATTTGTAAGTGTGCCAAACAGCAAATTAACATAACATAACATCACGCCTGTAATCCCCGAAGGGTTGGGCAGAGGTGTACCTACACCCACATTTCACCAGTTACGTTTAAGTCCCATGTAATAGGGGGCGAGCCTATTGCCATCAACCAGGCGGAAATCCAGACTCCGTGCTGCTACTGAGAAATTTCTGAATCGAACCCAGGACCTCATACTCTGCAGTTGCGCTTGCGACCACTATGCTACTATACATACTCACACGCACACATTCACACACACACACACACTACATACACTATTATGTGTAAGCTTGGAGTCACAGACTTATGAGGAGGAGTGGGTTGTAGTTCACCACGCAGGCCTAGTGTAGGTTGGTAGATGTCATGTCTTCCACTTTTTGGTTTTCAGATATGCCAGTTTCCTTCAGCCTTCGAACCTACGACCTGCAACTCATAAGTCGTAACCGTTGCCACTGCACCCACCTCACAATGCAACACATGAAACAAGCAAGGCTACCAGACTTCTTCTCCAGAGCATGAGAACAAAATTATCCGTTGCATAAATTTGCTCCAGCTCCACCGTTTCTCAGCCATAAGGCGTCCAACAAATTTAACAACCCATTACTGCGGTCCGCCTGTTACACCGAAGTGTAACTCAAGGTAAGCTCAGCTTCTTAGCCCTTCTGTTCGTTATGTAGAAAAGAATGGGAACTTGGAGTTAAGTTAAGGGCATTAGTATATGCGGGCCTATAGACGGTGAGTAATGGGCTAGCTCACCGTCTGTCCGGCTTATGACCACGCACCGTGTTCCACGCGCGCCTCAAAGAGATGTCGGCAAAAAGGAAGAGGCCCGCAAGGGCCGATGCCTGCCGGGGCTGCGGGACTGTTCGAAAGAGATACCGCGGCCCTGGAGCACAAAGGGCAAAGAAAGAACATGGATGGGTTTTAGTCAGTAAAAGTCTGACACTCCCTTACACTCCGCCCAAAGCGGAGGGGGTTATTTGATGAGTTCCCAACCGAAAAGAAAAAAAAAAGGTAAGCTCAGCTTCTTAGCCCTTCTGTTCTTCATGTAGAAAAAAATGGGATTTTAGGAGTTATGTCAAGACGATAGACGAAGCATTAGTATAATTAGCCTGTTAAGATCCCATTGCTAGGATATAAAGGGTGTAAATAGACCCTTAACGAAGCCGAAAGGCACTTGTTCTCCCCGCTATTACGATATTTTTTTTGTTCTAGACCATACCTGGGAACCTTCTAGTTACGGAGTTATAGGGGTCAAAGTTCCAACTTTTTCACAAGTTTTTTTTTTTAATATTTTTTTTTTATGTTACAACTTTACTTAAAATACCTCCATGACCTGTTTACTATTCAATGTATCCATAAGCACAATGTTTTGAATGCGTTTCATTGAGTTTTACCGTAAAAGGTTATTTAAATGTTATACACCCCAAAAAAAAATAGTCGTTTGACAGCAATAATTTTTGTGTAGGGTTACTTAGTTTGATGTACAGAATGCTTGGTTAACGGCTTCGTGAAGGGTCTGTTTACACCCTGTTTATTATCTTTGGTTGTAGGACATACCGGCTTCACCACGATTCCTTTAGTTTTTCAAATAATAAGTTTGTTTCTGTAAAATGTTCGATAGCACTTAAATTGTCAGTCTGTTTGTTGTTTGTGTACAAATTGTCGAATCCAGATATTGAATTGTGATATTATTATGCTTATTATTTAAACACTATTGTATTCCGACTACCACTCGTTGCTCTTCAAAACTAACCACAAACTGCACTTGACACAATATAAAATGACGTGACAAAATAAACACAAACACTTCCTCAAAATACCGGATTAATTAAATAATACCGCATCCAACCACGGTGTAACAACAGGCCAATGCTAAAGCTCTTTTAACTTAGTTTCCACTAGATTAACCAATGGATTACTCGTCTTAATTTGTTAGCATTAAGGGTCAAACTCGCTTGCTAAACATAATTGCATAGGATTCAGTTCGCGGGACACGGCACCTAATGTTTTTATTATGGTATTTCTATCAGAATGGCTAATGAAAAACCACTCTATTATAAAATGTTTTTGTTGTTCAAAATGTATGTGTATTTGTGTATTTTTATAAAGATAGATTCTCCTTTTCCGTATGTCCTGACGTTGATGCTCCTTTTAGTCGTAGTTCGAACCAGAAGTTCCTAAGATAAAAGAAACTCTTCAGCTTTATAATATTAGTATAGAAATAGTATAGATTAGTCATATTTAGTTATTTTAACATTTAAGTTTTAAAAAACTATGCATTGCCATTGCCAAATTCATGATTATAATATCATGCCTCTCAATAAAACGCCATGGTTTGTCAGCCACGGCTCGTAACAGTGTGCCTACGTTAATTTTAACATACATAGTCCCCCAGTAGAGATGATGCATCGCAGAGTCCCCATGGGTTATGAGCCAATTAAATATGTCATACAAGTTTAATTTGATAGTCTGATTGGCTCTGTTGGTCCTCGCGGGCGGTTTTGAATTCGACTCTGACAAATTATCCCTGGAATTCACAATATGACATACCTACCAAGTTTCAACTGTGTAGTCCTAATAGTTTCGGAATACAGTTGCTGTGACCTACAGACGGACAGACAGACATGACGAATCTAAAGGGTGTAAATAGACCATTAAAGAAGCCGAAAGCCACTTATTCTCCCCGTCATTGCGATATTTTTTTTCTTCTGGACCATACCTGGGAACCTTCTAATTACGGAGATATTTGAGGTCGAAGTTCCAATTTTTTCACAAGATTTTTTTTAATATCATTTTTTAAGGTTTTAACTTTACACTTAATTAACTCCATGACCCGTTAGCTATTCAAAGCATCCATCAGCACTATGTTTTGAGTGCGTAACATTGAGTTTTACCGTAAAACGTGATTTTTCAGCCCAAAAAAAAGTTGTTTCCCAGAAATAATTTTTGCGTAAAGTTACTTAGTTTGATGTACAAAATGCTTCGTGAAGGGTCTGTTTATGTTTAAGGGTTCCGTTTTTTGCCATTGGGCTACGGAACCCTAAAAACACAGCAGAGTACAGCTAAGTTGTCAAAACACAGACTGCACGCGCAGTGCTACGCGAACAGTTTTGAGCCAGTTTTGACCACACTGTAGCTGAGTTCGTATCTAAGCTGACCATGTTAAGTTAATTACCTTGGAAGCTTTTCGTGTTTAACTGGAACTTGAACACAAACTTGATTGTTACGGCAATGGATCAAAAATTCAGCAAGTTTCGTGTTGGTCTCATAGGTAGGATGAAATACAGGGTGTAAACAGACCCTTCACGAAGCCGTTAATCAAGCATTCTGTACATCAAACTAAGTAACCCTACACAAAAATTATTGCTGGGAAACGACTTTTTTTTTGGGCTGAAAAATACCCTTTTACGGTAAAACTCAATGAAACGCGTTCAAAACATTGTGCCTATGGATGCATTGAATAGTAAACGGGTCATGGAGGTACTTAAAGTAAAGTTATAACGTTAAAAATTTGTATTAAAAAAAAAACTTGTGAAAAAGTTGGAACTTCGACCCCCAATAACTCCGTAACTAGAAGGTTCCCAGGTATGGTCTAGAACAAAAAAAATGATCGCAATGACGGGGAGAACAAGTGCTTTTCGGCTTCGTTAAGGGTCTATTTACACCCTTTATACATTAGACTAATTCCAATTAGATTATTTATAAGTAATTAAAAATCGAATTAATATTAACGTGTAATAAACGACCACTATGTTCCTTTGCCTGTCTTTTCATTCTATGTTTTTCAATACTTTCTGTTTGGCCTTCTCGAATCGATGACTCAGATTTTGTCGGACCTGTACGCGACCTGGACAGCTCTATCATCAAGTCCTGGACCCAAACTCAACAAAACAAAAAAAATTGCTTATTTTTACTATCTGAACATATCGCTCGTTTGCGACAAGGATGACATAAATCAAAAATTTCGATTTTTCGATTTTGTTTGTAGTTGAATATAAAATTAACGAAAATAATTATTAAATTAAGTAGCGAAATACGTCAAAATAAAATCATTTATCTTTTTAAATAAGGTTTCTATGCAAAAAAAAATTAGCAATATAATGAAAATATTTTTAGTGTAACTTAAAAATATTTTCATAATGCGGTCCTGTATTTCATTATCGTCGCAAACAAGCGATAAAATATTGTAATTGTTCTTTTACTCCAACTACGATCTATATAATTTATCTTAGGGTTTACCCATTTCCCTTTTAAAAGCATACCATCTTATTTACTATTCGATTTCGACCACTACTAACTCTATTTCAATCCCTCTCCAAACATTACCCTACACATCTACTCTATCAAAATTAACATCGAAATGCATCCAGCTTCAATGTAGAGCTTCAATATAGAGCTTCCATTTCCTTCCTCCACGCGGTTTGAACTTTACAACCGTGGCCGCAGACTCTCGAATTATAGCGGGTTCGTTAACGAGCTTGGCTAATTAGAATATCAATAATATGTTGCTGTCATTGCGACGGGTCATTAGTTATAATATTAAATTGTTGGACTGATAATATAATATGACTGCTTAGGAACTCGTGTCTTAATAATAACTGCTGCACGGTTCGATCTTCTCTAGGTTAAGCAGTGCTGGCCCCGGTTGGGCCGTGGATGGGTGACCATCCATTACATACCGAGTTTTCGCCTTGTTTTGAAACCACGTTAAACCGTTGGTCCCGGCTGTCATTTGTAAATCTTTGATGATCGTTACAGGTAGAGAGTGGCCCAAAACTCTGACAACTAGTCTTACCAAGGGGTATCGTAGTACCCAGTACTAACTGGGTTGTGTAGGTCTGATAGGCAGCTCCATGCAAAACACTGCTATTCAGCTGCATCCGGTTAGAATGAACACCGACCCCAGCTAAGTTGGGAAAAGGCTAGGCAGATGATGACCAAACTAATGTACGATTCACATAATTATATTACCGTGTCCGATCTGCATGGCTTGATAAAGTTCTGAATTGAAAATATTCACCTAGGTAGAGCCTAATTTTCATTCAGCTCGGTAGACACAATTTCGAGAAAGAAGCCGACAGAAGGATACATCGGTGGTGGTGTGGTGGTGGTGGGCAGCGATTGGAAAACTTCGTCAAATCTCTTCGTCGCCTTTCCAGTAATGTTTGAAGACTTCGAACAGTGCGTCCTACATGTTATGACACACGGTGCCGAAACCCAGAGACGAACTTCCAGCAATTCAAGAAAACTTTAAAGGTTAACTTCCGAAATTAAATGATCCAGGTAAGACTTGGAGTTACTGGCATAGTTTATCAAGTTAACAAGCTGGTATGACTAGATATGAGCATCGGAAGACCATTGGCCGATAATGCAGACGAGCTGAGAAGGCGTATCCCTAGCACAAGGCTGCTCAACCCCAGGCCCGCCAACGCATTTAAATTGGCCCGCCAAAAGTGTTCATTTGACGATAGTCTTTTAAAAACAGATTTTAGTATCGAAAAAAAATCAAACTATATCTCAGTATCTTCTTATGAACTCTTTCTCAGTAAGCCAATTTCCAGCAAACAATGAGCAACTAACTTAAAAGCAAAGGAGAATGGGCAGAATTGCCCTGGCGTCCAATAGCGTTAAGATATATACCAATGGATACTGGATAGATCTCTTTAAGAAGAACATTTCTTATTATGGCGACTTCTCTCGATTCAGAGTCAGAGAGGAGCTACAGAGGTCTAATGTTGAGAAATTAAGTTAGATTAAATACTGTAATTTCGTCAATTTTTTAACTTTCATTAATACTGTACGTTTCAAACATCATATTATAAGCCTATAAACATCATTTTCAAAATATTGACATCTTAAAATGCTATTTTAGGAGCAAATCCTTACTGTAACAGTAACTTGGATAGATCGTTAACACAACCCCAACACCCAATAGCATCAAGATATGTATCAATGAATTGATCTCAACAAGAAGAATATTTCTTGCTTTGACAACTTTTCTCGATTCAGAGTCAGAGAGGAGCTACACTTCGGTGCCTAATCAACTACCTAGTTAGATCAATAAAACCGAACAGACTACGAATTAGTAAAAGTTGTATAGTAGCAAATATTCTAATTGAAAGCTCTTTCGAATGGTGTACGTCTTATAGCTATTGGTTACCCAGAAAATGTTAACTTCGGTGCTCAATTAGACACACATTTAGGTCAATAATTCCGAATAGAGTACGAATTAGCAAAAGTGGTGCTAGTAGCAAAAGTTCTCTTTGAAAAGCTCTATCCAATAGTGTATATCTTATGACTATTAGTTGCCCGTAAACTCTTAATTGGTTGTAAATAAAATCTTAACTTCGGTGTCCAACTAGTACCTATTTAGGTCAATAACTCCGAACAGACTGCGAATTTGCAAAAGTTATGTTAGTAGCAAAAGTTCTCATAGAAGAGCTCTCTCCAATGGTGTATATTTTATTGCTATTGGTTTCCCAGAAAACGTTAACTTCGCTGCTCAAATAGTCACCTATTTATGTCAATAATTCCGAACGGAATAGGAATTAGCTAAAGTGATGCTAGTAGCAAAAGTTCTCTCTAAAAGGCTCTATGCAATGCATCATATGTTATAACTATTGGTAACCCAGATAACCTTAATTGGTTGCCAAAAAAATTTTAACTTCGGTGTCCAACTAGTCAGCTATTTTTGTCAATAACTCCAAACGGGATACGAATTGGTGAAAGTCGTTAAATGGCAAAGGTTTTCCTTGAAAAGCTCTATACAATGATGTATATCTTATTGCTATTGGTTACCCAGAAAATCTTTACTTCGGTGCTCAAATAGTCACCTATTTAGGTCAATAACTCCGACTGGAATACGAATTGGGAAAAGTCGTGTAACTGGCAAAGGTTCTAGTCAAAAAGCTCTATCTAATGATGTATATCTTATGGCTATTGGTTGCTAAGAGAATCTTAACTTCGGTGTCCAACTAGTCAGCTATTTAGTTCAATAACTCTGAACGGACTGCGAATTAGCAAAAGTTATTTTAGTACCAAAAGTTGTCATTGAAAAGCTCTCTGCAATGGTATATATGTTATTGCTATTGGTCACCCAGAAAGTCTTAACTTCGGTGCTCAAATAGTCACCTATTTAGTTCAATAACTCCGAACGGACAACGAATTGGCGAAAGTCGTGTTTGTGGCAAAGGTTCTCCTTGAAAAGCTCTATGAAATGGATTATATGTTTTTACTATTGGTTACCCAGAAAACCTTAATTGATGCCAAGAAAATCTTAACTTCGTTGTCCAACTAGTTACATATTTAGTTCAATAACTCCGAACGTACTACGAATTGCCAAAAGTCGTGTTAGTAGCAAAGGTTCTGCGTAAAAAGCTCTTTTCAATTATGTGTATCTTATGGCTATTGGACCTTGGGGCATATGCCTATACATCGATGCCCATTGTCCTTTAATCTTAAAAGCTGAGTAAGTAGGTATCTACCGTTACTATAGCAAGTTTTATTTACAAGATGGCCCGCTATTTGACACGAAATCAAAATTTTGGCCCATCTTTAAAATACGTTGAGCAGCCTTGCCTAGCAGTTATCAATCAATCTAGCTTGAGACGTGTAAAAGCAGATTTCTGTTGAGGAAGCAACAAATCTAGCAAAAAAGAACTGGTCAACCAACAAATAACGTGTAATAAAAAACCTAACCAGCACAAAAACATTTGAAGCTAAACAATTTCAGGCAAAATAAAAAACAATAGAACCTCACAAACTCACATCAATTCCAATTACGCCGAAACAAAAACTGCAACACCATCACTAAAACAATTTGTTTATCAAAACAACGTCAGTTTTTAAAGCTTGAGGGTACAATGAATTCCCATAACTGCGTGTAGACAAAAGAACCCTTGATATGTTTCACAGTAAAAAATTAAAAACAAAACAGTATGTCAACTATAAGATTTTAAACTGTCATGGTCACATTATCATTAACTCTTGAAACGGAATATTGATTTATCTGCTCATAAACACTCACCCACAATACCTTCAGTTTATCCGCGATCATGGTGCTTGCAACAGCGAGGCAGCGCTCTATAAATGCTGCGTGGTATTTCTGGCTCTCAGAACTCTGAAGAGCTCGTTAATCCGTGCTTGCCTAGGTTGGTCCGTGGATGAGTGACCCATAACATACACAATTATTATCAACACGGTTTAAATGCTTATGTCTTTTTTATAAAGTTACCCAGTTGAACTATCATTATAAAAGTAAACCAATTTGGATGAAGCGTGCATATTGTCCTATTCATAACACTTTAATACTCTTTTGCAAACTATGTTGGGGTTGGCTTCCAGTCTAACCGGATGCAGCTGAATGTATTTTACATGGAGCGACTGCCTATCTGACTTCCACAACCCAGTTAGTACGATACCCCTTGGTAAGACTGGTTGTCAGACTTTCGGGCCACTGACTCCCAGTAACGACTGTCAAAGATTTACAAATGACAGCCGGGAACAACGACCTAACATGTTTTCCGAGGCACGGAGGAAACGCGGTATGTTACCTCCGTGGTTCCACGTTTCCTCCGTGCAATAGAGTATTATAGTGCTATGAATAGGACAATATGCACGCTTCAACCAAATTGGTTTACTTTTATAATGATAGTTCAACTGGGTAATTTCATCCAAAAAAGACAAGTAGATAAACCGTGTTGAGAGTAATAATTGTCAAGTATGAAATAAGAAAGATCAAGATTACTAAGCGCACTATACAATATGTAATCCATCTACCACGGTGCGGTAGACTTACCATGTAGCATATTTCTATCGACTGCGGCTGCATTGCAAAAATGGCTATTAAGTTGGTGAGCATCGATACGAATGTGCTCTACTGTTACTACGTGTACTGTAACATATTCACTATTTTATAGTTGAAATCTGACGCAAGTGGAGGTACGACGAGCGTGCCTAATTGGAGTGTTCTGAAGTACTAGAGTACCATATGTGGCTGAGCAACTATACTGTATCGCGTAGTATCACTGGTATAAAGTTTGAAATCTGCAGTCAATTTCGGTTTCAAAGTCTGCGAAGATTCTGAAATAGCTTTTGATATATCTTGTGTTTTTGAAAGAGAGGTCTTTGAGTCTGGAATTTGAATTGAAAATAAGTAAGGTAACTCTCAGAGATACTAAATGCTACTGCAAACTACTAAGGTATTATATTATGTAGTGAAAAGTAGTGTATCACCACACAGAATCGCAGGTATAGGAAATAAACTTTGAAATATTTTTGTTAAAGCGTTTTGGAATTTTCCTACAATAATGAATTACAGTCGCTTTATGAGATACTAGATGCCATAGCAAAGTACTAGGGTCTCATAGTGTGGTGGAAAGTACAAGTATATCGTGTAGCACAAAGTTGAGACTTTCAATTTGAGATCTGCAGTCAATTGTTTGAAACGTCTTCAGTAGTTTTGAAGGTAGTTTCAAGATTTCTGTGAATTGCCTTATGTTTAAGGGTTAGCATTTTTAATTAAGCAAAATTTTAATAAATTTATTAACTGATGTGTGCTTCTAGACAATATTACAATAAGTACACATAATGAGCCGGTCATATTAGCCGTAGAACCGATGACCGTTGGGGTAGACGTGTTCTTGAGTGGAGACCGCGAATCGGCAAACGAAAGATGGGACCCCTTCAGGCTCGGTGGAGTGACGATCTTCGCAGGGTGGCTGGTAGCAACTGGACGAGAGTTGCTGAGAATCGAGTTGAGTGTCGTGCGATCGAGGAGGCCTATGTCCAGCAGTAGACTGCCGTAGTCTGATGATGATGACACCTAATGATTATCATTATGGAGCCGCTCGCAAAATACGCGCTTTGAACGTGGAGTTTCGGACACCACCCCGTTATACAATACAATGATTATGATGTTAAAAACTTACTTTGATCAAGAGTAAAAAAACTTGCGAAATTTTCCTTCAAGACAAATATGTACGACACAAATACACACACGTAATACACAACACACACACGCAACACACAGATACAGCATTTTTACACTTAATTTGCACTAAACCTGTTGGCTTTGTCTTTGAAAATCTCACCAAAAATGTACATATAAAACTCGGTACTCCAAATATGGTCGTATTTACCTCTACGGCCAACTTCAAAACAATTCGCTTATAAGAGCGGGCGCACCTCTAATAGGAATTAGGTAGGCTAGTCCGTCTGCCTCTAATTGGGACACGGAACACCTCTATTCCGAGTGTCGAATGCATGCGACTGTGACATACGGGCTTGCATATTAAACAACCAGAATACAGGTAGAAAAGGTGACAGTGGAGGAGTTTTTTATGATTTGTAAAAGTTTATTTTGTTTGATAGGTTCGTATGTGACGTATGAAACCGAGAAAGGAAAAGAATTCATCAGCATTTTTGCCAGAATTCAAATTATACTACTACTGAGCCTTTACCAACCGAGGAGCTCGTGGCTAAATAATAACAGCCACTCGAGTCGATCTTTAGGTTAAGCCGTGCTTGCCTAGGTTGGTCTGTGGATGGGTGACCACCCATTACATACCGAGTTTCCTCCGTGCCTCGGAAAGCACGTTAAGCCGTTGGTCCCGGGTGTCATTTGTAGATCTTTGACAGTCGTTAGGTAGTCAGTGGCCCAAAAAGTCTGACATCCAGTCTTACCAAGGGGTATCGTATTATCCAGTACTAACTGGGTCGTGGAGGTCAGATAGGCAGTCGCTCCATGTAAAATACTGGTATTCAGCTGCATCCGGTTAGACTGGGAGCCGAAAAGGTTTGGTTGGGGAAAAGGCTAGGCAGATGATGATGAGCTTTTACCAGCACCGGAAGATATTGTTGTAAGGGAGTTAGTTCTCTGTGATTAAATGTATGGTTGGAAGCATACTTGTGTCCTCGCATCCCAGCCAGAAGCCACCAGGAGACACACCTAGTGTTTTTATTTAGTAGGAGTCTGACAGACCCCTCCTCTCGCCCCTCGACTTAGGACATTCACGAGGAATTCCTCACCGAAAAACAATAAAGGCAGTTAGTTCTCGGAAGAACGGAGGGTTGTGTTGGTCTCCTGCCAATTTTAACCCTGAAAGCTGCCACTACCATGAGTTAGACTAGAGTATCTGACTGCCGAGTGGGATGAGCCGCGTCGTGCCTTATTCCGGAGGAGGGAGGTGAACTGTCTAAGTCGACCGTTGTTCGGTCCATGGTCGGCAGAGCAGAGTCCCTGGGATGTGGTGATGACCTTCTGCGATACTGTAATATTGCAAAAGGAAGCTGAGAACAGTGAGTGGGAGATGACGAGCTCGCGCCCATCCCGCAGCAGACGGTCGGCAGAGAGCGGATATAACCCCCTTCCGCCCCCCCCCCCCTGAACAGGTCCACGGGTCCGAAAGGACCCGAAAAGACGGAGCGTAGTGTTCCGCGCGTAATTAGACGTAACGGGAAGAGTTTTACTCCTCGCATTAGATCAGTACGGTCAGTACGAGTCTGACAGACCCCTCCGTTCTTCCCAGGGTGGAGATCATCCACTGGGGATTTTCACCTCGAGAAAAAAAAACTGACTGGCCAGTAGCTTGGACCTAGTTCCCGATGCCACTGGGCTGTATACAAGGTGTCAACAGACCTTTCACGAAGCCGTTAACCAAGCATACATCAAACTAAGTAACACTACACAAAAATGATTGCTGGGAGACGACTTTTTTTTTGGGGTGAAAAATAACCTTTTACGGTAAAACTCAATGAAACGCATTCAAAACATTGTGCTTATGGATGCATTGAATAGTAAACGGGTCATGGAGGTATTTAAAAAAAACCTGTGAAAAAGTTGGAACTTTGACCCCCAATAACTCCTTAACTAAAAGGTTCCCGAACCGAACCTGTCTAGAACAAAAAAATATCGCAATCGGGGAGAACAAGTGCCTTTCGGCTTCGTTAAGGGTCTATTTACACCCTTTAGATTTTCTTTTTAAGTGACGTCATAAAAACCGATCTCCATATTCTCGTGTTACACAAACTTCGCTTGTTTCCTTGCAAATGAAGTTGATGTTTGTGTTTGGTGTTCATTTATCATTTCTTAGCTAAGAGTTTCCTTATATAATGTAAGTGCTTGCAAGCAAGTGTTTCTGTTCAAGCTTTACGTATAAGGCAACATTTCACTCTTTTTTTTTCTCTATAAAGGGTGAAAAAGACCCTTAACGAAGCCGAAAGGCACTTGTTCTCCTCGTCATTGTGATCATTTTTTTTGTTCTGGACCATACCTGGGAACCTTCTAGTTACGGAGATATTGGGGGTCAAAGTTCCAATTTTTTCACAAGTTTTGTTTTAAATACTACTTTTTAAGGTTCTAACTTTACTCCAATTACCTCCATGGTCCGTTTACTATTCAAAGCATCCATCAGCAATAAGTTTTGAGCGCATTATATTGAGTTTTACCGTAAAATGTGATTTTTGACCCCAAAAAAAAAATTCGTTTCCCAGCAAAAATTTTTGCGTAAAGTTACTTAGTTTGATGTACAGAATGCTTGGTTGACGGCTTGGTGAAGGGTCTGTTTACACCCCGTATAACAATACATAACATAACATCGCGCCTGTAATCTCCAAAGAGTCAGCCAGAGGTGTACCTAATAGTACACCCACATTTCGCAAGTAAACGCAAGTCCCAGGTAAACTCAAAAACTTAAACTCATCAAAGCATTTATTTCAATAAGAGCATTACGGGCACTTTTGAATGTCACAAAAAAACAAAGAGCGAATCTACAGTCATAAATACAAGGCATAATAACTTGTGAAAGTACTGTAGTTGCCCATTCCAAGGCGTAGATTTCTATGGAGAAGAATGGGTAAGAAACTCCATGGACACTCTTTTCAATCAAAATATTGTTACAAAATATTGGTTACATCATTAATGTGGAGACTATACATATATAAATGTAATAGGGGGTGAGCCCATTGCCATGAACCTGGCACAAAGGGATTACGTGGCTGCTTATGAGAAATTTCTGATGGAAAAACTCAGTACTTTGCCCGACCCGGTAGTAATTACTACTATTGGTGAATACAATATTATTTAGATAACAAATGAGTTCAATGATTAAACTAACAATATTATTAAAGACTGGGATTTCCTATACTTAAGAAAATATCATCATTTCACCATATATGGGTATTATCATAGTAAGTAGGCGTTTCTTAATTAGTAATAGTAAAAAAAAACGATATTCAACTGCACCCACACCTTTTTTTTACCTACCGTAATAGGTACAAAGAAAAATAAATATACATTAGAAAAAATTATGAAACATCCTGTTAATGATGTTTACGTGTCAAACGGGAGAAATACCTACCCAGCGCTCGAGTCCAGTAGATTATCGCTCACAACAGGGTGTTTTAACTACGTCATGCGTCATAAATATTTTTATTTTTAAATTATTAAAATCTCATAAATACCAATTTTTTTTATGAATGCTTAGTAGTCATTGGATACATGAAGTGGGCTGCCGTTGTAAGACGACTAAAAAGTCACGGTGTATAAATGCAATACTGACACAAACAAAATAACTCCAAGAAAAGTAATACCGAAGCAGACATTAACTACAACACAACTTGGAAACTAGAAGTAAGAAGACAGAAGGAAAGAGGCCGAGCAAAGAATTAATTTCTACAAGAGCAACTTCGAATAACTATGAAACTAATCTGTGAAACAATGGGACGTTACGCTTTTGAAGCGGGGGCTTGCAATCAACGTAAATATGACTTTAATGGCCGACTGTTGAACATTTACGGAGAAAATGTGGTTTATTAAAATTTATAGGTGTTGTAATTTGTGAACAGAAAATTTTGGATTTAATGTCGTTAGGAACCTTAAAAAGCTCGTGGCTTAATAATAACAGCCGCTCGGGTCGATCTTTAGGTTAAGCCGTGCTTGCCTAGGTTGGTCTGTGGATGGGTGACCACCCATTACATACCGAGTTTCCTCCGTGCCTCGGAAAGCACGTTAACCCGTTGGTCCCGGGTGTCATTTGTAGATCTTTGACAGTCGTTAGGTAGTCAGTGGCTCAAAAATTCTGACAACAAGTCTTCCAAGAAGTATCGTGTTACCCAGTTTTTAACTGGGTTGTGGAGATCAGATAGGCAGTCACTCCATGTAAAATACTAGTATTCAGCTGCATCCGGTTAGACTGGAAGCCGACCCCAATATAGTTGGGAAAAAACTAGGCAGATGATGAGGAACCCTAAAAAACTTAGCGAAAATAATGAATACACAACATATTTTTGGGTAAAATAATCTAAATGGAGCGACAGATTATTTAACCACTATGCTCGACAAGATTTTGACACATGACACACCAGCTGAATCGGCGGGGAGATGTGAATTGTCATGAAATTCAAGAATTTTCGTGAACTTTCAGCATTCGATTTTTTAATGAAAAATATGTCGCGGAAGCTGTTTCATACTATAAGTTTATGGTTAATATCTCCAATAACGTGTTGATATCAGTAAAACGGCGTCAGTCTATTTCCAAATATGTGTAAATTACGTACCGCTACACCCTTCCAAAAAATAGGTAACTTAGTTGCGCTGGAAATAATGTACATAGAAAAGTTCTCGTTTGCTCAAAAAACTCAAAAGGGCAAAATAAAGACAAGTAACAAACTATCTGCGTTCTTATTTTTACCATTATTCATACATAATTTCATAAAAAACACGATCAAAGTCCTGACAAATATAACTAAAAAGTCTTAGTGCTGACCGTAAACCCAAGGTTCATCATTCGATTAAAAAGTTGGATTCAGCCTAATCGATACTCGAATTGAAATCAAGTTTGAAAAAAAGAGTTGAAACGGAATAAAAACTCTTTGGTATAATTTAAAAAAATTATTTAACTTTTTTAATTTTTTAACTTTTTCAAGCTATCTGTTTACACAATTTCATTTAGTAATTATTCGATGTTTTTGGTTGACTTCAAGAGAATGAGATTTATAAATGATAAGAAACACAGAAATGTGTAATCACAAAAAAAAAATGCTTCTAAATAAACATTCTGATGATTATCTTTCTTTTAAAAACTTATAGATAGTCTCCTAACTTTCCGTTGAACTAGTAGCGTGCAATTTGGCAAGAAATAAAGTCTAACAGTTCAAGCAAATAAAAAATCTGGAAATGGATTGATTTTCAATTGTACATAAATACGCACGGTGGCGTTTTTTTTTGTTTCAAAATTTAAATTAGGAATGCGCTCGCATTTCACATTTATTCTTACTTTATAAGTGTAATAATTTACTATTATCATTTATTGCGAATTTTGTTTCGTAATATCTGAAGGTTTGATATAGAATCTTGGTAAAAAAAAAATTGTTTGGTCCGCAAAAGATATATAAATTGTTGGCAGCGTATTGGTTGGGTTATTGTTTTAGATTATGACAAACTTTTTTTCTTGCTTTACCACTGTTGAGCAAAAGCCTCTTCCATTCCTGTCCTACTCTGTCGGTGATTTGCCTTCTCTGGCCAATCAGCCAAGAACGAGTCCAAATCGACACGCCAGCGTTTCTTGGTGCCTGCCTCGGTAACGATGACCGACAAACTTATTGTCTTTTATTTCGCAATCGGCAATTCATAAGCCGTATCCTAAAGAAACGTTAGTTTATTCTTTGAAAGCGGTTCACTATCCACTCTAAAAACGTCTTTTACAACTGCAAAGTTCAGGTTACCCATCATAGGCCGTGGGTCGTGTCACTTGAGTGAAGCCATGAACAGCTATGCGACAGAACCCTCATGGCAAGAGCCCTACTCGCATTTGTAGTTTTCTTAGAAATATAATTTCATATCTAGTTTTTTGGGTTGCAACTAAACCAATTATTCATTAAGTATAAAAAATATTCACAATTAAAAGTATTAGTCGGAGAAGGCAAAAGATAAAGAAAATTGGAATGCCATGGGGAGGCCTTTGCCCTCTTGAGAAAGAACAGGATGATAAAAGAAGTATTTGTAAGTGGTGAATCCCACAATAAGTAAGTAGTTTTAACTACGTCATGCGTCATAAATATTTTTATTTTTAAATTATTAAAATCTCATAAATACCAATTTTTTTTATGAATGCTTAGTAGTCATTGGATACATGAAGTGGGCTGCCGTTGTAAGACGACTAAAAAGTCACGGTGTATAAATGCAATACTGACACAAACAAAATAACTCCAAGAAAAGTAATACCGAAGCAGACATTAACTACAACACAACTTGGAAACTAGAAGTAAGAAGACAGAAGGAAAGAGGCCGAGCAAAGAATTAATTTCTACAAGAGCAACTTCGAATAACTATGAAACTAATCTGTGAAACAATGGGACGTTACGCTTTTGAAGCGGGGGCTTGCAATCAACGTAAATATGACTTTAATGGCCGACTGTTGAACATTTACGGAGAAAATGTGGTTTATTAAAATTTATAGGTGTTGTAATTTGTGAACAGAAAATTTTGGATTTAATGTCGTTAGGAACCTTAAAAAGCTCGTGGCTTAATAATAACAGCCGCTCGGGTCGATCTTTAGGTTAAGCCGTGCTTGCCTAGGTTGGTCTGTGGATGGGTGACCACCCATTACATACCGAGTTTCCTCCGTGCCTCGGAAAGCACGTTAACCCGTTGGTCCCGGGTGTCATTTGTAGATCTTTGACAGTCGTTAGGTAGTCAGTGGCTCAAAAATTCTGACAACAAGTCTTCCAAGAAGTATCGTGTTACCCAGTTTTTAACTGGGTTGTGGAGATCAGATAGGCAGTCACTCCATGTAAAATACTAGTATTCAGCTGCATCCGGTTAGACTGGAAGCCGACCCCAATATAGTTGGGAAAAAACTAGGCAGATGATGAGGAACCCTAAAAAACTTAGCGAAAATAATGAATACACAACATATTTTTGGGTAAAATAATCTAAATGGAGCGACAGATTATTTAACCACTATGCTCGACAAGATTTTGACACATGACACACCAGCTGAATCGGCGGGGAGATGTGAATTGTCATGAAATTCAAGAATTTTCGTGAACTTTCAGCATTCGATTTTTTAATGAAAAATATGTCGCGGAAGCTGTTTCATACTATAAGTTTATGGTTAATATCTCCAATAACGTGTTGATATCAGTAAAACGGCGTCAGTCTATTTCCAAATATGTGTAAATTACGTACCGCTACACCCTTCCAAAAAATAGGTAACTTAGTTGCGCTGGAAATAATGTACATAGAAAAGTTCTCGTTTGCTCAAAAAACTCAAAAGGGCAAAATAAAGACAAGTAACAAACTATCTGCGTTCTTATTTTTACCATTATTCATACATAATTTCATAAAAAACACGATCAAAGTCCTGACAAATATAACTAAAAAGTCTTAGTGCTGACCGTAAACCCAAGGTTCATCATTCGATTAAAAAGTTGGATTCAGCCTAATCGATACTCGAATTGAAATCAAGTTTGAAAAAAAGAGTTGAAACGGAATAAAAACTCTTTGGTATAATTTAAAAAAATTATTTAACTTTTTTAATTTTTTAACTTTTTCAAGCTATCTGTTTACACAATTTCATTTAGTAATTATTCGATGTTTTTGGTTGACTTCAAGAGAATGAGATTTATAAATGATAAGAAACACAGAAATGTGTAATCACAAAAAAAAAATGCTTCTAAATAAACATTCTGATGATTATCTTTCTTTTAAAAACTTATAGATAGTCTCCTAACTTTCCGTTGAACTAGTAGCGTGCAATTTGGCAAGAAATAAAGTCTAACAGTTCAAGCAAATAAAAAATCTGGAAATGGATTGATTTTCAATTGTACATAAATACGCACGGTGGCGTTTTTTTTTGTTTCAAAATTTAAATTAGGAATGCGCTCGCATTTCACATTTATTCTTACTTTATAAGTGTAATAATTTACTATTATCATTTATTGCGAATTTTGTTTCGTAATATCTGAAGGTTTGATATAGAATCTTGGTAAAAAAAAAATTGTTTGGTCCGCAAAAGATATATAAATTGTTGGCAGCGTATTGGTTGGGTTATTGTTTTAGATTATGACAAACTTTTTTTCTTGCTTTACCACTGTTGAGCAAAAGCCTCTTCCATTCCTGTCCTACTCTGTCGGTGATTTGCCTTCTCTGGCCAATCAGCCAAGAACGAGTCCAAATCGACACGCCAGCGTTTCTTGGTGCCTGCCTCGGTAACGATGACCGACAAACTTATTGTCTTTTATTTCGCAATCGGCAATTCATAAGCCGTATCCTAAAGAAACGTTAGTTTATTCTTTGAAAGCGGTTCACTATCCACTCTAAAAACGTCTTTTACAACTGCAAAGTTCAGGTTACCCATCATAGGCCGTGGGTCGTGTCACTTGAGTGAAGCCATGAACAGCTATGCGACAGAACCCTCATGGCAAGAGCCCTACTCGCATTTGTAGTTTTCTTAGAAATATAATTTCATATCTAGTTTTTTGGGTTGCAACTAAACCAATTATTCATTAAGTATAAAAAATATTCACAATTAAAAGTATTAGTCGGAGAAGGCAAAAGATAAAGAAAATTGGAATGCCATGGGGAGGCCTTTGCCCTCTTGAGAAAGAACAGGATGATAAAAGAAGTATTTGTAAGTGGTGAATCCCACAATAACCAATCCAACCTAACACTAATTACTCAACCAAAGTAAACCCAATTTTGTAGACTAAATAAAATTCATCTTGGGAACCAAATAAATTTTTACTGTGCCTAAGATATATAAGATCCTGGGCATTCTATATCCAACCGACCAACAACAATAAAACATAAAATTAAGAAGTCATTAAAAAAAAATACTTATTTCGGAATTTTTAATTTTGTCGTATTCTGTACATTTCTGATACCGCATCACTATATTATGCTATTCACCGTTGAGGAGTGTCCTCATGAAAAGACAATCCTAGCTGTAGGTCAAATACGATACAAATTAGGTTTATTCATCAAAATTGAACGCGTATCTATACAAAGTTTCGTGTCTGGGCTATTAACCATTGAGGAGTTCCCTCGTGAGAAGGTGATTTTGGCTGCAGGATGAGGTCATTATAGAAATCATGAATATTCGTCAAATATGAACGCGCATACAAATTTCCGTATCCGTGCTATTAACTGTTAAGGAGTTCCCTCATGAGAAGACGATCCTGGTTGCAGGATGATGTCATAGCTGTAGGTCAAATACGATACAAATTAGGTTTATTCATCAAAATTGAACGCGTATCTATACAAAGTTTCGTGTCTGGGCTATTAACCATTGAGGAGTTCCCTCGTGAGAAGGCAATTTTGGCTGCAGGATGAGGTCGTTATAGAAATCATAAATATTCGTCAAATATGAACGCGCATACAAATTTCCGTATTCGTGCTATTAACTGTTAAGGAGATCCCTCATGAGAAGACGATCCTGGTTGCAGGATGAAGTCATGAAAGAAATCATCTATATCTATCAAAATTAAAAGCGTATACAAAGTTTCGTATCCGCGCTATTAACCGTTGAGGAGTTCTGTCGCGAGGAGACGATCCTGTCTGCAAGACTGGTAATGTTGGTCATAAAAATGTATTGTCACCAGAACCAAAGGCATGTGCAAAATTTCAGCTCAATCAGTATAGGGGAACTGGTTTGAAATTCAGTTGCAAGATTTGACCAATACTTACTAACACGGGAAGTTAAATAAAAGCATATTTATATAATATAAAAAAATACTATAAATTATCTAGTAAAATACAATGTAATTTGAACAGCGAATGCGTTCATAACTTAAATTTTTATTTGAAAAATAAAAAAGGGCGCGAATTTAGCCATAGATCAGTCTGTACTGTTTGTTGTTTCGGTTTTAGTAAGAAAAACTATTAAAATTACCATTATAAAGCTTAAAAAATATTATTGTATTTATTTATTGTATTTTAAGCTTAAAACAAAATTATTTTAATTTCCATCTATCGATTTCTTAAATTCCTTAATTTAATTTCTCGATTTGATCAAAATTTACAAAAAACGAATCGATTGAAATAATCGCATACACAAAACGCAGCAATTAAAAAAAAAAAATCCGTCTATTTCGATTACAAATTGAGGAGTGGTAATGAATATTACGAGTTATTGGTCCCGTATTAGTAAATTACGCTAAGATCTGGGCATTTTCATGTAGTTTATAATATTTGGAATGATATTTGTCATATTTGTTATCGAATCTGTTCGCGTCTGTGTGATGTAATGTGAAAAATAAAAATGTAAACACGCACGATTGGCGTGAAACTTCGACTTTAGATATCAAAATTCATCGTTACCACTGCTTATTTAAATTGAACTATGGATTAATTCGTCACATAATTTAATGACGAGTTAATCATTCTCAACATAGTGGAGCTTGGATGTCCGAAAACCACAATTTTTATGATTTTTAGCCTCGGCCGGCACTGCCGTCAAAATGGCGATGACCGTATTTACGCACTTGGATTTTATAAGGATAAATTAAGAAACTTGCGCGCTAAATACTGAAGTTTTAATGGCGATGTCATATGAACTTTTTATCCAACTCTCTTAATTAACGCACACTCATAGTATTTGATACTTAGAATATTAAATATTTACATAAATAATGAGGATGACGGATGACTTAAACGCAGACCCCTTCGGGGGTATCTACCAAGCCAGCGGAGGTTTATGTGTCAGACCCCCGAAGGGGTACGTACCGAACTTTATGGTTAATAAGACATTCATTCAACTGTGTCATCACATTTTAGTTCAGACTTCATGAAAATAGCTGTCACTAGTAATTCAAAAAGTAGCTGGGCTGCTGATATGCTGGCCGTAACATCACTTATAAAACATTCTTTTTAACCGACTTCAAAAAGAAGGAGGTTCTCAATTCGGATGTTTCTATTTTTTTTTAAATGTATTTTCGGGCATAACTCCGTCATATATTGCCAGATTTGCAAAATTCTTATTTTGTTCAAAAGCAGTTTATTTCGAAATGGTCCCATTTAAATTTCATATAGATCTGATGATGACTTTTGGAGACAGATAACGGAACTCTTCAAAAACTGACAGCAAATCAACCGCGATTGCTGCTGTCGCATAAATATGCATTGTTTACGCAATCACAAAACATAACATCACGACTGTACACTCGAAAGGATAACACAGATGTATTCAGTATATCTGGGTACACCCACATTGATCCCACATTTTGACAGTTAGGTATGTTTAGTTCCATTTTATTGGGGATAAGTCTTTTACCAAGAAATGTATTGTTAAAAATGTAAAAAAATGCATAGCAAATATTTGTATGGGATATTACAACTAAAAATGAAAAAATAAAAATCTTTTTAACAAAAAATAAAACCGACTTCAAAACACAGAAAAAGTGAAATATAACTTTAGCTTCAGAAGTAGGTGACTTTAGTTTGTTTAATTTAGTTTTTTGTCACCGACTTCTGAAGCTAAAGTTATTTTTCACTTTTTCTGTGTTTTTTTGAATCTGGCTTCCTAGTACTTAAGATCACTCCAAGGCCGAACTACTTACAAAACATTATCATCATCCACAGCCCGACTTCACCCACTACTGGGTAAAGGCCTCTATTTGCTTGTGCCAAGCTCCACGCTCTTGTGCCAGCCTCATCCAGGATATTCTCGCAATGGCAACAATGTCGTCTGCCCATCTCGCCGCCGGACGCCACTCGGTCACAGCTTTACTCCATCTGCCATCACCGCGCCTTGCTAGGTGCCCTGCGCAACTCCATTTGAGTTCTATAACGCGATTTTCAATATTGAAGACTTACGAAACATACTGTCACGCAAATGTTCTCATAACTTCATTCCTTGATCAAACAGTCTTTTGATTCTACACCTCCTTTGAATTCCTGTTAGCCTAGTACTCTACCGTATTTTTATTATCTTACTGTCATGTAAATGTTCTCATGACTTCATTCCTTGATCAAACAGTCTTTTAATTCTACACCTCCTTTGAATTCCTGTTAGCCTAGTACCCTACCGTATTTTTATTATCTTACTGTCATGTAAATGTTCTCATGACTTCATTCCTTGATCAAACAGTCTTTTAATTCTACACCTCCTTTGAATTCCTGCTAGCCTAGTACCTACAAACAGGTTCAAAGTTAGCAACAAACCTAGTCTAGTACCCTACCGTATTTTTATTATAGTCCTGCCTGAACTCGAGAGTTACAATAAACAGGGCGGTTACGTTGATTCGCGCCCCCGCTCGCCCCGCGTAATTTCCTGCCCCCTCCCACAGCTTACAGTCTTCCTGTGTACGGTTGGGTGGCAGAATCAAGGGACAAGCGGTAGCAGAGCGCGAAACTGTTGGATATTATTGAATTACTTCTTCCCAGCTAAAACTTCTTTGCTGACTCTCAGCTTTCTTTTAATCTATGATCGATTCAAAAACAAGAAAACTCCGCAAGTTTATTTTCTTTTTTGCTGTTTATAATTGTGTGGAGGAGCTTGTGGCTAATAATAACAGCCGCTCGGGTTGATCTTTAGGTCAAGCAGTGCTTGCCTAGGTCGGTCCGTGGATGGAACCACCCCTTACATTCTAATTTCCTCCGTGTCTCGGAAAGCACGTAAATCCGTTGGTCCCGGCTGTTATTTGTAGATCTTTGACAGTCGTTACAGGTAGTCAGTGGCCCAAAAGTCTGACAACAAGTCTTCCAAGAAGTATCGTGTTACCCAGTTTTTAACTGTTTTGTGGAGGTCAGATAGGCAGTCGCTCCATGTAAAATACTGGTATTCAGCCGCATCCGGTAAACTGAAAGCAGACCTGAAACAATTGGAAAAAGGCTAGGCAGATGATGATGTTTATTACCGTGTGCACTTGTGGCATGTGCTCAATAAACGTATTTTCTTTCTTTTTTTTCTTTCAAATCCTCTCGTTCAACGCTACAGCTTATAACACGGACCACACCTCGACTTAGCCATTCGGCGTGCGCTGTCCTCTCCGCAATTTGGCCTATTGAATTCTGTCGCAGCAACGTGTTAGTGCTGTTGCATCGTAAGCTGTATGCAACGCTTTATTTGTACTGAATAATTACAGATACAGCTTGCATAGTTTGGGCTTGTGTACAACCTTTTTGAAGCTGTTAAATTGTTGAAAGAACGGGAATGTATAGGCAAAGGATTTTTGTTGGTTTAGCTAGCATAATTCTTTTAACTCTTGAAGGACATTATCAGGAAGACGCTGTTTGCGAAATTTTTTATTCATTCAAGTCATAAATTATATTTATTTTCTGTATATTGGTTTTACAAAACACTTTTACACGTCACATTATGTTATGTTTTAACACTAGACGGGGCGGGTGTTTCGTACCTGACTCCTCTGAGAAGAAACAGCCGAAACAAACTCAGAGGTCACTGTCTCTTTTAAAGTCCAGACATTGGTCAAGTCATATGAGGACCATGCGATTAGTGTCTGAGATGGTCTTTTGAAGAAAAAACCGCACAGATTTGAGTGGACCTGTCTAGTCAGTGCAAGCATTTGTCAGTGATCGTGTAGCTCGACTCATAACCCAAGGAGCTCAACGACACGACGAACAATACTAAAGAAAGAACACTCTGATAGTGAAGACGGTTACGAAATGATAACTTATAACATGTCTTATAAGTACTAAAGGAACTGAACAGCCAAACGACAAATTTTTTTCTTTGGTCAAAATTAGGTGCAGAACGTAAAAAAAAAAGTTGTAGGTTTATTTTTGTATTTTGTATTTGTAACCTAGCGATTATTTTCACTGTTTTGTTTTCACTACAGTACTTTCATAAGTTATTATGCCTTGTGTCTGGGACTGTAGCTTCGCCTTTTTTTTCTGACATTCAAAAGTGCCTGTAATGCTCTACTTGAAATAAATGCTTTGAGTTTGAGTTTGTTACGTATCCATATATAGCTAAGCTGTGAACAGCGTTGTGGGCTGCAATATTGTCTATAAATTTTGTGTATTTCTTATTTCTATTTATATTGCATATATGTTTTTATATTATTTCTATTTATTTTTATATTGCAGATATTAAATAAAAATAAAATGTTATCTTTTGCTTGCGTCTAGTTTAATAAACAATAACATAATCAAACAAACAATAATAATACAATCAAACAAAAAACTTAACGCTTTGCCAAATCGACCTCAAAAAAGAGCAGAATGCACCCTCATTCCTTTCAAACAGCCACATCTTGACGCAATATTACCAAAACATGTTTCAATTCATGTTCCAACAAGTCTCACAACTACAATGCAACATGCGCGCTGTTGCCGCACTTCTATACAAGAAACTTACGCCGGTTTTACCTTCATTACTCTTCAAGTACGCCAGAATTATAAAGTTAGTTGCAAAGTGCCACTTTGGTAGCGTAATGTTGCGATGTTAAGTCGCGGGTACACGCGAAATGTGCTATGTTAGGGTTAAAAAGTATCTTAAGTTTAACTTTAAATTAACATGTTTTGTGGAGTTGTAAAGTGGAATTGTTTTTGAAATTCTCTCACTATCACTCATCATATACGCGTAGTGTTTTTTCTTCTTTTTCCCCGCGTCATTAATGCCTAAACTAGTGTCAAAGTGTTTATAGTGCTACTTGTATCTTATTTTAATTCCTTTTATTTTATTTTTATCGTGCTTGTTATCTATTGTGCTGTTCACTAGAAAAACTAGTTTAGGTTTAGAATAAAACTACCAAATTATCAGTAAGTAGATGAACTACTTTATGGGGTACGTGCACTCGCTGCCCGGGATAAGTGAGGACTAGTCGAGATGGAACGATACGCATCCTTAAACCTCATACTACATTAATTTATTCTAGTGATCCTAAGATTTCTACTATATTTTCTGTGTTTACTCGTGAGAACCTGTAATTAGCTCTGTGTTGCCTATACAATTGTTTTTCATTTGTCATAGCTGTTGGTTCTCCTATCTATAAATAAATAAACACACGAAGAAACATGTCTGCTTGTAGCCTGGGCAATGAATGATTGTGGTTGGAAAAGTTGAAAGCAGAAAATCTGACTTATGAACTTTGTTTGGACTAGTTAGAAGATAAACATATTAAAAGTCCTGACCCCTCCGAGGTGAGCCCGAGGGATGGGGGGGGCAAAGAAGGTCCTGTTTTTTGGTTTTTTGCTTATATCTCCAAAACGATGCATCGTATTAAATTTTGTTGTACTACATAATAAAACATCATAAAATTCTCTTCTTCTTATCGTTGAATTGGTATGAGCTCCGAAAAACGAACGATTTTTAAAAATTTGTCCAATTCTCTGTCCCGTTCGTCTTCGTTTTTGGTTTGCATCTCGAAAACGGTGTGTCGCACGAATACTTGTTGTACTACACAATGAAATCTGATAAAATTCTCTACAACTTTGCTATATTTTTTTTTTTTCGTTTTTTTTTTTTGTTTTTGGAGATTGATAAAAAGTGTGACAAACAAAGTTGTAGAGAATTTTATGAGGTTTTGTTATGTACTACAACAAAATTTTATACGACGCATCGTTTTCGAGATATAAGCAAAAAACCAAAAAACGGGACCTTCTTTGCCCCCCCATCCCTCGGGCTCACCTCGGAGGGGTCAGGACTTTTAATATGTTTATCTTCTAACTAGTCCAAACAAAGTTCATAAGTCAGATTTTCTGCTTTCGACTTTTCCAACTACATACCCCTTTTGAGCACTCATTTACCAGACTATTGGGTTTGACCTATTACACTTGAGTCAGAGCGGTACCACGAGACCACCCATGCTCAAAACACTCATGGCTAATAATTAATTTATTTAATTATTTCCTGGCTTGTTTAGGTATTAGACAACCATAGGTAACTAGTTAACAAAGACCAATATATTGCAGCATTTTCAAACATTCAAACTGCAACTGAAAACCGTACATTTGACTAAGCCCTTAAATGATCACTAATGACAGTACTGTAATCTATGTAATCCGATATTTTGTAGTGGTTGTAACAGTGTGCAGTGTGATAGTAATATTAATGTTTTAGATGTTTATCACATAAATAGGACAATTAACATAATAGCATTACCAGCCTATAATGTCCTCACTGCTGGGACATAGGCCTCCTCTCTATGAGGGAATGGGCTATATCCCACCGCGCGGGCCCAGTGCGGGTTGGTAGATGTCACATGTCTTCGATTTTTTGGTTCTAGGACATGCCCGTTTCCTCACGATGTTTTCCTTCTCCGTTTTGAGAGCAGTGGTGATGGAATAAATAACACAAAGTCATGCGCCTGCCTGGGTTACTCATCCCACGACTTACTGTTCATAAGTCGGGGCCGCCACCACTGGGCTACCGCTGCTCTCCTAAGTATAGGATAATTATGTGGACTTTAATGGACAGTAATTAAATTGAACATGCTAGGTTTTAACAGCTCACAAAACTAGTGGGAGTCCGCATGATAACTCGCATCCGGTGTACGTGTATGACAAGATGTATGAACATGGATAAGGCGAAAGGAGTATGTTAGGATCGTAGCAGGTGGCGTTTTGTAGTTTCTGCTTACCCCAATGGGACAACAGTGTGAGTTTACGTTTGTATGTACGTAACGTTAGTCTGAAGCGTACTAAACCACGCGTCAAAATTATGCGTCATGATACAGAGGTGACGGAACATAAATGAGACACGAGCGTGACCGATGACGGCATACGTCATGCCCGTGTCACGTCCGCATTACATCTGCGCTACGGTGGAAAGGTCATCGACGTTTTCAAAATCGTTATGCTGGTCATATTTTATCGCCAAAAACTGTTATTTTACCTTCGATTTTTATCACTGTCCAAATTACAGTGATAATATAATATAACATAATATCACGCCTGTAATCCCCGATAGGTTAGGCAGAGGTATACACCCACATTTCACCAGTTATGTTTAAGTCCCATGTAACTGGGGACGAGCCTATTGCCATCAACCGGGCACAACTCCAGACTCTGTGTCTGCTTCTGAGAAATTCTTGACGGAAAGACCCTTTGCATCGAACCCAGGACCTCATGCTCAGCAGTCGCGCTTGCGACCACTCGACCAATGAGGCAGTCAAGAGTCAAGTCGGACAGTGATCTGTAATAACATTGCAATACGATTGCCATTGGGGTTGCTGTCAGAGATAACGTACTTATGAAAGGATTGTAGCTTCGTTGGTTCTGTTATGAAAAATTCAATAAAATTGATTCTTACGAATAATCATTTTATGGCTTTTTTATTTTAGGGATCGGAAATCATCAAATAATTCCTCCCGCTCTGGATGGAGTGGGAGGGAGTGTCAGACTTTTACTGACTAAAACCCATCCATGTTCCTTTTTTGCCCTTTGTGTTCCAGGGCCGCGGTATCTCTTTCGAACAGTCCCATAGCCCTCATTTTATGTCTGGAATAAAGAATTTTTCGCCAAAAGTAGTTTACAGCTGTTGGTCATTAGACTCTTCCATGGCATTGCATTTAACTTGATCCTTTACTACTGTCATCCAGCTGCTACCAGGCACTCTTCGGAGATAGTCACTCCATCAGGTCTGAGGGTATCGTACCCCATGATTGCCAATTTACAATATCTACTCATGATCTGGCTATGACTAGGTGAGTTGGTAAATAAATAATTAATTACTTCATTTCATTTTATTTTAGGAGCTCGTGGCTAAATAATAACAGCCGCTCGGGTCAATCTTTACGTTAAGCCGTGCTTGCTTAGGTTGGTCTGTAGATGGGTGACCACCCATTACATACCGAGTTTCCTCCATGCCTCGGAAAGCACGTAAAGCCGTTGGTCCCGGCTGTCATTTGTAGATCTTTGACAGTCGGTACAGGTAGTCAGTGGCCCAAAAAGTTGGACAACCCGTCTTACCAAAGGGTATCGTATTACCCAGTACTAACTGGGTTGTGGAGGTCAGATAGGCAGTCGCTCGATGTAAAATACTGATATTCAGCTGCATCCGGTTAGACTGGAAGCCGACCCCAACATAGTTGGGAAAACGCTAGGCAGATGGTGATTTCATTTTATTTTAAAGTGGCACCAGAAAATTCTTAACTTGTTGAAATCTCGCACTATATTCCATTACATATTAACAAATCACTTCACTGTGATGCTGTCCTCGTATAGTAATCATGTAGTTTGCATACACTACAGAAACATTTGCAGTAAGTTCACTATGAACAAACAGTATCTGACCGACGATGTTTAGGCACGCCAGTACATCGAGCTCAGCTTCCTAAGGCATCGCCTGTGTCTCTCATTTATAGTTTTGCGATAGGTCCTTTTTCCGTGAAGGAAAACATCGGCATGAAACGAGCATGTTTGAGAGATTTTTCTTGAAGTCATGTAAAGCCAAGTTAGAGGTCCATGTGCGGCATAAAAACTCTGACACCAGGTTAGGCACTAACCACACTCCTGACACAGTCTGAAGGCGACGCAGTGCCTGAAGGGACGAGCTGGATAGAACCAACGACCAGTCCACATTGGCCCTGGATCGAGGGATTAGGAAGTCATGGGGGAGGCCTTTTCCCAGCAGTGGGATGACACAGGCTAACAGAAACAGTAACTCACACTCAAAATGAACCTTCTGCACCCAACCCTACTGCTCACAACCCTGTTAATAAGTAGGGAGCGCGCTAACACGTTGCTCAGTTAATATTTAAAGCGACGCTGCTTTCGTAAACCATGTTGCTCAGTGACGGTGGGAAGTTTGGACTTACGTGGTTAACACCTATGTCCTACATCTGCTTGTATGCTTATGTAATGTGACCGACGAGTGTGAAGAGTTTAGGGGTGAATGGAGGGCTCTGTCGCAAATGACCACTTCTCAAAATGACTACAGGTAGCAAAATGTCCCTTTCGCAAAATGTTCCTTTCGCAAAATGTCTCTTTCGCAAAATGTCCCTTTCGCAAAATGTCCCTTTCGCAAAATGTCCCTTACGCAAATGTTCTTTTCGCAAAATGTCCCTTTCGCAAAATGTCCCTTTCGCTGAATGGTGGGGTCCGTATGTTCGTGCGAAGATGTACAACGGTGTGATGAAAGTTGTGAAGTATCAGTATGGTGATGTGCGTTTGTTTAGTCATCATCGTCTGCCTGCCTTTTCCCAACTAGGTTGGGGTCGGCTTCCAGTCTTACCGGAAGCAGCTGACTACCAGTACATTACATAGAGCGACTGCCTGTCTGACCTCCACAACCCAGTTAGTACTGGGTAGTACGATACCGCTTGGTAAGACTGGTTGTCAGACTTTTTGGGCCACTGACTACCTAACGACTGTGAAAGATCTAGAAATGACACCCGGGACCAATGGCATAACTTGCTTTCCGAGGCACGGAGGAAACTCGTTATGTAATGGGTGGTCACCCATCCACAGACCAACCTAGGCAAGCACGTCTTAACCTATAGATCGACCCGAGCGGCTGTTAATATTTAGCCACGAGCTCCTCCTAAATATTTCCATTTAAACCCCTTTAAAATTTCTATAAACACAAGATAGGTAAATAACCTATTGTTGGCACAGTGCCAATTGACACTCGAGACTTTCATTAAAATACGAATTTTCAAAGGACTTAAACTGCACTTAGTTCTTAAAAGCAAAGTAAGTTGACTAAAGTGGTAAATAAATAAAGTACATTGTGAGACATTTCGTTTCTGAGGCCCTAGCACGAGTTTTGACGTTTTTCGTAACGTAAATACGTCGATTTTTTAATCTAAAATACAATTATTCTACAGCCTTTTTGTTGAATTGTTTTCAACAAGCACACTCAGTATCATCCATAGTTAAGAATAAATTCTTAAAACTACGAAAATATTATTTGTGAAACGAGTATTTTAATTCTAAAATCGACGATCGCGAAAATCGACCAGTATGTAGTCACCTGCAACACAATTTGAGTTCATCGACCCGACGAAAACCGGAACTGAAAATCGAAAAATAAGAAAACCTTTTTGTCTAACTAAGTTCCAAAGTTAAAGTAAGTTATTAATATTCGAGTCAAAAAAATAGTCATCATCTGCCTAGCCTTTTCCCAACTGTATTTGGGGTCAGCTTCCAGACTAACCGGATGCAGCTGAATACCAGTATTTTACATGGAGCGACTGCCGATCTGACCTCCACAACCCAGTTAGTACCGTGTAGTACGATACCCTTTGGTAAGACTGGTTGTCAGACTTTTTGGGCCACTGACTACCTAACGACTGTCAAAGATCTACACCCGGATGACACCCGGGACTAACGACTTAACGTGCTTTCCGAGGCACGGAGGAATCTCGGTATGTAATGGGTGGTCACCCATCCACAGACCAACCTAGGCAAGCACAGCTTAACCTAAAGATCAACCCGAGCGGCTGTTATTATTTAGCCACAAAAATACAAAAAAGATATACTAGTCGAATTGAGAACCTCCTCCTTTTTTTTCGCCAGTTAAAAAGGTACGGTAGCAGTCCACCGAGGGTAGTGGAGACATAATAAAGCAGGTAAAATTGACTTTCCGACACTCTAATGTACAAAATCTATGTCAAAACTGGCATTTTACATCAAGATATTATCATACCGAGATTCAAGTTTAACATATAACTCTGTTACATACAACTATCCTCTCGTCCGAACATCATAAAGCTTTCAGCCTTAACGTGCGCGATAAGAAACGTGGAGTTATGTGTGTCAACCGAAAATAAACGGTTTAACCGGATGGGACGAGTCTCACTATAACTATACTTCAGATGCGAAGCTTCCATACAACTCGATTCCTACCGGCTTCCCTTTGAAAAATGGCACAGTCAGTGTTCTATAGACAAATAATAAAGGGTGTAAAAAGACCCTTAACGAAGCTGAAAGGCACTTATTTTCTTCGTCATTGCGATAATTTTTTTGTTGTAGACCATACCTGAGAACCTTATTGTTACGGAGATATTTGGGGTCAAAGTTCCAACTTTTAGAAGTTAAAATGCATGTTTTTAATGTAAGATTTTTACTTTAAAAACCCCCACAAGCCCGTACTTTTCAATCCATCCATCAGCACAATATTTTGAGTGCGTTACATTGAGTCCTACCGTAAAACGTGATTTTTCACCTCAAAAAAAAGTTTTGTCCCAGCAATAATTTTTGCGTAAAGTTTTTACGTTTGATGTACAGAATGCTTGGTTGACGGCTTCGTGAAGGGTCTGTTTAAACCTTGTATATTAATCACATTAAAGATATTTTTTTCGGCTTAGGTACCTCTTAAAAAATTGACCCTTCGCCACTGATACTATTACTATAACTGTAGTATAATTTGAAGGATAGTTAAGTGTGTGAAGGTAAGTGGTGGAAACGTTTTGTTGGGTGAGAATGGGTGTTGTTATATATGTGGATAAAAGAGGCTGTAGCTTATCATAGGTTCTATTAATAATCAATAAATAAAAATTATTTTATATATATATTTATAAATAAAATCATTATATCTTAGTCCACGTCTAAATGTCCCAAAACTTGTCCTTCGCCTTCCACCTCCACAATGTTCTTTTTTTATTTTTTTTCAATATCCTTGTATGTCCCACTGCTGGGCAAAGGCCTTCCCCCATATCCTACCAGGTACGCTTCTCCTGCGCCATGTTAGCTGGTAAAAAAAAATATTAATGCCGGCACTGCAGTGTGGTGTCACTGGTGTCTTGAGTCCAGAATAGTAATGAAAGCCATGTGTCCACAAGGAGCAAGTTGCTGCCCTTTTTCTGTTTTTTTTTTTCTCTTCTTTAGGTTAAGCCGTGCTTGCCTAGGTTGGTCTGTGGATAGGTGACCACCCATTACATATCGAGTTTCCGCCGTGCCCCGGAAAGCACGTTAAGCCGTTGGTCCCGGGTGTCATTTGTAGATCTTTGACAGTCGTTACAGGTAGTCAGTGGCCCAAAAAGTCTTATAACTAGTCTTACCAAGAGGTAACGTTTTACCTAGTACTAACCGGGTTGTGGAAGTCAGATAGGCAGTCGCTCCATGTAAAATACTGATATTCAGCTGCATCCGGTTAGAGAAGCCGACCCTAACATAGTTGGAAAAAGGCAAATGGTGACTCTATGTAGAATGGCATGGTCTTACTAAAGAATACTGGTACAAAACTCGATCTTATTTGGTGATTTGGCCCTTATCAGCAAACCATAGCCAAGTGAAATCATTTCTATCGACATTTTTCACAATTTCATTCTGCCATTTTAAATAAGCGATACTTCCACCTCACTTTGCACAGCACTACATCACAAAATTGCCATAAACAAACCACCCAAAAAATAACCAATTAATTACTTAAAAATACAAAAGCTTAATTGAATTTAAGTGAACAAGTACACAGTAATTACTGAATACGACAACAGTAGCCGTGTCACCAATAATTATGTTGTGAAGGTACACGCTTGGTTTCGCTGCAAATATATTTATGTAAGGTTTATTTTGAATCACTAGTTTTTGCCCACGACTTTGTCCGTGTACATATTGAACATAAACAGGGAAAACACCAGATAGTAAGTGGTCAAAGGTTGGAAGGCTCCCCGGACCGGTGACCTGGTGAAGGTTGCGGGGATGCGAGACGCACGAGACCGGTCAATATGGCGACACTTGAGGGTGGCTATGTCCAGCAGTGGAAGTCTTTCGGCTGAAAATGATGATGATTATGAACTGGTTAAAGATGCCTGTAAACGTTTTGGCCAACGCCGAGTCTGGAGCCCCGTGTAAGGCGGTTGTTGTCACTTCACGATAAATCTACGGCTAACTGTAAAACAGTCAATTGGTCAGTCATGGTGTAATTGCGTCATGACTGACCAATTACATACACATTTAACATTACGTCTGCAAACCCCAAAGGTTTTCTCGAAGGCTTTCTGCAGAGGTGTACCTAATAGTACACCCAAATTATGTCAGTTATTTCATAATTTCCATTGTAATAGGTGGCGAACTTATTGCCATCAACCAGACACAAATCCAGACCCAGCTACTACTGAAAAATTCCTTATGGAAAAACCCAATAACACTGCCCGATCTGGAAATCGAAACAGGACTTCATACTCAGCACTAGCCATTGCGATCGCTAGACCAACGAGACGCTCAAACACAGTCCACAATTTTATATGTACGGAATATTACGCCCGGACAGCATGGCTTGCACAAAATTGATTTAATATCAGCTCCTTTGTGGGTATGACACCTATAATTATTGCTGTCGTGCCACTGGCCGAGCTCCGATTGTTCTTTGTGAGCAACGTATTGTCATTGTGGTCGTTTATTGGTATCTGGGGAATTGGATATGCAATCTGGATTTCTTTTTTTAAATGCAAGAGTGGAAAAAAGAGGTCGGTTGTGCATTTGTAATTATTTTGCGTACCTACTTATAAGAGCGTTATCGTTTTGCTCGTGTGATCTGATAATCCTCGTCGACAGTTTTTATTGCGGAATTTAAGAAAGCATATTTGTGTGTAACTTAAGAGCTCGTGGCTACAGCTCGGGTTGATCTTCAGGTTAAGCCACGATTGCTTAGGTTAGTCCGTGGATGGGTTGCACACAATTTAGAAAGCGAAAGTACTCGCAAGGTCCGGACTCCACCAAAGCGGAGACGACCGGAGATGTGTGTGTGAAACGAAGAGGAGAGGAGATGTGCACCGCCCACCGCACGCCGCTCACAGCACACCGCTCGCAGCACGCCGCTAACGTCTCTTCTCGTCTCCGCTGTGCGCCGAGTGTGGAATCTGGCCTAAACAATTACGAGACATCTCCTCTCCTCTCTACTCAACCGTTTCCACTAAAGCTAAGCGGAGTCGAGAAGTCTTCAAAGTCAATTCTATTGGTGGTTTACAACACATCTTCTCCCCTCTTGTCTCGTCTCCGCTTCTATGGAGTCCGACCCTGGTGAGAGGCAGGCTTAGCTGTAGGCTGTTGCTGAGTGGTACCTTTATGGTCACCGTTACCAGCCCAGTAAGGGAATTCCATAGAAACCATGTATTTTGCCTCTTGTGCCTTTGTCACGCCTCTTAAGAAAAACTTAATTTATCCCAACTCAGTACTTACTAACGATTTTTGTTACACTAAGATGAGAAATCTTACAATGAAAAGCATTGTTTTGTCTCCTCTATTTGTAGTGATCTTATCTTGGCACGGCCTCCCAGCAGTTTTCTACATCTAAGATTAAATATTTGTGATTCTGAATTTATGTGAACTTCTACGAATTTCAGTTGAGAAAAGAGAGCAACAAAAAATAAGACAAAATAACCCTCGCAATCCTAAATACACATAGTGCAGAAAAACTTTCCCGAGTCGAAGGTAACATTTGTGCCGGTTTTTTTCAATTGCGAGACGATAACTCATAACTTATTTATTCCGCCCCGAAAACCTTACGGGACTGTCAAAATTAAGACATAAATCTTAGGCTCGGCCATTCTTTGGGCCCGACTTGTAATTTTATGAAGAATCGAAAATTGTTTTTATGTACGAACGTCGAAGTTTCGCGCATGATATTGGACGTTTGCTGGGGGTTTCGACTGCTGGGATTTGTTTTCGTTTGTACTGGAATGGTAGGAAGTTTGTTATGGTCTTGTGATTTTTTTTACTTGTAGATTGGTGTTCGACTACGGTGTTTATTTGAGGGAAGAGCGATTGAAAGTGGATCTTTGAAAGTTCAGTCAATCGACTATTTTGGATGTCATGCAATGGTATTAGCTAGTTACGTATATATGTCTGTCGGATCCGGTCATTGTTACTGGTTTAAAATGAATCGCAAGTACGCAGTGGTGACATCACGCGACCTACTTATAATTCTACCCACACCACAGCGTGCTTCTACAAAGCCCTGATGTTCAGTTCGAGGCGAGGGCGACATTCAATGTCAGATCGTGGCGGAGTTGAGACGTCTTGGAACTATAACCGTTTCATTGTGCCCCGAGTTATTGTGTTAAGTTGTATTCTCAAGTAATTCGTTAGTTTTGCTAGAAACAGTGTATCGCACGGAGTGTGTTTACATAGCACGAAACCCATATTCTGCCTACTTGATGAACGAGCCTAACAGAGTAAATCCTGACATATCCGACATGTCTAATTTTGCTCAACCTATACAAGTTGGAAGGGACACTGACGAGAAAAAGGTTACCACGTGTTCATTATTGTGAACATAGGAATTTTTCGCCGTTTATTAAAAAAAAAACAGCTGTTCCAGTTATTTTGACCTTGCAGGTACTGGAGCTTTGTAGGAAACAGCAGTGTTTTTTTAACAATCGACGAAAAAATTCTATGTGGTAGTTTCAGAAAGATGTACTGAATACCTGGTAACCGTTTTAGCGTCGGTGTCCCTGCGGGACTGTTCGAAAGAGATACCGTGGCCCTGGAACACAAAGGGCAAAGAAGGAACATGGATGGGTTTTAGTCAGTAAGAGTCTGACACTCCCTACCACTCCACCCAGAGCGGGAGGAGTCATTTGATGATTTCCCATCCGTAAAAAAAAAGCGTCGGTGTCCCTAGCTACATATATGCTGCTATATTTTAAAAAAAGCGATTACTATACAACTATGTTGCCGGAAGCAGCTGAATACTAATATTTTACATGGAGCGTCTACCTATCTGACCTTTTCAACCCAGAAGAAGAGCTAGAAGTCCAATAATTCTTCGATTTCTTTATATACCACACTAGCGGCCCGACCCGGCTTCGCACGGGTGGACATTTGTTTTCCCCTAATTCCCCCCTCCCCCTAATGTTTTCTAGTAATAAATATAGCCTATGTTACTCAGGGATAATGTGGCATTCTAATGGTGGAAGAATTTTTGAAATCAGTCCAGTAGTTTTTGTGTTTATTCATTACAAACATACACACACACAAAAAAATACAAATCTCTTCTCTTTATAATATTAGTAAGATTAGCACCGAAAGACCTTAAATAAACTTATAGAACACTAAAAACCTGACCCCCTCAGAATACAAATAACTTATCGCTGGACACACGGAAGCTAAGAGCGCAATAGAGCAACAGAACTAACAATATCTATACAAAATCAAGCGGTGTAAACAATTCTTGAGCTCGCTTCCTTGACAACAGACTGTACAAAGGACCCCGTACTTGTTTACGGATGTTAGGACCCGTTCATAGTGAGGAGGAATTCTTGAGATGAAGATATTCATCAGATTTTTAGTTATTATTATTTTATTTTTATTAATTTCGCAATCGAAATTTGGTTTGCTGTAAGAAAACCCAATTCTGGGTTAAGCTCGCCATTGTACATAAGCTATGTTATTGCAATTTATATGTATATTTTTTGTTTTTTTGTGTGCAATAAAGGATAAGAATAAGAATATTCCAATTGTGAATATTTCATAATTAGTCGCCAAAAAGAGGTGGCGAAACGCTTACCGCGAGGGCTGGTTCGAGGTGGCACGGGAAAAAAAGCACATGGAAGGAATTAGGGGAGGCCTTTGCCCAGCAGTGGGACAGTACAGGCTATTAAAAAAAAAAGTCGCCGAGTTTGTTGGAGTTCCTTCCTTCTTTATCGTGTGGTTAGTGCCTTACCAGGTGTCAGAGTTTTTCTTCCGCTCATGGGCCTCTGACGTGGCTTTACATGCCGTCGAGAAATATCTCTCAGACATGCTGATTTCCTCACGATGTTTTCCTTCACCGAAGCAAGTGATAATTATACAATACGCAAATGAATCCGAAAAATCAGAGGAGGACTTGGGTTCAATTTTGAGGTCTATGACTTGGCATTTCACCGGTCTCATCACTGCTTACTACTTGGAGTCTGGTGTATGAAAACAAGATGGTTGCTAGTGTAGAGTTAATAGTTACATAACGTAACATCAATCCTATGATTAGATAGTATATACACATTTCGATAGTTTTGAATAAGTCCCATGAAATAGGGCGCGAACCTATTGCCATCAACCGGGAACAAATCCAGACTCCGTGGCTGCTACTGAGAAATTCCTGATGGGAAAACCTAAAAACAACATGCCCGACCCGGAAATCCAACCCAGGACCTAACCCGGTGTCGCAATTGCGACTACTAGACCAATGAGGCAGACTGATCCTAGGTACTTTAAGTTACCTACTACTAAGCGATAAAAACCGTTTGTAAAAATAATTTCAAAGGACACCGTAAAGCTGGCAATTCAAAAAAGGTGCTTCTGGAGTTCTGCTATTATAATCAGAATTTCTTCTTTTTATCATCATAAAAACAATTCCTGGTATCAAAACTTGAGTTTACTTCAAGGTAAACTAGTAAGTTTTCACGAAAATACTGCTGGCAAACTGCCAACAATCCTTATCCTTACTAATATTATAAATGCGAAAGTAAGTTTGTTTGTTACCTTTTCACGCCTAAACCTTTGAACAGATCATCCTGAAATTTTGCATATACGTTGTCAGGTGTACAGAAACGGACATAGGGTACCTTTCATCCCAAAAAAAAGTACTGTTCCCGAGGAAAACAACAATAACGTTATTATGCTCATAGATGGTGCCACGTGTCTTTCGAATCATAATTGAATTACAAGCAGAGTACAACTCAAATTGATTGTCAAATTCTAAATTAACGCAAGCAAAGCCGCGGGTAAAAGCTATTGTTAAAATAAACCTGTTACTAATTTCTTTTTGCCCAGCGGTCATCGTGCATGCGGCTGATGTGACCCGCCCAAACCCATTTAAGCCTAGCAGCCTTCTCGCCAACGTCCATTATGCACGTTTTGGAACGCAGCGTGGTGTTGCGAACCCTGTCTTGTGTTTTGACACCCAGAATGCTGCGTTCCATTGCCCTTTAGCACACTCTAAGGGGAACTTCTGGCTGCGGGACTGTTCGAAAGAGATACCGCGGCCCTGGAATACAAAGGGCAAAGAAGGAACATGGATGGGTTTTAGTCAGTAAAAGTCTGACACTCCCTCCCACTCCACCCAGAGCGGGGGGGATTCTTTGATGATTTCCCATCCAAAAAAAAAGGGGAACTTCTGAGACTTGGTTAGTAGTAAGAGACGAAGGTCTGAGCACCGCAGGTTAGGTTAAAAAAAAATTGTCAGCAGAACTCTCACCAATCTACACAGAGCCCAATAAAAACGCAGAAAAATAAGTAACAGATAGTCCCAATGTACTCACAGGCTCCCAAGCACTAAAGGATCGTTGGTTTGATGCCAGATTATCTCGCATACACGCTCCGAAGATTTTAATCACTCAGAGATGTTGCCAAGACATCGTCGGCGCGTTCCAACTACTTTGTCCTTTTTGTCATTGGCTGTCGGTTGTACTAACTTATAATAATAATATACCAATTTATAGGATGCTGCTTTTTGATTTTGGAACCCGTATTGTGTTTTTTTTTTTGCAGCGTAGGCAGTTAGCCAGAACTGTAGCATTGGAATTGAATCTTTAAATCGTCGGTTCGAATTTTGAATTTGTTTATTGGATTGGAATTAAAAGACAAAAACCTCATTCATATCAAAACTCATATGTCAACTATGGCAAGAGTTCGACTTTGAGGAAAGCTCAATTTTGACTCGGTGTGAAGAAGATTGTAGTTGACTTTAAGAGTAAACAATAGTGGTCCAGTGGTCCCAGCCCTGACTTTCGAGTTGTAAGGGCGTGATTTCGAATCCTGACAGTCGCATTTATTTCAACACCACTGCTCTGTATACGGTGAAGGAATACATCACAAGGAATCGGACTAGAACCTGAATATCGAAGACACTTGACATCCACCAACCCGTATTGAGACTCCGCGTGGCAAAAGGCCCACGCCGTCTCACAGGAGGTCTGTGGTCCGGCAGTGGGAAGGTTACAAGTTGATTATGTCAATGCATTGTTAGTGCTATAGTTAAGCTTCCTATCATTGTAAAAAAAAAGTGATAGCCTAGAGGTGTGACCATCAGACTGCCAAGTCATACCTCCCCAGAGATGTGCCTTAACAGGCGTTGCACAGAGGGGGCTCCGGACAGGTATTTTAAGAGGAAACGGTGCCTCCTCTCATGTGCAGATGGTGACCACCGGAAAGGTTTTAGTAAGGTAGAAATTCCACACTCCCCGGTCTTATCCCCAAACACTCCCGTGAACAAAAAAAAAATGGTCTCAAGTTCGAACCCAAGACACACACCTCTTATTTTTCGGATTCATCATTGTATTGTTTAATTATCACTTGCTTCGGTGAAGGAAAACATCGTGAGGAAACCAGCAAGCCTGAGAGATATTTCTCGCCGGCGTGTAAAGCCAAGTCAGAGGCCCATGGGCGGCATAAAAACACAGACATCAGGTTAAGCACTATCTACACGATAAAGAAGAAGATGAAGAACTGTACATACTGAAGCCTTAAAAAATATAACGCTTTTATATTGCCTGTCACTAATAGTTAATTGATTTACCTAAATTACTATAAAGCAAATTATATTATTATTAAATTATTTAATTATTTTATTATTTATTTTTATGTGTGTGTGTATGTGTCTTTTATGTATTCTGGTTGCTGTATGGGTGCTTTTTGGTTACCTGAAATAAATACTTTTTATTTTTATTATTTTTTTTTTTTTAAATTATCCAATTAATGTTATCCGTTTACGATTTCTACGATGTCCGAGCCTATCCTCAAAACAAACTTGATAAAATAAAAACCGAAGCAGCTGAAAAAGAGATACCGTGGCCCTGGAATACAAAGGGCAAAGAAGGAATATGGATGGGTTTTAGTCAGTTAAAGTCTGACACTCCCACTCCACCCAGAGCGGGAGGAGTTATTTGATGATTTCCCATCCCAAAAAAAAAGCAGCTGAAAAGTATGAATACCAATTTTTGAGCGTCAATGTACCACCAAAAATTGAATCCAAACTTTTCCCCTTCAAAAGCTCTCGATACCCTGTAGAAAATAAATAGGCAACATTTAATTAACTTTATCAGTATAAACAAAGTATGAAAACCATTTTCAACTCCAAGGTGAGACTTGAGTAGAAGTTTCATTGCTTTTACATAGTATTACAAAAGGGAATTAATTTGAAGGCAGTCTCGTTCACTACCGGAGCGAATGCTACACGGTGCGACTTTTGTCTCGCCTCCAAGTCTTGGTCGCAAGTTTGTGAAATACGTTTAGGCTACACTGTTAATTAAGGAGAGTTTGATATTGAAGTTTTGGTCGGGGGTCTTTTGTTTTTTGAGATGTGGAGAGACATTTTTTGGGGACTGTTTTTTTTTGTTGAAGTGTTTGAGTAGTTGTGAATGTAACATACTTAACATCACGCCGAAGGGTTAAACAGAGGTATACCTAAGGCGAGAATTACACGGAAACGGCGTAAGGTGCGGCGCAGGCGTGGAATTTATAAGGAAAAGAACGGCGTGTCTGCGCCGCGCCGCTTGAGTGTAATTTACGACACGTCGTCGCTTACGTACATTTTGTATGAAAATGTTTTGAAGCGGCATCATGCCTGCGCCGCGCCTTCACCTTACGCCGTTTCTGTGTAATTCGCGCCCTATTTCACTAGTCATGTTTAGGTCACATGTAATAGGGGGCGAGCTTATTGCCATCAACCGGGCGCAAATGCAGACTTCATTGCTGCTACTGAGAAATTCCTGACGGAAATACCCAATATCACTTTGCCCGACATGGGAATCGAACCCAGGACCTCATGCTCAGCAGTCGCGCTTGCGACCACTAGACCAACGAAGCAGTCGATGTATGAATGTGGACGAAGTAATCGAAGTTGCTGTAAATTGTAACACGTGGCATTCTGTACATTTTACCTACCCTTCTGAGAAAAGATGTCAGTTTACAATGATTAGTATTCTTGTCAGATGTTCAGAAAATAGGAGGAGCTCGTGGCTAAATAATAACAGCCGCTCGGGTCGATCTTTAGGTTAAGCCGTGCTTGCCTAGGTTGGTCTGTGGATGGGTGGATGTGGTGGGACCCATTAAATACCGAGTTTCCTCCGTGCCTCGGAAAGCACGTTAAGCCGTTGGTCCCAGGTGTCATTTGTAAATCTTTGACAGTCGTTAGGTAGTTAGTGGCCCAAAAATTCTGACAACCAGTCTTACCAAGGGGTAGCGTATTACCCAGTACTAACTGGGTTGTGGAGGTCAGATAGGTAGTCGCTCCATGTAAACTACTGGTATTCAGCTGCATCCCGTTAGACTGGAAGCCGATCCCAATATAGTTGGGAAAAGGCTAGGCAGATGATGGAGATGATCAGAATTTACTTATTTTAAAATAATTTTGATCAAAGTGATTTTGATTTCACACTTTTATGTTTTGAGCAGTTTTAAGACCAAATCTTTGACAACCGGTTTACTGAGGTTAACTGGGTTGTAGAGAACAAATAGGTCGTTCCATGTAAAATACTGTGATTCAGCTACATCCACTTAGATGTGAACCGACCCCAACATTGTTTGTAAAAAGCTAGGCAGATGATGACATAGCTGCTTCTTGTGTATAAAAATTAAATTTAAAATTTAAAAAAACCCCCAACGCCAAAAAAAAAGCGAACAAGTCAAAAAATATTCGATTTTTCTTATCCACTTTCATCCCCCAAATCTAGAAAATGGCTATCTAAGAACCATCGCCAAGAAACTAGCTTTCAAATAAAAAAAACTGCATCCAAATCAGATTACTCGTTTAAGAGCTACGGTGCCAGAGACAGACACATACACAAACTTATAACACCCCTCTTTTTGCGTCGGGTTTAAAAAATAACAGACTCTGGGTGTAAAGTATTTTTTTCTACAGTATTCTTTATCTAAATAATTCCGGCTTTTACTCAGCAGGATCTCACGATCATTTTCTTTTGATATCTCGATTGGCGCAGTGAGGAAGAGATTATGGGTTCTACGCTATGGAATGTATATTTTTATGGCATTGTGATACCTGGTGGATCTGTGTTGGAGTGCTTGTTTAAAGGTATTATTTTTATATACATAGGTATAAAAAGAAGATTTACGAGTTATTTTAACTGTAAAACTACAAGGTGTAAACGGACCCTTCACGAAGCCGTCAACCAAGCATTCTGTACATCAAACTACGTAACCTTAAGCAAAAATTTTTGCTGGGAAACGATTTTTTTTTGGGGTGAAAAATCACGTTTTACGGTAAAACTCAAAATAACGCGTTCAAAACATTGTGCTGATAGATGGATTGAATAGTACGGGGGTCGTGGAGGTGTTTAAAGTAAAGTTACAACATTAAAACATTGTCGGAGAACAAGTGCCTCGTTAAGGGTATTTTTACACCCTTCAATCAAATAAAGGGTGTAAAAAGACCCTTAATGAAGCCGAAAGGCACTTATTCCCCCCATCATTGCGATCATTTTTTTGTACTAGACCATACCTGGGAACCTTCTAGTTACGGAGATATTGGAGGTCAAAGTTCCAAATTTTTCACAAGTTTTTTTTTTAAATACTTGTTTTTAAGATAATTACTTTACTTTGAATACCTCCATGACCCGTTTACTGTTCAAAGGACCCATTAGCACAATGTTTTTAGAGTGCTACATTGAGTTTTACCGTAAAAAGTGATTTTTCACTAAAAAAAAATGTCGTTTCCGTACAATAATTTTTGCGTAGGGTTCGTGAAGGGTCCGTTTACACCCTGTATACTACTTGTGATACTTGTTTTCGACTAGTATTATATAACGAAATGTGTCGTGTATAAGTTTCTACTCCTTGTAAAAGACGTAAACGAATAACGAAAACCAGTGGATATGTACCATAACCATGTTTTATTTTGAAGTATTTTATATAATTTACTCAAGTGATGTTAGTAGTTAAACGACTATAATGTCAAGCAAGTTCCAAATTTAAACCCAATACGTAATACTGAAGCAAAAGAGCGGTAAAACTCAAAGTAACAAGGACAACGGCCCATAGCTTTAATAACAAATAAATCAACGGTCAAAACGTTTATGATTATTATACGGAACCTCTATTATTACTACTAAACATCATACTATAAACAACATACTCAAAAAGCGGGCGAAATTCGAAGCTTGGCAATAGTCAGGAACAATTTCCTTATAGACGCCCAAGCTGCGGGTGAACAGAAATAATAAATTAGTGTGATAACAACCACTACAAAGAAAAGTTTAGAAGGTCAAACTCATAATATTAGCCCGGAATCACCCACTGCTAGGTACAGGCGTCCCATTTCTTCGGCCACACTTCCCGGTTCTATGCGTCCTTCATACAACGGGCGAAAACGTACGCACACATAGACATGCTTCACTATTTCGCTGCGGATAATACAAGATTCACTTTTCGAAGATTTTTCCAGGTTGGTCCACATGTTGCAGTTATTTTTAAGGGAATAGTTAAACTAGCTGGTAGCCGGTTCATAACTTGAATTGGACTTTGAGTTATTTTTGTACATTATCTGGCAAAGTTTAGTGTCAGCCGCCCGAGTCCATGCCGATTTGAAAGAGTCCATGCTGATTTGACCGAATCTTTCGAAACACTCGCATCAGGCATCTGTTTTAAATAGTTCGGAGTTTTCGCTCTTTTTATGAAATTGACTGTATTTTTTTTTTGTCAGCCTTAGTTGTCCCACTTTTGGGCAAAAGCCTCCCCCATTCCTTCCACTTTTCTCGATGTTGCGCCTCTTCTCGCCAATTAACGAGAAAGCCATCCAAAGCATCCCGCCATCTTCTCCTCGGTCTGACTACCCAGTACTAATTGGGTTGTGGAGGTCAGACAGGCAGTCGCTCCCTGTAAAATACTTGTAATCAGCTGCATACGGTTACACTGAAGCCAACCCTAACATAGTTGGGAAAAGGCTAGGCAGATGTTGATGTACGAAGCTGACCTTCTGTATTCTATCTTTTTAGTGTAACCACAGCATACCGGCCACTATCAGATAATTGTTTCCGGGAATCGAATTCAGGACCGCTGAGCTTATTAGAATAATTTTATGGTCTTCTGTATTTGTAAATATGATGGTGTTTTGTTGGCAAATAGTAATATAGAGGTTTTCGTGGTAAGTTGGCTGTGGGTTTTTTGTTTAAATGAAAATGTAGGTAGTCAGTTGTTATTTTTCTTTTTTTTTATCAGGAAGATATACAGGGTGTAAACGGACCCTTCACGAAGCCGTCAACCAAGCATTCTGTACATCAAACTAAGTAACTTTACTCAAAAAAATTTGCTGGGAAACGATTTTTTTTTTTGGGTGAAATATCACGTTTTATGGTAGGGGTCAAAGTAACGCACTCAGAACATTGTGCTGATGGATGGATTGAATAGTATGGGGGTCGTGGAGGTGTTTAAAGTAAAAATCTTATTTTAAAAACATGTATTTAAAAAAAAACTCGTGAAAAATTTGGAACTTTGACCCCCAATATCTCCGTAACTAGAAGGTTCCCAGGTATGGACTAGAACAAAAAAATGATCGCATTGACGGGAAGAACAAGTGCCTTTCGGCTTCGTTAAGGGTCTTTTTACACCCTTTAGATATGCCTTGATCTTTAAAGAATATCTCAATTAAGGAAGTTTTAAGTACGAGGTTATAAGTAGGATGTAAGAACCTTAACACAATCGAATGAAACTAATATTAAATACGATAGCGACTACCAACAGCTTGAAAGATCAATACAAAACACACAGTGCTTGAGAATACTTCGTTTGTCATCATCATCTGCCTAGCCTTTTCCCAACTATGTTGGGGTCGGCTTCCAATCTAACCAAATGCAGCTGAATACCAGTATTTTACATGGAGCGACTGCCTATCTGACCACCGCAACCCAGTTAATACTGGGTAATACGATATTTTTTAGTAAGACTGGTTGTCAGGCTTTCAGGCCACTGACTACTTAACGACTGTCACTGGCTTAACGTTATTTTTGAGGCCCGGAGGAAACTCGGTATGCCATGGGTGGTCACCCATCCACGGATTACCCTAGGCAAGCGCGGCTTAACCTGAAGATCGACCCAAGCGGCTGTTATTATTTAGCCACAAGCTCCTCGTAAATACTTCATGTGTCTGTCTGTTAATATCTTTGAGAATGTTCTCGAGCCCTTCTCTTAGCCTTCACTTCGGAAACCAAAACAATACATATCCGTCAGCGTTCAATGAATGACTTGCATGTTGCACGGCTTGGTTATTAAGATAAACGGATGCGATACACTGGAGGTTATTTTTCCAATATGGCGACTATTGTGAGGCAGGAGTTATTATAAATAAGTGAGAGGTGAAGGATCTATTGGATTTTTTTTTGTCAAACATAAGTAGCTGCTTCAAAATTCAGTTTTTAAGCAAAATTTTCTCAAACTCGTAAACAATAACCTTCTTGTCTGCATAAGAAGCTATGGTTGAATTAAAGGATGCCCAATGGTCCCTTCTCCTTCCAACTTTTATTTAATTCAAAATGTGCTTGTTGCTAGGTTGTACTTGTAAATGCTTCTGTAATCACAATTTGAAATTAGGCTTTAACAATCAAAAAAACTGTTATTGACTGGCTAGAAAAATACATTATGACGAATCAGAAAATCTATTCGGCAGCGTTACATGACACCCTATCATTTTCACACACTCACCCCAGTTACACTTACCCACACTTCCCTCAGAACGCAGTAAGTGATACCTAAACTAATTTAATTTATAAAATGTATACTCCCATTTTATTTCACTTTTTTTGTTTTTTACTCTCTTTTATGTTTTATGTTTGTAAACACTTTCAAAGCATGCCATATCTTATAATGTATCTCATTTTTTTGTCAATCGTTTTTTATATGTTCGCTGTAAATTGAGAGGTCTGGCTCTTTTGATACAGGAAATCCTAGTACAAGAGCCAGGGCTACAATAATGTTTGAACAATCACTTGTTAATAATGATTTTATTATTTTATTTATTATATTATAACTTTCTATTTAAAGCAACCCGCTTATAAACGATCGTGCAGAAAATATTCAATCACGACTCGCATCACGTGTTTGTATAATCCAAACTTCCCAATACGAAATCTGATCTCTAGTTTCCGAACTCAAAGAAAAACACCACAAACAAAACCCAACCTTAACTCGTGAACGTCAAGGTGGAATTTCAAGGGTAAAGGTTACAAGCGCCTTGTTTATTAGTACACGTTGTTAGGTATCTATTATTTTGTAAGAAACGCGAACCGTATTTTGTTGTAAACGCCTGCAATTAATACTGTTCGCTGGGAATAATTAATATTAAATTACGTTTGTTGTTTGGTGTGAAATGTAAAATGAAAGAGAGAAACTTTTTGAGATAGGGTCAATGTTTAAAATGATTAAATTTAACTCCTCAGGTAGGGAATATTTTCAGAGGTTTTGTTTCAAAAACTTAGAACCTTAAAAATAATCATTATTACCTTTTAACCTTCTAGTTACTTTAGGGGTATTTCAAGAAAATTTGTACTGTCACTTACGGGATATCTTCTGTGATTGTTCATTATTTTGAGCTCCCGATATTATAAGTAGTAGTATTGTGTAAGTTTAGTTGTAAACCGTGAAAGCTTAAAACAGTGTATTTCAAGAAGCCTTCATGCCTGTAGCCTTAAACACGTGCGGCGTTTAAGAATATTTATTATGTCGCTTAAACACATAACAAAAATTCCTAAGCGCCAATAACCAAACACCAACTTCGTCAGTTATGCTTAAGTACCATGAAACAAATCCAGACTCCGTGTGGTGGTAACTGAGAAATTTCTGATGGAAAAACCCAATTACACTTACATAGGGAGTCGATCCCAGGATCTGATGCTCAGCAGGTACGCCTGGGAACACTATACCAACGAGACATTCCAACCAGAGTGGTCGAAATTGGTGTTGTTTTATTTATCTATGGCTGGTTTCAAAACTGTTTGTGTTCTAACTGAACCAGAACTCAATTTCGAAATAAATAACATACAAATACAAATATTTTTATTTATTGAACATAGGTAGGTTTGGTACAGATGTTGTAATTATTACTGAACGCTATGTCTAGCCGTCATCGCCGTATAAATATAATTAAACATAACACCACGCCTGTAATCTCCGAAGAGTTAGGCAGAGGTATACCTTCTTCAGCGCACACCCACATTTCGCCAGTTATGTTTAAGTTCCATGTAACAGAGAGCAAGACTATTGCCATCAACCGGGCACAATCCAGATTCCGTGGCTGCTACTGAGAAATTCCATTACCAAGGAGCCAGTAAAATAACCTTCCTTCCTTGTGTAATTCGGAAAAATATAAAAAAATAACCGTCTCACAACTCCCTCTCACCTCTCCAAACTTAACCCACCAGCTAATCTGTCGAAGATACCCGCCAAGAGAAAGGCTTACGTGCTCCTAGCATGTTTTCGTTAGCGTTACAAACGAGGACGACTTCCCGCGAACACTGAACTACGGACGATTAATTTAGATCATGTCATGTTTAACACTGCTTTTTAAGGAGAAATTGCCTGTTTGTGTGCTTTGTTCAGTTGGTTAGCAGTGGTGTTTACAGGATTTTGTTTTGTATGTAGCTGTGTTAGATGAAGCAGTTTTGGGTGTCAGTCTGAGTATAGCAACCGGTCTTACCAAAAGGTATTACATAATAACAGGACTGTAATCCCCGAAGGGTTAGGCTGAGGTGTACTTAATAGGACACCCACATTTAGCCAGTTATGTTTAAGGCCCATGTAATAGGGGGCGAGCCTATTGCCCCCAACCGAGCTCAAACTCCGTGACTGCTACTGAGAAATTTCTAATGGAAAAACTCAATAACACGTTGTCCGACCTAAGAATCGAACCCGGGACCTCAAAATATGAAAAAATAATATTTAACATATTTCTTAAGTTTGCCGTAACTATGTCATTACTTCCCAGGCCCTGCAGTCTCGACATTAGATAACGACAAAAATCGGTCGTTAAGTGTAATCGATGTCAAATTTCTTTAATACATTTTCAACCTTATGCTTTCGAAATAAAGTCGAAAATCTATTAAAGGAATTTGACAACGATACGACTTAGCGACCGATTTTTGTAGCTATCTAATGTCGAGCCTGCAGGGTCAAAATTTGATCCTTATTAGCGACACTATCGTAAGGTGTAATAATAAAGTGTGTTTTTTTTTCTAAAATCAATGGGTTCGATTCCTGGCTAGGAATATTGATTATTCAAAAATCTAATGATGCAGTTTTAGTTTTCATCAAAATCGGGCTCAAGACTTCTTTGAGTATTTTTCGCTATTCCTCAAAGTTTCGGATTTGGCCATCCACGCCCACTTGAAAAAATCACCCTAAATATCAGGATAGGAAAGAGTTTTGTAATATTATCATGTAATTTCGTCCAAAAGCTATGGACATGTGATGCGGAGGAATGAGGAAAATTTCGTGAGGAAATTTATAGTACGAATGTGGCTATAAGAGTAGAGGAAGACCAAAGAAACTTTGGATAGACAGTGTGAAGGATGGTATGGCTAGAAAGGAGGTGACTGCTCAAATGATGAGTAATAGAGAAGTATGGAAGAAATTCTTCTTCCATACTTCTGTATTACATACTGCGCCGATGCCAAATAAATTGGAATAAGGGCAGAAGAATGATGATTTCTCTCCAAAAACTGTGATTAAGGAAAATATCATATTGTTCACTCTGAGATTTCAGCATCTAATCCAACAGACCAAGATTCATTTAATTGTTACTGGCCATTACTTCAATTTCCCCACAAGAAAAATACGCTTTGTTTTTCTTAAGAAAAACCGTACCGTACGAAGGAAACGGCAAAACAAGTAGCTCGGGCAAACTCATAAGAATCAACTCCCCGCATCGGGCTGGCTCCAGCGCATACGGTTAGTATCTTTCAACCATTATGTAAAACAGTACACCACCTACTGCAGAGGAGCAAATAATCAACACGGGAAGCAAATAGAGCAATAGGGTGCAAGTTTTTTCATGTTAGTCATCAGCATTTAATTCCTTATAAAAGGTGAAGAGGAAATTAAATAAGGTGAAAGTCATTTTCGAAATTATGGATCAGTCAATTTGGTAAGAATAAAAGCTATGAATTTCCGAAGACCAAAGAACCAAAAAGACCAAATAAATGATGTTCAGTTTCATGGTGTGAGACACCACCACCACCGTATTCCACCGTTCATTATGTTACACCCTGTAATGGAACCCTCACGATGTTTTTGAAGTGATAAAATAGATTCCATAAAGTGACACACCTGTTTGGGTTTAATCCCACGGCAGTAAGTCGGGACATGCAGTTACCACAGCGACACGCTTTTTGATAAAAAAGTCATCACCATCTTCCTGCCCTTGTCTCATGTTACTTGGGGTCGGCGCAACACTTTTTTTTTCTTACATTCTCCTCTGTCAACCGTCACGCTATCATTTACTCCTTTATCTTTCATATCATTCCTCACACAATCCATCCATCGTGCATCGTTTCTTTGGTCTTCCTCTCCCTCTCCATCCATCAACGTTTATATTCATCACATTTTATTTAATAGTCACATGCGATTCGTCCCTCCTCATCATATGTCCATACCAAGACATTCGATTCCCTTTCAAATAAAATTTTCTTTCTGATAAAAAAAGTAAGAAATATTTTTAACAAACCGTCATCTGTGCCATTAACGATTAAAATTAAACGTCCCACATAAGCAGAAAAGGCGACATTTGCCAAATTTCCAAATGCAATCTCCGTTTTTGAAGTAGCGAACAATAAAAATGGCTGCCGCTTCCGAACGCATCTTGCGAGTATGAAATAATGATATTGCCTTTGGCAGCACACGTTGTTGCTTTAAAACCGAAAGATGTCGCCATTTTGGAGAAAATTTTAAAAAGCAAATAGGTAGCCAAGTGTTCGAGGCAGTCGCTGGAAAAAATATTATTAATTGTATTGCATTTGGCTTGATCTTTCCTCGGAATATTTAAAAAGTGGAGCTCTTTTGTTTTTTTTATTTGGTTATTTTGAAACTCGAATTTGGAACCGGATTTTGATGATTAAAAAATTCTGAGCAAGCAAACTGATTTATGATAGTTACACTACTTCTATTAAAAAAAATTACCCTCTTAGTTAAACAATCATCATCTTCTGCCTGACCTGTTCCCTATTATGTTAGGGTCGGCTTCCAGTCTAACCAGATGCAGCTGAATTCCAATATTTTACATAGCTTAACTGCCTATCTGACCACAACCCAGATGGACGGCGTCGCCAAGGCCGGCCTGGAAAGATGTAACGAGATGATCTAGACGCGCACCACGAAGGCTGGTTTGAGGTGGTGCAGAGGAAGAGTACTTGGAAGGATATTGGAAAGGCCTTTTCCCAGCTGCAGTGGGACATATAAGGATATTAAAAAAGGGCAGGAGAAAGATGATTATAGTGGTAGATGGTAGTGGGACAGAACAGTCTGTTTTTTTTTAAATCTATTGACAGTTTTAATCGTAATACAATCCTTTTGTTCCATTATAAGTCCAAAGCAATTCAAGGTGACACCCTCAGAATGCCGGCCATTCCACCAGGAAAATTATTTAAGGTAACCGTAGTGTTACACCCCTGACACCTAACTTGAATGAGGAAAAAACGGTCTGTTTTAAACATTATACCGGTTGACCTAGTTTCCTTATTTAGTCAATTATTTATCTCCCCTTTTTAAAACAAAAAATAAATAAATATGTACAAAGGAATTTTTTGTTCAAATTATTTTGTGCTCGATTGATGGCAATTGGCTTCACCATCTCATCATCTGCCTAGCCTTTCCCAACTATATTAGGGTCGGCTTCCAGTCTAACCGGATGCAGCTGAATACCAGTATTTTACTAGGAGCGACTGCCTATCTGACCTCCACAACCCAGTTAGTACTGGGTAATACAATACCCCTTTTTTTTTTTTTTTTTTTTTTTTTTTTTTTTTACGGATGGGAAATCATCAAATGACTTCTCCCGCTCTGGGTGGATTGGGAGGGAGCGTCAGACTCTTACTGACTAAAACCCATCCATGTTCCTTCATTGCCCTTTGTGTTCCAGGGCCACGGTATCTCTTTCGAACAGTCCCGCAGCCCCGGCAATACCCCTTAGTTAGACTGGTTGGCAGACTTTTTGAGCCACTGACTCCCTAACGACTTTCAAAGATCTACAAATGACTCCCGGGATCAACGGTTTAACGTGCTTTCCGAGGCACGGAGGAAACCTGGTAAGCAATGGGTCCGGAGGAACCCATCAACAGACCAACCTAGGCAAGCACGCCTTAACCTAAAGATCTATCCGAGCGGCTGTTATTATTTAGCCATGAGCTCCTCGCTTTGGCTTCACCGTCTATTATATGGTATTTTTTTGTAAATAGAATTAGGTTAGGCACTAACCACATGATAAAGAAAAAAGAACAGAATATCATAAATAAACATGATTTTTTTTTAATATATAAAAGTATTATGAACAAAATTAACTAACATTTATTTGTGTTCTAAATTCAAAAATATTTGAATTTTGTATTTTTCATATTAGGCTGTTTAGCGGCTTCATGCCTTTGCTTCTCCTTCAAAAAAGCAAAACCAGCTCAAATGACTAATACTATTAGGTGCACATCTGCCTAACCCTTAAGGATTTTAAAAGCGTATACATATGTTATGTTATTTTAAGACCCTAAAGTGTACATGAAGTAGCCTATAGATACTTTTTTTTGTAATGAAGTTTTTTTTTTTTTGATGATTTTTGTTTGTTAAATGCCAGTGGTCGTATTTCGTATTTTTATAGGACTAACAAGTCCTATAAAAATACGAAAGTTATTTGACTAAGTAGGTTGTGACATTTACTCGCATATTTTTTGTACAAAATAATTGTCTACAAAGAATTTTTTGATAACAATAAGTTTACCAAGAAATTATAGCTGTGGGCGTCCCATATAATTAAAATTAGTAATAGAAAGGTTTCTTAGAGATCCAGTGAATAACCTTTTGAACCAAAATGTATGCATTAGTGAAATAAATCTATTTTGTTTTAGTACCTATCAGTAGCGAAGGGTCAATTTTTGTAAGAGGTAAGCCGGAGTACATATCTTAATGTGATTATATTATTTGTTTAAGAATACTGACTGTGCCATTTATCAAAGGGAAGCCGGTAGGAATCGAGTTGTATGGAACCTTCGCCACTGGTACCTTTAGGTTTATTTACAGACGCCAGCACATCAAACTACTACAATTTGTCAATAATAGATGTTCAACTTTACCCCTATAGAATTAGGTTCAAGTTTGACTGGAAAAATTCGACAATTTCGGGTAGCTTGATGTGCTGGGGTCTGTACCAGTGGCGAAGGTTCCATACAACTCGATTCCTACCGGCTTCCCTTTAAAAAATGGCACAGTCAGGTATTCTATAGACAAATAATATAATCACATTAAAGAATGTACTCCCAGCTAACCTCTTACAAAAATTGTCCCTTCGCAACTGGTCTTTACTCCAATTATCGAAAAGATAGAACGAAAATTTTGACTTCATCAAGTAAATCAAATCGAATAAGACATCCGATTTTACTTAAAACTATATAACTTTACTTCACACAAAATTGGTTTGATTAACGGAACGGTGTTCAAGTAACTTCCAAAGTAAAAGAATAAGTAATTACTGGCAGCTGAGTTAACCAATTTAAATAACAAATTCACGAATTGAAAATTTTGCGTTCCGTTTCGTACATGGATCTTAAAATTTAGGTAGATATGCCAAGATAGCATGGCTTCTTTACGCCTATTTTTATAGGTTTTTATCCTTATTGGGTATATATCCCGGTTTTTTTCTTTTTTTCTATATCAATGGCTCATTAAAAAAAATATTTATTTAACACAGAACGTACACACACACACAGAACGTATTGTTTTAAGAATACCATATATGGTATATTATTTTTAAATAGTTTTATGTATTCAATTTTCTCTTCTTTTTTTACACACTATGTCTACATCTCTTTTTTATTATCTCCTTTCGCACGTATGCTGGAAGAGATTTCTTTAGAAATAAGCATCACCTTTGTACTATTTTCTGTTCCTTTCTTCTTTTCTGTGTTTAGTGTGTACATAAATTGTTAAATAAATAAACGTTTGTACGGTCCACTATCTGAATCATGCCCGTAGAACTCAAAGCATTTATTTCAATTAGACCATTACAGGCACTTTTGAAGGTCAGAAATCAAAGGATGAAGCTACAGTCCCAGTCACAAGGCATAATAACTTGTGAAAGTACTGTAGTTTCCCAATCCAAAGCGTAGATTTCTATAAAGCAGAACGAGCAAGAAATTCCATGGACACTATTTTAAATCAACAATATTTAATAGATCTTGGTTACATCATTTATGTTGAGATAATATATAATTATGTGAGAACGATGTAGAAAGATGTGCTCATTAAGAGCGTCCTGAGTAAAAAAATAAATCAATAATCCAATCCAACTGACAGCGCCCATTCACAAACATGACGCATGGATCAACCATTCAGCTCAAGCATATTGAAGGGAGCTAAATGATCTGACACACGTGCCACCATCAGCGATACATTTGAGTGAGCATGACATTCTCTCAATCACCAGGGCACAGGACACACAAAGGGATTCAAAGGTATTTGCTCACAGAGCTTCTGAAAGTCGAAGTGTATCCTTAAGGATGATTTCCACCAAACGGCTCGCATCGCATCGGATCGGAATGGATTTTACTATCTTTAAACGATATTTAATCGTGTACACATAGTCGATATTACCAAGCCGCGCACAGCAGCTTGACCGCGGGCGTCTTCCACGACACGCGATCGTAGCCGAAAGAATGCTGCGATGCGCGATCGGCTCCGTTCACCTGTCGTATTCGACCGGATCCTTTCAGCTGTCGTCGCATCCGCTCAAAGCCGTGGCCGGGCGGAATGAAACTATTTGAACTAGCTACGGATACGTCCGAAAGCGACCGTACGGAGGCGGCCCTATGCGTCTTGACGGACGCGATCGGCTGTCGACGCATTCGTTCGTATCCTTTCCGATCCCATGAGATGCGAGCCGTTTGGTGGAGATCATCCTTTACAACAGTACCACTGTGCCCAATGAAAATTACAAATCAAACTAAATTATTGTCGTTCCTCCCTTTTCTACATTCGGAGTCCGGGACCCTCCGCCCTCCTCGCCCGGGGCTAAGTATAGGTCCTTTTTTAACTTCCTTCAAAGATCAAAGGTTGAATATTAAAGATTTTTTTCTGTCACAACGCGATTACGCATTCAGTCCTAATTTTGAATGGAAGTAAATATTAATTCTGTGATAATTGGGCGATTCATCCTCCATCTTTCTTTTTTCCTTGTTTCGTTTTCTTTTTTGAAGCTTTGTTTTGGTTTGTATGTGTATGTGTATGGGAAGTTATATTTATGTCGCAAGTCAATTGTTTTTTTTTTTAATTATTTTAATAACCGAATATTGTGTTATTAAGTCGTATTATAACGAATGACTTTCAAAACTTGTTTTTATAATGATCCTATGACTATACACTATCACTTGATCAGCGATCTACTGTATACTTATACCTGCCTCTACGGAATAATAAGGATAACGTTACTGCCTCGTTGGTCTAGTGGTCGCAATCGCGGCAGCTGGGCATAAGGTCCTGGGTTTGATTCCCGGGTTGGGCAAATCCTGGTTATTGGCAATAGGCTTGCTTCCTTTTACAATAACTAGGTACACCTCTGCGTATCCCTTCGGGGACTACAGGCGTGATGTTATGTAAGTATAACATAACATCACGCTTAATTCTTCGCAGGTCAGACAGAAATGTATCTACTGTACATCTCCATTTAATTTCCTCATTGTTACAATGAGTCACGTTATAAAGGGTGACTGGTAATTAGTGACAACCGATACTTAAACACGTGATTGCACTCATGATAACAAACAACTTTCCAATTTTTTTTTTTATACTCCGTCACTTTCGTCCCAATAACACAACAGCCGTTCTGTCTCCCACTGTGCTCTGCCTACCCACTGTTGCACGGTACGATAGTAATGAGACAGAATGGTGTCACGCGGCTAACAGCTGATAGGTCACAGGCGCGCGCGCGCGAATTTCATACGGCTGTTGTGTTATTGGGATAAAAGTGAACGAGGAGGTATACAAAAAACATATTTCTTTGGGAAAGTTGTTTGTTATCATGTGTATAATCACGTGTTTAAGTCGGACACTAATTACCAGTCACCCTATATAACACGAATCATTCATTAGGTAACGGTGCTCTCAATACCTTTCACAGCTCAATAATAATCTGCCCACCCACCCAAGTACAACAACCTTAAAGGCACACTGAAACAGAACCAATATAATCGTATTTTGATGCATCAAAGACAAGTAATATTAATGTTACGAGTAAGAAACTCAATTAAGTTAACATAGATAAATCTCGCTGGAGATTGATAGGGGAGCGTCGAATTGATCGCCCCCTAGTGGCAGCGTCGTGAACTTTAATGAGTGAGGATTTGTCATTGGGAGCATGTGCAATTAACTTTCATTTAGTTTAAATATGATGTGGAGGAGGATGTGAGGTCATTGAGTGTCATTTCACCAATTATCTATGTTTAATTCCCATGTAATAGGGGGCGTGCCTATTGCCATCAACCGGGCCCAAATCCAAACTCCGTGGCTGCTACTGAGAAATTCCTGTTGGAAAAACCCAATAACACTTTGCCCGACCCGGAAATCGAACCAAGGACCTCACGCTCAGCAGTCGCGCTTGACCACTAGACCAACGACGCAGTATTTTTATTTAAATTTTCCAATAAAACAAAACAAAGCATTCTCTAAACTCCAAAGCTTCTAAAACAGCCCCATAATGTAAAAGCAAACGCAAGCGTTGAGCAAAAACAATAAATTTCCCGACCGGTGCGCAATCATGCAAGCGCACGCGAGAAATTACTGCCCTGGCACTATTGGCGCAATCACGCGATTTATTTTACGAATTTTGCAATACTTTATTTAGTACTGGGTTAGTCAGTAACTGAGAATTAACATTTTTGTTGATTTAATATGTACTAGCTTTTGCCCGCGGCTTCGCTCGCGTTAATTTAGAATTTGTCAATCAATTCGGGTTGTACTCTGCTTGTAATAATATAATTCAATCATGATTCGAAAGACACGTGGCGCCATCTATTATCATAAGGATGTTATTGTTGTTTTCCTCGGGACAGGACTTGTTTTGGGATAAAAGGTACCCTATTTCCGTTTCTGTACACCTGACAACGTATATGCAAAATTTCAAGATTATTGGTTCAGTGGTTTAGACGTGAAAAGGTAACAAACTAACTTACTGGGCAAAAGATTGTCTGACAGAATGACTAATGAGGACGCAAACTGGAATAACGGACATAGTAGAAAAAATAAGAAGTCTCAAATGGAAATGGGCAGGACATATCTGTAGAATGAAAAACGAAAGATGGACAAAGAAAATCGTGGAGTGGGTGCCTAGAGATGGGAAAAGGAAGCAAGGAAGGCCTTGCCGTGTCGACGGCGCGTTCGTGTTCCACGCGCGCCTCAAAGAGATGTCAGCAACAGGAAGGGGCCAGCAAGGGCCGATGCCTGCCGGGGCTGCGGGACTGTTCGAAAGAGATACCGTGGCCCTGGAACACAAAGGGCAAAGAAAGAACATGGATGGGTTTTAGTCAGTAAAAGTCTGACACAAAGAGCGGGGGGATGGGTTATTTGATGATTTCTCATCCCAAAAAAATAAAAAAGGAAAGCTTCAAAAGCGCTGGGAAAGATGTATTTAAAGATAGATGTGGACCTGACTTTAGGAAACAAGGTAAAAATAGGGAAAAATTGAGAAATCTGGGGGAGGCCTACGCCTCCGAGGCGACTTCCATAAATTAACGTTCATAGTGTAATATAGGAATGTAATGTAATTTAATTAATGTAATGAAAAGTATGTAATGTTATAAAATTTATGTAATGAAATTAATGTGATGATATGAACGAATGGGAATTAATTTAATGTTCATAATGTTATGTTAATAATGTAATGATATGAATGAATATTATGGAATTAATTTAATCTTGATAATGTTAATATGATTTGTTACATTTGCAATGAATCAACTTTATAATATGTTCTATGTATTTATGGTAGAATTAAAGGCTTTTTATTTTATTTATTTATTGTATTATTATTTAATTGGTTGTTGTTGGAGGAGCTCGTAGCTAAATTATAACAGCCGCTCAGGTCGATCATCAGGAAAAGCCGCGCTTGCCTAGTTTGGTCCTTGGATGAGGGACCACCCATTACATACCGAGTTTCCTCTGTGACTCGGAATGCACGTTAGGCCGTTGTTTCCGGCCGTCTTGCTGAGGGGCCTCCAACGCCGTGTTTCGCAACGCAGTCTCCACTCCAGGACTCGTTTACTCTATCAGCTGTCGGTCCTTCCACAGGCATCGCAAGCCTACTCCATCTTCAGCTTGCTATCTCTACAAATAACTTCAGAGGCTCTAGCGATACCGCGGTGTAAACGTAAAGTAAATACGCTGATTATTTTATCGAAAATAATATAATCCTATAGCATTTGAGTTAAATTGTTTGCAACAAGCACAATCCGTATCATCCACAGATATTAACAAATTCTTGAAATAATGAAAATATTAAATGCGAAACGAGAATTTTAAAATCGATGCACGAGCGCGCGTTGTAAACGTAAGGGCTCATTTACAGGGCACGCCACAATAGTGGCGATAAGTCCTCTCTTTGAGGAGTGGCTAGAGAGGCGCCACGGCGCCCTCACCTTCCGCCTGACGCAGGTCCTCACCGGACACGGTTGTTTCGGGAGGTTCCTGCACCGAATCGGGCGGGAGGAAACGCCCGGGTGTTATCATTGTGAGGATCGTCCGGAGGACACGGTGGCGCATACCGTGGAGGTCTGCCCCGCTTGGGCGGAGCTCCGCCGTGTCCTCGTAGCGGCGATCGGCGGCGGCGACCTCTCGCTCCCGGCCCTGGTTCAGGCCATGGTCCGGAGCGAGAGGGAATGGGAAGCCGTCACCTCCTTCTGCGAAGCAGTCATGCTAGCGAAGGAGGTGGCGGGACGTGAGAGGGAGAGAATCTCACGTCCCAGCCGCCGCGGGCGAAGCACCGGGCGTCGGGGGCCACGTGGTGGCTCCCGGCCACCGTAGGCGCGGGCCTGTGGACGGTGAGTAATGGGTTAGCTCACCGTCCGTCCGTCTTATGACGACAGGCCGTGTCGACGGCGCGTTCGTGTTCCACGCGCGCCTCAAAGAGATGTCAGCAACCAAGAAGGGGCCCGCAAGGGCCGATGCCTGCCGGGGCTGCGGGACTGTTCGAAAGAGATACCGTGGCCCTGGAACACAAAGGGCAATGAAGGAACATGGATGGGTTTTAGTCAGTAAGAGTCTGACACTCCCTCCCACTCCACCCAGAGCGGGAGAAGTCATTTGATGATTTCCCATCCGTAAAAAAAAAAAAAAAAAAAAAGGGCTCATTTACGGAGACGCGGCGCGTTGTGCGGCTCGGCTCGCTTTCAATTCAAAGCGTTTTCAAAGAAGCGATTTTACGCGAGTTTGCTTGAAATGCAGCGTTGCCCGCAGATGACACCGCCGCGGTCAACGCGGCGACACACGCGCACATACGAGCATATGGCAGATGACGCGTCGCACGCGGCGTTCAACGCAGCGGTGCACGCCCCTCGTCTTCGTAAACAACATCGTACATGACCATTATGTTTATGTTTGGGCGTGTGATAACGCGGGCCGCTGCACGAGCTGCCTCTCCGTAAACGGAAAAAACGCGAAACACGCCGTGCAACACGCCGCGACTCCGTAAATGAGCACTAACGTAAATCGTTACATCTACACCGCGCGCTCGCGCTTGGGCCTTTGTTTTTCCAATACAAATCCCAAAACATACTCAAAATAACCTAGTAACCCAAGTTGGTGTGCAACGTATCGTTTTGCGCAAAAATTAACCCCAAGTTAATAGCGAAACCGGTAACTACCAGCAACTACAGGCAATTAGCCGTTGAAACTCAATTACATGAAGAACTTTGAAGAAAGCTGGCCCATTTCACCATCGTCGGCCATAAACTGGCGTAATGGGGGAAAAATATCCAGTTTATAGCATGTTCTCGTGGAGTGGGTATCAAAGTTCAACCGCAGATTAGTTCAACACCCACGGCGGGTTATGTAAGAGGCGTTTTATAAGTGGTTTATTTGTAGTTAAGTGTGAATAGCTGTTTAAAGGTTAACTTTGATCCAACCCGGGTAACTATCTATGCATGTACTTGTTGTCAGGTCTACATTTTCTTCTCATACCGAATTGTATCACTGTTATATGAAAACATTGTGATAGAAAAATATTTTAAAAAGCTCCACGGTTACCTCCATGGACTTTAGCCTCTTGTCCATCATCTGCCTAGCCTTTTCCCAACTATATTGGGATCGGGTTCCAGTCTAACCAGATGCAGCTGAATACCAGTATTTTACATGGAGCTACTGCCTATCTGACCTCCACAACCCAGTTACTACTAGATAATACGATACCCCTTGCTAAGACTGGTTGTCAGACTTTTTGGGCCACTGACTGCCTAACGACTGTCAAAGATCTACAAATGACACCCGGGACCAACGGCTTAACGTGCTTTCCGAGGCACGGAGGAAACTCGGTACGGGTGGCCACCCATCCACAGACCAACCCAGGCAAGCACGGCTTAACCTAAAGATCGACCCGAGCGTTTGTTATCATTTAGCCACGAGTTCCTCACTTATTATATGAAAACATTGTGATAGTAGAATATTTTAAAAATCGTTTCGTCTCTTCATCTCTTGTCCATAGGAACCAATCAATTCGAACCGTTCGCGTGCCCATCTGGGATCTAATAAATTGCTGGGGAGCGTACCGTCAGTTCTTCTTCTCAGCTAAAACACTAGGAAGTGGCGAAGGGCGGGCGTTTTGAGGAACTGTCTCTTGTCAACTTTGACGTTCAGAAAGTGCTGATTATCAGCCTAATTTGAATAAATGACTTTTGGTTTTGCCCATGTCGGTTAAGTGAAACAAAATATTTTAATATTTTTGGGAATTTCTTTTCAAATATTGTGTATAATTTGCAACAATGACTGACTATATCTATTATCTCATCAAACAGTCTAGCTTTACCAAACTTATTAATCAACAGATCCGATAACATCCTTGACAACAAATGACCTTTAAATAACAACAGACTAAAATTAACATTAAAAATTGTAACCCATCTTTCATCGCCGGCAATACACAAAGAAAATCCAGCAAATCTCTAGAAAAACCAACAAAATCCTATCCCAAATATTTCACTTCACTAACTAGAATAGTCTGGCACAAACTCCGTCATACTATCCAATTTCCTCATCACAAAAACAATGCAACAGTCACAACACCAATCTTCAAGTCAAGCAAATGTTGTGAAACATAACCTTTCTTTATAGTCAAGGAAACAAGCCAACTGGGAAGTTCGTCGTGATTATATAGGGTGACTGGTAATTAGTGACCGATACTTAAACTGATTGTGAACGTGATTGTACTATACTAAACAACTTTCCCAAAGAAACATTTTTTTTATACTCATTCACGTTTATCACAATAATAATGGCCTACATGCACTAGATCGCGAAAAGTGGAAAGAGGGAAGGGAGGCCTTTGCCCAGCAGTGGAAGTATATGCGCTTATAATAAAATAAAATAAAATTTGTACGTTAGTTAGTTGAAAAGTGGAGGGTAATCTTTGGAACTACTCATCCTATTCCGAAAATTATTTCACAAATGAGAAATTACTTTGTCCCTAATTGTCGTAGGGTATTTACGACACTCCCGTGTGATAATTTCTAACCATAACACATTCAACCATGTCACACGAATCTGCAGTCAAGCAAACGCAAAAACTAGCCAACTAGCCGTTGCAGGAAGTTTGTCGTAACACCACGAATTCAATTTGGCAAAGGGAATTAGCTCGCAAACTTCCAAGTATAGCCGTATGTTAGCCGGCTCGGATTGTGATTAGGGTTCCGGCTATTTTTTGGGTATTCGGCTATGGTTATGATGGCCGGATTTTGGGATTGGAGGTTGGGTAATTGGAATATGAGTGTGGCGATTGTTTTGTCTTGGTATTGATGTTTTATCTGGTCATAGTACTTATGGGAAGGTGGCTTTATACTATCAATGGTATATTGATATTATGATTATACTGTAATAACGTGACCCTGGGTGTCAGTGGACGGTGACCATAGGTGTCTGTAGCCGGTGACCGTGGGTGTCAGTGGACGATGCCTCCTTTACCTTTCATACCACGTTCACGTGCGTTTTTAAGTCGTGGGAGGCTGTGGGCGGTGAAGCTCGTGGCTAAATAATAACAGCCGCACGGGTCGATCTTCAAGGTTAGCGCGCGCTGATCAAGGTCGGTCTGCGATGGGTGACCATCCATTACATGCCGTGTTTCCTCAGTGCCTCGAAAGCACGTTTAGCGGTTGGTCCTGGATGACATTTGTAGATCTCTGGCAGTTTTACAGGTAGTCAGTGGCCCGAAAGTCTGACAACCAGTCTTACCAAGGAGTATCGTATTACCCAGTACTAACTGGGTTGTGGAGGTCAGAACTTAGACAAGTTCTATGTTTCCAGCCTCTAATATATTTTTAAGCCATATAACTGCAATACAATGTAAATAACAAACTTAGACACTGTGTACAATAACATTAAACAATATTACTATAAAACTACCTGTGCACAAAACCAATAATCATTTCTTCTAAAAACACACTTTGAAAAGTAAAAATTCACTACAACAACACATGAGAGCAATTCTCATCTCAGATGCGGAACGTTTGTCTCAGTTATTTATTATTATTGTTCGATATAAGACGTCAAAGTTTCGCATACAGAGTACCTCATTTCATAACTGGATGGCAACTATTACCGAAGTGTGGTGTAAGTTATGAGATCTGGCGATTTATTGGGAATTCAAGTACGTGGATAGTCCATTGTGTTTTTGTGGTTTGAGTTTCGTTAAGACTAAGTAAGACTGTAAGATTTAGGCTGCAATTGTGTATAAAATATCGTTAAACAAGAGCAGTGAATTAAAATGTTTTTATAAGTAATTCAAACTTGATGATTGACGTATAACAAAAAATAGACGAATCATCATCTGTCTAGCCTTTTTCAAACTATATTGGGGTCGGCTTCCAGTCTAGCCGGATGCAGCTGAATACCAGTATTTTACATGGAGCGACTGCCTATCTGACCTCCACAACCCAGTTAGTACTGGGTAATAATGATACCCCTAAAAATAAACGAATATTGAAGCCTAATTAAAAGAAGCATGTCTGAAACTAATTCAGTACGTCGATTTTGACACACGAATGCTACCTGACAAGCGCGCGTATCACAGTAGATAAATCGGGTTTGTTACAAAGTAAATACAACTAATAAATCACGATTTGCTTCGTCTTGTCCCGTCTATAGCTCGTAAATATTTGATCGCCTTTGAACCTTTCTTACGGGGTCAATATTTTAAGGCACTGAGTAGTCCCGAATATTCGCTCTTATGTCAGATGCAAGAGTTTCTATCAGTACCCACAATCAATGTTTTCATTATACTTAGTTATGAATGACAATCTCAATCCCCAATTTGGATACCACTGAAAACCTTAAAAACTTTGCTGATTTCTAATTAATAATCTTTTTTTCAGGTAATTTCTTTTTCGAGATTTCGAGAGAAGAAAGATCGCCAACTTCTTATAAATTAGACCAAAAAACGTGGGAAATTTATCGAAACGGTTATAGGTGCCTTGTTCCTTGAAAAGTTACGGAAGAAATATTCTGATTTGTTTGTTACGGTATGTAAACGTAAATATTTCGTTTTGGCACAATATTGATATATTAGCAACACTGGTGTATTTTCCAATTTCAATTCTAAATGCATATTTTTAGAATATCTGGGGAAATGCAGAAGGGACAGTATACTGGGTTGGGTGTGTTCAATTGTTTTGTTAATGGTGCAAACAAAAACTCGTTTTATGTCCTTGAAAGTTAGAAAACTGTGAAGGTAAGGATATCAAAAAATTCAATTTGTCATGTTGTAGCCATTTCATACAACTACGAGTATTAATGAATTACAAATCTTATACTGTCACTTACGGGATATTTTCCGTGATTGTTCATTATTTTAAGCTCCCGATATTTCGACGGTGTTGCAAGCGCCTTGATCGCGGGTTGACACGAGTCAGCCCGCGATCATGACAACATAGTCACAGTATAGTAAGTTTAATTGTAAAATAATTTAATGAATTACAGATGTGATTTTATAACGATTGAATATTGACTCAGAGTACCTACATAATTACTTAATCATCTGAATTTGTTTCGGATGTTTCTTCTCAGACTAGTCAGGTATGAAACACTGGTCCCCATCAAGTTTTAAAAAGATATTTATTTTGATGTGCATAAGTATTTGTAAAAAAACATCATCATTTCCCTAGCCTTTTCCCAACTATGTTGGGGTCGGCTTCCAGTCTAACCGGATGCAGCTGAATACCGGTATTTTACATGAAGCGACTGCCTATGTGACCTCCACAACCCAGTTAGTGCTAGGTAATACGGTACCCCTTGATAAACTGGTTGTCAGACATTCGGACCACTGACTACCTATAACGACTGTCAAAGATCTACAAATGACAGCCAGGACCAAGGGTTTAACGTGCTTTCCGAGGCAAGGAAGAAACTCGGTATGTAATGGGTGGTCACCCATCCATAGACCAACCTAGGCAAGCACGGCTTAACCTAAAAATCGATCCGAGCGGCTGTTATTATTAAGCCACGAGCTCCGCCAAGCAAAGTTAAAAAAGTTTCGCCCTAAATGCATTTAATTATTTGTTGTGCACATTTATCGAGACACTGAATAAAAAATTCTCACATTGTTACATAAAAAAATAACTCAAATCTTACGATCACAGTATTTGTAACACCTCTTGTATAACGAGTGTATGTCAACACTCCTCTTAACCGACTCGTAAAAGTAACGGCATCGTAAATATCAAGCTCTGTGCTTAAAATCAACAGCCTCCCAAAATATTACAGCTTCGATGAGATCGACGGGACATAGATGGTTATTGTATGTAGCTGTTTTTCAATCTTGTCTCGAATGAGATAATCTTGAGATTGTAGTTATATTGGTTTTTATTTACGCTTTTGTAGTGTCCCGTTGGTCTAGTGGTCTGGTGGTTGAGGTCTTGGGTTCGATTCCCAAGGCGGACAATGTGTTATTGGGTTTTTCAATCAGGATTTTTTCAGTAGCAGCCACGGAGTCTGGATTTGTGCCCGGTTCCTACTGCTACTATGTGTCGGGGCCCACCCCCGACTGGTATCAGCCCCCGATTCCCGGGGGGCCCCATCACTAAGTGCGGCCTATTCAGCGACCGCACGCTCTCCATGAAGCCGCGCAGGAACCATTGCACAGCGCGCCACCTCTTTGGGCCTGGCTGGTCGGACGACGACTTCCCCTTTCTTCACCTTATAGTGAAACTCAAACTCAAACTCAAACTCAAAGCATTTATTTCAATTAGACCATAACAGGCACTTTTGAATGTCAGAAAAACAAAGAAGGCGAAGCTACAGTCCCAGACACAAGGCATAATAACTTGTGAAAGTACTGTAGTTGCCCATTCCAAAGCGTAGATCTCTATGGAGAAGAACGGGCAAGAAACTCCATGGACACTCTTTTCAATCAAAATATTTTTACAAGGTCTTGGTTACATCATTCATGTTGAGATAATACATATATGTGAGAACAATGTAGAAAGATGTGCACATTAAGAGCGTCCAGAGTAAAAGATTAGATCAACACTTTAAAAACAAAGAAGTTAGAATAAACCATGGCAGCTAAGAGATGACCAGTCCCAACTGACAGCGCCCGTTCACGAACATGACGCATGGATCAGCACCATTCAACTCAACCATTTTGAAGGGAACTAAATGATCCGACACACCCGCCACCATCAGCGAGACATTTGAGTGAGCATGACATTCTCTCAACCGCCAGGGCAAACTCGAGTCAAAGAATGATAACTAAATGTAAATGGTAGCTTTACAGTACATAGTACTCACACATGTGCTATGCAATTATATAATACTAAGAGATTGAATCTATACAATGCAAGGATATTTTTACAATCTTCTGCAGCTTCAACATTAACTTCACATGTTAATCAATTAGTTTGCCCCTATGGTTGTGGAGCAGGACCAGCATTGAGCCAAGCATTTTTATCATCAATGTAATCCCCCAATTTATAATATGCCTGCCCACATAGTGTGCGTTTAATATAAGATTTAAATTTCGTCTCATTCAGTTGTAGAATGTGGGGAGGTATTTTATTGTAACATTTTAAACAGTACCCCATGAAAGATGAGTCTACTTTAGCTAGCCTGAAACCTGGCTGTACTAGTTGGTCCCTGTTTCTAGTACTATAGTGGTGTCTGTCACCTCTTTTACTAAATAAATGCAGATTTTTTCTAACGTACATGATGTTTTCATATATGTATTGACAAGGTACTGTCATGATGTTAATTTCCTTAAACAGTTCCCTAAGAGAATCGCGCTTACGAAGATCATATATGGCTCTGATGGCTCTTTTCTGCAGAATAAATATAGACTCGATGTCTGCAGCCCGTCCCCATAGTAAGATACCGTATGACATAATACTATGAAAATAACTAAAATAGACTAGCCTCGCGGTATCTACATCAGTAAATTGACGGATTTTTCTAACAGCATATGCTGCTGAACTCAGCCGTCCTGCAAGAGATGTTATATGCGGACCCCATTGTAGCCTTGAGTCGAGCGCGATCCCTAAGAAAACAGTATTTTCGACGAATTCCAGTTTCTCTTGGTTCAATACTATGTCACTATCACTACTTTTGACATTCGGTAGAGAAAATCTTATGCACTTCGTTTTTTTCCCATTTAATACTAAATTATTAGCGGTGAACCAATTATGAACCTGCAGTAGGGCGTTATTTACGACGTCGAGATTTGTGGCACGTCTGTTTACCTTAAATATTAAAGAAGTATCGTCAGCAAACAACACCATTTGTGGTTGGTTTTTAAATAAATGGGGTAGATCATTAATATAGACCAAAAAGAGGAAAGGACCTAATATCGACCCTTGTGGCACACCCATACTTACTTTTAGACCCATTGAATTGACACCATTTATTTGTACTTGCTGATGTCTATCGGTTAAATACGATTTCACTAAACTGAGCGCAAGTTTCCCTAAACCGTAATGTTCAAGTTTTAAGAGCAGGGTTTCGTGGTTAACGCAATCAAATGCCTTTGAGAGGTCACAGAAGATTCCTATGGCATCTTGCGCCTCTTCCCACGCAGTAAATATGTGTTTTAATAAGGTGACACCGGCGTCAGTCGTACAACGTCCCTTAGTGAAACCATACTGCTTCTCATGTAAGATTTTATTGGCGTTAAAGTGGTTGAGCATTTGATTAAGCATCACCTTTTCAAACACCTTGCTAAAAACCGGCAACACGGATACGGGTCTATAGTTATTGGTGTCTTTACTGTCCCCGGATTTGAAAAGTGGTATTACTTTGCTGAATTTCATAAGGTCCGGGAAGACTCCTTGGTCCACACACAAATTAAATATTAAGGCTAAGTATGGTGCTATAGTCTCAATAATAGCTTGACAAACTTTAATCGACATTCCCCATAGATCTTCGGTTAATTTGATTTTGATTTCTTTAAAAGCTTTAATAACTGCTATGGGGTTTATATGCTTAAATTGAAACTCATCCGGACAGGCTGTAACGTTCGCCTTCAATAACTCAAAAGAACGCAAAGGTGAGGAATTTATGGATTCAGTAGTTTTAAGTGGGATATTAGTGAAGAAATCTACAAATTCTTGAGCAACTTCGTTTTTAGAACTCAGAAGACCACGTGAGGTCTCTAGTGTAATATCATTACCATATTTTTTATTTCTATTCGTTTCAGTATTGATAATTTTCCAGACCGTCTTTATTTTATTATCGGCAGATTTAATCTTGTTGCTAATGAATAAGCCTTTAGCTAGTTTACAAGTGTTTTTAAAAATTTTTGAGTAAGTTGCAACATATTTATTAAAAGTTTCCGAGTTGATGTAAGGCTTAAGGCCGTACAGCTCAAACAAACGCTCCCTACTTTTCCTAATACCTTTAGTTGCCCAGTCACTGAACATAAACTTTGGGCAAATAGATTTAGTTTTAATTTTTAATGTATTATTGAACTCTGTGTAAACTACCGAAAAGAATTCCTCATAAAATTTATTAACATTTTCAATAATATGCCCCGGAATGCCTAAATTACTAATTAAGTTATTATTAAATTTATTCAAATTGGTCGGTGTTATTTGTCTAAATTTTATCTGGATTTTCTGTATTGGTGTGTGGGATTCGAAAACAACGGTTTGACCGCTGTGATCAGAAGGAAGGTAATTTACAATGGATTTATCTAAGTAGTCGCAGCTACAAAAAACATTATCAATACATGTAGCAGTATTTGTAGTCATTCGAGTTGGTTCCGAAAACACGTTTAACAAATTAAATGATTTAAAAAGATGTAAGAATCTACTGCTATTTGAATTTTTGTCTAAAATATTAACATTAAAGTCACCACAGATTACTAGTGATTTGTTACCAGTTGCAAGTTTTGCTAAAGTATCTTCCATTACTGACTCAAATAAAGAGTAGTTTTGATAGTTTGGGGGTCTGTAAACGCACACTATTACATGCCTATCCAGCTCAACACAAGACAGCTCAATGTTATGTTCCACCGATAAATCAACAATGTCATTACGAGTCTTAAATTTGATACAATTTCTAACTAAGATTAATGAACCCCCCCGAATCTTAGCTTTCCGGTTAAAGCAACTGCCTACACTGTAATTTGCGTAATTAATTAGCATTTCATAGTTTTTTAACCAGTGTTCCGTGAAACAAACAATTTCAAACTTTGTTTTTTCTAAAAACAATTCTATTTCTAATTGCTTTGAAGAGAAACCTTGAATATTTTGATGAAACAATTGCATGGAATTCTGCTTAGCCCCTTTTTTACATTTAGCTATTTGAGAGCAAGAAGGTACATTGTTGCTGTTCGGTGCAACATTAATGTTACTGGTATCTTCCGTTGTCTTACTAACTAGTTTAAATGAGCATCCGGAGTGAGCCCCATGCCATTACAAGGCAATGAGATCCTACTACTAGTGGACCCCACTCGAGACTCATCCAAAACAAAACATGGATCTTCTCCGTAATTGTAAAAATTGTAAAAATAATTATTAGTATTATTACTAATAGTCGCAGTATTAATAATAGGACTACACATCGACATACTACTTATGTCTGAGTTAATATTATAAACTAATAGCCTAGCTATTTTGTGTCTACAACTAATTGGCATAACCTAAGAAATATAGCATAGAAATCTGTTTATTCGAATATTTATCCAGCACGTGTAACCACTGTAAAAACGGGTTTTATCCACGGAAAAAATGACAGATCAACAAAAGAAATCTGTCATTTTGTCGATTCTTCCGTCGACAAAACCTGTCATGCTACGTGTGCTGGAGTACTGGCCAAGTACACACCTAAAGGCAAAATTACGATTAAAAATTCCTACTGAAAAGGTCCGTTATTATTTACACAGACAAAAAACAAGAATATTATGAAACAAACTAAATAAAAATATCTAAAGAAGCACAATTTAATGATCATAAAACTTTATTGTGAATTTCAAACGAGGCGTTGTTTCGCTGTTTTTATTTTGAAAAAAAAAACCGTCTGGCAAACGAAAAAGTTTTAATTTTCCGTTTTCGGTCCTTTGCCTCTAATTAAAAACTATAGTTAACGCGGTCGCTCGTCTTTAAATCTGTTATAAAATGGTGTTTTTATAGAACAGACTGTCTAGCTTAAAAACTTTTTTGTGTAATTGTCAGTTAAGTTTTGAATATTCTGTTTGGGTTTTTTCCTGCGATGTTAATGTGTTTGTCGGGTTTATTGGCAAATAATTACTTTTTTTACTGTTGACAGTTTTAGGCAAAAACCGTCTTTTTTTTTTCAAACCAAAAACGAGTATTTAATGATGTTCTTCTTTTATAATCATCATCTGCCTAGCCTTTTCCCACTATATTGGGGTCAGTTTCCTGTCTAACCGGATGCAGCTGAATACCAGTATTTTACATGGAGCGACTGCCTATCTGACCTCCACAACCCAGATAGTACTGGGTAATACGCTACTCTGAATACCTGTAACTACTGTCAAAGATCTACAAATGACACCTGGGGCCAACGGCTTAACGTGCTTCCCGAGGCACGGAGGAAACTCGGTATGTAATGGGTGGTCACTCATACACAGCCCAACCTAGGCAAGCATGGCTTAACCTAAAGGTCAATCCAAGCGGCTTTTATTATTTAGCCACGAGCTCCTTGAGATCTTCTTTTATAATATTCATGTTTAAACATAACATCACGCCTGTAGTAGCCGTAAGGTTAGGCAGAGGCGTACCTTAATAGTTGCCATCAACTAGAATAGGCACAAACATGCATACATGTTATATAACATGATGTCATTAATAGGAAGTCTCGATGGTTGAGTGGTCCGAAGCGCGACTGCTGGGCATGCGGTCCTGGGTTCGATTCCCGGGTCAGGCAAAGTGTTATTGTGTTTTTCTATCAGGAATTCCTCTGTAGTGTCCACGGGGGTCTGGATTTGTGCCCAGTTGTTGTCAATAAGCTCGCCCCCTATTACATGGGACTTAAACATAACTGGCGAAATGAGCCTTCTAGCCTTCGGGGATTATAATTATACGTGATGTTGTGTTATTAATAAGAAGCGCATAATAAGAACATTCAAAAGAAATACAATTGTTTTCTTCTTTCTGACAGCAACAAGCTATTAGCTATGTTGCATTACTAGCGCACACAGCTTTAAAGATTTAATCCTGGCTGTTTATTTCCCCAGACATGTAGATAAATATTGCCAGCATAGCCAGTGCAACTCACTCGCGTCCCTAAGGAGTTCGGTTAACAATAACTAACGGATGTACACGTTTCTTTACAAGAATCGCATTCGATTTTATAGTGTTGAGAGACCATTATAATGTGTATTGGATAAGCTGGAGGGATTCCATATTAAATATATATATATGTTACGGCTAGAACTAGGTGTAACCTTACTTCGGCTTTGAGCCGTAACATATAATATATACAGGGGGTAAACGGACCCTTTACAAAACCGTCAACCAAGCATTCTGTACATCAAACTAAGTAACTTTACACAAAAATGAATTCTGGGAAACAACTTTTTTTTTTTGGGTGAAAAATCACGTTTTACGGTAGGTCTCAATGTAACGCACTGAAAACAATGTGCTGATGGATGGATTGAATATTACAGGGGTTGTGGAGGTGTTTAAAGTTCTTACATTAAAAACATGTCTTCAAAAAAAAAGTTGTGAAAAAGTTGTAACTTTGATCCCCAATGTCTCCGTAACTAGAAGGTTCGCAGGTATGGTCTAGACATAAAATGATCGCAATGACAAGTGCCTTTCGGCTTCCTTAAGAGTCTTTTTACAATATTGTCCAATTCCAATTCCATTGTACCCAGAATCCAATTCCTTACAAACTGTATATCTGTAGGTACAATTAAATGGTACAGTTTATAATTAAAAAAAAAACACGACCATGACAAACATAAATCGTAAGATTCGCTCTAACGAGACAGACACAAATTATGTTTTGTTGACAATGTTATTTAAATAGTAGACTCGCTCATTCATACTGGAAAGCATCACTTTTCTTAGTGGTGAACACTTAGAATGATCTAAGAAAACTGAGGTCGCATATCCAACGATTTAAATCTCTGCCAGGGCTAACAAAAACTGCATAAAAAACAATAATTAACACTACCAATCCCACACAAATGGATACCGCTTAAAAACCAACATTCAATAGAATCTTAACCTACTGCTCACAATAACTTCTCTCTCTTGTGCCCAAGAAATTAACTACTAACAGCCTCGGTGCAAAATGGCCGCCTAGGTCCTTTATAGTTGCCTTTCAAAAGAGTCCAGACGGTCGCCTTTCAGAACGGTTCATTTTACCCCGCGAGAGTCGACGACATGTTGAAAGACCTAAAATTACGCGGCAACCTACCGCTTTGGTGCCTTTTTTCTTCTTTTTTTTTAAACGATGTTGTATATTGTATGGTGTACACTGTAGTGGCTTAAGGAGTTTGCAGTGTAACGTGTTTTGAAGATCGAAATAAGGTATTGGTGGGTAGAGGTTTTAGTGTGGTGAAAGGAACTTCATGATAACCTATTTCGGTTGATTAGTTTGGTTTTACAATGTTTGTTTTTTTTTGCTTAAATAGATTTTTTTTTCTTTTTCTGATCGTAATAAAGCGCTTATTATTGAAAATAGTTTGTTTTCCAATCTATATGCATACGAAAGCCAAGACCAATTTCGTTTGTTGTATTTTTTTTCTTCTATTTACTTTTTATACAGGGTGAAACACCGACGCGAAAACGGTTACCATGTGTTCAGTACATCATTCTGAGCACATATAAATTTTTCATCGATTTTTTTTTTTTAAAACAGCTCTTTCTTTCTTTATCGTGTGGTTAGTTCCTACCCTGGTGTCAGTTTTTATGCCGCCCATAGGCCTCTAACTTGGCTTTACATGCCGTCAAGAAATATCTCTCAGGCATGTTGGTTTCCTCACGAAGTTTTCCTTCACCGAAAAGCCAGTGATAATTTGAAAAGTCAGAGGCGTGCCTTGGGTTCGAACTCGAGACCTATGACTTTGCAGTCCGATGGTCACACCACTAGGCTATCACTGCAAAAAACAGCTGTTTCCTACAAAAGTGCAGTACCTACATGGTCAAAATAAATGGAACAGTTGTTTTTTTTTAAATAACCGATGAAAATTTTTTATGTGGGGGGCTCAGAATGATGTACTGAATATGTGGTAACCGTTTTCCCGTCGGTGTCCCTTTCACCCTGTATAGTTTTGTTTTATTGTTAATTTAATTTTTTTTTTGTTCTGTTGAAGACAAATAAATACTGTTTCTTTCTTTCTTGCAGGAACAACACAAACTTTTACCAAGAATTAAAACAGTTGTTCTATACCTAAATTTTGCACTGTTGTATGGAACATCTGAGGAGCTCGTGGCTAAATAATAACAGCCGCTTGGGTCGATCTTTAGGTTATGCCGTGCTTGCCTAGGTTGGTCTGTGAATTTTTGACCACCCATTACATACCGAGTTTCCTCCGTGCCTCGAATAGCACGTTAAGACGTTGGTCCCGGCTGTCATTTGTAGATTTTTGACAGTCGTTAGGTAGTCAGTGGCCCAAACAGTCTGACAACCAGTCTTACCTAGGGATATCGTATTACCCAGTACTAATTGGGTTGTGGAGGCCCGATAGGCAGTCGCTCCATGTAAAATACTGGTATTCAGCTGCATCCAGTTAGACTGGAAGCCGACCCTAACATAGTTGGGAAAAGGCTAGGCAGATGATGTATGGAACAACTGAGTTTAGTATGGAACAAAGTAAGTACTGAATCCATTGCATAAGTTAAACTTATTACCATGTCCCTTTTACTGTGAATTATTTTAGAGGGCTAAAGCAAGATACTTTACATACTTATACCATAACACAGTTTCCATACAATATTTCTTTTACTTCATTATTTACCATTTCCCGTAAACACAAAAAACTAAACAATAGTTATACTCTTTGTATCCATTGCAGAATTTATTAGGTGTTCCTCCAGGGAAGCGGTCCCCATTGAAAATAAAGTGATTTATATTATCAGCACCTTCCTATTTTATTCTGTTTTGCACGCGATGTAGGGTGAGGTGATCATATTTTTTGTTCCCTTCCATTCTATACAGGGTGGAAGGGACACCGACGGTAAAACGGTTTCCACGTATTCAGTACATCATTCTGAACACCCCTATATAGATCTTTTTCGTCGGTTATTAAAAAAAAAACAGCTGTTTCCTACAAAATGTATGGGACAGGTGATTTTTTTAATGAATGGTGTACTGTATACGTGGTAACCGTTTTTCGTCGGTGTCCCTTCCACCCTGGGTACCCGAAGAGGCCTGCAAATGTGTGCATATTGTAAAGCCAAGTTATGTTACAGATTTCTTGTCATAAGGGGCGAGCCTGCTATCATTAAACACGCACAGAATTATGAAGACTCCAGGCTACTACATTTTTTTTTTCAGAATTAGGTAGTTCTCTTTCCCAATTCTATCATCAGACGAGGAGACATACAGTGAAGCGTCACCGTTATGTGGTTGAACTTCCTCGCACCATATCAAAGTGCTTCCTCATTTATTGTGCGAACCGCCAGTCTGTGGAATTCACTGCCGGCTTCTCTGTTGCCGATCGTTATAATCTAGATCTCCTCAAAGTTCAAATGAATCAGTTTCTTGTAGGCAAGCGTGCTACCCTTGACCGCGTCATCGATGCAGATCAGGCGAGTTGCGGTCAAACGCTGGCCTACCAAGCATAAAAAATATATCTTACTATTCCAGACCTGGAGATCGCATCCAGAACCCTTCGCTCAACACTCACGCTAACAACCAGTATATACCAATGATCCAGACAATTATCTTAGCCAATAAAACATTTATCAGTAGCAGTCCGGGCTGCGGAGTGTGGTTGATGGCAATAGGCTCGCCTCCTATTACATGGAACTAAAACATGACTGGTAAATACTGGGTGTACCTCTGCCTAACGATTCAAGGTCATCAGACCTGATGCTATGTAAAAAAAAAACATAAATACAACTTACCTAAAGAAACGTCTTGTTTACAAAATAACCGTCCTTCATTTAATTTTGTTACCTCCGAAGAAACACCTTAGATATAATTCTCCTTGGCCAAACACCCGGGTGTATGATGCTGGGTCAATGGACCCGTGATGAAAAGACTCCAAAGATATGTGCTACAATTTCCTAAAAGTTATTGAATGTTGCGTAATCTTTAGGTTTGTGGTACAGGGCGGTAGCTAAGCGACGGATTTACAAAGACATTCAAATATTTCCGTGCGATAGACCGTTCAAGACGAAGAAAATCGTAATCCAAAACTTGTTACTGCTTAGTAACAAGTTGGTCTGTCTAGTGTCAAACGCGCGCTTGTCATGTAGCATTCGTATGTCAAAATCGAAAATATTCACGATGACAATTATTGTATGATAATATTCCCAATGTCCGCTCTATATGTGTTTTAAATCTCTTTGCGGATTTACAACGATATTTCTTTTCGAGTGGAATTTGCCAGTTATGTGTGACTTTCTCCCTGCTGGCTTTGTTGTAAATGCGATTTATGAACGGGGATTCCTATTGCCATTGTCAAGAATTTGTTAATGATGAACTTGGGGCAGTAGGCTACCAACTGGTGGCAATAGGCGCGGCACTGGGTGCATTTACAGAAGAGCTCAGAAAGGTCTCCCTTCTTTTTTCGTTAGTTACAATATTTGCTGGTGGCAGACGGTTACTTGATCGGGGGGTCTGCCACCACTGGTGGAGGATTCCATAAATTCAAGTGGGATCTGTCTGGCCACCAGTGATGACAGAGGTAGGAGCAAATGCGACTGCATCAGACGCAACCACCACGGTAGATGAGAAAAATTGTTGTAACCACCATCAGTGAGGACAGACGGGGCAGAGCGGAATAAATCACCCCTACTTTAGTATGTTTTTTATTTAGTCAATGAAAGCGTGTCAAAACCGCGTTCAAGCACTGACAGTGCTGTAGAATATTGACACCGTTAGCTTTTGAACGCCGTTTAAATGTGCTATCAGTTTAATTGGTGAAACACGTCCTTATTGTGTTACCCAGAAGGTGTATTGATATTAATATCCCCGCTTACCATCGCATAGCTTCCACTCCACAAATACCTATTTATCAATCAAGGCGTTTCTTTGGTGGCCGCTAGGGGGCCGTGTTCCCATTGAGAGTAAAATGATTTATTTTATCTGCACCTCCCAGTATTTATGCCTACTTTGTTGGACGCGATATTTTTGAAAATGGTCGCGAAAATGTTGTTTTTACTCTTTGAAGTTTTTGTGTGACAATAAGTTTTGTGTGAATTGAGAATTTGACCATTATTTATTTATTTATTTATTTATAGATAGGAGAACCAACAGCTATGACAAATGAATAACAATTATATAGGCAACACAGAGCCAATTACAGGTTCTCACGAGTAAACACAGAAAAGATAGTAGAGATCTTAGGATCACTAGTTAACAAGCACGATACAAATAAAATAAGAGTAATTAGAATAAGATACAATAAGCACTGTAAACACTTAGACACCAGGTTAAGCATTAATGACACGGGGAAAAAAAAAAAAAAAAAACTATTCGCTCTTAAAAAAGTTAGCATTCAGCCGAGTGCGTGCTGCATAGGTTTTGGTGGTAAATGGGTCAAATGAGAACTCTTTACAAAGAATATTGAAGTCCTTACTCGCTCGCACTATGAATGAGTTTTGCCTGTAGTTAGATGAGGAAAAAGGAATGGAGATAGGTGGATTAAATCTAACTGATCTCTGGGGTACATTGAAATGCAATTTATGCAGGAGATCAGAGCAGTCAATCTCGTTATTTAAAATTTTTAAAAGAAAAGTGCAATCTGCAAGTCGACGACGATCTATAAGTGGCTGTAAATGGAATTTCTTACAGAGATTTATGTAATTATCAGAATGATATGGTATACGCAGCCGAAAACAGAGAAAACGAATAAATCTTTTTTGTATACTCTCAATACGATCTATGTATTTTCCATAACACGGGTTCCAAATTACAAACAACATACTCAAACTCAAACTATTTATTTCAATAAGACCATTACAGGCACTTGTCACTTGTCAGGCACAATGTCGAAACAAAAAAGCCAAGCTAAAGGCTTGGCTTTTTTGTGTTTGGCTCGACATTTAAAAGTGACAATCACAGTCACAAGGCATAATAACTTGTGAAAGTACCATAACTTTGCTCATTCCAAAGCGTAGATCTCTATAGAGAAGAATGGGCAAGAAACTCCTTGGACAGGACACTTTTAAATCAAAACATTGTTACAAAATCTTGGTTACATCATAAAGTATATAAAGTAGCCTAGCTCATAGAGTAGTTATAAAAATAAAAGGAGACGTAAAAGTAGACGAACCGTTATAGATATAGTTCGCTTGATAACATAAAGAAAAATATTTTCGAAATTTTACAATACATTAAGTTTTATTAATAGAATCTCCTTTTAAAAACCAACTGCAGCACCGTTCTTGGCAATAAAAACAAAATTTTGGGCTTCGATTCAGTTACAGTCAGGTAAAAAAAGCGTCGAATCAGAAACCCGCCTCGCTTTTTGTCCATTAATTTAATTATCGACATTATTTCCCATTATTTTATTTCCTTTTCCTTCACTCAGAAAATCCAACGTTCTAACACCAATTAAAACTTTTCAAACGTAAAATAGTTTTTTGGACTTTCAAAGCTTAAGTCAAAAAGACTCAACGAACAAGACACTTCATTAGACAGACTAGCGTGACAAAACCTTAACAATCCGTCCCATTCAAAATCCAACTGTACCTTTAAATATTTAGAGTACAAATTCTATTGTTAACTTCTACAACAACTATTTTCTCGAAAATCCCAAAGCGAAACTGAACTTTATGTTTAAAAATAGAGGGTTGAGATTAGCTTGTGATTTCACAGCTATTGTCGAATGGTTCCACATCTGTTTCTAGTACTTTATTGTGCCGTGCCGTGTATGTTTGTTAGTTTAGACAGATCAAACGTATTTATTTACATGTCTGATTTGTTGTTAGTGGTTAGTAAATCAGTTGACATTGCGTCGTGGGGGGTTGTTTTGATTGTTAACTAACATGTCATTAGGAATAGTAAAGGGAAATTAGGGGAAAGATGGTAGATGGGTAAAGAAACGTAAGTAACGAATTAGCCAGCCAGCGAAATTCAAATATTTTTACGTTTTTTGCAATTTTCAGGTCAGTGTCAGGTTGTATTTAAATATGATATGTGACTCCTGAGCATGACACCCTGGGTTCGATTCCCGGGTCAGACGAAGTTTTTTTTTTTTTTAAATTTCGTTATTAAGTAGCAGCCACGGAGTCTATATTTGCACCTGATTGATGGCGAATAGGCAGGCTCTCTTATTACATGGGACTTAAACGAAAGTGACGAAATGTGATCGTGTTGTGTTGTGTTGTTAGGTGCACCTCTGCCTAACCCTCGGGGATTACAATGCGTGATGTTATGTTAATAATAATATATTTTTCACATAAAACTTTCACAATACATTCTCGAGATGATGGTATAAACACATCAAAATTCGGTACAGTCAATTCGAAACTATACGGACAGATTTCAGACTTTCTGTGTACACGAAAAGCGATTTATAAGGTAGGTAAGCAGGTCGATCTAACTACATTAAAAACCCTATTTTTCTTTCGTAAAAACATTAATAGTTTACCATACACAGTTACGTAAGAGGCAAATCTTAGTTAAATTCCTCCCCGGCCCCAACTTGTTTGTATTGTAAGTGATATTAATTAACGCGACCTATTTTCTCAGCAAATAATCAAGTAGTCTTATATACATATGGGATATTGGGCGCGGGGCTACTACTGTGAGTGTGTAAAACTCACTTAGTTTGTCACTTCGAAAATGGGTGCGAGAAAGACTAAGAAAGAAAAATATAACTCAAACGTTTTGTCTTTAAATGACTTCACTGTTCTCAGTAATATTATTTGATGGTCTTCTCTTTTTTTGTCTTTTCTATCTTTAAATTATAATAAAACATCACGCCTGTAATCCCCGAAGAGTTAGGCAGAGGTGTACATAATAGTACACCCACACAGTTATGTTTAAGTCTCATGTAATACGGGGCGAACCAATTGCCATCAACCGGGCATAAATACAGATTTCGTGGCTGCAACTGAGAAACACCTGATGGAAAAACCCAATAACACTTTGCCCGACCCGGGAATCGAATCCACAACCTCATACTCAGCAGTCGCGCAACAAAAAAGACTAGGCCAATTATGTGTGTTATTAAGGAAGTCGAATTTGTTAAAGAAAAACAGACACAAAGCTTTGAAAATGTCACTAGTATCACAAAACTAAGTCACATCATATTCGCCTCTGTTTCACGAACACGTAGTGCCACCAAAACAAATATTCGCCAGAAGAAGTTGGCGAATCAATTTGAAAGTTGAGCCTCGCGCGCATTTTCGCGTAATTCAGTCGAACGCACACTTTCTTTATTTACGCCTTACGCCTAACCGTGGGTTACGTGACGACACGCGGGTTTTGTTTCATAAACGAGGCTAATTAATTTAATTTTCGGATACATAATGAACTTGTTATGTGGCCTTGTATGTGGCGCATTGAGTTCGGCTTTGTATAGCGTCTTTATGAAACAGAGATTACTACTTAGTTACTTGCTTTATTGACAACAAGTGAATATTATATGCAAACTACAAAACTATAATAGTAAGAAAAAAAAAAGTACAAGTATCAAAACGATTAATAGGGCGTCAAAAAATTTGTCCACATCACTGTCAACAGGAAAAGTGCCCAGAAGGCTGGCATATATGCCACGTTGGATGGCAATGCTGATTCTTTGGTCAAAAAATAGGCCCGCTCTCTGGTCACGTGAAGAGTCGACCAACCGCTTGGCGATTTCCCGAAATACTAGGTGGGCACTCGGACCCCGTAGCCCTAGTTACAGACTCTCTGTCCAAAACTCGAACTCAGCAGTGTGCAATTAAAAAAAAGCAAGTGACAATTCCGCAGCTTTGATTCCGAAAGCGGCGTCATAACTTCGACGGTAATGGCATTAATTTCTTTTCTTCAGTTTAGTGAAAGTCGTTTCAAACAAATACTATTCAAAAAAATATTACTAAAGTTAGTAGTAGTTTTTTGTACAGTATTTGTTAGAAAGTGTGTTTTTTTTATATAGTAGTTCTACTATGCACATAAAAAAAAGTAAAAAACACGCTATACCCAAATCATCGGAATGCATAAAAAATAACTAGACCGCCATTTTTGGGATTGGGATTTGGATTTAGAATGACGTCACTTAGCTAACCATGCATTGTCAAAACTAAACGTATGCAAATTTGAGCTCAGTCGGAAACCGAAAAGTTGCTCAATTTTTTTTACACATGTAGTTAGTTAGTTACAGGTGAAGCTAATAAAAGCGTGTTAACAATACGTCTTGTCACTCTGAATGCCAGCCAGTCACGACACTTCTGGTTTGCAGTCTGCAGTTGCCGCTTCACCGCAACGACAGGCAGCAATGTCGCTATCAGCTATTGAAGCGTTTTCATAGAGTTATACACCGTGACTTTTTTGTCGTCTTACAACGGCAGCCCACTTCGTGTATCCAATGACTACTAAGCATTCATAAAAAGAAAATAGGTATTTATGAGATCTAAATAATTTAAAAATAAAAGTATTATTCAATATTATGACGCTTGACGTAGTTAAAACACCCTGTTGTGAGCGATATTCTACTGGACTCGACCGCTGGGTAGGTATATTCTCCCGTTTGACACGTAAACATCATTAACAGGATGTTTCATAATTTTTTCTAATGTTTATTTATTTTTCTTTGTACCTATTACGGTAGGTAAAAATAAAAAATCACGCATGCAATTTTATGTCGGGCACATTGAGTGGACCTTTGAAAGACGACTAAAAAGTCACGGTATACAGAAACCACCCGTGTGACCTGTCTGTCATAGCGATAGGGGCGGATTTACAACTGTGGTTATGCGGTGGCCTTCGAAAAAGTACCTTTAAAATCATACCTTCCGTTCAATTCCAAAAAAAACCACTTCCATTATATTCCTTTCACAAAAATTACGAATACAGCGCCTCATTATTGAATTTTCACAATCCAATTACACCTAAGTCCTTCCAATATGGCTTTTGGTTCCGATTTTCCGGAAAAATTCTTTATCTACGGAAAAAGCTGAACTATTTGCGACGCTATGTACCTACTGTATGGTGTGCCGCGACGTGTGGAGTACACTGCCCTATAACTCTGACACGGCAGTGTAATGGCTGGAAGTAACTGGGAATTTATTGGTGCATTTCATTGGGAATGGACTGACGAAGATGTGCCAGAAATTTTACTGAGTTGTCACTGTTTTAGAGGTAATTTGTTTGAAACTACAATGTGGAGGATCAACTTGTGCGGGATATAGGCTAAGTTGGCTGTGATTGGCTAAGATTATTGAAGTTATAAATGTTTCTGTTACTTAACAATGTTATAAATGGACTGCCTCTTTGGTCTAGTGATCGCAATCACGACTGCTGAGCATGAGGTCCTGGGTTCGATTCCCGGATCGGGCAAATTGTTATAAGATTTTGCCGTCAGAAATTTCTCAGTAGCAGCCACGGAGTCTGGATTCATGCCTGGTGGATGGCAATAGGCTCGCCCCCTATTACATGAGACTTAAAGTGGGTGTACTATTAGGTACACCTCTGCCTAATCCTTCTGGGATTATAACCGTGATGTTATGTCATACTCAAACATGAAAACAACTATAAACTAAACAAGCATCGTATTTACCAACATCCGTATCGAGACCAATAGAAAAACAAGCACGACCACTACCACATATGAAACCTCAACTCCCAACGTCCAACTATAATAAAACTTTACGAGCCAAAACGAGAAAACACAAGCACTTCTATAATTCTAATTCTTTAACAACATGCCACGGGCTGGCATCACGCCAGCGGCTTAAAATCCGCCAGTATCTCACGTTGGGCATTTGTCCCACGATAACATAAGCACAAATTAACCAAATTACTGGAACTTACTGTATGTGGGGCGGTGCTCTTGAAGTGCATTGTAAGCTGTGGTGAAGTATTTGTAAGTAAGGTCTCAGAAATTCTCATTGGTCGAGTGGTTGCAAGGTTGTTATGTCATAGAAATTGAATGTTTACAAGTTTATGTTCGCCCGCGGCTTCGTTCACGTGGAGGTCAAAATTTTTCCGGTCCTGACGGGATCAAAATATCATACGTCCTAACCCAGGTCTTAGTATATTTGTCTGGCAAATTTCATCGAAATCCAATCAGCTGTTAATGCATGAAAAAAAAGTCTGTGGGTTATCACAGACTTTTGCATTCATAATATTGGTATGGATTGAGGATATTATGTTAAAATGAAATGGTTTTAACTTTATATTATTTTGCCAGGCATGTAATGTGTGTAAAAGCCGAAAAGCACTTGTCCTCCCCGTCATTATTGCGATATTTTTTTAACCTTCTACAAAATACTTTTCAAACTCTTATTAGTTAAAAGATATTATACCGTTTAGGACTATTTAGAAGACAAGTCAATAGAATATGTAATTACTTACTAATTACTTGCTTAGTAGACACTTCCCGTGACCCAAGGGCTGGCTTTTGCCATACAACGTGGCAACGCCGCCAGTCTCTTGGGTACATTACCAGTTGACAGCGTTGAGGAGGAGTTTTTTGACGCCATTTTTTAAGTTAGTTACTTTAAGTTATTTTAATTTATTAATGTATTTAATATCTGATTTTCCCAAATAAAATTTACTGTAATATATGTAATTTGTAAGTTAGATTAATTGACATTGCTTATTGTGAATACATTTGCACACCATGTCATGGCAGGATTTACCGTAACACCTTATGTACAGACACCAGCACATCAAGCTACCCGTAACTGTCAAATTTTCCCAATCAACCTTGAATCTAATGTTGTAGCTATAAAGTTGAAAATCTATTAAATAAATTTGACAGATTGTAGTAGTAGATGTGCTGGCCGCTGTACCATATTCCAGAAAATAAATATGTTGATTTGATTTGATACACTATTTACCTAAACCCACCTAAATATACTCCAAACAATTCATAAACATTTCAATTCCTTTTAAATTCACGTCAAACTTTACACGCAAATTACTTTCTTATCGAGCCCAAAAACATGAGAAAAATCTCAACCTTTCTTCGTATTCAAATTACCATCGGGTTAAGAGCCGTAACAATGGCTACCCAAGACATAATGGCCTGTACTAATTTGTTTTTATCGATATAATACAATACATATACATACAACCTTTGTCGAGATGTGATATACTGACGTGCAAAGAAAAGTGTAAACGTTAGTATTTTTTAAATATAACGTAAGTAATAATTAAAGAAAAAGAAACCTAGAAAACATATTTATTTGGCACATACCACAGATGCACACAACAAACAAATAAAAGTGAAAAATACTCAATAAAAAACTTAAAACTAAACAGAAAAAAAGAGATAATATTACCTCGTTCGTCTAGTGGTCGTAAGCGCGACTGCTATTACTATTAGGTACACCTCTGCCTAAACCTTCGGGATTACAGGCGTGATGTTATGTAAGTAATTAGTTGTAGTAGTAGCAGTAGTCTGCTTACATAGTGTGGTTTTGCAAAGGTACGAGTAACAACATATGTTCGGTCCTACATTGCGAAGATCAAGGGGCCGCAATCCGCATAGAAAAATATTAAAGCCATAATTTCTGCAGTGTGTTAACGAAACAATAAGGCAGCCAGTGTTATCAGCTAAAAAAATATATTGACTGACTCATGATGAAAACGAAAATAATGAGAAACGTCATAAAGTACGTCAAAAGTTATAAGCATGTACTTTACTTACACAAAATGAACAGGAGTCCTAATCTCTAAAAATAGCATACCTAAACAAAAAATTATTTCCAACAAACATAAAATGTACCATCGTAAAAACTATAATACATATAGTTTTCACTTACTAGGAAACACCTAAACATATACCGAAATATTATTGCACAAATGGAATTTCAACTCTCAGCTCAACACTTAAAGTTGAAAATTCAACAGCCTGCTTTATTTAATTTAGTGTTAGTAAAAACGAGAATAAATAACATGAATCTAGACAACTTTTTAGGTCAAACCACAGAATAGCTTAGCTTAGCTTGACCTAAAAAGAGTTTTTAATAAAATAACCTACACCAACTTATTTGAGTCCACGTAAGTATAATCAGCCTATAATGTTCCCACTTCTGGGACTCACGGCCTCCTCTCTATGAGAGGGAATGGGCTATAATCCACCACGCGGGCCCAGTGCGGGTTGGTAGATGTCACATGTCTTCGAATGTTTGGTTCTAGTACGTGCCGGTTTCCTCACGATGTGTACCTTCACCGTTTTTGAGAGCAGTGGTGATGAAATAAATTACACAAAGTAATGTGCCTGCTTGGGTTCGAACTCATGACTTACTGTTCGAAAGTCGGGGCCACCACTGCTCTCTTGAGCCACCGCTACTCTCTGCTTCGAAGTAAAACTGTAACTTGCTGTTCAAATTAACATGAGATTACTATCAAATAGCTGAACAAAGGAATGCGTGTACAAGGTGTTTATATTATACTTGAACTTGATTGACCTAAGGCAGGCACGGATACAACATACAGCTTAACCTTTTGACCGCCGTAGTCACATATACGTGACAAGCAAGCGTGTGCCTTGTGTGCCAAACGACACAAATATGTGACAAAATGGTAGGTGAAATTGTGGCTTGGCGTGGACGGCACGCGCGTGCTTTTATGGTTTTTTTAATAAGTTATGTTACCTATTTAACATTAAAAAAAGTTTTCTCTTATTGGCTTGAAGAAGCTACAAGGTATAACATAACATAACATCACGCCTGTAATCCCCCACATTTCGCCAATTATGTTTAAGTCCATTGTCATGGAGGGCGAGCCTATTGCCATCAACTGGACACAAATCCATACTCCGAGGCTGCTACTGAGAAATTTCTGATGGAAAAACCCAATAACAGTTTCACTGACCCGAGATTTGAACCCAGGAGTCCTCAAACACAGCAGTCGCGCTTGCGACCACTAGACCAACGAGGCAGCTAGCATAGAAGTACTACGTATAAAGGTTATCGAAAATGACTCCGGTTACTTAAAAGATGTGTGAAAATGTAGTTGTGCCATGGTCAATGGTAATCTGCCTACCCTTTTCCCAACTATGTTAGGGTCGGCTTGCAGTCGTACCGGATTCAGCTCAACACCATTATTTTACATGGAGCGACGGTCTGGTATCTGACCTCCACAACCCAGTTAGTACTGGGTAATACGATACCCCTTGGTGAAACTGGTTATCAGACTTTCGGGCCACTGACTACCTGTAACGACTGTCAAAGATCTTCAAATGACAGCCGGGCCCAACGGCTTAAAGTGCTTTCCGAAGCACGGAGGAAGCTAGTAATTGTGTCAAGGTATGGCGATGAATGTCTTGGAGAAAGTTTTGAGTGTAAATGTGGTCGGTAATAAGAGCAGAGGAAGACCAAAGGTATGATAGATCAGAGTCAGTAAGAGTCTGACACTCCCTCCCACTCCACCCAGAGCGGGAGAAGTCATTTGATGATTTCCCATCCGAAAAAAAAAAAAAAAAAAAAAAGGTATGATAGATGGACTGTGTGAAACAGAGTGACTACTTACCGGAGATGACAAATAATACAGAAGTATGGAAGAAGAAGACATGCCGCGCAGACATCAAATACATTCAGATAAGGGCTAGAGAATGAGGGTGAAGAAATATTCTTCTGTTGTATAAAAGCTCTCGGTTTTCACACAGAAAAGGTACAATTAATTATTAATTACCAGGGTTATTCACTGCAGGCATTGCATTGGGGACTACAAGTTATGTGGTGTTTTATTAATATTTTTATACATAAAGGTAAAACTAAGGTAAAACTGTCTCGTTGGTCAAGTGGTCACAAGCGCAACTGCTGCTGAGCATGAGGTCCTGAGTTCGATTCCCAGGTTGGGCAAAGTGTTATTGGGTGTACTATTAGGTACACCTCTGCCGTACCCTGCAGGAATTACAGGCGCGATGTTATGTTGTGTTATCTATGAAATAGACTTTTGTGAGTTTCTCCAGCAGAATTTCTCAGTAGCAGCCACGGAGTCTGGATTTGTGCCCGGTTGATGGCAATAGGCTTACCCCCTTTTACATTGGACTTAAACATAACTGACGAAATGTGGTTGTAGGTACTATGGGATACACCTTTGCCTGACCCTTCGGTCGTGATTTTATGTATTTTATACATAAAGATACTAAAAAAGACGTTAAGTACCAAATACAGACTTCTATTATTTTATTAAATTCCAGATTTTAATCCAGCAATCTTTTGCTGAAGATACGATCGTAAACCTCCAGACAACCATTACTTTTTTTACGATAACTACCTACTTACCTCTTCAAAAATCTAGTATCAGCTTTTTAACAGTGAAAAAGGAAAAAACCTACGTATAAAAAATCTACACTTTTCTTTTTACTCCGAAATAGTGTTACAAGACGTAATAATACAATTTAAAGAATTCAATTTTGTTTTCTGATTGTAAATGGCAATCGCGTGCTGTTAAAGTACTGAAAACAAAACGTTCGCGTGTTCAAAAGATGTAATTATATTATTAACTAGCTCTGCCCGCGACCTTCGTTCGCCTGAAATTATTATAAAAATATTATTCACCTATTTGAATGTGACTTTGTTAACAATTTAGTGGGATTTCATTTTTTTGCACGGAACCCTAATCCTTTTTCCTTTGTCCAAAGTAAGTCAGTTGCTCCTTATATCCATCAGCAAATCGGTCCAGCCTTTTCGGAGATTAGCCGGAACAAACAGACAGACAGACAACCAAACATAGAAACAATTTTTTTTTGTCGTAATAAGTACCGTACCTATATTCTTTTCCTATGCAATCAGTAAAAAGATGTTATTTTGAAATTACAAACAGACACATCAATTTTATTTATTTGTACATAGAAACAAGAGTGATAAAGAAAGAAACGATTTTCAAGAGTTGTTATGAAAATGAATTGCTAAAGATTCAATTTGAAATAGCTATCGCATTGGAATCGATGTTTTTATGATATTTGGTAGTGTTAAGGATGATGTAGAGAAATGAGGAAAATGTTGTGGAGATAGTAAGTTCAAAGAAACTATGGATGGACTGTGTAAAAGATGATATGGGTACAAAGTAAGAAATTACTGATTCAGAAGTAATATGTATGGAGGTCGGAAACATGTTGTGCCGACCTCAATAAATTGGAATAAGGGCAGGTCAATGATGCTGATGATAGTCTTCAGGTTGGTCGCTACGTTGATGCGTCACTATTCCTCATAGCTAGTGCTAACTACAGGCCACCGCTTAACTGAGGCTCTGAGATGGTGCCTGCGGTATTGCTAATCAATTTATAAGCAACTTGTACAGCCAGCACAGCATGACATTTTGGACAAGGATTCATTTCATGATGAAAGTTTGTATGGACGCTATGGCTTATGGAAAATCAAACTTTTTTGGGCGTCACAAACCTTTAGGTATTTTCATCGTATAAAGAATGATTTCCACTAAACGGCTCGCATTGCATCGGATCGGAAACGATACGAACGGATGCGGCGACAGCCGATCGTGTCCGGCAGGATGTCAACGCTTAAGATCGGCCCCGAACCGTCGCTTGCGAACGTATCCATTTCTGCGATAGTTACATTCCCACCGTGTTTACATGTTCGAATTGGCGAAAGGATCCGATCGGATACGATGACAGGCGAACGCATACTTTCGGCTAGGATCGCTTGTCGCGGAAGACGTTCGCGGTTAAGCTGCTGTGCGCGGCTTGGTAATATAGACTTAAACGTTGTGTACGCGATTTAATGTCGTTTAAAGATTGTAAAATCCGTTCCGATCCAATGCGATGCGAGCCGTTTGGTGGAAATCATCCTTTACGCAGTAACCAGTAACTAATTACGTGCTAAATTCTAAGATCTTTAACAAAGCTATTCTAGTTCCATTCAAGCCGTTCATTGGAATTGCTTTCGATAAACAGACCACTAAAACGAATAAAGTAAAACTTCTATTACAAACTTTCGCAGTGTTTTTTCTCAATGAAACCTATTTTTGTAAATAGTTGTCTTGAATAGAAAATTTGTTCGCTTTGCATTTATCTACGTGTTGCTATGTAAAAGTAAATGTATGTTAGAAAAGAAATAAGAAGGTTTTGAAATCGAAGATACACGACCGTGTATCTTCTTAGGAATTTCTAACGTTTAAGACAGATACTGGAGAGCAGCAGTGACCCATTGGTGGCGGCCCCGACTTACGAGCAGTAAGTCGTAGATTCGAACCCGCCCTGGTGCATTACTTTGTGTAATTTATTTCATCACCATTGCTCTCAAAACGGTGAAAGAAAACATCGTGAGGAAACTGGCATGCCCTAGAACCAAAATTCGAAGACATGTGACATCTACCAACCCGCACTGGGCCCGCGTGGTGGATTATAGCCCATTCCCTCTCATAGAGAGGAGGCCTGTGTCCCATCAGCGGGAGTATTATAGGCAGATTATGCTTATGCTAAGACAGATACACAGAAATTACAAATTCTTGCAATTGAAGGCTCTATTGGAACAGTGGCCCAGCGATGGACTAGCTGCGTTTGAAGTGGGGGTTTTAATTTCCGATTCCCATAATTAAGCAAATATTTTTCGAATGTACTACAGACCGTAATAGTATCGTATCTTGGTGTTTATGCATAGGAGACTCGATGTTTTTATTCTACTAAACTGTTTAAGTAGCAAAGACAATAGGAAACCTTGCAGCCCGTGAAATTCAAATTTTGTTATGTTTTTTGCAATTTACAGTCAGCTGTCAGTGTCAGGTTGTATATCTATACATATAAAATTCAAAGTCCTGACTGACTGACTGACTGACTGAGATATCAACGCACAGCCCAAACCGCTGGTCCTAGAAACATGAAATTTGGAGGGTGTATTCTTTGTGAAGGGTAGGTATCCACTAAGAAAGGGTTTTTCGAAATTCTACCCCTAAGAGGGTGAAATGGGGTGTTGAATTTTCTATGAAACTTTTTATTCTCGCAGTCGATTGACTTGACAATTTGTGTACATACTATTCAGATAAAATTATGAGATACGTGTATCACAGTTTTTCCAAAATCATCCCCCAATTTAAAAATTCAAAGTCCTGACTGACTGACTGACTGACTGAGATATCAACGCACAGCCCAAACCGCTGGTCCTAGAGACATGAAATTTGGAGGGTGTATTCTTTGTGAAGAGTAGGTATCCACTAAGAAAGGGTTTTTCGAAATTCCACCCCTAAGAGGGTGAATTGGGGTGTTGAATTTTCTATGAAACTTTATATTCTCTCAGTCGATCGACTTGACAATTTGTGTACATACTCTTCAAATAAAATTATGAGATACGTGTATAACAGTTTTTCCAAAATCATCCCCCAATTTAAAAATTCAATATCTTGACTGGCTGACTGATATATCAACGCACAGCCCAATCGTCTGGTTCTAGAGACATGAAATTTGGAGGGTGCATTCTTTATGAAGAGTAAGTATCCACTACGAAACAGTTTTTTTTTAAATTCCACCCCTTTTTTTTTTTTTTTTACCGATGGGAAATCATCAAATAAATTCCACCCCTAAGAGGGTGAAATGGGGTGTTGAATATTCTGTGAAACTTTTTATTCTCTGAGTCGACTGACTTGAAAATTTGTATACATACTTTTCAAATTAAAATTATAAGATTCCTGTATCACAGTTTTTTCCAAAATCAAAATCATCCCTCAACAGAGTCAAATAGGGCTTCGAAGCTCACGTAGACGGTCGCATGGCGCGTAGTGTTGCGCGGGGCGTAAACTATTAAGTAAGCAGGTAGGATTTTTCTGAGGTAGACGTCTGTAAATATGGTTTATTCCACAGATGGCTCGTGATACGCGACATTGATATTAAATATTATAAAAGTTTAATGTCAATAAATAGATTCCTAATTAATCATTTGATTGTTGTCACCGGTGTACAATCTCAAACCAAGGTATCATATTTCACGTTCAAATGTAATTTAATTGATATTACTGTGAACGAATGTTTGCAAGTTATAAGCAAGTACATGTAAATCTATGTATGTACTATACATACATAGATTACTTATTATGCCAGAAGTAAGATCCCGTGGGCAATTCCCGAACTCCACGCGGGCGAAGCCGCGGGCATAAGCTAGTACATTAAAATATAATTCGCGACCGTAACAAATAAATGGCTTAACTGAGTTCTTTTTTTTTTGGATGGTAAGCCATCAAATGACCCCTCCTGCTCTGGGCGGAGCGGAAAGGAGTGTCATACTTGTACTGGCTAAAACCCATCCATGTTCCTTCTTTGCCCTTTGTGTTCCAGGGCCGCGGTATCTCTTTTGAACAGTCCCGCAGCCCCGGCAGGCAATACAGCCCTCTAAGTTCCTTTAATCCCATTTAATGACTTTTTCATGAAATAGTAGTTTGTCTTTTTTGCTGAAGTTTAAACATGCTTTCACTTTCAACCAACAAACTTTTTCTATATCATCTAGACTTAAATCTACCTGAAAAAGGACTGAAATTACAATTTATCTCCCTCGTATACCTACCCCAGAAACCTAACATATTTTCGTGACATTTTTCTGGCAATATAATTCAAGTTGGTACCTAATTTTGTCCGCCACATCATGGCAGGTTGACCCCAGCTCTCGACCTAAGGCAGACATAATGTGTGCTTGAACAATAAATAGAATAAAGGACGTGTCTTGATAATGTCCCTTCGGGGAGACAGGCTAAGGGATGGACGAAGGCGATATGCTTAGGAAAAAGTTATTCATACTTCGGTGAATTATTTAAAGCAAGAATAAACACTTTCTACACTCACTGTGTTTCTCACTACACTTTTTTAAAGCAAGCAAGCCCTGGGTTCAATTGTTTTCAAAAAATCAAAATCGAAATGTTTTATTTCACATAGGCCTAGATGGTGTGGTGTGGTGTGATGACCTGATCTCGTTTGCGGGGCGAACATGGCCAGATATCGCACAGGACAGAGAGGTTTGGAAGGAGAAAGGGGAGGCCTTTGCTCAGCAGTGGGACACTCAAACAGGCTAACAAAAAAAAAAAAAAAAAAAGGCCTAGATGGGCACTTGTAAAACGTCGACAAAAAGGTGCACGGTTCGGGTTGGTCGTTTCCTATGGAGAAAAACCGGCAAGAAACTCCATGGTTACTCTTTTCAAATTATTTGGTGTTACAATTTTATCATGGTTACAGCATTTGTACTTAAGTATGCGGGGACAGCGTAGGCCCGACAATAAGTCGTTGTTTACTACAAAAGATGTAAAAAAAGATACAAAGTAAATAAAAGTTATCATACAGCTGGAAATCTACAAAGCCTAATTAAATAGTCGCCCTGTAATTGTTGCAGTACTATCTAGTACCTACTGCAACTTTTAAAAAACACACACATCGTACGTAACGTTTAAATATAAATATATTTAAACAGGGGGTTTCTTATTTTATCAACATAAACTTATACTGTCACACTTACGTGATATCTTCCGTGGATTGTTCAAATTTTGAGCTCCCGATATTTCGACGCTGTTGCAAGCGTCATGATCGCGGGTTGACTGGAGAATGCGGGGAATCACGGAAAATATCCCGTGAAAGCTTAAAACAATGTTTATCAACATACTTATACTATTCATATTTCTAAATCATCTGTACCAGTCTGAAATTTTCTTCTAGTAGTACAGCAACCTTGCCACCGCGAGGGCAGAAAGAACTCGTAGATAGATACATCTACACTAACATAATAAAGAGGAAAGATTTGTATATTTGTAACGAATAAACTTAAAAACTACTGGACTGAATTCAAAAATTCTTTCACCATTAGAATGCTACATTATTCCTGAGTAACATAGGCTATATTTTTTATAAAAATTCCACCCGTGCGAAGCCGGGACGGGCCGCTAGTTCATGATAAAATATGAAAATATCTACAAGTCTAGCAGTTGTTTTCAGTAAGCCTGTATTTTCTCCAAAAAAATCAGATGAACTCGCCCTTTCGTGGCAATCAAGGTAAAAAATAAAGTCTAGTTTATTTTTTACCCCATTTTTATTCCTTTCACGACGGCCATCGCTTCAGCTACCAAATTACGGCAGGACCAAGCAACCCTTTGACGTATTACATGATTAAACCGTTTGCCCAAGAAAACCGATTTTTTTTCTGCTCAAGTAATTGGACAAAGATAGGAAGAAGGCTCCTTTAGAATTTCACAAGGTTTTCTCACAGAGATATCTTCTAATTTAATTATGGATTTAGGTCCGTTTGGTTATTCAGTTTCTTTTTAGGTAAATATTAGGGTGTTTTGTTTGTTTCCATTACTGATTATATTTATTTTGTAAATTCACCGTGTCTGGGGTTGAAATAGTTTCAATATAACATGACATCACGCCTGTAATCCCCGAAGGGTTAGGCAGAGGTGTAGATACGTAATAGTACACCCACATTTCGCCAGTTATGTTTAAGTGCCATGTAATAGTGAGCGAGGCGTTTGCTATCCACCGGGCACAAATTCAGACTCTATGGCTGCTTCTGAAAAATAGCTGATGAAAAAACCCAATAACACTTTGCCGCACCTCATCCACAGCAGTTGAGCTCGCGACCACTAGACCAATGACGCAAGCCAAAGCCATGACAAGACGACGACGACGATAATGACGTCAGAGACGAGGGAGAAATAGTTTATTTGTATGAGTTCAGCACATGTTCTTTCTACGTGTAGGCCAAAAACTTCGCCTCTAACTTTATTTACTGCAGAATTGAAGTGAACTCAATGCCGTTAACAATTAACAAAAATTTTTTTGTTTGCCGTTTGTCGGTGAAATAAAACGTTTTGAACACCGAATAAGCGTGGTGATTTCTAATTTTTAACTGGCTTCTAAAAGTCTTCATAGTTGTGGGTGTGTAGTCTGTACAGCAGTGGAAACGTAGACCCACGTTGTCCAACAAATAAATCAGCATGCGCCACGGTGGGTTTGCGCCTTAACTCCGTGATTACTAGTGTGATTTAGCGAGGTTCTTTAATTTGGTAGAGGAAGCTCTCGCTGTGGTCCCATATCAAAAAATCACATTGTTTGGGTAGTTTATGAGTCTCTTGATATCTCTCTCTCTGAGATCTTCAATAATACATATTTTTTTCTTAATTGATCGAACTCCGTATTCAGTCTCAATCGCCGAGTGTTTTATATACCTAAAACAAATGTATTTATTTGAGTAAGAAGACAAGACAAATGATACCGTACATACTTGTAGAGAAATAAACTCACATTCTACCTAAAGAAATGTAAAAACTAAATAGGTCACAGCGAACCCAATACCAAGGAACGTTCTCAGATCCCAAATATTAAGTACGAAACAAAAAAAAAGACAGCTTTTATTTTTTTTTGTCAGCGGTATCAATTACCCGAAACGGTTAGTAGGTAAACCGTTTTTTCTCTCCCAGCGAATAGACAATTATTTTCTTACGCCTGGGTCAAATTCGCAAAATTCGCCCTCCCCCGTTACAGGTAGACATAATCTGTGTAGGGAATCGCCGATCTGGGCCCCGTGTGACTACTAGCTGTTCTCGATTGCGATTTAGGCTTATTATTTTGTTGCATGAGGTCTTGGGTTCGATTCGCGAGTTAGGCCAAGTCGTATTGTGTTTTGTTACCATAGCGAGCACTATTATCTGTCTAGCATTTTCCCAACTATGTTGGGGTCGGCTTTCAGCCTATCCGGATGTAGCTGAATACCAGTATTTTACATAAGATGATTCTATTAAGTCCGCCCATCAAACGGGCACAAATTCTCTCTACGGGCTGCTAAAAAAATCCTGATGGAAAAACACAGTAACACCTTTGCCCGACCTGGAAATTGAACCCGGGATCTCATGCTCAGCAGTCGCACTTGCGGCCACTAGACCAACGAGGTAATCTTGGTGGAGAAACCCAAAAACTCTAGCTCCTGAATACGTGTTCGAGTCTCAAAGTAAAGGGAACAAAATTCGTAAACAAATAGTAAGAAACAGCAAATAAAATGACACTGGAAGGTCGGAAGCCAATTTTCTTGGTGCCTTATCGCAAAAATTAGGTTTTTGAAGGCACCACTTACAAACACGAGTCGTTTGGACACTCGTATTATTACAATGCATTGCTAAATCTTGACAAAATGGCTGGAATATCTTAAATTAGGTTTGAGTTCTAGTTTATATTTTGATTTGAAGTGTATGATAAGATGAAAATATGTGTTGTTTTTAAATTATATTTTGGAAAAACTATATCCAAAACACAGAATGAAAGAGCTTTAATCGGATATTTCAGCTTTCAGTGACAGGAATCAAAACAATGATTATTTATAAACACTCCTATTACTTGAGGGCATTTAGAATTCTATTTAGGATCCATCAACACGAATTTTTTAATTATCAAAGTCGGAATAGGTTCAGTTTATTTGCCTAAATATGAAGAATATAAGTAACAAGTGGATAACATAACATAACATAACATCACGCCTGTAATCCCCGAAGGCTTAGGCAGAGGAGTACCTAATAGTACACCCACATTTCGCCAGTTGTGTTTTTTAAGTCCCATGTAATAGGGGCGAGCCTATTGCTATCAACCGGGTACAAATCCAGACTCCGTGGCTAGCGGCTGGTACTGATGGAAAAACCCAATAACAGTTTGCCTGACCCGGGAATATTAACCCAGGACCTCTTGCTCAGCAGTCGCGATTGCTACTACTAGACCAACGAGGCAGTGTGGATAATACCTCCGTATAAAAACCCGGAATATTATTAAAGTTCCAAAATAAAGCTGTTAAATTAGAGAGAAGAAAGGACAAAAATAATTTACAACTGGAATTAGAATTAAGACTGAGTAGCTAATGTTTCGAAACAATAATGGACACCACATCCGCAGCCGACTATCATGGCCCACTGTGTACAGTCACAACCAATGAAAAGTATACACCTAGTAAAATTTAAAAGCGATTTTCGCCTTCTGTGTTGATTAAAGTTTTACGTTTTCACGAACATAGAATTTTGGAATCCATCGATCATCGTCATCTGCCTAGCCTTTTCCCAACTATGTTGGCGTCAGCTACCAGCCTAACCGGATGCAGCTGAATACCAGTATTTTACATGAAGCGACTGTCTCATCTGACCTCCACAACCCAGTGAGTACTGGATAATACGATACTCCTTTAAAATACTGGTTGGGGTCGACTTCCAGTCTAACGGGATGCAGCTGAATACAGGTATTTTACATGGAGCGACTGCCTAACTGACCTTCACAACCTAGTTAGTACTGGGTAATACGATATCGCTTGGTGAAACTGGTTATCAGACTTTCGGGACACTGACTACCTGTCAAAGATCGACAAATGACAGCCGGGACCAACGGCTTAACGTGCTTTCCGAGGCACGGAAGAAACTTAGTATGTAACTGGTGGTCACCTATCCACAGATCAACCTATGCAAGCGCGGCTTAAAATAAAGATTGACCCAAGCGGCTGTTATTATTTAGCCGCGAGCTCTTCGTATTTTGGAAGCCGCAGTACAAATGAAGTAAGTCTTACCTCAAAGTAGAAACCGTTTTTTAATTTTGCGCAGTGTATAATTTAATTGTATTTTATTTATTTTATTCACAGAGAGCATTCGTTTATATACATTTCCTAGTAACATCTCGAAATTGCATAAAATCTCTAGACAATACATACATTTCCCAGGAAATGTGTGTATTAAAAAAATCTTTGAAACATTATTTTACATATTTCCTAAGTTGGCTCGGAATTCTTTATATTTTCTAGGAATTGTTTACAATACTAGGTTTCATACATCTCCGGTAACATATACATTTCATTGCTCATAACTTTACAGACACCATTACCACTAACGTCCCGCGTAATCTATTTTCACACAAAAACAGCAAAAAAAAAAACAATAAAAAAAAAAAAAAAACTCATTCACAAAAACGTTCTTAAACTATTAAAAGGCCATAAAACAAAAGAGTACAGACAACAAAAACAACGAAGTGGGACTATAACGAAAGTTCAACAAGTCTATTCCAATAAAAACTATACTTGTATAGAATATACCGTAACGTACGGACATTTTACAGAAGTTCCAATATGTTCGGGCTGGCGGAGAGAGCGTTTTTAAGCTGTGGTGCAAGTTATAGGAGTAGCATCATCTATTTGATTTGAAAAAGCTTAATAGGCTGGGGGCAATGACAGGAGCAATAATTAATTTAATGCATGGTTGGCGTAGTGGCTGAGCGATTGGTTGCTTTGCTGCGTGTAGCAGGTTCGATTCCCGCATGGAACAAATATTTGTTTCAAATCAAAAATGTTTATTTGTTCGAATATGGTACAATAGATGTTATAATATTGGTTTCAGCATATTCTGCCATAATGTGGTATAAATATTTTTATACAAAAAAAAAGCTTATATTACTTACTTATTAATTTACTATGAATTATAGAATAAAATATGTATTTGTAGTAATTAATTAATAAAAATTGAGATTGTATTGTAGTAATACTAATGAATAAATATCTAGATCTGGCTCACGAGGTTGTCGACATATGGGACGTGAGTACGGCAGTCATTGTGCCGATAGTCGTGTCCGCCAATGGCTTAATTGCCAAGAGCCTCGACCAACACCTGAGGAGGCTCGCGCTTGGCAGCTGGATCAAGGGCTTGATTCAGAAAGCGGTACTCCTAGACACGGCGCGTATTGTTAGGAGGTTCCTCTATCAAGAGCCCTGACCACCGGCGGCTCGGACCCTGTTCCCAGTGCTGGTGGCTTACTATTTTTTATATTTTTAAATGTTTTTTATATTATTTTATATTAGAATATTTAAAAATGTAAATAATATGTTTATAAATGAATAAACGGAATAATAATAAAAAAAAAGTACTTAGAATCTTATTAAGTTTTGATCATCAGCCCAACTTCACCAATGCTGCTTTGCTTGTGCCAAACTCGGTGTTCTTGTGCCAGCCTCATCCAGGATATTCCCGGAATGGCAACAAGTCGTCTGCTCATCTCAAGTTTTCACTTCTCAAAAATGGAAGGATTATAGGATATTCCCTTATAAGCCTCTCACCGCATCAACCACATGTTTATCTAATGAATCAAATGACATATTAATTATCTTAAATACCTAGATGAAGGGATTATTGAGCAATGACAGTTATTGGCCTATTACGGCATTAAGTTTCAATGTTTGGGCTAAGCCGTTCTCAATTGATGTGTTAGTAGTAATAATGGCAGACGTGTCGCAGGATTATGTACATTAAGCAATTCAAATCTATATGTTTCGCGTGAACTGCGGTTTAGAATAACCTTGTATGTACAGTTAGTAAATGCCTTACAACCAACGTCAAAAACAACATTAAAAAATTAGGTGGTCAATGATTATTGTACGGTGTCGGAAATGAAATGAAATAGCACCATCAATAGGTGTTAGATTTAAATTTTTCATCGGTATTTTTTATTAAAAACAGCCGTTTCACTTTTGGTACTCACTTTTGTAAGAAACAGCAGATTTGTTTAAAATTAGCGATGAATTACTTTGTGGAATTTCGGAATGATGTACTGAATACGTGGTAAGCGTTTGTACGTCGGTGTCTTTTCCACCCTGAAATATAAGGACTTATAAAAATGTTTTAACACCCATTGGTGGTGCTATTATAATTACGGGTATAAGAAAAACCGGTGTTTTCTTTTTCGTCACAAAAGACTGCTCTGTTTAGATTATTATTTTTTTTTGTCTTTAGATTGCCAACACAATATAAAAAAACAATTGAGATTATCAATCCGTCTAACATTTACTACAAAAAAGTCCCTGACTTCATACAAAACGCTGCTATAACTCCATAAAGTGAAAAATTCAAACAATTTAAAACTATAAATCGCTCCTCCCATATCTTAGACCACACGACAATGTGGAAAGAGTTTGCCGGATAATGGCGGAATGAAAGTTTTTGAGAATGTCGGCCAACGATAATATAACGCGACGCACGGTAAAACAGATCTGACCTTAAAAAGGTTTCCGAACGAAGGGATTTCAACGGAAAATAGGGCAGATGTGAAGCCTTTTAGGTCTCTTTTGTGATATAGTATTGAATGATGATATTACATTCAAACTGTGTCCGTGGAAGGATAAACGACCTGAAAAATGGGTTTATTAACTTAAAAGATAGTTGAGACCAGTAGTAGCCTGTGAGCGGTGAAGGAAAATATCATCGGGAAACTGGCATGTCAATATAACATCACGCCTGTAATTCCCAAAATATGTGGGTGTATCCTAATAGTACACCCACACTTGGCCTTACTGCGGGCTATCGTTTTACCCATTACTAACTGGGTTGTGGTGGTCGAATAGGTCGCTCCTTATAAAATACTGGTATTCAGCTGCATCCGGTTAGACTGGGAGCCGAATTTAAGGTAGTTGGGAAAAGGTTAGGCAGATGGTGTTGCTGAATCAGCCCGGATTCGATTGCCTATGGAATTCGGACAAACGACCAAGTGTAAATGGACGGGGTCGAGTACGCCCGTCTTCGGATAATCTTGGTTGGTTTCACGGTTCAAGTTCATTTAAACTACTCGTACTGTACGCATCGGGAAAAGTCTTTGAAATACCCGAATACGAGCTAACGACCAAGCGTAATCGCGCCATTACAAACGAACCTCAACAACCTCCAAATCTTGATGGACAACTTAAAGAATATCCTACGAACAATTCTAGATTTATTGGCTTGCAACAATCACTTAGGGCTTCAAAGATCTAGAAACTAGACTAGACAATAGGTCCAAAGAAAGGAGACTTACTCTAGTATTGTCTCTGGGTGGGTATTGTACTAGATAGCTGAATAGATTTAGTTATAAGAAGTGTATGATGACGACGTGGTGTTTTGCAGGAATCTATTTTGATCTTTTTCTTGGTAGTAACAGTGCGCAATAATAGGTCTCCTGCATATATCCTTATATTTTAGTTATATTTTAAGCCCAAACACTACATCAGCACAAAATGACAGATTGTGAAAAGAAATCTGTCATTTTGTCGACAAAATCTGTCATTTTGTCGATTCTTCCGTCAACAAAACCCGTTTCTACGGTGGTCATGTTACGCGTGCTCGAAAAAAGTCTTGCACATCATTTACTTACTTGTTACGTATTAGGCCCTTTTATTCTTCCATTTCACCCAGTCAACCGCCACTCTTCCTTCATATTATTCCTCACACAGTCTTTGCACCTTTTCTTTGGTCTTCGTCTCCCTCTCCATCCATACACATACCTTGTATATTCATAACTCTTTTTTTATTTTAGACTGTCCTACTGCTGGGCAAAGGCCTCCCCCAATTCCTTCCATGAGCTCTTTCTCCGTGCCGTTTTATCGTACCTCCTCGAACCAGATTTTCTCACCCTCTTTTAGTCTCTCTTTCTTTCTTTAATTAAACACTTACCAAACTAGACTCATGTAGGGAAGCCTTCAATATTAATAAATGCCTATTTCTACTTCAGTTTAGATACAGCTCTCAAAAAATAAACCATGTAAGTGAGCACCGCTCCTACGCAGCACTTATGAAGGCTTTAGTCAGAACCATTCAGATGAGTTGAGATGAGATTAGAAGCTCACAGATAAGTATCATCGCGCTCGTAAAGTAAAAATGGATGGAGGCATTTATCTTTACGAGTTCACCCGTTCTGGGGCTTGTAGACAGCTAAATGTTATGTGGAACCTATTTCTTGTGGATTGTGGGTTGGTATTGATAGAATATTATGTTTGCTTAGGGATATACAGGTTGGAAACTTTCAGTGGGGCAGCTACATGAAAATGTTTTTAGGAGACTACCTATCGAGGATCGATTGGCATCAATAAAAAGGGCCATTTTCTTGCTAACTGTATATCTTTTTGAAAATCTGTGAATGTGGATCAACATTTCACAAAAAATTATAGATAGTCTCCGAAGATCATTTTCGTGTAGCTGCAACGAAGAAAGATAGTTGCCTTTACTGCCCCGCAGAAAGTTTCCAGGCTGTATATGTCGGATCCAGTCATTAGTACTGACATAAAATTAATCGCAAGCGCACCATTGGTAACATCACGCGACCTACTTAACAGTCTTTCCACACCTACAGCTTCTACTGAGTCGTGATGTTTTGAGCTCGCAGCAAGGACGACATGCAGTGTCTGATCGCAGCGGAGTTAAGACGTCCCGGAACTGTACACGATTCATCGTGCCCAGTACTATGGTCTTAAATTATTTTTTAAAGTAATTTGTTAGTTAAACCACACACGTTTGCTTCCCGTGAAAATATCGGTCGATTCTCGGAACGGTCGTCAGTGTAGTATAGATCACTATGAAAGGATGAGACGGAGCTACGATTAAAAAGTGCCGTAGAAAAGAGGCCTTATTGTAGCAAATAACATAACAAACATCACGCCTGTAATCCCCGAAGGGTTAGACAAAGGTGTACCTACCTACATTTCTTCAGTTATGTTTAAGTCCCATGTAATAGGGGCGAGTTTATTTCCATCAACCGGGCGCCAAACCAAACTCCGTGGCTGCTGCTGAGAAATTCCTTATGGAAAAACACAATAATACTTTCCCCGACCTGGGAAATCGAACTCAGGACCTCATGCGCAGCGTGAAAACCTTTCACGACTCACAATCACCAATCTATCACGGCGATTACTGCCAAACAGTCCACAAATTATTACCTCAAGCCTTAGACCTAGCCCAGTACATTCGTGTACAAAATAGTCTTTATGCAGAGTTGCTAGATAGTATCAGCAGTAAGGTTGCCTACGTGCGCCCGATAAGCGCCGTGAAATATAGCGCTACTGTAGCAGGGTGGGCAGATTTGTAGGCTTCACGTTATTTTATTGCTTTCGATGTGTTATTTAGATTGATGGGTTGTGTGAGCTTATTATGGGTTACAAGATGTATGACTCGTTGAGGTTATTTTAATGTGTATTGTATGTAAATTATGTTTTGCAATGTGCCTACGTTTGGTGTAACCTGTATCTCCGTGACTTCGTTATAAAGTTGCTAGTGTTATGGTACTTGGACCAGATCAGGTGCTTCTAAGCGTTTGCAAAAGTTTTTGCACTGACGATAAATAAAACTTTCCTAAAAACATCGTTTTTTTTTCTTTTCCATTAAATTACTAATGATTATCAAGATTTCGGGCTACTGACTACCAATAATGACTCTCAAAGATCTACAAAATGTCAGCCAGGACCAACAGCTTGTCATGATTATCGAGTAGCCGTCGCAAGTGCGACTGCTAAGCACGAGGTCGTGGGTTCGATTCCCGGGTCGATCAAAGTGTAATTGGATTTTTCCCCTAGGAATCGGCAGTAGCAGCCACAGAGTTTTGATTTGTGCCCGGTTGATGGCAATAAGCTCGCCCTCTATTACATGGGACTAAAAAATTACTGGCAAACTTATTGAGGTTGACTGTACCTACTGAGTAGTAGTAGTAGTATTTGCACTGACAATAGATAAAACTTTCATAAAAACATCGTGTATTTTTCTGTTCACATTTCAAAACATCTACTAATGATTATTATTTATTTATTTATTTTAGTACATTATCAAGCTCTCGGGCTACTGACTATCCATAATACCTGTCAAAGATCTACAAATGCCGGAACCAACAGCTTAACTTGCTTGTCGAGTAATGGTCGCAATCGCGACTGTTAAGCATGAGGTCCTGGGTTCGATTCCCAGCAATGGTATTAAGCTCGCCCACTATTGTATGGCACTTAAACTTGAAGTTATATTAAGGTTTAATAATACACTGTTGGATTGAATCAATCAAGAAAACCATCCCTCATCCATTTCCTTATAAAGTTACTTCGGCCCTCACCACATAGTTCGAACAAAGCGCAACTCGGCCAGATAAGATCTGGTTGCGCCAAATTACGCGAAGGGCTGGAAGCACGCCAAGAGCCCTGATATAACTCGGTACGTCCACTTATAATGATAGCCATCGATTTTGGAATCGCTTTTGATTTATATTAATCGGATAAGTCGGTGATTTAATTCGAGTGGTTTGGATGAAGTTATTGGAGGTTTTTGTGATAGAAATGAGTTTGTTATTTGTTCTTATCTTCTTACTGGTATGGATTATGTTCCCCCCGTACACAGCTAGGACAGCGCGAATCGCGTCGCGGTGACTTGTAGCTTTTTATGTTTTTTTCCTCCGTAGTCGCAATTTTACCAGTGCAAATTTGATCATCAATTGCCTAGCCTTTTCCCAACTATGTTAGGGTCAGCTCCCAGTCTAACCGGATGCAGCTGAATACCAGTATTATACATAGAGCTGCATCTCTGACCTCCTCAACCTAGTTAGTACTGGGTAATACTGGTTATCAGACTTTCAAACCACTAACTACAATCTTCTTCTGAGCGTGTCGATGTCATTTCAAATTGAGTCAGCCCAAAATTTGGCTCCTGTGATTTGAAAACAACAGGACAAGCTAGACACGATATCAGTTGTCATCCCGGCTGTCATTTGTAGATCTTTGACAGTCGTTTGGGCGCACCAACGACTGTCAAAGATCTACAAAAGACAGCCGGGACCAACGGCTCAACGTGTTTTCCGAGGCACGAACGAAACTCGTTATGTAATAGGTGGTCACCCATCTACGGACCAACCTAAGCAAGCACAGCTTAACCTAAAGAGCGACACGATCGACTGTTATTATTTAGCCACAATCATTACGTAATCAATTTCTTCACCACTGCTCTCAAAACTATGAAGAAAAAACGTCGCGGTGAAAGCGATATACAGTCCTATTTTTGGTAACCCTGTTGTCAAAGGACATGTTACTTATGTAGGTAAAGCTAACAGTATAGGGTTTACCTTTAACCCTTGACCTTCGAGTAAAGTAAGGATATCTTCTTACACACTGCGGTTAGGTCTCAGGGGGTTGTCAAAGGCAGTCTGTCGGGAGAACCCGTTTTCTGTTGTTAACGTTGATGAATGATGAGTATCAAACGTTGATACTTTCAAGGAGTATGTACTACCCGTATAATACATAACGTCGTATGATATTTGACGTAGTTACACATGTCTACAATACCCACCTAAGTGACTGATATTTTTGTTTAAGATCTTTTTTTTTTCCAAATATGCTTGCGTTGCGGCTTGTGAAAGTTACAATACTGAGACAAAACTGAGCACTCAATCGACAGAACATTGATTGGAAAGTTTGTCAAATATCAGTTTTAGATCCTTTTCGCTGTATTGTGCTTTTACATGGATTACTCCATATACCAAATACCCAGAGTTTTTCCCACAACATTCAAAAACAAAAGAAAACATATCCGTTCTCATTACAAAACAGACAAAAAAAATCGGAAGCTGCTACAGTTTGGACAATCAATAAAACGGCCGGCCTGTCCCGGGGGCACCGTTGACATCAATCGACTGTATTTCCCTAGCATGTCGGGTTGCCGGGTGTATGTATGAGTGCAGAAGTCCGTTGCTTTTTATACATTTATAGGCTATAATATTCAAATTTTGAAAGCCGTCCCCTAAATATAATCAAAGAATTTGGGAAGCACAGACGTCCGCGCTGTCATTTTCACCTACCAATTCTTAACTGAAATGGCTGTTAAGTTTTCATACATGCATACATAAGAAAAGCAAGCTTAACATGCTTTCCGAGGCACGGAGAAAACTCGGTATGTAACGGGTGGTCACCCATCCACGGGTCAACCTCGGCAAGCGCGGCTTAACCTGAAAATCACATTCTAAAATCTAAATAATTAATAGGCCCTTTGGTGATCTAATAATGCCTAGATTCCCTCAACAGGTCTGAAAAAAAACAAATAAGCTCAAAAAACCGGATCCTTATTCCTTTTGTCCTGATTCTTGAGAAATGGTCGTGAGGCCTGTCTGTGATTGATTACAGGCCAGGCCGCTTGTAGACAGGCCGTGGCCTCGAATGAATTATAACCGTTTCAAATAACCGATTCGTGAAAGCCTAAGTCGGTTGATAAGTTATTTTTAGAATAAGGGAAGACATAATAAAGGGTTACAAAGTTAGGATTATGGTCTAGTAAAAGACTTTAAACTTAATATACATTAAATAACATCACGCCTGTAATCTTCGAAGAGTTAGGCAGAGAAATTTCCCAAAGAAACATATTTTTTTAAACACAGACTTTATGACAATAAGACAACAGCCGTATGAAATCCGCACGCGCGTGCCTTTGACCTCACAGCCGTTAGCCATCTAAAAAAAATGTTTCTTTGGGAAAGTTGTTTGTTATCATGAGTGCAATCACATGTTTTAGTATTGGTCACTAATTACCAGTCACCCTATATAATACCCATTAGTACATCAGTTCGCCTGGTACGTATAAGTCCCATGTAATAGGGGGCGAGCCTATTGCCATCAACCGGGCACAAATTCAGACTCCGTGGCTGCTACTGAGAAAACTCCGATTGAAAAACCCAATAATACTTTGCCCGACCTGGGAATCGAACCCAGGACCTCATGCTCAGCAGTCGCGCTTGCGTTCACTAGGCAAAATTTACTTAAATAACAGGTTCTTTGAGGCTTAGCTAGGTCTATGCTAATAAAGTTATTTTTAGAAGAAAGGAAGGTTTAATAAAGGATGAGAAATTTACTGTCTAGGTCTAAAGATTAAAATTATAAGGGTTAAGTCTTTGACCTGGAGGTTCTCAAGGTATAAATTATTCCTATTAAAAGTTCTAAGAACGGGGAACCTTTCTATAAATAACACTTCAAGAGTTGCTTGTGTAGTTCTTGTAATGTCAGTCAATCACTGCTTAAGCCTTCTTGTGTGGGCTGTTCGAAAGAGATACCGCGGCCCTGCAACACAAAGGGCAAAGAAGGAACATGGATGGGTTTTAGTCAGTAAAAGTCTGACACTCCCTTCCACGCCGCCCAGAGCGGGGGGGTCATTTGATGATTTCAAATCCGAAAAAAAAAAGCTTACATGGCATGCTCTAGGCATACATGCTCCTCCATCATCGCTTCAAATCAGGCGAGTTGCGGCCATACGTAAGCCTATTTAGTGTAAAAAAAAGATTATGCTGAATAAGTTAACTACATACTTAACAGATTAAGGAGCTCGTGGCTAAATAATAACAGCCGTCAGGGTCGGTCTTTAGGTTAAGCCGTGCTTGCCTAGGTTGGTCTGTGGAAGGGTGACCGCCCATTACTTAACGAGTTTCCTCCGTGCCTCGGAAAACACGTGAAGCCGTTGGTCCCGGCTGTCATTTGTAGATCTTTGACAGTCCTTAGGTATCAGTGGCCCAAAAAGTCTGACAACCAGTCTTACCTAGGTGTATCGTATTACCCAGTAGAAATGGGTTGTGGAAGTCAGAGAGGCAGTCGCTCCATGTAGAATACTGGTATTCAGCTGCATCCGGACATAGACTGGAATCCGATCCCAACATATTAGGGAAAAGGCTAGGCAGTTGATGATACATAATAGATAATAAAAATGTTGGCCATTGCACTCGAGCCCAATTTAATTTCAACATGATGTATGCACCTCTGCCTAACCGAATTCGGGATTCACAGGCGCGATTTTATCTTGTGTGAAAATATTAAAAAAAATATGCACGTCTTAAAGAACCATTAGTTATAGCTTAACACGTAGAAGCAGTAGAAGCTAATGAAGTATCATTTTTTTTAAATTAGCCTGCTCTGTCCCACTGCTGGGCAAAGGCCTCCCGGTGTTTTGCCTCCTCTGGTCAATCAGTCAGGAACGAGTCCAAAGCATCAAATAGCCTACGATTATCTTACCTCCAATTGTTATTTTTCCATATCGAAATCAGAACAATAACAACACAATCCAATCACAACATAAACCTACATTACATTACATATGATTCCTTAACCGTGTCCAAAATCTTTCCATTTTTGCCTTTCATAAAGGTCACGGAATCTTCCAGAAAAGCTAATTCTACATATATAATACCTATATTATTAGCCTATTTCAACCGAAAAACTAAAAAAATATCACAACACAACGAAAAGTAAACCTTATATATAAGAAGCAAAGTTGAGAATTGTTAAACGCGCCCAAAGCGTTAATACAAAACGAAATATATAAACAAAAGAACGGCCAGAGATTAATAAAAGAAGACAATGAGATATAAAACCTCCTTTGTTATTTTATGAAACACAATAAAAAAATTAAGGACTTGTGAAGTTACTCAGATTCTTAAGATATTGTTTTTAAAAATGTCTGTAGTGATGGGTATGTTTATTTGATTATGAAATTGAAGCAGATTTTATTAGCTGATGGCTGACTGCTGTGCGTGCAGTCCTGGGTTCGATCTTCAAGACAGGCAGTGTTTTAATATTTTAATTAAGAAATTGCCATCCAACGTTGCAATGCAGCCTTCTGAGCACTTTTCCTATTGACAGCTATGTAGACGAATTTTTTGACGCCCTGTAATTCTTTTCCCATTTTGATAATGGAACATATTTTTATTCCTATTTAAGATCTATTTGTAGTTTGTAAATAATGTGTGGTGACTTCTAATACAGGTTTTATAGAGACCTACTTCAGGCACCAGTCTCTCACAAAGTTAATTTCATGTTCGTGCTCCAATGTAACCCTAGCATTAAGTAACTTGTGTAGAGAAAAGAAATGATACATATTATTATTAATGTATATTACTGAATTAAAATAAATTTTAGTCTATGTCTAAAAAAATTCTTGTTAAATCCTGAATATCTGAAGTCTATGTATGTGTATATGTATACTTTCCCGATAAATGCTCAACTATTATTGGTGAAACGTGTATTCAATAGTATAATCAGCTTGTAACGTTCCCACTGGGATACAAACCTCCTCTCTGTAAAGCAGTGGCTCTATAATCCACCACACCAGCCCGTTGCTGGTGTGATGTCATCATCATCATCATCCACAGCCCCACTTCACCAGCTGCTGGGAACAGGCCTCTCTTTGCTCGTGTCAAGCTACACGTTCTTGTACCACGTGATGTCACGTGTCTCTAAATATTTGGTTCTCCACGATGTTTTCGTTCATCATTTTGATAACAGTATTGATGAACTGATGATCGAATACACAATTTACAGTTCAAACCACGACATAATATATGACACGTTTATTTATTACTTTAAGCACACATGATGTACAGAGGCGGACTTAATACCAATGCATTCTCTACTACTCAACCTTTGGGCGATGCAGAGACAAACTGTGGTAGTTGCAATTGAGCAAATTGTGGATTTAAGATTTGTGTGTTTGAAAGATAACAAATGCCAATTATAAACTATAAATTCTTTCATATTTATAATATTATTAATATGGATGGACATTAACTCAACTGAAACTCTCTATGGAACTGTGCAAAAGTCTAAATTGACACTATTCTTAGGCTTAACTTAATACAATTAACCTTTTGAACACTATTGTCACATATACGTGACAAGCAAGCGCGTGACCTGTACGTCAAACGACACAAATATGTGACAAAATAGTAAGTAAAATTGTTGTTTAGAGTGGAGGGTACGCGCGTGAGTTTATGCTCTGGCGTTCAAAAAGATAAATTGTTTATTAGTCTGTTTAGGCTAGATTGTAATCAATGATTAGTTAATAACTTTAGTTATTATTTATACTGAAGCTCTATTGTTCCATAACAGTTTTTTCTCAGAAATACGCAATCCCTAAAATACTACTGATCTCGATAAAATCCGGAGAAATGAAATAAATCTCAATTTTTCGCAAACCTAGTTTTATTTATTTGGCTGCGAATTTCAGACCTGAAACCAATTCAATCATTCAGGAGAATAAAAAGTAACCGAAAGATTGGCTGACGAAAAAATGGATTGATTGCAGTAAAAGATAAAAATATGGATAGTGGAAACCAGGGAATGTATGAGGAGTGCTTGAAAATAATTGACTATTAAATAAATTAACTGTGCCAGAATTCTTGTATCATATTCTGATAGATTGTTATCAAAAAGTCAGGGTCATTCATTGCTAATTATTATGAAACAACTTACTGTAGCCCGCGCCCTCGTTCGCGTGGAAATTTTTATGGGTATGAGAGAAAAAAAATGTTTTTACTATTCCAGACTGTAATCTATCTCAGTGCCAAACTTCATCTAGATCCGTTCAGACGATCAGTGATTGAATAAGAAATTGTCGGATTAATAATAAAAGTAAGATAACCTTTGTTTATTATTTTAAAAGTAGCTATGCGTAGATATAGCACTGTCTACGGCGTAGAACCATCTAGGGCGTAGCACTGTCTACGGCGTAGCACTGTCTACGGCGTAGCACTGTTACGGCGTAGTACCGTTTACGGTGAAATACTGTCTTCGACGTAGCACCAACTATAGGGCAGCTGAAGTAGCAATCCACTGTCGTCTGTACCGATTTGACCGAAATAGTAGTAATTGTATTTCCTGCTGAGAAGGATTCTTTCGTTTTAGATTTTTTTGTATTAGTACCTCACAGTTACAAATTCTTTATTCTTTACAAATGGCATTACCTTAGTCATTTCACTAACAGAGTAACACTTAAGTAACCTTTATTAATGGTTTTAATATCTCCGTAAAACCTTCACAATGAAAAACCGCCAAGACACGAGATAGGCCCGTGTCACACCAACACAGACGCCGTCGAGTATCACTACATTCATTCTGTTATGCAGCTCGTAAGCTTCGTAAATATGGCCCTTATGCACCTGCCTTGGTCTTTTGTCCTTTCTAGCTATAAGGCAGACATCTCATGTCTGTTTTCGTTAGACAAGTTTATATCTAATGAAAGCGTGCTTTGGGTTTCCAACGCCTGTCTCAGCACCACATAGCATCACGCCTGTAATCACCAAAGTCTGCCTAATAGTACACCCTCATTACACTCACATTTCGCCAGCTATGTTAAAATCATGTAATAAGGAGCGAGCCTATAACCATCAACCGGGCACTATTCCAGACTCCATGGCTGCAGTCACAGTTATTATAAAAATTGAGAATCAATTCACTGGTTTTTTTTTGCCTCATTCTATTTTGTGTCTAAATGACCACGGTTTAGAGACGAAATTGATCGCTCCCGTGTGATTACATGTCTAATACAACCTCTAGTCTCTCTCTATTACATCATTTCTTGGAAAAAGTAGGCGAACCTATTATTGTACTCGTACAAGCTGCGTAATAGGGTATTTGACTGAAAAATGACCACGATACAGCGCGTTGAAATCTCGCGTGACGTCACAATTTCTGTTACTTTTACGTCCAGTGACGTCACAAGCCCCCTCTCTTGAACTTTGATGCGCTGTATCGTTGTCATTTTTTGATTACGTGACAAAAGAAAAAATATGTGTTCAACATTTTTTGTTGATCTAACTGACGGACTAAATATTTTTGTCGTTTTTCGATGTTGTCAAATAGCCTACCTGCCACTAAAGCCTTTGATCTATTTTCATTTGACCAAAGTGTACACAGTTTGTCCATAAGAAAAACGACTAAAAAATTACATGATTAATTAATAAACTTATATTAAAATACAGACAATTAATTCCATTTCACATCAAATACCAAAATTCATTGCAAATCCCTTCAGTATACGTAAGCCAGATACTCGAACCCGACCAAATTGCGATGTCGTGAATTTGAATAGTCTCCCCACATCTAGCGTGGTGTACGGAATTTTGCCGGTTAATACACGGTTCAAACTGAAAATTAAGCTAAGTCAGACGGTTGTAGAAATGCATTTCCATTAAATATTCAAGTCGGGTTTTAGTGAGGGAAATTATGACGAGCTCCGCACTACTGATGTATTGGCTGACTTGATTTCTGTGTTATCGTATTTCTAACTTGATTCCGTTGGTTCATTAGTGTTATGGAAGTCAGGGAAATATTTGTGAGAACTTTGGTTAAGAATTTAAATAAGCATTTTGATTTTAATGATCAAGCAAGTTATGATTGGTTTCATGAACACATCTATATAATACTATACAGTGTCTGTTTGTTCTTTCAAAATAACAAAAAAATATATATATATGTCTTTCTGTCTGTTTGATCTGCCTAATCTCCGACACGGCTGGACCGATTTTAATGGGCTTTTACTGGCAGATAGCTGATGTTATAATAAGTAACTTAGGCTACTAGAAAAAGTATTAAGGTTCCTTATACTTTAGGTAAGTTTGCAAAAAAAAAACCCTTGAAACTGTTAACAAAATTCGATTCAAATAAGGAAGTTATATTTTTTATAATAATTTCACATGAACGAAGATCGCGGACAACAGCTACTAACATATAAGTCAAAGAACCAACCATTACTAAGCCTCCTAAAATAACTATGAGTTAATCGTAGTTTAGGTACAAACAAAAGCACTTAAAGAAATATATCCATAATTCGTGTGTTTATTATGAAAAGCTGTAAAAGCAGTCATTAGAAGCTGTAAGGTATTACGTAATAGAACGGTAATACTGAGAGGCGAACTAATTTTCGCATTTGCCGTTAACGTCGTAATTTCGTATTTATGTAATAATATTATTTATGTAAGTAGTTGTGTTATTACCTAATGCTTGCGTAAATGTAATTATATTTCGCTGTAATTTTTGGTTATTTATGCGAAACTCTTATACCATACATAAATTCACAAACGCCGGCCTTTTTTCCCATGGGGATAGGCAGAAACCACAGAACGCCACCTGCTACGCTCCTTACATACTCCTTTTTTTTACGGATGGGTAATCATCAAATAACTCCTCCCGCTCTGGGTGGAGTGGGAGGGAGTGTCAGACTTTTACTGACTAAAACCTATCCATGTTCCTTCTTTGCCCTTTGTATTCCAGGGTCGCGGTATCTCTTTCGAACAGTCCCGCAGGCCCGGATCCTTATATACTCCTTCTGCCTCGTCCACGTTCATACATCTGGTCATACACGCACGCCGGTTGCAAGAACTACACACCTGACTTTTCTGGAGAACCTCACCAATTAGGTCAGTGTATGTCCTTCTAGGGCGTCCCCTCCCGGCGTTACCACTCACATCTGCCTTGTTAATACCTTATGTTAGTCGCCTTTCACTCATCCTCTCCACATGACCAAACCATCTAATTATACTCTTGTCATTTTTTGTCACTATCTTAAACCTTCAATGATTAATATTTCCAAACCCCTTAAACTAAAGATCTTGACTCAAAACACTTTACACTTTTGTGACAGCTATTTTTTCAATTCACACATAATGTACATAACCTCACGCCTTTTTCCCATGGGGCTAGACAAAAACCACAGAACGCCACCTGCTACGATCCTTACACGGACCTGACCTTTTTCTTTATTTTTTAAAAACCGTCACAAATTTCAACGCTGTTTGATCTACAATCATAATTATGTAGGTGATGAATCCGTAGTAAAAATGTAGGTCTCCATGTCCCTTACACTGTATATGGAGAACAGCGTCGACCATTTAAACACTGTACATGTTTTAGATGATTTTATCATTCTTTACCAGCAAATCTAGGATAAAGCATAAAAACCACTTCCGAGTAAATCAGGGTTGTACGATCCCCTCGCTGTCAGTTAATGGCGACTTGACCGATAAGTAGAACGGAATAAGTTAATTACAGTGATTTATGTAGATTTTACAATCAGCAATGGAAAAAACATAAAATTGACCGACGGTGTTATAAAGGGTGTAAAAAGATTCGAAGCCGAAAGGCACTTGTTTTCTAAGTCATTACGATCATTTTTGGACCGTACCTGGTCAAAGTTCCAATTTTTACCGTAAAACGTGATTTTTCAACCAAAAAAAAAAGTTGTTTCCCAGCAATAATTTTTGCGTAGGGTTACTTAGTTTTATATACATAATGCTTGGTTGACGGCTTCGTGAAAGGTCCGTTTACACCCTGTATAGTAAGTAGTACAGTCAACCGCACCTCGTTTGGAAAACTTGCAATACGAAAACCGCCCTTGCTGCAATAAGTCTACACAATACATTCATCCACGTTCAATCTATGTTCAACCCTGTAAATAAAAAATACACACCACACTCGCAGAGAACCTAAACAAAACAGCAATGGCTACCAAAATCGTAACCACGAACCTACCCACAACTATTCATATAAAAAATTCACCTAAGTACCTACCCAGGACCAAAATTGTTGGTCCTTATTGGCAGCCATATCGATACTCTCTCAAGGCATTTTAGCTCCAATAATTTATTCAAGAACTCCGATTCAAAGGTCGCTGAAGGAAGTCCAAAGTTCTCAATTAGGGTCCCCACAGTAACTAGGAAGAGTTATCAGGGACTTTAGGTTAGTTTATTTCTAAAACATAGCGTACAAACGGAATATTTTATCCCGAGGACGGAGATGTGTGGGGTTGGTTTGACTAGATACGGTATGGGGGCGTACCTGAGTTAATATAGGTTGTCAAAGATACCATCAGAGTTTCCTTAAATAGGCTGCGGGACTGTTTGGGGGCTGCGGAACTGTTCGAAAGAGATACCGCGGCCCTGGAACACAAAGGGCAAAGAAGGAACATGGATGGGTTTTAATCAGTAAAAGTCTGACACTCCATCCCACTCCGCACAGAACGGGCCCCCCCGTTCTGTGCGGAGTGGGATATGATGATTTCCATACAAAAAAAAAAAAAAAAAGAGTTTCGCTAAACCAAGTGTAGTAAACTGTTTAGTGCTCTAGCAAACACGTTATAGATAAATTTTTAGATAGTCACTATTATACTCAATCAAAAATTGGCAGCAAGATGCGTCTTCGCGTCCGATTTATGTTAATGTGCACCAGTACATCAATCTACCCGTAACTGTCAAATTTTCCCAAGCAAACTTGAACCTAATGATTTAGCGATAAAGTTGAAAATCTATTAGAGAAATTTGACAGATTGTACTAGCTTGATGTGCTGGCATCTGTACATTGACATATTACTGAGAAGGATCAACAAATTGTGTTTTTTTACCTATACAATATGTAAAAAAAAACCTGTCCGAGCCGAAAATGGGGTACAGGTATACCAATGACATTACCAAATAAAATAAGAAACATAAAATATTCATGAAAGTAAATATATTAATAAATTTTAAAAGCATGATTTTTGAGCCCAAGTTACGACAATTTCCCTAAAATTGAACAATTTTTTAAAAAGGAACAACCCCATCTTCGGCATTAGTATGTTCGATCGTCAACTGTTTGTTTACGATGAGCGTTACCACCCGAGCCCCCCCTGTGTTGCCATGTAAGTTTCCTCATTTTAGTACATTTAATTGAATTTTTATCGGGGTATTTTTTTTACCTGTTTTCCAAAAAGGATTACATAAAAAGAATCTAATATCCTCACGGATCGGAAAGGTTTTTTTTTATATATTGTAAAATTAGAAAATGATAATCTAAAATATGTCTCGTTCAAAAAATCATCAATTTGAATATTCTTCACTTCCAGTATCAAAAACAAACTAACTTTTCTCCGTTCAAGTGGAAATCTAATCCCTAGTTGTCTCCAAAGTTCTTCTTTGATCTTGCGAGTGTCTAATGATGGTCCAAAGTTTTAAGTAAGAATCTTTGTTTTCCAAAAGTTGAAATGTTTTCCAATACCTACCATCGCTCGCTCTTTTTATAAGAAGCCGTGTCGCCGCCACTCATGTTACGATTACTTTAGTAATTTTACCTTTATTTAGTTAATTCTAAGAAAAAGTACTGGGATATAATTTTCACGAAGTTTTTGGAATCGTGTCTCAAGAAGATTGTGTTCAAAAACTTCTTTTTTATTGAAGTTTACGGAGAACTTCGGCGAATGTTGTAATAATTTTATTTGTACAATAAAATGTTTTACAGATTTTGGTGACAGCATTAAAAAAAAAATACCAACCTATTACTGTCCCACAGCTGGGCAAGTGCCTCTCCCGAAGGCACGGCACGAGTATTGATCAGCACGCTTGCTCAAGACGGGGTGGCGATTTCAGACTTATGTTTATTATTTATAAGTCCAGGTTTCCTTACGGTGTTTTCCTTCACCGATGTCTGTGATGTCCAAGATAAACTTCATCATCACCATATCAGCCCGGAAGCCGCGCCTTCACCAAACGTTGTTTTTGTATAAATCGCTTAGATTTTATCGCGGTATTTCACTTTCGATTTAAGTTGAGATAATCTGGGTTTGAAACTAAGGCCTACTCGATAGTCGGAGCCATTACCACTTACTTATTATCAGCTCCTCATCCACTACTAGACTTGGGTTTCTCAAACCCCTACATGATGTTATATTTTACATAACATCACGCGTGTTTTCCCAAAGGTTTAGGCAGAAGTATCCATTTTTCACCGGTTAAAACAGACAATTCCTAATTTTAATTAATTGTCGTAGGTATTTAATCTTCATGCTTAAAAAACGGATTGATGATCGGTCAAATTTTATTTTCACAAACCCGTAAACAGGCAAAAATAACATAACTATTATGGCTATAAAAACAGGAGCCAAATAAAATAATAAAAGCACCATTTATCCTCAACGACAGTACTCCGAAAATACTCCGGTCCTCGGAGACGACATTAATTAACAACACGCGCACTTGTCCGTTTAGCTATTTATTTAATCAAGTACAGTCACTGGCATCAATATGTAAACACTTAGCAACTTTTGAAGTGAAACCAGTATGCAAGGATCGAGGCATGTGGCTTTCTGTAGCTATTGCCTGCCTAGCCCCATGTGAAAAAGGCGTGAGCTTATATGAATGAATGTATATAATTAGTTAACAATTTTTAGTGGTTTTCAAAAAGAGAATAGTGAAAAATCGCTTTAGAATTTATGTGGATGTATATACTGTAACTGTGGGTTAAATTAACCACATAGTGGCTCCAAAACAGTAGCACACGGAAACGCAGCAGGCCCTTAAGGAGGTGGTGGGACGAACTCGACTCCTTTCTCAAGGATTGGCTATGAAAGCAATGGATTGGGATAATTGGGAAAAGGGAAGGGAGGCTTTTGCCCTGCGGTGGGACACAAATGGCTGGTAATTTTCTTATCGTCTAATAATCATATCGTATATAATCTTCGTATCACTATGATCATACACGCTAATATCCGAAACCACCCAAACGAATTCAATGAAATTTTGTTAGTGTATATAATGGTTGGTTCTAGCTGGAAGGATATATAGTTTTCGACCCCATAGATGGCGATAGCGCCGTGTGAATCAGGGCGGGTCGCTTCTACAGAGTGAAAGGGAGACCGACGCACAAACTAAATAAAATATGCGTTATAAAATAAATAATTCTCCCCCCCCCCCCTCATTCATAGAATACATTTTGACCGTGTAGAAGTATTGCACTTTTGTAGGAAAGGGCTGTTTGGTTTTTGAATAATCGATGAAAAATTTTAATGAGGGAGGCGTTCAGAATGATGTACAGACACTTCCACTCTGTATACATATTGGTGCTTGTAACTGTACCATATAACAATTCAAAGTCCAATCATCGAACAACCGTCTATTATTATCGGAGTATAATAATTATTAACAGAATATTAACACAGGACCTGCCCCTGAGCGAAACAATTCAACATTAATAATATGACTAAGTTTCGGCCGGCCCGATCGCGCTTGACTGACTCGACGCCTCTGTTGTTGCGGGTTCAGATCAAAAACGGGATTTTTGATGAGTTACTGTTTTGTAAAAATGTTGGTTTGACAGATAGTGGGCGACTGGGTTTGGATCACCATCATTTGGACTGTGGACCTAACAATGCACATGCTTAAGATATACTTTTTCAATGAATATGTCTAAGGATATAATCAAAGTGGACAAAAAATTATTTAATTTATAAAATCCTTAAGCATTACCTTTTTTAGCCTATTTTCTCTAAAACTAGGCGATGCCTAAACTAATTGCTATAACAGAATGCTGTTGGATTATCAACTGTAGGCACTTAGACGTAACGTTGAAAATCCAACACCGTAGTATAACCCCCTGTTAAATCAATCATTTATGTCTCAGCTCATGACTTGTGTAAATCTGTCAACCAGACTTAACCTGTCAAAAGATATCAGAAAACGTTTTTTCAGTGCAAAATGAAAAAACGTACCGAAAAATGACACATTTCAGTATCTATTATGTCTACGACTGAAACTATAACTCAAAAGGTCCCAACGGAATTGGCAAACGTTGGACCTCTAAGAATTTGATGTAGGGTAACCATATTAAGGTGGTCAATTAAGTAATGGGACAAAAATATTTTTTGGACCAATTTTGCAAGAGAGATGAGACTAAAGGACTAAACTAATAAATAGATTACGAGCAGATTTGACTGAAAAAACAAACGTAGACTTCTTTTATTGTATCCATACATCGAACATAGGATTTACTCAGACACTAGGCTACTAAGTCTCCTCCTCAGTAAAAAATAAAACACATCGAGAAAAAATCTTATATACAAAAATCTGGTGTCACGGTGTTTGAGGTCGCACTCCTCCGAAACGGCTCGACCGATTTTTACGAAATTTTTATGTATATTTGGTAGGTATGAGAATTGGTCGTAAAGTATATTACACACCACTAGGTGATTAGGGTGCGAGCGAAGCCGCGGGCAAAAGCTAGTATTGCTATTATTTCTCGCTGAGTTGCTACTACCACGTATCCAAAATATAACCACCCTTGCAAGACAGTGCAATACAGACAAACTGCACAAAAACAACACAAGAAAAAGGGTTAGAACAACAACCAACACCTTAAGTAGCCAAACAAAATCACCCCAGAATTCCCTATCACATCATGGTCACCCAAATTAACCCTTTCACGGTGACTAAACACACGCAAGCCGGGGGTCCGTGGGGTCCGGTCCTATATAATTAATCACGGGCCCTATTGACAGAGGATCATTTGGGCCCATTTGGACCCACATGAGTGGAATCTATACACCTAATACCTGACCACTGGCATTCCTGAAAGCGAATGTTTGCTTTAAGGTGTGTGTAGACGAGAGCATAGCAACAAGCTATGTTGCTACTTGATTTAACAATTATATAGGCAACACAGAGCCAATTACAGGTTCTCACGAGTAAACACAGAAAAGATAGTAGAGATCTTAGGATCACTAGTTAACAAGCACGATACAAATAAAATAAGAGTAATTAGAATAAGATACAATAGGCACTATAAACACTCAGACACCAGGTTAAGCATTAATGACACGGGAGAAAAGAAAAAAACTATGCGCTTTAAAAAAAGTTAGCATTCAGCCGAGTGCGTGCTGCATAGGTTTTGGTGGTAAATGGGTCAAATGAGAACTCTTTACAAAGAATATTGAAGTCCTTACTTTATGTCACACTAGTTTTTTCCCGCGGATTGGCTCGTGTTATAGTCGGATATTATCGTACAGGAACTTTTTAAGTGTAGGCTATGACACTCAGAAATAATGTAGCTTTCCAATAGTGGATGATTTTTTTGCAATCGGATCAGTAAATTCAAAGATTACCTCATACATCCAAACTAAAGAACTTTTGATGACATCTTATACAGGGTGGAGGGACACAGACGCTAAAATGTTTACCACGTATTCAGTGGATCATTCAGGACCCCCTTCTACATAGAAATTTTTCATCTGTTATTTAAAAAAAACTGCTGTTTCTTACAAAACTGCATTAACTAAACGGTAAAAATGCACAGCTGTTTGTACAGCTGTTTTTTTTTTTTAATTACTGTTGAAAAATATCCACCTTATATTAGATTTCATTAAGCAAAGACGAGCAAAAAGTGTAAAGCGGAGAGAGTTGCGCGTAGCGAGATCAAACATTATATTGAAAGTTTAATATGATTGTGGCTTTTTTCACATAGCTCATCAAGTTAACCACAGCACATGGGACCAGCAAAGCCGACGTTTCAACGAAAAGTAACGCAAAATAGAGTGGAATGTTACAAGTGAATGCTCACTCACGACTTTCGAGCCACTGACTACCTGTAACGACTATCAAAAATCTACAGATGACAACCGGGACCAGCGGCTTAACTTGTTAACCTGAAGATCGGCTGTTATTATTTAGCCACGAACTCCCCCGGCAGGAACGTAATATACCATGTAAATACTCGACAAAATGACCTAGTGTAAACACACCTGAAGGCTATGGGAACCATTAAATTGATTTACTCATATGTTTTCTTATGGTGTTTAATTAGACAAGGGTCGGTAATGGGCTGGTAAAAGATGATGGCATTCACAGCTGTTAACTAGTTGAAATATGTACCAAAAAATCCGTTTTTTTTTTCTCAATAAAATTGAACAAAATAATCGATTAAATATTTGGTTATCAAGAATGAATAGATCGGTAAGATTCTGATCTTAGAGTGTGTATGGAAATCGAGTGAATGACTTATTAATCGTTTGACCACTACGAATCGAGTTCCATAAATTATATCTTAGTACTTTTTAGTAGAAAATTTTGGGACCTTGACCATCAATATCTCTATATAGGTATGGTCCAGAAACAAAAAATCGCAATGATGAGTGGAATAAATGCCATTCGGCTTCGTTAAGGGTGTTTTTACACTCATTATTCCTCATAGCTTGATTCCTGAATTGCCAAATTCCTCCTTTTCAGTGAGGACAAGTTATATCCTCTCTCAAATAAACTTACTTTGATTTAGTTAACACCTGGCCCAGGATAGAACGGAACCGACGCCTTTCTCCTTTTAAAACGTCAGTATTCAATCAATACATATATCCCTTAAAGTCCATACATCACTCACAAGCCCTCCAAAAAAAACTCATTCAAAAACCTATTACAACCTTCACAAAAAGCACCACATTCCCCCCCACAACACCCCCAAAAAATAATTTGATTTTCACATCCAACCAGTTCTGGGGGAAAACAATCCTGGTAACTTATCTGCTGTGATTCCGTATTTCATTTTACGTTCGCCATTGTTGTTGGATGATAAAGGGCCGGGCCTAAGCCTGTACCTCTAATACGATGGCTGCTTACCTGCCGGCAAAGATTATTTGATAGTCGTAATAGATATGACGGGTACTTGATAAGGAGTAGGTTATGGCGGACCCTTTTGAATATAGGGTACGTTGTTGTGATTTTGGTGGGGTGAAAAGAATGTGTGTGTGGTTAAATTGGTTGGGTAAACGTATTGGAGGTTTATTTCTTTTTCTTGAAAAAGAAGATGGGTAAGAGCAGTTTTGATGTTTGATTTCTGTTAGAGCAAAGGTATGAAAGAAAATTGTTGGTAATGGCCACTGCATGTTGACTGTTTGGTATAATGATGTAAGTAACTTCTGGAGTGCTTCATTGTTTTTAATGACTGTCAGATAGTCTTGAAAAAAACTAGAAAAGATAAGATTTCGTTAGAAACGATGGATGAACTGTGTGAAGAGTGATATGGCTCGAAAGGAGGTGACTGCTCAGATGACAAGTAATAGAGAAGTATGCAAGAAGAAAGTATGCTGTACTGGGTCCAAATAAATTGTGATAATGGCAGAAGAATGATGATGGTGAATGAGTCTTGAAAAAATGAAGAATAATAAATAAGACGAGTTAATTCAGAAACTTGTAAATTAATAAAAGATGTGACAATGCCACGGATATTTTTTTCTCAAAAATAGTAACTTTATTTGCAGGTATTGTAATATACACAATTTGTCATAAAGAAAAACTCCAACCCATATCACCCTCTGCTACGCAACCTAACCTCACCTTATTACTGAATACGTTTGTAAAATTCGATTATAAAATGCGAATTCATTAAATCATGCATAAATAAAACTCATAATTTTTCAGAACTATATAAATTCATCCACAGAGTAAAGGCAGCTTTCAAAGCACTTCGACTTTAATTTAACTTTATATCGTAGTAAATCAAACCGTCGTATCTACGGCCGCGTAATCAGTGGTATTTCTTAGAGAATAATGTACGCCCTGAAAGATAATACTTCGCACTGGATGAAAGAAAATTAAAATTCATAAATCTGTGAAACGGTGGGCTCAGTATTAAATATGAGAACAGCCATTTTATAATTTTTATTATTGCGAACGACGCGGGTGGATGGACGCGTTATGATATTTTTTTTTTTTATTACATTTGAAATGACTGAAAAGTGAGTGAGGTTTTAATTTTTATGGTGATTTCGTGGTAAAAGTAATATGGGTTTTTTATTCTGACTAGATTTTTAGTAGAGACATATACATACATAACATAACATCACGCCTGTTATCCCCGAAAGGTTAGGCAGAGGTGTACCTGTTAAATCCATGTAATAGGGGCGAGCCTTTTGCCATAAACCCTGCACAATTTCATACTTCGTGGCTGCTATTCAGAAATTTATGATGGAAAACCCCAATTTCAATGCGCGACCCGGGAATCAAACCCAGGACCTCGTGCTCAGCAGTCGCGATTGCGACCACTAGACCAGCGAGCCAGTCTTAGTAGAGATTAATATTATAATTATTTGTGTGCGTTAAAATAGACTTCACGAATGTCAAAAGTGAAGGGTTTTTGAGCATAAAACAAACCAGATTTACTTTGATAAACTGGGATTTAATTAAATAGCAAACAGAAAACATGGCGGCAAATCCGATAGAGAGAGAGTAAAAAGAAAGAGACAAACAATTATTTGACATTCGTTTCATCGGTCACTGTCATGTCATGTGACGTTTACACTACAATCGACTATGAATACCACAGATGATATAAGGTTTATTTATTTATTATTTTCAACTAAAAGCGCTTATTATGTACCGGAATGAGTTGTTGGCTCATATATTACTCAGCAGGGCTTACTGTTAAATTAAGTTTTAAACTTGTTTAGTTCCTTTTCTGAATGAAAAAATAATATATTCTTTGCGTAGACAACTTATACAAAGGACATTCTATCAGTGATATCAATATTGATAAAGTCAAAAACATATTGCTTTGAAATAAACTACCGAAAAGTATGCCAAGCTATTGAAAGTCGCTGTGGAAATCCGAAATGCTTCGAAAAAGATTGTCACTTATAAAGCCTTCAGAGCTTGATACATATCTTTATCTATTTTTATCTGCCCAGCCTTTTCGCAACTATGTAACCTTTCTTCCAGTCTAACCGGATGCAGCTAAATAGCAATATTTTACATGGAGTGACTGCCTATCTAACCTCCACAACCCAGTAAGTACGAGGTATTACGATACCCTTTGGTTGTCAGACTTTCGGGCCATTGACTATCTGTAACTACTGTCAAAGATCTACAAATGACAGCCGTAACGTGCTTTCCGAGCCATGGAGGAAACTCGGTATGTAATTGGTGTCACACATCCACGGACCAACCTAGGCAAGCGCGCCTTCTAACCTAACGATCGCCTCGAGCGGCTGTTATTATTTAGCTACGAGCTCCCGCAAAAACTTACTTCTAAGAAAACAAATTGCCTAATTGCAAAACAACTTAAAATCACAAAACTTTTAACCGACCAAAGGTCACCCACTTCACTAAAGGGTTCATTACACTTAACCCTTAAATGCCGCGACACGTGTATATTGTTAGTTACAATAAGACCGTCATCTTAAGCTGTCATTATCAAAGCATGTCATAAGTTCATGAGGGACTGACAACGCTTACATTAGATAAGATATAGAGATAAGGGATGACGGCAGAAACCCCTTCGTTACCTGTTTAACCCCTTTAGTTGAGTTTAAGAAGGGTGATAGTTTTGAGTGTGGTGGTAGTGTGAGTAGCAGTGGCTACGGCGTAGCTGTGCTACGCTTTCGTAGCTGTGCTACGCTTTCGTAGCTGATTTGCGACATATGGTATGAGTGATTACTGGAGATTTTTATAACAAGATGTTTCGTAAAACAACTGGTTTGTTAGTCTAGTAGTCGTTAAGCGCTGTTGCTGTAGCCCAGTGTCTGAATTTGTGACTATGACTGGTGTTGGATGTACTTTAGGTACACGTCTGCCCTACTCTTCGGGGACTACAGGTGTGATATTAAGTTTTCTAAGTAAGATTATTAAATCAAATTCTGGGTTAAGCTTGCCGTTGTACATTGAGCTAAACTTTTGTAATATATGTGTATATCTTTAATTTCGTGTACAAAAAAAAAAGAATTATTTAGTGGAACGCTTGACTACAAGAAATTTTGTAGGCACCTTTAACATAAGTTTACATAATATTTTGCTTGTACAAATAAACTACTGGTCACTAGTATGTATTACTAAAACGTGAACACGACCATTTTCCTCGCTAATAGATTCATATCATTGCAAATCAAACATAACATCACACCTATCCCCGAAAGGTTAGGCACAGGTATATTCATTAGAACACCCACATTTTACCAGAATAGGGGGCGAGCCTATTGCCGTCAACAGGGCACAGATGCAGACCCCTTGGTTGCAACTAAGAAAAAACCCAATAACACTTTGCCCGACCCCAGGACCTCATGTTCAACAATCGCGCTTGCGGCTAATACACCAACGAGGTCTAATTAAATAATCTCCCAAAAGTCTTAACATTACAAATAAATCAGAACCCTCGGAAAATTAAACAGAGTTTAAATCAAAGCTAGCAACACTGTCGCTACAAGGACAATTTCATAAAACAGACGAAACTCCGAAACAGCCTAAAGTCGCCCAATTTCCACTCAGATTAAAACATGTCCACAATTCAGACTAAAACGTTTATAATATCAAACGGATGACTACAAAGAGTTGCGGAACGCTCCAGAAAGTACGGAACCACGAGTATAGAAAGCAGGATGATATGGCAATATTGGACTGCTATGGTATCGTATGATAGAAATTCCGTGACTGTAGGGCCCCTGTCTCTCTGTCTATCGTGTGGTGCGTGCCTAACCTGGTGTCAGTGTGTTTATGCCGCCCGTGGGCTTCTGACTTGGCTTTATATGCCGTCGAAAAATATCGTTCTGGCATGCTGGTTTTTTCATGATGTTTTCCTCCACCGAAGCAAGTGATAATTATACAATACGTACATGAATCCAAAAAATCAGAGGACTTGGGGTCGAAGGGTCCCTGTAATTCTGTGGTCTCTTTGTGTAATACGGCCCTAAATTGTATCGGTATCTTTCCTTGTATCGGAACAAGCTATGTTAATAGGAAAATAGACCATGTTATGATTGAAAAACTAGCCATTCGGCAAAGTGTAAGGTAGTAACGGGGCTGAATGTTTAACAAATCTCGGACGTAATAGGTACTGATAATAAACCCAAAACATTATTTTTGCTCTTTTTCTGAAATCGTCAACCCGTCTTGAGCAAGCGTGGTGATCTAAGCACGTGCCTTCCCTGTATGAGATGAGAAGAGGCCTTTGCCCAGCAGTGGGAAAATAATAGGCTGGTATTGTATTGTTTTTTCATTAATGGCTTTGAAACCCTTTTGGTCGAAGTATAAAAGTGGCGAGACTTTGCGAGCTTATTCTCATTCACATTCAACGCTTTGGGAAATCTATAGAACTTGTCAGCAACCTAATTGTGTTACAATCTATCACAATCCGAAGGAATTTGAAAGAAATTTCATATTATGTCCATTTGGAATTGCCATTGTGAAATCCATTGCATCGAATGTCCTAAAGTTACTGGAGTATCAAAGGGCATTGCCATTAAAAGTGTGTTAATACGCTATTGCCCCTCAGGCATCACTGCGATGGCTTAACTTTACGGTTAACAATAACTCCTCCTTATTTTCTAACACGAGTGTGAGAATGCAATCGCCCAGCATTGTACAAATGCCACATCTACCACACATCTCAACACCCACCTCCTCGACATTCAGCTGACATGCGAGACTGCCTCAAGGCACATTTCTATTGTGGATAAACTTTATGCCACGGGGCAACAACACCGCTCGGCTAATGGAGACATTATGATTTTATGTCTTCAACTTTAGATTGTTTGCTCCCGTATTGTATAGTAATTATTATTTTACGATGTATGTTTGAGAAGTCGTTTCGTATTTTGTTGGTTGTGTTTTATTTCTGTCTAATTTGTTTTGTGAAAAATATTCAAGAGCTTGTGTGACTTGTTTCAAGGTTCAAAATTAAGTGTGTTATGTCATAAGCCGTCACACACACATACACAGTGATATGACAAAAGCCTTTACACGTGGTTTTGTAAGCATACAAAGAAAATTGTTTTCTTTTTTACATACGACTCCGTTTCATTGCCTCTCCACATTATATGTTGTATGGTCGGCTTCCAGTCTAACCGGATACTGCTGAATACCAGTATTTTACATGAAGTAGTTGCCAGCCTCTCGAATTTCTGCTTACCCATAACGACTGTCAAAGATCTACGAATGGCAATTTTACTTAGTTACGAACTCCTTTTTTGTGCCAAACTATTTCGACTGACTGCCTCTTTAGTCTAATAGTCGCAATCGCGGCTGCTGAGCTTGAGGTCCTGGGTTCGACTCCTGGGTCGGTCAAATTGATATTGTGGATTTCCATCAGGAATTTTTAGCAGCAGTCACGGAGTCTCGATTTGTGTTGATGGCAATAGGCTCGGCCCTTGTTAGATGGGACTTAAACATAACTGATGACTGTACAATTAGTTACACCTCTGCCGGTTCCTTCGAGGATTACAGTTGTGATGTTAGGATGACAATTTCTAAGCATCTAAAGAAAATCCCAGACTTACTAATATCAAGGCCACCCCAGCCGGTTAGTGCATAAGAGGTAAGTAGCAACATTCGAAGGCTCTGCATATCAATGGACAAGTTTTGACAGGCCCCGGATAAACATGCTTTTGTACGGGTAAACTTTAAACCGACATGTTCCCGTACTCGATGCTTGAGTTATGACCGTTTCTTTATATGTTTGGAACTTGTGTGGGTTAGAATTCCAAATAAATTAAAGTCGCGTGAAAATATGTGCGTAAGTTCGATGGTCGTCCGTTTTCGTTTACATTTTTTTTTTGTTTTTTTATCCGACTGACCCAGAAGGAGGGTAATGTTTTTCGCGCGCATGTATGTATGTATGTGGGTATGTTTGTAGGTCCGTTCCATTGTGACCTTGTAACTCCTAAAAGGATGAACCGATTTTGATAAATCATACGTTTTTAGATTACTCTTGATGGCGCAAGTGTCACGGGCTCATCAAAATGGCAGATTTTGGGCGCCATATTGTGGAGTTCGTTTTTTTTCTACCAAACCCGTGGAGTGAGATCAAAATAAAGAGTTTTAAAAGGTAAGTATAAAATTATATGTTATAAGATCAAATCGTTTTGTTGGACATAGAAATAACATATACATACGTTACATTAAGTATACGTTTGGTTTAGTAATGTGAAATATTTCGTAGACGAGAACTTGCTACCCAGATGAGTTATCACGAAAATTAGTATTTAGTTAGTATTAATAAAGCAATAATGTATACTTCATCCATCTGTCTAAGTTATCGAACAACAGCCAATCATGTTGACTTATCACTTGACAACGGATTTACTGTAGAGATTTTGATGAGACTTTCAGCAATTATGTTCTTAAGTCACCCAATTTTGATTATGCTATCATTTCAACTTGAAAACTTACTTTGCCGTCTGCTTATTCAATATGCAATAATCTTATTCATACAAGAACTTGCTACCCAACGTCCCAACATGCAGCCCAAACCGCACTCCAACTGCCTCACCATTAGAAAATTTACGACTGGTAACCCAGTTACTATTGAAATTCTAAGTATCAAGATCCTAATAAGCGCTTCAGCGGCCTATTTGGCAAGTCAGCGGCTGCAGCGCTTCACAGGCACGGGTGGTCCAACACACGGCAGCCGCTCGTTAGCTGGAGAGCGATAAAGCGCTGCACGTCAAATTGGACACTAGAGTGAGGTCCAATTTGTGCAGTCCCGTGTTGGTGGTAAGGTGTGGGCTTGGTTCGGGAGATTTGTATTGGGGAGTAGAGTTCTTATGTTTACAAGAATGCACAAAAGAAGAGAACACATAATATAACATCACGCTTTGTTATCCCCGAAGTGTTAGAGGTATACCTAAGAAAGAAAAGAAACAAAAAAAAACATTTATTTCCACAAAACGTGAAACATACGCTTTTTATTTATATTTAGAATTTCTCAATAGCAGCAAAAAACACAAATAGAGATTTGTGCTCGATTGATGTCATTACGCTCGATACCAAATTACCTACGTGGGAATTTAAATTGGGAAATTATAAGTCTAGCCACAAAATTATTTATTGGACACGTGATTAAACTTCTAATTTTATAACTAAGCAACGGGGAAATGACATAGCCTCTAATAAACTAATTCGTCTTTTTTACAATGCCCACTAAATATTATATAGGAAGCGTCAAGTAAAGATCATCAATTATTTTGACTTGTCCTTCTTATTTATGCATTGCCACCTAATTTACTAACTCGGCCACGGATTTTACATCTCGTCACCATTTTACGTTTTACAGCTTCAAAGCAATGTCCTCAAAAAAATATAATTCAAGCTTCTACAGAAAGCATCATTTATTATAACTTAGCATGTAAAATAATACATCATATTCTTTAATCGTGAAAATAGCCACTGCATGATTTGGCGCGAGTACGCGAGACGACAGCGACCGGCCATTTGCACCAATCAGAGAGCGCCATTCGATTCATGTGACGACGAGTTGAGTTGTTCACGTATAATTGTTTATTGTCGTTCGTGCGTTCGTATTGCAATTGTTTTCGCTGTAATTAAATTAAAGTTTTCGATGAGTAATAATTAGTTATGACGTCTAAAAGTGAAAATGAAGTACCACTGTACTGTTCTGACGAGGAATCGCAAGAAGAAGGTCAGCTGTCTAAAAAAAAGCGAGGTGAATCTAAGAACTGGATATTTGTAAACAAATTTTCGTGTGTAAGTTTTGCCGAAGAAGCCGTGAGTGCAGAAAAGACGTGGGCAGTACGCACTACACATATATTTTTGTTTTATTCAAAGTCATATCTTTTTTGTTTAGATTTCTTTGTTTAGACTTAGCAAAATTTAGCCAAAAAAGTGTCATTTTTGCAAACCGTTTATTTTCTAGATTCTATCGTAAAAAACACCTAAATGTAAGGCTAAAAGTGTCTTGGTGTTTTTTGTTTCCGACTAACCGTTTGTCGTAAAAACGATGTGGAAGGGATCCATAGGTTAGGTTAGGTTAGAACTGTGACCAACTTCGAAATTGGTCGCGAAATATTTCCAAGTATTTTTTTCATAGTGCCCCCAAGACGACACTCTGACCTGTAATTATGTTTAGGAATAAAAGCGTTATGATAAAAAACAGGAGGAGTTTAAATATATTTACATTAATGATATTATTGATTACAATTTTCGGAAACATGAGTGTTATGAACATCGCCGGTAGCACTACAAATAGTATGAATGAAAACTTTAGGATGAAAAATTTTAGGAAGAGTGATCATTCGGATTACAAATCGTTAGGAAGAACAATTTCGGGTAAAGAACTTTAGGTGAGCCAATATGGACCCCTCCTCAATAGCTTCTGATAATATTAGTGGCCAATATACCGACTATTTGATGACATTTTTAGCAAAATTTTGACGATCAATTAATATGGGATGAGTTACATTTTAAACGTACTGAGTTAAAAAGTTAGAAGCTAAATAAATATATTTTTTGATGTCATTTAATAGTATTTTAGAAGTTTACTGTTAGAATGCATGCTACAAATTTAGATGCTAAAAAATAATCATTATGCTGAGTTGTATTTAGAGTGGTTTACACAGAAGATAACTAGTGGCTAAGATAGTATTATTTAGATGCTCGTTAATTGTAGCTGACTTAGTAATTTAGAAGGCAACATAAATTTTTGGGGGCGAATAATGATATTAAAAAGAAGCCTGTTTAATTAGCACCCATTTAAATTGTGAATGCAGATTCTTTCAATTCTTGTCGCGTTTTTGTTTAAAAAAAATATCACAGTATGGTTATTTTAACACTACTAAACTAATTTTTAGACACAAATCACATATTCTTGAACACTCAGACCTCCCACAATTTTGCAGAATATACAAATACTTATTCATACAATTATTATAGATGAACTCGAGACCTTTACAACCGAATATAATTACAATTTAAAGTAAATCAACGTAATGAATAATTATTATTCTATGAAGTGTTTGTTTTACTTCACATGTGTTCGCTAATCTACTTGCCACAGCGCTAATACAAACTATTTCGTCAATAAAGCCTCAAGCCGCAACTAATCAACTTGCTACCACACATATTAAACTAATGCAATTAATATTATTTAAAAGTATACAGGGTGGGAAAAAAATCGTTCAAATGAAACAGGGCGATAGTTGGGGTTATTTGCAGTAAAAAATATTTCTGTGGCAGAGCCTTAACTTGATCTCCTTAAAAGTTAAGATTATTTGAGTGTTTTTTTTAAGAAAATACCGAAATTTGTAATAAATAGGCAAATTAAATAAAATGGGGACCTATTTTAAAATAATAAATGGTGTTTTGTTGCTTCTAGGAAATGTATCATCACTACATGTGGCTTAAACAATACTGGCGAAATGTGGGTGTACTTGATAGGTACACCTCTGCCTAGCCCTTCGAGGATTATAAGGCGTGATGTTATGATGTTTTTCCAAATTTCTTTGATAAGGTTATTGAGCATTACTAAAATTACTCCTTAACAAACGAAATAGAAAAGGCCGATTTAAGATCACACTGAAAGTCCAGTAAACTGTACACTTCTGAAAACCTCACTGCACTAACTCAACGTAACATCGTAAACTTATGTACAATCCTATTTATCCCAAAACTGAAATATTTGACACTAGCTGTTGCCCGCGACTTCGTTCGCGTGGAAATTTTGGTATGTATGTGTAAGACTGCCTCGAGTGGTCGCAAGCGTGACTACTAAGTATGAGGTCCTGGGATCGATTCTCGGGTCGGGCAAAGTGTTAAAAAAAAAGAATGTTAATTTCAATTAGATACATAAAGTTATGACCGACATGATTTGGAAATCACCTTTTAAGCAAGGAGATGCTTGGGTTAGGGGGCGTCCATTAATTACGTGAGGCAATTTTGGCGATTTTTCAACCCCCCCCTCTCCCCTTGGTGAGATGTCGTGAGATTTTGCGTTTAATTTACAACATTAAGAGAGTTTTTGCGAGAGCCCTTAGACCACCTTAATCCAGCCCTGCCGCAAAATCCGTTCTTAGCAGACTTTTACTGACTATTTATTACCTCCCTGCCAAATTTCAAGTTTGTAGCACAAAAAATGAAGGACTTTCATACAAACTTGCGAGAGCCCTTAGACCCCTTAATCCGGCCCTGTCGCAAAATCCGTTCTTAGCGGACGTCTACTAACTATAAACTACCTCCCTGCCTAATTTCATCTTTTTACGTCAAGCGGTTTCGATATTTCGTGATGAGTGACCTTTCGCTTTTATATATTTTTGCTTTTATTTTTTTTAATATTTTGCTCTGAAGTTAAAATGCTCGTGCAGCCACATCTAAACGTCAAAGACGTGCCGCGAGTGAAACAGTTATAATCTCAGTTATTAGTTATTTTCGTTATTTCTCTTCATTCCACAATTGTAAATAAAGCCTGCTTAGAATAGAAAAAATGTCTAATACAGCCCCCCCCGCCCCCCCAACTGTTCACCGAATGAAAAATATGTTGAATATACATTAAAAAAACTAAAGTCATCACCAATAGCGTAAAAAGTAGGGTTGAGGTAGATGGGCAAGAAATTCACTATAACGTCGATGAATACATTTGAGTTTGAGAGTTGCCGAGTCGAGAATGCCTGGAAGAGCTACTGGTCCATGAAGTCGCTGATGAAGGGTGACCTACCTTTATCCCTGAAGCACAATTTCATCGACATGTGCATTCTGCCCATCCTCGGTGCTCAAACTTGGTCCCTGGCCGAGTCGCAAAAGTCCAAACTCAAGGTTGGCCAAAGGGCAATGGAACGTAGCACAATACGCTCAAAAACTGGAATCGCTGATGTGGGCGATAAGATTGCTAGTTTGGAGTGGGATTGGGCGGGCCACGTCTGTAGAATGCATCAGGACCGGTGGGCCAGAGTCGTCACGCAGTGGGTGCCAGAAGACGGGCGTCGTCGCCGAGGGAGGTCTAGAAAGCGCTGGTGTGACGACTTAGAAGCGTTTGTGACAGATTGGACGAAGAAAACCGCACGGAGAGAAGAATGGAAGGCAATGGGGAGGTTTTTGCCCAGCAGTGGGACAATAAAGGCTAAAAAAAAAGATTACATAAAAATTATAACGAATGGGTTGCCTAATCATTAAGTCAAGAATATTTAAAACTGCGACAGACGCTAGGCTTGACCGCTTTTACTTAGACAACGTTATACTTTCCAATCACATTTAAGCGTAAATTTGTCGACCTGTGCATCCTGCCTATCCTAGCCTATGGTACCCAGACATGATCTTTAACGGAGGCTGAAAAGTCCAAACTCAAGGTTTCCCAAAGAGCGATGGATTTTAAACATCAAAATCACCGATTGAATACGCAACACCACAATGCGCTCCAAGACAGGCATCGCCGATGTTGGCGATAAGTGTAAGAGGTTCAAATGACTGAGCGGGTCACATTTACAGAATGGGTCAGGACAGATGGGCCAGAATGGTCATACAGTAGGTACCTGAAGACTGTCATCGTCACCGAGGCAGACCCAACAAACGCTGGTATGACGATTTGGATTCGTTCCTGACTGATTGGCCAGAGAAGGCAAAACACCGGGAGAGTTGGAAAGGAAATGGGGAAAGCCTTTGTCCAGCAGTGGGACAGAATAGGCTAATTAAAAAAACAAAACGTTATACCAGATCGTGTTTGTTATAAAATTACCTATCTATTATTTAATATATTTTAATGAGAAAACAGATGAGTGTATAAAGGGTGTAAAAAGACCCTTAACGAAGCCGAAAGGCGCTTATTCTCCCCGTCAATGCAATCATTTTTTTGTTATAGACCATACCTTACCTTCCTGGGAACCTTCTAGTTACGGAGATATTGGGGGTCAAAGTTCCAACTTTTTCACAAGTTTTTTTTTAAATACATGTTTTTAAAGTAAGATTTTTACTTTAAACATCTCCATCACCCCCGTACCATTCAATCCATCCATCAGCACAATGATCTAAGTGCGTAACAGTGAGATTTACCGTATCACGTGATATTTCACCCCAAAAAAAAAATTCGTTTCCCAGCAAAATTTTTTGCCTAAAGTTACTAAGTTTGATGTACAGAATGCTTGGTTGACGGTTCGTGAAGGGTCCGTTTACACCCTGTATAGTACCTAGTAGTACACCCACATTTTGTCAGTTATGTTTAACTTCCATGAAATATTTAGCGAGCATATTGCCATTTCGTATAAAGAACAGGTTGTAAGGTTCTTCATCCCCCATAGAAAAGGGAGGATAGTCCGACCAGACGGGTGTAATGTCTGGTGGGCTATAACTGCCCAAGAGTTGTTGTCGGGTACTTCTATATAGTCTTAAGTCGCGGATAACTTTATTTGGGCGATTTATTTGACCCAGGCAGAATTTAGACGTATTTCGATGTTTAGTTCATCACCTGCGTAATAGATGGCGCTGTAGTACTTTTTGTTATTTGTTGTTTTTGTACTTTTTATAGTGCCGATACACCATCAACCGGGCACAAAACCAGACTTCGTAGTTGCTACTGAGAATTTGCTGGTGGAAAAACTCAATAACACATTGCCCGACCGGGAATCTAACCCAAGACCTCATGCTCGCTTCTGAACACTATACCAATCTATAAAAGAACAATAAAATTCCAAAATAAAATTCCAAACTGCGATTGATTATTGATATTTTGCAAATCGAGAGGGAAACAGACTTCTAGTAAAGCAAGAACTTTTTGTAGAAATCATCATCATCATTCTCCTGCCGTTATCCCAATTTTTTCGGGGTCGGCGCAGCATGTCATCTTCTTCCATACTTCTCTATTACTTTTTGGAGAAACTTTTGAAGAAAAAAGGAGAAAAACGGAAATGCAAACGCATCAAAAAAATATTCAAACAAATTACAAAAAAGTGAAAGTAATAGTGGGGTTTGAACTTGCTACCAGTAGCTTACAGAACGTTCAAGAACCCGCTAGGCTGTTTTCTCTGTTGACATAAGCTTTAAATAGCCATTCTGGTGCTTGTCATGACTGAAACGTCAAACAAATGAAGGATACTGACATAATGCATTATTGCTCACCCCCTTAAGCGAGTAGCGTGATAATATATAGCCTAACATGTGAAGAAACCTGTAAGGAATATTTGTGCAAAATTTGAACAGGATCTATGCAGTAGTTTTTGAGCCAAGTCGGAACATAAAATTGGATTTTTACCATTTTATTATATGTATAGATAGATAAGACTATGTTTTACAATCTAAAAACAAGTTGGAAGTTCCTCTTTGCAAGACAGCAAAATACACAAGTCATTATCATCTGCCTAGCCTTTTCCCAACTATGTTGGGGTCGTCTTCCAGTCTAACCGGATGCAGCTGAATACCAGTATTTTACATGGAGCGACTGCCTATCTGATTCCCCAACCCAGTTAGTAATGGGTAAACTGGATACACAAGACAGTGTTTTTTTAACATAACAAAACATCATGCCTGTTTCGTATAGCAGTTATGGGTATGCCTACATTACCCCAGTATTTATTTTATTGGTTCAAATGCTATAGAATCATCTGATGACGTAAGGAAACAGCAAAGTAAGTATTCAAGTTGAAATGATAACATAATCAAAAGGGACTTATTTTTAGGTGACTTAAGAACATAATTGCTGAAAGTCTGATTAAATCTCTACAGTAAATCCGTTATCAAATGATAACTCGACTTTAGATAGCATGGCCATGTTGTTCGACGGCTTAGATAGATGTTAACGTATTTCTTGTTTTTGTCCCGTCCTGTTCAAATTATAAATATTTGTTATGCGTTGTACCTACCTATGTTTATTGTATTTTTTTTTTTTTTTTGTATGATGCACGTCATACAAAAAAAAAAAACCTGCGACAAATAAATATTTTTTCTTTCTTTTCTTTCTTTCTTATCTGACTGCCATATTGGTCTAGTGGTTGCAAGTTCAACTACCGAGCATGAGGTCCTGGGGTCGATTCCCTGTCGGGCAAAGTGTTATTGGGTTTTTTCATCAGGAATTTCACAGTAGCAGCCAAGGAGTCTGGATTTGTGCCCGGTTGATGGGAATAGGCTCGCCCCTTATTACATGGGACTTAAACATAACTGGCGAAATGTGGGTGCAATTTGGTACACCACTGCGTAGCCCTTCACGGATTACAGGCGTGATGTATGGCTATAAAATTATGTTGTTTAGGAAACAATCTGCCATGCATTTACTGACACATTTAAATAAACTAATTTAGTACATCATTATTCTACTTAATTTAAAACAAAGTCTAGTCTAAAACTATTAAAAATATGTTTCGAAAATTTACCGAAGCGGGAGGACCGTCAAACTCTATGAAACGAAATACCGAAGACGTTGGTGCACCAACACGACATAATATGGAAAATATTTTCACATTTCAACGTGGAACCCGCCGTGGCAGCACCGCCGCACTCCGCCGCGCCGCGAGTTTCGAATGCACCTTTACATCTGTATCAAATCTTTTTACTTGGATATTTATATTGTTAAGTATTGGTTGTTATTTGATGGAGCAGTTCGTGGCTAAATAATAACAGCCGCTCGGGTCGATCTTTAGGTTAAGCCGTGCTTACCTAGGTTAGTCTGTGGATGGGTGACCACTCATTACATACCGAGTTTCCTCCGAGCCTCGGAAAGCACGTTAAGCCGTTGGTCCCGGCTGTCGTTTGTAGAACTTTGACAGTCGTTAGTCAGTGGCCAAAAAAAAGTCGTTTCCCAGCAGTAATTTTTGCATAGAGTTACTTAGTTTGATGTACAGAATGCTTGGTTGACGGCTTCGTGAAGGGTCCGTTTACACCCTGTATATACAGTCACTCCATGTAAAATACGGGTATTTAGCTGCATTCGGTTATACTGGAAACCGACCCCAACATAGTTGGGAAAAGGCTAGGCAGATGAGATGACACGGAGTACACCAACCGTTAAAAAATATTTCACCACAAAATGCAACAACCAACCAAACACACTACGTTCACACAACAAATGTGTCCAACAAATCTGTCTCCGCATTATAATACCAAACCTAATCACCACTCCGACTAATAGGACCAAATTCCAAACTCCGACCACAGGGCAGAACAAAAAGCTCAGTAATGTCCGTCGTTACACTAACACAATTATTTCTAACATGCAGCGAAAGAGGAATTGTAACATTAATTCCCCTTAATTTCCGTAGAATGTCGCGGTCAACTACTGACATATTATATGTAAGCGTTTTGCGGCTGAAAACTGGGAGGGCATTACTCTGGGGCAAGCAGACGGACGATTTGTTAGTCGGAGTGTTTAGTGACATCTGGTGGTGAAATGTGGATGTAGGTGTCGCGATGTAGTGCTTATGATGTGGTTCTGTATTTCTGGTTATATGAAACTGCGTCGGATGATTGTCTTTATCGTGTGGTTAGTGCCTAACCTGGTGTCAGAGTTTTTATACCGCCCATAGGCCTTTGACTTGGCTTTACATGCCGTCGAGAAATATCTTTCAGGCATGCTGGTTCTATGTTCTATGTTAAGGGTTTTGGTTTCCGCACTTAGTCCTTAAAGTGGTCCATTGTGCGTGCGGGCATGCTGGTTTCCTCACGATGTTTGATGTTTTCCTTCACCGAAGCAAGTAATAATTATACAATACGCACATGAATCCGAAAAATCAGAGGTCTTGGGCTCGAACTTGAGACCTATGACTTGGCCGTCCGACGGTCACACCACTAAGCTGTTACTGCTGCTGCGTGGGACGATGAATCTATAGCTTCGCGAGCTGTAGGTTGGAAGCCCTGTTAATGACTGCGCCTGACTGCCATCTAAGAGAACTAAATGGAGAGAAATCGTGATGCGAGGTACGACTACATCGTCCTACGATTGGTCACAATTTATCGTGACGACATCATGACCGGTGTTAAGAGCAAAGCGAAGACGAAAAAGTTAAGAGTGCCTAGGCAAATGATAATTGCTTTTATGCTACAACTTCAAATGTTTCAGCTTTTGTCAACCTAAGTTTTTTGACTATCTTATTCCCATCATCTTATAGTATGACACTTTTTTTAGGCCCTCATCTTTTTTTAAACTAACTAGCTGCGTCTGGCATGCGTTGCAATGCTTTTGGCAAACCTTCCCTGGCGTATAAAGAACAATTGTGCAAAATTTCATCAAAATCGGTTCAGTAGTTTAGGAGTCCATAGTGTGAACAGACGAACATTACATTGATTTTTGTAGATGTATATACTCGTAGATATATCAATGCCCTCATCTGGATTTGCCTAAGGGTGTTACCACACCAATCGATAAGTCGAGAATGGATAAGTCGACGTCGATGGACAGTTTCTACTACACCAATTGATCGATCGTAGTCATTTCTACCATCGATCGGTTGGTGATCGGCGATCGATCGATTGGTGAGGTAACACCCATAAACCCTGGTTTCGAAAACCTCTGAATAGTAAGAACCCTTTATATCATCACCATCATGAAAAATACACAGGCAATCCTATCAAATGCGTAGAAGAAGAAAAAACCTACTACATACAACATTTTTTTCAGAATATTTTTACATTTTATAGATAACTAAGTTGCGGTCAGTAAATAAGAGAGGAAATTGAAAAAGTGACTCAATTTTAAGTAAAGTGATATAAAGTTATGATCGAGCGATCGTAACTTTGCGTGTCTGTAGGTCGAACTTTGTTGGGCGAGAGTAAAAATAAAATTAATTTTATTATCTCTATGTTCTTATATTCCCCGCTTTTATGGATGTTTGAAAAATATACTGTTACTTTGAGTCTTCAGTCATAGTAGATAGTAGATAGGTGTTTAATCAATAGGATAGCCTATGCTGTCAGAGGCTGTATGTTTTTAATTGTTTTTGTTACCGCCCAGTTTTAAAAACTCTGTATTAGTATATGTATACAGGGTGGGTAAAAAATCGTGGTTCAAACGAAACAGGGCGATAGTTGGGGCTATTTGCAGTAAAAAATATCTGGGTGGCAGAGTCCTAACTTGATCTCCTTAAAAGTTACAACTACTTCAGTGTTTTTAAGAAAATACCAAAATTTTTACTAAATAGCCAATTAGATTAAAATGGGTACGTATTTTAAAACATAAAATGGTGTTTAGTTGCTTCTAGGAAATGTATCATATATCACCAAAAAAGTGCTTTTATGACAGTGTACCATGATTTTAGAGTATTGGCACTTTTTTCAATATCTTTTAAGTCTCACTAAAAAATATTTTGAACTTTAGAACCGTACTGTAAAAAAAAATTAATACCAAAAATAACCCTGATATCCCCAACTATTGAACTGTTTCGTTTGATCCACGATTTTTTACCCACCCTGTATGTATTTAGGTGCATATAGGTATAGATAACGATCTATGCTGGGGTCCAAATCATGGTTCATACAAGGTATGGTTTTTAAAACCTGAATTAAAATGTTAGGGAATTCAAAGTGCAAAGTAACGCCTGATTCTATAACCAATTGTAGGCTGTTTACACGACAATGACGAATTGTATCAATCTCATAATCGATTTACGAAAATGTCAGGATCCGTCAGAAGTTTCATTGTAAATAATCTCGTAAATTAATTAGTTACACTATACTACCACAACTTTATGGACTGTGTGTCTCGAACAAAGATATTACTAAAACAAGACATCAAATATAATCCAATCTACCCCCTCAAATCTGAGCGATAACAGCCCGTATACCACTTACATTATAGTTCACGAATTTCGTGGAATATCAAAATTAGTGATGACCCAGTAAACAGCTGTTTGAGCCAGTACCGTACAGCCTGAGGGGGGGGGGGGTGGTGAGGGGGGCAAGGGAGGGGAGGTCGCTGAAAACTGTCCACTGCCCTGACTTTGGTTTGGAGTTTAATTGTTCATGTTACACTTACGGGATTGTATTATTGTGATTTAATGTTTAAGGGGAAATGAGTTTTAAACAATTGTTATCATTTATTTTTATCCGACTACGGCGAAGCCAAAGGAAAGGGTTATGATTTTAGCAGTCTATGTATGCTTATATTTACGTATGTTCCTCCGTAGTGGTGGTAGTCCAGATCATCTCGCCAGATCTTTCTGGGCCGGCCACGGTGGCGCCGACCGTCTTCTTTTGAAATTACCGATTAAAAAAAATGTATGTGCCGTACTACGCTTACCGTTTTAGCGTCGCAGTTCCTTCCACCTTGCATTATAAAACGACTTGCTATCTCACCTCTACAACCCAGTTAGCAGCAGGTTTAAGCCTCATTCCCCAATAAACAAATAAACCTGAAGCTTAAAACCCAGCGAAATCAAAACAGCCCACACTCTGCTCACCACAAGGCGGCACAACCGCGCCACGTGAATAGTTCGCGGCAACATTTTCTCATCAGTCGCCTGTCGCGAAGTATTCCCGTAGCTTTCTGACAAGACATGCCTACATGAGACCATATTTACATAACCGGAACAGTTACCAAGAGTAAGCATGCTGGAATCGACATGCCGCGGTTGAAAAGAAGAATTTGATTAAGTACGAAAGGAAGGCTTTCAAATCTTTGCTTAACTTTTCGGGGATTACTATAGACGTGATGTTAGGTATGTGTGTGTGAAGATCATCTAGGCAAATGTATAACAATCCTATTCCTGTTTTCAAAGTGACGTGTACCTATTAAAAGGACGAACAATTACAAATATTATTTATAATAAAATTATTTAAACGAAAAATAACTAAAAAAAGCCCCTCATGTTACATTAAGTGACCGAAAATGTCTGATTAGATAGTCACGTATAATTTCGCACCATAATTGCTACTCTTAAATACATTAGTCTCTCATGCATCAATGAATCAATTAAATCAATCAATCATTTATTTATTTGTTAACATAGGTACACAATAAATACAGATCTTAGGGTAGTTAAACAGGGCGCTATGTTATGCCAAGAGGCGTACAAATTTTCAATTTTCAATAATTCTAAATTAATTCGTCAATAGTGTAATAACACTTATCGATAAGGAATGATTTCATTCGCTTTTTGAAATGTGTGACTTAATTGTGTGTGTGTGTGATTTAATTTTTTTAAGGCGTCTGGAAATTTATTGTAAATATGTGATTAGCAACCTACACCTACAACTCAGAAATCCCTTGCACCGATTGCAATTTCGGTTTTCTATCCTCAAAGGCTCTGGTTTTTCTACCTTCAAATGCCACACCCACCATTACAACAGCCTATCCTGCCACTTCCATCCCCCATGCATCCACACCCGAAGTTTTAACGAGCCGGTATTCCGCTGATATTTCGGACCGCTATGCACAACTCGCAACTCGTACAACTCGGGATTAGTTCGTACGACTCAATTCCGTGTCACACACAAATCGTACGGCCAAATTAAATGTGTTACATTTCTATTATGTGACGGTTTGGGTTCGATTATTACGTTTTGTTGGCTTTGTTCTGTTGATTATTGTGAGTAGTTTAAAGGCTAATAAGTTTGTGTTGAAGTTGTTGTGTTCTGGGATTTGAAAGTTGATTTATACTGTTTCATCATGTGCTGTTTTGAAATAATTTTAATAAATGTGTCACGTATTTAAATAAAATTCAGGAAAAGAAAAAAATGCTGTTAAATAAAATTTGTTGGTATTTAGGGGGTAATCTGCGAAACTGCTGATCCAATTCGGTTTTTTTTTTCACTTACGGGAAGCTACATCCCCGAGTCTCATAGGCTACATTTAAAACGTTTCTGTGGGTTAATTTGCCGCGAGCATAAGCTAGTCCTAAATATACACAATCAACACGAACATTATGACATTTCCGTCGTCAATATCGCTTACAAAATGTCTGTTTGTATGAGCCCGCAGATCTGCCAAAGCGCATCAATAGATGCACCCAAAACATACAACCAGTCTTGGCAATAAATAAAAGACGATCTGTCGAACTCGCCACAACTTTTGACACAAACTCAAGCTTACCAATAAGATATTACTTAACCACAACTTCAAAGAAAGTGCAAAGCGAACAAATCCCGCAAAAGCAACTATTCAAATAAGTAGTAGAAAATCTTTTATCGCAAGACTTGGCAACGTTAGACTTTTACTTACAGAGAGGAAAGTTTCATTCTAATATTTAAGTTTAAGCAAAATAACTTACTACAGTATTTAAAAAGTTACACCCTTTGTGCTGAATTTTGTGGTGAATTGTAAAATTGTGACTTTTAGAAGGGTCATTTTAGGTACTCGTAGTTTATTAGTCACAGAATAGTTCAATAAGAATCCGTTTTCGCGCGTCTGGCTGTGTATTTTTGGGGTTCCGTAACCGAGGGGTAACCAACGGGACCCTATTACTAAGCTTCCGTTGTACGCCCGTCCGTCAGTCCGTCCGTCACTCCGTCTGTCTGTCAGTGGGCTGTATCTCATGATCCGTAATAGGTAGATAGTTGAAAATTTCACAGAATGTGTATTTCTGTTGCCGCTGTAACAACAAATAATAAAAACAAATTAAAAATTAAAGAGAGCTCCCCTACTACGATGGTCCGGAACCCTTCATACGCGACTCCAACCTGCACTTGGCCGGTTTTGTGTTTTGACATAATTATATGATTTCCCATGTTTTTTAAACTATGTCAATTTGGATTATCTTACAAGACGCAAGGTGAATTTTATTTCCACGCATGTGAATCCATAGTGTCTTGGCTCTTTCTACGAAAGCGTGGCCAACCTCAGCGAATCAGCTACGAGCGACGCAGCAGCAAATGTAAACACAATTTGTTTGTAACAAACGAATTTAGTGATTACACAAACACACCACTAAAATCGTTTAGCGATAGTAGGTAATTTGTAATGCAAGTGTAGGAGCGCTGACGCAGCGTTTTATATTCATCATATGCGCAGCGCTCGGCGACATTAGTTCGCCCGAAACCGCCAGCAGCTATAGACGCGCAGTAGTCTGTTTAAAAGTAAATACTAATATTAGGTACACATAATTATATCTAACATATTTAAAAGGATTACAGGGCGCCAAAAAATTCGTCCACATCGCTGTGAACAGGAAAAATGTTCAGAAGGCTGGCAGCATTGCCACGTTGGATGGCAATGCTGATTCAAATAAAGAAATGTCAAAGTTCCGTCGCATTTCATTTCTCTCCGTACTCACACACGCACCTAAAGACAATATATATACGCACACAAAAGAAGCAGGCCTTGGATTTTTAGTATTCAATTTTGACACTACAAATAATTTGCGCAGACATGAAGACTCGTTTAATTCAAAAACTCTCTAAAATAAATGAACAAATTGCATTTCTTAACCAACGATAAACTTCGTAACGTTGTAAAGTGGCCACAATAAAAACGAAGGCTAATTACCAGGGAAGTGGCCTGAAAGTGGCCTGAAGCGGCTAACTTTAGGATATTGCACGAGCCGAGGCCGAGAAATCTTGTTGACAGTTCTGTGGAGATCGGCGGAGGTAATATTTCAATTAGAAATGGATTACGAAATTCACTGAACAAGCAGTGCTATTTCTGTAGTCACTTGAGTATTATGTTTGTTAAAGCAATGGTATATTCCATTAGTTGCAATGTCGAACTTCCACACTTCACACTTCCATCCCCGATTTAATACATCATCATCATCATCATCTCCCTAACCTTTTCAACGACTTCCAGTCTTACCGAATGCACTTGAATACCAGTATTTTGCGGGCCTGTGGACGGTGGCGGGCCTGTGGACGGTGAGTAATGGGTAAGCTCACCGCCCGTCTTATGACGACAGGCCGTGTCGACGGCGCGTTCGTGTTCCACGCGCGCCTCAAAGAGATGTCAGCAACCAGGAAGGGGCCCGCAAGGGCCGATGCCTGCCGGGGCTGCGGGACTGTTCGAAAGAGATACCGCGGCCCTGGAACACAAAGGGCAAAGAAGGAACATGGATGGGTTTTAGTCAGTAAAAGTCTGACACAGGGAGTGTCAGACCCACTCCAACCAGTATTTTACGTGTAGTGTAGGTGCGCCTTCTGAACTCCACAACCCAGTTAGTACTGGATAATACGATACCCCTTGGAAAGACTGGTTGTCAGACTTAACACATATTGGACAAACAATTTGCAAGATCCTGCCATAGTGCTCATTTACATTACATAAGGAACTCTAGTGCCATACTTGTGGACCCAGGCGGTTCGTTGTTTGTTCGTGAGAGAAGATTTGTATTTGTCAACGGTGAAATTGCTAGGACATTCATAAGTAGGTAGTAAACATTGTATAATAATAGTCTATCAAATTCTTGATTATTATTTTTATTGCACTGACTCATTGGTCTAGTGGCCACAAGTGCTCATTTCTCATTTTTCCGGTCAATGTGGGTACACTTAGGGCAGGCCTCCCCCAATGTCCAGCAGTGGACTTCTTTCGGCTGAAATGATGATGATTGCTCAAACTGGACTTATGCCCTTATGTTGATGGCAATAGGCTCATTACCCCCTATTATTTATTAATATATGTACACCTCTGCCTAACCCTTCGGGGATTACATGCTTCAGCTCATTCAGATTTTATCCACTGATTAAGTATGCTAGATTGATTATTGACAAAATTATTTCATCCATTGTTGGGCTAGATTATATTTAACTTTGTAACGACGATTCATCACATGACTTGGCACCAATTTCTTTAAACTCACTACAGCTAAACACCGCATGAAAATCAACCTTATTCCATTACAATAAGAACTTAAATCGATTAATAATATTAGGCTAAACGATCTTTGATTTTTACGATTCATTTAACACTTGATGCGATTTTTCATGAGAGATAGCTTTCAATTTTATATTAAATCAGTATGTTAACTGAATCGTAGACAAGATAAAGTCAAAGCCATATGATTTTACTAGATTTTGCCCGCGACTTCGCCTGCGTGGAGGAGGGAAACCAGCCCACGGGACTGTTCTGGTACCTAGGCCAAGTCATAGTTTACCTAAAAAAATGCATTTAAAAAAAAACACTGAAATTCGTTCGTTAAAAGTTAATAGAATGACATTTTTTTTTTTTAATTTGCTCCACACTTGGATTTTTTCTTGTAACGTGGGTGCGTTTACAAACATTTAAACTCACATACACAAACAGCCAGACCTGGAACAACTACTTGTAGGACATGCAAATATTTGTTCCGTGCTTTCCACGCAGCGCAGCTGCCAATCGCTCAGCCACTGCCCCAACCGCGCCGCCAAATAGACAGACAGATACAGTTAGATTCGAATGTATAAGTAATGTTAGTATTGATGTTAAAACTGTAACCTCTAGTTGTAGCTAATGTATCTCTTGTATCTTGAACTTTGCCTTTGAGTCACTAACTACTCTAAGAAACTAACATTAGAGGTCATTCTTTTTTAGCTGGATATTACGCTTTTCAGTTTGAATTCTTTTGTAAATGTACGATAAGGCCCGGACTCCACCAGAGCAGAGACGAGTGGAGTTTGCTAAGCGGAGAGGAGGGGAGATGCGTAAGAGTTCGGGTGTATCCACCAAAGGTGTATGGAGACGTGCAAAATGGAGACGAGAGGAGGTGCGTTAGAGCTAGGATTTATCTATCGAAGCTGTGCGGCGCTGTGCAAAGCGGAGAGGAGAGGAGATGTGCAAAGCCCGCCCGCCGCTCACAGCACACCGCACGCGCACACAGCTCACCACTCACCTCATGCTGCTCACGTATCTTCTCTTCTCCGCTGGCCTAAATAATTACGAGACATCTCCTCTCCTCTCTGCTCAACCGTGTACACTAAAGCTAACGATGCAGACGAGGAATGTAAATAACGGAGTTCTATTGCTGGGAGGAGATGGGTGTCCTCTCGTCTCGCCTCCGGTGGAGTCTGGCCCTAATAACCTGATATGTCATGGTGTACAGATGAGCCAGTTATACAAGGTTGACAACGAGGCTAATTACAGGAGGAGGTTTTATTTACTTTTTATTTTTTGTTGTTCTCTTTTTATTTAATTTTGGTTTGTTGTTTTGTCCTGAGGGAGTCTAGTAAATACTTTTTCTTTATTTCTTTACTTATTACTTAAATTATACCAAACTCAAAGACAATCAAATATTTCCAAGCGATAGACAGGACAGAAAATCGTAATCTGTCTTGTGTTATACGTCTGCTTGTCAGGTAACATTCGTGTGTCAACATTGAAAATATTCAGGATGAACATTATTGTATGACAATATTCCCAATGTCCGCTCTTTAAGTGTTGTAATCAGGTAAGTATATGTCCCTCTTATTATGACAATTATGTGATGTGTCTTTCGGACAACTTTCCTTTACCGTGTAACGTATGTAACAGCACAACTATAGTAAACTGATGTTATTGTTTACTCCAAAATCATCATCCTTGTCCCATGTCACTTGGGGTCGGCGCAACACGTTTTTTTCTTTCTTCCATTCTCCCCTCTCAACCGGCACGCAATCATTTACTCCTTTTTCTTTCATAATATTATTCCTCACTCAATCCATCCATCGTTTTCTTGGTCTTCCTTTTGACTTCAAATTTTTTTATTTTGTTTGATTACTGCCTAACCTCATGTCAGAGTTTTAATGTTACCCATGGGTCTCTGACTTAGCTTTAAATGTCCTCGAGAAATATTACTTAGGCATGCTGGTTTCGTCACGATATTTTCCTTCACCGAAGCAAGTGATATTATACAACACGGACATTAAACCGAAAAATCAGTGGAGGGTGTCTTGGGATCAAACTCGAGACCTATGGCTTGGCAGTGCGACGGTCACACCACTAGGCTATCACTGCTTGTAATGATATATCTCACAATAAAACGATCTCACAGATAAGTGTGTCATTCACCAATAATTTGCCATACAAATCCAACAAAAAGACAAAAAGCTCTCCCCACTCGAACCCGGAACCTTCCCATAACACCATCACATTCCCCATAACACATCTACGTATGTTCCATTACATTTATTCGCGAGGAAGCACAAAAAAAAAAGATTTTGTTTCGTTTGTCCTCCGACAATGCCCTTGGGAAATCTCTTGGATAAATTATTCCAATTCTCACGACACTTGCCAGAGACGGTTGTGTCAAAAGGAATATAAAAGTCGACTGATAAACCAGTTTCCGAGAAAAATGATATAAATCTTAATAATACGAATAATAAGTGTAAAACTGTCTGCTTTGTTTAGATTAATGTGGGTGAATTTTGATGAGTTGGAAGTCTTTGTATTTGATTTTTTAACTGTTCAGAGGGTTTTTGTGGTATTTAGAAATCAGAAATCAGAAAGCTTTATTTGTGAACATAAGTCAAATTACAAATAATGTGAGGTGTTATAAACAGGTAGATCCTCTATGTTTTGCCCAGAGGCGTACAAATATAATTGTAAACAAGTTTTAAGATAACAAACTGGTGAAATTATGTTAACTTTCATGTCAGTAATATCACTACAAATATAAATAGGCATAGCATATCAATAGAAAAAAAAAACAATCAATTTCTCAATAAACGTCAAATGGTTAAGTTGTGTGTGTCATAATTAATAATGATAATGTCGAACAAAAATCAAGGTCTTTAAAACAGGTCAGGTAGGGTGTTCTAAGGCAGTAATTATTAAAAGGCATGTAAAATATTTTAAGTGACCAACGCAACTGTCAATCAACTGAGCATTTAGCAGTCCACTGCTGGACATAGGCCTCTCCCAAGCTACGCCATAACCCCCTGTCCTCCGGCGACCGCTTCCCGTCAGTCCAAGCCACCTCTTGGATGTCATTGGTCCATTTATCTCGAAGGCACCACCACATTGCACAGCTGTCTAGGCTACTTATAAAAACTTAGTATTATGGTCATAAAACTTTTTGAAACAAACAGGTTCGCCCGGGGATATAGCACAATTCTTTCTGCATTCAAGAAACATTGTATATGATTGGATTTTACAAGAATACTTTCAGTAAAATGTATATGTTTGGCTTATGCATATTTAAATTTAATTTTTACAAGCTCTTTTCATCAGTGGCGGTTAACCACAGGTGCAATGCGTCACCACTATAACAATATACTAGACTTTACATACGCACATAACGTTTCGGAAAATTCTGAATTCTTTTTTTCTCGATATCCAAGAATTTTCAAGTCTCTATGAACAGATTAGCTTCACCATTGACTGTCGTCCACTGCATCATCGTAGCAGAATTAGGTTTCAAAGTCTTTTTTTCAAAGATATTGTGTAAAACAAAGTTATTTCTGCGGTTGAAAACATACCTCAAGCACTACATGACATATCTTCTTAAAAGCTATTTTCATTTAAGGTGTTTTCAAGTTTACCCGCTCCAATTTTTCTTGCCCATTCTTTTCCATAGAGATCTACGCTTTGGAATGGGTAACTACAGTACTTTCGCAAGTTATTATGCCTTAAGACTGTAACTGTAGCTTCGCTTTCTTTGTTTTTCTGACATTTAAAGGTGCCTGTAATGCTCTAATTGGAATAAATGCTTTGAATTTGAGTTTAAGTTTTCGACTATACTACCTACTACGGCTATTGACAGAGTCCCTCAAATGGAACAGTTTTATTTTTAGCCAAAAATTAACACATAAAATCCTGTCCTTTGGCAGTCCAAAGACACGTTATAACACACTTGATACTTCTAAAAGGAAACGCTAAAACACAGCACTATAATAAACTCTCTTTGACAGTTCGCAACATTGAGCAGTTCCCTAATAAACTTGTAGCAAATGTAGTCTATCTGGTTTCTTTTGCTATCTTCCGACGCCATTTTTTGTGTAACTTGATACATTACTTTTGGGTATTCGTATTGACGGCGGTGTATTTGACCTTAAATGTGTTTTAAGAAAGTCTGGTTAACCAAAGAAGAGTAGGCCTTACTCTATTTTTAAATATGTTAACTAAGATCGCGAATTTCACCAATTACTACTAATGATACTGACAGCTCTTGAACGTAGTTCAGATGTGCTGATCTTGGTCAAATTATGCGGTTCAGTTAGAAGCATTAGCAGCTGCAGCAGTCTTTTTTTATATTAGTATAAAATACACCCACGTAAAAACAACGAAAATCGATAAACGTAATTAACGTTATGGAAAACCTAATCATGTATTGAACTCCTATACGTCTTCTGCGATTTTTGTTGAAAATGCATGGGGTGCAACAAAACCAAAAATCGTCACCTCATTGTACTTATTATGAAGTCACATTCTGTTGATATTTCGTAAACAAAACTAAGTCACTTCACTGCTTAGAACTTGGGATGCGCAGAAGCACAAACCAAATCAAAATCATTTGTCCCAATTCTCTCTCAAGACCAAACGCGTCAACATTACCGCGTCACCAACCCAACGTTATTGGAATCTGAGCCGACACTCCCGACACAAATAAACTGACAATCACACCTCTCGCTCGTTTCGCTTTTAGCGCTTTTTTCGCTTTGATGTCGGCGCCAATTGTAGTAGTCGTGTAGTATGAAAATTGGAGACGATTTGTACACGTTGCCGCGCTGTCGACGTTCTAAGAAACGGAATACTGTAGTGTTTTTTTTTGTGGATGTTAGTTGAGCTGTCAGATGTTGTAGGTCTGGTTGATTCATTGAGTCATCACTCAAAAATCGTGCATGAGGTTCTGATGTTTTTGTTCTTTTTTTGCCTATGTTTACTGGCCAGCAGGAGGAGCTCGTGGCTAAATAATAACAGCCGCTTGGATCGATATTTAGGTTAAGCCGTGCTAGCCTAGGTTGGTCTGTGGATAGGTGACCACACATTACATACCGAGTTTCCTCCGTGCCTGGGAAAGCACGTTAAGCCGTTGGTCCCGGCTGTGATTTTTAGATCTTTGACAGTCGTTACAGGTAGTCAGTGGCCCAAAAACTCTGACAATCAGTCTTACCAAGGGATATCGTATCGGTAGTAATAACTGGGTTGTGGAGCCTACTGCCTATCTGTCCTCCACAACCCAGTTAGTACTGGGTAATACGGTAAGACTGGTTGTCAGTCTTTCGGGCCATTGACTTCCTGTAACAACTGTCAAAGATCTACAAACGACAACCGGGACCAACGGCCTAACGTGCTTTCCGAGGTACGGAGGAAACTCGGCAAGGAATGGGTGGTCACCCAACCTAGGCAAGCGCGGTGTAACGTAAAGATCGACCCGAGTGGCTGTTATTATTTAGCCAAGAGCTCCTCTCAAATAATCAACTAATTTAACTCTTCTAATCGATCGGAGGAAATACATAATCGTGAAACTTCTCAATTTAGAGAGATTCCAAAATTTCCTTTCAAATACAAACACTTCGATTGCAAAGCCACTTTTGGACTCAATTCTCTCGACTCAAAGCCGGGGTCTGATGACGTATTCGTTTCCAATCTAAGCCTCCATCATTTCCCTTCCATACCTCCATTGAAAAACAAGAAAACCCTAAGATAAGGGGGTGAAACACATAAGAAATACAAAGGAAACCGTTCCTTAGTATCAAATGTAATAGATTTACGCAGTTCGTTTCCGCCCTATTGATCAGCAACAGTATTACGTTCGGTCAACTTGACATGAGGGACAAACGGTTGTTCCTATCGGTATATATGTATATTGTACATATAAATGTATATTGTTTCTGTCCTTCCCTTAGGCAATTGGGTCGGAAATTTTGTATACTTACACACAAAATGTGATGTTAAGATGGAATTGGTAAGATCTTGAAATAGATTCGTTTGTGGAATAAAAGCCTATCTCCGTCTTCTGAAAACCTGAAGGAATCAATGTTTGTTCTGAGCAAGAAACATAATCATAATCATCATAGTCATAATCATTTATTAATTTGCGAATATGGGTACAAAAGAAAATAACCACTCTATCCACTCCACCCACCACTACCCACTATACCCCACCCACTCTATCGCGTTGGATCGCAGATCTGTAATGATAGTTGTAGGTAAGATTTCCGTAACTAAATAAATAATAAATAAATAACAAACAATCTAAATCATAAATTTTCAAAAATCTTAAACAAACAATAGTGTCCATTAGCCGTATCCTACCATAACGCATGCACACATATTTTATAAATTTATCCTGTAAATATTCTGTGATAGAGTAATACGCTTTTTTTAATAACATAGTATGATACCACATGTGGGGTTCGAAAACGATTCAGGTGGCGTTCATCAGTATGTTATTTTACTACAACTTTACGATCTTGGTAGTTTAGTTAGCATTTGCCTGGACTGCCTCGTTGGTCTAGTGGCCGCAAGCGCGACTGCTGAGCATGAGTTCCTGGGTTCGATTCCCAAGTCGGGCAAACTGTTGTTACTTTCCATCTAAAACTCAGTAGCAGCCACGGAGCCAGGATTTGTGCCCAATCGATGGCAATAGGCTGACTCCCTATTACATGAGATAACTGGCGAAATGTGGGTGTACTATTAGGTACACCTCTGCCTAACCCTTCGGGAATTACAGCAGAACAGCTAGGCAGTGCAGTCAGGCGGAAATAACAACGTGTAATTATTTTAAGTAAATAACTGACTACTGAAAAGTACGTTCAAATAAACAACGACAAAGTCGAATCCAAACGGGTAATGACTGAAAAATTTACCCGAAACATTTCAGCATTAAATGATGAATCCCGGGTTTCTCGAATAAACAATAATGCTTTTAAGTTAAACAGCCATTATCCGCTTAGGGTGTGCCTTAAGTTACGGTTAAGTTATCTTGATTATGATAGGTTTGGGCGGAAAATGTGGATATTTTGATAGAACTTAATGTCTTCGGAAAATTCGTATTTTCTTACTTGATTGTGCTCCTACACACAAAGGTCGACTTCGAATTTATAGACAAATCCTTCAAAGGTTGAAGGAAATCGTGACCATAAACAACTTTTGCTATCAACGTTGACGTTTTTAAAATTGGTAACATAGGCACAATATTTAAAGAAAAGAAAATTATTAATCGGGTGACTAAAAATTGAATAGGCGACTAATATACTGAATGGACGACTATTATACCACGTAAGTAACTATTAGAAATAGAAATAGAAATAATTTATTTGCATTGAATGTAGGTACATACATGAGTTGTTATTGTTGTTATTTGTCCGGTCATTGCGACTAGGAGGACATAGGAAGCAAGAGCGAGCGAAGCGAGCTCGGGACTTGTAGCACCCCTACTCGGAGGGGTTAGGTTCGAAGGGGATGGCGGGGTCTAGAAGCGCGCGAACTAAGACCCCGGCGTCCCCTTTGTGTAAGGTTACTTTAAACGCAGCGGGGCTACGTTGACCACGCCTTATCTACAATCTAGTAGTTAAAAAGCTTGTTTTTTTTTCTTGAGTCATTGAATTATCACACTGATCGTATTGAATAACTAGTTACTCAAATTTAAATTTTCAAATTGCCGTTTTTAACAATTGTATTCGCTCACTGTTTGTCGCCCTCTTAGTATTTCAGTAGCCCATATTCAGTATTTTTTACATGTTTAATTAGAATTTATTTTCGCTCGTTTAAATACAACCCTTAAAGAAATAGCACATATTTTTCCTACATATAACTAGCAAAATATCGGTGTATTACATAGAGGAGTTTTTTTTTTACTTTTCGACAGAAAACGAAACAAACTTGCGTTTGTATTTTTACGATATATGTTAGCATGTTAGTCTATGAGCCAAAGTTGCCTGAAAATAAATAAATGTTATGTTAACGTTTGCTACGATATTTGATCTAAGAAAAACCTAGAACATTTTCAACACACTTATAAGTAAGTACACTTGAAGACGGGAACAAGATTGAAAGCATCATCAACAAAATCGTCACTCAAAAACAACTGCCAATCAAACAAAGACAGTTCCATTCTTCGAAAAATAAACGTAAAATTCGAAACAAAAGAATGACAAATTCCTTTAGAAAAACGTTACCCCGCTCTCCCCTTTCCCTTGGAACCACACCCCAAAGGGGAGGTGCGTACTAATTATTGTTAATGTCAGTTGTCAGCAATTAGTCAGACCATTGTGTACAGGATGACAAAGCGTACGAACTAGGGGATACTACGAGGTGCCGTAGAACACGAGAAGGTTACACCGATGTACATTGTACAGTCACCGATAAAAGTTAGTGGTCATATTAGAATTAAAATCCTTTTTTTTTAGATTTTTTTTTAAATTTTTCAGGGATAAGTAGAAGGAGGGACCCTCCTCTTCCTAAAGCCTCCCTAGGCCTTTGCCCTGCAGTGGGACACAAATGGCTGATAAAAATAATAATTAAAAAGCAGCTTATTCAACTGAACGCATTTGTGAGATATAATATTAAGTTTAATTCTCATCATCATGTGCCAGCTCCAACTATGTTGGCGTGGGCTTCTAGTCTGATTGGATTCAGCTAAATACTTATATTTTACATGATCTCCACAGCCGACTTACCGGGTAATAAGATATGACCCCTTGGTAAGACTGGGTGTCAGACTTTCAGACGTACCTTCCCACAATGAATTTCATAAATCTGAAAACGACAACCAGTACTAACTGCGTAACATCCGTTCCGAGGCACTCACGGAGCGATCTCAGCATGTAACTAGTAATGAATGATCACCCATCCACAGGCTGATCACGGCAAGAGTTGTTTAACCAAAAATGTTAATAATAATTTGATAACAGACTCCTAACACATTTATCGTCATAATTCATATTATCACCTCATTCAGTTTTAAGTAAATTTTATATTGTATTCAAATTGTATTACTTAAAAAAAACCATTTAAAAACATTTATAGTTTTTAAATGTTTTTATAAATAGTTTTTTTTTATAATTATTGTATTACTTTATTATTAAAATCTGAGAACATTATGTTGTTGGCCTATGGTGAACGCTGCGTATACCTACAATAGGCATACCTACGAGCACTTTTATGTTATTTTTGTTGTTTCAAGTTAATTCTTAGTATGTACTGCTGTTGGTGTACCAAACCATACCATGTAACCATAGAGATCGACCAGTATGGCAACATGCACATTTTAGAACGTTAATAATGTAACCAAAATTCACTTCAATGCGAGACTGTATTTCATACTAGGATACACTCTGTGGACGCCATATTGTCGAAAACACAATTTCGTGTGCCGAAATTCTATCCTAACGAAGAAATCCTTTGGAACCTCGTGGTTAACTGTACCGATGCAATTATTCGCACTTTGACTGTTACATCACAGTATTGATTCGGGGGGCACTCTCCACACCTGTGTCCTCTTTGGTATGTATTGTGTGTATTGAAAGGCCTTACTCATCGGTAGCTATGCCAGAGTGCTCAAAAGAGCTAGTAGAATGTTTCCAAACATTCTTTGGTTTCTATTTAAGTTAACCTGATTTAGATAACACATACGGGGTGTAAAGAGACCATTCACCAAGCCGTCAACCACGCATTCTGTACATCAAACTAAGTAACTTTACGCAAAAGTTATCGCTGGGAAACGACTTTTTTTTTTAGGGTGAAAAATCACGTTTTTCGCTAAAACTCAATGTAACGTACTCAAAACATTGTGCTGATGGATGGATTGAATAGTACGAGGGCCGTGAAGGTGTTTAAAGTAAAAATCTTACATTAAAAACATGTATTTAAAAAAAAACTTGTGAAAAAGTTGGAACTTTGACCCCCAATATCTCCGAAACTAGAAGGTTCCCAGGTATGGTCTAGAACAAAAAAATGATCGCAATGACGGGGAGAACAAGTACCTTTCGGCTTCGTTAAGGGTCTTTTTACACCCTTTAGATTTAAAAACTCAACGTGTAATCATATGTGGGCAATACATTTACGTATCGCTATTTGTTAGTGAAAATGGGCAAAGTAACACACACTTCTTAAAAGTTCATTTGATCACAAACACAATTGTACCTATAGATCGACCGCTTTAATGAGTCCTCCGCCTTGCCCCATTAAAGGCACATTAAGCGTCTACTAAGTCCTAATAATATCTCACAGGTTATTTGCTTTAAAATAACCATAATCCACGTAGGTATATCGATACTAATTGAACCAATACGTGATGAATCTTCAAAATATTCCAGTTAAATTGAAACCTTCGCGAGGACTCATTGAAGCGGTCGGTCTATAGCTACATTTTATAATTATGACAAGTGGTGTATCCGATGTGATTCGATCTAATCAGCAAAAATTACGAACTTCTTCAGACTTCCCTACCAAATTTTTACCACTATTTACACACAACAGGATATGTGTACGGTTTACGTACAGTCATGAGCACACAATATGTAAACACTTAACAACTTTTTAAAGTGTTTTTCTCCTACTGTTCTGATTAAAATTTCGTGTTGTTACGAACATAGTATTCTGGAACTCACATTTTATGAAAAAGATCCTATCTCCCAGTTACAGTCGTTATTTCTCGCGAAAATTGCTTTTAAATTTAGGAAAGTGTATACATATTGGTGCTCGTGACTGTACACACCGCCAGGCTGCAAACGCAGCAACCTACTTTTCTCTATCGTATTTATAATAATGTTTAATATAATTTTAAGTTAGTTCACAAATTATCTACTTACGCGAACACCGCGGATTAGCATCCAAACTACTCTAACTTAGTTGTGATCGGTACTCTAATAAACTTGTAGTGTTAGAAATCTGTGTGTGTTTACGTCGACTCACCTCACTCAAAACTCTTACTTACTTGCCACTTCTAACTTAAACTGCAAGTGTAAGGTGCCAACTACTACGGGACCTTACAACTTTATTTACGTTACGTGTATATGTCACGGCTAAACGCCGAAGTAAGGTGTTCAGATTTAAAAACCAAAACGATGTAACTATATCAAAACTGTACTTCAAACTAGCAATTCTTCAACTTCGTGCAACTTATTGCGGTAAAGACTTTATCAGGCGTTCTTTGTGCTGGTTTATTAGTTTTAACTCTACCTACATATTTTTATTGTGTTGCTTTGTTCTTCGGAATACATACGCATATTATAGCTCCAGTTTTTAATTTTCAATTTTTTTGCCTAATCACACATTTCAACAAAGGTTACACCTAGTTCTAGCCGGCTATACCTAGGTGCGGCCGGTAACTATCCTTTTTATTGCTAGGACACACAGACCAAATGGGTTAGGTTAGGTTAGGTTAGAACTGTGACCAAACGCGCGCGAGCCGAGCGAGCGCAGAGAGCGGTGCCGCGGCAACCGCCGGAGAGCGCTACATCCAAATTGGTTGCATTATAACAAACTGTTACCGGCCGCACCTAGGTATAGCCGGCTAGAACTAGGTGAGACCTTACTTCGGCTTTTAGCCGTAACACATACATTAGTTGAGTTGAGTCCTAATAGAACTCAATTAATGTATGCCTACTAACCAGTATTTTACATGGTAGTAAATAAATCAACTTTTGTTAAATTTTAGTTAAATATTCGCTACCATGAGCAAAATTAAAGAATTTTATCTAAAGGATAATATTCTCATGTTCAAATCAGTCAGTCAACCTCTAGTTTACCTGTCTATCTGTTATCCATACGTCCTGCCAATGACAACAGATCAAATTACGTCAGACAAGCCCTGACGGGGGTTAGGACTAATAACTTCACTTGATTGAGATTATGGTCGAGCTATTAATTCCAAATTCAATCTGGTCATAGTGGATTGTCTTTATGTTTTTAATTGAAGAAGAGTATAAGTATTATCGCACTGAGTTTTACATTTTTTAAATAGCCGTCATATAGGTAAAAAATTAATAGTATATGCTTCAGGAGGTCGTGGCTAAATAATAGCAGCCGCTTGTGTCGATCTTCAGGTTAAGCCGAGCTTGCCTAGGTTGGTTCGTGGATGGGTGACCACCCATTACATAGGTACTGAGTTTTCTCCGTGCCACGGGAAACACGTGCTTTAAAGCCGTTGGTCCCGGCTGTCATTTGTAGATCTTTGACAGTCATTACGGTTAGTCAGTGATCCGAAAGTCTGACAACAAGTGTTACCAAGGTATACCGTATTACCCAGTACTAACTGTGTTGTGGAGTCGCTACATTTATTTATTTATTTATTTATTTAAAACTCTTATACTATCATTACAGGTTACAAACCTAATGCGATAGCTAAGACTACTTGTAATAATTAACTATTTAAAATAACCTTACATTACTAACAATTACACAACCTAACCTTATACAAATTAACTTAAATATTTTTTACAGCCAAAAATTAAAAAGTAAAACCATAAAAGAAACAATAAACATAAAATAAACAATAAACCTAAAATTACACTAAACCAAAAATTGCACTAATTAACGTTTTCGTAACATATTATATTTAAAGTTACTTTTGCAAGTTCACTAAAGTAACACGAAAAAATGTCCAACCTATTCTGAATTTCGTTAACAGTACGAATTCCTCGCGTGAGAGGTGCTTTAGCCAGCAGGTTGGTTCTGGCAGTTGGCACAGCCAGCAGTGGTGGGCGCCGCCGCCTCCACACGTAGCGGTCTGGAACAGAGAACCGCAAGCACTGAAGCACTCCTGGGTTGTGCTCCTTGCCCCGGAGTAATTTTATTAAATAGACGACAATAGTGAATTGTCGTCGCACCCTCAATTCATTGTACCCGACCATGCCCAGTACAAATAGGGTGGGGTACATCAGCGGGTACAATGGATAAACCCCGTACAGTCTGCAGTACAAGTGACGCGTGAACTTGTTTTGTACGCGCTCCAGCATGACAGAGTACTTGGCTTCATGTGGAGCCCATATGACAGCACCATACTCCAAGTGACTCCTGACTAGAGCGTCGTATAATACCCTAATAGTCGTAATATTAGTAAACCCCTGCGACTGCCTGAGTACAAAGCCAAGGTTTCTGTACGCTTTCTTACATATCTTAATTATATGCTCGCGAAACGTAAGATCTGGAGTGAGATACACCCCTAGATCACGCACTTGCGTTACTCGCTGCATGGGTACCGCCTCTGCTTTGTACTCATAGCGGACAGGGGTGCGCGCACGACTAAAGGATATTACCGAGCATTTGGACACGTTGAAGTACAGCTTGTTGTCATGGCTCCACTTCACCACCCTATCAATGTCACCCTGGAGTCGCTCACAGTCAGACTCGTCCCTTACCTCGAGCAGCAACTTGAGGTAACAATAGTGGCGAACAATAAACATGAGCCATGTCTGACGACCTCCGGCAAGCTGTTTATCATTATGATAAATTCAAGAGGCCCCAAATTGCTACCCTGGCTTACTCCGGATCTGGTGAAGTACGGCTTCGACTCATTATTATCATTTCGACACTACATGTAAAATACTGGTATTCAGCTGCATTCGGTTAGACTGGAAGCCGACCACGTCATAGTTGGGAAAAGGCTAAGCAGATGATGATTGTTTCAGAAATAAACCATTACCTCACGGCTGTAATCACTGCAGGTATAGGCAGAGGTGTCCTGAATATAAAACTCACATTTCACCAGTTATGTTTAAGTCCCATGTAATAGGGGACGAACCTATTGCCAACAGCAGGGCACAGATCCAGACTCCTGTGTTCTGTTTGTAAATTTTGAATTTAATTAAATCCAATGAATTCATCATTATTATTTCAACAGAAAAATATCTGCTACATATAAGCCTCCTCATGAGTCACAGTAGTGGAGTCGGTGATCCACTATTCTTTTGACATCATGAAATGCTTAATATCATGTATTTGATGGCACGGTTGGCGCAGAGGCTGAGCGCTGGCTGCTGCAGTGCGTGTCGCGGGTTCGATCTCCGCACGGAACAAATATTCGATGACCTACAGGTAATTGTGCCGGGTCTCGGTTTTTGTGTATGTGAGCTTAAGTGTTTTTAAACGCAGTCGATACAGGAGAACATCCTAGTGTGGGGCAACGATTATTTGAAGAAGAAAAATAACATTCAATGCAATCGCATTACCTTATGGTGGCACTACACTTGGTAAGTAGATCTGGGTAAATATTCGCCTTCTATCAATAAAACAAAATGAACTATATAGCAATAGGCATAAAAAGCACTTTGTTTTGATATATCGCAAAAATTTTGACGAATACGCCATGTGAAGTACCAGAATTACAGAAAACAGTTACTGCTGTGAATATTCTCTTTCAAGGTATTAAGCAATGCGTTTCCAATCGACATGTCCCAAATGCCTATAATTTCACCGGTATTTTTCGCCTTGTATCCACTGTTTTTCGTATTAAATATTTCAACAAGTACGACGTGAAAGGGGTACAATGGCTGACAGCTCGTATATGTCGCATTCCATAAAATACAACGGATTCATTTACTTGGCGCCAGTCCGTTGTATTTTTAATGTTTTCCAATATTTACGAGGACAAAATTATAACAAAGAATAAATAGGAATATTTTGTCGCTTGGATTTTGTGAAATATCACATGACATTACATCACGCCTCTTTTTAAGCATAAGGTCAGGCAGATAATGACGTATAAGTGTGAATTTACACTCAATTTTCGAAGGCACAAACTCAGACACCGAAACAACTGAAAAATCGCCCATGTAAAATACCCAAAACAGCTTTGACCGCCCTGGGAATCGAACCGAAGTCGCTTTGCGACCATTAACTAACGACGACGCCGCGAGGCAAGAAAAAATAAATGATATTTATTTATCTATTTATAGATAGGAGAACCAACAGCTATGACAAATGAATAACAATGTACAGGCAACACAGAACCAATTACAGGTTCTCACGAGTAAACACAGAAAAAATAGTAGAAATCTTAGGATCACTAGATAACAAGCACGATAAAAATAAACTAAAAGGAATTAAAATAAGATACAATAAGCACTATAAACACTTTGACACCAGGTTAAGCATTAATGACACGGGGAAGAAAGAAAAAAACACTACGCGCTATTTAAAGTAAACAGTTTCAAACTTACTACCCTGTCGACTGCTAGTCATCATCTGGAACACTGAACTATAGTCGTTTCAAACTTTAGAGCGTTGAGAGTTAAAAAGTATTAACTCCGGTAAGTTTAACCAGCTCTCGGAGTTGAGGCTGTATTTTAGTGACTTACTGCGGCCACATCTCCGCTTCAGCATCTTATTGTATTATTGTTTTATTTGATGAAGGTTTTAAGTTGTTTCGGTATTAATTTTCAGAGGTTTTGCGGAGTTAGTATCTTGTAATAGAAAGCTGTCTTGTATCCATAACATAAAACAGAACATCACGCTTGTAATACCCGAAGGGTTGGGCAGAGGTGTCCCTAATTGTACACCCACATTTCGCCTGTTTTGTTTAAGTACCATGTAATAGGGGGTGAGCCTATTGCCATCAACCGGGCGTGAATGCAGACTCCGTGGCTTCTACTTAAAAATTCCTGATGGAAAAATTCAATATCACGTTGACCTGGGAATCGAACCTAGGACCTCATGCTCAGCAGTCGCGCTTGCGACCACTAGACCAACGAGGCAGTCCATATCGAGATATCCATATATGCTGGCATTTTATTTATTCTGATTGAAATAGATATATATTACCTAGGCCCGAAAGTTTGACCACCAATCTTACCAAAGGGTGTTGTGTTACCCAGTAACTTGGTCATGGATGTCAGGAAGTTGCTCCTTGTGAATATTGGTGACCAGATATATCCGATTAGAATGGACGCTGACCCCAATATTTACCCCCAATTCTTCGTAACGTGGCAATATACTAAGAGCTCATTCCATAGAGCATATTTTGTACATACTATCGAACATACAAATTCGATTCGATTTTTTATGCGATGCATTTTTTTTATGTCATACGATTTTACTATGCAATTAGGCGTGATTTAAAAACAAACATTCAAATGTCTATTCTTTACCATTTTATTTGTGGTTTATTAGCTGCTAATCAAGGTAATTGGGTGGAGAATTAGTAGTTTTTAACCGACTTCCAAAAGGAGGAGGTTATCAATTCGTCTGACTTTTTTTTTATACATAATGTATGTTAAGCGATTACTTCGCCAATTGTGAATCGATTTTGATAATTCTTCTTTTGTTTGGACGAATATTATTTCGCAGTGCTCCCGTTTTAATTTGGTGAAGATTTGATGCTGATCTTCGGAGATATCAATGGAACTCTTCAATAAAAGATAACAAATCTGTCGTGATTGCTGCATGTTTATTGCTAAAAATAATTTTACCTTCAGAAGTAGGTGACAAAAAAACTGAATCAAGCAAACAAAAGTCACCGACTTCAGAAGCTAAAATTATTTTTCACTTTTTATTTTTTTTTATTTGAAGTCGATTTTAATTTTTGTAAAAAAACGTTTTTTTATGGGAAATCAAAATCACATGGCATGGTCCTACATAACGCCTACTCTCCACTTACCATCAACCTACCCAATAAAAACTAGCATAGACCGTACACTTAACCCAACCAAAACCCAATTCAACCAGCTAATCTTAAACTGAAGAAACATATCCCAAATTAACTGCCTTACCTTTTAACATAATCTGGCAGGCTATGCAGTAAGAATGAACAATCAGGGGGTGCAGTTATAAAATCAGAGGCTACAACTCCCGCGGTGGAAGTTCTCCACGGACCAATTGAAAAGGTGCCGTTCGCTCTAATTATATTGAAACTTGGGTGACGGGTAGTAAGGGGTTGGCAGAAGTATAGGCCTGGTTGTAAAGAAAGATGGCGAATTGATTTTTTAAATGTAATAAACATGTTTTTCTTGTTAAGGTATATTTTACTTTTTCCAGATATATAAGGTCTCATTAAAATAAATGGACAAACATAGCGTTCAGTACGTCTAATCAAAGATACCAAAGCAAAAAATTTACTTGTCTCACTTTTTCAAAATCTGTCAAATATAGAATCTGTCAAAAGTAGAATCTGTCAAATATAGAATCTGTCAAAAGTAGAATCTGTCAAATATAGAATCTGTCAAAAGTAGAATCTGTCAAATATAGAATCTGTCAAAAGTAGAATCTGTCAAATATAGAATCTGTCAAAAGTAGAATCTGTCAAATATAGAATCTGTCAAAAGTAGAATCTGTCAAATATAGAATCTGTCAAAAGTAGAATCTGTCAAATATAGAATCTGTCAAAAGTAGAATCTGTCAAATATAGAATCTGTCAAAAGTAGAATCTGTCAAATATAGAATCTGTCAAAAGTAGAATCTGTCAAAAGTAGAATCTGTCAAATATAGAATCTGTCAAAAGTAGAATCTGTCAAATATAGAATCTGTCAAAAGTAGAATCTGTCAAATATAGAATCTGTCAAAAGTAGAATCTGTCAAAAGTAGAATCTGTCAAATATAGAATCTGTCAAAAGTAGAATCTGTCAAATATAGAATCTGTCAAAAGTAGAATCTGTCAAATGTCGACTAAACGTTTTTCTTGTAAGTTATTATCTAATGCATTTTTCTTATTATTTTTTGTACCATTGTCCTTATTTTGGTCGTCTGAATAATGGGAATTTATAGTTTGATGTTTATTTTGCAAATACGTTTTACAGACACTTTTACAAGGAGCGACTGCTTAGCTAACCTCCACATCCCAGTATGTAAAAATGTAGTAAAAAAACAGTAAATAGTTAAACCTACCTACCTATAGAACTGGATACCTTTCATTTTCACAAACGTGCTGAGAAAAACCGTTTGAGAGGTTAAAGAAGGAACATGGGTGGGTTTCAGTCAGTAAAAGTCTGACACTCTCTTCCACTCCGCCCAGAGCGGGAGAGAGGGGTTACTTGATGATTTCCCACCCGTAAAAAAAATAAAAGATGTTTAGCTTAGGCACTCTTGCGCAGTCTCCTTAACGCTGTCAACTGGTAATGTCCCCAAGAGACTAGCGGCGCTGCCACGTTGCATGGCAACGCTAAGCCTCTGGCCAAGGTATAAACAAATAACGGCCTAAAAATGCTTTTTCTATTTTTCTTTCAATGACAACACAGAGTGTTCCTTCTCCCATCTCGCTCCTACATGGCGGTAACGTTTTCATTCCTCTCCGCGTCCCCGTAGCGCCGTGGTGGAATACTGAGCAGTTTTTGTGGTCCCCAAGACTTTCACCGTGGTTTTATTTCCGAGATATTTCCAACAGCATTATACTTTCCTATTATTATGTCTACGGCTGTCTGGATAATGTTTTTATTCTCTTTTTTTGCGAAGCTGTAAGAGGTTTGGTGCAGTCGGAGCTGATATTATTAGGTGAAAATCGAAGATTTTTTTGCCGTTGAAAATGTAAGCAGTCCCATAACCGTTCTTTTTATAAACTCGTCTTAGTTATTGCTAAAATCAAAAAGATTTAAAAGACTTATAGAGCGGACATTGGGAATATTTTCATTCAAAAATTTTGATACCGAACATTTTCGTTTTTGACAAAAAAATATGACAAGCGGGCGTATGACACTAGACAGAACGATTCGTTACTAAGTTGTTACAAGTATTGGATTACGATTTTCTTCGCCTTGTCCCGTCTATCGGTCGTAAATACCTGAATGTTTTTGTAAAAATGTATTTTTGTAACAAGTTTTTGCTCAACTCAAAGCCTTCGCTTTGTCTTTCTACAAAACCTTGAAATCAGATTAATATTATCGTTCCTGTAGCCTATCGCAATCATTTCTCACCCTTCCATCAGCGAAATCGCTGATAAGATGTCACTCTATTAAGGTCCTTAGTGCAGAAACCTACCTGTTTTCAGTTTGTCTGACAACCAGTCCTTAATTGGACAATCCTAACTGCCAATTAGGTTCCGCATAATTTGGGCCCTCCCCAATAGAAAAAAGATGTCTTTTTATTTATATAACAATTTATGTAAACACTTAATATAGAAAAAAAAGAAAGGAACCGAAAAATAGGTACAAAGGTGATACTTATTTCTAAAGAAATCTCTTCCAGCATACCTGCGAAAGGAGATATTAAAAAAGAGATGTCGACAGACATAGTGTGTCATGTTTATATATATTTATTAATTGTAAAGTCTACACTAAATTCATTTCATAAGTATCAAGCGAAAAACCCAAAAAAAAACCAGCACAGTGTCCAAATAAAGGCGCGTTCTAACCACGTGCGTCCAGACACGTGACAAATGACGTCGCCGCGCGCAAATCCGCCATGATGTGCTGCACCTTATCACTGTCCCCTGTATTGTATGCACGGATGTGTTTTAGCCATATGTGTGCACGTTTACGTAGTTGACGAGTAGATTGGCTTAAAAATGTAAAGGTACTTTCTTGGTTTTGTTGTTATTAGGGATCGTGAGGTCAATCATGTTAGCAAGAACCACCATGTTCTATGCAAGCATATGCATTGCAGGTAAACACTGCCTATTCCCATGCCTCATAAGATGCAATTGTCTTAATCGTCTTAATCATCTTAAATCTCTTAATCTTATTCACTTTAATAAGTACGATGGGTGATGGCCGATATAATTATTTTACTTATTTAGGGTGAGTGGTAATTAGTGACCGATACTTAAACACGTGACTGTGCTCATGATAACAAACAACTTTCCCAAAGAATTTGCTTTATACTCATTCACTTTTATCACAATAAAACACCGCGCGGGTGCTCTGCCTACCCACTGTTGCACGGTTCGAGAGTAATGAGACAGAACGACGTCACGCGGCTAACAGCTGATAGGTCAAAGACGCGCGAGTTTCATACGGCTGTTGTGTCATTGTGATAAAAGTGAATGAATATAAAAAGATGAAATTCTTTGGGAAAGTTGTTTGTTATCATGAGTGAAATCACGTGTTTAAGTATCGGTCACTAATTACCAGTCACCCTGTATAGCAACAGTTGAAAATAGTTTAATTGGATTTTATGAAGTAGGCAAGTAGGCAGTGCCTATCTGCGACGCACGCACCTGTTGTTACGTCATGTCCGTTTCCTCGTTAGGTCAATAACCAACGCAACAAAACACAACACAAAGAAAAAACGATATTAAAAAATGCAACAAACACACACCGTAATTCCTATTCAGGCAGGGTAAACGCACCAATAAATGTACGTAACAAAATACTTTTTCCGGCCAACTGTATAACAGGACTCGCGAACTGTTTATCACTGCAACGTGCACTGCGCTCTGACCACAACTAGCAACTTCACCCTATTCGCCGGAATTAATCGTCCATGTTGTGTTAAAAGAGGCGAAAATATACTGATATGGTTATTTTCATTAGGTTTTTTCGTCTTTTTGGAACCTTTATGGGCTATTTTATGTCCTGGTTTGTTCTGACTTTGAAAACAATAATGCTTTGTTATGAATAAATGGTGTGTCTTTGTGAGCGTTTTGGTTGGGACATTTTTAAAGTCATCTGGTAAATTTATTTTTGTCTGTATTTTCGACTTTGTCATACCGTTTTTTGTCACAGATATTTTCAAATAGGTATCTTCTTGTTCTCCTTAGCTCCCAGTTTAGGTGAGGTCGGTTCTTCTAATTTTCTGGCACCAGGACAATCTGTCCTGGCGCAGTTCAATTTAATTGAATTCCAATTTTATTGGCGCTGGTTTAATTTTCGAATGGGTATACCTACCCTCTGGAATGTCTTCTGGTTCCCTCATGGAATATCACATTGCTGCTTCAGTGTCACATTCGTTTTGCTTCCGTAAGAAGCTAAAGCTTCTAGAAGGATCAACTTTTAAAATTCATTATTTTACTAAAAATGCTAAAGTAACTCTTGAAAAATAACTCTTGATGGCGAAACCAAGACCTGGAGGACAACGGACACTTTTTATCTCGGTGCTACGTTTCCGTGGGATGATTTGCATCGTCCACGTGGACGCTGCCTTGGGCAACAACTATATATGTAGTCATCATCAGCCTACAATAGTCCACTGCTTGACATAGGTCTCTCCAATCGCACGGCACTTAACTCGATTATCGGCAACTCTCATTCAGTTGCTACCAACCACCAAGCGAAGATCGTCGCTCACTCAAACCAAAGGGCGACCCACCTTACGCTTGCCGATTCCCGGTCTCCACTCAAGAATATGTCTACCCCAACTATAATGTAGTGACTGTATTAAAAGAAAAACATCTTCATTGAAAAGCAAGTCTTCATTGAATGGAATAAGTATCGAGAGATTACTGACTAAAAGCTAGCCCCATGCCTTTTCTTTTCCCAAAAAAATACGTCAAAAGCACCGTAATCTTCCCATAAATGCGTAACTCCAGCGCTTTTCGAGAGCGTCTTCCCCTCAAGTGAGTTATGATCCGTGCTGAGGAACTATTTCCACTGCTCACGAATATTTTATTCCAAGTCACCTTTATGATGAAACTTTTAGATGGCGCAGTTCAAAATGTGTGTCTTTTTGTATGCACGTTTATTTATGTTGCTTGAGAATTTGCGTAGAATTTACATTGTTTGTATTTACTTTGTAATGCCTATTGGTTGGGCTGCGGGACTGTTCTAAAGAGATACCGCGGACCTGAAACACAAAGGGCAAAGAAAGAACATGGATGGGTTTTAGTCAGTAAAAGTCTGACACTCCCTCCCACTCCACCCAGAGCGGGAGGAGTTATTTGATGATTGCCCATCTTTAAAAAAATAAACGCTGTTAAAATTAGAGGTTTTTTGGGAAAGGTTAGACAAGGGAAGATCCTCATCCAAGAAATAACAAAATGGTTAAATACACAGATATAGATATTATACCTAGATAACGCAAGTATCACGATCCGTATGAAAACCAAGCGTGCTATTTTTTGGCTACCTACTATGACGTCATAAGCACTAGTTAGTTACTATACAAAATAGGCTACAGTTTTGTTCTTGTCTTGTTATATGTCTAGAATTTAGTTCTTGAATTATAATGTTGTTATTTTAAACAAATTAGCTTTCTGCGACAGTAGCCACGTTAGGTATAAAATGCTTAAGTGTGTGTGAACTGTTATCTAGGTATATATCTGTGGTAAAATATATATTATATTTTGTATGTACATAAATATGTATTTATTATTATATTTTATTTTTGGAAATGTTCAGTACTATTGCACCTACTGTTTTTGTCTCTGCATCACCCTAAGGTAGACTAGACCTAGAAAATGCCTAAGGCATTCAGTCCGCCTTTGTACATTAAGTGCATAAAGTTTTAATAAATAAATAAATAAATAAAATATCATTGCAAAATCTCGTTACTGTGTTCCCCAAAGGAACACCCACATATTACCAGTTACAGGGCAAAGATCTAGTCTCCGAAAAACCCGCTAAACAGTTACTCTTGCGGAAACTAAACCACCCCGGCAGTCTATTAAAATATTAACTTACCAATCCAAAACCGTTTAAAAATCGATTTCACCATCAAAACATGCCACCAAGAAACCATAAACCCATTCTAAACGTCAAGCAAGTTATAAAACGTGATAAATGTATGAGAAGACTATGATCTTGGTCACCCCACGGCACTGGGGCTGATGTATAATGCATACCATTTCGCACTTAACGCGGGGTGTCCCAAGTTTTTGAATTGTGAGTGTATTATTAATTCTTATTGTCCCCTGTGGATGCGTTTTTGGTACTTGCGCTTGATAAGTTGGGGAAGGATTTCTTGTTACTTTAGTAGTCTGGTTTCTGAAAATTTTGGGTAATTAGTTTTGAGTTTTTTGCCCGGTTGATTCAAGATTCAAGATTCTTTATGTGGTATGTACATGATGGTCTTATAAATAAAAAGGTTTCACATATTTCGCTGACTTTTTTTTTCCTGATGGTACCATACTCGTTACTTAGCGATGTACTGAGGCCATCTCTGCCTAAATCTTCAGAGATAACAGGCGTCATGTTATGATATGAGCTTTCCGACTGCTTCATTGATCTAGTACTGACTACTGAGCAAGAGGTCCTGGGTTCGATTCCTGGGTCGGGCAAAGTGTTATTGGGTTTCAATAATTTCTTAATAGCAGCCACGGAATCTGGATCTGTGTCCGGTTGCTGGCAATAGGCTCACGCCGAATGTAAAATATTGGTGTTCAGCTGAATCCGGTAAGACTGGAAGCCGACCCCAACATAGTTGGGAAAAGGCTAGGCAGATGATGACGTACTTATGTATTTACAATATTTTGATTAAGTGATCCATAATCAGCAACGCGGATCAAATTACAAAACTAGTAATTATTAGTTTTGAACCATTTGCCTATTAATTATAGGAAATAGGTAATCAATTAGTTATAATCATGCTAATTAAGAACCAACGAGTTTAACATATTGTTTTATTTATATTCAAACCGATCCTAAATAAAATTAGTATCCATTTATGTTCTGGGACGTTAGCCAATGGTTATTTGGATATAGGTCATACCAATTAAGGTAGAAATCATTACAACCATGCTCAACATTAATTAGTTACATCATTCTTTTTTTTTTTCTATGCGAGCCATGCTCGATATAACTCTTTTAGATCTAATGCGTAACACTGAAATCCGCCGTCGGACAAAAGTCTACGACGTCGGGGACCGGGCGGTGCGCCTCAAGTGGACCCGGGCAGGACATCTGGCTAGACGCGGAGATGGGCGATGGAGCAAGGCTTTCACCGAGTGGTGGCCAAAGTTTAGCCAAAGAAATCAGGGACGTCCTAAAGCTCGTTGGGTTGAATGATAAACCTGGATAAGGGACGCACAGAACCGGGAAGTATGGCAGAAAAAAGGGGAGACCTATTTGCAGCACTGGGTGATTCCGGACTGATATGGTGATGATGAATGAGCTTATCTGTGCTAGAATGTAAATCTATGGCCTGTGACACTGCTCAACCAATCACTTTTCATCAAAACGACCGCACATTGGTTCAAACTAATTCTAACCCTACCAATTCATTCGAATACATCACTCGTTTGATTCAGAACGAACTAATCTAAATTCATTAGTGGCCGGCCGTGTTGTCTAAATATTTGAATAATTTGATTTGGCTTTGTCGTATAACTGTGGCTAAATTAAAGGGTTGGAGAGGGATGATTAGGAAGGACAGTGAAGGGACAAGGGTAGGCGAGCTACGAAAGGTTATAATTATAATGAAGTTGAAACGGGTTGGCAGAACGCTTTCACGGAGTCGTTTAGATGTAAGGATTAACGGTGTGTATTAATTTAGTTAGTGTTTAAGATTTTCTAGACTTTGTAGTAAGTGTAAAGGTCAAACACAACTGAATTTTAACAGAATATAACGTCACGTCTAAAATCCCCGAACGGTTAAGCTGAGTTGTACCTAATAGTACACCCACATTTCACCAGTTATGTTTATGTCTCATTTAATAGGGGGCGAACCTATTGCCATCAACCGGGCTCAAATACAGACTGAATTTTAAGTTAATTTAAAACATGATGAAATGTATGTGCTGTTGAGGGAGAGCCCTCTTGGGGTCAATTCTTAAGCCGGCTAAGCGTTATTGGGTTTTCCATCAGAAACTTTATAGTAGCAGCCCCGAATCTGAATTTGTGCGCGGTTGATGGTAATAGGCCCGATCCTAATTACGCTGTCTATATGTCTGTATGTTACCTATCCACGTCTAAAGCACACATACAGATCATCTCTTATTCTTATTCTTTATTGCACACAAAACAACAAAAAATATACATAAAAATTGCAATAATATAGCCTATGTACAATGGCGAGCTACCACCATAACCTACCTTAGAACTTAGGATTATTTTTGCCCTGGTTTTCTTCAATCCCATAGGTTTAATTCCAAGTTCCATGCAGATGAAGCCGCGGGCAAAAACTAGTTTACTGTCAAACCAATGAACACTAACAAAATGCCTTCTACGACAATTCGTAGCTTGAATAAAACAATGTCATCAGCCGACCGCAAAACTTTACTGTTGATAGAATGGCCCAGGTTTGGACCCAAAATACACACAGTACTTAAATAAAATGTTTAATTTCCACCCGTATAGCTAACTTATTAGTTTCATCCTGAATAAATATATTTAGACTAGCACTACAAAGAATCGACAAAATGACAGATTTCTTTTGTTGATTTGTCATTTTGTCGATTCTTCTGTCGACAAAACCCGTTTCTACGGTGGTCATGCTACGCGTGCAGGTATTTCTATTGGATGTACTTATAAAGCCCTTATTAATTATCTTTTAAAAATAAAGTGAGGTATTTGTTACAGGGTACACCTCTATTAGAAAAACCTCTGCCTAAACCTTCGGGGATTACAGGCGTGGTGTTGTTGCAAGTTCTTCTCTCGCCTCAAGATGACACGACGAGATACGACAATACCAGGATTTTAGAGAAGATAAACTGAGTACATCGGTCTATTTGACCGTTTTTGGTCATGGCGACCAATCTCCGCGGAGAACAGCCATCAACGCGACGCAGGAAATATGCACAAATTTGCGCAAAAACACAGCCGCAGTGGCAGTTTCGAAAAAGAAAGAGCTTCACTAAATAAATAAAACCCAATGTTGCATATTTAATTAGATATATTTACAAAACTAAAATCATATAATATGACCGCACAACTATACAGGTTCAAGGATCTTTTGTAGCTCGAACACCGTTGACAGAGGGCACCTTTGGTGAACAGACGTAAAATTGTATTGAAAAAAAATGGGGGCGTTAGTTCCAATGTTGGTGGAGCTAACAATAACAGCCTCGGTTCGATCTTACGGTTAAGCCGCGCTTGCCTATGTTGGTCCGTGGATGGGTGACCCGATTACATCCCAAGTTTCTTCCGAGCCTCGGAAGCACGTTAAGCCATTGGTCACGGCTGTCGTGTATAGATCTTTGACAGTCGTTACAGGTAGTCAGTGGCCCGAAATTCTGACATCCAATCTTACCAAGTGGTATCGGATTACCCAGTACTAATTTGGTTGTGGAGGTCAGACAGGCAGTCGCTACATATTAAATACTGGTATTCAGCTGCATTCGGTTAGATTGGAAGCTTACTCTAAGATATTTTGGAAAAGGCTAGTCAGATGATGAAGTCATATGTTGGCCAAGGGCCAATAGATCCAAAACTATGCAAGGATCTTTTGGCGAGTAGACCAATACCAATCTGAGCTTTCTCACCTACACCCCTTTCCTGTCAATATCATTCAAGCAATAGAAGATCCCCGAACAGCTATAGCTACCCCCAACCCATGAACCACACCTCCTCAACAGCTTCTCCTCAATCCTCAAGCATATACACACTGATACAGCTGATCCCTCAAAGCAAGAACCTCATCTTCCGTATGCCTTCGACCCTTGGACGTGCAGGTAGTCAATCGTTCACAAGACTGTTCGTTATGTCTCCTGGCGTTTGTCAAGCTCAGGTCCAACTCGTAACCCAGAACCACTGCGGCTTTGGATAATTCTTCGAGACAGGATGATGCGTCAGCCCTGGGCAGAAACATTAATGATACGATTATATATTTTTCTATTTAATATGTTCATGTTGTGATGGCCCAGAGGTTAAGGCCTCGCCTCTCATGCATGAGGTTGTGGGTTCAAATCCGGGCAAGTACCAATGTGACTTTTTCAATTCATATGTACTTTCTAAGTTTATCTTGAACATCACAGACATCGGTGAAGGAAAACATCGTGAGGAAACCTGGACTTATAATTAATATAAGTCTGAAATCGCCAACCCGTCTTGAGCAAGCGTGGTGATCAATGCTCGTGCTTTCTCTGTATGAGAAGAGGCCTTTGCCCAGCAGTGGGACAGTAACAGGCTGGTATTATTAATATGTTCAGGTATTTTGATCGGATCGGAAAATTCTAAGTTTGATTAATTTAAGAGTCATGACGCTTAGACGTGACATCACCAGTAGTCAATTTAGTTATATGCAGACTGCAGGATAAAATTGGCTACATTTCTGATCCGATAAATAGTTACCAATTACAAAAATATAGGCTCTAATGTTAGCCATACCGCCACGGTTCATTGAGGAGGTCTATCAGATGGGCCTACGCAGGTCGCTCACATCTTGTTTAATCCAAGAATTACACAGGTCTATTCAGATAAACGCTGAGGTACCAGCGCAACCACACCTGTCTAAATAGTAAGACCGTTCTGGTTGACCGAAGCAAATATGGCCATCAGCTTACAAATATTTATTTTTTTATTAGCCTGTTTGAGGTTTTTTTTTTTTTGTTTGTGGCCATGTTCGCCCCGCAAAAGAGATCAGATCGTCACACCACCTTCGTCGCAGTCTACCTTACAAATATACCAATAAGAAATAAGTTCTTTTTTTCGAATTATGCCTGTGTCAATTAAAAGTTATGAAAGTAGTATGTCTAGTTATTATATCATCAGCATCATCTTCCTTTATCCAAAGAAGAAGGAGCACGGTCCATACAAAATTAACCCACGGAGTTTGGAAGTATGCCATCTTTTTATACCCATTTTTATCATTTTTTTGAGATACTTCTCTTTGCTGTAGGACGTGGGTTAATTTTGATCCTTCTTCTTTGTCTGGGGTCGGCGTTTTAGAATAATAAACATACTTCGGCGACACCGCACGCCTCTGCGCTCCAGAACCCGTAACTTCCAAAGCCTCCGTAGCCTCCACAAGGGTCGCCTGCATATGGTTCCTGGTGATGCCTATCATCTCTTCAGCATATTTCCCCATCTTGGCGATGGAGCCGCGAGCCTCTTCGGTGCAGGCGTAGATGGTGGAGACGTGTCTACTGGCTACGGTCCGAGCTTGTCGCTTTTCTTCGTCGCACATGTCTGACGAAGGAAAAAGAAGGGGCAATTAACCACAATTGTGATTGCTTTTTTTTACTCACGCCTTTGTCTAAAGGGACAGGTATAAACCACAGAACGTCACCCGCTACGATCTTTACATTCTCCCTTTGCTATTAGCAGATTCAGCATGTAAAAGCGGCCATTACGTTGAAGGGTAGGAATATATGCCGGTGAGTTTTGATGTTATATCTTGTCAATGCTTAAACCAAAACTCGACTTAATGGAAAAGTCTTAAGTCCTCATCATCATATCAGCATAAAGACGTCTCTGATCCATCATCAAAACGGCTTATAGGTTAGTAGCCGACATCCCACAGTCTCCCACTAACCACCAGTGTGGTGAACGTGCCACCAAAAGATAGTTAATTTTTGACAAACTATTCCCCCTTTTGTGATAGCCATGTTTTATCAAATTTATTAGTAAATACTGAGTCAATAACTATTTAACGACAGTCAATTCCACAATACAGAGAAACGACCTATGAATATCGTATAAAGAATAATAGGGGTGTTAATTCCAAAAATAGCCCGGGAACGTATCATGCAGGCGTGAGCAATTAAATTTGCATCGGAGTCCATCATAAATTGAACGTCAGACTCGCCCGATATTACTTTCCAATGCTCATAACACTGAAATAAAATCGTCGACGTCATTTTAAATCGAGTGGTTGAATTTCGAAAATACTATCGACAGACTTTGCAGTTACTCTCTGATAGACTCCAAGTGACCTTGGAGACCTGGAGTCTTTTGTTGTATTTTTTTTTAGGTGAGAATTAATAATGACAATTTTTGTCAATTAGTAAGGTTCAGGCAGAGTAATTTATTTTTATTTTATGACTAGATGTATACGGACGAGCAAAAGGAGTAGGTCAGGATAGCATTTAACAGGAAAAAGGCGTAGCGTTTATGTATGTGTTACGGCTAAATGGCATGTAGTTTGGTCATAGTTATAACCTAACCTTACCTAATCCATCTCAACTAATGTAACTCAATTAATGTATCTGTTACGGCTACAAGCCGAAGTACGGTTGCTCCTAGTTCTAGCAGGCTATACCTACCGGCGGGTAACAGTTTGTTATAATGCAACCAATTTGGACGTAGCGCTCTGCGGCCGCTGCCGCGGCAGCGCTCTCTGCGCTCGTTCGGCGTTTGGTCACAGTTCTAACCTTACCTAATCCATTTGGTCGGTGTGTCCTAGCAATAAAAAGGATAGTTACCGGCCGCACCTAGGTATAGCCAGCTAGAACTAGGTGTAACCTTACTTCGGCTTTTAGCCGTAACATTTGTACACTCAAAGCACCATTGGCAGTCGATACCTGTAACTGACGCGTGACGGTGTGCGATCCTTTTTCTAGGAGCATAAACTTCTATCCAACGCGGTATCGATACGCGAAAAAAAGAAGGTTTAACTGTACCTGGAACTTTTAGTTCATCAGCCAATTGTGTTAATTCGGTGTAAATCTGCTGTTTCTTCTGAATAGCAGCATTGACCTCATCTTTGATTCTTCGCAAGATCTTCCCTGTCAACTGTTGGTATGAGTTCTGGATGTTTCTGTGGTAGGTGTCTAAGAACGGTGCTAACACTGTGTCCATGTAGCGAGATATTTCACTGTAAAATAATTTCGTGCTATTAACCGTTGAGGAGTTCTCTCGTAAGGAGATGATCCTGGCTACAGGATCAAGTCATGTCTGTCATAAAAATATATTGTCACCAGAACCACCAAATGAGTGTTCAACAACTCAATCGGTTAATGGAACTGGTTTGAAATTCAGTTGCCATATTTGAAGAATTCATACTAACCAACCAACGAACAAGTTAAATAAAAGCTTATAAAACATGACGCTTCAAATACCTATTAGCCAAAGCCAGTTGTGACCTCAGCTGTCTTCGCGAGTCGTTGCCGTTAAACCTGGACCTCAGACTGACGAGGTGTTCCTCCAATACAACTGGCTGGTGCTGCCATGGAGGGATCTCGAAGCAGAGGCCTCCATCTTGACGGAGGTGGTTGCTGCGGTACTGCAAAATGGTGAAAATTCTATTGCTATTCTATAGACACGGTCGAGGAAACTTCTCACAAGACGCAACTAGATACTCGTTTTCATTGTGTGTAAGACAAGACATGGGCAGTTCAGTCATGCGAAACCTAACCTAACTAATATTATAAATGCAAAAGTAAGTTTGTTACCTTTTCACGCCTAAACCACTAAACCAATCATCTTGAAATTTTGCATATACGTTGTCAGGTGTGCAGAAACGGACATAGGGTACCTATCCCGACAAAAAGTATTGTTCCCGAGGAAAACACCAATAACGTTCTTATGATAATAGATGGCGCCACGTGTCCTTCGAATCACGCTTGAATTATATTATTACAAGCTGAGCACAATCAAAATTGACTGTCCAATTCTAAATTAATGCGACCGAAGCCGCGGGAAAAAGCTAGTAGATTAAATTTCCCGTGAGTTCATTTGATTCAGGGCTTGGCTGAACATGGTCTGGCTCTTACGTAGGTGCAATCACTGTTAAATCCCATGAGTAACTATGCATTATTGTTTTACTAAACAAAGGACTTCCTCGTTGGTCTAGTGTTCGCAATCGCGACTGCTGAGCATGACGTCCAGGGTTTGATTCCAGGGTCGGGCAAATTGTGGTTGGGTTTTTCGATCAGGAATTTCTCAGTAGTAGCCATGGAGTCTGGCAGTAGCGAAGGGTCAATTTTTGTGAGAGGTGAGCTGGAGTACAAATCTTTAATGTGATTATATTATTTTGTCTACAGAATACTGACTGTGCCATTTTTCAAAGGGAAGCCGGTAGGAATCGAGTTGTATGGAACCTTCGCCACTGGAGTCTGTATCTGTGCTCAGTAGATGGCAATAGACTCGCTCCTTATTACATAGGACTAAACATAACTGGCGAAATGTGGGTGTACTATTCGGTACAGCTCTGCCTAATCCTTCGGGGATTACAAGCGTGATATTATGTTATATAGGACTTTTCCAAAACATACTAATGATAACACTTACCCTACAGCTAATAACAGGTTCAGCAGCATAATTCAAATCAAACAAGCAAAATCCGAAAATAATAAAAGGTAACATAATTTCGGAACTGTTTTTCAACTGACTTCATGCATATACATACGTAAATTGACGTGCACTGTTTATGATTATTAAACAATTATAAGCTTCAGTGAAACATGACGATATGTTATTTTATTGCTTGCAAAAAAATACAAAAAGGCACAGCGTAGGAAGGCCTCCGACGAGGTGGAATGATTTATTTTATTTTATTTATTAAAACTTTATGCACATAATGTACAAAGGCGGACTTAATGCCTTGGGCATTTTCTACCAGTCTAACTTAGGGTGATGCAGAGACAAAACAGTAGGTGCAATAGTACAGAAAATTTCCAAAAATAAAGTATAAAAATAAATACATATATACATACATACAACAACAAAAAAATGGAATGATGACCTTGTACAGACGCCAGCACAACAAACTACTACAATCTGTAAAATTTATTCAATAGATTTTTAACTTTATCGCTAAAGCATTAGGTTCGAGGTGGATTGGGAAAATTGTCAATTTCGGGTAGCTTGATGTGCTGTCAACTGTACAAGCCGCGGGAATTTGCTGGATGTGAAAAGGACAAGAACGGTCGATGTGGTGACGCTTCCTCTTCTTCTTCAACCTTAGGCCACCCAATGCTGAGTGTAGGTCTCTTCCAAATCTCTCCAACGGTGATGCTTGAGAAGATTCGTTCCCACTAGTTCTACTAAACAGTTCTACGGAAGAACTAGTGGGGATATTGTTTCCCACCAGCCCTAGGATATGAGGTGTTAAAGAATCGTAGAATTACTAGAAACCCGTAGGAAGGCTTAATGATGATGACCTTAAAGGCTGCACGGATTTCGATTAAACCTCGCACGTTGTTAGACCAAGTCCTGGTTAAGATAGGATAGTTTATATCACTAGTAGTATACTTTCACATGGGAACTGCTACTACTTCTGGGGGAGCTCGTGGCTTAATAATAACAGCTGCTCCGATCAATCTTCAGGTTAAGCCGCGCTTGCCTAGGTTACTCTGCGGATGGGTGACCACATTACATACCGAGTTTCCTCCGTTCCTCAGCCAGCACGCTAAGCCGTTGGTTCCGGCTGTCATTTGTAGATCTTTGACAGTCGTTACAGGTAATCAGTGGCCCTAAAAGCCGGAAACCAGTCTCACCAAGGGGTATCGTATTACCCAGTACTAATGGGTTGTGGAGGTAGAGATAGGCAGATAGGCAGTCGCTCCATGTAAAAATACTGGTGAACAACCTTCAGAATAATACCATTTCAATTGATACCTTCGCGAGGACTCATAAAAGCGGTGGAACTATAGCAATTTATCTCCCCGATTCAAATTCATTCTCAATACAAGTTCCAGCAAAACTTATTCAGCTTACAGTTTCCAGCTCTGCTCCTCCAATATCAAGTATCATTCCTCTTAATTCCACTAATGCCCGTAAAGCAATTATCTTTCGCCGGTAGCAAAATTTGCTTCGCTTAATTTCAGGCCGTACTCTCACTGTGTTTTTTAGTACTAAGTGCTGGCAAGCTTGCTGGAGACGTTACCTGAATTAATTATGTGGATATTTCATTAATATTTTTTTTAAGTAGAGAACACGGATATTGGATACTGGTGTTAGGGAAATGGGTGAATATCAACAACGTGCATTTTTATTCAATTTTGGTGGCGAAATTTTTTCTTCATTATTCGTGAAAAATAAGGGGCTGTCATAAGAAAAGAAACTCCAAGCTGGAAGGATCTTCAAGAGGGCTCAGAAAATCTCGATAACTTTTTGAGATATTTTAGTTCAAAGTCTAGTGTGGCCACCAAAATTGAAAATCGCCCACCAAAATCGACAGTGCCCACCAAAATTGAAAATCAGTGGCACCAAAATTTAATTTCTCCGTTGCAAACCTCAATCTCACTAATAAAGCTCAATGTAACTAATCTCACAAATTCTCATTCTCATCAATAACTTCATCGGTTGTTAAAAAATATTTATTAATATTTATCTGATCTATCATTATGAGTTTATGACACAAAAAAAACGAAAAAAAAAACTTTTATATTTTTATTGTAAACAAAATTAATAATAAAGACCAAGTGGTAATAAAGTCCAAATTTAGTGGAGATAAGGTCGTTTCGAAGCCGGAGATTCTGTCGGAAGTAGAAAACTTCTACGGCAAGTTGTACGCATCGCATGCATCTCGACCTGATCCCGAAAATAAGGATTCCAGAGCCACCTTAACCCGCCATTTCACAGAAGACCTACCAGAATTCAGCCAAAACAAAATCGGGGCGTCACTTAGACAGCTTAAAAATGGAAAAGCGCCTGGTGAGGATGGGGTAACAACTGAGCTCCTGAAAGCGGGAGGAAGTCCTGTATTAAGAGAGCTACGGGAGCTTTTCAACTCGGTCCTGTTCTCTGGGAGAACTCAAGAAGCGTGGTGAAGGAGCGTGGTCGTCCTTTGCTTTAAAAAGGGGGACAAGACCCTATTCAAGAATTACTGACCCATTTCGCTCCTTAGCCACGTGTATTAGCTGTTTTCAAAAGTCATCACGAATCGTCTAGCGCGAAGACTCGACGATTTCCAGCCACCGGAGCAGGACGGGTTTCGAAGAGGATTCAGCACCATAGACCACATCCACACAGTGCGGCAGATCATACAGAAGTTCGAAGAGTATAATCGGCCGTGTGTCCGTGTTCCTTCTTAGCCCTTTGTGTTCCAGCGCCGCGGTATCTCTTTCGAACAGTGCCGCAGCCCCTCACCAACCAACGCACCTGGCATTAACATCAACGGCGAGTACATCTCACACTTGAGATTTCCATTGCAGATGAAATCGTCAAGCAGCAGATGCTGGATGGCCTAGTTGATTCATCAATACGCATTGATCTTAGGGTGAACTTGGACAAAACCCAGGTGATGTTCAAAGATCACGTCACCCGGAACCAGGACCTATTGTTGTCAATGGCGCTCCTCTCGAGGTTGTTCGAGAATATGTTTATCTAGGGCAAACTCTGCAGTTTAGTAAGAACAACTTTAAGACGGAGACTGACAGAAGAATTCAGCTGGGCTGGGCAACTTTTGGGAAACTTCGTACGGTCTTCTCGTCGCGTATTGCACAGAGTCTAAAGACTACGGTCTTCAACCAGTAAGTTCTGCCTGTTATGACTTACAGGGCTGAAACGTGGACACTCTCGGTATGGCTGGTCCATAAATTCGAGGTTGATCAGCGAGCTACGGAAAGGGCTATTCTTGGACTCAATGCTTTATTATGTAATTTTTTGTTATTCCAAACAAAATAAAAAATATTAAATCCAAGGAGAGACACAGTGAAACAGCAAACAGATCATTACCTTTTCACCAACGCTCTGCAGATTTCAGTTAAACTAAAAAACCTTAACTCAATATTTGGATGCTAATCACCAGACTAGATCAATGGTTTCTACAATCAGTCTTTAAATCTAAGAAAGGAATTTTCAGTTTTCAAATATAATTAATCTTCTCTCATCTTTACTAAAAAAAACTTAAAAACAAGAAAACACTATTTTTCTTTTTTCCTTAAAACTTTTTTTCCCAGTGTTTCAGCCTGTTTGGGATAGCTCTTTATTTTTGCCTTTCTTCTTCTTTCTGCCATTCTCTTTTTAACCAGCCTCTCTTCGCTGGTCTGTTTTGGCATTCTTAAAAGCAACAAAATAAAAATGTATTAATAAGAAACTTGATCATTAGTATACCACCCTTATAATAATTGGTCTTACTTACTGCCAAGTACATAACATTTATTTGTTTGCTAATCAAACTGTCCTGCAACGTAAAAACTGGCTATATAGGTACAAACCATACATATACAGTACATACTTAAAATTTGGTGGCTCGTTTTCAATTTTGGTGGTGGGAAAACGCCACCAAAGCCACCAAAATTGAGCCACCAAAATTGGGACCAGGCATAAAAAAAATCTTTAAAAATAGGGGTATTAAGTTCCAATTAAATTGATGTTACTGATTTATACGAAACCCTAATCACTATCTATAACGTGTAGCTTACTATTAAAACACTTTAAAATCGACAGCGAAATCGATCCACCAAAAATTGAACAATTCTTGTCCCCCGTCCCACTCAAGGTGAGTACTTACGTTTTTGGGGGGTAATCAAAGCACTAATCACATATCTGTTACGCGCAAGTGCTGACCAAAGACTTTAGAGTTGCGAAATAATAAAACACTATTGATCACACACGCCCGTAGATTCGAGTAATAGTAAATTGAAAAAGTGCCAACAAAGTTTTGATTTTTGCTTGGACAAACTTTGATCGAGTGTCCTGTGCTTTTAAATTAGATTTTCTAATATGGTTTAAGTGTTTTTAGATAGTGTGTCTTATGAAAATACTAAGAAAATCGTTTATTTGCTATTTTACCCCAAATTGTTACTTTGGTGAATGCAATTATATCAAAAAATGGAACTGGGACAAGCCACCAAACTTGAATTTTAAGGTGATTTTTTTTTTCCTGATTATTTATATATACTTATAAAAACAAAAAATGTGGCCCTAATTGAACCAAGATACGTAGTTCACTATAAAAAAAAATAAGAAACATCCTATCATTTTACACCTCGATTCTCAATGTGGACACGTAAAATTTGCTGCCGTGATATTCACCCAAATGTTTGATTGTTTTTTTTTGCTCTTACACTCATTAGCACCAATGAGGAGCTCGTACCTAAGTAATAACAGCCGCTTGGATCAATCTTTAGGTTAAGCCTTGCTTGCCTAGGTTGGTCTGTGGATGGGTGACCACTGTCCATACCGAGTTTCCTCCGTGCCTCGGAGAGCACGTTAAGCCGTTGGTCCCGGGTGTCATTTGGAGATCTTTGACAGACGTTAGGTAGGCAGTGGCTCAAAAAGTCTGACAACCAGTCTTATCAAGGGGTATCGTATTACCCAGTACTGAGTTTTGGATGTCAGATAGGCAGTCGCTCCATGTAAATACTGCTATTTACCTGCATTCGGTTAAACTGGAAGCCCACCCCAATATAGTTTTTTAAATTGTATATTTTGAAGTGTTTTAAAGTCGATAAATGCGTTTCTGTTAAAATGTGTCTAAACTGAAATAGTTACTACTACGCCTTCTAAGTAATGAAAGAGGAGTTTGATAAACACATATTTTGTGTTCACTCCAAACAAACAGTCTCTTTGCGATTCTGAAAAACCAACATCATTTTTAATCAGGTGCCACACAGCAGTAAACAATTCTCCTTGGATGAAAATTATGATCATTTTAGTCCCTATAATATATTTCACCCCAACATTTAGAAACTTGGATTTAAACTTTTAAGTCTTTACGAAAACCGCATTCAAACTCAAATGGTCCCTGTCCACAATTTGCCATTTTATTGGATATACTTTGGCATCCATTATAAGATTACTCATCGTTATGATGAGGCACTTGAGTATAAACTGAGCAATGGATTTGCATAATAACATACACACCTCTAATCTCTGAAAGATTAGGCAGAGGTGCACCTAATTGTACGCCCACATTTTACCAGTTTTGTTTAGGTCCCAGGTAATAGGGGGCAAACCCATTGCCATCGACTGAGCACAAATCCAGACTCCATGTCCGCTACAGAGAAAGTCCTGACGGAAAAACCGAATAACACCTTGACGACCTGGTGATGTATTCCCGTTGGCCCCACTGCCATGGTCCCACTACCTTGAGATCTCGATCCCATGGGATCGAGTAGTGTAATTTTACTCAAAGTTACGGTGGGGCCAACGGGAATAATTTTTAATTATTTTAATCAATTCCCGCTGGCTCCACCAGTGGGGCAGTGAGCAATTGCGATTGCAGCCACTACTAGAAGATCAACGAGGCAGTCGAAAATAAAAATGTTAAAACGCATCTGAACCCACCATAAAATGTTCGTCTTGAATTTACAGAAAGACGACCTTATCTCCAAAAACAATGTGTCAACATAACTCAGTATGTACAAAAACCATAAAACAGTATACAGTACTCTTACAACAACACATATGCCTTGTATATGCCCCATTCATAATGAAATCTCGCTCCACGTAATCCGCGCCTCTCTGACAATCAGGGAGGCTCGTGTCTTTAAGAATTAGCATAGGAATCTGGTGAGGGTACGAGGCTAGGTGGTCCTAGCGGCATTCCTAGGAGGGTAATGTTCTGAGGGGTTACACTTTGGTTTAGGTAAAAAATTTAAGCTTAATCTAACCTAACCAACGGAAGATTTTTTGGAGTACAGATGTCAGCATATCAAGGTACCTGAAACTGTAAAATTTTCCCAGTCAAACTTGGACCTAATGCTTTACCTTAAAGTTCAAAATCTATTAAAGAAATTTGACAGATTTTAATAGCTTTATGTGTTGGCGTCTGTACACAACAAACAATTGAAGATTGTATCAATATAGTCGAGTGCAATTAGACTATAAGGTGGAACGAAGTTTATAGTGGTCGGATTTTCATGGGGTTTTTTTTATTGAGTTCCTAGAGTTGTGGAGACGAAAGTTAAAAAAAACAATTCCGACGCCCGCGACTTTTTTTTAATTTTTTTTAATTTCCTTTAGAATATTTTTTCGTGTAGGAATAACTTGAAATTCGCCGAATTTATATTGTGACGTAATAGTGAGACCTGTGTGCATCCATTAAACGCCAATTTGGTGTGTTTCCTTGTTCATTGTTGTTGACGAAATGCATATTTCCAAGTTTTTTTATGAAAATTTCCTATTTTTTCAATTATTTCTAAAATACCGAGTTTTAACACAAAGTTTTCTTTTGTCATTGGTAACTGATATTTTTTCACGGATAACTGGACGTTAAAATGTTCAAGAAATCGATATTTACGAGTGAAGTGACTAAAAAATCATTCGCAAATACCAGGAAATCGTCTATGTAAAAGTTAAAGAAGGCCATTTTTCTCAAAATGTTTCTACGGTGGTCATTGTAAATATTATCCTGAAAATATCCTTATTATAACAGCGATCCACAGAGAAAACAAAATTTTAAAAAAAATCGGAGGTACTCGATAAATGTTGATTATTGCTGACGAAGGTGGAACGGTGCCGCTGGTAAACTCACAAAAATTATCGTAATTGTAACGTAACCTTTTTTCATAATTTCTATTTAGAATTAGTTGTTAGTTTGGGTCTTTGCGCCTCATTTAATATCAATACCGATACCGATACCGCTCCCAATTCTTAGCGATAGAGCCTTTTTGTCATTTTTTACTTTCTCAGCTGTAACTGATATTTAACAAGTATCCTAGAATATTTTTCTAGTTATTATACCTTATTAGATAGCTACTAAAATGAGGTTTTGGAGAATAATTTTCACATTGAGTTACATTGATAAATTTGGAAAAAAAAGGTTTCATTAACATAGACGATTTTCTGATTTTTGCGAATGAATTTTAAGTCACTAAACGCATGAATATTGTTTTCTTGAACATTTCCTTATCCAGTTATCTGTAAAAATGTATCTGTTACCAATTTCAAAAGAAATCTTAGTCTTAAATTCGGTAACTTAGAAATAATTGGATAAAATAGGATATTTTCAAAGAAAAACTTGAAATATGAACATTGAACAAATAAACAGACCAAATTGGCGTTTAATGGATATACACAGGTCTTTTTATTATGTCTCAATATAAATTCGTCGAATTTCAAGTTATACATAAAAGAAAAAAAAATATTACAAAGGAAATTCAAAAAAAAAAAAAACTTACGAGCGGCGAAATTTTTTTTTTTAACTTTCTTCTCTACACCTCTAGGAACTCAATAAAAAAAGTTCCATGAAAATCCGACCACTATAAACTTCGTGCCACCTTTTGAGTATTTTTTGTCTAATTGCACTCGGCTAATAAGAACGCTTCGTTTTTTAATCTTTTTTCACGAGATTTCCTTCTTTCAGTACCCAGGAGGAGCTCGTGGCTTAATAATAACAGACGCTCGGGTCGATCTTCAAGTTAAGCCGTGCTTGCCTAGGTTGGTCTGTGGATGGGTGACCACCCATTACATACCGAGTTTCCTCCGTGCCTCGGAAAGGACGTTAACCCGTTGATCCCGAGTGTCATTTGTAGATCTTTGACAGTCGTTAGGTAGTCAGTGGCCCAAAAAGTCTGACAATCAGTCTTACCAAGGGGTATCGTATTACCCAGTACTAACTAGGTTGTGTAGGTCAGATTGGCAGTCGCTCCATGTAAAATACTGGTATTCAGCTGCATCCGGTTAGACTGGAAGTCGACCCTAATATAGTTGGGAAAAGGCTAGGCAGATGAGAACCCAGTCCAGTCAAAGTAGGCCAATGACCAAGTTTGATTCTACAATTATAGACAGAACTAATTAACAGTATTATCTTCAACTTTCTACGTCTTATAAAACGGTTTTTTGCTAATTAAAAATCAATAGTTCATAGTCTGAAATACAAAAGAATCAGAACTCTATCGATTAATCTTGAGAAACTTCGAAAGTTTTCAATTTGAGGTTTCTTTCTTTTCAATGATTCCTGTGCGATGAAATCTAGAGATCTTGGGAAGTTTTATTCCAGAAATTCCTGGGACGCAGATAATTAGAAATTAGCACGATGAACCTTGACGGAGTTCAATACTTTGGCACGAGCGTGTTTTAAGGTTCCGTAAGTCCGAATGAAAAAATCGGAAACCATAAAGGATCACTTGTGAATCTGTCTGTCCATCTGTCACAGCCGCACACTCCGTATCTGCTAGACTAATAAGTTTGAAATTTGGTTCGTGTGTACCAAATTTTTTTCAAAACAAAAAAAAATGTGACGATAACAAATTAATTTGGAATATCACGTATGGCGGGAAAATTAGTTTTTTTTTCTTTAAATTTTGCAAACTGTACCCTCTCTTTTATGACACCATCAAGAAGTGAAGTGAGGAATTGAGTCAATCCATGTTAAAGTTGAAGTGACCATGGATTTTGTACCATGCAATAGTTTACATTTCAAAACAGGACTTCAGGACACACATACCATCACGCCTGTAATCCCCGAAGGGTTAGGCAAAGGTGTACCTAATAGTACATTAACTTTTCGCCAATTGTGTTTTAATTCAAATTCAATTTATTTATTTCAGACAGAACGATCCAAAAATCCCATGTAATAGGGGGCGAGTCTATTGCCTTCAACCGAGCACAAATCCAGCCTACGTGGCTGCTACTAAGAAATTCCTGATGGAAAAACCGAATAACACTTTGCCCGACCGGGGAATCGAACCCAGGACTTCATGCACAGTAGTCGCACTTGCGACAACTTCAGGAATTACTTCTAAGTCCTCATTTTCAGACACTTCACAGTCTGGTTATATTATAGAATTGATCGTTTTAAAGCAGATAGTTAAATTTAGATCAACTGATCCATCTCTTAATTAGTGAAACTTGGTTGAGTTGTCTAGTCTAGCCCGATTTGTAAAACTTTGTTCCAGTGGGGTATCATTTATTAAAGATTAGACCAGCTGCCTCGGGAACTGACTTCGACTTGTACATTTAAGATTTAGGTTAAGTACTGATATCTAAGTCTGTATTACCCAAAGGGGTAAGCAGGAGTGTAGGTATAGCGTTATCGGTGCGCTTTTAGCCATTTACTGGGCTAATCCACGCCGTTGCCGAGAAAAAATCTAATAACATTTTGTCCAACCAGCTTGAACCCAAGAACACGCACGCGCGTGTATAAGGCACGCGTGCGACTATTTGACGAAAACAGGCTGCTCTTGAAAATTTCCCTTTTCCTTGCGAAAAACATCATAACTCTTTACAAAACCGGATTGAAACCATAATTTATTTATTTGGTACACCAACAGCAATACATACTATGAATTAATTTGAAACAATAAAATAACATAAAGTACTGGTAGGTATGCCTGTTATAGGTATACGCAGCATTCACCATGGGACAACAACATAATGTTCTCAGATCTTAATATTAAAGTAATACAATTAAATTATTATAATTCTACGTTTGAAAGTCGCTCTTTCGACCATTAGGCCATAGAAGCAGAGAAAGTGATTAAGCAAAAATTATAATTATAATATAACGTCATGACACCGGAGGAGGAGCCCGTGCGTGACTAAATGACGTGCTGAGTATGATAGCAAATAGGTTGGACTGTCCTTTTTTGCGACACTGTTGTGACAGACAAGTGACATATAAATGTCGCACGTAAGAGACTACTGTCATTAATTAATGAATATGAGTGAATGAATTTGAATTAACCTTATTTGAATACGTGTTGATGTTCTATTTATTTGTATGTTTCATGTAAGATGTTTTAATTTTTATTTTTTAATGAAAACAGCAACACAGGTCGAACTTCAAGGTTAAGCAGCGCTTGCTAGGGTTGGTTTGTGGATGGGTGGCCATCCATTACTTCTTGAGTTTCCTCCGCGCCTCGGAAAGCACGTTATGCAGTTGATCCCGGCTGTTATTTGTAGATCATTGACAGTCGTTACAGGTATCGTATTACCCAGTACTACAAGGGTCGATGAGGCAGATAGGCAGTCGCTCCATGTAAAATTCTGGTACTCAGCTGCATTCGGTTAGACTGGAAGCCTACTCCAACATAGTTGAGAAAAGGACAACCAAATGATGATGAACATCATGACAGTCCTGTTTTCCCAAAAAGATTAAGCTCGAGGTGGAGCCATAAGTAGTACAAAAAAACACGATTACCCTTACCTTTTTTTTAAATTCTTAAATAAGCATTGCATCATTATATAACCATGAAATATACACTTGTTTTATCCAATTATAGGACCATCAACGCCCATTTAAGGTCCATGAAACCCATTAAAGGCATTATAGTTTCGCTAACGAATTTATTAGGGGGACGATTTATAATAGAGGTGACCCGTACGGATTAGCCCAACGATTATTTGTCTTTATTTAGGCCCAGATTACCTTCTGGAGGGCTGTCCCTTACAAGGGTGTACACAAACTGATGGGGTTAATTCAGTATGTCATACTAAGATGACCTGTACAAGAAATTATTTTAGGAATGTTATGGGAATCCAATAAATTTGATTTATTTTATTTAGTCATACGCAATGTAGCGTTACCGTGGTAAAACTCACGTAGCGAACGGCAAGTGCGACGACGAGTTCGATGAACTCTGTAGCTAGGCAGGAACGACGCATGAAATCAGCTGTTCACAGCTGATTTCATGCGTCGTTCGTTCGAGTATTTCAACATCCACTGTTGGATTTTTATTTTAGCCATATTATTTACATAAATGGAGTGCTGTGTACAGGGAATGTAATTTTACATTGAAATAAAGAAATAGTAACTGAAAAAAAAAACAGAGAAAGATTCCGGTGGAATTTGATTCAAAAGAATAGTAACTGAAAAAAATAATAAAAAAACCGGAGAGAAATAAGGAGGTGAATGCACCCTGTCAGTTTGTGGAGAGCTGTCCCTTACACCCTGTATATACAAAGTTAAGGCAGCTGTTGTATGTTCAGCAGTGGGTCAGTTGGCCAATATTTATTTCTCGGTAAACTTTTATGTTCCGGAAATATTTTGATACAGGCGTTTACACTGTATGAAAAATACATTGAAGCGACCTTAAAATTCTGACGACGCCCGGTTGGCAAAGTCGCTAAAATGTGGCTGGAGACTATGAATAACTACTAAATATTTACACACCACCTATGGAAATAAATATTTCACACATTAGAAAAAGAAACTGACAAAAAATGAATGCACATTTAAAAATAAGAAAGGATAATTACCACAGTGATTTCACTTAATATGTTTTGCATGTTTAACCACAATAACGTACTGGTCCCATGAGGTGGATCATTAATGTGTACCTACAAGTCTGCAAAATCTCCATTGTAAAAAGATATGGAGCTGCTGATTTTTTTTTAAATTACCGGTGAAAAAATTTCTATGTGGGGGAATGATGAACTGAATATGTAGTAACCGTTTTCGCGTCGGTGTCCCTTGCACCCTGTATAATGATACACCTCCTCCACTGCCATATATGTTTATGCGAAAGTACGACGTAACTTAGCAGCTATTCTATCAGTATATTTAAGTTTCCGTTCTTCAGAAAGGTTGGTTCGTAGTAGTCGCAACTGGTGTGCGTCTATGACCAGCACGCGAAGCATGACCACAGTAGGAACGGGTTTTGTCGACGGAAGAATCGACAAAATGACAGAACAACATTGGAAATCTGTCATTTTGTCGATTCTTCCGTCGACAAAACCCGTTCCTACGGTGGTTTTACTATGCGTGCAGATGTGCTTAATGTACATGGATGTTTATCAAATTCTATGCTCTTCGTTAGTCTCCCAAACCACCGCTAGAGGCGCTAAAGTGAATCTCATCTCATTCATTCACGACTTCCATAAAGAAACCTGCACAGCAATCTCAAAGATAAGATAAAATAATGCCAATTGTCCCCACGCTCCAACCTCGTTCATATTACGATTTTATTGGGTAAACATGCCAAAAGACTTGCTTTAATTAAGGTAATTTCGTCGCTGATAAGTTTTCTTCCAACAAATTGAGGAAAAAGGTACAAAAAGAATGTGGGAAGTAGGTGGGAACCAGGGAAGGTGGAAGTGGAAGGTATGAGGAGGGATGGTTTGACTTGACACTGCATTCTACCGAGCCGGTCTGTGAAAGCCATTTAATATCAAATAATTTAATCTGGATTGCCTCGTTGGTCTAGTGGTCGCAAGCGCAACTGCTGAGCCTGAGCTCCTGAGTTCGATTCCCAGGTCAGGCAAGGTGCTCTTGCGTTTTTCCATCTGGAATTTCTCAGTAGCGGTCACGGAGTCTGGAATTGTGGCAGGTTGCTGGCAATAGGCTCGTCTATATTACATGGAACATAACTGGCAAAATGTGGGTGTACAGTTATGTACACCTATGCCTAATCCTTCGGGGATTACAGTAGCGAATTGAACGTTCAACAATTTTCGCCGCGACGCCACAGCCTTCGCGTGCCCACGTGTGACGAGTGACGAGTGTGTATGTCGCGTCGCCGTATTAGATATATGTGACAGAGAATCCCAAAACCACAATTTTAAACAGCTTTCTATGCAACCATATAATCCTAATCTCAATAACAATACTCCATCTCCACAATTTCGAAGCTCCACAAAGCAAAATACTTGAAATGCACAATCTTAACAGAAACAAACTTCATTTCTGAATACATACCGACGTAGGTACACCAATTATGTGAATCTTTGTTTTCCACATTTCTTGTTACGAAAAGTATTTCTGAACTGTTACATTCTTTGCTGGAGTTTGGGCTCACGACACAAGACTGAAACGCAATGAAAATATTTTCCTTACCTTGTTCTGGCAGACAACAGTATAGGCGGGATATGAATGAAAGTATGCTCTATGTTTGTTGATGGAAGGGATATTTTACGTTGTTTGGTATCTAGATGCGTTTGCGTTCAGTGTGATAGAAATATGGAGGAAGACATTATAGGGGTAAGTATAAAGGGTGTAAACGGACCCTTCACGAAGCCGTCTTCCAAGCACTATGTACATCAAACGCGCAAAAATTATTGCTGGGAAAGAACTTTTTTTTTTGGGGTGAAAAATCACGTTTTACGTTAGGACTCAATGTAACTCACTCAAAACATTGCGCTGGTGAATGGATTGAAAAGTACGGGGGTCGTAAAGGTGTTTAAAGTAAATATATTACATTAAAATGTGTATTTAAAAAAAAAACTTGTGAAAATGTTGAAACTTTGACCCCCAATATCACCGTAACTAGAAGGTTCCCAGGTATGGTCTAGAACAGAAAAATGATCGCAATGACTGGAGAACAAGTGCCTATCGGCCTTGTTAAGAGTCTTGTTACACCATTTATTCTATGTCGACGTCTCAATTCTTTTCCAAGTTAACTGTAAGGTTTCGGTCTTCATTTGACAATATTATCACTCCAACAGTTAAAAGTCCAAATAACGTCAAACACCATTTTCATGAGAGACTTTTCATTAATCTAAGATGTTTCGGTTTCCATATGCGGCTAAATTTCACAAAACTAATCAACGTTTTCCCAAGGGCTTTTAAGTTTGTCATACGTCAGTATTTCAGGGTTTGTTAAACTCTTCCATCCTTGCCAACTATTAGGCCCGCACTCCACCAAAGCGGAGACGAGTGGAGATGTGCGAAGCGGAGATGACAGGAGAGAAGATGCGTTTGAGCTAAGTTGTATCCTCCAAAGCCTTGCAAAGCGGAGAGTAGGGGAGATGACGCTCACCGCACGCCGCTTACAGTACACAGCTCACCGCACACCGCTCGCAGCACACCGCTCATATCTCTTGTCGTCTCTGCTGTGCGCTTGGCCGCCGAGTGCGAAGACTGGCCTTAATAATTACGAGACATCTCCTCTCTGTTCAACCGTTTCCACCAAAGCCAAGCGGAGACGAGAAATGTAAATAAAGAAATTCTGTTGGTCGTTTACAACTCACCTCCTGTCCTCTCGTCTCGTCTCCGCTTCGGTAGAGTCTGGCCCTTACAACGATGCTCCTATGACATCTGTATCCGACGGTATTACGTACGGACTATCCGAGTCACGTAGCCTCACAGAGTAATAGTCGTAATGTGTGTTCATACACCTCGTTGATCCGCCTCATCCAATTGCTAGCCACGACACTCTACATACAGTGTGGCGATTTCCAACATAACATAACATCATGCCTGTAATCCCCGAAGGGTTAGGCAGAGGTGTACCTAATAGTACACCCACATTTCGCCAGTTATGCTTTTTAAGACCCATGTAATAGAGCCTATTGCCATCAACCGGATACAAACCCAAACTCCGTGGCTGTTACTGAGAAATTCCAAATGTAAAAGTCAACAGGGTTTTTTTAACATATTGTATAGGTACAACAAAACTACATATTTTTAAATCAAAACTACCCTCCACAATTACAGGCGTTTTATTTAAAACAATGTTTAATATAGTTTTAAGTTAGTTGACAAATTACCTCCTTACGCGAACACCGCGGATTAGCATCCAACCTACTCTTACTTAGTTATGATCGGTACTCTAATAAACTTTTAGTGTTACCAAATCTGTGTGTATTTCCATCAACTCACCTAACTTCAAGTACTTACTTACTTGCCACTTCTTACTTAAACTACAAGTGTAAGGTGCGGCACTACTACGGGACTTACAAGCGTGATATTATGTTTCTAAGTATTGTTACTCATCAAATCTGTGGAGTTTTGCTAGTTAATTTAATTTAATCCTGTATACTTAGACATGTAAGGAAAAGATGAAAGTAAAAAGCTAACTGCAGCTGAAGCTATGGCTACACAAATGCAACGACCCCACAGCTGGGACAAGAGCTGCCTCTCAGTGTGATGAAGATGGCCTTATTTCACCTTGCTGGTTCAGTGCGGGTTGAAGCACGTCACACTTCTTCGATTTTTTGGTTTTAGGACATGCACTCCTCGCAATGATTTCTTCCGTTGGTTTTACCTTTGGTATCCGAATGTGGAATGCGGATTTACGAAAGTAAAATGCCTGCCTGGATTCGAACCTGCAATACTTGAGTCGAGGCCGCTACCACTGCGCCACCAGTGCTCTCTATATCTTATCTTATGCTGCTAAATGAGCAATATTTGTGTATATGTTACGGCTAAAAACCGAAGTAAGGTTACACCTATGATATGGATGGTATGGATGTACAGCTCGCCCGCCGCTGCCACGGGACCGCTCGCTGCGCTTGCTCGGCTCGGGCGCGTTTGGTCACAGTTCTAACCTAACCTAACCTAATCCATTTGGTCGGTATGTCCTTGTAATAAAAAGGACAGTTACCGGTCGCACCTAGGTATAACCGACTAGAACTAGTTGTAACCTTACTTCGGCTTTTAGCCGTAACATATATATTTGGAATCACTTTCTCCAAATCGGCACTAACGATTTATGTTAAAAAAAAAGATCTAGCTATAGCTAGGTCTTACATTAAGACCGGTCGCCTTTTGAAGGTTTCCCCCCGTGAACAAAAAAAAAGGTATTAGATTATGGGAAAATTAGTTTTCTCTATTTTCACCCGAGCTCGGTCGCCCAGGTACTTTTCTGTAATATACCTACTGCATCACAAAATATAGCAGAAAATGCAGCAAGAAACACGACACAGAACTTTCTACTTTAGCGACAAAATTCGCCCGAAGTCTCCTTAGTACACGTCTCCTTTAAAGCGTGCATTTAACATTTTTCTCCTCAAAATCCGAGTAAATGTTGTGTTATAAAATCCTTCTCAACTCTGGTGCAGCACCGCAATCGTTTTACACAATTCCTGGGTTCCAAGGTGATATTTCTATTCAAGGTAAACCTTTGGGAGGGTTTGTGGCGTTTTTCTTACGATTTGCGTTGGTCGTTTGGTTGATTTCCTTCGATGCTTTTACATGACTGTATCCGTATCACTTCTTTATTATCTGTTATCACGGATGGCTTGACTACTAGACGTACGGAGCCCAAGGGGTGCATTTTGCCGTGTCGACGGCGAGAGACTCAAAGAGATATCAGCAACAGGAAAGGGCCCGCAAGGGCCGATGCCTGCCGGGGCTGAGGGACTGTTCGAAAGAGATACCGCGGCCCTGGAACACAAAGGGCAAAGAAGGAACATGGATGGGTTTTAGTCAGTAAAAGTCTGACACTCCGTCCCACTCCTCCCAGAGCGGGGGGGGTTATTTGATGATGCCCCATCCACACACAGAGAGGAGGCCTGTTTCCCAGCAGTTGGAACGTTATTAAGCTGGTTATGCTAATACTTAGATATATCTGCCATACTGGTCGAGTGGTCGCAAGCGCGACTGCTGAGCATGGAGTCCTGCGTTCGATTCCCGGATCGTGCAAAGTGCTATTGGGTATTTCCATCAGGAATTTTTCAGGAATTTTTCTTCTCTCTTTTTTAGTAGCAGCCACGGATTCTGAATTGGTGCCGATTGATGGCCTTAGGCTCACCCCTATTACATGGGACTTAAACATAACTGGCGAAAGTGGGTGTACTATTAGGTACATCTCTGCCTAACCCTTCGGAGATTACAGGCGTGACGTTATGTTAGGTATATGTGTGATTTATTGATTCATATTTCGACGTCAAATCGTAGTTTTGCAGTTGTGTTCAGTGAAAATAGCAATGATTAGCATTTACGTCTACTTTTGAACGTGACGAGCGCCATTTTTAACCACAGACGAAAAGGCATTAATTTTGAAACTTCTAAGGTGAAATTAAACTAAAATCCTAAGTTTAAAACTATTCGCACAGATGTTGGACTACCTAAATTAATTAAGAAACAATTAGAAGTTGAATGAGTGATTAAACCGTTTGAAATTAAGATAGACATCAGTAAGATTCGGGTTTAAGAAGTTTGTTAATTCAACTATTCTAATTCAAATCTTACATACAAGTTTCAGTAAAGTTGAAAATTGTAAGAAAACTAGCTTTTGACCGCGGCTTCGCTCGCGTTACTTTATAATTTGACAATCAATTCGTGGTGTACTCTGCTTATAATAACATAATTCAATCATGATTCGAAAGACACGTGGCGCCAACTATTGTCATAAGAACGTTATCAGTATTTTCCTCGGAAACAGTACTTTGTTTCGGGATGAAAGGTACCCTCCGTTTCTGTACACCTGTCAACGTATATACAAAATATTAGGATGATCGGTTCAGTCGTTTAGGCGTGAAAAGGTAACAAACAAACTTACTTTCACATTTATAATATTAGTTAGGATTAGGATATTCCAAAAATATAAAAATATTTGTGGAGAGCAGCAGAACTCATGCAATAGCACAATGGCTTGTAACTAAGTAATTACAGCCACACGGGTTTATCATGGTTAAGTTACACTTACCGAGGATGGGTGACCATCTATTAGGTTAGTTACAAAATCCCTCCGTGCTTCGGAAAGCACGTTAATTCGCGGGTCCCAGCTGTCATTCACATAAATCTTTGAAAGTCGTCATAGCCAGTCATAAGTGCTGTAATGTTTCTCAGCCAGTTTTGGCCAAGGGGTAGCGTAGGGGCAGCAAACCAGCATTGTGCTTTGCAGTGCCCTGACAGGGTTCTTGAACAAAAACCGACAGTAATATTGTAAAATGTGTAATGTGCATGAGAGCAAATAAATAAATAATACCCAGTAACTGTATTGTGCAAGGCAGAGAAGCAGTCATTTATGTAAAATACAGACTGGTAGCCGGCCCAAACAGAGTTGGGAAAAGCCTAGAAGATGACAATTTACCTAATAATGAACGTAACGCGTGAAAGCGTGTCACGGCCTATTCTGACACTTTTTTTTATCGGTGTCAGAGTTTTTATGCCGCCGAGAAAAATATCTCAAAGGCATGCGTTTCTACACAATGTTTTCCTTCACCGAAGCAACTGATAATTATACAATACACACATGATCTCGAAAAATCAGAGGTGCGTGTCTTGGCAGTCCAACGGTCACAACACTAGGCTATCATTGCTATTCTGACACTACATCCGCTTGAACCCTTAGAGTTAATATTAATACATCTTATTTATCCATTTATTTATAGATAGGAGAACCAACAGCTATGATAAATGAATAACAATTGTATAGGTAACACAGAGCCAATTACAAGTTCTGAGATATTAGAAATTCTCAGATAGTAGAAATCTTAGGATCACTAGATAACAAGCACGATAAAAATAAAATGAAAGGAATTAAAATAGGATACAATAAGCACTATAAACACTCTGATACCAGGTTAAGCCATTAATGACACGAGGAAAAAACAAAAAAAAAACAATTCACCCTTTTAAAAAAGTTAAGTTGCTGAATAGGTTTTGGTGGTAAATGGGTCAAAAGAGAACTCTTTACAAAGAATATTGAAGTCCTTACTTTATCTAGCCATTCTTCATATCCTCATCACCTACGTGGACAACACAGGTGGCTCCTGACACCTACCAGCCATAAATTACTCTCGAAACAGTATATTTTTCATCTTAAGCCTTCAACGTAAAAATAAAAGGTTGCAACTATAAAAAATATAATTGAGGAAGGATGGCAACATTCTCGTACATGGCCGTAGGGAGTGATCATAAAAACCCTTGTGACTGTGTAGTTCAAGAAACCCGAAATAATAAACGTTGTGATGAGACATGGGCTATGGGTGTTGCCAAGGATTTTTGTTGTATTTTATTATGTTTTGATTTTATTTTGTCGTTTTAGTGATGTAGATTCTTTATTTTATTTTTTCGGATGGGAAATCATCAAATGACCCCTCCCGCTCTGGTTGGAGTGGAAGGGAGTGTCACACTCGTACTGACTAAAACCCATCCATGTTCCTTCTTTGCCCTTTGTATTCTTAGCCTTCGATAACGCAAGAGGCATTCAGTGTTACTGTTACTGCCTCGTTGTGGTCGCAAGCGCGTCTGCTGAGCATGAGGTCCTCGGTTCGATTCCTAGGCAGGGCAAAGTGGTATTGGGTTTTTCCATCAGGAATTTCTCAGTAGCAGCCACGGAGTCTGGATTTGTGCCCAGTTGATGGCAGTAGGCTCGCCAATAACATGGGACTTAAACATAACCTGCGAAATGTGGGTGTGCTTTTAGGTACACCTCTACAAAACGCTTCGGGGTTACAGGCGATGTAATGAAGATGATGTTATATATTCAAAGTGTAAGATTTTTTAGATGTGTTTTTGGCCAAGGGTCCAAAACGTCATCTAACTCCTCTGAGGTCTTAAAGCCTTGCTTCAGTATCCACCTGACAAAAATTCCCTCAATGTCAAGTCTAGTGTGTTGTGTTGTGAATGTGTCATTACACGTTGCACCGTATATTCGAGCACTAGTACGGAAAAAGCTTCTAAGCTCTCGACAGTTTTGTGGTTTCTTTTTCGGTTTCACAACCCACTATTCAATAACTTTGGGCAAGCTCACTAACCTACCTACATTTTTGATATGCGAATATGAACCCATAATATATTGTGTTAACTCTTGGAGGAGCTCGTGGCTAAATAATAACAGCCGCTCGAGTCGATCTTTAGGTTAAGCCGTGCTTGCCTAGGTTGGTCTGTGGATGGATAACCATCCATTACATACCGAGTTTCCTCCGTGCCTCGGAAAGCACGTTAAGCCGTTGGTCCCGGGTGTTATTTGTAGATCTTTGTCAGTCGTTAGGTACAGTCAGTGGCCCAAAAAGTCTGATAACCAGTCTTACCAATGGGTAGCGTATAACAGTAATAACTGGGTTGTGGAGGTCAGATAGGCAGTTGCTCCATGTAAAATGCGGGTATTCAGCTGCATCCGGTTAGACTGGAAGCCGACCCCAATATAGTTGGGAAAAGGCTAGGCAGATGATAACGAAAGAGATTTTTTTTTTAAATCTAAATTAAACAAGTGACACAAAAGTTGTCGTATAAAGAAAATATCCATAATATTAGTACAAACAGCAGTAAAACCATAAAACTCACTCCTTATCTTTCCCATAACATGTAGATACTTTCTAGTGCATATCAAATCCCTTATAACCTACAAGGATAATATATTTTCCTTTTGCTCCCAGATCGCCGCGAATGTTACGAGTATTTCCATTTCCTTCGAAGGAGGTTCAAGCGTTGACAATAAAAGATGCATTAGACCTCCTTAAACTTACGTTTGGACGCCATGTTGGATTTTAAAAACTGTAGTCTATATTTAATGGCATCTGATTGTCTATTGGTTGTGAACAGCCGTGAAATATTAGGTGTCAGATGGTCGGTATTTATTGACTGCCAGTGTTGTGTGATGCTAGATTTTTTTATAGAATGACCTAATCTATAGTTTGTTAGTCTAGTGCTTAATGCTGTTCATAAGAGTTGATTTCCAGATAATATACTGTTATTGAGTTTTCTCAACAGCATTTTCTCTGTAGTAAGTAGTCCGGTGTCTGAGACCAGTCTTTATTTTATTTTATTTATTTGGTACAAAAAATACTTAAACGTTACAATATTAATATTTAATTAGTTGTAATGGTAAAAAAAACTCACAACCCACACTACCACGGAATAATAGCGATTTTAAAAGAAATAAGCAAACAGACGAATACAGAAAGCGAGGGCAAAAAAAATCAAATAAACCTGAAAGGAAAAATAAACAATAAACTCCCAGTGACAACACCAAAATAACACCACCAAACGTATAAAAAACAATATTTCTTTAAAAATCTATTTCCAACCTAACCTCCATCTTTCTTCAAGAAAACGCAGTAAACAACCGACACAGCTACACGTAAACCCATCGTCTTGCAAACCGTTGCAGCGTTGAACGATGTGGAAGATTCGTGACAAATGAGTCGGAAACGCCATCTGGTGGTCCTTCCCGATACCACCCGATATCAAGCCTCATTTGCACATGCCAGAGGAAAAACAAGAGGAGACGAGAGTTCGGTAAATCGATGCAAGTATCAAGATGTGTTGGTTTATTTTGTCATTGAGGTTCTGTGGGGTAAGTTTCGAGGAAACATGAAAAATATAAATAATAATAAAAAAAAAAAAAAATATTATTGATTCAGAAAGCGGTACTCCTAGACACAGCTCGTATTGTTAGGAGGTTTCTCTCTCTGGAGCCCTGACCCTGAGCTTGCACCCTGTTTCCGACACCGGTGGGCTACTGTATTTTTATATTTTTTTAAATGATTTTTTTTTATTTTTGTTGAAAAAAATATTTCAAAATGTAATTAGTAAGTAAGAAATATGAATAAAAGAAATATAAAAGATATAATTTTTTTTTTTTGCTTTTACAGTGTATAATATTTATACCTGCAGCTTAACCAAAAAGCGTTTTTCAAGTTCCGTATTCAATTGCAGCTGGAAGCAGGTTCTTACATGATGTTGAAGGGTTCACGTTGTTCCCAATTATGGATTAGGGCAGACAGACTTACTATCTCACATAGTTTATGGTACATGATGGTAACACGTGTAACTACTGAAGGAAAATTCAGAGGTGAGATATAAAAGGTATAAACGGACCTTTTACGAAGCCATCAACCAAGCATTCTGTACATCAAACTAAGTAACTCTACGCAAAAATAATTACTGTGAAACGACTTTTTTTTTGGGGTGAAAAATTATGTTTTACGGTAAGACTCAATGTAACGCACTCAAAAACATTGTGATGATGGAGGTATTGAATAGTACGGGGTTCGTGGAGGTATTTAAAGTAAAGTTATAACATTAAAAACTTGAAAAAAAGTTGGAACTTTGACCCCCAATATCTTCGTAACTAGAAGGTTCCCAGGTATGGTCTAGAACAAAAAAATGGTCGCAATGACGCAGAGAACAAGTACCTTCCGGTTTCGTTAAGGGTCTTGTAACATTTAATATTAACTGTATGTAGATACGACCTATTATGTAATAAAGGGGAAAATACAGGTGCGCCAACCCAACACCCAACAAATCAAAAATAGTAACTATTATGGTATCGCAAATTGCCAGTGATACCATATAAAAGCAAATTTATCAGAAAATATTTCAGTATCGAGTGATAGAGAGCAGATCAACATAACATAACATCACGCCTGTAATCCCCGAAGGATTAGGCAGAGGTACCTAATAGTACACGCACATTTCACCAGTTATGTTAAGTCTCATGTAATAGGGGGCGAGCCTATTGCCATCAACCGGGCGCAATTGCGGGCTCCATGACTACTACTGAGAAAAATTCCTGATGGAAAAACCCAATAACACTTTCCCCGACCTGGGAATCGAACCCAGGACCTCATGCTCAGCAGTCGCGCTTGCGACCACTAGACCAACGAAGCAGAGACAGCTGATCAAGTTATGGCTAAAACCAATCTCCAATGTTTCCATGGTCCATTGATAGAATATTCAACTAAAGAAAAATCTGTCGACGTTTCGACGACTCATTTAACCCTTGCGCAGCGAACCGAAGACAATCAGACAAAAAAAAACTCAGAACTAACCCCAAAAAGTTTGCACCAATCCCCGGATCTTCCGCGCCGAGTTTTTGATAGGACATAATAAATTACCAGAGCCAACTGTAGTTGTTCCATAAATATCATTCAGACTGAATCGAGCCATAAATTCAATAGAAGCAAAGAAAGGGCAGAAAGCAATTTCCCGAACGTTATCACATAAATTGCTTCCATCGTATGGAAAAATCTTGTTGAAGGACATTCCCAATAAAATTGGAATTATTATTTCCCCCTTGACGGCCCCCTTATAGTTAGGTGGGCTAAAGAAATGTTTAGATATATTTTTTTCCTCCTCGGATCCTTTGTCAAACTGGCGACTTACCTCCCGAATGTAGAAAGGAAAAGGTTTTTATTGTATTCATATCGTAGACGTAGATGTGACGCCCCCGCGGCATTGCCGCCGAAACCTGATAGCAGCTATACGACACTTTTATTCTTTAAGAAAATACGTGGGTCAATGATCTTACTTACGTAAAATGTAGCGACAAAAGAACAAACAACTTTGTACATTAGGTTTTATGAAGAAATCCTGTGTCAAACAGTTCTACCTCCATCCTTGTCTATTAAACTTGCCCCTAATCCGTCACTGCTGCGGTCTAACCAACATGAGTCATGATGTACAGGCACTAAATAATATTCTACTAGAAACTAAACTGTATTTTCCGGACTTTTTCAGTCCGTACTAGCAAACAGGTTTCGAAATCCTGCATTTGCTTCATAAATAAGTAACAAAATGTACTTTGAAAAGAGAAAATAAATCGCATTACAACTCACGGAAAGATTTACGAATAGAAAAATGTGAATTTAACCTAACCTCGTTGGCCATTTGTACGAGAACCTTTTCATTTTATTTAGAAGAATAGCCAATCCGCATCCTAGACGTGCATTCCCATCACCGAATCCACCAAAAATGGAAATCCATCGCAAACCAAAACACATAGTACCATTTAAAAAATAACCAGTAAAAATTGGCTCGAAAAGCGCGCCAATACAGCGCGTAGTGTTGTCTATGGAAAAAAACGAAGTAAGGCAACGACCACCGGCGGTACAGCCTATATTTCATTCGAAAGCCAGTACAAACCCACAGCCACAGAGCCGATAAATCCAGAGATTTCTATTACAGATAACGCCTTGATTCTTTCCGGATATTTAATTTTATATCCTGGTTTTAGAACGGGATTCTTATTTTGGACTTTTTGAATTATTTGAGTTAGCGTTCGATGACAGTTGTGGTTGCATGGCGTTTACCGCAAATATGGCGAGATTGTTTTTCGTAAACAATATTAATAAAAACAACTTTAACTTGATTTCAAATTATAGTGAATCGACTTATTTACTTACGTTCTGGTTATATATTATGTCCATAAGTAAGTAGTAAAATTATTGTAAGTTTATATGGGCCGTGCAATTAATCAGAAGTAAATACTTAATGATCGGTCAGTAGTAATAATATACGATAAAATTGTATTCGGAGTCAAACTGGTCTTGGACAATATTGGACTGGATTATTACAATAACAACCATTTATCAATATTATCGGTTTACACAAAATGATGCTGTTCATTAATTTGGAATGAGAATGAATTTTACTGGTTTACTTAATGTTTTTTTAAGTACTTTTATTTTAAGTTCAAAACCTCTTTATATATTTTTTTTAATAAGTGCCAAAGTAAATTACAGTACTGCATGATGGTACTTCTGACTCTTGAATAACATTAGGGCTCTGTTGATAAATATGTTTGATTTTTTTGTGGATATAATTTTTTCATTAAATCAATGTGGCTGTGTTAGTTCCAATTAAAGCCACGTGCCAATATATCCATGTTCATCGTGAATTTCCGTTTTTTTTTTAATCATGTATCGCTATTCGCTTTTCCTTAGCACTATGAACGCAGCCTTAAGCCAAGCTATGGCCCGTTCTCATACAAATAAATTCAGCACTGTAACTGAACATTTTATAAAATATAAATTCTCTTATATTTAGATAATGTCTCTACTCGGTTTATTGTAAAGGTAAAATGTTTTATTTGCTATCTTTTCTTTTAGTACAGACTGCATCGAAAACAAAGTAATATTAGTATACTATTTTTGATAAATAATTTACCTAAATAAATATAGCACCAGCTGTATCCCCCAAAGTGGTAAGCAGAAGCATATATGTACACCAACATTTCACCAGTTATAAGCTATATTCTTACTAATATTATAAATGCGAAAGTAAGTTTGTTTGTTTGTTTGTTTGTTACGTTTTCACGCCTAAACCACTTAACCGATCATCCTGATATTTTTCATATACGTTGTCAGGTATACAGAAACGGACATAGGGTACCTTTAATCCCGAAAAAAAGTACTGTTCCTGAGAAAAACAACAATATAATTTCTTATGACAATAGATGGCGCCATGTCACAAGCAGGTAACAACAGAGTACAATAGTAATTGGGGTGAATTGATTGTCAAATTTAAGATTAACGCTAGCAAAGCCGCGGGCGAAAGCAAGTGTGTAATATTTTCTTTGTTTAATGTAATAAATGTAATGTTAAAATAAGTTACGCCTGAAAAATACTAGCCTTGTAGTCCAAACACGTCTAACATTGAAACTACACTCAAAACAATTTAATTTCTGTTTTTTTAGTCTATTTCACAACTCTTCAAAAAATTAAGTGTGAGATCTATCTCTACTCAATTAAAGAATCGGATAACTCGGTACGGACACCATACTCTTACAGATAATGCAACTAATTAATAAAGTCACAGATACTTCAGATACTAGACGGCCTCCTTGGTCAACTAGTCGCAAGCGCGACTGCTGAGCATGAGGTCCTGGGTTCCTGGGTCCTGGGTTCGATTTGCTAGTCGGGCAAAGTATTATTGGGTATTTCCATTAGAAATTTCTCAGTAGCAGTCTCAGCCGGAGTCTGTATTTGTGCCTGGTTGATGGCAATAGACTCGCCCTCTATTACTTGGAACTTAAACATAACTGATCTGGCGAAATGTGGGTGTACTATAAGGTACACCTCTGCCTAACCCTTCGGGGATTACAGGCGTGATGTTATACTTCAGATAAAAAATGCTTACTGTTCTTAACTTGAATCGTATTCAAGTTCGTTTCCTGCCCAAGAGACCACAGAATTCACAAATCAATTTAAAAAAAGAACCAATCACGAAACATACCTCTACAGTCTACCAAACAAAACAAATTGAATGACAACAGCCTCTTTACACGATATTTCTCATCCGACTGTACCATACGGAACATGAGACAATATTGTTCCTACCCACAAAACAAACAAGCCCCACTGTGTGCCGCCATTACATATTGACTTTTAGCTACTTCGTTTATTAAAGCATGGCAACATTATTCTTTTTTTTTTGGTTGTCATCGAATTTGGAGCAGGTATTGTCTGTGGTTTGAAATTCAAACTGCTTGATTTAATTACGTAGTATTCTGTAGAGCAATACAATGTCCTGTTGTGTTTCCTGGAATAAAATAAAATATGTCACAGCAGTTTTTACATCGTAAAAATGAATTTTGAATTGGAATTGTTGTGTCTATGTGTCCCTTTCCCATCAGTGTCTATATCGGCATCCAATTAAATGAATTACGAATTACTCTAATTATGGCAATTTATATTACATAACATAACATCACGCTTGTATTCCCAGCAGGGTTAGGCAGATGTACCTAATAATACACCCACATTTCGCCAGTTATGTTAAAGTCCCATGTAGTAAGTAGGGGGCGAACCTATTGCCATCAACCGGACACAAATCCAGACTCCGAGGCTGCTACTGTGAAATTCCTAATAGAAAAACGCAATAATACCTTGCACGACCTGGAAATCGAACCCAGGACCTCATTAGCAGCAGTCGCGCTTGAGACCACTCGATCAACGAGGCAGTCCAAATAAACAACGTCGTCAGAGCATGAAAAAGCTATAGACAGAGACCTTAAAATCCTACTAATATAATGCGAAAGTTTGTATGGATGTCTGGATATTTGGTACTCTTTCGCGCAAAAACTACTGACCCGACTTGGATGAAATTTGGCACACAGATAGTTTATAAACTGGACTAACATAAAGGTTACTTTTTATCCCGGTACCGAACTCCATGCGGGCGAATCCGCGGGCATAAGCTAGTATTATTATATGGATACAAGACTGGCTAAAAAATATCCACGCAAAAAAACTTTGAATGAAAAACCACTTCACGAAAATCTACTTACTGGATAATCTTAGTCTATTTCAGAAAACTGTTGAACTGAAAACATGCATTAAAGTTTTTTCCTAATCTCTCGTCTCATCCTACCGCTTCAGAAAGTGGGGGGTCCCAGCATATTTCTTCAACAGCACTGAGTTTTAAAGTTCGTAAAGTGCTTACATACTTGTTCGTATGTAATTAGGAGTGCTAAGTTTAGAATATTTAAGTGGTTGAGTTCATTTTTTTATATGAATAAAACTAGTTTTTGGTGTGGTGGTGGTAGGAGAGATAATTTGAATGAGGTTGTCTATGGTGAAAAGATTATTTGATATGGAATTAGGATAGATTGCTTTATGGATCATCATCATCTGCCTAGCCTTTTCCCAACTATATTGGGGTGGGCTTCCAGTCTTAACCGGATGCAGCTCGATTCTATTTTATTTTCTTTTGACTTTTTGGTATTAATTGAAATTTATGAAATTGCATAAGTTTAATGATAAATGTTGCATGCCTGAATTGGTACAACATAACGGACTGCGCAATTGCGCATTGACTTGACATCTGGAAATGTATGATTATGTACTGTGTTGGTCAATTAACATTTGAATTTGGAACCGCCTAGGTTTTAGAATTGAATCGATAAGAGCATAACATACACCAAAAGACCCACACAAAACCATCTATTAGAAGAAGAAAGAAAGAAAGAAAAAATATTTATTTGTCGCAGGGACATGACGTGCATCATACAAAATGACAAAAAAATACAATAAACATAGGTAGGTACAACGCATAACAAATATTTATAATTTCAACAGGACGGGACAATACGTTAAAATCTTGCACGTCGTGACTGCGACAAGCAGGTTACCACTCAGCATGATGCTATGCTATGGGGAGCCAGCACAGCGCTGGTTTTCAGTGGTCTCCCGTGAAAAAAACGTATTATAGAAAGAAAAACCCTCACTATTGAATAAAACTCTATTCAAAGCACATACAACTACTTATCCACTGCTAAACGAGAAAGGGCAAAGAAAACTAAATCAAAATTACATGATCGTGGGAGACGAAAGAAAAACAAATGCCGGCTGCTATACCTCCCACGGTTCGACGGTCGGAGGTCGGAGGACGAAGCCCCAATCTATTTTAAGTGCAGTCTTTTCAGACATTCTTTTAGTTTTTTTTTGTCTTATTTAATGTGTTGAGTATGAACAATGGGGAGTTTGTTTGGGGAATTATTTTGCTATAAGCCGAGTCTTCATTGGTAAAAATGCAGAACTTACATCCGACTGCCTATCTGACCTCCACAACCCAGTTAGTTCTGGGTAATACGATACCCCTTGGTGACACTGGTTGTCAGACTTTCGGGCCACTGACTCCTTGTAACGACTGTCAAAGATCTACAAATGACAGCCGTGACCAACGGCTTAACGTGCTTTCCGAGGTACGGAGGAAACTCGGTAAGTAATGGGTGGTCACCCATCCACGGACCAACCAAGGCAAGCGCGGTTTAATCTAAAGATCGACCAGAGCGGCTGTTATTATTTACCACTAAATACTCCCTGCCTACAACATAACGCGATATGAAACACCGTTCCAGGAAATACAAGGCTTTAACGTTACCTGTCTATTTGAACCGAGCAAGCGAGCAAAGACGAATGAAATAGTAGTGCAGTGTATCGGTTCCTTGTCCAATGAAGCGTTAATGACTTGAATTTACTGGATTTCTATTGGTTAATGTTTACCTAGGTTCACAGTCCTCCTTTGAACTCTCCGAGGTGAGTTTACTCATTTCTGGGAAGTAAAATGCACGCTTCACTTGATGGTGAGATATGAAATTCAAAATACAAATAAATCAAATTGAAGTGTCTGTTTATGTAATTTCATAATAACAGCTTTTTACTGAATGCATATGAAAGTATATACGGTATTTATAACAAAAACACATTTTTTTAAATTTTTGTGTGTCTGTTTGTTCCGGCTAATCTCTGAAATGGCTGGACCGATTTTGACCGAAGTTTTACTGGCAGATAACTGATGTTAATATAAGGAGTAGAATAAGAAATAAAGGTTCCGTGCAAAAAAATTAAAACCTTGAAATTGGTAACAAAATCCTATTCAAAAAGGGAACTAATATTTTTTTATAATAATTTTGGTTACGGTCGCGGGCAACAGCTGTTATACATAATTGGTGAAATGTGAATACATTCAGTAATGCCTTACCTTACAGGAAATACTAGCGTGATGTTTTGACTCTATAAATTATCCCAAAGTTTTCATCGCATTCCAATCTACGGTACCCAAAAACCCCAGTCCACCTGGACAAGTTCCAATTTTTCTCATCAACAATTTTTAAAGAGATGTCGTTAAATTAATTGGGGAACTGAATGACTCGTCCCCGTAATGGAAAGAGGTGCTTTGAGATAATTAATATTAGTATTCCGCTGCGTTTGTGTACCTACCAATTATGAGGGGAGGTACTGTAGGTAAGGTTTGGTTGATACTTTACAGGATGTAACAAGACCCTTCACGAAGCCGTCAACCAAGCATTTTGTACATCAAACTAAGTAAGTTTACGCAAAAAAAATTGCTGGGAAACAATTCTTTTTTTGGGGTGAAAAATCACTCAAAACACTGTGTTGATGGATGGATTGAATAGTACGGGGGTCGTGGAGGTGTTTAAAGTAAAAATCTTGCATTAGAAATATGTATTTAAAAAAAAATGAAAAAGTTGGAACTTTGACCCCCAATATCTCCGTAACTAGAAGGTTCCCAGTATGGTCTAGAACAAAAAATAATCGGAATGACGGGGAGAACAAGTGCTTTTCAGCTTCGTTAAGGGTCTTGTCCCACTCTTTATTAACGGGGACACGGGTTCTGTAGGGTCAAAAACTCCTGAAACCTCTGCAAATATTTAGCAATTTCTATCTTAATTAATTATTATTTTAACATAAAGGGTTAAAAAGGAAGAGATAGGTATTCAAAAACGTATACGATCACTTGTGTGTCCGACTGTCAGACACGTTGAAATTGAAACTTATCAGGGGGATTACTATGACGTCTCCAGTGTGGAAAAGAGACACAGCTATACAGGTCGTCTAGCGCCATCTTTTTCCCACACTGGAATTGCTACTGCTTTAAGACATCATGGTAGGTCATTAGGTGTGCTGCTTAACACATGTGTTGCCAAAGCGACTGCGGTGAAAGCAAGTGGAAGAAATTATTGTATTTATAGCTTTCTACAGGCAGACTATCATTTTTTATCGGTTTTATTTCGGGGAGTGTCCTTTGGAGCTACACAATCTAATTCCCCCATCCCCATTCTATCATCGGACGAGCAGAGATAAGGCGAAGCGTCACCGTTATATGGTTGAAGTTCCACGCACCTGCAAGACCTGCAATTCACTGCCGGCTTCTCTGTTCCCTGATCATTATAATCTGGACCTATTTAAAGTTCGAAAGAATCGGTTTCTTCTAGGCAAGCATGCTCCACCGGGCCGCGTCATCGCTTCACATCAAACAAATTGCAGCCAAACGTGGTTTACGTATTTAGTATAAATAAAGACAAAAAAAATACTTAGCTTATCTTTTCCAAACTTTTTGATGCTGGCCTCAAAAAAATTATAAAATTACTTATCACATGAGGGCACATAAATGCGTAGCACACAATAACTCTCAACCACCCTATAAAGTTATCGCTATGACCGAAATCAGCTTAATTTTAATAGTAATTAAAATTATTGAGCCTAGCAACAACACAAGATCACAAATTAACCTTCAACTCCGAAACCATAAACTCAAACCACAGACCTAACAAACACAATAATTCCATCAAACGGTTTTCTTTGTCAAAAGCCATGTCTAATTATAAGAAACATGAAACGCTACTACGGTCCCTATTCTCATCGGGCGACTAACGAACCTCGAGCGCTCGTGATTGGCCCAATATCAGTTTAGTCACGAACGTTCGAAAGTCACTATTTAATGACATTCACGTTTGTAAAGTGAGTTCTCGTAGTGACTGACGTATGATGTAAGGCTGTTGTTGAGCTGCTTTTGTATTTTTTCCGTTCTGTTTTTGAATTATATTTTTTTTTCTCTTTATGGCTGTAGGAAACACGTGTTAGAAATTAATTTTGGTTTTTTTTTGTGAAATTAGATTTATACATTTTTTGGTAATATCATTTATCAAGAGCTAAGTTTTATGCGGTCCATCAGCAATAAAGTCCTGTAAACTAATGTGTTATTTCGACAAATTTAGTTTTCGCATTTTTGTATAACCAATAAAAATGGACTTTTAGTTTTTATAGCAGCTAGAGTTCAATTTGATTCAGTTGACATTTTATAATTTAAAACAATAGACCTTTTTAATTTATTTGCTAAAATATAACTGGGTCCAATCTAAAACTCACAGTCCATCAAGGCATTTTATAGTGTAAATATTTGAATCTAAAAGTAAAATGAGAAATTTTAAATAAAAAAGGTTCTTTGTTTATACAACACAATGAAAATATACAAGCTTTGTAGTCAACTGTAACAGTAGATTACAGAAATATCAAACTATACATCAGTCTAGAATCAATGCGTATTTTTATATTTATCACTTGCTTCGATGAAGGAAAACATCATGAGGAAACCAGCATGCCTGAGAGATATTTCTCGACGGCATGTAAAGCCAAGTCCCATTTACGCGGGCCTGTGGATGGTGAGTAATGGGCTAGCTCGCCGTCCGTCCGTCTTATGATGACAGGCCATGTCGACGGCGCGTTCGTGTTCGACGCGCGCCTCAAAGATATGTCAGCAAAAAGGAAGGGGCCGATGCCTGCCGGGGCTGCGGGACTGTTCGATAGAGATGCTGCAGCCCTGGAACACAAAGGGAAAAGAAGGAACATGGATGGGTTTTAGTCAGTACGAGTCTTACACACCCTTCCACTCCGCCCAGAGCGGCAGGGGTCATTTGATGATTTCCCATCCGAAAAAAAAAGACGCACATTAAGGGCCCAGGTTAGGCACTAACCACACGATAAAGAAAGAAGACCAAATTAGAACTCAGTCGATCCGTTGATTTGGCAGGCTTTTGTAATTTCTTACTTTCATTTCGTCACCAAATCACCACAGCCTGTATCATCATCTCTGCATCTGCCAAGCCTTTTCCCAACTATGTTGAGGTTGGCTTCCAGTCTAACCGGATGCAGCTGAATACCAGTATTTTACATAGAGCGACTGCCTATCTGACCTCCACAATCCAGTTAGTACTAGGTAATACGATACCCCTTGGTAGGACTGGTTGTCAGACTTTTTGGGCCTCTGAATTCCTGTAACGGCTGTCAAAGATCTACAGACCAACCTACGCAAGCACGGCTTAACCTAAATATCGATCCGAGCGGCTGTTATTATTTAGCCACGAGCTCCTCACCACAGCCTGTATATAAACTTTTAAAACTCAACGCAGCTCGACCCCTTGATCTACGTCACAGACGAACTGCCAACAACAAAATGGTACCCTTACGGTGCCTATTTAAGAGGGAAATGTCAGAAGAGCCATTATAATACGTTGAAGGTGTCCGTAATTTCAATTTTTTCCCTCTGTGATAAAAAGAATCACTTCTTTGTCCTTCAAACCGACCTTCGAAGGTTCACGGGTCAGCGGATCTTTTATCTCAACATAATTTAGTCGAAGAAATATTTTCTTGTCCCCAATAAAATTGGTAAGATTGTGTTTATTCAATTTATAGGGGAGTGTATCTTCATAAATCATGATACGTTTCGATAGATATATAATTCGATATTACGAATTTCTTGAGTGCGTAAAGTGAGATCTAGTTCATGAGTTACTATCGTTCGCCTGTTGAATTATTTATTGGCCTAGGCATATTGCTATAGTTACTAAGTATAGCATAGAATTATTATTCCATCTGGGACGAGAGGCATAGATAGAGGCATCAGGTGCCAGCTCTAAAAATACGTCGTATTTATTCGAGAAAAATTGCTGGTAGGCAATTTTTTTTTTTTCTAATATTTTCTCATCATTTTGTAATATTGATGTGGGTACCTACTCCGACATTTTGATTACGAATACAAATGTTCGATTTTTTTTTCATTTCAGTGAGTTGATGTTTTGACTTATGAGTTTAGTTACATTTATAAATTGTGTTACGAATTGGTTTTGTGCCGTTGTTGTGTGTTCACTTTTTTGTCCAATAATTATGTAATCTCGTGTACTTTTTTAACATAAAACATAATTTCACGCCTGTAATCATCGAAGACTCCTTCGGGGAAGGCAGAGGTGTACCTTCTAGTTCACCCACATTTTGCTAGCTATGTTTTAAGCCCATGTAAAAAAGGCCATGGCAATAGGCTCGATTGCCATCAACCGGGCACAAATCCAGACTCCGTGGTTACAACTGAGAAATTCCACAGATCGAACCCACGACAAGTAGTACATTTATATCTATTTGTACTACATTTAAGCATGATAAATGTAGCACAAATAGATATATATACACAATAAAAAAAACGTAGCAATCTGTTGATTTACATCCATAAATCGTAGTACCTCTGGCCATTTCACGAATTATGAAAATCAAAACTTCTTCAAGATAACCGAACAAAACGTTCCTTCCGACAAAACGAATTCTAATTTCAAACACAAAAAGCGAGCGAACACAACTACATTATTTTTCCTTTTCTGTTCCTTTTTCAAATGATTTAATTACTAATGTACTGGTCGTATCAAGGAGTGCACAAAGATAGTCAACAGACAAAGAGGTTTTAATTAAACCGGGGACGGGACGAGGCCAGTACCAGCCCGACAGCGACCCGGGACGGACGTCTTAAGATTTTACATTTAAATTAACCGAACCATGACTATATAAATGTCACAAAGTCCGTACCCTAGAAATATCTTGAAACTGGTATTATAATAAGAAAAAGATCGAGTTTTTAATTTTAGTACTTTCATGCTGTACTGGAGCCGGGATGTTTGTATAGAAAGTAATAAAAGCGTGTTTAACAAAGAATGAGATAGTTATCTCTTTTCTTGGGTATCGTAAAAGAAAACTAAAGATTAAAAGATAGAAGGTCCTTCATTTATTCTGCGCAGTACTTTTTGTATACCTAAAGGTGTTTCTAAACGGGCAATATTTATAAAGTAATATGTAGCTGAAGAGCAACGGTGGCCAGTGGTGGTGGCCCCAACTTACGAACAGTCAGTCGTGGGTTCTTACCCAGGCATGCGCATTACTTTATATAATTTATTTCATCACCACTGCTCTCAAAAACGGTGAAGGAAAACATCGTGAGGAAACCGGCATGTCCTAGAACCAAACATTCGAAGACATGTGACATCTACCAACCCGCACTGGGCCCGCGTGGTGCACCTGTATACCAGCATTTTACATGGAGCGACTGCCTATCTGATCTCCACAACCCAGTTAGTACTGGGTAATACGATACCCCTTGGTAAGACTGATTGTCAGACTATCGGGCCACTGACTACTTATCGATTGGCAAAGATCTAAAATTGATAGCCGGGACCAACGTTAACGTGCTTTCTGAGGTACGGAGGAAACTCGGTATGTAGGTAATGGGTGGTCACCCATCCACCGACCACCATAAGCAAGCGCGGCCTTACCTGAAGATCGACCCGAACAGCTGTTATTATTTAGCCACGAGCAATGCATGGCTGCATTAAGTGGGAGAACCACTTAATGCAGCCATACATTGCAGTAAAAATACTGCCCATTTAGACGCACCTTTACTAGTTAGGTCTTTACCTACCGTCTGCTCTACTCTGTTATTTTCTCTAAAATACCTTCAAATAAATCTTCATTTTCAGGTCAGAAACTCGTAAAACTAAACTACAATGCAGCCTAATTAAATCTTAATTAGTCGATGTTCTTAACTCTAGCAACACTTAATCCGTTGTGTTGCCACTTCACATTAATTAATTAGTGAAATGCATGTTTTCTAGAAATTACGGCGCCTTTCGCCAAGTGTTTTGTTGTTAATTACTTCCAACAATTTTCACGTTGAAACTAGGAAATTTTAATGTGTGTAGGTTAAATGCGAAACGAGTTGGAGTGAAGTTTAGTGACTCGTTTTCTCTTGAAAAGGTGTTTTAAGGTAGAAGTCCATAGAGTGCAATTTTGACTGCTGTGTAGGTTCCTTTTGGCGCTTGAATAGCAGCCGCATGGGTCGATCGTCAAGGTTAAGCAGCGCCTACCAAGGTTGGTCCGTGGATGGGTTATTTGTATGTTTGTATGTTAAGTTTGACTTGAATGGGGCCTATTACCATGATATGTATTGTTAACAGTGTAAATAAATGCATAACAGATATTTGTATAGAATATTACAAAAATATTACTTAAAATGTAAAAATATAAAAAATCTTTTGAAACCGACTTCTAAAACAAAAAAAAAGTGAAAAATAACTTTAGCTTCAGAAGCCGGTGACTTTTTTCGGATTTATTCAGTTTTTTCGCCACCGACTTTTTGTATTTTTAAAATCAGTTTTATTTTTTGCAAAAAAGTTTTGTATCCTAAAAAGATGTCGATCTCTTTTACCAAGATGCTTTCAGACTAAAATCCTAAACATTAAACCATAATACGAGCTCAACTGCAAATATAATGCATTCACATATCTTTCTCAAACAAGTCGGGAAGCTGAGTTCCCCTCCTAACAATATCAGCTACATAAATCTATTCGAGAGGGAATAAAAGAGCGCGCATAGAGTGAAGCTGGAACACAGGTAGTAGAAATAAAGAGGATATGTCTTTGCAACTATATCTATACTAATATTATAAAGAGGAAAGATTTTTTTGTTGGTTTGTACCAAATAAGCTCAGAAACTACTGGACCGATTTTAATCATTTTTTCACCATTAGAAAGCTAAATTATCAGGAAACAGCATACGTTATAAATTATATTTATATCATGCAAATTAGCCGAGCTATCACAATTTCTGTTGACGAAGTCGCGGGCGAAGTGCTAAATAAGTAAATAAATAAAATTAAAATAAAAACCAGAACGGCCCAAGATAGGTATAGATGGAAACAATTGAAGGAGGCCTTCATCCAGAGGTGGATGACCCCTTAATAGGTTAAGTTTTTAAATGCATTTTTTTTTTCAAATTGTAAAATATAGGGGGAATAAAGGGCGAAGTGCTACTTTTAAATAATTCCATGTCTCTATGAATGTCCTTGCTTGAAGACCCCTTCCGAGAAGTGAGATTCACAGAAACAGCCATAGCGGTAATGTAATACATTACCTTCGCAAAATATTTACTTATCGTGATTTATGTTTCGGGGGTGAGAACATCGTGGCTGCCAGGAACCAAATTCATACCCTCGCTCACTTAATACTTATTATGACAAATTTTTAATGAAAAAAAAATTGTAATATCTTGCTTGATCTGGGAATTACATCATTATAAAAAAAACTTGCGAAAGTTCGTGAGGATGAATGGATGGATGGATGTTTGTTACTCTTTCAAGCAAAATCTATTGACCGGATTTGGATGAAATTTGGCACACAGATAGCTTATAACCTAGACCCTTTAACTGGTAAAAGCAATTTTCAATGGCATTCTCCGAGTATTTTGCATTCTCCGAGTGTGTTGCCATGTAAGAAAAAAAAAAAATTTGGTGGCACACATATTGCCACCACCAGCTAAAGGGTTAACGCATAGGATACTTTTTATACCGAAAGTATGATCCCGTGGGACAATAATCGAACTCCACGTGGTCGAAGCCGCAGGCATAAGCTAGTATTCCATATTTTAGTAACTCCATGTTCCACGATGACACACTACTAGAATACGTTCTGAAGCGAAATTAATTTATACATGGACTTTAAAAATGGTTCAATTTGCGACACTGCGGTGAGAAATATGTGTTTTAGTGTTAAATAAAAGCATTTTATTCTTCAATTTGATTAAAAATATACACGAGGTTGTTTTATCTGACTTGACGACATTTGGTTTTATTTAAACCTAAGTGAATAAAAAACTGACTATATAAATGTACATATTTGCAGAAAAACTGAATTGGAACCAGTAGACAAAAAAAAACTACTTGAATGGATAATAATGGATATGCCTTTATACCTTTATTTTTATTATTTGTTGTTATAGCTGCCACACACATTCAAATCATCTTCTTTATCGTGTGGTTAGTGCCTAAAGTGGTGTCAGAGTTTTTATGCCGCCCATTGGCCTCTGACTTGGCTTTACATGCCGTCAAGAAATATCTCTCAGGCACGCTGGTTCGAAAGTTACGGTTCAAAATATAAAGCCTTGTAGTAGTGTGGAGCCTTAGTAGTAGGGTCCCGTTGGCACCCTTTCTTGGTGTACGGAACCCTAGTTATGAATAAAAAACCTCGCCATATTTTATATACCTTTCCAAATAGTAATAATACCTCCTAGTAGATGAAATATCTTGCTCTATATTACGAATGTGCGCCGAAATAAGTTCCATATATTTTATTAGATCAGTCGGTTATAATCGCGCGACTTAGTTGAATCAAATAACACCTCATTTGTCAAGCGACTGAAGGATTTACGAGTAAATGATAAGAACTCACTTAAGTGAGTCTCTGTCTTCTTTAGAATTGGCTTGTTTTCTGACTACGTTTTATAACATTGAATAGTTAATGTTCAAGTTCTTTGGAGGACGTTTAATTTGTTTGGAGCGAGTTTATTTATGTTTGCTGTGGGACTGAATTGGGTGTTTAATTAAATGATGATTGTTCTCGCCTGCAATCCCCGTCGGGTTAGGTAGAGGTGTATCTAAGAGTACACCCACATTTCACCAGCACCATGTAGTAGGGGGCGAGCCTATTGCCATCAATCGGGCACAAATCTAGACTCCGTGGCTGCTACTGAGAAATTCCTGATGGAAAAACCCAATATCACCTAACCCCACCCGGAAATCGAACCGAGGACCTCATTCTCAGCAGTCGTGCTTGCGACCACTAGACCAACGAGGCAGTCAGTTGCTGACTGACTCTACGTGACCAGAGATTTGGGCCAAAGAATCAGCTTTGCCATCCCACGTGGCAATGCCCTTCTGAGCACTTTTCCTATTGACACCGATGTGGACGAATTTTTTGACGCTCTGTAATTCTTTGGCCATTTTGATACTTGTAATTAGATCTTAGATCTTTTTTATAATTATTTTAGATCTGTTCGTGGTTTGTAAACAATTTACAACATTGTTATAAGAAAATTCATATTTATCCTACTATCCTATCCAAAGTTTGTGAAGATGGATGGATGGATGTTTGTTAGTCTCTCACGCAAAAACTACTGAACGGATTTGGATGAAATTTAGCACATAGATAGTTTATAACCTAGGTTAACACATAGGATACTTTTATCCCGGTAGTACGATTCCGTGGGACAATTACCGAACTCCACGCGGGCGAAACCGCGCGCCTAAATAAGCTAGTAGTTCAATATACGCACAAAAACTATGTCCCGCCAATATTTCTGCAGAATCCTCCACGGAGGTTTATTTACCGATCATTAATCTCGAAGTTTGCCAAACTTCGGAACGTGCTCGACCTATACGAGGGAAAAGAAAGTTTTGCTGCCATTAGAATATCGAATGGGAAATAGCCTTGTAATGTTTTTGAACGGAATAGATGAAGTTGGTCATTGTTTTTGAAGGCTTTTAACAAAAACGGTATGGTGTTTTAATTTATCGTCATAATAGCCTATTCATCGGAGGAGCTCGTGGCTAAATAATAACAGCCGCTCAGGTCGATCTTTAGGTTAAGCCGTGCTTGCCTAGGTTGGTCTGTGGATGGGTGACCACCCATTACATACCGAGTTTCCTCCGTGCCTCGGAAAGCACGTTAAGCCGTTGGTCCCGGGTGTCATTTGTAGATCTTTGACAGTCGTTAGGTAGTCAGTGGCCCAAAAGTCTGACAACCAGTCTTACCAAGGGGTATCGTATTACCCAGTAATAACTGGGTTGTGGAGGTCTGACAGGCAGTCGCTCCACGTAAAATACTGGTATTCAGCTGCATCCGGTTAAGACTGGAAGCCGACCCCAATATAGTTGGGAAAAGGCTAGGCAGATGATGAATAGCCTATTCATCATCATCATCATCATTTCAGCCGAAAGACATCCACTGCTGGACATAAGCCTCCCCCAAGTGTCGCCACGTTGACTGGTCCCGTGCGTCTCGCATCCAGCGGATCCCCGCAACCTTCCCCAGGTCATCGGTCCACCTAGTGGGAGGCCCTCCGGCTTTCGGTTCGCGGTCGCCATTCCAGAACTTTTCGGCCCCATCGGTCATCCGTTCTGCGAGCAATGTGCCTTGCCCACTGCCACTTAAGTTTGGCAAAATAGCCTATGCAAGGTGTAAACGGACCCTTCACGAAGCCGTTAACCAAGCATTCTGTACATCAAACTAAGTAACTCTACGCAAAAATTATTGCTGGGAAAAGACTTTTTTTTTGGGGTGAAAAATCACGTTTTACGGTAAAACTCAATGTAACGCACTCAAAACTTAGTGTTGATGGATGCTTGGAATAGTAAACGGGTCTTGGAGTTAATTAAAGTGAAGTTAAAACCTTAAAAAGTGGTTTTGAAAAAAAAACTTGTGAAAAAATTGGAACTTTGACCTCCAATATCTCTGTAACTAGAAAGTTCCCAGGTATAATCCAGAACAAAAAAATGATCGCAATGACGGGGAGAACAAGACCCTTTTGGCTTCGTTAAGGGTCTTTTTACACCCTTTACAAATAGCCTATTACATAAAAATATTAATGACTCGTTGGTCTAGTGGTCACAACCGCGACTACATACACCGAGCGGCATATATACTGAGCGGCAGGGGTTTGTGATACGATTCCCGGGTCGGCCAAGGTGTTATTGGGTTTTTCCATCAAGTCTTTGTCAGTAGCAGCCACTGAGTCCGGATTTGTGCCCTGTTGATGACAATAGGCTCGCCCCTTTTACACGGGACTTAATCATAACTAACGAAATGTGGGCGTACTATTAGATACACCTTTGCCTAACCCTTCGGGGATTACAGGCGTGATGTTATGTTATATACAAATATTGCTCAGTTATTAGTATAGGATAAAACTTTAAATTGATAGAGACCCTGTATAATAATAACAATAATATTTAATGTAATTTAATTAATATTGACATACCTAATGTTCTCATTCACTAAATTTATCCTATTTTTATTCCAATTGTTTTAAGAAGATTTTTTTTATGAAAGTACAATGTCGATTTCTGTTTAACTATTAACCATTATTTAATTTAATTTTCAATATAGTTGACAATTCCATGACTGTTTGCATGCCTACGATAAGGTAGATTGTACAAGGCTCACCCATATTTTATGTACCTGCAATCTATGCAAATAAATTTTACTTTACTTTAATAACACACCATTATACACAACCACTACCACAGAGAGGCCATAAGAACCATTTTTCAGGGACAAACAACTAGTCATCAACATAAATTTACAATTTAACCAAGTTTACGTATCATTTGTCACGTAAGCGGCAAGTTTCAGTGTAACGTATAGATACGTGGAGCTGGTAGGTAGCTACTTGATTTATTTATGTCACTTGTACGCTTTTAGGGGAGGGAGAAAATATTCTACTAAATGTAGGGGGAGACGAGACGAGATATAACTTCTGTGGCCACATGTACCGGACTCATTGTTGGGCCTACAGAATAATACAGGGTGTAAGGGACAGCCCTCCACAAACTGACAGGGTGCATTCAGCTCCTTATTTTGAATCATATTCCACGGGAATTTTTCTCTATTTTTTTTTTTAGTTTCTATTCCTTTATTTCAATGTAAAATTATATTCCCTGTAGCAGCTCTCCATTTAAGTAAATAATACGGCTAAAATCAAACATCCAACAATGGATGTTGAAATACTCTAACGAACAACGCGTGAAATCAGCTTTTCACTTCCTGCCTAGCTACAGTGTTCATCGAACTCGTCATCGCGCTTGCCGTTTGCTACGTGCGTTTTGCCGCGGTAACGATACATTGCATATGAGGAAATAAAACTAATCAAATTTATTGGATTCCCATAACATTCCTGAAATAATTTCTTGTACCGGTCATTTTAATATGATATACTTCAGCTTTCCCCACGTGGATGTTTGAAATTATCCTACGGCAACTTACTGCTGGGATTAAAAATATGATATGTCCTAATCCAGGCTAGCCAAATGATGATGGAAGTACGGATTTTAAATGGCTGGTATAATGTTGAGGAAAGCCAATGAAACGACGGATGGACTGTGTGAATGATGATATGGCTAGAAAGGAGGTGACTGCTGAGATGACGTGCAATAGAGAAGTATGGTGGAAGAAGACAGGCTGCGACGACCCCAAAAAAATTGGGATAAGGGCAGGAGTATGATGATGATTGACATCCAAAGACCATTTCATGGATTACTTATCCCTGTCATAAACTTAATAACCAAAAACAGTTCCTTATCCAAATCATCAAAACCCACTTTAGTTACAGAACGTTCATGAAAAGCGGATCAATTTCCTATCTACCCTTAATTTACTTTACGTAAACGTATCCGATCTAGAAATAATAGAAAAACGATAATTTACCTTGGCAACATCATACTCCATGCGATTGAAACTAAACACTGTCAGGACTGTGGATGGTGATAAGGACATTAGGTAACCTTTCCATTTCAGTTAGTAGTTACTGAAGGAAAACATCGTGATGAAACCGGCATGTCCTGGAACTATATATTCAAAGACTGGTAACAGTCGCGGGCCTGTGAACGGTGAGTAATGGGCTAGCTCACCGTCCGTCCGTCTTATGACGACAGGCCGTGTCGACGGCGCGTTCGTGTTTCACGCGCGCCTCAAAGTGATGCCAGCAAAAGGAAGGGCCCGCAAGGACCGATGCCTGCCGGGGCTGCGGGACTGTTCGAAAGAGATACTGCGGCCCTGGAACACAAAGGGCAAAGAAGGAATATGGATGGATATAAGTCAGTAAAAGTCTGACACTCCCTCCCACTCCGCCCAGAGCGGAGGGGGGGGGGTTATTTGATGATTACCCATCCAAAAAAAAAAAAGACTGGTGACAGTCGGACGCACTGCCTTGAAGTGGATAGCGGTCTCCATCCGAGTTCATCCTTCCACAAAGACAGCTTTTCACTGTTCAAACACAGGCTTCATGGGATCCAGCATTGGAAAGCTGTTTATTCTTAAGCTATTACTAGCTGTTGCCCGCGACTTCGTCCGCGTGGTGAAATTATAATAAAAATATAACTGCCCTATTTGAATCGGATTTTGATAACAATTTCATGGGTTTTATTATTTTTGCACCGAACCCCTAACGTTAAATAACCTAAGTTACTTCTCATAACGTCAGTTATATCTGTCATTAGACCCGTCAAAATCGATCTAGCCGATTCGGAGGTTAGGCCGGAACAAACAGACTTTTTTTTTTTCTTTTTTTTTTAAATACCGTAGATACTTTCAAACGCATTCAGTAAAAAGCTGTTATTTTGAAATTACAAACAGACACTTCAATTTTATTTATTTGTGTAGATGAACGAGAATCAAGACTCGAAGCTACTTGGAAATTCCTGTTGGAAATACTAAACAACACTTAATCCAACCTAGTATTCGAACCCGAGACTCCATGCTCGACATTACTCCTTTGTGACCACTAGACCATGGCGACAGTTCTCTGGTCCTCTCAACTGAAATGGACAGGTAGCCCAAAGTAAGTTCGTTATCTCTGAAAGTGGAAGGAAAACAAGTGGTTACTTAGGAGGAGTAAGTTCCCGAGAGGGGTCACTTGGCTTAGGTACTGTCAATTTAGTGTAGTGAAACAATTAACAGTTGTAACGTTTGTAGTGGACACTACATGTTTCTATGAGTGTATACAGGGTGTAAACAGACTCTTCACGAAGCCGTCAACCAAGCATTCTGTACATCAAACTAAGTAACTTTACGCAAAAATTATTGCTGGGAAACGACTTTTTTTTTTGGGGTGAAAAATCACGTTTTACGGTAAAACTCAACGTAACGCACTAAAAACATTGTGCTGATGGATGGATTGAATAGTACGGGGGTCGTGAAGGTGTTTAAAGTAAAAATCTTACATTAAAAACATGTATTTAAAAAAAACTTGTGATAAAGTTGGAACTTTGACCCCCAATATCTCCGTAACTAGAAGGTTCCCAGGCATGGTCTAACACAAAAAAATGATCGCATTGATGGCGAGAATAAGTGCCCTTCAGCTTCGTTAAGGGTCTATTTACACCCTTTATAATACTTCTCAATACAAGCTTAAAATGTTCTGGAATAAAAAGTGTCTCTTTTACCGACTATTTTTTGCGACAATAATGACATACCTCGGAAAAATAAGAAATACATGACAGCGTTTTTTAAAATGAAACTAAAAATATTTTCATTAAATTGCCAATATATTTTTTGCATAGAGACCTTTTATCAAAAGATGAAAGATTTATTTTACGTATTTCGTTACCTAATTTAATACTTACTTTCGTGAATTTTATATTAATCTACAAACAAAACCGAAAAATCATAATTTTTGAGTTGTGTCATTCATGTCGCAAACGAGCGCTATGTTAACTTTAGGTGGACCCAACAAAAGTGGGCAAGTAAAATTGGTAGCGAAAATGTAAAATCTGACGACCAGATTTGTTTTATAAAGATTGATATTTCAAGATTGGAGAAAAGGGGTCAATAAGTCTAGACTCAAAACTGATTGAAGTCGGCCTAGAAAAAATTAACAATCCTTCTTCGATAACAATGTTAGTTTCAAAACGGTATTGAAAAATGGATTGAAATTTTTTCAGAAATACAAAACGCTTTTTTTCCGGTCCAGAAGCTAGCAATTTTTCCTTCAATGAAGACGACTTGTCAAATTAAATCATTTATTTCGTTACAAACTTGGGCTTAAAAGCGACTGAAGTGTGGCCCTGGAACAACAGTAAAAGGAAAAACTTTTTAGCAAAAAATAAAACCGACTTCAAAAACACAAAAAAGTGAAAAATAACTTTAGCTTCAGAAGTCGGTGAGTTCTGTACGATATCTCCGAAGTCCATGATCAGATCATGACAATATTTCTATGGGACCAACTGGGGAGTATATTCTTTCAAACAAAAAAAGAATTTTCCAAATCGGTTCAGACGTCTTTGAGTAATTGGTGAACATACATTAAAAAAAAAGATTCAGATGAATTAATAACCTCTCCTCCTTTTTTGAAGTCGGTTAAAAAAGTAAGAGATATCTTACCCATCTTTCTTACCTTGTAACAGTGTCTGTTAACTATCAGAAAAAGATTACCTCAAAATTAATTACTTCAAAACACCAAATCACCAAAAAATCATTCAAAATTCATAGTTGAACAAAATATTAGATTACAAACATGAATTCTGTTGGGCCCACTTAATGACTTGTAAATAGGGGGAGGGCGTGCTGTCATTAATAACCGAGGGAGGGCTGTCTTCCGCAGCTCCTTCGAGCAATTACCCCGTCGCCGTGCCACTGTGGGACCTGAAGAGTAGGACATGTCAGAACAAGAATAGTTCTTGGAAGGTAACATAGCATAATCATAAGACTGGACACATGTCTCATTGAAAAGAGTAACCTTTGAGTTTCTTGCCGGTTCTTCTCCATAGGAAACGACCAACCCGAACCGTGCACCTTTTTGTCGACGTTTTATAAGTGCCCATCTGGGCCTATGTGAAATAAAATATTTTGATTTTGATTCTGTCGGGCTCAGTGTTGGTTCCTTGATATTTGATATCATCTGACAAAAGGCAGTTTTCCTCGAGTCGTCAAGTCGCTTTATGTACCAATTTTACAGTCTATATGTATACAAATAAATAAAATTGAAGTGTTTGTTTTTAATTTCAAAATAACAGCTTTTTACTGAATGCATATGAAAGTATATACGGTACTGGTAACAAAAAAAACTTTAATTTTTTGTCTGTCTGTTAGTTTGTTTAAGCTAATATCCGAAACGGGTGGACCGATTTTGACGGGACGTTTACTGGCACATAGTTGATTGAGATGAAAAATTACGGAAGAGCAATTTACGGAAGAACCCATCTTTTCCAAGCAGCTGTGATTTTTCTATGTGCAGGAAAGGAATTGCAACTCGCTTGCAAGTTTTGTCAAGATGTACTTAAGACACCCAAATAAGGGTGCGTTAAAACAGTCTCTATGTGGCACTTTGCTGACTGTCATTTGTTTCCTACGGCATGAGATTTTCCAATATTCCCATAATATTAGAGAAGGATAGATTGCACTACTGTAACTCCTCTACTGTGACATAGGTACTTTGATAACTCTGTATTTGTGTGCCTTACTTGTGCATACAAAATATCATCTCTACATAACAGAAAGGGAACGTCATTATGTCTGTACAGACATATAACCTTGAAATACTCAATTATGTATAACTGTAGTACATAATATATCAATATCTGAACCTTTGTGAGGAGAAGGGTCTATCTGGGAAATAGAGATCTTGTATCTTTATTTAATTTATAAATATCACGCCTGTAATCCCCGAAGGGTTAGGCAGAGGTGTACCTAATAGTACACCCACATTTCACCAGTTATTTATTTTATTTATTTGGTTAACCAACAATTGTTATGTCTGTATGTAACAATAGTATCAGTTATGTTTAAGTCCCATGTAATAAGGGGCGAGCCTATTGCCATCTATCGGGCGCAAATCCAGACGCCGTGGCTGCTTCTGAGAAATTCTTGATGGAAAAACCCAATACCACTTTGCTTGACCTGGGAATCAAACCCAGGACGTCATGTTAATGTATAAAATCACATTGGGTTTTTTACCCTGATGATGGATTAGGCAGAGGGTACCTATAGTATCATCATCTGCCTAGCCTTTTCCCAATTGTGTTGGAATCGGCTTCTAGTCTAACCAGATGCAGCTGAATACCAGTATTTTACATGGAGAGACGGCCTATCTGACCTCCACCACCCAGTTAGTACTACGTAATACGATACCTCTTGGTAAGACTGGTTGTCAGACTTTCGGGCAACCGTAACTAGTCACCGACTGTCAAAGATCTACAAAAGACAGCCGGGACCAACGGCTTATCGTGTTGCCCGGAGGAAACTCGATATGTTATGGGTGGTCACCTATCCACGGACCAACCTAGGCAAGCGCGGCTTAACCTAAATAAAGGGTGTAAAAAGACCCTTAACGAAGCCGAAAGGCACTTGGTCTCCTCGTCATTGTGATCATTTTTTTGTTCTGGACCATACCTGGGAACCTTCTAGTTACGGAGATATTGGGGGTCAAAGTTCCAATTTTTTCACAAGTTTTTTTTTAAATACTAATTTTTAAGGTTCTAACTTTACTCCAATTACTTCCATGGTCTCTTTACTATTCAAAGCATCCATCAGCAATAACTTTTGAGCGCATAATATTGAGTTTTACCGTAAAATGGGATTTTTGACCCCAAAAAAAAATTTCGTTTCCCAGCAAAAATTTTTGCGTAAAGTTACTTAGTTTGATGTACAGAATGCTTGGTTGACGGCTTGGTGAAGGGTCTGTTTACACCCCGTATGTTATGTATGATATACGAACGGCTGTTATTAACTAACCACGAGCTCCTCGAGCGAGTAGTTAGATTCTGGACTACTAATAAAAAACAGGGAAACTGTAGGTTGCTTTAGTATTCGGTAAAGAAAGGTTTAGACAGTATTGCGGGCGCGGCTCTGGACGCGTAACAAACTCACTGAAATATCTGTCCATGTCCGGTATCTACAACCGTTCCGCAATTTGTCCGTCCTAGTTTGACTGATCTTTTAACGAGTGATGTTATTTTATGATTACACAAGATGTCTAGAAATAGACGGTTTTCACATATTGAAATGATTTCAATATTATGCCAAAGATGCATCAATGCAATTTTAGGTTTACGCTGGGTGTTATAAGCAGAGGTTAACCAAATGCAATTTCCCATACACAGAAACACGAAAACACCACTGAAAAACGAGCTCTCATTTACCTACTGATAAAAACACTCCACATAAAAGTTCCCTCTGCGTGCAACGAAACGCAACACAAATCCACTATAAGTAGACGTAATCAGCGCACAAACGCGTAAATCGGCGAATAAAACCGCGCGGCAACTTTTTAATTTTACGTGTTTACGCATAATTGCGCTCCGTTACGCGTAAAAGCCCGTAAATCTGTCCGATTCGTTATTTATTTGCTATTTGCCGCCCGTGAAATATAAGCAAGCCGTAAGTGTTTGTGGTTCAAGCTGATTTACTTTATACGACTTTTGAGGGGGAAAGAACAGTTTTTTGCATCAACGAAATAATTATAGCAGAAGGTAGGCTAGCCTAGTCTCAGCGAGGAGCTTGTGGATAAATAATAACAGCCGCTCGGATCGATCTTTAGGTCGTGCTTGCCCATTACACACCGAGTTTCCTCCGTGCCTCGGAAAGCACGTTAAGCCGTTGATCACGGCTGTCATTTGTACATCTTTGACAGTCGTTACAGGTAGTCAGTGGCGCCAAAAAGTCTAACAACCAGTCTTGCCAAAGGGTATCGTATTACCTAGTATTAAATGGGTTGTGGAGGTCAGATAGGCAGTCGCTCCATGTAAAATACCGGTATTCAGTTGAGTCCGGTTAGACTGGACCCGACTCTAACATAGTTGGGAAAAGGCTAGGCAGATGATGATGAGATAGGCTAGTCTTGTATTGGCTGCACTTTTTTAACCATCAAAAAATGAGTTTACACATTATAACTGCTCGCTTGAAATCCAGGGTATGCAGATGTGTGCCTTTAATGCACTCCCATTTTACCTACCTAAGTCTTTTGTTACAGAAGTCGATGCTATTGGGAAATTCCTGATGGCAAAACCTTTCTAATCTCTTTGCCCGACCAGTGAATCGAACCCTAGACCTCATGTGCAGTAGTAGTACTTGTGGCCACTAGACCAACGAATACAACAAATCTATTGAAAACTCATCCTATTTTTTAATATCTTTCCATTTCCATACATCCTGTATAACAGACATCTCATCGTAATTACATCGTCATCGAATACTATCGTATCGCAATTACATCGCCCCGAGTAAACAACGATAAGTTATAAATAAATAGCACTTATTTCGATATTACTCGTCGCAGAGGACGTGACGCAAAATATTGAATGGTGCGTAAAATGTATACGTAATTAACTTGAATGAATGCTGTATTAATTTCCGTGATGGCAATGTTTTTTTGAGAGGCTAATGGCTGTATACAGGGTGGGAGGGACACCCACGCACTAAAGATTACCACGTATTCAGAAAACATACTGAACCCATACAAATTCTTTATCAGTATTTTTTTTCTTTCCTTCAAAAGTTCAATACTTACACAGTCAAAATGTATGGAACAGCAGTTTTTTTTTAAATTACCGATGAGAAATTTCGATACTTAATATGTGGTAACCGTTTGTGCGTCGATGTCCCTTCGACCCTGCGTAAAAATCGTAGCATTATAGCACTCGGGAAAAGTGTTATTGGGTTTTTCCATAAGGAATTTCTAAGTAACAGCCTTGAAGTCTGGATCTGAGTCCGGTTGATGGCAATAGGCCCCCTATTACATGGGAGTACGTAACATAATTGGGGAAATGTCGGTGTACCATTAGGTTAACTTCTACAGTTGTGATGTTACGTTATGTTGTTATGGCGTTATATAGTTTCTGCCTATACCCATGAGAAAAGGTTTGAGTATACGTAGTATGTATTGCAGCAAAGTTTTCTCGAAGTATTACAGGAAAAACTGCCTGAGAACTTAAAGCACTAACTAAGTTCCAAGCTATTCAGATTACTTGTATCTTCTGCTAGCAGTAAGCAACAATAATTCTCAAATAACATTGGCCGTGACAAACTGTTCATGATTTATACTCACGTCTAATAAATTAACAAATAAATCAGGAACCATGGATGCCCCAAAAAAAGGCCAACTCCCAAAAAAAAAAGCAGCATTAAAAAAAAAACAAACAATAAATCCGCCAAACTATTTACAAACTCAAATAAAACAACAGCAAACAATAAATGTTCAATTGTCAATAAATCCTATTCACCAGAAATTCATCATTCACATTTTGAATGCAAATACAATGTTTCATTTTTCACTCACACTACATACAATACATAATCAAATTGTGTGTACCAGTAACTACAAAACAATTTTCGAAAATGTTTTTTCCAACGCAACGGTATATATAGATACCCATTTTTTGTTCTAAACTATACCTGGGAACTTTCTAGTTACGGTGGGGTCAAAGTTTAAATACATTTTTAATTTAAACACCTCCACGACCCCCATACTATTCAATCCATCTATCAGCAATGTTTTGAGATCGTTACATTGAGTCCTACCGTAAAACGTGATTTTACGCCCCAAAAAAAAGTCGTTTCCCAGCAATAATTTTTGCGTAAAGTTACTTAGTTTGATGTACAAAATGCTTGGTTGACGGCTTCGTGAAGGGTCCATTTACACCCTGTATGTTCTATGTATTTATGGTAGAATTAAAGTCTTTTTTATCTATTTTCATTTAAAAAAAAATGTGAGTTATAGTTGTGTTTAAGATAAGACTGCAAAGGAGGCCTGATTCCCAGCAGAGGGAACATCACAAGCTGATTATTTCAAGTATTGCAGACACACCCTGCATCATCATCTTTCTCTTACTATTATCCCAATTCATTTGAGTTCGGCACAGCATGTCATCGTTTTCCATACTTCTCTATTACTCGTCATCTCATCAGACTCCTCCATTCTAGCCATATCAACCTTCACACAGTCCATCCATCGTTTCTTTGGTTTTCTGCTACTCTTATACCCATCCACATTCATACTCAAAACTTTCCTCACACACCCCATCATAGGTCAAAATTTTGTCCCCATTAAATCAAAATTGCCCCCTCCATCCACTTCGTGAAACAAATAACAAAAACAAAACTGAGAAATCAAACAATAAAAAGTATTTAGTCTGACAAAAGCGTCGCGGACAAATGTTATTAAGACGGGGTCCCACTCGTAAGTCTCATTTAGCTCAGCAAACACTGGACCCGCACAATATCTCCTTGTTGTGCTCTCGAGCTCGATGGAGCTGACTTAGGTTCTTTCAGACACAGACTTTCAGTCCACAAAGAGGTTTTTACTTTTAATACTGTTGATTTAAAGAAAATTCCCAACAAACAAATTGATTGTGCGACTGCTGAGTATGAGTTCCTGGGTTCGATTCCCGGGTCGGGTAAAGTTTTATTGGGTTTTTCCATTCGGAATTTCTTAGTAGCAGCCACGGAGTCTGGATTTGTACCATGTTGATGGCAATAGGCTCGCTCCCTTTTACATGGGACTTAAATGTAACTGGCGAAATGTGGGTTTACTATTTAGGTACACCTCTGCCTGACTGTGAATGTATAGTAATAGTATATTTGACCGTCCTTACTGTTTATCAAACCAGAAAATATATTTCTAATTTGCATAGAGGCATGGAACCCAGATAGGAAGAAAGATCTTTTGGCAAACATCCATTTGTGGAATCATTTTCTTATTAAAAAATCTGACTTATAATTATGACAGCATGAGTGCTGCAACAGGGATCTAACACAACACGAAAAAAAACAAAATTCTACCAACAAAACGTAGCGATTATAAAAATCCCTTCACGGCCATTCAATACTGAAATACAATGTCCCACAAGCTAAGCTCTCCTCTCCAAACTGACATAAAATACCAACCGCTCTATATACAGTATGTTGCCAGCTTAACGGTTAAAGACAAAGCGCCACTAGTGCCCTCTACGGCTAGATTGCGAAACAAAACTGCAGCACAGAAACGACACAGCGGACATTATCATACGTAGTGATAAAATAAAGTGGAATTAACAAGCACTCGCTGTTTACACGGAGCAAGATAAACTGAACTTGTGCTGTTTTTAGAAAGGGGAGTTTATATAGTGTGGCGGTGGTTTTTTGTAGTGTGTTTGTTGGTTAATGAGTTTTATGTATAGAAAAAAATCTACAGAACACCTTTCTTGTGTAAACATATACCGTCACTTACGGGATATCTTCCGTGATGAAATCTATACAAAGCGAGGCCATGCTATACTGGAAACGTATAGCTTGATGTGTCGTCGTGTGTACTTGTAGTATCTGCCCAAGTCCGGTATCCACAACAAGTCCGCAGGTCAGGTCGTTGTGATCGCCGTACCTTTTTACCTTTTTCACCCAATGCTGAGTGTGGGTCTCTTCCAAATCTCTCCACTTCTGGTTTTGTGTCATGGCTATCCACCTAGTCGGCTGTCTTCCTAAATTCCTCCGTCCCGTTGCGTCCGAAAACCTAATCTCCCAACCGCTCCAAAGCAAAAAAAAACTTCATAAAAAGTGGGTTTAAAAAAAAATCTCTAGTTACATTTATTTAAACTGCGTGCCCACACGTCGCGGGACGTGTCCGGAATACTTTTGACACAGCCTGTATAACTCAACATGAATTCAAAACAAATTATGTCAGCAACTAATTTGCGAGCAATGGATTTGTGTAATTACATTATGTTTGTTGGGAAATTTACAGGAATTGTGACGTCATAATAATGTTTTAAAAATTATGAGGGAGAGTGCTGGAAAATTGTGTCATTATGATTTTAATTACTGTCGACAATGCATCATGAGTTGTGATTAACGGACGTTGTTGTAGCTTTGTTTTTTTTTTAATAGAAATGAATATTTTTTAATACTGGTAACCTCTATGCTCGCTCGAGGAGCTCATGGCTATAGACCGACCGCTTTAATGAGTCCTCCGCCCCCTCAAAGGCACATTAAGCGTCCACAAAATCCTTACAATATCCCACAGGTTATTTGCTTCAAAACAACAATAATCCACGTAGGTATTACGATACTAATTGAACCAATACGTGATCAACCTTCAGAATATTCCATTTAGATTGATTTCTTCGCGAGGACTCATTAAAGCGGTCGGTCTATAAATAATAACAGCCGCTCGGATCAATCTTCAGGTTAAGCCGCGCTTTCCTAGGTTGGTCTGTGAATGGGAGACCATCCACTACTTACCGAGTTTCCTCCGTGCCTTGGAAAGCACGTTAAGACGTTCATCCTAGCTGTCGTTTGTAGATCTTTGACAGTCATTATAGGTAGTCAATGGCCCGAAGTCTAACAACAAGTCTTACCAATGGGTATCGTATTACCCAGTACCAACTAGGTTGTGGAGGTCAGATAGGCAGTCGCTCCATGAAAAATACTGGTATTCAGGTGCATCCGGCTAGACTTGAAGTCAAACCCTAACATAGTTGGGAAAAGGCAGGCAGATGATGGTAACCTCGATTTGTGATTGCTTCGTGTACCCGCCATCTTAAAATGACATACTGAATTCACCCCATCTGCATCAGTCTGCGGAGGGCTGTCTCTTATACCCTGTATAGGCATTAATTTTAGTGTTTATGAAAACCAGTGAAAACGAACACTTTGGTCCTTTTTAACCGACTTCCAAAAGGAGGAGGTTATCAATTCGTCTGAATGTTTTTTTTTTTTTGTGTGTAAGTTCAGCGATTTCTTCGCCAATTGTGAACCACAACAACATTAACCCTCCATAGGTGTGTCGGTTGTCTGTGTGAAGCTAACTGTAGCTGTCACAGAAATGTTTACTCATAGTAACATAGAAGTCAATTCGTCACCCGTACTGTGTGCATGCCGCGTTGTCAAACCTCTTTGATCGTAAATTGGCAGCCATTGCCAGAGCGGTCATTTATAACGGATGACCACATGCAATAAATCTAGAGCCCTTTATGGCGAAGCTTCAGAACATGCATCTGAACAACATGGTGTATGGGACTGATGTCGTAAGCGCGAAATAATAACCAGCTCCCCGTGCAAAATTTCAATACCTACTCGACCCAAATGTAAGGGGCAATTGTTTTTATAATAAAAAAAAATATAATCATAGAACAAAAGTTGTTCAGTTTTATGGTCTGAGACACCACACGGGTGGTCTTGCGTTTTATTATATTACACCAAGTATAAACAAAAATTTAAAAAGCCTATGTCATTCCTCATAAAAGGCCTTCTGGTATTACGGAAGTCTGTAAACGGCAGGGATCACTTTTTACCCACTAATTTCCAACCAAATTGCATTTAAAAAAAAAATCTTCATAATTATACGTACCACAGAAAAGGCGAACTCAAAAAGAGGTATGATTAAAAACGTGAATTTCAGATTTTCCTTTTTAATCCTGGCATAAAAGGACTCGACTTATCTCGTTCATGCAAGTTATAAGTCATCTCAGAGAAAGTGCGCTTTCATACTCGTACGATGTAAAAAAGTTCCGTACATACTACTAATTCTTGTCTGCAGTCTAATTTGCTCTTTTGGAGTTCCGTGCTCAAATTGGCGGAACGAAAACTTGTAAAATCACGTTTACATTTTGTTTTTTTTTTTTGGGACTTTGTGCATCGTAATTCAAATTAATCATAGCTAGCTATGATTAGCTAGGTAGTACAGTAGATAAAATAAGTTATCCTGCATACAAGGTACAGCCTTTTCCCAATTATGTTGGGGTCGGCTTCCAGTCTAACCGGATGCAGCTGAATACCAGTATTTTAAATGGAGCGACTGCCTATCTGACCTCCACAACCTAGTTAGTACTGGGTGATACGATGCCCATTGGTAAGACTGGTTGTCAGACTTTTTGGGCCACTGACTACGTAACGACTGTCAAAGATCTACAAATGAGGCACGGAGGAAACTCGGTATGTAATGAGTAGTCACCCATACACAGACCAACCTAGACAAGCACGGCTAAACATAAAGATCGACCCGAGCGGCTGTTATTATTTAGCCATGAGCTCTTCAGTTTTCAGTTTTCTTAATTATTGAGCCGAATAGTTAATCGAAATTGAAATAGAAGTACAATTATTAATATAATTATTTATTGATTAATCTAGGATCTAGGAATTATAGCCGACCTATCAAAAGAATGGTTAAAATGCGATGTTTAGAATAATTCTCTGCCAATTTAGATGTTGTGTAAAAATAGTTAATGTAAATTAAATTATGGCCCTATACTACTTATACTTATAATATTTGTACTTTATTTACATAATTTTCAAAACTTAAAACGAATTAGTGGCAGACGTCGTTTTACATTCATAAAAATATCCTATAAGTATACAGAACCTTATTCAAACAAAAGCCGGCTTACTGTCTGGCTTTAAAAGCTAACTCTTAGTTAGCATACTTAAACGTATGCTCAGAAGGTGGGGTTAGAACTAGTTACGAGTGTCCCAAATTGTCCGGAATTTATGAGAAGAATTATCTTTTAAAAATCTACTTAGTTTTAGTTGTGAGGCGAGCAGAGGGTTAAATTGGGGCTGCGGGACTGTTCGAAAGAGAACATGAATGGGTTTTAGTCAGTAAAAGTCTGACACTCCCGCCCACTCCATCTAGAGCGGGGGGGGGGGGGTTATTTGATGAATTCCCATACAAAAAAGAAAATTTGATTCCGTCGCCAACCCTCTTTGGTTTTTTAATTTGAATTACATGCCTGCCAGTTACATTTATAATTTACTTATAATATATTGGAATAATAATTAAAAAAAGAAACGATGGATGGACTGAGTAAAGGGTGATATGGCAAGAAGGGAGGTGTCTGATGAGATTACGAGTAATAGAGAGTATGGAAGAAGAGGACATGCTGCGCCGATCCCAAATAAATTGGTATAAGGGTTCGATTCCCGGGTCGGGCAGTGTTATTGAATTTTTCCATTTGAAATTTCTCAGTAGCAACCTGAATTTGTGCTCGGTTGATGGCAATAGGCTCGCCCCCTATTACTTGGGACTTCAAACATAACTGACGAAATGTGGGTGGACTATTAAGTACACCTCTGCCAAAGCCTTCGGGGATTACATCCGTGACGTAAAGTTATTTTATGTATTGCTGGTGTACTAATAAGTAAATATTCCGTATGTTAATTTACTTCAGATCAGCCTCTGAACCCGTTACATCAACCTATCAGTCACGATTCCAGAACCTTCCATACCAATCATAGAAACACTTGATTAATAGTGTACCCATTCACACATCACGCGCAAGGCCGAGTAATCAATCATACAGCATTCTGATTTATATTCCGAAGGGACACGGTCCTATTCCGTCCCATTGATTTTTTTGTCAAGTTGGCATGACGGGAGCACGATGTCAGGTGAATTTGCGTCGAGATTTTCGTTTTTAGGTTGGCGGAATTGGATGCGAATTTTGTATAGGATTTCGGAGTGATCAATGGATGACCTAATCGGTGTTGATGGTAGAGGTATTGAGCTCAGTGATTGTGTGATTGATAGGAAATTAGTGGGGTGTGGATGTGGAGTATTTGTGATGTGAATATTGGTGACCGGGATGTGGCAAATTGATAGTTTGATGGATTAGGGCCCACTGAGAGGGATCTCATAGAGGGGAGGCCTGTGTTCCAGCAGGTGAAACGTCATTGGCAGATTTATATTCAGAAACAATAAACGATTTAACTTTCTGTGTCATGATAATCTGAATATCTTCAAAGTTCGAGTGAATCGGTTTCTTCTAGGCATTCGTGCTCCACCCTAGGCCGCGACATCGCTACACATCAGGCGAGTTGCGGCCAAACGCAAGCATGTTTAGAGAAAAAAAAATGCATTCTACATTTAAAAATCCCATGTGACCGTAATGTCGAAGGCTCTCCTATGTACTTTAAACATTATACAAATTATTATTATTTAGAGGCTGTACCTGTCTTAACTGCACTTTTTCAGTCTTACCAAGGGGTATCGTATTACCCAGTACTAACTGGGTTGTTGAGGTTAGACACTCCATGTAAAATACGGGCATTCAACTGCACCCGGTTATACTGAAAGCCGAACCCAAAATAGTTGGGAAAAGGCTAGGCAAATTGTCATGGAGCGAGTTTTGTCAAAAAAAAAAAAACTATTGCTATTATCTACCATGTTACTTAATAACTCCTTCGGATATTGTTGAATACACTTCAAATAAAATAAGTTAGCAATCTAGCCTCTTCATGAAATGAAGCAAAACCAACAAACTCAATTAAAATTATTATAAACCATTGTCTCCGAAAACTTAAACACCTAATTTTAAATTGTTCCAAAGACAATACTCCATCACAAAACAGTACTTAAGTGAGACATAACTGTCAACAAACATTTTAGCATTGTACCCACAGGCTCAATTTATAGCTCAGACCTAAGTTAAAACGTGGGAAATAAATCTAGGACGAAGCCTGACCTAGTCAGAAAACTAGGCCCTTAAATGTGGACTACCTTTTATGTGCGGTTAGCCATTTTGTAAAGGTACTGAAATGAAGTAAGGGTCTTTATTTGGGACAGGGATAGTAAAAGGATAACTTAACATAGCGTTACGCCGGTATTCCTCACAAGGATATACAGAGTTGTAAAGTTAACCCAGTTTTTAGGGTTCCGAAGGGTAACCAACGGAACCCTATTACTAAGCCTCCGCTTTCCGTCCGTCCGTCCATCAGCGAGCTGTATCTCATGTAGGTAGACAGTTGGAATTTTCTCAGAATGCGTATTTCTGATGCCTCTATAACAACAAATAATAAAAATTAGTAAAAGGGCGCACCCCTACTACGATGGTACGGTACCCTTCATGCACGAATCCGACTCGCACTTGGACTGTTTTTGAAGTCCCATGCGATAACGTGCAATCTCATTGCTGTGAATCTAATAATGTCTGAATGGCTGGCTCCACTTGTCTACATCCTGAGGACCTGAGTTTTGTTCTATGGTTACTGAACTTTGGTCCTAATGATTCGTTTGAAACAACATCAGTTTATTTATTTAAAAAGCTGAACTGATGACTGCCTCGTTGGTCTAGTAGTCACAATCACGTCCGCTGAGCACGAGGTCCTGCGTTCGATTCCCTGGTCGGGCAGTGTTATTGTATTTTTCCTTTACGCATTTCTCAGTAACAGCCACGGAGTCTGGATCTGTGCCCACTTGATGGCAATAAGCTCGCCTCCTATTAAATGGGACTTAAACATAACTGGCGAAATGTAGGTTTACTATTAGCAACACCTCTGCTCAACCCTTCGGAGATTACTGGCGTGATATTATGAAACACTTTTGAAAAACCAGTGTCACTTGTCCACTCTCCCTAGTGATCAAACCCATACTAAATTTTGTTCAGTGGTTACTGAACCGTGGTGCAAATGAATCGTTTGAAACAACGTCAGTTTGTTTATTTAAAAAGATAAACTGTGTTTCCTCCAACCGGTAACTAAACCCACTACATAAATAACATGCCTCATAAGCTACCTATCATCCTATTATAACACTAACGCACCATAACCTTTACCAACGCCCATAATCTTTTATACAACTACCCTCATTCAACATCGACAAAAAAACCCAACGAACACTACATGAGCAGCCCCTCTCTAACCCACTTAGCCGAAATCCGGTTCACACGTGTACTACCCTCCGAAAAGGCATATAATCCCGAATCGATATCACTCGATACCGAAGGCGCGTCGCTCACTGGTAACAATGGACGGTGGACCACACGGACGGTGTCAGAGCGTTGCGTCTTTGCTACACGAGCAACACGATATACGTGCGTTGTCGCAACGCAGTGATGGCCAGTGAACGATTATCGGGCGCTAAAATACCTAAACTTCACTTTGATTCCCTCGAAAGAATAATACGGACATGCCTTTCAGAATTCGGGATCCCGGAATCGTTTGAAATTCCTGAGTAATATTTTTTAGTCTTCTGTTCGTATAAAATGCAATAAATTTGTCGATTCGATCACTGATCTGTTAGATAGATAAATCAATTTCCACTACTTGACCACATTGTGCACATTATCGTTTTTTATTGATATTCCAATTGTTTTGAATAAAATAACGATACTAAATCAAAATAACCACTGCTATAATTTCATTAAGTTTGTTTTTACAAAATTGTTCAATCCCGGGAACCCGGGATTACTTATTTATTCAGAAAGGAAGGTTCATATTATACATTCGTGGGAAGAAGTTTAGGTATATAAGCGCCCGATTATCCGATCACTGGTGATGATATTCTTCGTGTGGCATAACTGTAAGTCGAGAAAGGTGGTGTCGCAGCATGGTCGAATCGTGGTTTCTGAATAGAGTCGAGTTACAGAAAGTTATGCTTCCGTCTCGGTTCTACAGGTAGCTAATCACTCTCCTTTTTCGTGTCGCTGGCTGTATTTTATTGGCCCATAACTTCACCACTTCTAACGCGTCGTCAGGCAGCAACGCAAAGGCCACAGCGGCTTGTTTTGGGGCTTGGAGGACAGGATAGAAGGTAGAGCATAGTCTGCGACACAGGTCCTCAACCTTGCGACAAAATTACGTCAGAGTCCTCGCCTGCACCTCAACTCCACTTCGCATTCTTAAAGAATTTGATCTGATTCAGCCTATACCTAGCTATCCACCCCCCAACGACGCCGTTAGCCGAGGCTAGTACCCTACAGGGAGTGCCCTTTTAACGTGTAATCGCTTAGATTTTAAGTTTCTTTGCCTTGGCATCTCAAAGCACCCGCATGATAGAGAGCCTAGTTAAGCGGCCGACAACCTCCAGGAAGATGCATACACAAACGAGAATACCGAACTAAAAAACCCGACTACTGAAAATCACGCTCTAATTAAAATCGGGGTTTACAAGGAAAAATCGACTCCTCCTATTGTTGAAGTTGGTTAAAATGTAACCTATGTCCCCGTATACCCGGGTCATAATAACGTATCGATTGACACCTTATTCATCAAAATCGGATGAATAGTTTAGGCACTACGGAGGAACATACGTAAATACAAACACACAGTCATACATACATAAAACTGCTAAAATCATAACCCTTCCTTTTGGCCTCGCTGTAGTCGGGTAAAAAAAAATCTAAACAAAAGCTAGATGTGTCCCGCCACGCCTCGACACCTAACCATCTCGGCCCTCGATCACATGGACGACGAGCCTTAACAAGATCGAGTTTGGTGCGATTCGTGACATTTAAGGCGGCGCGTGACTCCATTTACGGGCGATACAAAAGGACTGGGATCAAAGGAACAGCTGAGTTAAAGACTAGTGTTGTTGTGAGAAAATCGAGATGTAATCGAGTTTGTTTTGGGGAATTAGGACGACGTGTTTTTTGAGATTATGATTTTTATTGAACTTATTTTTATACAGGACTATCATTGATATTTGCTGGGTATGGTTTGAACTCTTTGAACCGTTATTCCTGACACTCTCGAATATCATTCTGAAGTAAGGAGGCGAAATAAAGCACTTTATTACTTTTCTATTTTTTTCCGTTGTATTTTTCTATTGCACTGGTTATCACAATATAAAGTAGAATTAGCAACGGCTGGAAAATGAATGAGAGCCTCTAACCCCCCCCCCCCCCCCCGGGAGGGAGTGTCAGACTTTTACTGACTAAAACTCATCCATGTTCCTTCTTTGCCCTTAGTGTTCCAGGGCCGCGGGACCATGATGTCTTAAAGCACGAGTAATTCCAGTGTGGGAAAGAGACAGAGCTATACAGGTCGTCTAGCGCTATCTATTTCCCACACTGGAAAGCCCATAGTAACCCCCCATTGACCAGGCGGTCAAAATGTCACCTAAACTATTCCCGCCATTCTTTGCCGCCATTGCTTTACCGCATAAACGTAAAAAGTGTAACCCCCGGAGTCAGTCATTTTACCAACACTTTAACACAAATCAATTGATCAACTGACACAATAAAATAAAAAATAACACACGACGACGAGATCAAATACATACAACACTTTTAATCAATTGAGCAACTGATACTGAACGTAAAACAAATAAAATAAAACACGAAAAACTGTCAAACTACAAGAAGTGCTAGTTAGACATGGGAGCATGTTTAACCCAAAGCACGTGCTTAGTAATGTTTATGGATCTCAGCCTTAGTATTGTGCCACGAAAAGAACTGATATACTTACCGAAAGGCTTGATAATCAAGTGTACCTACTTGTGAACCAAAGGTTTGTAAGTACAAAGGTAGCATGAAAAATAATAATGTAAGTGCCGTCCAAAAGTTGGTGATCCAATACCCAATTACTACAATTAAAAGCTTGTAATACAATCCGATATTTTTTAAGCTTTTCAATGGAAAATAATCCGATATAATAACTTAATATCAAAAGCTACTCATTTATTTAAATGCCGAACTGAAATAAATGACACAAGCTTGATTTTACAACGGAGCTATTTAAAATGGAAACTTTCCAAAAATCCTCGCTGCATTCTTAATTAAATTTTAATAATGTCAGTTTCATTACGTATCAGCCGTGTCAGCGAGATACGCTTTTATTTTATGAAGATAATTTCGTTCGAAAATGACACTTGGAACTGTCAAAATAACGAATAAGAGGCCCTAATAGGATCCGACCAATTGACGCTCAATTGACCTTATTTGAAGTACAATGAATTCAAGAAAGTAGGTACCTACCTATAGGATCGTGGTGATTGGCACAAAAAAGAAGAGCACAGTCGAAATCGAAGTTGATCTGAAGATGGTGATGATTATCAAACTACTACAAGATTGAACTCTGCGTAAAAACGGTAATTTTGTCTGTCAAACTAACTGTAGTTGTGTCTTGTTGTTGTTGGCCAGTTTTATGTCTAACGCCCCAATTGCAGCTACTATGAAGTTATTACAACCCATTCAAAGCTGTTCAACTCTTATTTTAACCGTATAAGGTATAGAATAGAGTAGAATATTAGTTTATTGTTGTTGTAGGTGGGTCACATGTTTTTTTTTAAAGTATCTCTACAACATGCCCTTAACACGTTCAACGCCATATCGGACAATGTTGGGCGACACCAGTACGTTCCGTTTTCCGTATTTTATTTCGTGGCGTTGAACGTGTTAAGGTGTGCAATAATAATAAGAAAGAAAACAAACGAAAGAATAATACTAACTATTATTAACTATAAACTAACACTGATAAAATAAACTAAACGAAAACTATTGTACGTATTCTAGGAAAAACACATAGATTTAGTAAGGTAACATTGTTTAGCTATTATTGTTGAAGTGTGACAGTTGAAACGTCACATTTTAGCGGGAAAACAGCACGCACCATAGACAAAAGCCTTTCGGTTCCTCATTCCGATTTGAATTGAGAACAACATTTGTTTTTCACGATTCTTTTTGCCCCAACACTACAAAAGAGTTTTTCCTTTGTGCACCCAGGATGTTTTTGAAATGTTAAATGTTCCAAATTGTTTGCCAGCCGTTTGTAGCAACGGTTTTTTAGACAACCCGGCTGTAATAGGACTGTACCTAATGGGGTCTTACTTCTGAATGCGGAAACTATGGTGTGGAAAGTTTTTCTTAAAGGGTTAAAGGACCTGTAATGGCTATTGGATTTCTTTATGGTTCCGATGGAAAAGAATTCCTAGATTTTTCTGTGGTGAAATGATAAAACATGAAATATGAGAAAGATAACAATTTTTAGTTGCAATTTGAACAAAAAGTGTACACGGAGAATTAATCAAGGTCACTAATTATGTAAGGTCGTAAATAATAACAATAAATAACCCTTGTATTTTCCTACCGAAAAAACCTTCCTTCAAAAAACCATCTTCTAAAAATCTTCGCATTCGTTTGAATTTTCTTACAAATGACTTTGCAGTTTCATCTTAAAACAGGCTCAAAGAAAACTCCACAGACAGACTTAATAAATATTCAATCTCCTATTTTCACTACACAAAATTAAATATGATTCACTTAATCACATTTTACGTGGGAGAAACTCACTTCTCAGACTAAGGAATGATATAAATAAGTAACCTAATATAGTCTAACCTAGATCTAATTTCTTATGAAATGTATTCATGAAGCTTTTTATTATGTATTAAGATGTTTTATACAAAGAGAAAATGTTTAGAAATAAATTCTGTGGCAGTCCTACTTACTTATATTTTTGGCTTTTCTTGATGACCGTAAAATAATAGCAAAGGAAAAAAAAGTCAACGAATTTATTTTCCTGTTGGCTCTTATACAGGGTGTAAACAGACTCTTCACGAAGCCGTTAACCACGCATTCTGTACATCTAACTAGTAACCCTGCACAAAAATTATTGCTGGCAAACGACTTTTTTTTTGGGGTGAAAAATAACCTTTTACGGAAAAACTCAATGAAACGCATTCAAAACATTGTGTTTATGGATGCATTGAGTAGAAAACGGGTCATGGGGTTTTTTAAATTAAAGTTATAATATTAAAAATTGTATTTAAAATACTTAAAACTTGTGAAAAAGTTAGAACTTTGACCCCAAATAACTCCGTAACTAGAAGGTTCCCAGGTATGGTCTTTAACAAAAAAAATATCGCAATAGCGGGGAGAACAAGTGCCTTTCTGCTTCGTTAAGGGTTTATTTACTCCCTTTATAGTTCGCAAACTCAGTCTTACAACTTGGTTTAAAAAAAGAGGAGCACAAACAAGTTCTCAATACCATCACCATCGTCCACAGCCCGACTTCACTCACTGCTGGATATAGGCTTCTCTTTGCTTATGCCAAGCTCCACGTTCTACGGCACGTTCTTGTTCCACGCGCGCCTCAAAGAGATGTCAGCACTCAGGAAGGGGTCCGCAAGGGCCGATGCCTGCCTGGGCTGCGGGAGTGTTCGAAAGAGATACCGCGGCCCTGGAACATAAAGGGCAAAGAAGGAACATGGATGGGTTTTAGACAGTACAATTCTGACACTCCCTTCCACTCCGCCCAGAGCGGGAGGGGTCATTTGGTGATTTCCAATCGGAAAAAAAAAACTCCTCGTTCTTGTATAGGTCTTAATAATACAAAACCCACGACATGGTAACATTTTCATAAATAATCCTATCATCAGAAATCTTTCTAAACTAAGATAAAAAAATATTGTCACCAGAACCAAAGGTATCTGCCGGGGCTGTTCGAAAGAGATACCGCGGCCCTGGAACACAAAGGGCAAAGAAGGAACATGGATGGGTTTTAGTCAGTAAAAGTCTGACACTCCCTCCCACTCCGCCTAGAGCGGGTGGGGATTATATTGATATTTGATGATTTCTCAACCGAAAAAAAAGCAAAGGTGTGTGTAAAACAACTCCATTGGTAGGGCGGACCTAGATTTAAATTTAGTTGCTAGGTTTGACCCATACATAATAACTAACTAACAAGGCAAGTTAAATAAAAGCTTGTTATGTGTTGGACTTCTACCACGGTCTAGATATTGAATAATTGATCAGTTTCCAAATATTGAAGCCAAGTTGCGGTAGGATAGTTGGCCAACGCGCAACGTCAGGTATCACACTTGTAGGTCATAAAATGGTGACTTGCAAATGGCGAACTTGTGAATGGTGCTGGTGACTTGTAATACAGGTTTTTTTAGAGACCTACTTCAAGCACCAGTCTCTCAAAAAGTTAATTTCATGTTCATGCTCCACTGTAAGTAACTTGTGTAGAGAAAATAAATGATGTATTTTATTATTATTATTATAAAATAGTAGACATTTTTACAAGCTTTTATTTAATTTGCAATGTTTGTATATTTGATTGTTTAGTTCAAATATTACAACTGAATTTTAAAACAGTTATCCGCAGCCGATTGAGCTGAAATTTGGCATACACGTTTACTTTGGATGACAATGCATGGTTAGCTAAGTGACATGTGAAATTCAATATGGCGGACTTGTTATTTTTCTCCATTATATGAGTATCAATTAAAAGGGTTTGCTGAGAAAAATACGAAAAAAATGACGTCACACCTATATTTCAAGCTTGTTTTAAAACATGATTTTTACTATAAGCTTGTTAAATATAATACGGCGTGGAAGGGAAACCGACGCGACAACGTTTACCACGTTTTCAGTACATCATATAGAAATTTTTCATCGGTTATAAAAAAAAAATCAGCTGTTCCATAATAATAATAAGTGAACTCCTAATGTACACGACTTTTTTGTAACTCATGTAATTAGTATAAGTATACGGCAATGATATGGAGCGCGGAGTCTCCTAATACAGGCACTGTTTTGCTAAAAAGGAGGCTCCAAATACGTTTAAACGTACTGATTATACTAATTGTGACAATAAACTATTTTGTATACATTTTGACTGTGTAGGGATTGCAGTTTTGTAGAAAAGAGTTGATTTTTTTTAATAATCGATGAAAAATTTATATGTGGGGGGGGGGCTCAAAATGATGTACAGTTTTCGGTCGTCCACCCCGTATAATTCATTGGTTATTCTCATCAAAAGTGTCAAAGATATAACGAGGTGTTCTATAGAGATACGTCTTTACACGTTTTGTCACACTCATGAGACGTGACATGTGACAAAGAAACCCGATATCGAGATGTGTCGACTTGTATCCGATGCGAACAATTGTGTTACACAAACATATCTTTACAATTTATCACTTACTTCAAAAGGGGGAAAGAAAATACAGACGGTACAGAATTCTTGCGTTTTGGCCTTACTTACATTTAAAGATTTTGATACTTGTAGTACTTATAAGTAAAAAAACTTATGTTAAGAAAAAAATACTAAGAATGAACTCAAAAAAAAATCAACATAACATCACGCCTAAAATCCTCATAGGGCTAGGCAGAGGTGTACCTAATAGTACATCCACATATCGCCAGTTATCTTTAACTCCAATTTAATAGCGAGCCTATTTCCCTCAACCGGGTGCAAATCCGACTCCGTGGCTGCTACTGAGAAATTCCTAATGGAAAAACCCAATAACACTTTGCCCGACCTGGGAATCGAACCCAGGACCTCAAGTTCTGGAATTGGGACCATTTAGGCCAGCAAGGTATCAACAATTTTCATTTTACATGCGTACATAAACTCACACCTTTTTTCCACAGGGATAGGCAGAAACCACAGAACGCCTTCACAAAATAAAAAACAACTTCACGAAATACCATACCAAAAAATACCAACCACATTAGCCTAGTTATTTATCACATAGAAAATAAAGATGCCTGCCCAATAAACCACAAGAGATGATAAAAGGAATCCGCGGTACTAGAGGAGTCAATTACATGGGGAACGAACATATACAACTCATTACGTAGAGTATACGCAGAGGTATAACCTCGGTGTGGGGCGAGGAAAACAGTGGGTGATGTAGCGGATATAAATTCTAGAAAAATATTGGGAACTAGCTGTTCCTAGCTGAAACCTTCGTTCGCGTGGAATTATTAAAAAAAAAGATCTACTTCCCTTTTTTAATCGAATTTTGTTACCAATTTTTCAAGGGTTTTAATTTTTTTGCACGGAACCCTAATTGTTTTTCTAAATAAAAGTAGCCTATGTTAGACCTTCTCAGATCTGCTGGTAACATCTCGTCAAAATCGGTCCAGTCGTTTTGGAGATTAGCCGGAACAAACAGACGGACAGACAGAGAAAAGCTGAAAAACGTAGAACGTGTGTGTGTGATCCTATAAGGGTTCCGTTTTTGCCGACTGTGGTACAGAACCCTAAAAACAAGGTCTTCTCTACTATGACAAGTTATAAAGACTTATTCACATGGAACGACGACTGCCTATCTGACTTCCACAACCCAGATAGTATACTGGGTAATACGGTACGAGCATTACCAAGTCAGAGGCCCATGAGCATAAAAACTCTGACACCAGGTTAGGCACTAACCACACGATAAAGAAAGAAAGAAAGAATACGGTACGGACTAAACTGACTGAAGTTATGAAGACTACGCTTCTTCAAGAACACAAAAGTCAGTAAGTCTTGCAAATCTAGCATTAACTTCCACAATAACCATTCCACCTCACTTTCAGATACACCCAGCTCAGATTTATGTATTCTCGCGATGTGATACAGCTTGCGTAATTTACCGTCACACTTGCATGCAATGCAAGTTGATAAACTGCGCTTACTATCGTCTTGAGCTATTACGTGCATTTACAACTGTAATGTTTTAAGATTTAGTGTTCAATGTTTGGGTTCTCGTTTCTCAACGAAATATTGCAAGCTGTTATATTATATTTTATTATTGCTAGCTCATAATGTCACACGCGGGCAAAAACTAGTAAGTTTTAAAATAAGACGTTCGTAGCAACTCTGATCCCAATAAGCCTAAGATTAGCCTGATTTCTTTAATCCGTTACGGCTAATTTCCTCTAAAAGCCGTTCTTGTGTCATTCATGGGAATAGAAATTGAAAATTACGAATTCAATTAGAATTTCTGTTCTAATCACAACATTTTAGAATGCCTCAATTCCTTAATTTGATCTTGAATTTAAAATTCATCTGTTATTTTAGGATTAGTGCACAGAGTACCTCCGTTTCAGATTCTCAATTTGACTTCTTCATCTTGCATTTAAACTTTTATCAATAAACCCTTGATAGAAATCGCTATAACGCTTCAGCTTATTCGCATACTCTCTCACCGAAAGCTCTAGAGCCCAATCCACAGACACATTTCGCGCCGTACACACTTTTAAAGGCTCGCACTTGACGTTTATTTCCTTTTTTATTCTTTGTAATCTACGAATTTAATATAGCCGCCATAAAAATATGGCGTCTGAAAAAAAAATGACGGGCCTGTTTAATTTGAACGCGAGGGAAACAGGAATGGAACGCTTATTTAAATTTCGAACTTGCTGTCGGCATGTGTTATTCGGTATACGTGGAGGTTCGTCGATTCGATTTTTAAAAGTTAAATCCTTTTTTTTATCGATTTATTGTTTGAACAGATTATTTCTATTTTCCTTTCGGTATAAAATTAGGTATGTGTTTATCCAATTTACTATTCAATAGACTAAAAAGCGTTTCCCAAGGAGTACAATGTATTAGGTCCGGGCAGGTACTTACCGGATCCATTGAGTACCTTTTGTAAAGTGTAGTTCGTCTGAGTTACCTACCTCACAATGAACAGTCCTTTCCTTTGTATTTCCAGCCATTACCAGCTCTCTCTTAAGGTTAAGGTCGATTCAATACCTATTCCGAACTTTAACGATGAAAATCGTCGTAACGTTCCACACATTTCGACATGGCAACGTTATTCCAACCAGAAATGTCGAATAACACTTTTAAAATATCATCCACGTTTACCTACGGTATCTGCTTGTTTATCATTTAATCGAAATTGTACCTTATGCGGCGAGTATAGCTATCATTTTCGAATATGGACAGCTGCGAATTTATCGTGTCATTCACAGAGCGTCAAACGTCAACCGACTGTCATCGCGGTTGGGAAGACCAGTTTACTCTGAACTATTAGTGGTTTTATTTGTCGTGATGTTCGAGTTCAGGTTACATTGGTGTTGCAGGATTATAATTTTTGATCCTGCGAGTGCACTAAAGCATACACGTGGCTCATTAGGTCTTGATCTCGCGTTAAACGAGGCGTGCCTAATTGCGGAGCGCGGCCCCTCTCCGCAAAAATGGTGGGTGGTGGAATACATTACGGTAATTTAAAATTTATGTTTCACACTCTTTAAACTTTTTTATGGCGTAGTAGCTGAGGATATTTACTTTGGTGTTGCCAGATTTTTATGTTTATTTATGTTTTATAAGGAGTTTCGTAATGAGATTAAAGTTTTGTAGTTTTATGAGAAATTATTATGATTTTGTTTATGTGATTATGCTTGATGTTCAAACTCTAAAGGGTAAATTTAAAGGGCTTATGATCAACTTGCTTTTGTCAGGTCAGAAATTGTCCCACGGAATCGCACTACCGGGACAAAAAGTATCCTATGCCCCTAGCCCAGGCCTTGGTTAATTGTTTGTCAAATTGTAAATCAAACGTACAGACGTAAAGGTGTGAAAGAAAAACATACGGGGCACGGGTGCCCCATGCGTGCCCCATGCTTGAGCCATGGCGTATGCGTAGCTTATGATTAGTAGTGATTGCCTCGTTGGTCGAGTGGTTGTAAGAGCGACTGCTGAGCATGAGTTCCTGGGTTCGATTCCCGGGTCGAACAAATTCTATAAAAAATTTTCATCAGGAATTTCTCAATAGCAGCCACGGAGTCTGAATTTGAGTCCGGTTGACTGCAATAGGCTTGCCCCCTATTACATGGGACTTGAACATAACTAGCGAAATGTGGGTGTACTAATAGGTATACGTCTGCCTAACCCTACGGGGATTACAGGCGTGATGTTACGATGATAATGATGATTAGTAGTTTAAATATAATTTTACATACAACTATAATGTATACCATGTTTTAAGCAAATAAAATATTATATTCTATTCTATTCTAAAACTGTGTTGCAAATTATGGCTCCTTACGCGTTTTTTTTTCTCACAGTTTTTTCTTCATTCGAAGCATTCTAGAGCAGTTTTTCTAGTGATATTACACACGGCGATACATCAAGCTATACATTACCAGTAAAACATGGCCTCGTTTAGTATAGATTTCCCGTACAAAGAGAGATCCGCATAAACTGGTTTCTTATACCTTGATTGGCCGCCGTGCGTACACTTCACCAAAAAAAAAAAACAAATGACCATAGATCTCCAAAATCCATTAATAATCACACTACTAATGATGTTAGTAACACGAGACGTATAGACAAGTAATCGTATAAAAACACCATTTGTTTGTGGTATACGGGGGTCATTATAGTTTCCGTCTCATTGATTCGCCGAGCCACCGACCACACGGACTGGAAAAGGTGGACTGTCCTTTTCTAACTTACTGGATTGTGTTGTTTTGTCCCTCTCTATTGTTCTTGGTGTTTCTTTAACTGTGAGATTGTCTCATCTATTCATTGGTTTCAAGTAGAGGCTTCTTAGCTGTTGCTTACGATCTTCGTCCGCGTAAAATAATTATAAAAAATGATGTACTTCGCTATTTGAATCGGATTTTGGTAACAATTTCAAAGGTTTAATTTTTTTGCACGGCATCTTTAATTTTTTCTAAAATAAAAGCTCTTGTTACTTCTTATACTATCAGCTATCTGCCAGTAAAAGTCCCGTCAAAATCGGTCTAGCCGTTTTGGAGATTAGCCCAAACAAACAGGCAGACAAACAGACGAAAATTTAAAAAAAATGATTTTTGTTATAAGTACCGTATATACTTTCATAGGCATTCAGTAAAAAGCTGTTATTTTAAAATTACAAACAAACACTTCAATTGTATTTATTTGTATAGATTACTCCTGAAAGGACACCTACCACCAGAGGCTTCAAACCCATTTTAGTTGTAGTAAAGAACATTGACCTCTGACGTCACTATATTCGTGCCAGTAGCTTCAGCGTACAACGGTCCAACTCTGTCTATGCCTCCGGGAAATAAAGGCATCTGTGACATTCAATTGTTTGTCGATCTCTTTTGAGATAAACTTTTCGACTGGGAACAAAACTTTTGGCTGATGTAAAATTAAAGATCCTTTTTCGAATTTCGCTTCAGTGTAGGCCACGGTCGACTCCAAGGTCCTAATGTGTGATAAAATGTTCCAAATAAATAACATAGTAAATAAACGAAAGATTACATAGAAATCTAACCGGAATCTTGAAATTATAATAAACAAGTGATATTTACACTATAACAATTATTTTATTTTATTTTATCGTTTAGATTAAATTAACTAAAATAACCAAATTAAACTATAAAAAGGCATCGAAAAACTCCTCCTCAACGCTGTCAGCCGGTAATGTGCCCAAGAGACTGGCGGCGTTGCCACGTTGTATGGCAATACTTAGCCTCTGATAAATTATTCAAGAATAAATCTCATTAGTGAAGGTTTATGCCTCATTATTGAAGGTTTGATAGGTTCTGTAATGATAGCCAAACAGTTCAGAAGAAGTTAATGTGATTATTTGTTCTTCCACTGTGCAGCTACATATGCAGTGGTACGAGATTCGTGCTACGAGATCCGTGCTACGAGATCCGTGCTACGAGATCCGTGCTACGAGATTTGCAGTTGCGAACATTACACAGCGAGTTCTACAAAAGTGTGTGCAATCACGACATAAACTTGAAAGTAACTTCTAACAAACATTTACTAGCAACAGTTTCTCTTATATTCCAAAACAAACTATCCCTTTCATAACAAAACATTTGGCCATAACATAACCTACACAAAGTCGATACGAGTGCTACGCGTGACCATTTATCCGTTATGCCATCCATTTGTCCACCATTGTTAATGATAGAGAACATTTTTGGGGTTCCGTACGCGTGATAAAAACCGATTCAATGGATTTTACATTAGTGATGTAACGCCCGCATCGCGTTGTGAATGGAAATCAGTTTGATAACTCTACTGTTCGGTTATGGATGAAATTGTTTGGGTACAATATTGTTTATTAAACATGATAAACTAGCGTTTGTCCGCGGCTTCATCCTGGTTGAGGTCGGAATTTATCCCACGATAAGGAGTTACCGGTATAAAAAACTATCATATGACCTAACGATGGTTATGGTCAATCTTGTGTTCAGAAGAAGTAATATGTAGAGTATCTTCACATTTATAATATAAGTATGATACCAACTGTTTTTACTCATGTAAAAGGATGTCCTGGCTTCGATTCCCAGGTCGGCCAATGTGTTTTTATCGTGTGATTAGTGCCTAACCTAGAGTCAGAGTTTTTATGCTGCCCATGCGCCTCTGACTTGGCTTAACATGGCCGTCTCGAAATATCTCTTAGGCAAGCTGGTTTCCTCACGATGTTTTCCTTCACCGATGCAAGTGATAAAAATTATACAATCCGCACATGAATCCGAAAAATCATAAGTACCTACATGTCTTGAGTTCGAGCTCGAGACCTATGACTTGGCAGTCCGACGGTCACACAACTATACTATCACAGCAGCCTATTACATGAGACTTAAACATACTGGTGAAATGTAATTGTACTGTTAGGTACACCTCAACCTAACCCTTCGGGAACTACAGGCGTGATGTTATGAAAAAAAGGATATAACTGAATACAACTATTTCTTAGTAGAACTCCTTAACTTGCGGTCTTGCGTTACCCAGTTACCATGATATAAAGGTCAGATAGGAGCTCCTTGTCAAACAAAAATTAGCAGTATTCCGTTAGTAAAAAGTCTTGTATTATGAGATTCTTCAAGTTTTAATTGGCAAGTGCATTTGTGCAGTTTGGCTTTTTAAAGAGAGACATGACCTCTGAGGTATTAGTTTTATTAGATTTGCAGAGGTTCTTACTAGAAGTCTTTCCAATTTATTATGCCGTTAAATGTTTTTTTCAATGTTTGAGAGGTGTTTCTTTTTGTTAGCCTAAATTGTGTCCCACTGCAAAGAGACCCAATTTCTTCTTCCAGACATCTCTGTCTTGTGCGATATTTGACCATGTTCACCCCGCAAACAAGATCAGATTGCCATCCACCTCGCCACGACCTCCACGGCGACGATCTCCATCAAAAGTCCAGTTAGTGACAATCTCTCCCATCTCTCCTGCTGAATTCAAAGGCAGCGGCCAGCCCACTCCCACTTTGCCTTGGCTGTTTTTTTCCGTCATCCGCTCCTTGAATTATGGCGTTCGAAATTCTTGTTAAGTTATCATTACTTAATTACAACAGTCAACCAAATCACACATTACATTATGTCTTGTTTTTAGCCTAATCTGACTAGCTCCTGGGTAATACCTTCCCACTTTATTAGATTGTAACTTGAAAATCCAAGGTTATAAAAAAAAACTAAAAAGGACCAAACAAAAATCCGGCTCAAACACTAACCAGTACGTTGTATAAAGATCACGTAATAACAAATTCTATTTACCTTATTCGCTTATAGCAGACTAAAGGCAATCTTGGAGGCTGAGGTAACTAGGGCTAAGCACCTACATAATATGCTCATATTATGTTAGCCCAGCAAAATTGCATTCACTAAGCGATTTTGGGGGCAGCGCGCAGTGGATCACGGAGTTGAATAAGTTTTTGTGTTTTATGATTGGTTTTTGTGATGATGTAGTGGTTGTAACGTGATGAGCTCGTTGGCTAAATAATAACAAACCGCCGGACGAGACGATGTTCAAGGTTAAGCAGCGCTTGGCAAGGTCGGTCCTTGGATGGTCGATCATCCATTACCTTCCAAGTTTTCTCCGTGCCTCGAAAAGCCGTTAGTCCCAGCTGCCATTTGTAGATCTTTGACAGTCATTACAGGTTGTCAGTGGCCTGAAAGTTGGACAAGCCTACTACCAAGGGGTATCGGCTTACTGAGTTGTGGAGGTCAGATAGGCAGTCGCTCCATGTAAAGTACTGGTATTCAGCGGCATTCGGCCAGATTGGAAGCCAGCTCCAACATAGCTGGGAGGAGGCTAGGTGAATTTATTTATTTGTTTAGATAGATACTTGCCACATTTACAGTTTGCACCAAAGCGTGCAGCAAGCCAGCAGCACAACATACGAACTAACTAAACTTAACTACTACCAAACAATTGTATGCAATAATTAAGTATCGCTTTACTACTACTCGTAAACATATCTAGATCCGGCTCCTGAGCAATCAGGGCGTTTAGTAGATTCATCTCCTGGGTTGTGGCCGCATATCGAGCAGTTTGGGTACGCACAGATGGAGCCGCGAACAGGCCTCGCGAGGCACAGGCCCGCGACCGATAGATTGATGAAGATGATGAATTGGTTGATGATTCTGTTACTGCCACCTCTATCAAAGTAACCAGTGTGTGATCAAGTAACCTACATGACCTTTGGGTATTCCATTGGCGAGTTTCCTGAGCTTAACGAATAAAACGGTTTATAATTGCAAAAATTCAACGTTAATATAAATAATATTGAAATACAACTTTTGAAATCGGTAATGTAAATTATTTCATTATTAGTTCAGGTATGTTTACCTAAACAATGTACCCAACTAAATAACTGTATAAAGTAAACACATTATAATATTTGTTTTATGCGATATTAAATTCATATGATCTATTTAACTAGTCGAGAGAATGTCGAACAATTTAAATAGAAATAGAAATTGTTGTAAATCAATAAACAAATTACCAACTTTAATACAACATGAGTAAATAATTACCTTACGATGCAGCTGAATACCAGTATTTTACATGGACTGTCTATCTGACCTCCATAACCCAGTTAGTACTGGAGAGTACGATGCTCCTTGGTACACCAGTCTTGGTTGTCAGTTTTTCAAGCCACTGACTACCTGTTACGACTGTCAAAGATGTATTAATGACAACCGGGATCAAACTGGACAAAACAAAAAGAGACTACTGTTAGCCGTCCATATCGTCCGATATCTCCACCTAACCTAAGCAAGACGAATCATTCCCGCTATGCCGATCCCTTTACGTCGACTCGTGAGTTTTCTTGGTTTTGATATATTGTTTTGCCTCGACATGGCTGTCACAGTGTACAGTCACATTAGAAAACGAAATACGGCGGCTGTGCTTTTAATTATTAAAGTAATTTCGTTCATCTATTATTAAAACCATACTGTATTTTTAATACTACATTGATCATCATCTGCCAAGCCTTTTCCCAACTATATTGGGGTCGGCTTCCAGTCTAACCGGATGCAGCTGAATACCAATATTTTATATGGAGCGACTGCCTATCTAACTTCCACAACCCAGTTAGTACTGGGTAATACGATACCCCTTGGTGAGACTGGTTGGCAGACTTTTTGGGCCACTGACTACTTAACGACTGTCAAAGATCTACAAATGACAGCCGGGACCAACGGCTTTACGTGCTTTCTGAGGCACGGGGGAAACTCGGTATGTAATGGGTGGTCACCCATTCACAGACCAACCTAGGCAAGCACGGCTTAACCTAAAGATTGACCTGAGCGGCTGTTATTATTTAGCCAGGAGCTTAATGAGAAGAAGAATACATTGATAACCCACCAAAAAGTACTAGGCTAGCATAATTCTTAAGGTGATGTGTTTTATTATATTCGGACTCTCTATCCGCCGCTCCTAACCGTCTATTATGTTCAGGCATTAGTATTCCACTCCGTCCGAATGTTTCCCTTTATATTCCGAGCGTGATTCCAACAATTCGCACGATATCGGCCGACGGACACGATTCGCAGCCCTGAAGCCTATTTGTATAGGGAATCGGTTTAGAATGAGTATGGCACGCCTTAATACGTCTTCTATTATCGTGGGATCTTCGATTATTAGATAAAGGGTTGGAAGAGTGTGCGTTTTCGATGGTAACAGGCTGGTTGAGAGTTTGATCGGTCTAATATAAGGTACGGAAGGAACATAATAATGATTTAATCGTTCTATGGTTTGACGACATGTGTGGAGCAGTGACTGAGGGATTCATTTGATATATCATAAAATATGTTTTTTTATTTTAAACAAAAAAGCGCCTTCGTCCTCTCTCCTATTACCTATTAATTTAACTTTGCTGTGCCCGACAGGGTCCATAATTGATTCAATGTTTTAACATACCAACTGTTTTATTTTAACATTATGGAATGCAATAAAGTATTGAGTATTGAGATTGGCTGCTGCGTGCGTGTCGCGGGTTCTATTCCCGCATGACACAATTTTTTGTACCAACAACTACAGGTAGTTGTTCCGGGTCTGTCTGTTTGTGGATGTAAGTTTAAATGGTTATAAATGCACCCGCGCCACGCCGTGGGGAGAAATTACAAGTGTGGGCCAACGTTTAAAGAAAAACAGACAGATTGCTAAAATCATACTAAAATCTCCTAAAGCCAAATGGGAGGGCTTTGCCCTACTCGGGTAAAAAATAGTTTTTTCAAATTATTTTTTAAATGGGTCGTAGTCATAGTCATAAGCATAATCAACCTATAATGTTCCCACTGCTGGGAAACAGTCCACCTCGTTGGGGAGGTAGTGGGTCGTATCACGCGGGCCTAGAGCGGGTAGGTGGTAGACACATGATTGTGTCTGAATTCTCATTTCTAGTACATATCGATTTCTTTAAGATGTTTTTCTTCTCTGATTTGAGAATAGGGGTCAAGATATAATTTACATGATGTCAAGTGTATGTCTGGGATTCAAACCCATGTTCTACGTCATCTACTTGACTAGATCATGGGTTTGAACCATTCAATTATTGTTAAGAGGATTAGCTTTTAAGCAGTGTTAGCCTAGTGGTGTGACTGTTGGACTGCCAAGTCGTTGCTTCGGTAAAGGAAAACATCTTGAGGAAACCAAAACATCATGCCTGTTACTTCTCGACGGCATGCAAAGTCAAGTCAGAGGCCCATGGGCGGCATAAAAAGGCACCACGCACACGATAAAGAAAAGAACGCTCTGAACAATAATTAAATAACGAATAATATCTACAAACAATAAAATCCGTTGAACAAACCCACGCAAACAAACACGAAGAAACTTGACTGACATAATTCACTGGTAACTCAGCAGTAAAACTTAATTACGGCAAGTAAAATCATGAGTTAGTACAAACTTCTTTGTCAAAACGTTGTAAAAAACGTTATTTGCTGAGAAAAAGAACGTCTCCAGTCGTTAGGTGATTCTTATTAATTTGTACTTTTGTCAGTGCCGACACTGATGTCGACTTGCTGAATGTGACAGGAATATGTTTAAAGGTGAGTATAGACTACAACATTTTCTGGAGCATTTCTGTGTAATGTAACGTTCTTACGAATGGTACAATACAGGCAAAAGCTCAGTTTCCACAGCATTTCCATGTAATGTAACGTTCCTGCGAATGCTCGGCGTTATGTTACGGGTAAATCCTCCCTCGGGTCTCCCTCCGCGTCACCCCGCAACCGCGTATTGTTCGCACTCGTGGCTCGATGAAATGTTACACCAATACGCTCGACGAAATGTTACACCAATACACTCGTTGGTTTGTAACAAAGAGGCGAGCGTGCTCGACGTTTAGTTCGTAAAAGGATGATACACTAGAACATATCATAGAGCGGCTCGTTGTTCTGTTACAAGTAAATGTTGTAGTCTATACTCACCTTAAGAATGTTTTTAAAAAAGAAATTTGAAGACCTTTGATCTTATGTGTAAAGTAGGCTTCTATGAATATAGTACGTGCGTCTGTAAAATTTTGCCACAGGAAGATCATTTCTTGAATAAATATTTACATTATTAAGCTGTATTATTCTTTTATGCATGCAGGAGCTCGTTGCTAAATAATAACAGCCGCTCAGGTCGATCTTTAGGTTAAGACGTGCTTGCCTAGGTTGGTCTGTGGATGGGTGACCACCCATTACATACCGAGTTTCCTCCGTGCCTCGGAAAGCACGTTAAGCCGTTGGTCCCGGGTGTCATTTGTAGATCTTTGGCAGTCGTTAGGTAGTCAGTGGCTCAAAAAGTCTGACAACCAGTCTTGCCAAGGGGTATCGTATTACCCACTGGGTTGTGGAGGTCACTCCATGTAAAATACTGGTATTCAGCTGCATCCGAATACCAGTATTTTACGACTGCTTATCAGACCTCCACAACCCAGTTAGTACTGGGTAATACGATGCCCCAAAATACCCCAATATAGTTGGGAAAAGGCTAGGCAGATGCTGATGATTCTTTCATGCATGTACGCTTGGCTTCGTGAGGTACTTTGCTGTATGGTCTCTTCAAATACATAGAATGGGCGAATGGTTTAGTACTTGAATCTGGAAATCTGTTTATAAATATGTCCCAGAGGTGAGGTCAACCGTTTGTTTTTTTAGCAGGACATTTGGATCTTTGAAAAATAATTATCATCCCACAGCAAAAGCAGTGATAGCCTAGTGGTGTGACCATCGAACTGCCAAGTCATAGGACACAAGTTCGATCCCAAGACATACACCTCTGATTTTTGAATTCATTGTCACTTGCTTCGGTGAAGGAAAACGTCGTGAGGAAACCAGCATGTCTGAGAGATATTTCTCAACGGTATGTAAAGCCAAGTCTGACACCAGGTTAGGCACTAACGACACGATAAAAACGAAGCAAATTAATTATTTTTTTTCTTGTTTTTTTTAAAGAGTAACACCATTTAACAATCATATTAAAAAAATAGGAGAATAAGGTAGATCATGATGATTTTCTCATACATTTAAACCTTAAAGTAAACCTTGCAAAATTCCAACAATTAAATACAACACCATTTCTCAGCACCTGACGTTACCCACAAAACAAACAATTTACCGCCAGTGTTGCCCTATCTATCAAAACGACATCTTCGTGGGACCCCTTTAATTTCCCCGGGAACAGTGGATTAACGACGACTTTCTTTTGAACCGTCTCTAATTAAAAACCTTAAATGAAAACCACGGTTTTACGACAACACCTCCTTCGTTTTTTTTTTGTTTTTAAATTGGTGCGCTTTGGGTGGATTACATTTTGACAAATGATTTTGTTTTTGAGACTGGGTTGCGAGGCGAATAACCGTCGGCTAAATCGGTCTGGGTGATATTGTTGATGAGGTCAGTTTGTAGAATGGTGACTAGTTTTCACATAGGGACAACTTGAAAAGGGCATTCAAAGTCAATATGGATGAGTCGTTACTTCTCTGACATTGATCACTGGTCTGCTGGTAAAAATAAAGCACTTAATGGACTTACTTACTTACTTAGTGCCTTTGAGCTCAATACTTATATTATTATTATCAATATGAAAATTAGGAGATTCTCACACGATACCACTCTTCTGCGCGGTGGGGCGGTAAATTACCTACATGTATAAGGGCCGGACTCCACCGAAGTGGAGACGAGACGAGAGGAGAGGAGGAGGTGTGTCGTAAACCACCAATAGAATTTCTTTATTTACACTTCTCGTCTCCGCTTGGCTTTAGTGGAAACGGTTGAGCAAAGAGGAGAGAAGATGTCTCTTAATTGTTTACGCCAGCCTCCGCAGTAGGCGATACGTAGATGGATGATCATCCATTACAAAACGGGACTCCATTGTCACACGGGACTGTTATTGTGAGAGCACTTTAAATCGTTGGTCCGGGCTATCAATCGATGCTGAATTATGATAAATTACCCAGTAACTGGGGAAAAAAATACTAATCAGACGATCTGCAATGTCTCTGGTAATACAGATATAGTACAATGCTGACCCCACCATCAAGCAAGATAGCGAGACACCAGTTTAGTTTTCCACCAAAAACAAAACCTTACAAAAGAAACAATTTCTTCTCTCAGCAAACATTAAACCCTTTCTTACGAAAGTTAACCAAAGAGGTACAGAAAAACTGTTCCCTCCAAATAAACGTACAATAAACGAAACGTAAACACACAACAATAAAAGCTACACGAAACAAAATAAACCCAAGTTATATCCAATTTTCAATTAATCGAAGTGTACAGGAATATAACACTAACATTATAAAGCTGTGTGCACACGTGCGAAAGAATAATAAAACCTCTAAAGAGGAAAGTAAAAATTTGAAAGTATTTGGAGCTACTTAAACAGAACATACTCCTCCTCCGAAGAGGAGGGCAAAGGAGTCTATTAATGGGCTCCAAGTGTTTAAATTCATATGAATTCCCCGGTTTTTTTAACTTATAACTTTACTTTAAATATCTCCATGACTCCATGACTTCTATTAAATGCTTCCATCAGCGCAATGTTTTGAGTGCGTTACATTGAGCCATGATTTTTCAGACCAAAAAAACATCGTTTCCCAGCAATAATTTTTGCGTGGAGTTTCTTAATTTGATGTACAGAATGATTGGTTGACGGCTTCGTGAAGGGTCTGTTTACACCTTGTTTGTTTAACCCTTAACCACCTGCCAGCGGTCATGGTGACCGCAACGACTTTTTGAATTTGAATTTCGTCGAAATCCGTTATCGCGTGTTAGTGTGCGTCTGTGTACCTTTTCTGTTGGCGGTTTAGTGTCGCGTGTGCGCTCGGCAAGGATACACGTGCGCGCGTTTGGCTTGGGTGAGTAAAAATATTTTGCTAGCGGTCATGGTGACCGCGTGCAGGTAGTTATGTGATTATTGTGTATTACATTCGTGTTTATTGTTTTAGCGTAAAAATAGAGTTAAACAACGACAATATTGTGAGATGGTTAGAGGAGGAACTGTCGGATGTGGAGGATACCCTTGATGAGAGTTGCAGTGATGTAGAACCTGAAGATTTGGAAGTTCCAGATCTATCAGCTTCCAATGCTTACGTCATGAGCTTACAAAATCACAGAGAACTGGAAGTAGATTTAAATTTATGAAACAGCTAGCAGAAGAACTGACTAGGCCACACATGAGACGTCGAGAAAAGAACGAGCACACTCCTCGTGACATCAAAACTTCCATTCGCCGGATCTTGAAAATAGAAGACGAATTGCCTACTGTTTCTGGAGCTGATCATCTTGAAACACGCAAAACGTGTTCAACTTGCGATCCCAAGAAGAAACGAAAAACATTTCATCTGTGTTTTATTTGTAAAAAACCAATCTGTGTGGAATGTTCTAACAAAATGTGCAAAAATTGTCGTGAAAAATTGTAAAACTTTACCCCCTGCAATTTTCTCGAAGTTTTGATTTTTTTAATACTTTATTTTTTTTATGTCATTAGTATATTATTAGATTCTTTAAATAAATACCAAATTTGATAGAATATTTTGTTCCTATGTTGATAGATCTCATAATGTAAGCATAATTATATTTTTAGTTGAAATGTGCCAGCAATTTAATTGTTCACATTTATGAGAAGAACATGTTTTGTTATTGTTTCTTTTTTCACTTAAATAAATAATTTTATATATATTAAAGACTATTATTAATTTATTCTTATAATAAAACCTTAACATCCTAAGAAAACTCATGTGTATCCGATGCGGTCACTGTGACCGCGCGCAGGTGGTTACGTAACTGATATAGGGGTCAGGTGGTTAAGGGTTAACTAATATTAGTTAGTATTTTACGATAGCCTAAAACCTAGGCCCTTAATTGGATAAACAATTAACATCACGCCTGTAATCCCCGCAAGATTAGGCAGAGGTGGTACCTAATAGTACACCCACATTTCGCCAGTTATGTTTAAGTCCCCAGTAATAGGGGGCGACCCTATTGCCATTAACCGAGCAGTAATATAGACTCCGTGGCTGCCACTAAGAAACTCGATAGTTAATAATTGGATGCAAGTCAGACACAAATCTTACGTCTAGCATACTTGGAACCGTCTGCATGTCGGCTATGCAAATATTAGTTCCCCTTAGAATCATAAACACGATTCGTCTCCTAAGACAAATCACTTGGCACTTGCTCAGTCGACACGCGCAGTCACTCAGTATGAAATACTGTACACAGCCGCATGCGACACAAATCCGGTGTCCCCGAAGTTAGGTACACTCCCCTCGGGTATAACAAGCCTAATTTCATGTTGGTTTCAATTAATGCTGTACACAGGAACATAACGGTAACACTATAAAGTTAGCTGCATAGTGGACCATAGAATAAGAGTTTGTAGATGGGGAATTCCTACTCTGGTGTCAATCAGTTTGAAGGCGTAAAATACCTTGAGGACAGACAGCGGGCGTAGCATGACCGCTTACATATATCTGTAATTTACGAAAAATAGACATATCTCAATATCTATACGTACAAATAAATAAAATTGAAGTGTTTGATTATAATTTCAAAACAACAGCTTTTTACTGAATGCACATTGCACATGAAAGGGTATACGATACGTATAACAAAAAAAAAACAAAAAAAATTTTGTCGGTCTGTCTGTATCCGAAACGGCTGGACCGATTTTAACAGGACTTTGACTGGCAGATAGCTGATGTTATAAGGAGTAAATGAGGCTACTTTTATTTTTGAAAATGGATTAGGGTTTCGTACAAAAAAATTAAAACCCATTAAATTGTTAAGAAAATCCAATTCAAATAATTCAAATATAATCTAAATATTATTTTAATAATATATAAATATAATAAAATAACATTATAATTTTTATAATAATTTCACTGGGACGGAGGTCGCGGACAACGGCTAGTAACAAATAAAATAAAATCTCTCCAAGCAATTCTGTTCTCTACGATATACTTAATCTATGACAATACCAAGTCAAACTCGCTTAGCAATCTTCCACAAGATTAAGTCGACGGGGTGGTAAACAAAAGTTGAGCGTCTGCGCCGCAGCGTCCGCTTAATGTACCTCTTCTCTACCTGAGTACTGAAGTCCTGGTACCGGTATTAAGGAGTTTCATAATTTATTATCAGCTGAGATTTTGTTGAGGAAGATAGTTTGTTGTGTCCGTGAGGGCATTTTGTTATTAATTATTCTTTAATCTACTTTTTTATTGGGTTAGGAAAGGTTGATTGAAAACCGATATAACTGTAACTGCTTACGTATAGTCTACCGGGTTATGGAATTTAAAATAAAATGGTTTATTTTTGGTTAAGACCATAGAGCGACAGCGGAGTTTTCCTCGACGTAGTGTATGCGCGCCATTCGTGCAGGTGCGCGAGGTCTATCACCTCCAGATCCCATGGCAGCAATCCGACAAGGGGGTTCGCCGCCTCGCCGGAGATCGTACGGTACCCCCGGATTAGTCTTACGGCTACCACCTTTTGGGGCGCGATCAGGTAGTGAGCGGCTCGATGCCTCAAGGAACACGCCCACACCGGGGCCCGTGTCCTAGCGGCGATAAGCGGCGGCGACCTCTCGCATCCGACCCTGGTTCAATCCATCACCACCATCTCCTTCGAGGTCTACCGCGTCGCCTTCTGGCTGTTTTACGGCGCCACATCGTGGTTATTTTGACCCACTGCTAGTTGGGCATACGGCAGAAATGACCAATTCAGTCCCACTTCAGCATAGCGGCTTTACAGTAACCTACCAAGAAAAATCCCAATAATTACCTACAAACTCAACAATGTAAACCCACCCTTACCCCACAGTATTAACATATATTTTTCAGATTGCAGCACGTCTCATTACACGGCGCTCAGTAACGAACCAATTTTATGGAGTGCCTTCATGTTATGGCATTACATAAGGTAATATTGTTTTTATAAGCGTATTATGTACGAATTCCGTCCATTGTTTCGAGTCTTTTCAGAGTTCTGACGTTAAACACGAGGTTCAAGTATCTGTTATCATTATTTTTTGTTCTTTTTATAACTTGGCCCCACGGCGTGGAGTGGGTGCGTTTACAAACATTTAAACTCACATACACAAACAACCAGACCCGGGACAACTACCTGTAGGTCATACAAATATTTGTTCCGTGTGAGGATCGAACCCGTGACACGCAGCGCAGCAGTCAATCGCTCAGCCACTGCGCCAACCGTGCTGTCAATCATATTCACCGTGACTTTTTAGTCGTCTTACAACGGCAGTCCACTTCATGTATTGAATGACTACTAAGCATTCATAAAAAAAGGTATTTATGAGATTTTAGTAATTTAAAAATAAAAATATTATTAAATATTATGACGGATGACGTAGTTAAAACACCCTGTTGTGAGCGATAATCTACTGGACTCGAGCGCTGGGCAGGTATATTCTCCCGTTAGACACGTAAACATCATTAACAGGATGTTTCATATTTTTTTATAATGTTTATTTATTTTTCTTTGTACCTATTCCGGTAGGTAAAACAAACAAATCGCGCCTAGGACTATTTTATGTCGGGCACATTGAGTGGACCACCTTTGTAAGACGACTAAAAAGTCACGGTGTTTATTTTTAACGTTTTATTTTTCAACAACTGTTTAACACACTTGAATACGGATGAGATAGGCAAGGGGGTACTTTCTCACTTCTTTTTCGATAGTTATGTTGTAAGGTGTAGTATTATGTAAACCTCTACCTAACCCTTCGGAGATTACAGGCGTGATTACAAACAGCTAAACAACAACTTATCGTTTGCTACTCCGCGGCAGTACTATTCATCACACTTGTTTGCCAACCTCCTGACGATTCATCAATCGTTCGCTTATGAAATACAAATTAATTAACACACGATACCTTTTAGTGTTTACGATTTTTGTCGATACGATGTCGTATTGTTACGGGTGATGTGGCTAGTAAGGAAGTGACTGCTGAGATGACGAGTAATAGAGAAGTATGGAAGAAGAAGACATGCTGCGCCGACCCCAAATGAATTCTGATAAGGGCAGGAAAATGATGATGATGATGTCGTATTGTTTAATTGTTAGACCATGTACTACTTTGAAAGAAAAGGTTCGTTAATAATTTTGATTAGTTGATTCAAACTCAAACTCAAACTCAAAGCATTTATTTCAATTACACCATTACAGGCACTTTTGAATGTCAGAAAAACAAAGAAGGCAAGGGGAAGTACTGTAGTTGCCCATTCCAAGGCGTAGATCTCTATGGAGAAGAATGGGCAAGAAACTCCATGGACACTCTTTTCAATCAAACATTTTTACAATATCTTGGTTACATCATTCATGTTGAGATAATACATATATGTGAGAACGATGTAGACAGACGTGCACATTAAGAGCGTCCAGAGTAAAAGATTAGATAACAATTTAAAAACAAAGTAGTTAAAATAAACCGTGGCAGCTAAGAGATGACCAGTCCCAACTGACAGCGCCCGTTCACGAACATGACGCATGGATCAGCACCATTCAACTCAACCATTTTGAAGGGAACTAAATGATCCGACACACCCGCCACCATCAGCGAGACATTTGAGTGAGCATGACATTCTCTCAACCGCCAGGGCAAATTCGAGTCAATGAATGATAACTAAATGCAAATGGTAGCTTTACAGTACATAGTACTCACACATGCGCTATGCAATTATATAATACTAAGTGATTGAATCTATACAATGCAAGGATATTTTTACAATCTTCTGCAGCTTCCACAATAACTTCACATGGTAATCAATTAGTTTGCCCCCTGTGGTTGTGGAGCAGGACCAGCATTGATGCCCTTAACCCCTTTTGTCTCATGCTGTTTGTTTTCTCTGCAATCTATGGCTCCTCTTCTTCTACCAACTCGCTGTGATACACCACCATAACATCACGCCTGTCATCCCCGAAGGGTTGGGTAGAGGTGTTCCTTAATAGTATACCCAGATTTCACACGTTATATTTACTCAATACTTTATTGCATTCCATAATGTTAAAATAAAACAGTTGGTATGTTAAAACATTGAATCAATTATGGACCCTGTCGGGCACAGCAAAGTTAAATTAATAGGTAATAGGAGAGAGGACGAAGGCGAATTAACGAATTTAAGTCCTATGTAATAAGGGGCGAGGCCTATTGCCATCAACCGGGCACAAATCCAGGCTCCGTGGCTGCTACTGAGAAATTCCTGATGGAAAAACCCTAGAACCTGATGCTCAGCAGTCACGCTTGCGACCATTATGTCAACGAGGCATTCGCAGTGGCAAAAACAGATTACAAAAAAAAAATTTTGGCAATCAATTTTGGGACCAATTTTTGTGTGACCATACATAAATACATAAACCACTCCTTTTTCCCCTGGGGTAGGCCGTAACGTAACTACAGAACACAGCCTTCTACAAACCTTAAACAATTATTTTGCTACGGTCATACACGCACTCCGAGTTATTGTTTCATATTCCCGTAATATAATGAATGCAGCAGTGGCGAAGGTTCCATACAATTCGATTCCTACCGGCTTCCCTTTGAAAAATGGCACAGTCAGTATTCAACACACAAATAATATAATCACATTAAAGATATGTACTCCGGCTTACCTCTTACAAAAATTGACCCTTCGCTACTGGAGTATGAAAAGGGATAATCTGAATTCATTCACAATCCAACAATTACTTCAGAATCCCCACAAAAAACCATTAACAACTCACGATTGTATCGGAAACCGTCCAGCAAACTATCAATCTTTACTGAACAGAGACAAATTAAAACGAATGATCGTTTAAATATCGATTCCTCTCAGTTTTCTCGATCAATCCATTATTATGTCAAAACTATTGTGAAATAGAAACTATGCTTTGTAAGCGATTAGTCTTTGTCTTTCTCTTTTATATTTGTTGTCTATGGTTAAGTGATTATTAAAGTAGGAGTAGTTGGAGAGTTGTATAGGGTGTAAACTGTAAATATTCCCTTAACGAAGCCGAAAAGCGCTTGTTCTTCCCGTCATTGTGATTTTTTTTCTCGACCATATTTGGGAACCATGTAGATGCCGAGATATTGGAGGTCAAAGTTCCGACTTTTTGACAAGGTTTTTTATACTAGTTTTTGAGGTTATAACTTTACTTTAAATACCTCCATGGCTTGCTTACTATTCAATGCATACATAGCACATTTTTTTAAGTACGTTACATTGAGTTTTACCGTAAAAGGTTTTTTTCACCCCAAAAAAAGTCTTTTCCCAGCAATATTTTTTTGCGTAGAGTTACTTAGTTTCATTTACAAAATGCTTCGTTGACGACCTCGAGAAGGGTCCGTTGTACAGCCAAGGTTGGCCCGTGTAGGGGTGACTGAGTCCGTGATGGGTGGGTGAGGGAGGTGTAAAAACTGACATCAGGTTAGGTTAGGTTAACCACACGATAAAGAAAAAAGAACTTTCGGTGCTCCGCTGAGCGTTGAAAAGTGATAACTCCAACAGTGGGCTTTTGTGTAGGCTTTCATTTAAAATTCAACTAGTTGTCGCGAAAACAGGCCAAAGTATTGATTGTTTAATCTGTTAGGTATGTTGGATTATGTTCCTTTTATCACTAGGCTTTCTGGTTTAATTATAATAAATGGTTTCAATATAATAAATAGGTTTTCTATTACAAAGAATTACCTACTTGAAAGGCTTTCCTTTATCAATAAAACCAAAGTAAATTAATTTGTTGGTATATAACACAAGGCTGCAAGAAACAAGGAATCTTGGTGTAGTTTAGTTTCATTACACGACAAATGTATACATTTATAACCCAGACGGACACACGAAACCCAAAAAAAACTACACATCAATAAAATACATCACGAACGAAACGAAAACCAATAAAACGTGAAAAATAGTTACCCATCTAGAACGCAGGCGAGCGTGTAACGGAATATCTCACAATTGGTATACCGCGAAAATGTTTGCCGCGTATAAATCAAGTTGTCAGTGTTGCCGTTATAAATTCGCGGGCCGCCGCCGCGAACGCACCTGGCAACATTTACCTTGATTGCGAACGCGGTGCGCTGCATTTGCCTTCCCACCACGTGCTGAACACAGCCAAAACGGACCAGTAAACTGGAAACTTCCCATCCCCTCTCTCTTAGTCAAAATTAGGACCATTGCGGGGGGAATGGAAGTGGTGCGTCAGGTCTTCACACAATGGCCAGTGTTGGGACCATTCGTCACCAAACTTTCTTGCTTTACGTTCTTTATGCATGGCTCTTTGTCTCTCAGTAATGAGCCAGAAACTCCTAGATTAGTCTGGTATGTTTTAAGCCCCGCTTCCTAGGTAAAACACTCCATTTGACTAATATCAAAGTTATGAATGTATGCTTGTTGCCAAGTTTTAAATGGAATTAATTTCAGTTTTAGTTCAACCTTTTATATAGTTTTGATGTTCTCTTAGAGTTTGGAGATTTAGTTTGTTGTGTGAGCATTGTTTTAACGGTAATGTTTGCATATTTTACAGTTTAGTTAGCTTATTTATGGGGTAAGTAGGATGTCCGGCCACTTCGTTTGCGTAAAAGTTGGAGGTTTGAGAAACAGCACTTTTCATTTGGTCTAAGTAGGTTCATAAAGGTTGTAACAAGTGCTTTAAAGCAGCCGAAAGGCACTTGTTGTCCCCGTCATTGTGATTTTTTTTCAAGACAATACCCCCAATATCTCCCAATCAAATGTCAAACTTCCAACTTTTCACAAGTTTTGTTTAAAATACATGTTTTTAATGAAAGATTTTGTTTTAAACATTTCCACGTCCCCGTACTGTTCAATCCATCCATTAGCACAATGTTTCGAGTGCTTTACATTGAGTCCTACCGTAAAAGGTGATTTTTCATCCCTAAAAAAAAAGTTGTTTCCCAGCAATAATTTTTGCGTAAAGTTACTGCGTTTGATGTACATCAAACTAAATTGGTTGACGGCTTCGTGAAGGGTCCGTTTACACCGTATTTCATGTGTATGTGTATTTCACACACTGTTATTCTATTTCTCTGTAAATTGCTGAACCTTTGTTACAACTGATCCCTTTAAAATATGGAAAAAAAATCCATGAAAGGCAATCAATTGATTACTTTTTTTATAGTATAGGCTTATTAGTATGGGGTAAATACCAGTATTTTAATAAAGCAAAATAAGGTAAATTATATAGATAGATAGATAAATCATTTATTTAGTGCACACAAAAGATATAGCACAACACACAGAAGCACAATTAAATAATACAAATTATACGACTACCTATATAACTACATAAAAACAAGGCGCCAATATACAAAAAGAACACAAAACATATTTACGAAAGAAGTATAGTAAAGCCATGACATACTTCAAATCAAATAACGAGTATACAAGGTGCGGTGTGCGTCTCAAGGTTGCACCAAATGTAATCAATGTATCTTTTAACGATACTAGTATATATTTTTCCGGAAAGTTTCACAGCAAGAATTTCATCTGCTTTATGACATAACGTCCTAACTTTGTACAGTCAACAACAGAATCACTTATTCACTTCTTCTGACAGCTGTCATGTGTCAAACATGTTGACCGAACTAACCCGAAATTGCACAGATAATCCAACAAGAGGGGCTGTTGTCGTATTTTAATAGAGTGATATGCAACCGATGGCATAAGTTAGCGACAACGCAGCGGCAAAGTTCGGCCGGAGTTCTAGCCGGTTAACTTTGAAAATCACCGTGATGTAGGAACGTGTTGGTGGATTGGAGACGTCGGTTAAATGTTTTAAAACCTTTATGAAAGACTCACTGTCTTTCATATTTTTTGTTCTTAAAATAAAAAGGCGGCAACAGTAAATGTTAATTGCTATTTAGATTTTGGAGAAGCTAGGTAGTATTCTAGTTAACTTTTTAAAACTACATAGTTAGGCAGAGGTATACTTAATAGTACACCCACATTTCGCCAGTTATGTTTAAGTCCCATGTAATAGGGTGTGACCCTATTGCCATCAACCGGGCACAAAGCCAGACTCAGACACTCTCTGTTACAGAGAAATGTCTAATGAAAAAACCCAATAACACTTTGCCGGACCTGAGAATTGAACCCAAGACCTCGTGCTCAATAGTCGTACCTGCGACCACTAGACCAACGAAGCAGTCAAATAAGAAATATCAATGAATTTCATTGCTGACTATAGATATTTTTCTTACATATTTTACACATTTTCTTCCTTTTTTACACTGTTCTTTTCTAGTTAGACCCATTTCCGTAGCTCAATAAGTAACCAATAATTCATACACAACAATTTTTGACTCAAACTCGTAGCACATTCGTAGCACTCTCGAAGCACCTCGTAGCACATTCGTAGCTCGTAGCGGTATCGGCAGCACGTGGAGTTCGGAGCGCGGCTGCGTCGTCAATATTGGTTAATTTGGCGCGCTAGCTATGCGCGCGCCCCCGCTCCGCCTGTGATATTGCCTGCATATATCTCTTATAGGAATTGGGACTTGATTGAGAATGATTCTAGGCTATGTGACTTTGTTTGTTGGAATGTTTTGGGTCCGAGTATATCGTTTACTGACTACACTACGAGTATGTGAAATACGACGTGGAATTGGTTTGGGCCGATGTGAAAAAACTTTATGGGGATACCATGTCGATAAGTGTGGTCTCTCGTGAGGTGTATGGAAAGAGAGAAAATGAGCTGTCGGTTGTCTCATAGGTAATGGTTCAAAGTAACCACGAAATTTCAAGATTTAAAAACAGACAGCTAGTGACCAAATAATAATATAATGATAATAAAATTATTATAATGTTTGTGAGTTTTTTTAAATTTGTTATTCATTATAATATTAGTGACCATCTCAGTTTAAAAACTTAAACCTGAAAGATTTCTATGAACACTGATAGTCAAGGATTAAGGTATAGGCAGTTAGATGGGTCAGTGTGTTAACAAAGTGATGTACACTTGTTAACATACTGTCAATTGATTATGCAGGTCATATTCGATTGGCATGCGTAACGAGACATTCTAGCACGTTGAGACTTGCCCAGTATGCGTCTGTGCGACTCGCCTAGTATGCGTCCGTGAGACGCGTCTAGTATGCGTCTGAGGGACGTGTGTGCACCGCCTAACATGCTGACATGTCATGCGTTGAATACCCAATGAGTATATGGGTAAGTAATTCTGTGCTGCAGTTAACACTCTCTGTGCACTGCGTGCATATTTCTAGCTTCGAACATAAAACCACGCCTGTATTACCCAAAGGGTAAGGCAGAGATGTACTTATAGCCACCTACTTTTTTTCATTAGCTATCAACCGGGCACAAAATTCAGACCGCAGCCTCCTGTTAAGAAATTCCTAATGGAAAAAAAAAACAAAAATACTTAACTTGACCTAGGAAACTAACCCAGGACCTCATGCTCAGCTGAAGCACTTACGACCACTAGATCAAGGAAGCGATTCTAACACCGATTATTATTATATTTGTCTAACCTCCCCGCGGATTTAAACCGCGGACTTTGTTACCAAGTTTGTATCTCTAGACCTGTGGGCCTGCTACTATTTTGTTGTGTACATATATGCAGTTTATACAATACGTTAAAAAAAACCTGTCCGATCCGAAAGCCACCAATGATATTGCCAAATAGAATAAGAAACATAAAATATTCATGAACGTAAAAATATTAATGAATTTTAAAATAATATATTATTTCTGTCCCAAATTACCACCGTTTCCCTAAATTCAAACAAACTTTTAAAACGTGACAACACAAACTTACATAGGTATGTGCGATCGTCAATTGTTTTTTTATGACGTCACTACCCGAGGAGCGACCGCTCGCCCCCGTGTGTTGCCATAGAAGTTTCCTCATTTTAGTACATTTTATTTTATTTTCATCGTGGTATTTATTTTTACTTGTTCCTCAAAAAGGATTACATAAATATAATCTAATCTCGATAACTAATAATATCGGATCGGACAGCGGTTTTTTATTTGTTTTCCAACAAGCGTGTATCTTGTAGCCAAACGATTAGTCCCTTATTCACGAGTAAAGCCTAAACTCATTTTGATGTGCAGAGAGATAAAATGGGACCTGCAGAAAACGATAAGGTAATTTTCATCAGTTTAAATTAAAAACAACTAAGTAGTACCTGTCTACTCTTTAAATATTTGTATTTCATTTTCTCTTTACCCCGCGTCCTAAGCCAAACGAACGGTTACGCGAATAAGCGATCATCGCGTTCCACGTTCCATGTTCGCGTTCCACTAGTTTGGTGAAATAAACTCAGTGTTGGCTCAACGGACTGCGTCTTAACCAAAGCGATTCTCGTGAGAACGCGACGATCGCGTATTAGCGCGACTGATTTTTGTTTGGGTGCAGGGATATGTTACTCATTAATTTAAAAAGCTGGAACGCGTCCTCTGCAGGTGCGAGCACTCGTACGACAAAATGAAGGCGATGGGTATCTACTTACGAAGGTAAATTCTGAATGTTGGCAGCGTAGCAAATAATTGTCAAATTTATCGCTGTTATGATGAATTTCTTTAATACTAGCTGTTGTTCACGACTTCGTTTGAGTGGAAATTTAGATGTGCATGTATGAGAAAAAAAGTTACCTATGTGCTATTCCAGACTATATTCTATCTCTGACAAAAACAAACAACTAAAATAAATGTACTAAGTGTAAGATATCGATGCATTTTTTCACAAATAGTATCTGTCAGGGACTGCAATCTATCCTTGCCGATCTATCCGAGCCTTTACTTAGTTCCTCTATCATGTTCGCGAGACGATCGTTTTGGTTAGGACGCGGCCTACCAAATATGATAATAGAAAATTTACATACCTACCTACTTTACATATCCCCAATAACTGTAATAGGTTTTCAATGAAAGCACTTATATCAGAATTCGTTTACACTAAGTGCTTTTTGGCCAATATTGAACTTAATCCTTGTATAATATAAAATTCATCGTATCAACAAAATTCTGGCGTCATTCGGCCATTTTCTTTTTTATATATGTATTAATAAAATTCAACACTTTAATTACTACGTGTAAATTTTTTCGTAACAATAGATGGTGATGGATGTAACGTGGTGGAAGATAATAATAGCTAGTACCTACATATATCACGCCCGTAGTCCCAAAGGGGTAGTCAGAGGCTCACGTTTTAGCCCCATGTAAAATACTGGTATTCATCTGCATCCTTAGACTGGAAGCCGACCCTAACATAGCTGGGAAAAGGCTAGGTAGATGACACAAGCCATCATCACAGCCAACAGCAGTCCACTGCTGGACATAGGCTGTTCAGCTCGATTCTCGGTGACCCTCAACCAACTGCTACCTGTGAAGATTGCTTCCCCGCCGAGCCTGGGCTTGCCGATATGCAGTCTCCAATCTCCACTCAGAAGCACGTCTGCTCCAACGATCATCGGTTCTAAGGCCATTGGCCAGCCCATTGCCACTTCACCTTACTTATTCTGTAAGCTATGTCGACAACTTTGGTCGATAAGCTCGTTCCGGATGACTCAAGTAATTCGCCAAAACACAATACTGCGCTCCAAAACAAATATAGCTGTCATGGCTCTAAAGGCTGCCCAATTCAAATGGGACTTTGCAGGCCATGTCTGCTGCATGCTGGACAAACTGTGGGCCAAAATAGCTGGAAACTGGTGCCCTGACACAGTGAGGCGGGGTCGTGGGCACGAAAGAGACGGAACTGGACAGGTTCTGTCAGAACTGGAAGGAGGACGCACGGGTTCCCACGAAATGGAAAGAGTAGGGGGATGCCTTTGCCCATGAGTGGGATAGAGCAGGCTAGGATTTTTTTTATCAAATCACATCATCTTCTTATCTACCACACGCAGTTACGTAATTATAATGTAAAATACCACCCACAACTAACGAAACTTGGTATAATTAATTTATTTACGTACCAACATAAGCCTATACTATTACAGAGCAGTATATATTCGCCAAATTGAAATAAGACGTTCAGAAGCCACAGACCGTTCCCAAATCGTCACTCTATTCGAATATAACAGGATTGTACAGTAACGAACGTATTTAGGCTAGAGAGTGTTAAGAATCGTTAACAAGCAAAAGCGTGTGTTCTCGTATGTACTTACTAGTTGATGGAATGTAGTGTTGTGCGCGGTTGTACCGGGAACGAAGGATTTATGATGGCGTTTACTTGTCTTTGGTTCCAGTTTGCTGCGAAGTGTTCTTGCTTTTACTAAAAACCGATTTAGTAATGTTTCAGTTACTATCACCCGTATCTATAGACAAAGTGATTACTTGAGTAAAAGTAACAACTTAAATAAGATTTTTATTCTGTAGTTTAGTAATTACTTCAAGTTAGAACTGTCAAAGTTAGAATTCTTAGCTTTGCTTTCTTTTACGGTTCTTACTTCGCTCAAATACTTGTCTATGGCATGAAAATGGTTGCAAAAATAATAATTACTTAAACTCAAGTAATTACTTTACCTTTACTTTAAGAAGACATCTCCCTGGTTGGTGGTACCTACCAGGGTTACCAGGGTATGTCTTCTGTGATTGTAGAAAACTACGGTTAATGATGAATCCAAGTTGTAATGCTCTTGCTATTAACGGTAAGCATGCAAACGGCAGCATTTTGAGACTGTTTTGGAAGAATTGAAATGAGAATTGCCCGAATCTGATTCGGGCAATTCTCATTTCAATTCTTCGTCTCTTTCCTTCCACTCTCGTCCCTTTTTATCGTTTGACGTAGGACGCAAATAAATTCTTAATCAGCTTTTAAAATCGTCTTAACATAAAACATGAAAGCAGCTTATTAAATTAATAAGCTTACATTTAACATTAAAATTCTATACTATTTTAAAAGTCCAGGTTTCCTAGAAGCACTTGAGTAATCTAATTTTATTCATCGCGCGTCGATTCTGTCTGGCCTTCGCGATCTTTGAGAAACTGTAATTTTGCTTTTAAAGATGAATGGTTAATACTATTATCATTAACACTAGAAACGGGATATTTACCATGTTTACTGTTTGTTTTGAGTTTTTCCCGATACACGTTTATCCGTGATCATGGTGCTTGCAACAGCGCCGAAATATCGGGAACTCAAAACAAACAGTAAACATGGTAAATATCCCGTCTCTAGAGAGCATGATAATTTGAGTGATCGTGACAGTTTGAAAAGGTTATTACTGTTTATCTTATGATTTCTTCAATATTAAATAACCTAAATATGAGAACGCGTTAGTGCGCAGATTGTGTGAAAATTGGACCTCCAGGTTACGCCATGTAAGCGCCGGCCACAGTGGCCACATGCCCGAAATCATGTTCAAACATTAATGCCACAAAATTATTAGTCAAATACAGCAATAATTTCAAGGATATTAAAATATTTTTTTCTGTTTCATTTACATTGAAGTTCACCGCCTCTGAAAAAACACATAGCTTTTCTGTAATATCGCTAAGTCTATGGTTTCAATGGCGGTCTTATTGCTGGTGTAACCTGTGGCTACCTGTAGTTGATTGTGCGTTACAGGTACCTATTATATGCATGTATGTTTAGAATAAGTATTCTACAGAAGTCTTAATTCTATATCTATTTATTTAATTATTATTCTATAGCTGTTCATTTATTTTGGTAAACCTAAATAAATGAATAGCGAATATCTTCCACACAACCTTTGGATGGATTGTACGGATCTTCAAATAAAAAGGGGGTAGGTGTGGTGTACCTACTGCTAATATAATAAACTAGCTGTAGCCCGCGACTTCGTCCGCGATAACTACCTCCCTGCCAAATTTCAACTTCGTAGCACAAAAAAATAAGGACTTTTATACAAACTTGCGAGAGCCCTTAGACCTCCTCAATCCGGCCCTGTAGCAAAATCTGTTCTTAGCGGACGTCTACTAACTATAAACTACCTCCCTGCCAAATTTCATCTTTATACGTCAAGCGGTTTTCGATATTTCGTGATGAGTGAGTGAGTGACCTTTCGGTTTTATATATTTAGATATATATTTAGATTAGATAGATTAAATGAAAAGACTGTAGATTATGTCACTCGAGTTTCAGCGCCCAGTTTGGTGTCAGAGATCCTTCCACTCCCAACAAATATACCCACGTAAGCGACTACGCCTCAACAATATCACCCGTATGTTTCCCCTTAGTTAAACTTAGCGATACCAAGGTGATTATGTTACAAAGAGGTTACATACATGCCGTTTTAAAAGCCGTCACGACTTCAAAGAACTTTGTTTTGCTTTGGCTTTCAATGTAGGAGACGTCGCTTGATTGATCGCTCCTTCAATCGATCCTTAGAGAAGTTTGTTCTCGAAACTGAGGGAAAATTGTTGGTACTTATTTGTCTGGTGTATGTTGAGTAAATGGAACAGCGTGAGAATGTTATACAGGGTGTATAAAGGGTGTAAAAAGACCCTTAACGAAGCCGAAAGGCACTTGTTCTCCCCGTCATTGCGATAATTTTTTTGTGTTAGGCCATACCTGGGAACCTTCTAGTTTCGGAGATATTGAGGGTCAAAGTTCCAACTTTTTCACAAGTTTTTTTTTTAAATACATGTTTCTAATGTAAGATTTTTACTTTAAACACCTTCACAACCCGCGTACTATTCAATCCATCCATCAGCACACTGTTTTGAGTGCGTTACATTGAGTCCTACCGTAAAATGTGATTTTTCACCCCAAAAAAAAAAGTCGTTTCCCAGCAATAATTTTTGCGTGAAGTTATTTAATTTGATGTACAGAATGCTTGGTTGACGGCTTCGTGAAGGGTTTGTTTACACCCTGTATACTTCTGTACTTCAAACTAAGTAACCCTACACAAAAATTATTGCTGGGAAACGACTTTTTTTTTGAGGTGAAGAATAACCTTTTACGGTAAAACTCAATATAACGCATTCAAAACATTGTGCTTATGAATGTATTGAATAGTAAACGGGTCATGGAGGTAGTTAAAGTAAAGTAATAACCTTAAAAAATAGTATTAAAAAAAAACTTGTGAAAAAGTTGGAACTTTGACCCCTCATAACTCCGTAAATAGAAGGTTCCCAGGTATGGTGTAGAACAAAAAATAGATCGCAATAGCGAGGAGAACAAGTAGCATTCGGCTTCGTTAAGGGTCTATTTATACCCTCTATTATAATGTTAGGGATTGGATTGAAGAAGAATGTTGAGGATGGAACAGGGTGCTATGATAGAATAGAAATAAAGGAGGAAGTAGACTGATTTTTTCACTAGTGATTGGGCCTCTGGTGCCATTTGTGCTCGGTTGGATTTATGCTGCCCTTCTGACCTCTAAAACCCAGTTACTGGGTCTGTACCCAGTAACCATGACCACTTTAAGTGTGCAGTTCAAGGAGGCGGTGCTTGTCAAGAAAAAATGCATCGATGTGCCTAACTTGGTGCATTTATAGTATAGTATAGTATAGCGGGCTGGTTTCCGCAACTCCACGTCAAAGCGCGTATTTTGCGTGCGGGTGGGAGATCTATTCGATCCACCCCAACTCCCCGAGAAAGCCCAGCAGCGCCTTGGTGTTGCTGACGATCTCGCGGAGAGTATCTGGGTTACCGAAGTACTTTGCCCTGTATGTTGCAACCACTGGGCAGTGCATAAGCACGTGGGCTGCTGTCTCGTCTTCCTCCATGCAGGCTCGGCACAGGGGGCTGTCTGTGACTCCTATGACAGAGAGGTGTTTATTAAAAGAGCCGTGTCCAGTGATGGCGGCTGTGAGTGTGCGCAGCTGTAGCTTGGTCAGCCGAAGCACCCGTTTGGTGAGGCGGCCGTCGATGGTAGGAAGTGCTTCCTTGGCCTGCCTGCACTCGCCATGGTCCAGCCACAGCTTGTGGTGTTGTTCACTAGTTCGTTTCCTTACCAGTGTGCGTAGGTACCCGAAGGGGAGTGGCACGATGGGTTCGGGTCCCACTGGTGCCATACTCGATCCCCTTCTAGCGAGTTCGTCCGCTGCATCATTGCCTCGGGAATCGCTGTGTCCTTTGATCCATTGGATGGTTATATTATTGAGATTACCAACCTGGTTCAGGCGTTGATGACACTCGTGTATTAACCCAGAGTTGACTGTGTGGTTGCTTAGTGCTAGCAGTACAGCCAAGCTGTCTGAGAGTATGCGAATGGAGTGATCCACAACCTTCCTGGCTAAGATGGCTGATGCCGCCAGAGAAATTCCCATGCATTCTGCCTGAAATACCGTGTTGTGGGCCCCCAGAGGTGTGGCTATGTGGATGTTGAGATCCTCTGAGAAGACTCCGGCTCCAGTGCCAGTACCTGTTTTGGATCCGTCCGTGAAGATCCGAAGTTCTGTAGGGCTTAATCCCTCGCAGCGGTGGTCTTCGTGGAGTTGGATTTTGTATTTTTTATCGAATACGAACTGTTTGGGTATCCAATCGTTTATGGCTTTTGCTAGGGGGAACTCATTATAGAATCCCTCCAGTGCCGCGGTGTGTTGTGTTTCCTTCTTACCCCAGAGTTGAAGTGTTTTAAGGCGTACTGCCGTCATCGTCGCTTCCTGCTGTATGAACAGATGAAGCGGTGGAAGCCCCAGCATGGCTTCGAGAGCTGCAGTCGGAGTAGTCCTCATGCAGCCCGTGGTCGCCATGCAGGCAAGCCTCTGCATGCGTTGCAGTTTGATGGAGGCTGTAGCTAGTTTGATGCGGGGCCACCAGACCACTGCCCCGTGATCATGGGTCGGATCACCGCGCAGTATAACCAAAGTATAATTTTAGGGGATAGGCCCCACTTCTTACCTATCATCCTCCTGCATTGCCAAAAGGTGATGCAGGCCCTGTTAATTTTGTTGTCTAGATGACTGCTCCAGTTTAACTTACTATCCAGGATGACTCCCAGGTATTTGACCTCGTCGGCTAACTGGAGTTCTGTTTCGAAGAGTTTAGGTAGGCGATAGGGGCCTAGTGTTCGTTTTTGGGTAAACATGACTAGTTCAGTTTTCGTGGGGTTCACTGAGAGGTCAAATTCTCTGCACCACCGTTCAACAATGCGTAGCGCCTGTTGGGTGAGGTCGCAGATTGTCCCTGTCACTTTCCCCGAAATGAGGATGGCGAGGTCGTCGGCATACCCTATTGTGTAGAAGTGGTTCGCGTTGAGTTTAGTGATGAGATCATTTATCACCAGATTCCAGAGGAGGGGGGATAATACACCTCCTTGGGGGCAGCCTCTGGCTATCAAGGCCATCTGCTGTTCCACTGCAAGACGAACCACTCGTTTGCTTAACATATTAGTAATCCAGTCAGTCAGTACCTGTTCTGCTCCGTGTCGAGAGAGGGCGGTGCTAATGCTGGAGAAGTTTGTTTTATCGAAGGCCCCTTCGATGTCTATGAACGTGCCCAGGCAGGTGCCCTTCTGATGTATCGCTTCTTCTATCCGTCCGACCACTAGATGGAGAGCGGATTCAGTGGACTTACCCGAGCTGTATGCATGCTGGTTAACATGTAGTGGTATCGTTTTTAGAACGCCATCCCTCAGCTCTCTCTCGCAGATTCTCTCCACGGTTTTAAGGAGGAAGGAGGTCAAGCTGATCGGTCGGTGGGATTTGGCGTTGGTATAATCACTCTTACCTGGCTTAGGAATGAATATAACTTTCACTTCCCTCCATCCTTTTGGAACGTATCTAAAGGCCAGGGACGCTCTCATGATTGGTACCAGTCTGCTGGCGACTGAGGCCCCACCCCACTGCAATAAGGCGGGAAAGACCCCATTCAGTCCGGCAGCCTTGAAAGGATGGAAGCACCGGATCGCCCACTGGAGTTTCTCCAGTGTTATCACTTTGTGTGCGTAGCGCCAGTCGTTTTCTGAAGGTGTTTGGGTTACCTCTGTCCAGTCAGTAGTCTGTGCGAAAGCGCAACCTGGGAAGTGAGTTTCAATAAGGACGCGCATCACCTCTTCTGGTGAAGTGGTAAGTGTGTTGTCGGGTTTACGGAGAACAGCGGGCCCAGTTGGGCTCTGCTGTGCCAGTATTTTCCTTACCCTGTTTGCTTGTTGGCAGGATTCGATGTTGCCACAGTATTTTCGCCATCCGGTGGAGCTCCTGAATCTGATGCATTTTTTGTAGCTGGATTTGGCCGCGTAATATACGTCCCAATCCTTGTCATCGCAGGTGTTCATGGCTCTGTTTAGTGCTGCCCTTACCTTCCCGCGCTTGCGTTCCAGATCCGCCCCCCACCATGGTTGCTTTCCTGGTGTTCTGGGTGGAATGGATTCCGGGCAGGATGATTGGTAGCTGTCTAGCATTGTTTTCGTGAGATGACTTACACGCTCGTCGATCTGCGGCGTGTCCACGTAGGTCATCCAGTAGTTTGTTGGCGCAAGCTTGGTTTCGAGGGTGCGTGTGTAGGCAGCACGGTCAGTGTTGCGCGGGTTGCGCCGTGGCAGTATTGGTGTCACACAGACCTTTATGTCGAAACGGATCCACCTGTGGTCCGAGCAGGAGGCCTCCTTAGAGACCTGCCAGCCGGTGGTGATGGCCGCTGCACCCTCCGATGCCAGAGTGAGGTCTATGATTGTTTGACTTCGTCTGTTGACGAAGGTTGGTTCAGAACCTGTGTTTAGTAGGGTTATGTTAGTTGTAAACAAGTAATCTACTAGAGCCTTACCCCTTGCGTTTTGCGTGTCCATGCCCCACAGAGGATGGTGGGCGTTTGCGTCAGCGCCTATGACAACCTCCAACCCTGTGCTCTCGCAATATGTCACGAGGCGGGTGAGGTCATGCGGGGGCGGCTCCTCTGCCTCGGGCATGTAAGCGGAGACGAAGACCACACCTTCTTCTGTATCCCCACGCTGTATCAATAGCCTGGCCGCAGAGATATCTCTGCAACAGAATTCTGTTAGTGGCTGTGTTTTTATGTTACGTGTAGTAAAAATACACGATCTTGGTTTGTCGTGATCTGTATTAACTAGGAGCTTACCTCCAAGATTGGAGAGACCTTGTATACGGCCTGCCCTGATCCACGGCTCCTGGATCAGAGCAATGGCTGTGTGTTGAACCTCCAGCCACTTCCGCAGCTGAGCCGTCGCGGTTTGGCTGTGGTGGAGGTTGGCCTGAAGGACTTTACAGGGTGACGAAGGGGACGCCATCACTGGTCGCTCCTTCCTCGTCACCTTCCAGCCGCAGCCCGGCAAATAGGTCACCTGTGTCGAAACCGTCCCCCTCATATTCAGAGGCCGAGGACAGAGTGTCGTCGGCGAGCTCCTCACCCGGGAGGACGGTGTCCACGCCTGCGACGGTAGGGGCGGCCGGCGCTGCTGCTGCAGGCACAACCGCGGACGTTGCCACGGCGTTTGTTGCGGGGGGAGTTACCTCCACCACCTGAGTTTCGGCGCTGGTTGCAGCGGCCGGATATCCCTGAGGGACGTCGACAAATTTGCCGTTCGGACCCTGAAATCTCACGTACACCGTCCCCACACCAAATGAGAGACGGCGCTCGGCCTTCATCAGGGTCGGAATTTGGTCCTCAGGGACCCCGACCACCACATACCAGGCGTCTGCCTGTTTGTTTGCCCCCAGCAATACCCATCCCTTGATGTCTAGCCAGGGGTTCTGATAACACAGAGCACGCCCAATGTTGGACGGCTCCGCGAAGATTCCCTGCTCATCAGGGATGAGTATCCCGCATCTTACCCTGCGCTGGATCTCCGCCTGTCTCCTGACCACTAGCGAGGTGCTAGTGGTGGGAGCCAGTTCGGAAACCAGCGTCCTGAGCCACGCTAGGGTGTGGTTGCTGCCGCACCACAGTTTGAGGACCCTGCCACTGAACACCGGCTTCGCTCTGAAGGTCGGTGCAGGTGAGTCCTGTGTGGGAGAAGAGGCCTCGGCGACTATCTTCCTCTGGATAGCCGCGAGGACCTGGTTCGACGCCTCCCTACTGAGAATGAACCCCGTGCGGTTGCAGGTGACTGCAACGTCGAGGTCGGATCCTACAGTTTGGGCGTAACTACGGTTAGCGTCCCGTTTGGACTTATCAAGGCGCGGCCGCTTGCGCTCCCCACGAGGTGAAGAAGTCTCGTTGAGAGCCCGCTTGGCCGCGGCCTGATCCCTCCGAACGGATCGCTGCGTAGAGTTTTGGGCTGGTCCCTTCGCGCCGCTGGTTGCTGGTTGGCTTGGACCTGGTCGGCTGTTGCCGGCCTCGGCCTGCGCCCTCCTGCCTGCGGAGAAGTTGACATTACCGCTGATCGGTTTAACCCGACCCGCGGCATTAGCCTGTGTGGTCTGTGGAGCCTTACCCTTCCACTGTGCTAGACGCCGCTGCTTCTTGGACGGCCTGTTTTTCCTCTTCGTCTTGACAGGCGGAGGGGCCGGAGCAGCTTGTGCTGACGAGTCAGCGCGGTGGCGTTGTGTATCCGAGGTGTTTTCCTCCTTCCTGCCTTTGTGCCTGCTCCTCTGCACCTGCCAGGCGAGCGCAAACGCATCACCTGCGGTGCTGACCGGTTGACCGGTGACGGCCAACGGAGGGGGAGCGGCTTGAGTTGCAATGGGCGGAGGAGGATGTATGAGGGGAGCCCGACCACCGGAGTCAACCGATACGGGGGGCTCTGCGCCTGAAAAAGAGGAAGGAGCGGTACTGGTCCCAAGCAGCGCCGGTGTCCTCCGTTTATTACGGGACTTCGTTTTGGTCTTGGCTGTGGTTCTCGCCTCAGCCAGACCGGTACCCGCACTGGAGCTTGCTGCGTTAGCAGCAGAGCATCCCACCCTCTGTGGAGCCCGCACCTGGGAACGTCTCGCTACAAACTAGCTCGAACGTTAGGACTACCATCGAGATATAGGGACGTGAGGCTGGCTTACAGTGCAACATCGGGTGCTTGATCGGGTTGGCATAGGGGACTAAAGCCCGTCCCTTCTGAACTGATCAACCCTCACTTACACCGTCAGCATGACTTTCACCCACCGCTTCGGCCATCCAAGGACAACCTCCGCGGACCTCCCGCCCCTCGCCGTGGCCCTCTAACGGGACACTGTGGCCATTTCCCTACCCCTGGCTATTGGGTAGGGCCACCGTTTCGCTTGAAATCCAGACCAAAGAGGGCGTGTTGCGTCACGGACGCATTAACACCAGCGCCGCTCGGCTCAACCCTCCAGGACTCCTTCATCCCCGCTTACGGCGCTCAACTGCGCAGGTCCTAGCGCAAGTGACAAGATTTCCTACTCGGCGTCAGCTGTGTTTAGTGACAGCCGAGCCCACAACCACTCAGTCACGGAGGGTCATGGTTAGGTTGAAAGGCGCCTGATGGTTTCTGATGCGTCTATTTCGTAAGGAATTAGACCAATAACAGGGCGGCAACCACGTGAAGGTAGGCCCATCAGACTTGCCTTGAGGATCTACACGACTGCAGCGCTCCCCCTCAAGACCTCGCCACCTTACCACCTCTGAGGGAAGCAGTAAGGTAGGCCTGCATCTATACTACCAAGCGAAGCTTAAGCAAAGCATGCCGTTGTGCAACCGCAAAAGCATAAATACAAGCCAGCCCCAACTTGGTGCATTTATTTTAGTTCTGTATTTTCCCGCCTGCACAGATAAGTTTGTTAAAGAATAACATAGAACCCCTTATTATGATTGGTTGTTAGAATAACAACTGTCAAAGACCTACAAATGACAGCTAGAACCAACGACTTCACGTGTTTTCTGAGGCACGGAGGGAACTCTTTATGCAATGGATGGTTATACATACGTACGGACATAACAGAAGCGATAGCATAGGAAGTGGTGGAAGGCTATATATGCCGTAGACTGGATGGAAGATGGGGAAGAAAGTGCTGGAGTGGAGACCAGGAACGGGACTGAGGAATGTGGGAAGACAACCGAAGATAAAATTTTGTTACAACGAGCCCCTAAACTAAAGGGCGTAACCATCTCCAAAACAAATTACCTACAGTCATCATCAGCCTAGCCTTTTCCCAACTATGTTGGGATCAGCTTCCAGTCTAACCGGATGCACCTGAATACCAGTATTTTACACGGAGCGACTGTCTACCTGACCTCCACAACCCAGTTAGTACTGGGTAATATTGGTTCTCAGACTTTTTGGGCCACAGACTAACTGTAAAAAAATTGACCTACAGTATTGAGACGAAATCAAAATCCTTTAGAACAACGCGGTCACACATTCAGACTCGAAAATAGACTCTATTTACTTGTTAAAACTGAACTGCTGGGTTTTGAGGTAAGTAATTAGACCTCAGCGAGATGGGCAGACGACATAGTTGCCATCGGGGGAAAACCCTGAATGAGGCTGGCACGTGGAGATTGGCAGAAGAAAGAAGAGGCCTATACCCAGCAGTGGGTGAATTCAGGCTTTAGATGATGATCATGATGAATTAGACCTCAAACTATAAAAGAGAAGACAGATGATGTTTTTTATGAAAAAAAATGTGACTTGACAGAAATTAGTCTTTGACAGATAAAAGTCTCAGAAGTTACGAAAAATTATCTTCAGGAAAAATTACTTCACAAATAATGATCTGAAACGAGAAAATGGACGTTTGTATACTTTTTTTGCTACGTAACATGTTTAGTTTCTTTGTTTCAAATTCGTCTTCAGAGACAACAAACTCCGACATACAAACATAACACACTATCATAATTTTCGTTAGGTAATCATTCATGGTTTGGGGTCTGTTCGTACTCATGACAAACAGATGAGTCAATCTTTATAAGTAGGTAAAATACCTTGTGCTTTTAGCTAGGTACTAAAAATAAAATAGAATATTTACATAAATAAACTGCCATGTTTCTATTTATTCTGAAAACCAACACATAATGTTTCAGAATATATGAACCGATTACAACATGTACGGTTAATAATTTGTTGCACTTTTGATTCTATCTTCCTACTATATTTCAGATTTTAGAACAACCATGGTGGACGTATACAACGGTTTCCATGGGTTTCTTCCTCGTATGTTTGGCCCTTAACTACGCTGTAAAGAAACTAAACGGTGAGTTAAGAAACCAAATGTTTTTTTTTTTTTTTTTCCAAGAAAAAATAATTTAAAAATCCTTATAACATTTCAGAAGCAAGGATGGGAGAAAGACTTATCAGAGTACTCGAAAAATCCTCATTACCGCAATGTACACACGTCAATGGGCCTGTGATAACAGTGCCAAGCGAAGGGGAACCCAGGACTATTAGTGTCAAAGCGCCACAAGCCTACTCTCCGCCAGCCATCTCTCTTATATTCGACAAAGAAGAAAATAAAAGAATTGGTGACGTATATAATATGATTAAACCTGTAACGGACTGGACCCACGGTGATCCATCTTTAAACTCCGAAAGATCGCTGGAAACCATTAATGTTCTGCCCATATCAAGCGACCATACCATAGACGAATCCAGTCCCATCAAAAAGATTGAATACGAACTAGTAACTGCCAAAGCTACTTCTTCTCGTACATTTTCTGAAAAAGTTGTCATCAAGGATAAAATTGATAGTTATGATCTAATTACTGCGAAAAACTATAGATACTCAGAATTCCCCGGAATAGCCGGTTGCAACACTAACAGTGTAACCGCTAAAGAACCAGGACGTATAATAATCGGGGGAACTTCGCCTACTGAGCTAAAAAATACCGTAGCCGAAAACAACTCCTTCTCAAATATTTGTGCCGTCCGAATGGTTCCCACCAATAACTATATTGTAGAGAACACTATGAAAAACACAAAAGCCATAAAGGACAAAAAATCTAGAGAAAAAATTGACACTGGCTGTTTAGATGGTATTATGTCAAAGATTACAAATTTAAAAAATATGGATGATAATCCAAGAATAGAAAAGAGGCCAACGAATACGATTATTGCTAAATCATCTTCATCACATAATGAAATTAAAATAACTTCCATTGAAAGGCAGGAATCTACTTGCATTGCCTCCAAAGAATCTTCTCATACTCATTACAATCATGTAGGAGAAAACATTCCGGTTAAAACGAGTAAATCTGAGCAAATTGTCCCCAATGAAACTTCATTTGATGCCCAAAATGAAAGCCGTGTTAGAGAATACGTATCCATAAGAAATAATGTTATCATGAATTCTTCATCTAATGAGCGAAGTCACTATAATGTTACTGAATCCGTTCCATTTAAAAATACTGAATGCGGACCCGTTCCTGCCAAAGCTTCACAAATGGACAAAATCGGCGCCGGCCGAATATTTCCCACTAATGTATCTTTTACAGAAATTGCTGTGGAAGACCCAAAAGTCATGAGAGACAAAAAATCCAACGAAGACATTGACACAAGCTGTTTAGATGATCTTAAGTCAAAGATCGCAATTTTTAAAAATATTCATGACGATACTCGAATAGAAAAAAGTGCGTCTTTAAGTAATCGAAATATTACTAAAATAAATTCCGTTGAAAAAATGGATTCCAAAGAAATTTTACCAGATACTCAATTTAAACGAATCGTAAGAGAATATGCACGCGTAAGAAACAGTATCAAGAATGAATGCAGACTAATTGAATTAAAAAAAACGTCATCTAATGAGCGAAGTGTCACTGAATATGTTCCTATTAAAACAAGTGAGCCAAGACGCATTGTTGCTAGACAGACTGCTTTGCTTACCCGAAGTGATACTAATGTGACCGTATTAAGTCATGCTTTAGAGAATCCCGCCGGCCGTGCCGAAGCCACTCCTTCTCATACCCAAAGCCCCATTAGAAAGAGTGAATTTGGATTCCTTGTTGCTGAAGAAACCTCTAAAAATCAACGTGATGATAATGTACCAGGCACAAATATCGCCACTCCACCCAATACCCAAAGTGAGATTACTGTAAGTAAAGACGGCTCCATTAAAAAGACACAATCGGGATCTGTTAATGTTAAAGAAACCTCTAACAGACAAATTGAGATAAATGTACCCGATACAGATATCGTTCAAATGGATTTGGCTGACCAAGAAAAATCTATTGCTGCTAAAGAAATCTATACTAGACAAAGTGAAGCTTCTGCTGTCAAAAAAAAAAGTTTGAGAGAACTAGACTCGGCAAATAATGCTACCGAATATGTTATCATTAAAACAAGTGAGCCAGGACGCATTGTTACTAGACAAACTGCTTTGCTTACCCGAAGTGATACTAATGTGACCGTATTAAGTCATGCTTCAGAGAATGCCGCCGGCCGCATTGTGGCCGAAGCCACTTCTTCTCATACCCAAAGCCCCATTAGAAAGAGTGAATTCGGATTCCTTGCTGCTGAAGAAACCTCTAATAATCAACGTGATGATAATGTACCAGGCACAAATATCGCCACTCCACCCAATACCCAAAGTGAGATTACTGTAAGTAAAGACGGCTCCATTAAAAAGACAGAATCGGGATCTATTAATGTGAAAGAAACCTCTAATAGACAAACTGAGATAAATGTACCCGATACAGATATCGTTCAAATAGATTTTGCTGACGAAGAAAAAACTTTGAGAAAACTAGTTCTCACAAATAATGCTACCGAATACTCCATTCAAACAAGTGGGTCAGGAAGCATTGTTGACAGAGAGACTGCTTCGCGTACCCCAAGTGGTTCTGATTTCCTGAACTCCATTGAAATGAGTAAATCCGGATCTATTGCTGCTAAAGCAACCTATAATAGTCAAAGTGAAGCTTATGCTGTCAAAGAAGAAAGTTTGAGAGAACTAGTCTCGGCAAATAATGCTACCGAATATGTTATCATTAAAACAAGTGGTTCAGGAAGCATTGTTGCCAGAGAGACTGCTTCACTCACCCTAGGTGGTCCTGATGTCTGGGACCCAATTAAAATTAAAATGAGTGAATCTGGGTCCATTGTTCTTAAAGAGATCTCTAATAGACAACGTGAAGATAATGTACCAGATACAAGTGTCATTAAAATGGATGGATCCGAATCGGATCCGGACGTACATCTAGCGGAGAAGAAACTATGAGAGTACTAGTTTTGGCAAAGGACAACGAAGAAATTGAATCAGGCAGTTTGAACAAGACTGTGATCGCTGATACTTCCAAAACTACGAACGAGGAATATGATTAAATATGATATTAAGGACATCATGATCCGTGTTTCTCAGTCTGACCGCGTTCTTCCAAACACGTATCGGACTTTGATACGGTTTTAACCTATATACTGTAAGGTTTGTGTCCATATTATACATAATACTGCGAATCAGGGACGGGTCGCTATTGTTTTTATACTCCTAGCTTGAACGCAAGAAAAGTTTTATTTTTTTAATTTTGTAAATAGTCATTTAGTACTTAGATGTTTGTATTTAATTGTATTATTTTGGGTTAATATATTTTATATCGAGAAACTGTATTTTTAGATTTAAAATAAACTTATTTTTTAATTTATTGCTGTTTCAGTCAATAATTTTGAATGTGTATATTGTTTCTAGACGTTACTACCGAGGTGACCGACCGAGGTGATGCTGATGACAACCTTATTATGTACCTACGAGCCACAGAATAGTGTTTTTGAGCCAAGCCGTTATTTCAACATCCGTTGCATGCAAGCATTACTCTTTGGTTGCATTTTGCATGCATAAAGAAACCTGAACGAAATTGGGAGATATCAATGCGTTTCATACGAGTTTAGGACAGACCTCGTGCTATGTGGTGACGTCAATGACCTCCTTCTGTTAATTGTCCCTTTAAAAGTAGGGTTAGCAAATTCTCGAGCTGTATTGGTGAGCAGGCTTTGCCTAGTATGCGGGTAATCTTAACTTGTTTTGGTAATTTTTTGATATTACTTTTTATAACCGAAAATTTATTTTTGGCTACCCAATTTCTTCGATTTGACAGCTACGACGTCACAACATGATGCCAGGTCAGTCATATTCTCATTTGAAATAATGCATATTTATAAACATTTATTTGGTGAAGACTTTTTTTTCGTAGGACAATGAGTCACACCAACATGTCAAAGTATTACTATAAAAGTGATCGCATTAATAATGCGCATACTCTTGCAAATAATAATATTTTTTGTTTCATCGAAATTGGGCCAGTATTTCCAAAGTTATAGCGTTGTAAAGATTCACCGCTTTTTTAATTTGCGTTTCTTCGCGAGCTACTGCGATGACGTGACGCCGCGAGTGTTATGTCTGATTGCGGGTGATGCGGATTGTATACGTTCATAAAATTTGATTTGTAAAGTGGTTTGCACGACTTATTATTTTAAGTGTTTTGTGTTAGCGGTTACTTTTAATATTATTGTCACTAAATTAACGTAGAGATAGAAGAGGGTTTTGTAAAAGTATAGAAAAAACAATTTTTGGGGTGTTTTTCAGTGAAGTTGGTACACACAGGAACAATTCAATATTTCTTAACTTTTGTAGTGGTCTACTCCATAGCTTATTACTCTATGGATTGGTTATTTCATAAATTGGTTGTCTGTGGTTCGCCGCGTAAACTAAAAAGAAAACATTACTTCGATTTGAAGTAATTTTAATTGAGCAAATAAGACACAATATAATTTACCCTTTTTACTACTTTCAAACACAAATATGCCAACTTATTAGTGGAATCTGAGAGAATCTAACCCACAGACCATCATCTAAATGATCTAACCGCCGTAGCCGGTCCACAATGACTTCGATTATCAAGCTTCACTGCCTCTCTGGGGCTGGCGATGAAACTCCACCATGTTACGTGCTGCAGATAGACGAGTTCAAGTTCCTTCTAGACTGTGGATGGGACGAGAAGTTTGATATGGACTTCATAAAAGAACTGAAAAGGTAATGCTTTGAGGTTATGTTGATAAGTACTGAGAAGTTCCTGAACTTAAGTCAACTGTTGCTTTACAATTCTTTCAAAAACTCTGTAAGAATGACTTCTACAGTTTCACCAGAAAACAAGACATAGATTGACATAGCCGTAAAGGTAATTGTGAAAAGCCAGAGATTGCCTTTATGCTTATCATGAAACCGGACCCAAACTTTAAACAGTTTTTCTTCATCTCTACTTCCTTCTTAAGTTTGCCAATTTATACAATATATTTAAAAAAACCTGTCCGATCCGTGAGGGTATTATTTGTATGTTTTGATGTATGATTCTATTTATGTTATAAAACATTAACCTTCAATAAACAAGCAAACATTTCTGTTGGTGAGTGAATCCTCTTTTCTTACTAATAAAACTGTAATATATTTCAGACACATAAACACAATAGACGCAGTACTAATATCACATTCAGACCCCATCCATCTCGGTGCTCTACCATACGCAGTTGGGAAGCTGGGCCTGAACTGTCCTATATACGCTACACTGCCTGTATATAAGATGGGGCAAATGTTTATGTATGACTTGTACCAGGCTCACAGAAATGTATCAGAATTCGATCTGTTCACGTTGGACGATGTTGATGCTGCATTTGACAGGATTGTGCAACTGAAGTATAATCAGAGCATTGATATGAAAGGTAAGAATTTTACTAGTTTATAAGAAACAATATTTGAACAAATATTTGTATAGCCTACAAGTAGTTGTTTCGGGTCTAGCTGTTTGTGTATGTGAGTTTAAATGTTTGTATAGCACCCACGATACAGGAGAAATTCCTAGTGTGGGACAATGTTTTATAAAATAATCGAAATCGTAATATTTTACAGCTTCTTTTTCTTTTATATTATAATTCTTTCAAAAATTTTCAGATGCATCTGATCATTTAATAATGCTTTATTTACTAGTTTGTGACTTGAATAAATTAAATTGTTTACTCAAACTCAGTTCAGTGTCAGCTCTCTTCTTGACTAAGTTCAGTTCAAGTCTCCAGACTAGAATAATTGATATCCTTCCGGACATAAGAACATTCATTGTTTTTTTATGCTATTATAATTTGTACAGATACTGGAGCTCATTATCACTCTATTTCTGTTTCCAGGTAAAGGACTAGGCCTCCGCATCACCCCTCTCCCTGCTGGCCATTCACTTGGTGGCACAGTGTGGCGTATAGCCGCGCCAGGCGAAGAAGACATAGTATATGCCCCCGACTTTAACCACAAAAAGGAACGCCATTTGAATGGCTGTGAAATTGAGAAACTCATGAGGCCATCTTTGATGCTGTTGGGTGCTATGAATGCTGATTATGTTCAACAGAGGCGGAGATTGAGAGATGAGAAGTTGATGAGTAAGTACTTAATAAGATGTCATACCAGCATATTACTGTCCCACTGTTCTATACTTCTCACACAGATTCTGTATGAGCTATGCTTGCTTGAATAAGTTTTCATGAATTTGTCAATCAGCAATATTTACCATTCACTATGACTAAAACAAGCTGCAGCTGGGATTAATTACATCCCAGAAATTGTTTGCAGCAGATGCTGTGTAATCCAGTTTATTTTATAAGTTATGCTTGTATTGATACAAAAATGATCGAGAATACAAAAGCAATTGTAAAACAGCAAACACTTAGTGAAGCTTCAATTTTTTTTGTATTTCTTGCTTTGTTTGACCAACTATCTGACAAATATCCTGATTGTCAGATCCCAAAGGGCTCAGAGCGACGGTGCCGTCGCCACGCCTCCTTAAGGCTGCGTATACGTGACGGTGTCAGCCGGCCGGCACCGCCGCCGTACTACACCGCCAGTATTTGTTTCGTTGTTTAGTACTTTCCGGTGCGTTGGCGGCGCGGTAGCCTAATGGCACTGCCATTGTCTACCCCACATGTTTTGCAAGATATCCCACATTCAGTAGTAGTTCAACCTCCTACATTGTTCACATAAAAACAAGGTTTTGTATCTTCCAGCGACAATCCTAACAACTCTGCGCGGCGGTGGCTGCGTCCTCGTCTGCACCGACACAGCCGGACGAGTGCTAGAACTAGCTCATATGTTGGACCAGCTATGGCGCAACAAAGACTCCGGGCTTGTTGCCTACTCGTTGCTATTGCTGTCTAATGTCAGCTACAACGTCGTTGAGTTCGCTAAATCACAGGTAACCTGAATTAAATTAATTGAAAACAACTTCACAGTTCTCTTGTATTCATAACTAGCCATTCTGGCACCACTTGGTTGGTAAACTTAATGTTTCCCATGTGGTGTCGGATTACTACCAATCGTCCAACCGACCGGCCAGTCTGTGAGAGTCAGCGACAAGTGAGTGCACATACAAGGTGTAAACTTGGTTCACGAAGCCGTCAACCAAGTATTCTGTACATCAAACTAAGTAACTCTACACAAAAATGATTGCTGGAAAACTTTTTTTTGGTGATTTACGGTAAAACTAAATGTGCAGTACACAAAACATTGTGCTGATGTATGTATTGAATAGTAAACAGGTTATGGAGGTATTTAAAGTAAAGACTTTGACCACCAATATTTCGGTCCAAAAAAAATCTCAGATATGGTCCAGAACAAAAAAAAGATCGCAATGAAGGGAAGAACAAGTGCCTTTCCGCATCGTTAACGGTATTGTTACACCCATTATAATTGTGTATAAAAGCACCTGGATCAATGGCATACAGAAATGCTATGTTGTTGTCCCACTCTCAAACATTTCAGATAATGTTCAGGCCATTTTACCCAACTAGGCTGAGTCAAAAAAGGATTATAATTTTCATTAGCTGTGTCATATCACCAATCTGCCTAGCCTTTGCCCAACTTCCAGTCTAACCGAATGCACCTGAAGCAAAGACCAGTATTTTACAAATATATGAATATAGGAAACTCGGTATGTAATGGCTGGTGACTACAGACCAACCTAGGCAAGCACGGCTTAACCTAAAGATCGACCCGAGCGGCTGTTATTATTTAGCCACGAGCTCCTGTGTCATATATGTATGTTAATTCCTCATAACTACTAAACTAGCGCAGTATAGTTGTTTCAATACTTTTGTCATAATACTTTTCAGATTTCCTTATAATAAATTCAACTTCCATTTCACAGATAGAGTGGATGAGTGACAAGCTGACCCGCGCGTTCGAAGGAGCTCGCAGCAACCCGTTCGCGCTCCGCCACCTGCAGCTGTGCCACTCGGTGGGCGAGGTGAGCCGCACGCCAGGACCTAAGGTCGTGCTGGCTTCCTTCCCTGATCTGGAGGCAGGGTTCGCGAGGGACCTGTTCTTGTTATGGGCTCCAAACCCTCAGAATTCTATTGTTTTGACTGCAAGGTAAGTTATTTAAGTCTAATTATAGATTTAAAACTTATAATGGATTTACTTTTGCTAAGGGTTATTTGCGTAACTTGTTCCCACTATCTTTGGTGATGGCTTTAGTTTTCTTTTACAAAAACTCTTAAACTTAATCAAAATCACTGACAATTACTCGACAACTTTTACCTGTCTGCCTGTGTGTAAACATTTTTAGATATATTGACACGTACATTTATTTCTAGTTAATTTTATTCCTTTATTTACATATTTTTAACATTTTTAAAACAAACCATATAAAAATCATTTAAAAATATAAAAAATAGTGGTCCGCCCAGGAGTACTGCCTTCTGAATCACCCTTGATCCAACCGCCTAAGGAGAGCCTCGAAAGATGGTCGTCGAGGCTCCTGGCTATAAGGCCATTGGCCATTACGACAATCGGCAAAATGATAGCCAAGTTCACATTCCACATGTGCCAAGATATTTAATTTGTTTCTCTTCCTAAGCTTTCACGAGGTTCTCGTCATGCGGGATGGTCTAGTTAATTCATTGTTACCCTTCTTACTCCACTGTCGTACAAAGGACTAGGATTTATAAGAAAAAAATATTCTGTGTTAAACAATATTTCTTCTGCCGAACAGGACATCACCCGGGACATTAGCCCGCGACCTCATAGAGAAAGGCGGCGACCGTACCATAGAACTGGAAGTCAACCGGCGCATGCGACTCGAAGGCGCCGAGCTAGACGAGTACATGCAGCAGCAAAGGGTCAAGGTCAACAGCACTGTCAAGTGAGTACACCATAGGCACTAGTCCATGACCTCATAGAGACCGTACCATAGAGCTGAACATCAACCGGCGCGCGCGACTTGAAGGCGCCAAGCTAGTCGAGTACAAGCAGCAGCAAAGGGTCAAGGTCAACAGCACTGTCAAGTGAGTACACCATATAGTCTAAGAACCCGCCTAAGGCGCGAATTACACAGAAACGGCGCAGGCGTGGAATTTATAAGGAAACGAAAGAACGGCGTGCCTGCGCCGCGCCGCTTTAGTGTAATTCACGACACGTCCCCTACGTACATTTTGTATGAAAACGTTTTGAAGCGGCATCATGCCTGCGCCGCGCCTTCACCTTACGCCTTTTCTGTATAATTCGCGCCTAAGGCCAACCTTCGCTCATTTGCTTACTGAATGAAATTGATTTTCATGTTAGCCGCCAGACAGTTTTGATGACGTATACATTTATCCATACCCTCAAGTTATAACTACAGCGTGTGATACGTTCTTTTAAAATGACGAAGTTACCCCAGTTGTATTAAAATTAACTTTGCTACATCAACTTGCAATTCAAACATATACATCCTTAAGAATAATACTAAAGTAGCTCTTACCAACTAAGCCAATTAGGTAGCTATTATTCGATGAATCAGTCTACTTTGCTTAACATTTAATGGAAAAAAAAACAATAATAAAAACAGACTTAAAAATAAATAGTAACTTAAACTTATTTATTCACTAAAACAATACATCTTATACATATATAAAATTCTCGTGTCACAATGTTAGTTACCATACTCCTCCGAAACGGCTTGACCGATTTTTATGAAATTTTATAAGCATATTCAGTAGGTTTGTGATGCATATTTCGACGATTTAATATTGCATATAATCCACTTTCTACTCATAACTAACCACTCTAGTAGTTATTCATTTCTGGCAAACTTTTGACGATAAAAAACTTTCATACCTCTTTTTTGAAAACTTTTTCAGAGAAGAAACAGCAGGCATATCATCCGACTCGGACTCGGACGGCGAGCTCGAGATGTGGGTCGTGACGGGCAAGCACGACATCCCCGTGCGGCACGACGTGCGGGCGGCCGGCTGCTTCAAGACCAACAAGCGGCACCATGCCATGTACCCCTTCCACGAGGAGCGGTACAGAGCGGACGATTATGGAGAGATGATTAAGGTAACTATATCAGCCTATTCTGTCCCACTGCTGGGCAAAGGCCTCCCCCATTTCTTTCCAGCTATCCCGGTGTTTTGCCTCCTCTGGCCAATCAGTCAGGAACGAGTCCAAATAGTCACGCCAGCGTTTCTTGAGCTTGCCTCGGTGACGACGACCGTCTTCAGGCACCCACTGTGTGACGATTCTGGCCCATTTGTCCTGACCCATCCTGGAAATGTGACCTGCCCAACCCCATTTTACCCTGGCAGATTTATCGCCCTTATCCCAATTTATTTCGGCGCAGCATGTCTTCTTCTTCCATACTTCTCTATTACTCGTCATCTCAGCAGTCACCTCCTTTCTAGCCATATCATCCTTCACACAGTCCATCCATCATTTCTTTGGTCTGCATCTACTCTAATAGCCATCTTCATTCATACTCAACATTTTTCTCATTCCTCCGCATCACATGTCCTTACTTCCTTAGGTAACTAGATAATATAGTAATATGTCAAGGGAGACATATGGACGATGACCGTTGGGCAGACGTGTTCTTGAATCGAGACCCAGAATCGACAAGCGTAAGGTGGGGGGACCTCAGGTAAGGTAGAACTACTATCTCCGCAGGGTGGATGGAAGATTGGATTTGCCGAGAATCGAGGTGAATGACGTGCGATTGGAAAGGCCTATGGACTGCTGTAGGCTGGTGATGATGAGCTCAAAACGTGGGTAGTGACGTCCTCGTACGACATGACGTCAGGGCGACCGGCTGCTTACCATGCCATGTACCCCTTCCATGAGGAGAAGTCCAGGGCAGATGATTAAGGTAACTCGATGTCTATCACAGGCGAGCTCGAGATGTGGGTCGGCCATATTAGCCGTAGAGCCGACAGCCATGGGGGTAGACGTATTCTTGAGTGGAGACCGCGAATCAGCAAACATAGGGTGGTTTTTTTATCAGGAATATTTTAGTAGCTGCCGCGGAGTCTGGATTTGTGCCCGGTTGATGGTAATAGGCTCGCTGCCTTATCTATGGAACATAAGTGAAGGAATCGGACCTCAAGCTCAGCATTCGTGCTTGCAACCCCTAGACTAGAATTACACAGAAACGACGTACGGTGAAGGTGCGGCGCAGACATGGTGCCGCTTCAAAACGTTTTCATACAAAATGTACGTAGGCGATGTGTCGTGAATTACACTCAAGCGGCGCGGCGCAGGCACGCCGTTCTTTCGTTTCCTTATAAATTCCATGCCTGCGCCGCACCGTCACCTTACGCCGTTTCTGTGTAATTCACGCCTTAGAGACACTTCTTAGTAACTAAGATTGATAAAATACATAGTATTGTAAATTCATGCATACATTCTTGCAGATTTTTAATTATGTTTACTCTTGCTTTCTAGCCTGAAGACTACAGACTTGCCGAGATAGTGGATGCTGAAGGAGAAATTAGAGACGTACCACCCGCCCCACCACCAAAGCAGGAACCGGAAGGTAACGCATACTTTTTGAATATAAACAGTAGATTATTTATTCATTTTTCAACATTTGTACCTCGTTGGTGTAGCATGGGGTCCTGGGTTCGATTCCCAGGTCGGGCTACGTGTGATTGGGTTTTTCCATCAGGAATTTCTCAGTCACAACCACGAAGTCTGTATTTGTGCCCGATTGCCGGTAATAGGCTCGCCCCCTAAAACATGGGATTTGAAAAACATAACGTGAAAAGTGGGTGCACAAAGGTACACCTCTGCCGAACCCTTTCGGGTATTACTGGCGTAATGTTGTCAACATTTACGCTTATGAGTTTGAAGCGAAAGTGACTTTAAAATATTGTGCAAAATTTTTATAGGTCTTGCCGGGACTGGTAAGTACGATCAAAATGGCGTCATCTCAATCTCAGTTTGATCACTTGTCACCCATTTCAATGTATGTGTTACAATAGTACCCAGCCAGCTGAGCAACTCAATCGCTTATTCTAATTATGATACCACAGTCACAGAGCACGAAATAGTCACCGACAGCGTCTATACCTGAGGCGGGCCTACTAAAAATGTAATGTGGTACAAAAAATCTTATGTTGGCGCCTCGCCTGTAGATATGTCTTTTACCGCATCACGCAAAAACTACTGCATGGATTTGAATTAGTTTTATTAAACATTCTGTAAGCCCTGGTATTTCATAAACTGTAAATGACTGCACAGTAAACTAGACTACACACTACACTATGTAGTACACTGACAGCGAGTAGATCCTGACATAGGTATTAATTACTCATATAAAAAAATCTGCTGTTTCCTACACAAAACTGCAATCTACACGGTCAAAATGTTTGGAACAGCTGTTTTGTTTTTTAATAACTGATTAACAATGTCTACAGAGTGTAAACAGACCCTTCACGAAGCCGTCAACCAAGCATTCTGTACATCAAACTAAGTAACTTTACGCAAAAATTATTGCTGGGAAAGGACTTTTTTTTTTGGGGTGATAAATCACGTTTTACCGTAGGACTCAATGTAACGTACTCAAAACATTGTGCTGGTGGATGGATTGAATAGTACGGGGGTCGTGGAGGTGTTTAAAGTAAAAATCTTACATTAAAATCATGTATTTTAAAAAAAACTTGCTAGAAAGTTGGAACTTTGACCCCCAATATCTCCGTAACTAGAAGGTTCCCAGGTATGGTCTAGAACAAAAAAATGATCGCAATGACGGGGAGAACAAGTGCCTTTCGGCTTCGTTAAGGGTCTTTTTACACCCTTTATGTGGGGAGCTCAGAATGATGCACTGAATACATGGTAACCGCTTTCGCGTCGGTGTCCCTTCCAAAAGGGACCGGGGGAGGTACGGGCGGCGGGGGCGTTCTTGTACCCCGCGGGCGAGGACTCATTAAAGCGGTCGGTCTACACCCATCTGTATTTCATACCGTGCGCTGCACACATGAAACGATTAACTCCAATAAAACAAAAGCATTTATAATTTCAGAGGAAATGTCGGAAGTACCAAGCAAATGCGTCTCTTCAATGCGTCAGGTGCAGATAAAGGCGAATATCCAATATATTGAACTAGAAGGGCGCTGTGATGGCGAGTCTTTATTACGAGTCGTGTCGCAGGCCAAGCCGCGCGCCATAGTAGGGCTTAGAGCTAATCATGGTGCTCTGCAGACTCTCAAGTAAGATATTAACAAATAAGTAAAAATTAATGCGATTTTTCAGAAAAAATAACCCATCCTCTTTTGTAACCAACTTTAAAAGAAGGAAAGTACCTGACAGTGGCGAAGGTTCCATAAACTTTTACATAAATTATTTACATAAATGGAGTGCTGCGTTCAGGGAATGTAATTTAACATTGAAATAAAGGAATAGTAACAAAAAAAAACCGCTGGAATGTGATTCAAAATAAGGAGTTAGGTGCACCCTGTTAGTTTGTGGAGGGCTGTCCCTTGCACCCTGTAGATATACTTAGATAACGCAATTATCGCGATCTGTACAAAAACCAACGCGTGTTTTTTGACTACCTACTATAACGTCATAAGCACTATTTAATTTAGTTACTATACTTGAACAAGTTACTATACAAAATGGACTACGTGATTGTTCTTGAAATGTCTAGAATTAAGATCTTGAGTTGTATCGTTGTTGTTTTGAACAAATTAGCTTGCTGCTACAGTAGTCACGTTGAGCATAAAATGCTTAAGCCGGGCACCCGAAGTGTGTGCTCTTGCGTTATCTAAGTATATCTATATCTGCGTTTATGCCATTATATTACAGGATCATTTATTGTTATATTTCAGGAAACTCTGTGAGGCCGAGGGCATAGACAAGATATACATCCCGTATGTTGGCGACACTATTGACGCTACCACGGAGTCCCACATCTATCAAGTATGTTTTAGGTCGTAATCTAATGCAAAATAAGCTTTATAAGATCTTACCAAATGGACTTTCTATAGGAAATTGTACAGAAACAATCACCATATATTTTTTTAGTTAAAACATTTCCTTGTGGCCGCTAGCGCGACTGCTGAGCGTGGAGTCCTGGGTTCGATTCGCGGGTTGGGAAAAAAGTGATTATCGGTTTTTCCATTAAGAATTTCTCAGGACCAATACCGGAGTTCAGAAGTTGGCGGTATGATACCCCAGTGCATCGGAAAGTACATTAAGCCGTTGTTCCTGCGCCTGATCACTCCCCGGCCGTGTTGGATTGCGTCCCATCGGACTATGAGAGTAAAGGAACAGAGAGTGCACTTGTGTTTTCGCACACACTCCCTCGCCGATGACTAATCTCCGCCGAGATTGGCCGCCGCGACTAAAAAACGGTCAGGAGTTCTATATTATTATACTTATCTTTATTTTCCAGGTAAAACTAACAGACAGCCTGATGTCAGGCCTAGCGTGGCGCTCTGCAGGCGACACAGAACTAGCTTGGTTATCCGCCGTCGTACAACCGCGGGCTCATCAGCGAGAGAACACATCTTCTACAGGTATGTCACGCGACAATTTGAATATGGCGCGTTTGTGTACGATATCACAATTGCCAATTGCAATCCTAAGGTTTTCACAATCGCCTATTTTTAATTGTACTATAATAATAGTATTCGATTTTTATTAAAAAAATAAATAATAATAATCGATTATTTTAAGAAACTATCCAAATTGAGTAAAGTTCAGGTATAATATCCCGATTGCTCTAAATAATGGGTATAAACCTTTAACGAAGCCCAAAGGTACTTGTTCCCCCCGTCATCGTCATTGCAACCATTTCTTGTTCAAGACCATATTGGAATTGTGGCGCGAATAATATCACATGGACGTGGATGTGGAGTTGGTACAGTTACCGCGCCATAACTTACCACAGAATCATCTAGTTGCGGAGATATTGGGGGTCAAAGTTCCAACTTTTTCACAAGTTTTTTTTTATACAAGTTTTTAATGTTGTAACTTTAAATACCTCTATGAACCGCCCTTCTACGCAATGCATCGATCAGCACAATGTTTTGAGTGCGTTACACCCCAAAAAAGTCTGATGCACAGAATGCTTGGTTGACGGCTTCGTTAAGGGTCCGTTTACACCTAGTATACACTGACTTTCCTTTACCTATTCTGACAAGAAAAGGCCTATTAGACAAATACAGCTAATATAAACCCATGTCCCCCTCTCCCCCACAGAAGAAGCCACGTCGGACGTGTCGATGTGCCTGGAGGCGGCGGCGGGCGGCGCGCACGTGGCGTCGTTCGTGAACTGCGTGCGCCTGTCCGAGCTGCGCGCCGCGCTCAACAAGATCGGGCTCAGCACAGAGTTCACGGCCGGCGCGCTCGAGTGCTGTAACGGCACGCTCGCTATCCGCAGGGTTAGTATACGCAGATCCACTTATCATAGCCAGTTATACAGATATTGTCTGAACCATTTAATCAACCTATAACGTTCTATATGTTGAGACACGGACCTCTCTGAGAGAGGCAGTGGCCATGGATGTCACGACATATCTAATTTGTGACGTGTATTCCAATGTTCTCGGAACTGTTGTCAAAAGTAATAACAATGTCGACAAACAATGTGTTCCAATTCGTGTGTGCGACATTGGACGAATAGTCGTCCAATTTCGTCGTGTCGGGGGTCGTTTCGGTTCCGAGTCTAGCTGTTTTTATATGTAAGTTTAAATGTTATTAAACGCCCCACAATATGTGAGAAATTCCTGATATGGGGCAACTTTAAAAAAAATCCATTTGAATCAATGCACCAATTTTTACTCCATCAGAAAAAAGATCATCATTGTTTTTTTTTTATTTCAGTTGGAGAACGGCCGCGTAGCGTTGGAAGGAGTCCTATCCGAAGAGTATTTCAAAGTTAGAGAATTGCTGTACGAACAATTCGCTATAGTTTAATATTATACTAAACATTGTTAATTAATAATAAAGAACTCAGGGAACGATATTGTAAATATTTTGTAGTTTTTAAGGAATAAAAAAAAACGAAATAAAAGTTGTTTAATTGATTTAATTTTGAACAGTCCTTTCTAAGAGTCTAGCACATAACAATAGCAGAAAAAAATTAAAGAAATAGCTACCAAATTCTATGAAGTATCAGTAGTGTATATTCAGATCACTCAGCTTGCGGGCGGCATAGAAACTGACACCAGGTTAGGCACTAACCACACAATAAAGAAAAAGAAGCACCCATTGAACACGGAATATCATTTCTCTGATTCCTTTCTGGCAATAAACAGGGTATGAAGTGCATAGATGGCTTACCACCATGACCTACGATTAAAGTACCTATCGGGGAAGATGGATTACCTTTGAAGCACTCAAAATTGGCTCCACTACCTTATTGCCCTACCTTACACCTTGTTTATTTATTTTGACATGTAAAAGTATCGATAATAATCGATTTACAAAATAAATATCTTTACCAAACCCTTTAAACACCATCCTACAATCCGGAAAAGTCCCAAAGACAATGTGCCATTCAAATATAATCCTAATCCTACAAAAATACATAATCAAACATGTCCTGAACGTGATTACTTTAACAAAGAAACGACCGTAATCGTGCTAAAACCATGCAAAATAATTTTTAAAAAAATTGTAAGCAAACGGTTTTATTTTGACCCATTGTGATAAAATTCACACTCATTTTGAGTAGTTCTCATTTTGAGAAGTGCACATTTTGTGAGGTGCACATTCTGCGTCAAACCCGGTTTCACTACTTCAAGTAGGTAAATTTTTGTCATTGACTGTTTCGAGAATTTAAGGTCGTCATCATAAAAATGTATTGTCACTACAAACAAAGGTGAATACAAAAATTCAATTGGTTGGGGGGGAGCTGGTTTGAAATTTTGTTGCAAGATTTGACCAATACATACTTACTGATACGGCAAGCTACCCATCCTCGGACCAACTGAGGCAAGCTCAGCTTAACCTGAAAAGCTTATATATAATAAGTCGTTTGACTGTTGCGGTTCCCAAAGAGAGGGGTTTGCCTATATTTTATTTCTAGCTTTTACCCGCGCAGAGTCGGAAAATGTCCATAATTATGCAAATAATGTTAATAAAATAAGCTTTAATTAAAAATATCAGCACAACCTTGTTTCTGTGAGACCTCATAGAAGACGTCCTTGTCTGCCCCACAAGCAACCTGTCCATGATTGCTTAGTTGTACTCAAATGAATTATGTGGGCCGATCCCGGCGGCACTGCAATGCCGGGCCGACCCGCGACGGGAGTGGAGCGAGCCCCAAACATCCCGTCAGCTTACAAAAATCAGATTAATATACTGGTCCCTCAGTGAGGGAACTTTCAGATATTAAGCTGAAAAGAACAGATACTACACTTTGATCTTAGCCAAAAGGCCGAGAAGCGATACTGTATAAACATGAACCGGGGAGGGTGGTTCAATCGCGGAGAATCTTAACACCGCGATTCAGAAATGCGCGTCATCAGCATAGTGACATCTAGCGGCCGCGTTTGAAACTGACTCCGCGGATATCTAACCTAAAAATAAAGTTGTGGAGATGTTTAGGGTGACATCACATTTACACATTTTTTTCACTTAGAAAATTGCAACTCACTAAAGTGATAGGTCAAACGCAGGTTAAAGTGCTTTCGATGTGAATGAATGCGGATACTTGGAACAGGACTTCTCGCTCCACCAAGACGCCTTTATGTGACAGAATGAGATAGAGATACTCGAAAACGCTGATCCGTGCATGCCAAAGAGATTTAAAACACATTTGAATGTCTTTGGTGCATGCAAATGTGATTTCACCCTAAGGCCCGGTTTCCACCAAAGCGGAGACGAGCGGAGCGGAGAGGAGATGTGCAAGATTCAACCAATCACAGAAGAGGCCAGAAACACGATGTAGATATAAATTTATGTGATTGGTCGGTGTCCGCACGTCTCCTCTCCGCTCCGCTCGTCTTCGCTTTGATGGAGTCCGGGCCTTACTCACCGATGCCTGATCATCGTAAGACCTCTGTCGTCCCATTATCGGACGGTTGTCTATTGGCAGAAGAACCCTGGAGCCGACTTTATCTTCTACGTCGCGGGCGGCGTCTACAACTTGCACGGTCATGAACCCGATGGGAAAAATAATCCACGAGTCACACTATGACACGATTGGGTCTGCCGTGTGACTCGGGAACCCATCGCTCAATTAGTACGGACTACAGATGGACCAATACTGGTATAGAGGACCCAGTGTCTGGACTTGTGATCAGTTCATGGCAACAGGGTTGCCTCGACTTCTTGGCCCTCATAACTAACGAGCTGTGTTCCCTACAGCTCTCCCTATTCCTTCGAGGTTTAAGGCGTGATATTAGGTAACTTATGTAAGCTAGTAGAGTACAGTCAATCTGGGTAACTTTGATTCATTCGGGTAACTTTGACAGCGGGACGTGTGGCTGACTCTGGCTTGCCCACCATCACGGATTTCAATTTTGATAACACAAAAAATTAGTCGCTAATTAGTCGAAATTTGTCGCCAAATATCAGAATTTGTCGCTCACTGGTTCAAAAGATATAAGGGTTTATAGGTGGCCGATCTGGAGACACTCTCCCCAGCTTGGCCACATTTATATCTCAAAAACTAGGGCACCTAGGGAAGATCTGTTTTCTCCCATATTTAGTCGCCAATTAGTCGGAATCAGTCGCCAAATATCAGAATCTGTCGGTCACTGGTTCAAAACTTATAAGGGTTTATATGTGGCCGATCTGGAGACACTCTCCCCAGCTTGGCCACATTTAGATCTCAAAAACTAGGGCACCTAGCGAAGATCTGTTTTCTCCCATATTTAGTCGCCAATTAGTCGGAATTAGTCGCCAAGTCACAGATTTAGTCGGGTCTTAGTTTAGAAGATATAATGAGTCCAATTATTAAGGTATAGTCCAAGAGCTAGATCAAAGAGTTCACGAAAAATTGCCAAGAAAAAATATTTCTATTAATATGTGTAATATACTTCTAGTTTTATCGGTCTAAAGTCCTTAAAAATGTCCGAGAGAGACAAATTCTCAATTAAATACATGTTTTTATGTTTTAAATTACTTGGTTAGAGTGGCTTAAACTTATTTGAAAACATTAAACCTTGCTCTTGGTCTATTTGGTGTCAAGTTGTACAGTCGCATGCAACTGTTTTACCAGTTTACAATGTTAAGCTCTAATTTACGTTAGAATAATAAAATAAGTTAAAATTATCGTACCTTTAGCAAAACGTTTAAAATACTTAAACGTTGAAAACCTATTGTAAGTATCAACCCATTGCTTGAAAAACACTACAATACGTTACAAAAAATACCTACCTAATAATCTTTAATCAAAGATGTAAATATTTAGATACCTAATATGAGCATTAATGGTAATTATTTTATTAAGGTTTAATAAGTTTATTTATTGCTCCTTAGAAATATAACATGTTGAACAGTAGGTATTTAAATGCAGTTAGAATTAAGCATAACCAATAAATATGATCGACTGCGCTTGAGCTAGGCGGAGCTTGTATTTCAGGTCACAGTTCTCTTCCCAGAGTTATGAGCGGTTAGACATTTCAGTAAATCGCTTTTTATGTACAGAAATAAAAAATCAAAATCAAATCAAATTATTTTATAAAAATGAATTTCCAAAAAGGTGGTTTGATGTGTGTTGTGTATGTGTGTGTATTTTGAGGTGATTGTGAGTGTTGTGTTGTTTATGTAGAGTTTGTAAGGACGGATGTTGAGTTTTTATTTTATCTTAATTTAGGTTAGAATAATAAAACTTCTGATGTCGAAATATAAAATGATTTATTACCTTAAACTTATTGTACTTACAGATAATGAGACCGACTTAGTCAAAGATGTAGGATACCTATCTGTACTAATATTATGAAGAGATAAAGTTTGTGAATTTGGATGTTAGGGATATTCTCCGGTACCTACTACTGATCCGATTTTGAAAACTCTTTCACTGTTAGAAAGGTATATTATCCCTGAGTGCTATAGGGTATATAACATCACGTTATGACCAATAGGAGCGGAACATGAAAAATGTTGCAAAAACGGGGAAAATTTATTGCTTTGGCTCTTTCTCTTATACGACGCAGATGAAGTTGCGCGGGTCAGCTAGTTAGGTATATATTATATCTCTCAATAAAAAAATCAATGAATGTTTCTTCATTGGACAACCCTGCTTGAAACCAACACCGATGCCTATCGATACCTACCGACTCGACGACACGTCACCGACAGCTACATTCTTCATTTCGCCACCGTCACGACCGCGACCGCTATTTATGATTTCGCATTTGAATTTTGAATCTTCTGTACTATTGTGTATTCTGTGGCCGTAGTGTAGAAATGTGACAGTATGACCATTTCGTACAAATATTATTTATAATTTTCGGTAGCTTTGGAATGGGCAACTACAGTTCTTTCACAGTTATTATGCCTTTTGACTGGGACTGTAGCTTAATTTTATTGTTATCTTTGTTTCGACAGTTCAAAAGTGCCTGTAACTGGCGTACTTAAATCAAAACACTTATTTCAATAAATGTTTTGATTTTGGAAAGTGTTTACTTTTATTAGTAAGTGTAACTATTTGACTAAAAACAAAACAAAACGTTTTATTTATTTATTAACAACCCACGCGAGGAGCTCATGGCTAAATAATAACAGCCGCTCGGGTCGATCTTTAGGTTAAGCCGTGCTTGCCTAGGTTGGTCTGTGGATGGGTGACTACCCATCACATACCGAGTTTCCTCCGTGCCTCGGAAAGGACGTTAAGCCGGTGGTCCCGGGTGTCATTTGTAGATCTTTGACAGTCGTTAGGTAGTCAGTGGCCCAAAAAAGTCTAACAACCAGTCTTACCAAGGGGTATCGTATTACCCAGTACTAACTGGGTTGTGGAGTTCTGATAGGCAATCGCTCCATGTAAAATACTGGTATTCAGCTGCATCCGGTTAAGACTGGAAGCCGACCCCAAAACAGTTGGGAAAAGGCTAGGCGGGCGACGCTTCATATTATATTTTACACAAAATAACCATTTATAGGTACCTCTAACCCTTCTTGAATTATACTATTGATATTATTTCATTAATTAAATAATTTATAATTCAAGAATTGTAATACAATATTCGCCTAAAGAAAGTGTGCCTACCTACTGCTTCATGTTTTATACCAGGACACGAAGATTTCGCACCCTTATGAAAAATCGAATGGCGCGCGGCGTGTAGGTTTGAATCATACCCGTATTCATGATCTTAGTGTCAATCAGATTTTAAATTTACCTTATTCACAAAAATAAATAAGTCTACCTAAGAACTTATTTTTAATTATTAGTAATTAGGTTTAAGTTCATACAGTACGTAGGTTCCTAATCTATGTATAACCAATACTTGCTAGAAAAACAAAACAAAATGAACGTATACTTATCAATTCAAGTTGATTTACTGCATTGTTCTACTCTGCTTTCCGCGCAGCGTAATTTGTTACGTATCGAGTCTCTTTGCGCGGGCTGGGGTAAGCGATAATGCCTACGTGCGCTCGGGTTAACCTTGCCTTAACAAGCACCTGGGTAAGCTCGTTCCATCCTAGTTCTCATCTGCCTATCGCTTTCCATCAGGCGAGATCGATTTTATAATAAAAAAAAAAAAACAGTAATAGCGAAATACGAAACTTAAAATTCCACTCAAATTACCAAGTAGGATTCTATGTAATTTGAGTGGAATTTTAAGCTTCGTAAATAGATACAGAATTTATTAATACGTAGCCATGTTTACGTAGGTCAGCCGCAGCACTACTACTTAAACAAAGCTATGTACGAATGTGAGATTTATCTAGGTAAATAGCTATTTTTGGAATAAAAATATCTCATCAAAGGGCATTTTTCAAATTAGGTACCTAATAACCTAGATTATTTTACTTACTTTATTTTTTTGCGTTCAGAGTTTAACACACTAACATTGATTTAATATTTCCTTTTTAAATATCAATGCACACTAAGCGTATCATTTCAAAGTTATCCAAAGGCTTCCTCTGTTTATGTTTTTTGTTAATGTTGCTTTACACAGATATACCTATAAGGAAAAATATATAAAACACTCGAGTTCCTAACTATTCAAAATAAGTCCCACTTTAAACTGGCTGACTATAACTTACGTCACGGGCAACTCGTTCTAAGTAGCTCGTCTGTGGTACACGCGCATCTATCTCTTTCTAACTTACCGTAAATGAAAAGGAGCGCAGCGATCTATCTGCCAGCGACTAAGTGCACAATGTGTTCGATAAATAATTACTTATTTATTGTAGATCTGTTTATAGGTAATGAATACAGCTTTTATTTGGTGGGTTGAAATCATAGAATAAGTTTAAATTTATATATTTCGAAACAAACGTTCCTCCATAAGACGTCATAGATACTTTCTAGAAACTACTTAAAGTATTTTGTACTTGCTTGTACCACTGTATGGGGAAATTGATTCTTTAATATCTTTTTAATTATACACCGACTAAATCTGTGACTTGGCGACTAATTCCGACTAATTGGCGACTAAATATGGGAGAAAACAGATCTTCGCTAGGTGCCCTAGTTTTTGAGATCTAAATGTGGCCAAGCTGGGGAGAGTGTCTCCAGATCGGCCACATATAAACCCTTATAAGTTTTGAACCAGTGACCGACAGATTCTGATATTTGGCGACTGATTCCGACTAATTGGCGACTAAATATGGGAGAAAACAGATCTTCCCTAGGTGCCCTAGTTTTTGAGATATAAATGTGGCCAAGCTGGGGAGAGTGTCTCCAGATCGGCCACCTATAAACCCTTATATCTTTTGAACCAGTGAGCGACAAATTCTGATATTTGGCGACAAATTTCGACTAATTAGCGACTAATTTTTTGTGTTATCAAAATTGAAATCCGTGATGGTGGGCAAGCCAGAGTCAGCCACACCAGCGGGACCATGAACTAGTTTTGATTATTTTTTCGCATGAAGCCAACACTATTCATAAATGTTTATTTTAGATTTGCAATGTTACCCAGATTGATAAAAATAATACTTATTACTACTTTTTTATGCATGGCTCTGTGTGTGTCAAAGTTACCCATTTTATGAAGGTAACTTTGACAGGGCACAGAATTGAGATTTTCTACAATATTGGTATGTTTTATAAACTTTCTGTGAATGTCTATAGATGGAAAGTAATACGAGAGCACTGATAAAATAAAAAACACTCGAGTGATAGGCGTAAATTTTTTAAATATAGTATAAAATATCGCCCTTATCTGTCAAAGTTACCCAGATTGACTGTAAGGATATGTTTTGATCAAAGACAAATAAAAATACAAAAATAAAATGTCACCACTTTATATATTTTTTATTTTTATATCCGGGACCGGTTCACATTAATAACATTATGTAAAGAAATAAGGTACGAATTTATTAAATACAAAATTTAAGACACGGGTATTATATTGGTTTTACCTAGGGTTCTCTAATTTGATCTGAGATTACTGCCCATGTTTACTAGCACTAACCAACAATGAAATTCATGCCCAAAAATGCTTTGTTGAAATTTGAACTCACAGCGTTGATTCAAGAGTTGAAAATCCGAGAGCGTTCTTTTAATCAGGCAAACATTTAAGTTCCTCAGTGCTAGTGAACACGGACATTCATACATCACTTACTCCACCTACTAAAATGTTCTACGATATAGAAATTCTATTTATATTTCTTCAAGTCCAATCAGTTCGTTTATACAAAGTAAAATTTTATAAAAGGCGATTAAAAAATCTCTTGATTTATTGGATAAATATTATCAACAAAACTTGAGGGTTCAGTCTGTATGTTAGCGGGTAATAAGCTGCCGATCAGTTAAAATCATAATAAATATTTATACAAGATTGATGGGAAATACGTGAACAGGTTTTTTTAACTCATCAATTCATGTGTTTTAAAAAAGGCTTGGGACGAATTTCGCCGATGAAATTAAACGCGATCAGCTCATCTAAACGCCGTTCAAGAGTGACCAGTGTCAATATACACTAACAACTCTTGAAAGCAGTTTATTGTTACTAACTTCATTCGTGAAATCCGCCCTCAATTTAGCCGTTTGTTTTCAAGTAACCAACTCCCATACAGACTAAAGCCGAACAATCACAATTTTTCCTTAATAGTATACATCAGTAATCGCAGATCAATATAATAACGACGATAATAGTTAAAAACTTAATAAATAATCTGGCACAGTCACTCTTCACAGCATCGCTCTCTGACTACCACCGGTTACGCATTAAACACTATTAAATAAAAGTAAATATTCTTAACATAAGAATAACTACAACAGAACGTGTTAAAACTCACATGGAATTTATAATACCGACGGTGGAAACTTAAAATACCGGTTTAATTTTCAACTCTCAGCTTAGCGTTTAGGATTGAAAATCCATCAGCATGCCGTTATCGCTTACCACATTTGAAATTTCCACTGTCGATACGTAGACAATTTTTATTCTGTGATACTTGAGTCTCAGGCCTGAATTGATAAACGTTAGAAAAAGCACACGATTTGACTAAGATATGTTCCCATCTCTGTCTTGCACAAATAGTTTTACATTAGTGCGACAGAGACAGGAATACTGTCTAGCCAAAACATGCTTAGTGCCATTTATTTATCGAGGCCAGAAACATGGCAACTTTCAAAATTATTTGCTTATTTTTTCTTAAACCTAAAGCCATCACATTGATTTTTTACAATTCATTTTTTGTAACTATGTTACGACAAATATCATTTTGAAAGTTGACCCTACTCATATTTTGACACTAAAATACCGTTTTTCGGTAAATAATTTGCGTTTAAACAACCTTAAGCTTGTTCAGACACTTTAAAACGTAATAGCTACAAAGCTGATTAACAAAAAAAATATACATAAAAATTAAACTGTGAATCCAAGTTTTTTTGCTGACGTTGTGTTGGAAGATACTTAGGGTTACCATATCACTCAAGATTTTCGCCAATTCATAATATATCACATCATCTGATTTTTTTTTACATACGAAAATAATTGAGTGTGGAAAATACCCTTAGTGTCGTCAGCAACTAAAACCACTAGTCCTGGTAAAAATGCGAATACTTATCGACACGTTTTGAGCAAAATCACAACAAAAATGCACCATACACGACAACCTTTTCGTTAACGGTAAAATTATCATATTTCACTAACAATTTTACAAAATCAACCGAACTAAGGGTGCAATTTTGAATAGATTTTTCTTCTTTCAACATTTTATACAACTTAATTCTTATTTTAGTCGTTCTTCGCACTGATTGTTCACACATTTTGTATTGGCAAGGGTGGGATTCATGCCAGAGACATCTTCAAATCGTCTAAAATTGCAAGTTCCCTTTGTATTGGGCTTTCATTATATATTTCATAGGTTTCTGTTGCATTTGATACCGCAAATTCAAAATGCGACTCCATTACTAGTTCCAAATTCCACCGATAGGCGCTGACATCAACCTCACCGCTGTACATTATGTACTTATTTACAATTATAACAGTTTTTATTTATAGTCACTCGTTCATGGTAACAGGTATTGAGGTATTCGATATTATCTGTTCCACTATATACTTTAATATTAATTCTATTTACAAATTAATATTTTTAGGTACTTAATACAATTCTGTGATGTTACACTTAGGTATAGCTTTTATACTATAGTGTTTAATATGGAGGATGCTTCTGTATTTTTGAATCTTATTCCCTTATTCATAAATATCAAAATCCTATAGCTAAAAAGCTCTGTTTATTTACAAGGGTAGGGTATATTTATTTAGCAACTAACTCATGAGAGACAGCCCTGTCGTGTTTTAACAACTTTTTTTCTACAAGATCTTTAAATTATCAAAAAAATTGGACTTTTTACAGGAACTGACGCGACCAGCTGATCAACATGGATGGTAAAACTTTAAAAAGTTATGAATTTCCAAAAGTCATACAACAAAAGTTGTCCACATTCATGGTCTGAGACAGCACAAGGGAGGTCTTGCATTCATTATGTTACACCCTGTATAAGGATCAAGAAGGAGGAAGTTACGGCCTACCCCAATGCAAAGAGGGTGCCAGTTTCTGTATGTATGTATGATCATTTCATCTATTAAAGAGCAAATCCCTCTGGAGTCCTACCGCTAAACAAATTTCCTAAGAGCACAAATAGACGTATTTTATGAATAAGGGTATTTTAAAAGTCCAGAAGAGTATTTTTCCTTGTACTTTGTACATTACGCTAACTACCTACAGATATGTTACAATCACGAAAACAGTTTTGACAGAAACACACTCCAACTTGAAAATCAGAGATCGGAATAGGTGGACGAGAAAATTAACATGTGGATAATACCTCCCTCTTAAGACTCGGAATATAAAGGGTGTAAAAAGACCCTTAACGAAAACGAAAACCACATATTCTGCCCATCATTGGGATCATTTTTTTCTTCTAGACAATACCTGGGAAGCCACAGGTTCTGGAGATATTGAAGGTCAAAGTTAAAAAAAATTCAAAGTTTTTTTTTAAAAACCACTTTTTAAGATTTTAACTTTACTTTAATTAACTCTATGACCCATTAATTATTCAAAGCATCCATCAGCACTAAGTTTTGAGTGCGTAACATTGAGTTTTACCGTGAAACGTGATTTTTCACACCAAAAAAAAAAGTCGTTTCCCAGCAATAATTTTTGCGTAGAGTTACTTAGTTTGATGTACAGAATGCTTAGTTGGCGGCTTAGTGTAGGGTCTGTTTACACCCTATATTTAAGTCCGCCGGGAGGACTAGAAGGACATACACTGACCTTTTTGATGAGGTTATTCAGAAAGGTCAGGTGCATAGTACTCGAACCGGCGTGGCTGTATGACCTGAGGGCCTTCGGCAGAATCATAATAGGATAATATCACGTAAAAAACCGTTTTATCTTACTAATATTATAAAGAGGAAAGATTTGTATTTTTGTGTGTGTATGTTTGTAATGAATAAACTCAAAAACTACTGTGCCGATTTCAAAAATGTTTTCACCATTAGAAAGCTACATTATCCCTGAGTAACATAGGCTATATTTTATCCAAAAATGTTTAAAAAATAAATGTCCACCCGTGCAAAGCCGGGACGGGCCGCTAGTTTATTTATATAAATAAATAAAGTAAACTCGTTAAAATTCTTAAAATAGTCACAGACGCAGTTAATATTATGATTTGTCACTTTGCGAATTGTAACGTAATTCATATTTTCATCCTATTATGATTCTGCTAAGGCGGCCATTTTAGGCCCCTGATGTCAAAATGTATACGAAACAAAAGGAGTATATAAGGATGTTATCAGATGGCGTTGTGTAGATTTTGTCCACCCCATTGGAATAAGGCGTGACGTTATATAATACGGGGTGTAAACAGACCCTTCACCAAGCCGTCAACCAAGCATTCTGTACATCAAACTAAGTAACTTTACTCAAAAAATTTTGCTGGGAAACGAAATTTTTGTTTGGGGTCAAAAATCACATTTCACGGTTAAACTCAATATAATGGGCTCAAAACTTATTGCTGATGGATGGTTTGAATAGTAAACGGACCATGGAGGTAATTGGAGTAGTTAGAAAGTTAGATTTTAAAAAAAACTTGTGAAAAAGTTGGAACTTTGACCCCCAATATCTCCGTAACTAGAAGGTTCCCAGGTATGGTCCAGAACAAAAAAATGATCACAATGACGAGGAGAACAAGTGCCTTTCGGCTTCGTTAAGGGTCTTTTTACACCCTTTATACTATTAAATTAGAAGAAGGTATTATCCACATGTTACTTACTGTTATATACTCTACCGATTCCGTTCCCTAATAACAACACTATAGTAATTTTACGTTATATTAGTTGAAAATATTTTTAACTGCGGTTCGGGCACTAACTCCTTGTTAATTCTAACTAGGATTAAATATATATTTTATACAGGATTCTACTTTTAAACGCTTTTAAAAATACATCCATCCAATATAGGGGGTACTACAACTAATCTATCTAAGTTATCGATTATATCCGGGTTTTGTGACAAAATGTTGACCGCGTCAAATTATTTGGCGAAACTCTGCAGACGTGTTAGGCATCAATGTCTAAACAGGATAAGAAGAATCAAAATGATGTTTTTTTGGGTCATTATAACATCACGCCTGTAATCCCCGAAGGGTTAGGCAGAGGTGTACCTAATAGCCCACATTTTGCCAGTTACGTTTAAATCCCACGTAATAGGGGGCGAGCCTATTACCATCAACCGGGCCCAAAACCAGACTGCTACTGAGAAAAAACCCAATAACACTATGCCCGACCCAGAAATCGAACCTAGGACCTCTTGCTCAGCGGTCGCTGTTGCGACCACTAGACCAACGAGGCAGTATTTGGGTCATATATATTGTTATTTGAAGTATTGAGGTAAGAAATCATTTTAGTTTTTGTTTGATCTTGTTTTAATATTGTTATCCACCAAGTTGAGCAAAGTTTCGCTAGCTAATTAATGCTGACCTTGTATTGTTCACAATCCCCGGGTATTGTCGACAATGGGATCAGACATTCACTGGCATTACAATCTACACAACTAATATTTTCACAGTTACAGTTAAAATATGTTTTTTTGTTAGTGGAACAGCTCTAGAAATACATTTATAACCTTTATATAGTAAATATTGCTACATAATCTGTATTTTTAAAATAAATTCTATGTCGTTATATGTTCATTATTTTTATAAAACAGTTGTACATTAGAATGGGGGAGCATTCTTGCACTGCGTTTCGAATCTTCAGAAATAAGAATATATTTGTCTTAATTTTTTCGTTGAGACAAGTATCCTTACTTCATAGAAACATTTTTATATTTTTTAAATAATATTTAGCAACAATCTACGTCTCCTTTTCTCGAAAACAAGTTTATTAAGAAAACAGTTGTAAAACTTATCTAAGTATATATTTGTACTTTAGAAAATCGAGTATAATTACAAGAAATCCGTTGATATCATAGTGATGCATTGATTTAACTACGAATATTTTAGGTCCACTAGCGCGTTTATTTTTTTAATACGACGCAGTACAAGTAACGTCCCCTCTTAGCATTTAAAACGAAACAGAATAAAAACAATGTTATATTTTAATGATAAATGCGCCGAATACGGCCCCCGCATTCACCGAGACGTCATACAGAAGCAGTTCGTACGGTCGGGGAAAAAATACCTTCAACACTACCGTGAGCGCGCGTCGCAGAGAGCCACGAAATTTAGACAGAACAAAAAACATCGCCTTTAAAGCTAACAGTACTACACTCTGTTCTGAACAGAACTAATGACGTTTCAGGTCACTAAAATACTAAGTGGCTAGTGTGGCTACCAGCCCGCGATCAGTCCGAGGATAGTTTCCTCGACCATACAATAATCTCGAAACTCTCACAGTAAAACTAGATATAATTTTTTTTTTAATATTATACAAAAATAGTAACAAGTTTTGTACTAGATCCGTCCATCGTTTTGTACATTTGGCGCGGGGACGCGTCGCCCGCCGAAGGTGAAGAAACGAAAATATTGACATTCCGAGAGGGAACGGTATACATGCACCTCCTTTGTGTTCCTTGTAACCTGCAGCAGAAAGATGAGAGGAGAATTAATGCTGGGGAAATGCGTTTCTTGCTTAGCATGTGTGGTGTAACTTATGATAAATTGAGGAATATTTTGATACGACAACGTTGCGGTTTATAATAATAAAATAATATTTATTTATTTCTCAGTATATGGAACATAGAAATCTTACATTAAACTTTTATAAGAAGAAGATATGACAATGTTGGGAGTCAAAATTGAAAAGATCATGCTTAGATGGTTTAATCATATTGAGAAGACCAGTGAAAGGCGACTAAGAAACAAAATTATTATAATACAAGACAGATGTGAGTGACAATGAGAAATAGAACTCTCTAGAAGGACTGATACTACTTCACACTCTTAGTTATGTACTTCAAAAAGATCAGGTTCGTAGTACTCGCAACCAGTGTGTATGACAACCCAAAAGGAATATGTAAGGCTCGTAGCAGGTGGCATTCTGTGGTTTCTGCTTTTTCCCATGGGGGAAAGGCTTGATATTACTGATATCGACACCGGAGTGAGGCTGGTAGATGATGGACGTAAGAAAGACGACTTTTTCGTATATCTTTTTACTATTATTTTTTCGTGCCTGTTTATCAAATAAATAAAAATAAGTATGTTAATACCTTATCGCAGACACGCCTCCAGCATCTCCACGAACAGCTTGTTCATGGGCGCGCGCCGCTCGCGGTGCACGCCGGCCCAGAAGCGGCGCACGGCCACGTCCGCGTGGCGCAGCGCCGGCAGCACCAGCAGCAGCTGCTGCAGGGCCGCGTTGCCGTTGTACGGCCTGCACACCACATCGCTATGGATTATTACATTATTCTTATCTGCTAATACTACTTTTTATAGTTTGTATGAAAGATCTCCGGGAATGACCCCGTTTGACCCGACCCGATATTGGGTTGGCCAATATCGGGTCATGTGTACATTCAGTATGGAGTGTGATAGAGTTTGAGTGAGCGAGACAATACTATTTAAATGTCACTGTCAACGAAACAGTTACGAGATCAGTTTCCGACACTGTAGGCCGTAGGGGAATCTAACGATTTAAATGTTTACTAGAACTCTACAAAATGTCTAATGGGGCCAATTGAAGGCTAAAATTAGATTAGATTTCGTAAACAAGACATTTTATTTGGTGATCACTTTCTCAAGTATGCGTTAAACACCAGCTCTGCCCCTGCATCATCAAGTCCTATCAGGAACATTTCTCTTTTTTATGTCCAAATTATTAACAAAGTTACGATAACTGCACGGTTGGCGCAGTGGCTGAGCGATGGGCTGCTGCGCTGCGTGTCGCGGGTTCGATTCCCGCACGGAACAATTATTTGTATGGCCTACAAGTAGTTGTTCCGGGTCTGGCTGTTTGTGTTTGTGAATTTAAATGTTTGTAAACGCACCCACGATACAGGAGAAATTCATAGTGTGGGGCATCGTTTTAAAAAAAAAAAAAAAAAAGATAAGACTTACTGTAATTATGACATCGGAGGCAGAGCTATACGATGTACTTTTAGATTGTAAACAAATAACATCTAAATGCTTCAAGCTCACCTTAAAGCGGAGACAGCGTCATTAAGCGCTGCGAGTATAGAATCCCTGAAGCGGCGCAGCGCTGCGTGTTCATCAATTCGTGCTTCTGAGTTGGCGAGCGCCAGCGCTTTCATCAGATAGCACTCCTCGCGTAATGCCGCCGCGCGTTCCAAGCGCTTGGCTACGCCGGCGATCTGGAGATAGAAATAAAAAGTATTATAGTTTATCATAGCTATAAGACTCAAAGATGTATGGACTGGATGAAAGATAGCTAAAAAGCTAGCTAAAGTACTGTTGTTTATTTTATGTTATAGTGTAGATTGAGTAGGCTAAATGTTGTTGTTTTGTAATTTAAATATTGTGTTTAGTGTATTTAGGGAACTTAGTATAGAACTTAGGATTGTTAGATGTTATTTTAATTACTTACTACTAGTTTTTTTTTTTTTTTGTTTTTACGTTTTGTATAGTTTAATTGTAAATAAGTTTAAATTTAAAGACCGCACTATCGCATTAGGAATACACCTGTAATGATAGTTGTAAGGGTGATTTCAATAAATAAATAATAAAAAGGGGTGACTCATGAGATGACGACTCGTCACTATCTTCCTGCCCTTGTCCCATTTTATTTGGGGTCGGCGCAACACTGTTTTTTCATCCATTCTCCTCTGTCAGACGTCACGGCATCATTTACTCATGAGATGACGGCTAATAAAGAAATATTGAAAAGAAGAAATGCTGCGCCGACCCCAAATAAATTGGGTTAAGGACAAGAGAATGGTACGAGTATTATTATTAAGGCCGACCCCATGTATTGCGAACATAGTTTGGGAAAAGGCTAGGTAGATAATGTTATTTCCATTTTTCCATAGTAAAAACTACATGAAAAGTACAACAGGCTACCTATCACGGTTAATAAAAAAACAGCCCCGTAACAGACGACTGGCGGCGCAGTAAGTGTTCCGTTGGGACCCTTTGGGCACGAAACCGTTTAGGGTTACATCATACGCACCAAATAAATAGGACAGGCTAATCTTCCCTTTTTAATCAAAATAACATAAAACCAATCTATTATTGTCACACTCCATATCAAACGCTTTGAAGTGTAACAATAACAGATTGGTATTACCCACTTTTTGTAAGTAGTTGGTCATCTCAGGGCCATCACGATAACCCTTCCAGTAAAACCTTCTAATAATTTGCATTTTTCAATTAATACTTTAATTTAGTTTTCGGGCAATAGCGGAAGCTTATTACCGGGTGGGCGGTATTGCTAAGTCACTTGAAAATTGGTTATAGATAAGAATGATAAAATCATTTCAGAAAAAAGTAAATAACAACGATTTAAATTCATTCACCCAAGCAAACAATCTACTAGCGTCACCCTGAGGTATGAGTTTTTCGTATACAGGGTGTTTCAGAAATGTGTGGTCATATTTAAGGATGCGGTATACATATACATCTCGGTTTACTGGCTCGTTGGTCGAGTGGTCGCAAGCAAGACTGCTGAACATGAGATCCCGATGATGCCATAGATGGCGTGATCACAGCTCAATCCCAATCTGACCAATGAGGTCAAGTTATTTTGAAATATAAAATTACATTAACAGATTTTCAACCGATGACAATGTAACTGGGTTGCGGAGGTCAGATAGGCAGCCGCTCTAGGTATTCAGCCGCATCCGGTTGGACTGGAAGTCGACCTCAATAAAGTTGGGAAAAGGCTAGGTAGATGATGATGATGCTAACGCCGTTAGTTTTGTAGATAAATAATAAATATGGGGATGGCCCACATATTTGAGATTCTAAATTCAAATAAAACTCAATAAGGACAATCTAAACCTCATACTGATGCACCAATTAAACAAATCTTGCATTTATTTTCTAAAATTGTCGTAACAAGAACTGACCTGTGTAAATAAATCATGCGCCCCAATCTCCCTAGCCTGCTGCTCGTCGAGCGCGAGGTCCGTGGCGAAGCGCAGGCGCAGCGGACTGCCGCCCGACATCGACCGGTATGCCAGCATCAGGGACAGCATCTCAGCCCATGTGCTTTGGAGTAGACGCATCTGTGGAAAGAGAAGATAGAATTATTTTGAGGGAGATTTTAGCAAGTGATGTTATGCTTACTTATGCAATTAACAAAATGTTTATCAGTACTCAGATTATAAATTAAAGTCAACTGTCATGTCTGTTGGTGTGACCGCTTCGTTCTTTTATATTACACAATAGATTTTGATACGGCTTCCACCATCATTAAGAGCATTATCCCGGAAGGTTTTTGAGAATAATACAACAATATTTTAAACTAGCACTTCGCCCATGACTTCATCTGCAAAAATTGTGATAGTTCGGCTAATATGCATGATATAAATATAATTTATAGCTTATATCACCCACGAATAATGTAGCTTTCTGACAGTGAAAGATTTTTTAGAATTGGATCATTCATTCCGGAAATTACCTATACAAACTTACAAACAAATTTTACCTCTTTATAATAATATTAGTTTGTTGTATGTTGTTGTTTGTTTTTGTATGTTATTGTTGTTTTATGTATGTTGTATCTTATATATAGCTAAGAAATTTGGATGCTTTGAAACGTCGCCATTGCACCTGTGCGTAACAGGGCGGGTCGCTAGATTTGTTTTTTTTTTTTTAAGTTAGTTTATTGAACACACAGACTAAGGATATTGTTTGATTGCATTTTCCTCATTCTTTTTACTTACTTTAGATGAATCATTTAACTCAAACATGACGTTATTTGAAACTCCTGTGAATTAATCAGAGTATTGTTTGTTTTTGCTTTAAATTTATTTTTAAACAGAACAAATGATTCGACCTGGTGATTGTGAAGAAACAATGTAATTATAGCTTTAATTTTTCTATTTTAAATGCAACATTGTTTAAGGAAACCATAGTTAAGAAAAAGATATTAAGACTCTAAGCGGTATTTCGATTGTTTTTGTTAGAATATGTCCCAAGCAGCGATGATGTCTAAAAAATCACATGACTTTTCAATCTTAAGTTATACATAATTCTTATTCTTTATTGTACTCTCAAAATTAATTATAGCTTACAAGCGATCCGCAATTACTGCAATATACCAGCACTCTATCTATTGCTGAAAACAGTATTAAAATCCGTTGCGCCGTTTAAAAGATCTAAGCGTACAAACAGCGGAAGCGACTTTGTTTTATACTATGTAGAGAAGATGTTCAAAGGTGAGCTTAGCCCAGTCACCCTATCTTTTTCGGATCGTAAATGTTTTCTAGAGTTCAATTTATGAATTAAAGTCTATGAGATAACGACCTTAAATCAAATCAAATCAAATAATTATTTATTTCGAACAACAAGGTCCATATGGGTTAGTGAATAAGTGCTTCAGAACTACGTTAGTGGTAAGACATTTGGTGATTAATTTACTTACATTCATTAAAATTAAAATTCATTCTTCAAATAATAATAACTAATTAATCTTACTAATATAATAAAGAGGAAAGATTTGTATTTTTGTGTGTGTGTGTATGTTTGTAATGAATAAACTCAAAAACTAGCCGATTTCAAAAATTTTTTCACCATTAGAAAGCTACATTATCCCTGAGTAACATAGGCTATATTTTATCCCAAAATGTTTAAAAAATAAATGTCCACCCGTACAAAGCCGGGACGGGCCGCTAGTTCATTAATAATTTCATCAATTTTATGTTATACGTTTTAGTCAGCACCCTAATGTGATGACGTAGAATAGGGCAGTCTTTGTCCGCAATAACATGCTAGAATGCCATTGCTGCTAGCACGAACTCTGCTCAATAAGGAGGCGACTGACTATTAAAGACTTTTTAAAGTGACTGGCCAATAATACACGTCTAATTTCCTCATTTGAAGTTTCTAACAGTAACATACAGTTAAGTAAAAAAAAAACTAAACGCTAGACAGAGTTTCCAGATGGCCTTCTAACTGACTAGTTAAACTCTGAAACTAGTTATTAAATTATGACGCATGAGTTATGCAACGGAATCGAATGATAACCGTTTGGTTATTTTAAATTTTGATTAGGTACATCACTAGTCGTCCATAACTTTGCATAAACTTAAATTAAAATGTTGCATTTTAATAATGAACTAAATTGATGACCGCCATATAACAATATTAATGCTAAAGTACCTTTTCATGCTGTTTGCTGAACAGATTTCGATGAAATTTGACACAGGTAGATCATGTCCTGGTTTAGTAAATAGGATACTTTTTATCCCGGTATTACATTCCCGTGGGTTTAATTTCTAAGTAACGTGTGCGAAGCCGCGGGAAAAAGATAGTACATTAAAATATTTTCCAATTCAAATTGTTCGAACTTTACCGTAATTTCCGTTTATTCTTTTTTCTTATACTTATACTAATTACATTTTTAAATATTTTTATCAACAAATATTACATAAAAACATCTCCTAACAGTACGCGCCGTGTCTAGGAGTACCGCTCTCTGAATCAAGCCCTTGATCCAGCTGCCTAACGAGAGCCTCCTCAGATATTGGTCGAGGCTCTTGACAATTAAGCCATTGGCTGAAACGACTATCGGCACAATGATCGCTGAGCTCACATCCCACATGTCGACAACCTCGCGAACCAAGTCAAGATACTTAATTATTATCAATTAAAAAACTATACTTGTAAAAAATAATGGGTAAGGATGTATGATTTAACTGACAAGTCATACTTTGACGAGGAAGACCAAGGAAACGATGGATGGATTGTGTGAGGAATGATATGAAAGAAAACGGAGTAATGATTACGTGACGGTTGTCAGAGGTGCATGCAAAGAGATTTAAAAGACTTATAGAGCGGACATTGAGAATATTTTCATACAAAAATTTTGATGTCGGACATTTTAGATTTTGACACAAATGCTACCTGACAAGCGGGCGTATGACGTATTTGTTACTAAGTAGTGACAAGTATTGGATTACGATTCTTCGTCTTGTCCCGTCTATCGTTCGTAAATATTTGAATGTCTTTGGGGAGAATGGAAGAAAAAACGCCGACCCGAAGTAGTTTATTTATTTAAGTAACATGGAACAAGGGCAGGAAGATGACGATGAAGTCACACTTGACCCTGAACTAAATCACGAAAAGAGGCAATTTTACAGATCTGAAAGTCTTTGTATTCTGTTATTTATTTTTTTTCCTGCCTGTGTCCATAATTGAATTTCTGATTTAATTATATTTTTTATACAGTCGCACGACATAACTGTAAATCTGTCTGAATGCTTTACAACTCAATTTTTATCATCAATAAAACTGAAATGCCAAAATTGCTGGACCGGTTTCGATAATACATCTACTATTTGTACACAACGTTTGATAAATCACTCGTTATGAACAGGAAATGATTATTTAGTTAACAATTTAATGCAGTCTAGTGTTTCGTATAGTCTGTTCAATTTAAAAATTAATCTAAAAAGTGATGAAAATACCTACATAATCAGTTTATAATGTCATTTTTCTTATCAGGCTGGGTACCAGATCTTTTTGATCGTCATAATTACATGTCGCCCTAAACGCCAGCCCTTTGCCAAGCTTCCTATCTGTGGAATCCAGGGCCATAATAAAAACCGGTCCCAAATATGGGTCAGTGCAAAAGTGACATAATAAAGTCGAAATCAAAAAGACCAACAACAGACAGACTGCCTCTTCCTTCTTCAAAATCGAATGCGCCAAAAATAGTACAAAAATCCAATCTTTCACAAAATGCATTGAGACTCACCCACACAAAGATATTAAAACCTTGACTGTCACACACATATACACAATTTTACTCACAGACACAGACGGATAGACAGACAATAGACTGGAATACACACACAGGTCCAGAATTATCAAAAAACTAACTTCCACGTGATAAGAATTAATGCATGCAATAATTATTGCATCCAAGGCCATAGACTAGACTTGTATAGACTGTAGTTTTTGTCATAATTATAGTTGTCTATGCATAATAATAATTTTAAAATTCGAGCGTTCTTTTTTTTCGTGCGTACGGGACTTTATTTGATTTCGCTTTTATTTGGCGTGTCGAAGGCCAGTGTTAACGGTGTTTTCAAATTCAGGGTCGTTCTTTTTGTTTAAAATAGGAATAAGTATGGGCTCGGCTTCTGCGTTGTTACTAGGTTAATTTCAAAATTGGATTTAGGTTTTGTCTTGCGAGAGATTTCAAATAATTACGTTTTTACTGGATAAGGATAGACTGAAAAAAAAAAGGGTTGGTTTCGTTAGTTCCTAGTATCACAAATGCTTTTGAATTTTATTACAGCGAGTCCGAATGAGTTTACTTATGTTTTTTTTTTGTTATACTACAGAATTTAGCGATCCAAAAAATATTTATTTATTTGGCTGGCTCAAGTGGTTGCTACCGCGATTGCTGGGTACGATACTCAGATCTGTCATAAGGTTTCACACTAGTAAATATTCCTACGCAGTTCTACTTCTAGATTTTGATGATTTTGGCAATCTCGCCCCTAATAAATTATATGAGACTTGTAAAGTACCTAGAGAAATGTGTCACCCTCTGGCATTAAATTAACATGATATTAAATTTGAATACGAAGTTCCTCTCACCTGATCATTCAACTGCAGCTCTGTGAAGCCGGGGATCTGTTTGGCCCAGCCGATAACCCCGACCAGTTCCCTGTCGTACAGATCTGCCAGCATGGCCAGGGTCTTGGCAGCAGGCTCTGTGACGCCAGCTGGGGGCGCTGAGCATGTGAGAAGTTCTGGCTCGTATGAGTTCAGGGCTTCCAAGACCTAGAAGGAGATGGGTTGATTTTAGAGGTAAATGTTGAAGATATTTTCGTGTTGTTTTTATCGCCACCAAAATATGAAAGTCCGGAAGACATTAAATCTTTATTTTTTCAGTATTTACTAACTTTTATGTCTCCTAAAAAAAAAGCCATTAAGTCGAAAAGTCCGTTTAAAGACTGTTCGAAAGAGATACCGTGGCCCTGGAACACAAAGGGCAATGAAGGAACATGGATGGGTTTTAGTCAGTAAGAGTCTGACACTCCCTCCCACTCCACCCAGAGCGGGAGAAGTCATTTGATGATTTCCCATCGGTAAAAAAAAAAAAAAAAAAAAAAAAGTCCGGACGGGCAAAAATCGGACTTAGATCCAGACGAATCAAGACACACTTACAATTACGGTTACCTTCTTTTGGTTTTCCCGAATTAAAAAACGAACCTTTAGTTTTTATACTGCAGGAAAACTTGCGACAAGACCTTCCGTCTCTAAAGTTCGGGGTCAATATAGCAGCCTTTGAGAACATAAAAATGTCGCAGAGCTTCTTAAATCCTTGAGCATGCTTATAGAACAGCAGTACGACATAAGATAACAGTACATACCTTGATATCATCAAGCTGCGGCCTGGGCTGTGCCAAAGCAGGCGCATCGGGCGCCCTCCTGTACTTCTGCCGCCCCCCCCGCACGCGGTCCAGCCGCACCCCCTCGCGCAGCATGCCCGTGCGCAGACACTTGCGGAACCGGCACGCTTGGCACGCCTTCCGCCGTCGCTTGTTTATCTCGCACTCGTTCGAGGCGGGACATGTGTATTCTATGTTGCCCTGGTACATGAAATTGTTGGTGGTAAGTTTTTGTTGGGTTTTCCATTAGAAGAAAGAAGTTCTGTTTTGGCTTAATTATCATTAATATTGGGGGAATATTTAGGATCACCTACATTATTATTTGAAGTTCTAGTAAAATAGGTACCAGTACTATTAATTAAAAGTACTACTGTTGGTTCTACAGCGGAACCGGCACGCTTGGCATGTCAGCCTTCCGCCGTCGCTTGTTTATCTCGCACTCTTTCAAGGCCTCACGTGCATTCTATGTCGCCCTGGTACAGTCACGAGCACCAATATGTAAACACTTAACAAGTTTCAAAAGTTTTTTTCTCCTACTGTTCTGATTAATATGTCGTGTTGTTACGAACATAGTATTCTGGAACTCATATTTTTATGAAAAAGATCCTATCTTCAAGTTACAATCGTTATTTCTCGCGAAAATTGCTTTTAAATTTAGGAAAGTGTAAACATATTGGTGCTCGTGACTGTACATGAAATCGTTGGTGGTGAGTGTTTGTGAACACTTTTTCCACTTAAAAATGTACTTTTATGGCTGAATTTTAAATGCAACTCAGTTTTAAGACTGATTAAGTGTTTGTTACTTTAAGGTAAAACTTCTGAAGTTCCGTAGGCAACTGCCAACTGCACCCCAATCTCTATGATAGACCGCATCGACGACTCAACACCGTTTTCCAGGTGGCAAAAATGCAGTTACGGTGGCCTTCGGAAAAGCACAAACTATCTTATAGAAATAGGAATAATTTAAAAAAGCCTACTGCAAGGGGGTAGTCTTGAAGCTAATGTCATTTGTCAAGTTATAACATACATGGTACCTTTAATAACTTTTACAAAAAGAAAAATCAATTAATTGATTGATTTGAACTTCCTATTAATATTAGAAGGTAATGAAAGAGATGACTTCAGAAGCACGCGGCAAATGTAAGTGCATGTGCCTGTATGAAAACTAGGTGAATCTCTAGAAAAATGTGTAAAAGTGTTCAATTTCAGTCGCTGGCACACGTTCCGCTTGGCAAGCATCCGTTTTAAAATACCTGTGTGAAGTATGTTCAGTTAAGTATGTGAAAGACGTAGCAAGCTGAGTAGTCCATAACCATACTATCATAACAAATGGGAAAGTACCTCCATCTGTGTTCGTCTGTATATCTGTCTGTAAAGTTTTTTGCAGCTAAACAGTTTAGTTAAGTGGACCTGGCTTAGGACATAAGATATTGTTTAACCTGCCTCTGTGGGGCAATTCCCGCCCTCTATGCTTACTTTACTTACTAAAACCACGGTCTACATAAAAAAGATGTCTAGTTAAATGTCTTCTCTTCACAAAAGCATTTTGCAACGCTAATAAATACCTCGAATAAAGCCTCCGACAGTTACTTAGATTTGTATATTGACAGAGAACTCCACAACTTTGAGAATTAGACAGATTTGTGTGTTTGCAGAAAACTAAAACTACGGCCTACCGACTGAAATCAAAGTAAACAACATCCAGTTTGAAACTTGGAATCTATCGAGAAATCTGTGGTCCCAGATATGGTCCCAGAAATTTATGCTCGTTTTGTTTAACTTACACTAGGCGAAGAAAAACGCTTTGTTGGATTTTCAACGCTAAGGTAAGCGTCGAGAGTTGAGATTTTTCAGCAAAGCAATAATATTTAGGCTTTCGTTTACGTCACGCTTTGTGTTAGCGAAAACGAGCTTCAGAATATATAAATTGAGTTATCCTAGGTCCAGACATTTAGACACCTATGACTAGTATCTAGAAAGAATATAAAAATTGGCTGCGATCCAAATTAGAAACATTCTAACGAAGTCTTCAAACTATTTTGTTATCTAATGTTATTCCGTATACGCCCTCTTTTGAAATAACAGGTGCTTAATACACAGGTATTTTATTTTTAGGACCCATTTATAGACAATGTGTGGGTATGGCTTTCCCGAGTAAACCTAATTATAGGACAATATTAATCCACGAGAGCTTAGGAACTTTATGCTTAACGTTACCTGATTCTATCTTCATTTCATGTTAGTCAGTCTGATATGGAATTGTTCACGAGTGACCACACTTACTGACGTAGAATCGGTTTGAGTCGATCACATGTCACCACATTTGTCGCATTAGCGGTGGCAAGCCGCGTAAAATCGCGCCGGCTGAACAAAATCGAGGCAAATGGCTCCTTTTTCGCTTTTATTGGATGAACGGACTTTAAGCTCTTCCTGGCCGGTTCAAGCTGATTCTACGTCGATACGTGAGGTCACTTCCTTACATGGAAAGCCAGAAGATGGATAATTTCAATGTATGATTGTCAGTCACTAACAACTCTTACATGAGTAAAGCCAGAATATAATGTATGATCAATGAACTGTGTTAGTGTTCATGAAAATAAATAACAAAAATGTTTATCACCTTCCTACTGACCTGTATAGTCCTCTTGAAAAACGCCTTACAGGCCTCACAGCTGGCGACTCCGTAGTGGAACCCTGAGGCGGTATCTCCACACACCAGGCAGACCCTCCTGGGGGTTTCGTCATCCCTCGCGCCCGTGGCCGCGGCGGCAGTGGTCGATGAACAGTGCTGCTGCTCAGGGCTTGTGTTGCCAACAATTGTTCCATCTCCAGGAGAAACGCAGAATTTGACGTCCTCCTTACTCTCGAGGTCCAACTGGTAAAATTCAGAGAACTGTTATGAATGAGAAAGTTTGTAACTAGGAATAATAAAAGGAGTTTGTATGCTTTTGTATTTCAATTTTAATTTAGATTCATTGCAACACTGCCTGAACTGTCAAAGTCATGCGGTGACTTTGACAGTTGAGGCAGTGAGGTCTTCTGAAATCAAAAGATTTTTTAGAGTCAGACTCATTAGTTTTTCTCACCTAGTAAATTAATAAAGTCTCATTAAATAGTAATAAAGATCGCTTTAATTACATAATGTTTATTATTATTCATTTAATAAACCGTTTAAAATAAAGTGCTACTAAAAAAAAAACTTACGGACATTGTGATTAACGAGAGTGATGCAAAAAAAACGAAGGGATCATAACTTTTTTTCTTCGACGGAGCGCATCCAATTTTTTAAAGTGACTCGTATAATGCCCAATGCCCATTATTTTGTTTTCGCAGCGTGTTACCTAAGTTTTTTATACGGAATAAAATCTCAATTACACGCGGTGAACAAAATGGCCGAATGACAAAGCCAATATGAAAATCAATCAAGGGTAGGTATTACGAAAAGGTAAAAGGGTTATTATTTGTAAGAGATGTATTGAATTATTTAGGTTCGAACTTTTGGGATGTTAATATTTCAATATTTTTACTTTTACCTATTAATAGGGCTCTGAAAGTTTTAAGTGGGGCTAGCAATTTGGTAATTGGGTTATTGTAATTTGATTGACTGGATCTCGTTAGTTTACTGAGAATGTAGAACATTCTCAGTAAACTCCTTTTCAATTTCTATTTAAAGACTCGAAAACCAAAAATCGAAAAATGCGAAATTTCAAATATAGTCATCATCTGCCTAGCCTTTTGGCGAACTATATTTAAGTCGGCTTGCAGTCTAACTGCCATCTGGACAACTGGATGCAACTGCACATGGAGCGACTGCTTATCTGACCTCCACAACCCAATTATTTGGTAACACAATACCTCTTGGTACAACTGTTGACTAGTTGTAAGACTTTTGGGCTTCCCGAAACGAGTGATAAGGCAGGACCAAAGATTTAACATACGAAAGAAGGTACAAAAACCTTTATCAGTTTTTTTCAATGTTACCTACTAAAAAAACACATTTTCAGTAACATTGAAAAGGTAAAGGTAATCACTAATTAATATTTTCTAGAAAAGAATCCAGCCATCCAAGAGAAAATATCGCTTAAAAGAATATCAAAGAAATCGTTCGCTAGACAGGTCTCGAGAAATATGTATGTATAGCAATCCAATTAAAGCTTGTGTAACAGCTCATAATGCGATCAGAAATAGAATTGATCAATATCATGAAGTTACTTCAGTAGCGAGAATTAGGTCGTTCAAGACTCGATAAGAAGAAAATCGAGTGCCAAGTAATCCTCCCACGTTGCCCTTTTAAAGGTAAGTATGGAAAGTCGAGAAAATGAGGAGCTCGTAGTTAAATAATAACAGCCGTTCGGGTCGATCTTTAGGTTAAGCCGTGCTTGCCTAGGTTGGTCTGTGGATGGGTGACCACCCATTACATACCGAGTCTCCTTCGTGCCTCGGAAAGCAAGTTAAGCCGTTGGTCCCGGCTGTCATTTGTAGATCTTTGACAGTCGTTAGGTAGTCAGTGGCCCAAAAAGTGTGACAACAGGTCCTACCAAGGGGTATCCAGTATTACCCAGTACTTACCGAGTTGTGGAGGTCAGATAGACAGTCGCTCCATGTAAAATACTGGTATTCAGCTGCATCCAATATAGTTGGGAAAAGGCTAGGCAGATGATAATGAAAATTCGAGAAAATGAAAAATCAGTTTAAGGAGCAATGTGGAAGAAAATAAATATGAAAGTGCGATATTGTAGTAGGACTATAATAAGCCAAACGGTATCGTATCACCCAGTAACACGGTTGTGGAGACCAGATAGGCAGTGGTCCCATATAAAATACTTGTACCCAGCTGTATTCAGTTAGATTGGAAGCCGACTCCAACAGGAAAAGGCTAGGTAGACGATGTAGTCAGACTAATACGGATGATTTTGGAAGGGAGGCCTTGACAGGTCGAGGGAGGATTCGACAGGTCTATTTGCAGCAATGGAATGCTCTTCTGGTGATGACAATTACATCCAAGTTGTTTTGAGGAGCTTTATAAACAGGCGACCAAATAGACCTGGACATTTTGACTTGTAATGATCGTGACATTCAACCTTTTTACGATAAAACCCCTGAAATATCCCTGTATACATTCTCGCATACTCACAGCATATAAATATTTGAATTTGAGGTGTCCACGTACCTCTGGCTGCATCATAGGCATGGTGCGTGGATGTAGCGGCTGCGGGTGCGGCGGCTGAGGTTCGGGAGGGGAGTACTGCGGCGGCGGCTCTGTCTCCTGCTTGACGCGGCGCAACATCGGCTCACCGCTCACCGCAGACATCAGTTGCACCTGGAACAATGACTGTAGAAATTAAGATTGACTTTCACGCAAAAACTACTGAACGGATTTCGATAAAATTTGGCACACAGATGTTTATAACCATAATACTTTGTATACCAGTAATAAGATCCCGTGGGACAATTATTGAACTTTACGCGGGCAAAGGCGCGAGCATATGCTAGTACTTAGTAATGATGAACTCTGAAGGATCCCCATCGTGACACGAAGATGACACAAGTTTAACATTATTCTAGACCCACGAGCATTTAATTTGACCAATACCTTTTCTACTATAACTTTACTTAAAAGAAAACCTGTTACTTGGGACTTCGCATCTAACATCATCATCTCTCCACTCCTGGAACCTCAAATAAAGAATGACAGAACAGCAGTCACAAAAAAGATCTTCAATTAAGCATCCTTCTTCCCAACTACAACAGTCCCGTCAATAGGTTTCCTTACTATCTGACTTCCACAACCTACTGGGTAACACGGTAAATTTTCCCATGGTACCGTGTTGGACAGTGTCTGCCCAAGTCTTTAATTGCTTTGAGAACCCAGTCTGAGCGAAATGAGATAAGTTTCTCCAGTAATACGTCAGTAGCACAACCGAGGCTTACCAGGTTAGGTAACGTTTGAGGCTCACAATAGCATTATTAACGGCTGACGTAGTTTCAGACGAACTATCCGAAATTAGAACTCGGGTCCATGTAGTGGATTAAGTTATTAGAATTTCGAGCTAACCAATATCGACCACATCTTCGGGCCTAGAAATATTAATTTGCAAATTCATGTAAACCATTAATCTTCAGACTTAATAGGATTACTAGACAGATTTCATTTAATATAGGTCATCTTTCAATATCAGTTTTAAGCTTGCATGGTTTTGAACTAAACTTATACTGTCACTTACGGGATATTTTCCGTGATTGTTCATTATTTTGAGCTTCCGATATTTGGACGCTGTTGCAAGCGCCATGATCGCGGGTTGACTGGAGAATGCGGGTGGATGAAAAATAAATTGTTAAGAGCAGACAAATCTGTCTACCCTCTTTGTCCTTCACGGAAGATATCCCGTAAGTGACAGTATAAGTTTATCTTTCAATATTTGTCCAAAAAACGGATAGAATTTCCACCACCATACCGGTTTTGTAACCACATCACAAAACAATTTGGCATGCGAAACTTCTTTGTATCCTGTTTTTTTGCAATATTTGTAACGTTATCCAACTAACGCTGACGTCATATGTTTCTATTATACATAGTTGGTCTCAAGGTCTTGTTGAGGTAGGTCTTGTATCACATTGAACAAAAATATGTAGCAGTCATGAGTCGTAATAAAGTTCCTAATTTGCACCTAGTAAAAACTTATTTTGATCGCACATGATTTTTAATGATTTATAGAACTAATTGAGGGAAAAAAGCGATGTCAGATTGGACCTTCTGTTATTTTCGTTGTGCGAACGATTTTATGAATTCTATTTAAATGTAAAATACTAAGCTTCTAGACTTCTAAGACCGACCAGGAAATATGATTGAGATAATCAGGCTGTTCCCATCTTGTCATTCTAGAAAATTCTTCAATAAAATTATTTCAAGGGTGCAAGATAGACGTATGAATGGAAAGGAAACGGTCAATAAAATCATTCATGCTAATGATTTGGGAATATCTGGCGTTCCCAAATAGGATGAAGGTGAGATACAACTATCATTCCATCAGTTGCAAATGTATTAGGGAGCGACATGAAAAAGAGGAAGAAATGGACTTAATAATTAAAGCCAGAAATCGTCACAGATTATAAAATAATTTAAAAAGACGTTTTAATGTTAACATTCTAGATAAGCTTATATAGGTATAAAAGAAAAAAGATAGGAAAAACAAACCAGAAACACAACAATCCACGTGCACGCAAGAAAATCAAACTCTAACATAACGAGATGTGTTGACTACGCCGCAGACAAAACACAGAGGTTACATATTAGATATATCAGAAACCTATACGTGACAAATAAAACACAGACTATACGTAAAACACAAATAAAGATATTAATAAAAACAGCTTAGGCCGAAACAGATAATAAGTGCAAGCGGGCTTATCACAAAACCGAATAACTTCAAAATAAAAGTGTTACAGGTCAACCGTACGGAGATCAAAACATACGTGTTTTCGTTAGGCTTTTTAACTCAAATTCAAGGCCATAAAATAGGAAAAAACGTCGGAATTGAGACGACAGTTACGCAATTCTTCCTCCGGACCTTCAAGAATTGAATTCACTATCCCTTGGTTCGATCGTATTACGTATCGAGTAAGCTATTATAATATGAGAAAACCCCTTATTCATGCCCGGGTAGAATGTTAGTCAGTCAGCAAGGTGGTAACCCGGCTCTAGTTACCGAGGTCTCCAACACACTACAACGGATCAAAGATCATCACAATCGAGGGGATCGAAAAAGTTTCGGGTCAATCACATTCACAACGCTCAGCAATGAGCATAGAAGAGAGAAGATGGAAGCTGGGCTGACTAATGAAGGTCCTGGGACTCCTGGGCAATGCACTTCTAAATAGTTAAACAGTATAGTAGACGTAAAACTATCAAAATTGCCATAGAGCTTGCCTATTTTCAGAATTTGGGATCTTCAAATTTCGATCGACCTCTAGTGTAATCGCTTTTGACATCAAGTATGCTCGAATCTATAAAGAAATGGTTCAACCAATAAGTAGGTAGTATCCCAGCTACCAAGATTTTGATATGTAGACTAGACTGAAGGTAGTGGGGTCGCATGACATTGGAAAGATGTCTGGAAGTGTTAAGTAATACGAAGCGCAAAGGCACATTATTCAAAATGGCGCAATAAACGAGATACTGAAGCTTAGCACATTAGGATGCCTTCAGTCTTCAGAAATTACATCATATCATAACGACGCCCAAGTCCCCGAAGGGTTAGGCAGAGGTGTACCTAATAGTACATCCACATTTCGCCAGTTATGTTTAAGTCCCATGTTATAGGCGGCGAGACTATTGCCATCAACCGGGCACAAATCCAGACTCCGTGGCTGCTACAGAGAAATTCCTGATGGACAAACCCAATAACACATATGTATGCCTTATACTGAACAAGATATGGCACGAATGAGGAGGTTCATTGATGTTTTTGAAGTCCTAAACACCATTTTTTAATTGAACATGTTTGTATGATTCTAAATGGCATAATCAAACTTTTACTCTTAATCTTGGTTATCTTTTCAAGATACTTTTCGATACCGAGTTATAATCTTTGATACGCTGCGAGCCGCCGCGATTCCTGACCCACGCAACTTTCCTTTTCTTCGACACGTGATAAAATCGTTATTAGATATCACATGACGTCAATTGCTAAGCAAACGTCACAATTTTATCTATTGCAACAGCACTTGACAGCTAAATCAGGCCTCGAAGTTGCCTCAACAAAAAATCCCGAACCTACATCAACTACTATTTCAGTACCGTTCCATTTTTAAACGAAAAAAATGGCGGCGTAACTCATTCGTTCGCGGAATGAGCGTACACGTGAAAAACATCGTCTATCTTTATTTAAACAGAGTATTGAAAAAACAAAATTATCTATGAAAAGATAAGTAGGTGTAAAAAAAGTGTTCAAGGATGCAAGTTGTGGGTTCAACGTCCTCATGACATTGCTCTGTGCATGTGATAATGATCGTGATGCAACGTAAGTAGGTGACTACCTATATCCAGTACCTACTCATGCATTACTAATTAACCGGCTGTTTTAATAATGATACCTACATTATTGTTAGTACGTCTGGATAATATAATACATTTATTCAATATTCATGATATTCAGTTGGACTGAATATAGGTCAGATAATCAACCTCCGTGGGTGTTCTAGTTACAGATATCAGATTTGACATCAAGTCTTTTTTGGGCACACTAGAGACGCAGTCTAAAATCTTTGAGCAGTTGAATAGGATAAACAAAAGACTGCCGAAAATATTGTCATAGAACCTGAGCCACCGCCTGTCCTAGTGATAATTTTCTAACTTAAGGAAATTTTCACTAAAATAGATTTTAAAGGAAAACATTGCAATTTCCATGAATCGCATGTGACTAAAAGAGTGATGAATATAAACGTTGATGGATGGAGAGGGAGAGGAAGACCAAAGAAACGATGGATGGTGTGAGGAATGATATGAAAGATAAAGGAGTAAATGATAGCGTGACGGTTGACAGAGGAGAATGGAAGAAAAAAATGTGTTGCGCCGACCCCAAGTAACATGGGATGATGATGACATTGCAATTTCCAAAAACCTAGATATGAAAACCCCAGTTTATGTAAGCCAAAGATTAGATCTAACCTTTTGGCTGCAACAAAAGCCCATCTATTGAGTGTTGTTACTCCAACCAATCACGAGAGCCGTCACAGTCGCAATCATTCATTGGAGGCTTAGTAAGCAAGTTCTTGATAAGGCTTTTTTTAGAAAGCGGGGATTAACCAAGGCATAAAAAAACCTTTTATGTATCCGAGTACTTCTGTCGTTTAGACTTCTAACGGTAAAAACCGGAATATCCCTTAATTACCGCTACTAGACTTGTTAAAATAAATATACATTTGAAATTCAGCTTCAGTAAAGTAAAAACACATAAACTACATCCTCCTTATAATAAATGTGACATGAATACCACTCCATCAAGACAATAGATTTAGAAAAATCACCTTCAAAATGCCTTCAAGTACTTGACAAATTATTCTGTGAATGAACATCCTTCGCACACGTCCTAGCCTGTGAGTGGAGCGAATGTTTTATTTTACTGGCAACACTATGTTACTAGGTGCCCAGCATAACATCATGCCTGTAATCGTCGAAGGGTTCGGCAGAGATGAACTTATACACTAAATCTTGACTCCGATTGACAAATTCCTGATCGAAAAGAAACTAGATACTTACAGCAATTAGGACATGAGAAAGCATCAAATTATAAATGACTGCATTCAATTCAGCATTAGTATGTAAAGCCAACACGCCCAGATCTCGTGTTAAACCACGTGTATGGGCGTGGAAAAACAAAATGGCCGTCTTTATTTGTTTTAATTAACGTCCATTTTAGTAATTTGCTTAAAATACCAAAGGTGTTAGCGATACATTAGTGTAATACTATAATCTTGTATTTTCAACAGAAAAGAATAAAATAATCTTTAATTGTATGATTTTCCTTTATTGTGAAATCGGAAACCTCGTGAAATCGAGAAAAAACCCAAAGATGCCGTCGATTAATCACGATTAAAAATAAACTAACCGGTTTTCAAAACAAACCAAAAGACCTGAGGTATTTTTGCATTCCTAATTCAAATAATTCACCGAAGAAATAGAGTCGCAGACAGTTAAGTAATTATTTTTATGTTTATGTAAGCACAATACATAAACATTACCATTAGTCGACTAGCCGGCTAAACAAATGGTCTGTTTTGTCTATGCGCTACTGCCTAGGGTAGGTCAGTGCGGCGTGACTCAGTCTAGTTTAAAAGCAAGTCATTGTTGTTGGGTAAGCTTTTGAAAGGCAAATCTAGGCACTAGACACTTGCAAAAATGTGAATTAGCCTGTAATTATCGATCATGTTTTCGGTAAAACCTTTGATAAGCTGAGGGAGCAGAGATAACGAAAATGTTTTTTTTTTAATAACTATCAATCATTGAACTCTCCTTATCGTTACCCACAGTTGGGAATAGACAATAAAGACGTAATTGCACCAAAAATAAATACAACATACTGCCATGATGCAATAAAAAAGAAAAACGACGGCTTGACTTCCACAATAAGAGTGGAAGTGAAGAGTTTAATGTCTGTCAATTGGTCAGATTAATGGACACCACTGACAGCAATATTCCTACCCTGGAACACCCCTTGTTATCCCATGATCGCAAAGAAACGACTAGTGCTCTTTCAAAGTAAGAAGCAGCCCTGACTTTGATCTTGTTAACGGACTACTAACCATTTCAAATAATCTTTGAATTCTCAATATTATCAAACAAGAACACAATGAATACCACCAGAACCATTTTGTTTTATTTAACAACAACATGGAAAACGAATTAAAAACCTGTTCTGCACAAAAAGTCATGACAATAATTCTAGAAATAACCCATGATCTCTATAATACTCTAAGATTAATCGAATAGACTTATACAAGGATTGATTGCCAATAATAATTGGGCCCTCATGTCTGAAAATCTTACGAGTAAAAAACCCAAATCGATATTCCTCATGCCTCCAGGATTTGGGCCTTAAATAGTTCTCACAAAGATGCATGAAAGTGTAGGCGGTAAAGGGTATTATGAGCGTGTTATTACCATTGAGCATCTATAACCCCTAAAATTCCCTACACGTAATGGCGCCCAACGCCTGTAAACGGAAAACCAATTTCACTGCGCCATGCGTGTTAAACGTGGGCCATGTAAAATACTGATATTCAGCTACACGCGGTTAAACTGGAAGCCTACCCCAACATAGTTAGGAAAAGGCTAGGCATATGATGATGATGTGTGTTAAGTGACGTGAAGTATTCAAAGGCTCAAGATCCGGGTAAAACCTTAAACAAATCAAGCATAAAGGTATTTAAATACCACCTCAAAAGGACATATTGCATGAGGACATTTCATAACATTACATTTACTAATGTACAGCGTAATATGTAATGTATATTGCGGCGATAATTATAAAAATTGTATAACAATTAATCGAATGAAAAGAAAAAAAAAGTTTTATCGAGCACCTGATTCCTTACTGCGCCACAATACTATTTATGTGTTGGCACAAAATAGGTAGGTATTCATAATACGCGGTCGAGTTCAGCGACCGTGCGTCCGTGGTCTCACCTTCATAGATAAACGTCATTCCGAATAGAGCAGGCGGGCGGGCGACCGCCAAACCGTATTCGTAACTACGCCGACGTTGAGGCAGGCTCAGAACCGTCTTGTGTTATAAATTGGGGCACCGGCAACCCCACACTCCTCTCAGACCCAGGCTCAACACACATTACAGGCCCCGATAAAACCAAACACAAAACACTAGTCTTCTACCATTGTTTTTCACGACTATGAATTGCACAAAAGAGCTATAAATAAAAATGATTATGGGACAGTTTCAAATAACTGAAAGAACATGTCACTAAATGAGCGTCAATACTTAGACTATGAAAGTCAGACAGTTACCGTCAGACCAAACAATGACCAAAAACTTACTTCATCTACCTAAAGATAATTAGCATTAATTCTTTAAGAAAAAATATGGAAAGGATACATATGTTGATGGCCTTGAAACCCAAACTAACAGTTTATGCATATGGCCACCTCGACGCCCAAACGAAATCATAATATTTGTAAGATAAAAACTAACCTGCTTAACCCATTTTAAAAGACTAATTAACTAGAAAGATAAAACTGTGAAAACATAAAAAAAATAGCGATAAATCGTTTCAAAGGCTATATCTAATCTGGTGACGTTGCGGCACGAACGCTCAATAGAGTAACACAAAAACGGTTTGGACAGCTTGTCGGCAATTCTTCGCCGACCCGGACCTACCTCAACAGAAACCGAATGTTCGCTCGCTACGTGTGTCGGTATTTTTCCATGCGTTATCATATCTTATTTTAGTACTTGATAAGTGCGCTAACGCATTCTACAGTATCATTGTGATAAAAATGCAGAGCACACACGAAATCGTTGGTGGTATGCATGTAGGTTGGGAAGTAAAATGATCACGAAGTTTGCACAGATGCATATTTTGCCACAACGCTGTCTTTGTGGTGGGTCTGGTACAGAGCTTCAAGTAGATTATATTCACAAAATTTACAACAGCCTTATTCATGAATATTCCATACATAGGTATGAGTTCAAGACTGGTTTGAAGTTCTAGAACCCAAGATTCTTTTCCCAACTATGTTGGGGTCGGCTTCCAGTCTAACCGGATGCAGCTGAATACCAGTATTTTACATGGAGCGACTGCCTATCTGACCTCCTCATCCCAGTTAGTACTGGGTAATACGATACCCCTTGGTAAGACTGGTTGTCAGACTTTTTGGGCCACTGACTACCTAGAGACTGTCAAAGATCTACAAATGACACCCGGGACCAACGGCTTAACGTGTATTCCAAGGCACAGAGGAAACTCGGTATGTAATGGTTGGTCACCCATCCAGAGACCAACCTAGATAAGCACGGCTTAACCTCCGAGCTCCTCCGTCCCCACGTTTCTTTCGAACCCAAGAATAATAAATTAAACTTGGAAAACTTCAGACCGAATATGTACTTTTTCGTTTTAAGGAACATTATTGATCCAAGGATAGAAGCCCGTACGAAAAATGGTCCCCACAGTTTGCCCTACAGAAAAAAGTGGGCCATGCCTTTCCCTACCCTTCACCCGGAGAGTTCAGACCGGGTTCAAATGTAAGTCGTTAGATCACTACTGTATAATACAAAAGACATAAATAAATTAATATGCATAGCTAGGTTGTCTCTCTAGCTATAATATAGATACTTATTTCGACAGCGTGCCTAACTTTAGAATAAACACTGGCCAGTGTTGGTGGCTCGCGCTGATTACATCACTACACGTTTTTTCGAAGCATTAATAAAAAAATTCAAGACCAAGGCCAAACGGAACTTTATTTAGATCTAAAAATCTCTGAGTGTTTCTTTATTTCGTTTCAGAAATTTCTTTGAAAGCCAATCTAGCTTCCATCGTGAATTTATCGCTGGTTTTATGATTTGGCAGGATTGACGTCATTAAATACATCAACCACTTTTATGGCACTTCTATGGTTTTCCAGATTTGTTTCATGACGTATAGAGGTTTACTTTACCCCTGATAGAACCATAGAATGTAAATTAAGCACTTCCCCGATGACGTCAAAATTCTTTAATCAACGACCACTAACGCGCTCATAAAATATTCGAAAAAGAAATAAAACTATGCCCAACAATAGATTGGAGTCACGCCAGAAAAAAAGAACTAGCTGAAAACATAAACACGACATGTTTTTTTTAGATATTCAAATTCGGAATTCGTCATTATTATGCTCTATGACTGTGTCTAATCTTAACCTATCTCAAGCGGAGATGACTGTGTAACCATTGTAACAGATAGTATGTTATGTTTGGGCAGGTCAGGATTCAGTGAGCTGTGAAGCTTTGCCCAGGCAAATTCGGGAGTGGAGGTATAAATAGGTAGTATGAAGGTGTAGTCTGGATCGTAGGGTGGGGAGGAGGTTGCAGGGGCGGGGATGCGCGGGCGGGGGGTGCGTCTAGACATCGGCCTTGACCGCGGCGCGGTTTCCGCGCGCCCGAGGTCGCAGCGACCCACAGCCCAGAGACCAAGTGCGAGCAACGGTATACTATGCCAGGCTATGGAGTATCGCATGGCACATGCTATGTCTAGCTCTGAACGAGAAGTCTGGCAGCATTCGCGTCACCTTGTGGCATCTAGGTACCTATACCAGCTTGAGCTACACCCACAGTACGCAAGGACCTACATTTGACTCGGGCAGTAGGAGTATGATCAAATTCCAGGCACCTATGTTTCGTTATATGATCCTTCATACGATGCTTCTCCATTAAAAACGGTCATTACTGAAGGTGGATTTGTAAAAACTTTAATTACAATATTTTCAGGTAGACATGACATATTGTGTATGTTATTACGATATTTACGTATAAAAGCCCATTATTAGAACAGAAATACCTAGAATCGATACTATCTACAATGTATGTGTAAGTGTCTATAAAAATTCGGTCGAACAACACAGTTGGGTGAGGAACGCGTCTCGCGCCTCGGTCCGTGAACTCGAGTGAGTTTCGACATTGCGCCGACATTGAGCCGGGCTAAATAACGCAGATAGCGAGAGGTCGACGACCGACATCGCCCAATATCACGCGGACGATCGCACGATTTGCAAGCACCTGCCGATGCCGCGTGGACGTTATGTAACCACGACCTACCCCAACAGGGGCCTGCGTTTTAGCACTTTTTACAAATTTCCAAAAACACGCATCCATCCATAATATTGAATGCGCACAACATTATCCAAAACCAATTCTAAATTATATCCAAATGGAATCGTTTAAAAGATCAAAGTCGAAGCAGATTCCATACAGCTCAAGGAACTTGCAAAAAGCGAACCAAAACCAGAGAGGCCACAAAATTGCGGATCGGAAATGATGCGAACAAGGCGAGCGAGGGTGTGGGAGAGGGCGGGGTGGGGGCCGAATATCTCGGCGCGGGGTGACATTGCGCGGACGTCGACACTATGCCCGACCTACGGCACGGCACCGGCGCCCGCCCGCGCCGCGCAGCCCGCGGAAAAACGACGCCTCATCCGCACCACTACTTCAGCTACACAAATTCACTAGACCAGAATGTTCAGCGTGTGCGCAATGCGTATAAGCTTCAACAAACATCGTTTTTTCACCAAGCAGACGCATGTTTTGTCCCGATTTGGGGATCCTGCGTTATTGGATGGGCAGGACGGTCAAACACCGTTGTTATTAAATAATTCAAAGCTCGTCGCTCTGTTACATAAAATGACGCAATGCGTTTTCGAGATTGTATTTTGTGACCAAAATGGCTGGGGTAAACAATGCATCGTGTGACGCAAATATCAACATAACGAGACAATATTTTTCTCTTTGGTCTCTCGAGACACGCACATTTTGGGAGAAAGCTTTCGTGACATTTATGAGCCTATACTTCATGTGAAAACACTTTTTTATCCCAGACAGAAAATTCTGGGCCGTTCGTATTTAATTACTAAGATATTAGTTTGGGGACTCACGCGAAAGAAAAACAACGCAATAAGTTCCAAATATACCAATTTAACAATCTGTATCGATTTTGGAAGAGAAATCTAGCGAGTGATTTGTGCAAAAATGTACTCTTTAAAGATTAGGATGCTATCTGAGAAGATTTCTCCAAAATTATTTACAATCAAAACACAATGTAGAGCCAGACGGCCAAAAAGGATTAGAACGTTTGCAATAAGTAGTCTCTGCTAACATCACTTAAAAGATTCATGTTTTATTTTGGAGACCCGACCAAATACTTACAGTCACACAAATCATCCTCCCATACAAATAAACGGCTAAAAAGAACAAAATAAAGACAGCTTACTTTAAAGCAGGCGGTAAGGTCTTTTTGGGCAAACATTATTCAATCCTCAAAAAATCTTACACAATTATTATTTTAGACAATTCTGTTAACTTTATAGGTACTAAAAGGTCACAAAATATTACTGTTGACATATTACTAAAATTATTATCAACATATTTCATTCTCTTGTTAAAAACATTATAATCCTTACTAAGTAAAAATATTAAAATGGATACCGCCATTTATCTCAAGTTGTAGTGATGAAACTTCTACTAGGCAATAAATTATGACGTCATATGAACTGTCATTGTCTGGGACAGAACTTACATTATTGCATCGGTATCATTTGATAATGTTACGTTGTAAACTGTGTGGGTCAGGACCCATACATATTTCAATGAAGAAAATTGCGAAGGGTTTGGAAATACCAAATGAAGATATGAAAAAAGTTCAAAGACTGCCCAAAAGGCTCATCGAATTTGGACTTCACAGTACAATAGCTGTCATTTTCTGGGATAATACAGACACGCATGGATACAATTGGATAACATTACGTTGCAAACGAGTGGAATAGGAATCGAACATTGATGAAATACTGAATAAGAAAATATATTATAAGAAAACTGTGTAGGCTTAATGGAAACACAAAACGCCGATAAGAAAGAAATTCAAAGCCACATTACAAGTACACAGTAGTTTTATTGGACAACGCTACCAAAAACGGACTATCGAATCGGTAACAATGAAAAAAAAAAACTTTTGGATTTGGAAAGGGAAACTCAAAATACAGGAAAGAAGGAAATTGTTCGGGATAATGCGTTATAAACTGGGAGAATCATAGATCTCAATAGTGAGATATTTAATGATCGGTTTTAGAAAGAAATCGAAAAAGCTGAAGTATCAGAAATTAAATAATCTGCGGTGAATTTAAATGCATCTGCAATTGTAATATTCGTGATTGTATTTAAATTAGGTACGCCCTCAAAACAAAACATTAATTACCAATGAATTTTAATGAGAATGAGGTGGACTAATAAATAATGAAGTAATTAAAATTGGACTTCCACCCTAAATATTCTATTAACCCTATATCAGCATCAGCAGCAAAAACAACCGGAAGGCTAGTTTAGAATACAGGACAAAAACAAATCTATTGCAACGATACAAAAACACTGCATGGCCGAATACTTACCTAGATAACATAAAACTATCTGTCTCAGGCATCTTAAAACCGGAATATTTAGACAAAAAGTGCAACAAGTAGGTAGGTATGTAGGTACTGAATGCAGTTCAACGCCCATTTGACATTGAAAAGGCAAACAGAATGCATTTTCATTTATTATCGTCTATCTCATGATGTGTGTATAAAATAAACACTCTTATACGTATATTTGTAGAAATACTTCCGAACCCACTTCATATTAAAATTGAGTGTTTAGGGTCCTAAAATTGCAATTTTGAGAAAATGTTAGTCCTGTGATCCGAAAATTGGGGACGTCAAAACTGTCAGAATTTGATTTGGCCGACTGAGGTGTGGGCAAGTTTAGAAATATTTTGGTCTCTTGATCCAAAAATAAGGGGCATACATCTATTTGAATTTTCATTTAGAGAAATAGGCTTAGGTCCTTTTTTTTTGCACCACTCAATTTAGTTGGATTTACCCGAGGCTTTCGACAAACGTAACCACGGAGTTTAAAGATTCAAATCAGGGACTTTTCGGTGACAATGTTATTGTAGCGTGTTATAATAAGGTCTGATTTAAATGATAGTAATTTATCTATTCAGTATTTACGTACATTGTATCTAGTGGCCAGTGGGTATCGAGTAAATATAAACATTTGTGAACTTATCATGCGAACGTCACGTGTTAAGACATTCGTAATTTATGCTGTTTATTTGACGTCAGTGTTTTATTCCAATTTATAGGTCAAAGATCAAGCATTGAAATCGTAGATTTTTGCTACTTTCTCATTATCTTAATTAGCGCGTTGTAATTATCATTTTTTTATTCGAGTACTATAACTACGCATGTCAGCCAAACATTCAGATAGATTTGACAGGGATTCATATACACAAAAAATTCTAGAGCTTCAATAATGAACTTGAAGGTAGGTATTGGAAGTGCATAGGCACTTGAGTTCAATCAACTGCTGGTACATCCAAACTTTACATAGTGATTTATTGCACCAACAAACGAATACACGTTAACGCCCAAAACCGATGTTTTCGCAATAACATTAATGATTCACCCATACAACACAATGCACCTCCCAAACTTGTACAGGCTCCAGTACTCACATTGTGAGAAGATTCGATCATATCCAACGTAGTGGCTATATTCGAGAACAACCATGCATCCTCTACCGCACACATTTTTATGCGTTCAAAACAAATCACAGCACTTGTGCACAAACATCAAACATTGGAGTTCAACGCACTTAGTACATTTATTTAAAATGTCATGTATTTTGTGGAGCGCAATGAAGGAAAAGCTTGATCATGCGCGATGAGCGACTCGCACGCACTGTGCGCACGCATTGCGTACACGCAGGCCACGCCTCGACGCCCCACCAATGTTCACGATTCACGCATGCGCCGCCCAACGAGCCGCCACGTGCTAACCGCCTTTCAGATTGGTCCCTTCACGAACAGACCGACGAATAAAGGCAAAACGTTTAATTTTCCTGAAGCGCTGCCAAGGGACGGCGCCAGTCATTGGTCGAGCGCGCAATCGCTATGTTTTCAACGTTATCGAACATTTTAAGACCTTTTTTAAAGCAACAAACAAAGATAATTTGGTAATTGTGGGTTGTAAATATGCACTTTTAAAATTTTCAAAGAGTTTTGGTGTTGCCATTTAAATATATCTGTATTCTTACGCAATGGTTACTTCATTATGAATAACGATGTGTTAACTTTATTACTTTAATTATTGTAAATAATGTTTATCGCTTGTTTTGCAGCGTAATAGATAATTACTAACATTAAAATGAGTTTAATTACAAGACAAGAATTTAAATAGAAAATCAATATAGTATCAATACCAGCATTTTACATGGAGCGACTGCCTATCTGACCTCAACAACCAGGTTAGTACTGGGTAATACGGTACCACTTGAAAAGACTGGTTGTCAGACTTTCGGGCCACGACTCCTGTAACGATTGTCAAAGATCTACAAATGACAGCCGGGACCAACGGCTTAATGTGCTTTCCGAGGCACGGAGGAAGCCCGGTATATTAAGATAGTCATCCATCCATAGACCTACCACTACAACCTAGGCAAGTGCGGCTTAACCTCGAAGATCAACATGTGCGGCGGTTATTATTTAGCCACGAGTTCCTCAAATTCAAATACTTTCAATATTTAAAAAACAAGGTGTGTCAGAGCAATGAATCAATTATGACGTCTTCGAAAAAAAATTGTACCTACCAAGGTAGTCATCGTTAGCAAGCCAAAAGATGTAGACATTAAAGTACCTACCTACCTACTGAAAACATTTATATCGAAGTCTGTTCGCCATGTTTGCTCTGGCAAATTCAAGAGACACAATATTTTCTTTAAATTTCATAATCCACGGGAGGTCAATCATCCAGACAATTACGCAAGCTTGTTTTATAACCATAACTCATGAAGACATTATCAGAAAATGTATCTTTGAGCAGTTATAACTAAAATCTAGGACTGCCAAGAAAAAATATGTCTAACGATTAAGGCTAGACTGAAAAATTGACCTACAAACGCGCTTAGATAATCGTCAGTCTATACACGTGTAAAATACAGTTTTCAAGGCAATCGCAATTAGACACGCCCAATGAATACCGCTTTAATTTTCAAGCAGGTAATTCTGATTTATTTTAATCATCATCACGAAATCACGATAACAGTAGATCAAAAAAACTCCAGGAAACCAAAACTAATCAGTAATCATAGACCTAAATCAAACTGTAGATTTTATTGGAGAAGTGTCGGAAGTTTTTGCCACTCATACGGACCTTAAGTGAAACCGCTAGACGATTAAATCCTACACGTGCTGCAATGTCTAAGCCAAGGATATTGCAACCAATCATTTACATACAAAACCAAATTCTAGAACTGAAGACACTATAAAAGTATGTAATTTACAAAAATAAAGAAACACAAATAAACAATACGAGCTTAAAAACAAAGCACACGGGTCTACACGCTACAGGAATCCAAATTAACAAAAAACTGAAGCTAGATCAGTGAAACGTTTAACAAAAGGAACAGTTAAATGAGGCTATAGTTATCATGATGTCATAGACAAAAGGCAAAGCAGACAGACAAAAACGTGACCATATATACCTTTATACGTACGTCATATTTTATACCTGTAGGATAAATAACTATTACCGTCTAGATCAACATGAGACAGTGGCCTTGGGGTCTGTTGCCAACTCTGAATTTCGACAATTATATAAATCCAATTACCTAATTCTTTTACTGAAGCTACTGCTTTATCAGATAATTTATCGTCACCAAAAATTATTATACCTACAATTTATATAAAAATAATGCATGTACAATTCATTTCGTAAAATCAGGATCGTATAATTCCAGATATACGAAAGGTGCAAGTTAAATTTGGGAATGTAAACGTTTCCAAAAGCCCAAATTGAGTGCACAAACAAAAGGCTATACGGGCATGTACAGTAAAGCAACACAAGCCAGACACAGGACTCGTTAGTGGAGAATCTTTTGGCATTATCGATAAACATCCCGTCGGGCCCTAGGCTGTCTATGTATAGGTTGTCTTAGGGCAGGCACGCGGCGACGGCGCGCCGGGCCAGACTGAATTTGTTAGCTTTTTTGGAGGTAGGGTTGGCTCTGCGCCAGAAGTAGATGACATATTAAATACTAAACCTGAACAAATATATCCCACACCATCATTCTTTATAGAAATTTTTTCTCATCCATTGTTATTTTGGTTAGCTGGCAATTACTGACAAGGTGTAAACTTAATGGAGTGTATGCTAGAGCCAGGATAGCAAACACGCTATTATGTGTTTAGCCTTGGGAACGCATTAATAGTTTCATTGTCAGACTATTAAAGGTATTAAAGGCATTGCAGGTTTCAAAGAGTGACCGAAAAAGATTCATATTTATCAACATTGTTTAAATTTTACATCTAATTGAACAAAAAATGATCTCCCTCTGAGGTTTTTGTTTAATTCCTGATCAGACTTCCTGTGCCTGTGCATTAATCATTTGCCTAAGACAGCCCTAATATTTAATTGTGTGGGAGGAGGCAATTCGTGGAACAGCTCCTAATTGTGTGTGTGTGCGTGTATTTCAAATACAAATAAAATCGCACTTGTGTGCGCGCCGCCGGTTCATTGTCAAGGCCAACAGCCAAATCTCCCGCTCGAGCCCCCCCTCACTCCCGCCTCACTCCACCCATAGTCAATTATTCGAATTCGGCGAAAACATTGGTGAGCTACACGCATATTGCTCGGCCTGAGAAGCCTTCTACTTCGGAGCTCCTAAGTGGAGCAGCAATAGTTACCGAATTGCATGAACTATGAATTTTTTGGTTGGTGTCATTACTTTTTGGTCTTTTAGTACAGGGACTGTGGTTGCCGCCGACGCGATAATCGAGTATTTTTAACGTTGCATATCGCATTCCGCCAGCTTTTTATCTACGGTGTGCCGCTGCGTTAGTGTGAAATCTTAATGCAATAAAAACAACATTGGCTTGCATCTATCGGTCTAGACTAGACGCTAAAACATCTCCGAAAGGTGACGAGAGACATCACGTTTTTTAACCAAGGCCCGCCGCATTCGTCGTTACTCAAATTTGATCACAGATCTATGTAAATTGCGTGACTAATAAACTGCACTATCTGTTACCATATTATGTAACTGTCGTTAAGGCAAGATAAAGGTGGAAATTTGAAAACAAAAAGACCATTCACGGAGGGTCTGTGGAGAGTTTTTAATTATTGCAATCCCGATAAACGATAACAATCGAAATTGATCGCGGAAGCATAAACATAAACTAATTATTTTATTATCTATGAAAACTGCCCTGCCCGTGACCAGTAGTCTTGTAACCTAAGGTCGGTTGATATCAAATAATCATCTGCAATTAATTAAAGATATGCGAAACTGTTTTGTTAACACAAAGCCACAACTGGAGTAATCAAGTATTTATACTAAACCAAATATGACGAAAGTTTTTACTGTACGTCACATTTGGGGAAAAACTTTTTATCTAATAATGGATGTCTAGGACTTCTTTATTTGGTTTTAAAATATTCGTAATAACTGAACTTGTACTGCGACCAGTGGCTATAGCACGTGTTAAAAAAGTTACGGCCTGTTATGATAATTATTGCATCGTGCTCATGTAGTATTATGTAAAGACCAGAGCAAGGAAAAGAAAAAAGTAATGCTAGAAAAGATAAATTTGTTGAAAACTATCGTGGTGTGCAATGAAGATTAACAAGACAGTTTGAAGAAGAAAATGATAGAATTCAAAATTCAGTAGCGGCTAGCTCATTATTTCATTTTATAGGACAAAACAATCTTTTAGTACCTAATTATTTGGTAAAGGAGGTAGCGCTGCTAAAAATATGTGTCAGTGCATGGAAAGATTGAGTCGATAAGTCCAGTCAAGGCCGCGTTATATCACCAACGTTTGCATCACGTTGCAATGAAATATGATTAGATAGAGTAATCGTTGCAAAAGTATACACACTACTTTCTTTTGTCTCCAACCTCTGATCATAATATTTATAAAATTTTCGACTAATTGTTAAGTCATTTTCTAGTATTTTGAAACAAGACGTGATTATGATAATGGGGCAAAGGACCAAAAAGAAATTATAGCCAATCCTGGACGTAAAACTCCAAACACCAATGAGGTAGACCTCAACTTGAGAAGGAACAGAGAAACAAAGAAACTTATTGATATAACTCAGAGACTATTAATAATACAGAGCGCATCAAAGAGGCCATTATACGTTCCCGCGATAAAAACGAGCCTCGCTATCAACCCGAACAGGATTATTCAACAAGAGAAAAAATAGACAACATTAAAATTTGCCCTCACGATGATAAATCCCAAAATCTTAGAGCAAAAGAAAAATATTTTAAAGATATGCTAACAGCTCTAAATACTTTTAAAGACCATCAATAAGATATGGCAATTTTGCGTGACAAGTTGCTTTTAAGTGCCTGTAAAATTTTACTTCAGCAATTTCAAGATTATCTGCTTTTTCTTGAAGACAGAAAGGGAAAAGATAAAATTGAAAAAAAAAATACCGGCTAAATAAATCAACTTTGATAAGAGAGGGCTAAATGAAACATCAACCTTAAACCTATCTAGCATTAGATTAATCAACGAGGAAAAGCTCACAGTAGAGGCAGAACGTGCGACGATTTTTTCTGGTAGCGTTGAGAAAATAGACGCTACGCACAAGGCACAACAGTTGGAGGCGGGTAATGGTAGGCGGCGCGATCGATGACGGGTTGGGGTAGGTCGGGCACACCGCGGTCTACGTGTTGAGCTGTCTCGGCCTGAACCTGCCGCACTAGGATTTTTTGAAAACTGTGTAGAATACTATGCTATACAGATGGTAACTGTATTCTCGGTTAGGTTAGAGATAATATTACACAAGTTGGATTAACAAAATGTCGGACATGAAAAAATTTACAGATCACATTAATTATCCTTTCATTGACTTTCATTACTGAATATTTAAATTTTAATTGTTTGGTTAACATAATTTCTGGCAAAATACATTATGTATGATTTTGAACACACATACATTAAAGCTAATAAATGCACTGTCCACAATTTTATTTAAATCACTTCAATAATTTGAATGTCCCAAATATTTAAATTTTTATCACATAATCTGAAAAAAATACGTATAATTTTAGATCAACTGCAAGATGAATTATGTATAAGTTTATAACTTATTAGCTTAAAACATATAGGTATTCACAATCATTAAAAAACCTAACAACATGAGGAAACATAATACCAGCGCGATAAATATTCGGCAGCCCGGCGTGTAGCTTTTGATAAAATGTTAGCCTAGGTCAAGGCGAAATTTAGTTTACAAAAATACCGGCCATATTTTGGCTATAAAAACACCGGTAAATAATTTATAGGATAGAAAATAAAGAATCAAATGTACGCACCACATCCTCCATCTCCATCCAGTCCATGTCGGCTTGTTATTGTATGTCTAGGTTAGCTTAGAAGTCTGGACCTAGTGCTGCGCGAAAGTACTGCGCGTGGCGGCGTTCGGTACACGAGTGCAGCGTCGTGTAGTGTGTGTTGCACCGAAAATTCGTTCCCGCGGCTCAGACCCGCGCCCCGCACCGCACCCCCGGGCTCGCAAAATTTTCAAACTTCGAACGATTCGCGCAACGCCATCTAGGGGCGATGAGCGCCCCATTGCCTCCGTGTGTGGCCTTGAACTTGACTGTACACGTCGCGGGCGACCCACTTTTGCGGCGCGTCCCGCGCCCCGCGCCGGCAGTCGCGCGCATTGTCACGGCCGCGCCACCTGAATGGATCTTAGTCGGCATAAGGCGTATATTCGCATGGCGGCGCCGAACACTCTCGTTTTCACCGTACTGTATTACGTCACACTGCACGTTACATCGCTGGATTATCTTGCACACGTTCACAGTGGCCGATAGCAGGACAGAAACTTCTCACGAATGTAATAACTATGTGAGTACTGGTTTGCTGATTCGCCGTTTCCTCGCTATGTGATCTACTGACATTGTTTTGATGCTTTTATTTCTAAGTCAACGTTTTGTTTGGATATTTTTATCAGTTAATTGAATAACGAAGACAAGCTAAGGCTCTTTTTATCATCGCCATTTTCTTTTATAGCCACATTCTTTTTTATCGAATTCTTTGTTATGAATCCCCAACTGCGCTAAAACTAACTAACTAATTAAGTAATTTTTCCATCTGATTGACATATACTTTATGGGTTCAGGTTTATTTACGTGACGAGCTAACTGTTCCAGGTGGTGGACTTCGGAGCAGTGCGTCGTTATCAAGTTCAAAGTTTCTGGCGTGGCTGACGCGCGAGGAAAATTATGTCATAATCTGAGCGGAACGTGAACTCACTGGACTCGCGGATTCTCAGCAGACTACCTATAAGGTTTTTAACATTTTTTTCTCAACCTCACTTCACATTTAGTAACCCAGATACTCAACTATAACAGCACAAAATTCACCACACTTTTTAAAGCACATTCAAGTCAAAATAAAACAATCGTCTAAATACACAAAGTGAGAAGCCTAACAAACTCCAAATCTCGCTAATAGACATTATCTATAATGCATATTGAAGGTAACACTACTTAGAATCGTTAATTACATTCAACAAGTACGAAGATAGACAAAGTTACATAATTTAGATCCAAAACTGTCTTTACACTAGCATTTGGCAAAACCCCTTATACAACTCTTTGAAAGTATGATGAGATAGAAGAAATTGATTGCAAAGATGCTTCTATTTGATCAGTAAGCAGATTGTTATTTACTCATTACAGGAATGGCCGCTTCTGAAGGCGCCAAATTCGTAGTCCAGTTCCGGGCCGATTCAATTAAGATCTCCATCGACACGCAAAAAAAGAAGTAAGCAGATGGAATGCAAGAAAGTAGAACGAAGGTAAAACAAATAGGTAGGTACATACATAAAATTCTAAAACACTTTCCAGCACAATAGACATGACTACAACAATATTGACTCAGATTAAGGTCAATCAATGAACTGGGATGCACGTTACTTCACGACTGGACCACGATTGCATTTCCACAGCACTTTAATCATGAATGATTCAAGTGTTGCAATACTCGAGATCAATCTTTTTTTTGTCATGTTGGTAACTTCAGAAAATAATTTTAGACCCTTGTCGTTTTGTGCTTGAGGAGTTGAGGAAAGTTATTTATCGCATGTAGAAAATTGGGAGAAGTATTTTTAACCTCGGAAAGGGTTGGTTATTCTTAGAGGGTATAAATAGTAGGCAAATTATGTGGGACCCTGAAAAGTTTGCGAGTTAGGAACGGTTAACTTTGTGGGGAAATTATGTATGCACAATATTGTTGTTGGTTTTCCAAGCTAGCGCCTTGACTTTCGTTTTACAGTTTAGATTACTTGTATTAAATTAGCTCGTGGCTAAATAAAAACAGCCGCTCGGGTCGATCTTCAGGTTAAGCCTTGTTTGCCTAGGTTGGTCCGTGGATGGGTAACTGCCCATTACATACCGAGTTTCCTCCTTGCCTCAGAAAGCACGTTAAGCCGTTGGTCCCGGCTGTCATTTGTAGATCTTTGACAGTCATTAAAGGTAGTCAGTGGCCCAAAAAGTCTGACAACCAATATTAACAAGGGGTATCGTATTACCCAGTACAAACTGGGTTGTGGAGGTCGGATAGGCAGTCGCGCCATGTAAAATACTGGTATTCAGCTGCATCGGGTTGGATTGGAAGGCGACCCCAACATAGTTGGCATAAGGCAAAAGGCTAGGCAGATGATGATTACTTACCTATTTGATATTTTGTTGTACCTCATTCGCAATTGTTTGATTAAATCATTTGGCATTTTCATTTGCATATCTGTTTGCACGCGAGTGATCTTTAGTTCAATAGGGTATTGTTTGTTTCTAGCCCCAATCAAAACTAGGTCAAATTATGAATGTTTTACTAGACCGCTCAGTCGCCTAACGTTCCAAGTTCCTCATCATATGAATAATCTTATTAATTTCTCAAAATTAAACCAATTGTTACCGTTTGTCTCCAATGTAATTCTACCATTTTTTTTCAATTATTTCAGATAACTACCGATAACTTCCGACAACGATAAACATCTTAATGAAGTACGTAGATACGTACTCACTAATCTTGAAAAGACTATCAGCAGTAGTACGTAGTCGTCAAAACAAAACACTATCGGTCTTTGTTCCATCGTGAGTCACGCCATCTAGGTTTGGAAGATGACATTAATGGCCAGTTTAACTGCTAAAGGATTCGGATTGAAATGCAGCCAAAACGTTTGAGTGAATCATATTATATGCAGTTTATGAGTTTTGACAGCACGTGTAAGAAATATTTGCGAATGATGTCACAAAATTGAGTGAACACCAACGTGTGGGGAAAGGAACACGTTATTGTCATGAACCAGTCAGAGACAGTACTAAAAGAGGATCAGGATTTCATGATTTCGGGAGATTCCTGCACTGAATCGGGCGGGAGGAAACGCCCGGGTGTTACCATTGTGAGGATCGTTCGGAGGACACGGTGGAACTTACCGTGGAGTCCTGCTCCACTTGGGCGGAGCACCGTTGTTTCCTCGTAGTGGCGATTGGCGGCGGCGACCTCTCGCGCCCGGCCCTGGTTCAATCCATGGTCCGGAGCGAGAGGGAATGGGAAGCCGCCACCTCATTTCGACGGGTCATTTGTTGAATTACCATTTAAAAAAAAAGGATTTCAGGATGCTATAATTTAATAATATACAATGGAAACAAAAGGTTGGGATAAATGTTTAACATTGACCTGCAGTAAACGTAGAAGCACCAGAAGGAGACGGAACCGCGTAAAGACTTTAAGGCACCCAAGTTGATAAACCACAATTTTCGCGAAGTCCGACAGACCTGAATTGCAAAAGACACAAAACACTTTCGCATAATGTTCAGTAAAAAAACACCTTATTAACAATGACGAAGCAATATTTAAAATCCTTAATTGAATATTACCGACACAAAAAAAATAACGAGCATTTACCTGAGAAATAATCAGAGAAGCAAACATAATTCAAGACATTACTATTAATGAAAAACAAATTAGTATCGTATCTTTCACACGTGAAATTCAAATTCAAACTGGGATTTTAGCAACCTTGGCCTGGTTATATAGGTACCCCAAAATTTATCTACCACATCCGAAAAACCGTGTGAAGTCGCAAAGTCGCAAATAAATATGCCAATTAAAGAAGCAAAATGTCGTCAAAATAACAGTACACAGCAGCTGGACATGAGCATCTTCAATTTCATAACATCTAACAGTCTAACTCAATCCTCTCTCTTACTGTTTCAGCTGCGACAAACCACCCTGTGAAGGCCGTTCCAAGTAGCCTGAGAGCATCCTATCCATATTTGACGATTCTGCAGTCAAAAACACGTCTATAATCTTTGCAAAAATGGAGTGTATATCAGAGACACGATTTCGATATTTCCACGCAAGTTTATGTACATAATAATATTATAAGGACGCGCGACTGCTGAGCATGAGGTCCTGGGTTCGATTCCCGTCTCGGGCAAGGTGTTATTGGGTTTTTCCAATAAAAAATTCTCAGTAGCTGCCACGAAAAAGCTGCCATGAAAATTAGGAGTAACCGTTGGTCGCCTCGTTGGTCTAGTGGTTGCAAGCGCGACTGCGGAGCCTAAGGCTCTGGGTTCGGTCCCAGGTTAGGAAAAGTGTTAGTGCGTTTCCTATTAGGATTTTCTCTGTAGCAGCCATGGAGGCTGGATTTGTGCCCGGTTGAAGGCTAAGGCTCGCCGCCTATTACATGGGACTAAACATAACTGGCGAAATGTGGGTGTACTAATGGGTACACATCTGCCTAACCCTTCGAGGATTACAGGCGTGATGTTATGTAATATACGAAAAACCGTAAAATTAAGTTCGTAAAATAAGCTTGATATTTTCATATGCAAGCTTTCTAATCGCACTAGATCGCGAAATGTGGAAGGAGGGAAGGGAGGCCTTTGCCCTGCAGTGGGAAAATATAGGCTTATAATAATAATAAACTTTCTAATTCTGTCTTAAAGCCATTGCAATAACTAAATATTTTTTATGATGACTAAACTCCGAAACTCAGGAAACTCAGGTAACTGCGGGAAACTGCTAAAATGTTCAACAAGAAGCAGGAGAAAATCGAAAACAAGAAAAATTTAAGAGACATAAAGAGAGAGGCAAACAATGCAAGTGGCATTTCACCAGAAAAAATAACTGTTCAAGGAAGGTGTTAATCAAAGGTAACCTTCTTTTGTCTCTGAACAGTCTTCATGGACTTACGGTGGTCTAACTTGGTCATTGACCTGGATGCTAACTATAATAGCAAATTTATACACTAACAAAAAACAAAATTGTAACCAAAGGGTTTTATTATTTGAAAAGATTTTTTTTTTATACCGCCTTATTTTCATGCAGGTAGTGGTATTTTATTTTTTTTTCAATTTTTCTGTTCAGTTCATCTAAGAGGCCTTTGAGATAAAAGACCAAGATTCACTTTGATTTTTGACATTGCTAAGTACTGCTGCGGGTTGGCTATGATAGCCGAAATACAGGATTTTGCCAAGTTCGGTTACAGATGTTCAATTCTTTTGCAAAGTGATACATAGCCTTATAGATATTTGTAACTTTGTAAAACATATTAGGTATTGAATAAACTTGTAAAACTTATTATGGAATTAACTACTAAAACTTCATAGGAATTTGAACCTTATAATGTTCATATTTGTATTAGCAAATATTTCATATGAATCTGAAAATCGGTGTTTTATTTAAAAAGTTCGCTTTAATTAAGGCAAGTAAAGTCAATGTTTCAGGCTATGAATCTTGTCTTGACAGAGATCAACTGCTTTGAAATTTTTCGTGACCCAGCCCATTTAAAAAGTACTTTAACTAAGCTCTGTATTGACAAAATAAATGATACAGGTGTGATATAGATAATATAATATAATAATATAATGCTATATGTATAATATACATCCATATAACTTACCTTAATAATTGTGACCAATTTTTTCTGGTTGTCGTTCACATATTTCCCCCGAGTTTATGATGCTATTGAGCTCCGGTTTACGTCGAGACATATCCAGGTTCCACCTGAAATATACTTTTGAGTAAGTATCAGTTAAGATTTTTGGCTATAAAACAATCAATAAAAAAGTTTTATTTGAAGTTGTATCTTTAAATTTTTATACATTCCCTGCATACATTCTACCCTCAGTTCATGGGAAAATCATAAAGAAATATATATTTTTTTAACCACACAAAAACAATTATAAATTATCAAAACAATATTATGGTTTGAGAGTGCCTTAGGGTGCAAGCAGGCCGCAGTTGATGCACAACCATCAACATTGTTTTTTTTAATGTATTTCTTTTATAAATTTATATAAACAGTATGACCATTTTGGTACCTGTACGCGTAGCATGGCCACCATAGAAAGTGGTTTTGTCACAGACATTTGTCATTTTGTTGATTCTTCTGTCAACAAAACCCGTTTCTACAATGGTCATGCTGCCTGTGCTGGAAGGATATTGAAAAAAATAAATTACCACTTTGACTGTGCAGTTCAAGGTGGCGCGGCGCTGCTTGTCAAGAAAAAATTCATTAATATGTGAAACTCAGTTCATTTTTTTTAGTTCTGTGTTTTCCCGCCTGCATCGATAAGTTGATTGAAGTGTACAGTCACGAGCCCCAATATGTAAACACTTAACTTCTAAAAGTGTTTTTCTGCTACTGTTCTGATTATAATTTCATGTTGTTACGAACATAGTATTCCAGAACTCATATTTTTATGAAAAAGATCCTATCTCCAAGTTTTTATACTGGTTATTTATATTGGTGCTCGTCACTGTACATGAGGAATTAGGTGACATTGCGGAGGAGACAGTTGATATTGATTTAAATATTAAACAAGATTTTTGATGGTAGGTACGTCTGAATTGATTAAGTGTTTAGTAGGAAGTCTGTGTTTCTATAATTTAACCTCTCTTGCATACAGTTCAATCATTTAAAACATGCTTAGAAACAAGGTTTACTTTAATAAAGACGTAAATGGGTAAAATCAGAAAAAAATTAAAACCATGACAAAAAAAAAATTGTTTTTATTTTGGGACCTTATAATTTTTAAGTTTTGGTATTTGCTATCTTCATTCATTTAAAACATAATTTGTCCATTTTTGAAGTTCTCTTATTTGATTTTAAATGCTTATAGACCTTATGAAGTGAAAACTTTCATAAAAGTTTTAGTACCAAATGTGTAGGTGAATACATTTCAAAAATCATTTAGCAAGAGTTACACATCTAAATAATGAATACTCACTATATCAGATTAATAATTTTATGGAAGACATCCAACTTCTTCTTGTTTACATATGACTCCACAGGTATCCTGTAAAGTCAACGAACTCTTCATATTGCCAAATACAACCAAAACAAAATAAACGTAAGTTAAGGAACTATTTTACAAAATTGCAATTGCATTACTAATGAAAACTATACTATTATGTAAACATGTATATATCTTACGAAGTAACATTGCTTACCCAGAATGATTCCTTATATTTATTGTTAACACTATGATTTAAGTTCGGAATCAAAACTTTTAATTGTATCCTCAAGAATCCAATTAAAATTAATAATTTCTGTAAAAGTAAAAACCAGGGAACTGTCAAACAGCCAAGGCTGCAGTTTCGTTTTTCACGATTTTAGCGACACTTTACTGTTCATAGCCACTCAGAAATCTTTGTTATGACTTATTTTATCTTACACTACACAAGAAACGCACAATATTAGCTAAACACTAATGTAAAATCAATTAATTAGGTTATAATGCTGTTATTTATCCACTTGCACTTTCGAGAGAAAACTGCATTCCACTAAACTAAAAATATCTGTGTTTTTAGCAATGCAATCAGCTGTCCTGCTTACTCAGTCCAAGAAACATAAGGTGATTTCTTTCTTATGCTCGAAAGGGGAGTATAATCCAAATATTTAACTGGAACGTCAACTTAATGTTACCATACAATCCAATAAAGTTTTAATGACAGTTGATGTGGCTAAAAATAATATGTTTGGTTGCATGTTTATAAATAATAGAATTTGGATCAATATCTATAGTAATGTAAATAATGTATTGACAAAATACCTATTTGAATGGAAAAAACATAATTACATAAATGTGTGTAAAATAATATTGTGTAAATGGCAATACATCGTTTCACTTTCCATTCAACGCAATATTTGTTTGGCCACTTTGTTAACTGTTGCAAATCGGAGATATTTTTACCATTAAATTCCCAAACCATACAAAACATGATTTCTCATTCAAATATTGAGAACGTTTTGCCATTAGTTCATTTCTTTAGTAAGACATTTTATATATGAAAACTTTCCCCCAGTTTCAAAATACGTTCCGCTTCGTTACTGACGTGTAACATAACCTGGCAACTTTTTACAAAAAGCCGACGACGTTTCTCCTTTCGGGCCAACTCATCGGTCTATTTGACACAGAATATGTTTGTTTTCAGTTCTTTTATGTTATGAATTGTGACTGAATTATCGCGATAGAGACATAATATTCAATTAAAAACATGGAGGTGCATTATCTCGTGTTTGTTTTGAGTGTATTATGGCACAGTACGGACGCTATCATGTGGACCCTTGCGCCCAATACACAGAAGTGTTTGAAGGAAGAACTGCATGCTAACGTGCTCGTGGCAGGAGAATACGAAGTCACAGAGGTTGCCGGACAGAGAGTCGACTATGTCGTAAGTTATAAAGATCATTTTTCTTGGCAAAATTCCACCGCCCATTCGGCACTGGTTTAACTGTAAACTCGTACATTTGTCATGTTGTAACACTGTAAAGAGAATTTTGTTTTATCTTTCATAAAAAATCTATTGAGAGTGTTATAATCTTGTATCTAATCTAAAAATAATGGTGACATAGATGTTCCATTTCAAGCGAACTTTCAGCGAATCTGTAGGTTTTTGGCACCCCTTCCCCTACATAGAACATACCTATGCCTATCTCATTAAAAAGTAACTATTGTTTACATTTAAAAGTAAACACTAGAAGATATAAAAGGGCAATACCATCAATGGATTAGATCACACAGCCATAGGTGATTGGTACTATGCTTATCGAGGATAAACATTGAAGTGTTAAATAAAATAATAACTTCTCCAGTGATACTAATTGAGCGTGAGCAGTGTTACTGATAAGCTACCAAGTGTTAATTCTTTATTTACATTCTTTGATTTTCACTTTTTTAGTTTCCTTTGAATTTCTTACTTATTGTATAAAACACATTTAATACATAAGGAAATTATGTTAAATAAATACCCCAAATTAACAGAAAAATAAGCCTTGCCTAACATTTAATAAAGCTTATTTTTCCCTTTTATTTAGATGCACCCCTTTTATTCATAGCGGCAACTTTTGTATATTTTCAAACTATACTTGAAACAAGTTGAAATGTTTTAAAAACTGACCTTAAATGTTGTTTTTCTTTCTTTTCAGATTCGCGACTCTAAAGATCACATATTATCTCAGAGAGAGTCCATAACCAAAGGGAAGTTCACGTTTGTGACAGAAACATACGACACATTCGAAGTATGCTTCCTATCAAAAGTTCCACCAGGTAAGAGAGCCATCTTACTATTATTATAAACGCAAACGTTTGTGAGGATGGATGTTTGTTACTCTTTTACATAAAAACTACTGGATTTGGATAAAATTTGGCACACAGATCCGGTGGTATGATCCCAGCTAATGATCAAACTCCATGATGACGAAGCTGCGGGCATAGGCTAGTTTTGTCAAATTTTCAAAGTAGATTTTATCTGCGATTATGCCCCATGGAGGTCGAAACTTATCCCACAGGAACATGCTACTGTGAGAATAATGTTGCTTGTTGTAACCCATCATCATCACTTCAGCCAAAAAACATCCACTGCTGGACATAGGCCTCCCCCAAGTGTCGCCACATTGACCAGTCCCATGCGTCTCACGGTTATAAACCATGTCATGATCTAAATCTGTATGCATAATTTCATCCAGAATAGTTGTATCCGTAAATGAAATGCTTTTACCTTTATATCAAGTTTGGTGATACAGTTTTTGTTAATACAAAAGAGTGATGACCATATGTGGTCATGTTTACATTATAAAGTAAATAACTGGTTGCTATAATCCTATACATATATCATCACAGCTGTATAATAACAATTTCTCACAGTCATTATTGCCACTTTTGAAATAGATTGATAATTTAGTATCATAATCACCTGCCTAGCCTTTTCCCTAAAATGTTGGGGTTATGTTCCTGTCTAACCTGGTGCAGCTGAATACCAGTATTTTACATGGAGCCTGATGTGTGTAAATGCTTTCTAGAGAAAAGGCTTTTCCATCCATTTTTTTCTGAGGTTTTTTCATAGAAATCGCTGGCTCACATAACTTTCTTTTGTTGTATACAAATTATAAATTCTATTTCAGAACGCCGTGGCGTCACTCAAGATGTGATGTTGGATATCAAAATTGGAATAGAAGCCAAAAATTATGAAGGCGTAAGTACTACTTTTCATTCCTATAAAACTAAATTAATAACTTTAGTTTTCTGGCCACTTGATCACTTACTAAAGTTGTAGAGGATTATTTATTTAGAACTAAAATTTTGCAACTGGCAACAAAACTTTGTAGTATGTCATCATCTGCCTAGCCTTTTCCCAACTATGTTGGGGTCGGCTTCCAGTCCTAACCGGATGCAGCTGAATACCAGTATTTTACATGGAGCGATTGCCTATCAGACCTCCACAACCCAGTTAGTACTGGGTAATAAGATACCCCTTGGTAAGACTGGTTGGCAACCCTTACTCGACATATTGGACTATTAAACAATATTTCGAGTTATTAAACACCTTTGGTATGTGTTTTAATGTTAGATGGTCACATCAATATGAACTCCCCATATATGGATGTCAGACTTTTTTTGGGGCACTGACTACCTTTGGGACGGTATTTAATTTTATTTAAAAAAAAAATCGTCAAGTTTTCCATCATCTTGAAGATTTTATACTTTCTTATAAGTAGCTCTTTTTTATATATCTATGTAACTAGGTTAAATTCTAACATATTTTCTTGATTATCGGTATTTCTACTCTGACAATCCACACTACATCCAGAACACTTGGGTAATAATGTGTGGCTTTATGTGGGACTAACAAAGTGTGTTTTTGAAGCATGCATAATGATGTCTATTGATATGCCATGTGGAACTCCAATTTAGGCAACACCCGCCTGACATGATTGTTTTTTTCCACTACTGCTGTTATTTTTAATCTCCTGAATGTCAAGTTAAACCATGAACTTAACGCCTTACATAAAGGGCGTAAGGGACAGCCCTCCACAAACTGATGGGGTGAATTCAGTATATCACACTAAGATGACCTGTACAAGAAATTATTTCAGGAATGTTATAGGAATCCAATAAATTTGATTTGTTTTATTTCCTCATGCGTAATGTATCGTTACCGTGGCAACGTAGCGAATGGCAAGAGCGACGACGAGATCGATGAACTCTGTAGCTAGGCCGGAAGTGAACAGCTGCTTTCACGCGTCATTTGTTAAAGTATTTCAACATCCATTGTTGGATTTTTAATTGTAGCCGTATTATTTACATAAAGGAGTGCTGCATGCAGGGAATGTAATTTTACATTGAAATAAAGGAATAGTAACTGGAAAGAAAAAATAAAAAAACCGGAGAAAAATTCCAGTGGAATATGATACGAAATAAGGAGCTGAATATACCCTGTCAGTTTGTGGAGGGCTGTCCCTTACACCCTGTATAGCTAATATATCACTGAATTCTAGAAAATTTTTATTCTTGAGGAATTCAGATCATTTAAAATTTCCTACTGATAATAGACTAGATGTTTTTGAATGCCCAATGGCTTACTATTAATATCCACCAGCATAATTATCAGTTTAGGCACTAACCACACAAGAAAGAAAGAATGTGTTTTGTTGTTTTTATTTTTTTACTTGAATTAACCAGTATCTTTCTGATACATAAATAATGGACCAGTTTTTTTAACAAAAGTTTGACTGGCTTCATTGAGTGTAATAAGAATCCACAACACCCACTAATATCTTCTATAAACCCAAAGATTTAGACCTTAGATTAGATTTGCCCTACAGAGCCAAAAAAATGATGTTTATTTTTCGATGACATAAAACTGAATAGTATTTTGTCCCACCTAAGTTTGGTGAGAGTAGCCTGGAAATCTGCAAACTAATTGGCTTGTAAATATTTTAAAGCCACTAATAAATCGGAGTCCTTTCTCCACGGTCCTGCGTCTAAAAAGAAACTATTAATTCAAACCTCTTTCGTATCCAGATTGGTGAAGCCGCCAAACTGAAGCCCATGGAACTTGAACTGAAGAGACTAGAAGACCTGTCAGAAGCCATCGTGCAAGACTTCACTCTTATGAGGAAGCGAGAGGAGGAGATGAGAGACACTAATGGTAATTATTATTTATTTTAATTGTCATAACTAGTTTTGGTAATTCAAAACCAGGTTTAACCTTTTGAACGCATTGTCACATATACGTGACAAGCAAGCTCGTGCCTTGTACGCCAAACGACACAAATATGTGACAAGTGGTGAAATTGCGGCTTGGCGTGGACGGCACGCACGTGTGTGCGTTTATGCTCTAGCTAGCGTTCAAAAGGATAAAAGCGAGATTTTGATGGACCAAAGGATCAATATTTTAAGTTAGTTAATTTATTGGCCCTCGCATAGGTTAAAGCAAGAAATAACAATTTTTACATAGGAATAAGGTCTATTTTTCTAGTTATAAGATCATTAACACTGAAACATACTAACAAACATAATAATAATTTGATGACAGTTTCCATTATCATCCTGTTTCAGAGTCCACAAACAATCGAGTTCTATTCTTCAGCTTATTCTCGATGGCATGTCTCCTGGGTCTCGCCACGTGGCAGGTTCTCTACCTACGTCGGTACTTCAAGGCCAAAAAACTCATTGAATAGCACAACACATATTTAGCCGCGGCTGAAGTTACGTGCGGGCAACACACGAGAAGAAGTAGAAGTGCTAAGAGGTAGCATACGTCAAGTGTGTTCTTACAAGAACTCTTTTTTTCTTCAAAGTATTCCTGTATTTTTCATGGCAATGTAAGATGTAAATATGAAATTATGTCTAAATAAATTCTGTAACCCACGTAGTAGAATTCAAATTAAACACTGGCAACACTGAATTCGATCAAATCCCTAGTGTTAATTAAATGTTGAAGCAATGTCACCATAACACCCCGCAGGCCACTTTAACCGCGAGAATAGATCTTATTTACTTTATATTTAAAATAATAAACATTTTGGAATACTTAATGCAGATTTATTATTTAATAATTTTGTTGTAAATGATTGCGTTCATGTCTGTTTACGAATGTGGTAAATAATATATTTGAAATAATGTTTTGTTTTATTGGTGTAAACAGACTCAAAATCCATACATGTGTATTCATAACTCCCATACTACACAACACTGACCGTTAGAATACTGTTTTTTTTTTATTTCACTGCACATAATTTTGGCACCACTAGTTTTTATGTAACTCGGAGAAAACTGCAACAGGCATCAAAACCGGTTTCTGTAAGGCTAATCGACTCAAAACTAGAAATGGTAATTGCGCATTCGGCACAGTACAACATTGAGAAAGGAAGTCAGCACTTGAACAAGTACAAGTGTGAAATAAAAGTCAACAAAATTCGGTAACTTATGTTTAATCTCGTAGAAACTGATTTAATCGGATTTTCGCAGGGTAAATACAAATCTCACTCATTGGAACAGCAAATATTAATTGTACAAAACATTGTACCTTTACATTCTTGTAATATAAAAAGAAAAAACAGAATACGTAAGTCCTGAAGTTATGGGAGCACCCTCCCCCTTCTAAGATGATAATCTACAATTGGCAAGCAGTCAATGAAACTAAAATCCACCAAACTACAAAATATTGCTATCTCTGTTTGACAGGCGAAACAATAAGAGGGGAAAGAAAGAGATTTTGAAAGACAATGTGAATAGTGGTTTTCCTGAAATTACAATATCTGTTTTCTCTTCTTTATTTCAGATTTTAGCGAATTCTTTTTTTATGAATAGTAGATTATCATCTTTTCTAACGAGGCAAAGTAATAACATGGCAGGCTTAAAGAGCCTGCCATGTTATTACTTTGCCCTCAACAGGAATAATTAATTTTTAATCTTACGTTAGGCAGAAAGCTTGGAACTGCAGCCGAAAGTTGTATTTTTTTTTTAAACTAAGCAAAGACTACCGATTCTATGCCATAGACGATTTCATCAGTTAGAAGTTAGGTTGTCTCAGGAGTATCTACTCTTATTAGTTTTCTCTGCTTATGCAATGCAAGCTCTATACCCTCCGCCTAAGCATTAAAATCGAAAAACAGTTTGTAAATGTACACTGTGATTCTATCACATAGAGTATTATCTAATGAAGTACTAAACATAGTACACCTAAATTCCCTGGTATTATATCCTAAGCCGAAAAATATTTTGTGGCCTTTCTATAAAACTTTTCAATATACAAAATGTTGGGTCATGGATGCTAAATTCTTAAATTTTTAGGAATTGTCTAAATGCACTTTTACTTTATTCTCTCCTTCCAATGTGGGGTGAGCACGACCCCAAGCTATTCACGTTCGATTTATATAATTAAATTGTAACTTTATAATTTACATATGATAAATATACAAGTTAAAAACAATGTTAGAGAAAGCCGAAGAAAATATGTACATTTTTAGAAATGTCTAAAAATATTTTAATATTAAATTAACTATCAATTTGCTAACTTCATAATTTGTTTCATAATATTATAGGGCACTATCCAGGATATCTATGCACCTGAGTTCAAGACGTGCTGTTCGAACTAGAGATGCTCCACTTTCGTGTTTCTGATGCAAGACACTGCACTTAACAGTTCAGTGGTCGGAACACAGCTTCAAAAACAGCGAGTCTAGTCCACAGCGCATAGATATCGCTAATTAATATTTATCATTTCAAAGCAACCAAGTGACGTAGTTCTGAAGACTGTTTATTCAATTGGAATGTTAAAATACAAATAAAAATAAATAAAAAAGAAAAATATAATATAAAAATATACTACACATAGCTATAATTCATAATAACGTACAATTTATGCTAATATACACTAAACCAATACTTTTCAAGCAGGTAATTTCAAAGGCAATACAAATTGTATTCAATTAAAATTTTATGGAAATGTGAACGGTAAAAAAAAGAAGGAATTTCTTCATTACAACATAATAATGAATCATACAAAAATTGAAATTTACAATCATCCCACCGAAATCATAATTGCACAGTACATTTTATTAACTTATTCTCCTTATATACAAGACACGGGGTCACTGCGTGGTCATGTGTGTGTTTGTGATCATCAGAGTGGGTAGTAGTCCAATTGTACGGTGAGATGTTTGACGCCTACTTCTCGGAAGATCCGTGACGTTTGCTCGGTGACGTACCGAGGGTCCACTTCCTTCGCCACTTCAATTTTAAGCGCACCTACGTGGACGTCACTACACAGGGTCCAGAAGTGCGGCTCATGTACCGCGTGCACGCCGGCTAGGCCGACCACGCGCGTGTATAAGTTTGGCAGCGCGCGCTCCAGCGATGTGGGAGTCCGTTGCATGAGCACGCCCGCGGAGTCGCGCACTAAAGGTACCACACTAGCCGCTATAAGGAGGGCTATAGCCATGGAACAGATGGGATCAGCTCTCATCCAGCCGAACATTCTCATGAGGATGGCGGAGATGATGACTCCAACTGATCCTAGCGTGTCAGCTAGGACGTGAAGGAAGACACCCCGCATGATGGCGGAGCCGGCGCCAGTGGGAGCCTCGGTGTCGTCATCGTGGGAGTGGCCATGGCTGTTGTGTGAATGCCCATGGTTATGGCCGCCACCGCCATGGGAGTGGCCGTGTCCACCATGGCCGTGACCATGTCCATGATGGAACGCGTATATGCCCACCATGTTTACTAAGAAGCCCATTATCGATACCAACAGCAGGCGTTCGTGTTTTACCTGAAAATAATAAAATTATTTTATTCTTTAACTTTGTAATGGCAATATAATTTTAAAAAAATAGGTATTTTTTGTACAGATATTGGCAATCATTTTAATAGTAGTGCAATCAATTTTTAAGGTACCCGTTCCAATAATTTACAAAAGTGTTTAGCTTTTAGTAATTCTAGCTAAATCAATTAGATTCGACATTGGCAGTTAGCCCTGCAACAGTAGTTATTTGATTTCACTATTCCTGCAATTGTAATGGCAATTAGATACTCGCTAAGAACTGAAAAGTAACATATTAGGAGGAAAACCACAAAGCTGCGAAAGGTGGGATTTTTACTAATATTTGTGACATTTTTTTTTTCTTTTTTACTTTTAGACCTACAGGGTGTAAATAGACCCTTCACGAAGCGGTCATCCAAGCATTCTGTACATCAAACTAAGTAACTTTAAGCAAACATTATTGCTGGGAAACGACTTTTTTTCTTGGGGTGAAAAATCACATTTTACGGTAAAACTCAATGTAACGCACTCAAAACATTGTGCTGGTGGATGGATTGAATAGTACGGGGGTCGTGAAGGTGTTTAAAGTAAATATCTTACATTAGAAACATGTATTTTAAAAAAAACTTGTCAAAAAGTTGGAAATTTGACCCCCAATATCTCCGTGACTAGGTTCCCCTTCTAGTTACGGAGACGTAGGGGGTCAAAGTAGGAATGGTGTGTAACAAAAAAATTATCACGGGGAGAACTAGTGCCTTTCGGCTTCGTTAAGGGTCTTGTTACACCCTTTATAAATATTAAATTAGAACATCCCATATGAAGTTATCTGCCAGATATATTAGACAGATGAACAGGCGTTTTAAACAAAACAAAGGCATACTAGTCTATAAGTCTAGATTACATACTCACGTCACGACCTTGAGAGCATATTGTAAGTTTGTTATAGAAAGTATATAAATGAGAAAGATATAATCTTGTGGTTGAGTTGAAGTGCTACTAAGTCATATTAAGCAATAAATAAAATTATAACGAACTAGCGGCCCGTCCCGGCTTTGCACGGGTGGACATTTATTTTTTAAACATTTTGGGATAAAATATAGCCTATGTTACTCAGGGATAATGTAGCTTTCTAATGGTGAAAAAATTTTTGAAATCGGCACAGTAGTTTTTGAGTTTATTCATTACAAACATACACACACACAAAAATACAAATCTTTCCTCTTTATAATTATGATTCGATTTATTTTTAGCAAGTACTTTATTGGAGGTCTTGTCGAAATTGTAGACAAAGTGAAGTATACAGTTTGCTGGGAAGCCGTGGTGGCTGGCCACCTGGTAGAGAAAATGGCAATAGCACTGTATTTTCTGATGAACCAGATATTTTGGCATAAGGCCCACTAGTTGGAAATCTTTCCACTGCGGCGCGCCGCTGTGTTCTGGGAACTTAAGAGGGAACATTGCCTGCGAGGAATTTGAAAAATAGGTATTTGAAGGAACTATTACCATCGCGCTGCGTCAAGCCTGCCCCCGTAGATAGGGACAGCTGCAACTCAGACCGATTATTTGTATCACAAACAATTTGAAGAGATCGACGTTTCGTATTCCTCTTTTTTCTCCTCGAAAACTGAGCCGATAGAATAGAAGACAAAAATAAAAAATATATTTCTGACATTATTTTAAGAAAGAGTATGTCTTAAAGTCTGAAACTTTTCGAATTTGTCTCTAGGTAGTAGTCCTCTAATCACAGCCGTAAAAATGGGGCATTGTATATAATTTTTGGAGGGTCATTTTTTCTTTACTTATTTATTGCTGAAAAAAAAGAAATGACAGGGACGACGGACGTGTCTACAATAAACCTTAATTTTATGAAAAAAAAGGCATTATTCAGGAAGAGAAAAGGGGAATACATTTGTATAGAGAATCGCAGCCCCGTTTCCCTCTTTAGACCAGTATCAAGGGGGTTACCATGACGTCTTAAACAAGAGTAATTCCAGTGTGGGAAAGAGATAGAGCTGTATAGATTATCTAGCGCCATCTCTTTCCCACACTGGAATTACTCCTGCTTTAAGACGACATGGTAGGCCACCTGGGCAAAAATTATAGACATAAGGCTGATTATGGTACTTCCCCAGTTAAGCCCACCCAGCTGAAGAACATTCATGCAATGACGCAATTCACAAAATCACTCGACTATCATCTGTATCAGATAGCTATTAAACAAATGATGACGTAAGAAAACAAGACGTGTTTCCAGCACAATTTACAATCAAGCGATAAATAACTATATTAACACACTCATATTCAGACACGTGCTCTAAACTAAAGGATAGGGCTTATCGGTATCACGTCAAGCCCCGAAAACATCGGCACGTGCTGCCTCGTTCCGGTGAAAATATTTTATCATGCAAAGCGATCTTTATCTAATTACTGGGAAGCCGAAAAAGGTTCTGATATTGGCCCTTTAGTGTTCATGTTTAGGTGATAGCGTGACTTTCAGAAAAGAACTAGTAGGTATAATCTATAAAAATAAATAAAATTGAAGTGTCTGTTTGTAATTTTAAAATAACAGCTTTTTACTGAATGCAAATTAAAGTATATTCGGTACTTAAACAAAAAAACATTTTTTTTAAATTTTGTGTTTCTGTCTGTTTGTTCCGGCTAATACCCGTAACAGATTGACCGAATTTGACGCGACTTTCACTGGCAGATAGCTGATGTTATAAGGAGTAACTTACGTACTTTTTTGACGTTAAGTTACACGTTAAAATAATATTAAGATCCCGCATGTTATCCTCGAAGGGTTGGGCAGAGGTATTAGTACAGTCAAATATCGCCAGTTACGTCTAAGTCCCATGTAAAAGGGGGCAAGCCTATTGCCATCAACCGGGCACAAATCCAAGTTAAAATATGCTTAATTAAAACATTGTAATAAATGCCGTTGCTTAATTAGCTGCAACAGACACATTTCATCAAAGGTTACTTCCTGAAGAGATCGCTTAGGTAAACAATACGTGATAATTTAACAATATTATGCATCGTAATTTTTAATCTCAAACTGTAGTACAAAGTTTTAAATTAAATATTATTTTATAACAGGGCCAAATAAAATGTCTGTTTGAGACGTTCGAACTTTCGAAGTTACTAATTTGGTGAATGAGCATGCTCAAGCGCATCTGTAACTTTGTGCAGTTGGCCTCAATAATAGGGCAGTAGAGTGGCCATAGCCAATGGTTTCAGACGTTCTGTTCCACTGTATTATAATCAGTGATGCAGTCATATCATAATAGTACGTAATATTGACCCAATAAACATAATTGGTAGTTAGGCTTCGTTAGTGGTCGCAAGCGCAACTGCTGAGCAATGGATCCTGGGTTCGATTCCCAGTTCGGGCAAAGTGTTATTAGGTTTTTCCATAAGGAATTTCTCACCAGCAGCCACGGGTTTGTGCTCGGTTGATGGCAATAGGCTCGCCCCCTAGTCTTCTTCCTCGTGTCGCTGGCACGACATTTTTTTTATGTATTTTGTCAGGCCAAAACCTCGTCACCTCCACCGCGTCTTCGGTGGCTGTATGCCAGGGGGCATTAAGTACATGGGACTTAAACATAACTGGCGAAATGTAAGTTCACTATTAGGTACACCTCTGCCTAACCCTTCGGGGATTACAAGCGTGATGTTAAGTTTGTAAATAGGTAGAGCGGAAATCCCGGGGTCCATAATAAAGTACTTAAACTGTATAATCAAACTTATTGTATGCATTCAGCATTGCCGTCAGAACAGGGATTACCCGCCATGTTTGACCTTAAGATTTGGAGTTCAGTAGCATAGTGACTTGTCTCTCGTCACAGCTTTTTAAGATAAATAAGATTACGCGCTTGACCTTTGGCTTCGCTCGCTATGACACGCGAAATCCGCGGTTATATACCGCGTAGGAGGACACGGTGTTTTAAAGAAGATTTGGTATCTTCTACGGACCAAGACTTATTAAACTTTTACATGTAGGTATACCTACTTTGATTTGGTTCATCATAATTCTCCTGCCCTTATCCCAATTGTCGGCGCAGCATGTCTTCTTCTTCCATACTTCTCTATTACATGTCATCTCATCAGATCCTTTCTTGCCATATCATACTTTACACAGTCCATCCATCGTTTCTTTGGTCTTCCTCTACTTACTCTTGTACCGATCACATCCATACTCAAAACTTTCCTCACTTTGATTTTATTGAGATAGAATGTTAAACATGGATCAACCCCCGCCCTGGATCTGCTTGGTGGATGACGGGCCACTACCTTCCACAGAGAGGTGTCACAGTAATGGACACATTACAGTCTTAATTTTGTCTATAGGAACCTACTCAGTATTTGCACTAATGGTTTTCGGAGTCAGTACTACTTTCGGACGACTTTCTATGACATAAAAGGTGAGGGAGGACGAAGGGGTGCACGCGAAAGATGGGGAAACGGGTGTTTTGGCGCAGCTTTAGGAGGGCTCCATGTCCAGCAGAGGTCTGCTGCAGGCTCACTTTACTACAGTCATGCCGTATGCCCATTTTCACTATATAACACTGATGATGAAGCTATCTAGCTTATTTCAGCCACAGCGACTGCATTCGATGACCTTTTAGAGTGGTTAAGATTTAAGAAGCGCGCTGGTCCTGTATAAGCCCTAAACAACACTTAAATGAATGCCTTAATAAAAGCGTACTATTCGATTTTCAAAGTTCAGCTCAGCGCCGACAGTTGAAATTCCAACCGTGCAATATTTCGGACCTTTCAATATATTTTTTTGTAGGTAAGTTTTTCTTTCACATGTAAATATGGAGTCATGTCCGCACCATACAATAAACCCCGTTACCATGCCGCAACGATACGGTTATTTACGACAATCAACTGTTGCTTATACTTATAAAATACGTGCCTTTTAAGAAAGAATTGTCGCAGTTATTTGCCAAGAGAATTTCAACACTATTACAAAGGCGTTGTGCTGACGATCGCGTGTTTGGTAGGGTGAAAGTGGTTTTAGTGGGACATTTTTCGGTGTGCTTACGTATTGGCTGTTGTCGGCTGAATAATTGCATTTCAGATCACCTGTATTGAATGAGCTGGTCGATATTTACGTCATCATTCTAATATCTTATAATTTATTTGGGTAATATAGCACTTTCTTATAAATTCACGCCTAAATACCAAAGAGGTCGGCAGAATTTCTTAAAATTTTTCATTAGGCCTGTTAGATGGTGCTCAATTAGTAGATACCTACATACTGTTCTTCATACTTGAAACTATCAAGTTAATTTTCATACATAAACTCACGCCTAATTTCCATGGGGAAACATACCCCTTCCCCTTACATACTCCTTTGATTAGTCCACTAGTCATACACGCTCGCCGAGATGAATATTGTTGGAAAGTCCCGATTTAGTATAATATGGCTTTTTGCTATGGAGAATCACTGACTCCTAAAACACAGGCAGCTACACCTAGTTTAGGAGTCAGAGTATTTAAATTTTTGTGACCTTGTTATAAGCCTTATATGTTCTTAGTGTTTTGGATATTGTATATGTCATGGCTTTTGGTGAAATAAATAATTTATTATAATTTTATTATAATATCACTAATGAGGTCATTGTATGTCTCCCGTCCTGGTGTTTTCACTCACATTTGCCTTGTAATCTTAAGTTATATAAGTACAATAAGATATTATAATTAATTGGAAGACTGGTGAGGGAGTTTCGAATATTTTTTCCTGATTGTTACTTGATAAATCGACATTGGAAATTTTCCTTACGAAATTGCAATATTCACTGTCAAAATGTTAATAAATCATTAAAAACGAATAGTTTTCTTCAGTAACACATAGTTTCAAAGATTAATTGTTTTTCTTAAGTCAATGGGACCATAAAGGTGATTAGTTCTGCTGATATAGTTAAAGACGTTCTACCATTCAATCAATTTTAAACCTTAATAAAGTAATATTAAGGTTATTTATTGGGTGATATTTAGTTTATGTTGTTATCAACATCAAAAGCAAGACTGTAAAACAATTGAAATGTTATGGATTTATACCAAGTAATCTCTTCTACTCCCAGATACCTTGTGAACTTAAGACTTGGCTCATTACTGCATAAAATATAACTTTTCCTGGCCTTGAAATTATTTTTTTGCATGTATAGCAACAGCTACAAGATACATTTTGACACAAATAATAATATAGGTAGCATTTTTTTTTTTTTTTTTTTTTTTTTTTTTTTTTTTTTTTTTACGGATGGGAAATCATCAAATAATTCTCCCGCTCTGGGTGGAGTGGGAGGGAGTGTCAGACTCTTACTGACTAAAACCCATCCATGTTCCTTCATTGCCCTTTGTGTTCCAGGGCCACGGTATCTCTTTCGAACAGTCCCGCAGCCCCGGCAGGCATCGGCCCTTGCGGGCCCCTTCTCGGTTGCTGACATCTCTTTGAGGCGCGCGTGGAACACGAACGCGCCGTCGACACGGCCTGTCGTCATAAGACGGACGGACGGTGAGCTAACCCATTACTCACCGTCCACAGGCCCGCGCCTACGGTGGCCGGGAGCCACCACGTGGCCCCCGACGCCCGGTGCTTCGCCCGCGGCGGCTGGGACGTGAGATTCTCTCCCTCTCACGTCCCGCCACCTTCTTCGCTAGCATGACTGCTTCGCAGAAGGAGGTGACGGCTTCCCATTCCCTCTCGCTCCGGACCATGGCCTGAACCAGGGCCGGGAGCGAGAGGTCGCCGCCGCCGATCGCCGCTACGAGGACACGGCGGAGCTCCGCCCAAGCGGGGCAAACCTCCACGGTATGCGCCACCGTGTCCTCCGGACGATCCTCACAATGATAACACCCGGGCGTTTCCTCCCGCCCGATTCGGTGCAGGAACCTCCCGAAACAACCGTGTCCGGTGAGGACCTGCGTCAGGCGGAAGGTGAGGGCGCCGTGGCGCCTCTCTAGCCACTCCTCAAAGAGGGGACTTATCGCCACTATTGTGGCGTGCCCTATATAGTTAGCATCACACCTGTTTTTCACCGAAGGGCACAATTTGCGCAGGTGTGCAAACTGTAAATAGTATGGTAATAGGCAAATTACCCTCTAATTGGAAGCAAGCTTATTGTCATTTTTTTTTTCGGATGGGAAATCATCAAATGACCCCCCCCCCCCCGCTCTGGGCGGAGTGGAAGGGAGTGTCAGACTTTTACTGACTAAAACCCATCCATGTTCATTCTTTGCCCTTTGTGTTCCAGGACCACGGTATCTCTTTCGAACAGTCCCGCAGCCCCGGCAGGCATCGGCCCTTGCGGACACCTTCCTTTTTGCTGACATCTCTTTGAGGCGCGCGTGGAACACGAACGCGGCGTCGACACGGCCTGACGTGATAGGACGGAAGGACGGCAAGCTAGCCCATTACTCACCGTCCACAGCCCTATTACCATCAACCAAGCATTGAGGCTCTGGGCTGTGACTGAGAAATTCCTGATGACTTTCATAACCCCTGGGAATCGAAGACATGACCTTATGATCAGTAGTAGTGCTAGCCACCACTAGAGCAACTAGGCTAGGTAGTCATTATGAATCTGTACCTTGGTATAAATATTACATCTGCAAATATTTCAATAATAGAACTGGGCGACCAAGCTCTACTCGGGTGAAACGAATTCTCCCAGATCGATTTTTCACCCCCATTAACCTGCATCTGGTTAGTCTGGACATAGTAGGGAAAAGGCTAGGCAGATGACGATGATATGAAAAAACACAGTTGACTTAAAATAAGTAAGAGGCAATGTTCAATTGTGTTGTAAAGTTGTAAACTTATCATGCCAGGTAAAAGATTAAGTTTTAAACTTAGAATAAAATATTATCATTGGAAGATAAACAATGGCTGCATAACTGATTCCATAATAATGGCTTGTTGGTATCTTAATAATTAATAATAATTGCTTAATTGGAAATTTTGGAAAAAGAAAATTAAATGTTAAAACATTTTGTCAAGCATTTTAAAAGAGTAACTATGGAGTTTCTTGCCCATTCTCCATATATGAAACAATCTTTCTGAATTGTCAACTACGAATAATCAATTCTATTTCTTATACATAAGTTTATCATTCAAGTTTCTATTATATTTGAAATAAATGGTTTAACTTTGATTTTAAAATATTTCATTTGTGAAATCATTTCTTAGGAAACTTTATACAAGTATTGTGACATTAAGTAGGCAGGTCTTTGAGAGAATACTTATTACCCGACTGTGGCGAAGCCTAAAAGGAGGGTTATATGCTTGTTTACTATAATAAGTTTGTCTGATAACTTTAGGGGAAGCTATCTGACCATAGGGTCAATAGGTAATAACCCTCACTATTGAACCTTTTTGGTTTAAATCAGTAAGTTTTATCTTTAGCTCCATTTTTTAAATAATCTCAAGTAATAAACCATTGAGAATCATACTGGATAAGCTCACCCTTCTGAAAACAATTGTTTTTCCAGGTCTAGTGCTCTACTTTAAAGGCTGATTAAGGAAGAAAGTATGCTTAAATGAGTATTTACCTCTGGTGGCTCGATTGCTCTTTCCACAGCCTCGCTCATGATGAAAAATGCAATAAATAACAGGAACAATCCATTTACAAAACCAGCCAGCACTTCAGCTCGCGCATAGCCATAAGAAAATCGTTCATTTGCGCGCCATTTCGACACTAAGGAGGCCGCCAGACCTGCCACCAGCCCCGTACAATCGAAGAACATGTGGAATGCATCAGAAATTAGACCTACAACCAAAATAAATACAAATCAGTACCATGTGAGTTTACAATATGCTACAAAAATTCTTACAGGAAAAAAATGTTAAAATTAATGATGATTATGTTTTTCGGTGAACATACCTAAACTATTCGTCCAAACACCATAAAACAACTCAACAAACGCAAAGGACAAATTTAGAATAAGGAACATGAACAAATTCCTCGAATTCTTATCAGAATAAATTAGTCTCATCCAATTTGCAATCTTTTCACGCATTCCACCAACAGTTCCGCGCGGAAGCCGCGTGTCCTTTTGCGTAAGGGGCAACATTGTTTCTCTTGTGTTTTCTGCGGGCTTTTTTCACGTCATTTCACTCAAAAATCACAAAAACTGAACATTACTAACATAGCTGCATACGTGTACTTGACAAGCGGTTCTAACCTCGCACGTAAATAACTTTAGGTAAAAGATTTAAAAGAAAAACAACGATATTTAAAACACTGCAGTGTCTAGTATCGTTACTTATTTCAGTTACACAAACTTTAATTGTGATTTTATAATAATTTATAAACTTTACATCGTGCGACAACCCAACTTGTCGTTCGTAAACTGTCAAAAAAATACGATGTAACCAATTATAAAATGCCACAGAATTTTCTATTTATTTATTTAATTTCAAAATCAGTAGTACTGCAGTTGTGTGAAATGGGAATTTTTAAATTATAAAATTATGGATGTATTTTCATTATAGTTTCATGGGTGTATGTCGCCATACAAAATCAATTTTCAGCTGAATTAAAAATATGTTAATTAAACTGAAAGTATGATTATAATTGAGAGAACAATTATTTAAACAGAAACTATAAATTACTACTTTTGTAACAATGTTATATCATTTTAAATATTTTTCGTAATGGTTTGTCTATGATGAATTGCCTTTCCAAATTAAAAACACTGAACATAATCCTATTGGTCAAACTTAACAACAAATTGATGAACGCCAATAGGAATAAAGAAACCCTAATAAATATTTGTAATCGAAAGCGCACTTTGTGATGAGTCATAGACTTTCAACTGACACTCGTTTCCGGAAAAGTTTTGCATAAAATCTATGAACATTAGTTTACATTGTTTATGTCTTTGAATTGCACATTATCTAATAGGGTTTATTTTATTTTATAAATTATAATAAACGTCCCTTTTATTGTGAAGTAAACGATTTTTACGCCCTATTTTATTTTAGTGTGGTTTTGCGTTCTCTTTCCATAATTTAAATTTCTTCCCGCCAACTTTTCAAATCAATTCCACCGGAAATTCGTCTATAGATGCGTTTGTTTCCGAAAAGTGAACGTTTCACGAGTCAACAGCAACGTCTTTCGATAAGTTCTAGGCGCTGTTTGCGACATTTTTCCTTCTTTTATCCGTCATCCAATGTTTTATGTGATGAAATAACACGTTGATTAACGCTTATTTTCAATATTAGTGTTCATAGTCGTAATTAAGTAATCGCTAGATTACGATATAAGCTAATATGGGCGACGAAAGCCATCCTAAAACTCTCTACGTCGGTAATTTGGACGCGAGTGTTACAGAAGTATTCATATGTACGTTGTTCGGACAAATAGGCGAAGTAAAAGGTTGTAAGATAATCCGCGAGCCCGGCAACGATCCCTATGCCTTCCTCGAGTTTACAAGTCACACGGCGGCAGCTACAGCTCTGGCCGCCATGAACAAGCGAGTGGTCCTCGACAAGGAAATGAAGGTTAACTGGGCTACGAGTCCTGGCAATCAGCCGAAGACTGATACCAGCAACCATCATCACATATTTGTAGGAGATTTATCACCAGAGATTGAAACGCACATATTGCGAGAGGCATTTGCGCCATTCGGTGAAATTTCGAATTGTCGGATAGTCCGCGACCCACAAACGCTCAAATCTAAAGGGTACGCTTTCGTTTCTTTCGTTAAGAAGGCTGATGCAGAGGCCGCTATTCAAGCAATGAACGGGCAGTGGTTAGGATCCCGCTCCATACGTACGAACTGGTCGACGCGTAAGCCGCCGTCCAAGCCAAATGAAGGTGCACCGAGCAGCAAGAGAGCGAAACAGCCTACTTTTGACGAGGTGTACAATCAGAGCTCACCCACAAACACGACGGTATACTGCGGTGGCTTCACTAGCAATGTTATAACTGAGGAGTTGATGCAGAACACATTCTCACAGTTTGGCCAGATCCAGGACATACGAGTGTTCAGGGATAAAGGTTATGCCTTCATTAGGTTTACAACTAAAGAAGCTGCGGCACATGCCATTGAAGCGACACACAACACAGAAATTAGCGGGCATATAGTTAAATGTTTCTGGGGCAAAGAGAACGGAGGAGGAGATAACCAGGTTTGTATACTTCTATGCAGGTAACTAATACTTCTTTGCAGCGTGCACAGACTTGCGTGTTAGTAAATATATTTCTTGAAAAAGTTTGTTAACTTAACTATTTGACTTCGAAGAAACAATCCACATGCTACATTTGCTAGAATTATCAACCAACAAGTAAGATTCTTCACGAAAGTGGCCAAAAAAGAAACTGAACTGTGAAGCTTCATTTTTAAAACAACTATGATAGTAAGAATAACAATTTGGTAGCGGTAAGTAATTACAGTACATTTTTGTAATTACGTTAAAACCTAGATTAGCTTTTCAAAGAATTTAGTAAACATCATGGTTCAAGTATAAAAAGAAACTTACTAGACCATTGTATTACTGTAGACTTTATAGGAACCATGAAATATACAGTTTTTAATTGGAAAAGTAAATGTTTTAGAGTAGAATGTAGCTTCTGATGATCAATGAACTCGCTCTGTGGCAGTCAACTGCAAAACAACAATCTCTTGCATATTTTAAAAGCTTTAGGGAAAAAATATTAGTTCCAAAGGATTTTTACCATCTCTTACAATGATTAAAACAACAATCAGGGGGCATATTTTGTCCAATAATTAATTTTGGTAGAACCTCCAAGTTAGTGACCAGTATTATTGATCAAATATTGAATATAAACCAACTCTTGAAAGATGAAAAAACAAGTTCCTCTTCATCGAAATTTGATTAATCATTCTTGAATTGATGAGAGATTTGCTTCAAAATAATAAAATTCATGTTGTAATAATGATTTTCCCCAAAATAATCAAGTTGCATATCCCTATAGCTTCCTCATAAACAATTTGTTAGTCATTTTTAAATAACACACTGCCAGACATTGTTTAATCATACATATTCTTGCATATAATTTTAATGTGCAAAATATGTAAATCAAAACATTTAGGAATGAAACAGGTCCTAAATATTTTGATTTACATTTTTATCTGTCAACCTGTTGATTACCTGTATCATTTTTAGAACAGTCATGAATATTTTAGGTTATCTATATTTGATAATTTAAGATCTAATTTCCTCATACTATCAATATTGCATTGTAAGGAGGCTTGTTATCAATTATCAATATAATAAGCCCAAAAACTCATGTATGCTGCCTCTATACAAAAATGCAAAGTCACTATATAACTGTTTCTGTAAAAGTGACCTTATTCAGTTGCAGTTTTGTTGGTTTTCTTTTGCATACATTCTCACACATTAAAACAATTAATTGGCATTAATTCATGCAAACAAAACAACAGCTGTGGTTGAGACGACACTTGTTACATTTACAACAAAACTGGGTTTTGCTTTGTGTAGTATTTTGAGCACTTGATTCAATTTTGTCAGCAGTCATTTTGTAACTGTGTATTTGAGTAGAGTAATTTCTTCTAACAGGACATTTTAGAGATCTGCATAGTTGGAATAGTATTTACTGTTGTTGAATTAATTTTTATCATTCTGCTTTAAACGTGCCAAAGGAGCAAGAATCTAAATATATAACCTTGCATTTTGGCTTTTGTATGAAAGACTTAAATCTTAAGAATGTTCCAAAAAAAACTTGCTGATATCAATACATCTAGGCAGGAAGGAACTGCACTTATATCTGCAAATATTTACTACAGTAAAAAAAACAAGAAATAATCAATTTGTATGCCATGTATTTGCCATAAAATTCAAACTATGCATGAAAAATGTTGAACATATTGAGGTCAGTTTTCTCTTAGCAACGCATAAATATTCATTTATTATTATAATGACTTTGATTCATATAAAAAAATAGAGCAAAGGTATTATCTATTTTTAATTATGCATTGGAAAATTAAACAAGACAAAGTCCAAGTTAAAATATGTCTGCGTATTAGAGAATAGTTAATTTTCAAAGCAAACTAATCACAAGTTCTTTATCATACCAAATTTCTATTGTCTCGGTCAATGAACTTCACCGGTTTTCCTAATTGCATACTTCGTTATCCTATTGTAAAGGCTGCTTTGTAAGTATACCAATAACATGGAAAATTTGTAATTCCAGAGTACGAACAATGCGACAGCGGCGCCCCCCGCGATGGGTGCACAAACGCAGTACCCGTACCCCTATCAACAAGGAATGGGCTACTGGTACGCTCAGGTAAATACTCACAATGTTACATACTTGCTTTAGTAATTCTCTCTTTAAAAACAACCACGGAGAAGTTAAAATGGGGTGATCAGGCGCATGTTCCTGATTCACCAGAGACAAGAAAAAGTTGCTGTGTTTCAATAGAGCGAAAAACATGTATAACATACTTGTTTCTCTGTCTTTATTAATTACAAGTGACAAAAATGGGGTGATCAAACGCATGTTTCTGATTCACACTCTCCACACAAGAAAATGTTTCTCATTGGCTAATCGCCGACGTCACGTAATACAGCGTTGTTTTGATTGGTGACTATAGTAGTGTTAATCGCGCCGCGTATGCATACGTGCATCGGCGAATATCGTCACTCCATTTCTTACAACTCCTTGTTATCGGAACGACCCTTGTGTAAAGAAACTGCATATTACAAAAGTTTCAAGTATAAATTATTATCATCACGGAAATATAAGAATTTTTACTACAAAAAGGATTAGTGATCGCTGTACAAAGTGATTACTTTATCGTATATTGGGTCAAGGTTAGAAAGCTGCGCTCGCGTCGCCGACCAAAGCAGAGACGACGTACGCAAGCGCTCAAGTCTCATGAAATATAAGTACCCACAACTAACAAAATATAATGACATATTGTGTGTGACGTCAAAAACAAATCCATCTAGCGAAACAACTTTGTAACCTTGACCAATATTTATTTAATAATACTTAAATATATTGATAATCCAACATTGTAATATAAATATGTTTTTTCTTGTTTCGCATACAGAATCAGGTAGTACTTCTGAATTAATCTAAGTTTTAATGATGTGTGGTAGTTAGATTGTTTGGCACTTTTCAGTATTTTTAGCAAATAAAATTGAGTGTAGTTTTTCGATTGTTTTCTTAAGTAGTTAATATCTTTTAAACGATAATTTATATAGTTTTTTCTGTCTGTGTTGTAGTTTCTTGCATAGTAACTTAGAACTAACTTTGTAGTTGCAGATAACAACAGGTAAATGTGTTTTGTATTTGCTTTTTTATAGTCGAATTGCAAACATGAATATTTAATCAATCATAAAAATGCTCAAACTCGAATGTGTTTGGAAGAACGATAGCGTATTATCGTAAAAACATGGAAAAGCAATGTACCTTTCTGTTAAAACTATAAGGAAGTATACATGTAGTTTTAACAAGTGGTTTCAAATATTCTTGACTTGCAGAAAATTCATAAATACAGTCCATAGCCAATGCTTGGGCATTAACAGCTCTTGGTCCTACATAATAATTATAGCTTGTTAACTTAAAACATAGATCTAAACAGTCTTTTCCTGTTAGTATGTACTGTTATATTTCTAAATATTCATTGCTTGTAATAAGCACCCAGGAATCATTATTAATTCTACGCATATGGTTTGTATGATTACCATTGGCGAGCTGATTAGTGAGCTATCTATTTCAGCCTAAATATGATGATACTGCTTGTTAGTACCTTCCTACGGTAATTCTAAGGTATGCTTACTAGTTTGGCTTATTAGTTTGAAGAAGAAAAACGTGCGCGTGTTGTAATTCTCCTCGCTTAAAGAAACGTAGATACACGTTTCCTTGATAAGAATTTTTATCACTTTTCCAAACAATTGCGAGATCAAGTATCCGAGATTGGAACCATTTTCTGTTACATTCCGTCTAATTGATTTTCATTTTCTAATTATTTCTACTATGAGTTTCGTTTATAAACATGCACATTTTTATGAGTCTAGACAACTAATTTGCATATAAATTCCATAAAACTGTAAATCTATTTCTCATAAATTGATAATTTTATTTGAAGCTTATAGCATTAAACCATGCTTTTACGTCAATACTTTCACCTGAACGATTGTATAAGATTAATGAGCTACTGAATTCTCAACATTCTAATATATGAACGAAAGTTCACTTCACCTTACCTGATATTTTATACCAGTCATCTGCGAAAGCTGTTAAAGTCAACTGATAATAATTTATGACTTAAATGGTGCCAATACACTAGCCAGATATACACAAGGCGCTATATACCTGTTAGCCAATCAGATGGTCGATAAAATCTTAGTTCCCAACGGTACATTGGATTAGCTACCGCAGTTTGGCTCTCTAATGAGCCATCTACCACGTCAACACTAATCGCCGTAAATTAAAACCAGAAAACAGGAAAAGGCAAATTAATATTTTGGAATTTTTTGACAAAACCAGTCTTCATTATAAAAAATCTAGACTCAATCTCTACAGGTGGGTCTGGCTAAGCTAAGTAAGCAAACTATTAATCGTGCAAATTACAGTGTGAATTAAACACTTAAGTGTAATAGATCTCAATTAAAGTAAGCCACGATATGTACGTCGTGAAATATGCAAATGGGTCCATTGAAAGTTTCACGTTCATGAAGCCGACTATTGAATTTTAAACGCGCGTTGTTTTTGTGAGAGTTATGCGTGGTCTTGTGGCTACTTGCTACATAGTGTGCATGACATTCGAGTGTGCTCGTAAATAATTATGAGGCGTGAGATTTTATGTATTTTTGTTGTTTAATATTTAGCTAGCTGGATTTTTTGTATGAACTATGCTGTTTTTCGAAGTTTTGGCATGTTTAGCGTTAAGAATTAAACGATCTTCATTTGGAATGCACAAAAATGTTGAACAAAAATGCATGAATTTACAATACTATTAATCTGAAAATAAAATGGGAAGTTTCCTTCTTTGTTTCCTCCTATTATATCAAGTCTATAAAAAACATTATCCATTTCATAGAAATTCATTTGATATTTAAGGAAAATACCTACTGTACAGGAAGTAGCTAAATAAATGAATGATATCATACAACATCCAATCTCTATGTAAAATGACAACATTACTTCCAGACACTTAAATAATAAAATTATGATTGAAAATACGCATGATAGTCTTAATCTTCCGGTCCATGTCTCAGATCTCATTCTCCCATGTCGACCGTCACGTTATCATTTAATAGTTCCAATATAACTCCAACAAACAGACATCAACGTACAAATTCTCACCTGGGGGTAATGTTGCGTGTCGATCAACTGATATCGCTAATAATCGCTATGTGCAGGTGTTAATGAGCGCGCGTGTTCTTTCAGGGCTACCCGGCGTTACAGGGGTACATGGCGCCGGGGTACTACCAGCAGTACGCCACCGCGTACAGCAACCCGCAAGCTGCAGCAGCAGGTATGTGAACAATATACAATTACTAGCTTTTGTTGGGGAGTTTGTTCTGCTACTTCTTCCCAACTAAAACACAAGAAAGTGTCGAAGGGCAGACCTTTTTAGGGACTGTCTCTTGTAAATTATTACGGTCAAAAAGTGCTGCTCATCAGCCTTATTTGAATTAATGACTTTAGATTTTGGTATAATACTGGTGTTTACCGCAGTTAGACTGGAAGCCGACCCCAATGTTGGAAAAAGTCTAGGCAGATGATGACTAGCTCTGTGTGGAGGTCGGGAATTATCTTACGATAACGTACTACCGGGTAAATCGTGTTGTAGCAGCCTAAGGTCATAGTCTATCCGTGTGTCAAATTTCAACCAAAGTAGTTCAGCCTTTAAGTGCGTTATAATTTATGTGTGGACTAAGTTACATTCGTATTTATAACATAAATATGGATGGATGGGTAAGAATGTTTTAAGCTTTCACGGTTTACAACTAAACATATTATCACTTACGGGATATCGCGCGAGTCATCAACAGCAACAGCGTCGAAATATCGGTAGCTCAAAATAATAAACAATCACGGAAGATATCCCGTAAGTAACAATATAAGTTTGGGTAAGAATGGTCCAAAATCCTAGACCAAAAAGCTGGAAGCCATGGGAGGTTTTTCTCCAGTTGTAGGAAGATACCGGTTGCCAGTATCCTATCATAATTATACCATAGCTTTTGCACTCGAGGATCGAACTTGATTGAAGAAAATGGATGGATGCGTCGACGAGATCTATGATGGAACAGCCTCATTCGGAGGTTTCCTATTCACTCATAACTTTGGAGGGTTTTAGGAGGTAGTAGAGCAAACAGACACTGACTGGCAGTTCCACACTGCCTGTGTGAATGAAAGATCCAACTGCTTAGACAAAAATCTTCCAAAACAAAGTTAGCTCAGAACTATAAGAATTGAATAGAATAGAAGACATTTATTTCAGACGTAGTCCATATACTGTTAGTAACACAAAAAAACCTTAAAAAACGATTGAGAAAAAAAAAACAGAAATATTTTCAAGATCTTTAGCAGCGGTTGGTTGGTCAGGTTGATCTCAGGTACTACTCCTTTCAAAATATACTGACCCGTTCCCTGCCTTGCAATAGATAGGCCTAACATTTTGTTCAGTGTTATTGTTCAACTTCGACTTATTTGGTACGGATCATTAACAACATTTTTATGGCTTATTGTTACGCGTATATAAGGATAGGACCGCAGCGCCATTTCAGTTGCTCTGGCACATATGAATACGATGGTTTGGAATAGATCGTGTTGAATAAATATGTAAACCCCGTTCAAACTAGTCCGAATAGACAAAGTCTAGTCTGCCTTTCATCTAGAATAATAATTACTGGTGTAATAATAGGAATACGTCTTCTTCTTCTTCGTTCCCTCAATGCTGAGGATCACGACCACATCGAAGCCACCGACGTCTTGGAGTCCACCGACGTGACTCCAAGTTTTGCAATCTTCTGCACTGTGAACCGCTCGGTACTTGACTATCATAAGCATAATCAGCCAATAATGTTCCCACTGCTGGGACTCAGGCCTCCTCTCTATGAGGGAATGGGCCATAATCCACCACGCGGACTCAGTGCGGGTTGGTAGATGTCATTTGTCATGTCTTCGAATGTTTTGGTTCTAAGACATGCTGGTTTCCTCACGATGTTATCCTTCAACTTTTTTGAGAGCAGTGGTGATGAAATAAATTACACAAAGTAATGCCCAAAGTAATGTCGTGATGGCCCAGAGGTTAAGGCCTCGCCTCTCATGCATGAGGTTGTGGGTTCAAATCCGGGCAAGTACCAATGTGACTTTTTCAATTCATATGTACTTTTTAAGTTTATCTTGGACATCACAGACATCGGTGAAGGAAAACATCGTGAGGAAACCTGGACTTATAATTAATATAAGTCTGAAATCGCCAACCCGTCTTGAGCAAGCGTGGTGATCAATGCTCGTGCCTTCTCTGTATGAGAAGAGGCCTTTGCCCAGCAGTGGGACAGTAACAGGCTGGTATTATTAATGCGCCTGCCTGGGTTCGAATCCATGACTTACACTCACAACGTACCTGACTAGGTTATGCTTAAAATGAAAGTGAGTTAGTGAGCTATGTTGTCAAACATACGTGCGTTGCTATCATTATTCTTATCTGCCACCAATTCTATTGTTATCAGCCGGCGTTAACTAGCGACTTACTGCAAACATTTTTATTGCTAAGTGACCCTGGTTTGCTGCTATGTCAATTTCAAAGTGCATGTTTTTCTTTCGAGAGTTCAATGTGTTTAAAAAAAATTGATTATACGTACACTGAAAAACAGTCTTTATGGAAATGTGATAGTTTTTATTTTTAAAATATTAAACATCATCATAATCTGCCTTCTCTTTCCTTAACCACGTTGAGGCTGGTTTGGCTTCCAATCTAGAGAGCTGAATACCAATATTTTACATGAGAGTGATTGCTTATCTGACGTCCACAACCAGCCGGGTAACACAATACCGCTTGGTAAGAATGGTTGTCAGACTTTCTGGTTTCGTAACTATCCCGTAACAACTGTCTAACAACATATCATTCCCGAAGGGTGTGGCAGAGGTGTACCTAATAGTACACCCACAGTTCGTCAGTTATGTTTAAGTCCCATGGAATAGAGGGCGAGCCTATGGCCATCAACCGGGCACAAATCCAGACTTCATGGCTGCTTCAGAGAAATTCCCGATGAAAAACCCGATAACACTTTGCCCGACTTGGGAATCAAACCCAGGACATTCTCAGCAGTTGCGCTTGCGTCTACTAGACCAGCAAGACTGTCTGTAATTTAGGTGTGTATTTACATACCAGATATATTTCTTCTTATGTTAACTTTGAGAAGCGACCTTTCTGTTGTTTCTTTAAGACAGCCACAATATCAGGGCTGCGGGACTGTTCGAAAGAGATACCGCGGGCCTGGAACACAAGGGTCAAAGAAGGAACATGGATGGGTTTTAGTCAGTACGAGTCTAACACTGCCTTCCACTCCGCCCAGAGCGGGAGGGGTCATTTGATGATTTACCATCCGAAAAAAAAGCCAGAATATCAATAATATCTGAGTGGGTGTACTAAACACATGTGCCCACTCCCTCGGGTGATAAAGGCGTGATGTTAGAATCCTCATTTCGCCTAATTCCATTTGGCATTCTGCTATGCAAAGTATTTTTCTTTAGCGTGGCGAATATAATTGTAACAGTTGATCGTAGGTAATTATAATTACCGTTGCGGTCGTTAAATTCGTCATTAATGCGACCTATTAGTAGTAATAAGTAGTACAGCTGCACTATTTTCTGTTTGATGGAAACAATACGATGTTGGTAGGATGCCAAATAATATTGGGAATCCAGACTTTTTGGTTCATTTGTTGGAATTCCCATTTTGCGTATTTGGCAAGAAAGTATACCTATTGGAGTGTAGCTTTTTTCTTCTTACTGGGTATTTAAGTAGAATATAACATTTATATCTGTTGTTTGGGTTGTGGAGGTCATATAGGCAGCTGCGTCCAGTTACACTGGAAGCCGACCCCAACGTAGTTGGGAAAAGGCTAGGCAAATGATGTGATCTGCTGTCTGGTCTTGTAAGCGTCTGCTATAAACCGTCTACACATGAACAAGTAATTTTTATAAGCATTTCATGGCTTGATCTGTAATTCTAAAAGTACCTTGAGAAGCTAGGAAAGTTATTGATGGAAACTGACCAATCGTTATATATTTTCCTTGTAAATAAAAATTTTCATTTACAGTGCAGCACAAAATCGCATTTTTCCATGGTCCTCTCTTTGTTTTCTCTGTCGCGGTCGGTCAGTAGCAGTACCATCATTTTGCTAGAGCACCGTAACGTCGTCACTGTAATTCCGTACTGCTAGGTAAGGCGCAGTCCTAGAGGTATGAGGAACAGGGTGTGAAGTATCTCATCTTCTATAGAAAATGGAGGATTCTCCGATCAGACAGATGTTGTGTCTAATAGGGTTAATGCCCTTCGGTTGAAGTTGGGTTTTATCAATTTTAATCGTGCGGAGAACATTAACATAACATTTCGAGATGTAGCATTAGCGAGTTTAGTTCGTATGAGGCGGGATAGATGGCGCCACATCCGTCTCAAGTTCAGCGAGTCATTCTTTGAATTCAATCTACTTTCTCCCAGTACTACATACAGATTTTTAGAGGAATGGTAAACATCTTGCTTAATGAAGTGTTTAAATTCTCTTTTACGACCATCATGGAAAGACATTGGCGTACGTTAGCCTATTGCTGTCGAATCACTTCAACGTCAGTTGTTAGTATGTGTAGTAACCTGTATGTTTGTTCCAGCGGGGTACCGCATGAGCATGCCCGGCGGCGGGTCCGCGGGCGCGGGCGGCGGCTGGGGCGGCGGGCCCGCGCCGCTGATGTACGCGTCGCCCATGCCGTCCGCGCAGTACCCGTCGCAGTAGCGCGCGCGACGCTGCGCACCCCCCGCGCCCCGCGACGCCGTGCAATGTCGCCTCATTCTGTGCCTCACGCGGTCCCTAGCGGACCCGACGTAATACAATACGAACTCTGCGTCAATTTTGTAAAACTGTCTCTGGACAGATAAGTTTTGGTTTAGATTTTATTTTTGTACAAGTCCAAACGGTTTTCCGTGTAGAGACTCCGATAAGTCGCGTTGCGTGCTTGCAACTACATTTGTATAAAATTGTTCTTGTTACTGTATAATATGACGGCGATGGTGTTCACGTCGCAAATGTATATTTCATAGCATTGCACACTGTCAGTCGAGGGACCTAACATCTTCAGTAAGTGCGGGTTGTGTGCCGAAATATATAAGCAATCGAGTTATCATACATATCTCGAGATGTTGACATTGGCTGAGCAGTCAAACAGTGTACAAAAATGTTGGAAAATAGCAATACCGTTCAGCTCATGTTACAGGTGGTTAGTGACGGGAGTCTGTGGCCGGCTCTGGACGGTATCTCGTGTGCCAACAGTTGGACTTCATAGAGGTTTGACGTGACGCAGAAGACGTCCGGCGCCCGCCGCTGACTCCCCTCGCTGCTCTTGACCGACCTTACCCACTAAATTATCCGAGTGTTGGCCGGCGCCATCTAGTTTCTATAGACACAACTAAATGACGCTATGTTCGCAGCACCGTACAGTTTCGGATTCACGGCGCAACGGTGTTAGTCGACCTACATAGATAGGACATAACGAAATAAATTATAAATTTTTAATGAAAGTTATAAATATATAGGGGGGAGTAGTGTCGCGAGTGGCCTCGTGTACATACGTTGATATTTATTGGCGCCCTGCGCTGGCAGACTGAACTATGTTCCCCGAGACTCCTCACACGACGCGCCAGACAGTTTTGACCTATTTATATTAAGTTGGGCACATGTTGTTTTGTTTGACCTGAATTGTTATGATTTATTGTATGGAAACACTGGTGAGTCAATAAAGCTGTGGGTCTGGGACAACGGGTGTTTGATTTGCCGTCTAGATTATATTATAATAGCAACTGTATTATGTTTCTGGGTCCAAATTTTTTTATACGAGTCGACTGCTAGGTCCATCTGTGATCGAATACAGCAAACGTTCGGATGACGTGAATGATTAAAATTTATTGTAAATTCATAATGAAAAAGGTAAAATTTTGTAAAAGGATAAATAAATAGTTTAAGTTTACAATTACTTTTGATTATTGTTGTATTATTAGTGGCGTCGATCTCTGTTACGATTTACCCTTTATGTGAAATGCCAGAACGATCAGATTCACTAAACCACAGATAAAGGAGGCATGCAGCCTTGTTCCGAATTTATATCTTGGAACACTTGAAATGATTTGTTATTACTGTTATCACAGATTGTGATAGGCCTTACACCATAAAAGCACGGCTCACGTAGATTGGTCTTACATATAAGAAGTTGTTGCCTTACTTGCTGATTGCTTATGTAGTGTACGGCCTATCTTAGCAAATTAGAGAGATATTGCAACAAGTGTGCAGAAAATATACAATTTCATTACAAAACATGAGTTGATTTGCATTACACCTATTTGAGACAATACATTTCGAAATCAACGAATATTACTAGTACTGTTACAATAAAGTGATATTTTATTTACCTACCCAAATTGAAATAAAGAACATTGAAAATATTTCAAATCAATGATTTAAAAGCAATTTCAGATGAAACACCCCCTATACATGAACTAAGCCAATCCTACATCTTTCGCACTGAGAAGTGTCTCTGGAACGCTAATGCAGTGTTGACTTCGCGTCGACGCAACGACGTTACTTTTAAAAGTTCAAAACAGTCGCATCGTCTAGGTGACGCTGGCGCAGATATACACGACTTCAACTAACGCTTCAAAGATAGTGCATAATTACTTAGACAATATAATATGACAAAGATACAGTCAATCTGGGTAACTTTGACAGATAAGGGCGATATTTTATACTATATTTAAAAAATTTACGCCTATCACTCGAGTGTTTTTTATTTTATCAGTGCTCTCGTATTACTTTCCATCTATAGAAATTCACAGAAAGTTTATAAAACATACCAATATAGTAGAAAATCTCAATTCTGTGCCCTGTCAAAGTTGCCTTCATAAAATGGGTAACTTTGACACACACAGAGCCATGCATAAAAAAGTAGTAATAAGTATTATTTTTATCAATCTGGGTAACATTGCAAATCTAAAATAAACATTTTAAGAATGTTGTGTACACCTATAATTGGTACCTACATAAGAACCCTAACCTGTATACTTTTATTGTTAAATGAATAGTGTTGGCTACATGCGAAAAAATAATCAAAACTAGTTCATGGTCCCGCTGTCAAAGTTACCCGAATGAATCAAAGTTACCCAGATTGACTGTATTGGAGTAAAGGAATTATTTCCTTCCTGCCACTTCACAAAATTGAAGTACGGACCTGACTACGATCGTGGAAGATTGATACTGGACGAAGTGCAGCATCACTCGTGAAACCTCTGTTGCTGTATGTACTCCAAGCAAAACGAATGAAGAAATGTACTGTGATGAGGCCAATCGATTAGTCCTTGAACTGCTAGACCTATGAAAAAGATAGATTGGAAAGTGTTTATCAGTTTAGAAATAACAGTCACGAAACCATATCGCCCGCAGTGCTACCTAATAAAAGTGCCGCCGAAAGTGCAGAAATGCAAAACTTCTATCCCCTTAAAACCGTCAGTCCTTGCGAAGACGTTTATAATATTTGGACTCCTGATAAAGTAGGACTCTTGCGAACAGAGGATACAGAGGTGTATGACTAGCTTGTGTCGTAGTGCGAGAAAACTGGCATGCTAGTTTGTATGGATTGTGTTGACAATATCTCTGTGATGGGCTGGAGTTGCCAAAACGCCTGTTTGTAAACACTTTACTTATAGATGCTTTCCATAATGATCTTGCTGTTTCCCCACGAGTAGGCACTAGTGAACCAATGCGCAACGTTAGTACTGTTCATACCTTTGTTCTTCGGTACACATAACATCAGACGCTCCACTTGCATGCAAATTCATTTTTGCTTTCATTCTACGTTCCCACGACATCCAGAAAATTTCAAAGGAATGAACGTTCATATCAATCCATTAGTTTTTGATCAGTCAGAAGTCAGAACGCTAATGGAAGAAGCCGAATTAAAAAAAAAAATCTTATCCTGTAGCAGAGTGCAGTGGTATATTGAAGAGGGGAAGGGCAATTCAAAATCTTTGATTCGAGTGGATGCTCATATAGGGTTAGTAACACAATAGAAAAAAGTAAGTGTTATTATACAACACTATACGGTGACACATGTACCTAATTGACAGCAGTGAACCACATAAGGACAGTCCACTCTGCCAGCAATCATTTCCAGAACTCTGTTAGGGCTGGCCATGCCGCGAGCCACCATCGATGAAAATATGAAATGCTTCTCAAAAGTTGTCAGAACAGTTAGTACAACTGAGAAATTGTTGCCATTTGCATGTCACGGGTTCAATTCCCGCCCGCAAAACAAATTCATGGCTATGAGTTCTATTGATCCGGGTGACTGACGGGTCTACTGTTGGAGTACCAATGGAACATTGGAAATTCAGAAACTTGGTATATATCTATCTATGTAGACTTGGGATGGACTGGGTAAGTCCAGGGACTGATTAATCGGGTTAGGGTCTAACCATATTATATTAGATTAACCATTATACGGGTTAACCCGTATAACCTATTGGTTAACCATTTAAATATTGCTGATCAGTCTTGAAAAATCGTCTGGCTAACCAGACGATTTTTCAAGACAAAAGTCTATGACCAGTGTGTGTTGCCAGTGATTAAATACAGCACCGAAACGCGGTCGCTCACAACGGGCCACATCAGAAGGTTTAAAGTCACCAAAAGGGCAATAGAGAGCGACTATGCTCGGAGTTTCCTTGCATGATCAAATCAGAAATGAGGACATCCGCAAGAGAACCAAAGGTTACCGACGTAACCCGAAGAATTGCCAAACTTAAGTGGCATTGGGCAGGGCACATTGCTTGCAGAACGGATGGCCGTTGGGGCCGAAAAGTTCTGGAGTTGCGACCGCGAACCGGAAGACGTTGCGTTTGGAGGCCTCCCACTAGGTGGTCCGATGCGATGCGGGGAAACACTGGATGCGAGTCGCACGGGACAGGTCAATGTGGCGGCACTTGGGGGAGGCCTATGTCTAGCAGTGGACGTCTTTCGGCTGAAATGATGATGATGATAAGCCAGATCGAAAAAAACTTTTTTGCAAAAAAAAAAAACAGACGAAAGTTTTTTTTAGAAAGGCAGCGTGCCGCGCCGCCGTGGCAACCATATCGATACGTGTACTCTTCTCTTTGCATTGACTGCCAGGCGGGCGCAACGTCCCGTGGCACGACGACGTCGGCGCCGCGGCTTGACGATGTGTCCGGGCCCTGAGAATTCACGAGTGTAAGTATGGTGGTAAAAGTTCAAAATGAGCGATGATCGCAGAATAGTTCGTACTTTTACCATTAAGAGTTGGAACATCTTAGGATTTACCATAGTAGTAGTTTCAGGCTTTTACAGTACCTACCTACCTAACAAATTGACAAACCTTCGATCAATTGCAAAAATAAATGAAATGAACAATGTGTCATGAGTTCGTGACCCATAGGTTCGATTTTCAGGTCGGGAAAAGTGTTATTGGGTTTTCCGGCGGGAATTTCTGAATAGCAGTCCTGAGATATGTTATGGGCTGCCGAGTCGATGGTCATAGTTTCTCCTCCTATTACTTACATGGGACTGAAGCAACTTAAAATGTGGGTTTTACTATGTAGGTACACCTCTACTTAATCTTTAGGTTCCCTTAGCGTGTATAATTAGATTCAGAATAATAATTCTGTTTTGCATACGCCGTCGCCTACAATCCCCGAAGGGTTAGGCAGAGGTGTAGGTACCTAATAGTACACCCACATTTCACCAGTTATGTTTTAAGTTACATTTGTGTAACTCTTAGGGGGCGAGTCTATTGTCATCAACTGGGCATAAAGCCAGACTCCGTGGCTGCTACTGAACTTTGCTCGACCCGGGAATCGAACCCAGAGAGAGTAATTTGTATTTTATGTCTGTATAAAAAATGCCTAGGTGCAACCCCACTAATCAACGCTTGATGGCTTGACCGTGGACTGCTGTCGTTGTAATTGTAACCTTGTAGTCGAGAGATGCGAACTGTGGAGAAGCAAACATCCCAACCCTCCACATTTCATCAACCCGGAAGATCACCTACCGCCCGGATACGAACAGCATGGCAGTGGCAAATTTGGAAATCCCTTAACCGATTGCGAGCCCAAGTTGGCCGCTGTAGATATAATCTGGCAAAATGGAGTATCCTCGATTCATCCCAAACAGATTGCCGATTGAAGAATGTTAGAGCTGTGCAGGTGGCTACATACCTACTGGTCTAGCACAATTTGAGTACATCGACAGAAGAAGAAGTGGAGTCGCGAAAATACAACCTACAGAGGTACGATTACGCAGGTATGCTGCTCTCCTAAATACAAATTCAAACCTTCATTCATTATGTAGATTTAATAAGCAAGTTAGAAGTTATAGTTACCTAACTATAACATCCTCTTCCAAAAAAAAAAAACTATCATCTTATTACGTGTGGGATACCTACCTGTGGATTATTTTTATCAGCAGAGTGGCAGCAGACTCATCTAAGTCTAGCTACTGAAATTAAATAACTCGATGATTCAAAACAACCTACGTAGAACAGTAAATAAAAATACCACACAAATTCCCTTTTGTGTCCTCGTCCTACACAAGTTCGTCCGACATCGGAATTTGAAAATTTACAAAATATAATTATCTTGATGACTCAAATGGACCGTTCTGGTAAGTTTCAGTTCATAAATAATTTTTATTCACCTCTGCTTGTCTTCTGTTGCATCCAGCGTGCTTTGCCGACATCCAGATTATCCTTAACCCACTTGTGACATCACAAGTAAAACAACAAGCATTTTATAATTTCTGTGAGAAATCCGTGCGGGGTTCGGGAATGACGTGAAAATTGCAATGACAGTGATCTAAAAATAAGGTCGACAGCGTCGCGCCACTGCGTGCGCGCTCTCTTCAGTCGAGGACCAACCGTCGCGAGTTACAGTCGAACGATCAAAAATCAGCAGCCATGGTGTACGAGAGTGACTTCTACACGACCCGCCGCCCCTACAGGCCCAGCACCAGCTACAGCAGCGTGACGGTGAGTGCCGCCGCCGCCCTTCTAACACCTTCTACTGAGCGTGCCTCGCACCTCGCTCCACTCTCTCCCGGGAGCCGGACGCCCCTCGCACCAGCTCGACCTTCGCCACTCGCGTCCCTCAACAAACGGCTATCGACGCCACTCCTGCCTTATCGATTATGTACATAGTGTTCTTGTTCAGTGACTGGAATCCACAACGATGATAACGTGATACTATGATCTCTCGCTGTCTTCCCAAGTGTTAACTTGTTCCCGTTTTCGATAGTTCGCTTGTAAACATCATTGCTAATGATAAGCTAGAGCCACGTCGCCGCTTCTATCTGGAAGGACTTTGGTTTTGATAGGCGTCGTTCGTGGTAGCGTTCCGCAAGTGGGTCATTTCGAATCGAGAATCGGGAGTCGGAAAGCGGAGCTACCGGGCGCGCCAAATATAGCCGCGGCTGGAGCCGCGCCCGCCCGACTAACGGCGACTTCTCCGCTTGCAGCGGCAGCCGCTCGGCGACTGGGACAAGGTGCCGTACGTGCCGCGGCCGAGTCTCGTGCCGGATCCGGTGACGGCGTTCGGGCGGCGCGCGAGTCCCGGCGCGCGCCACTCCATCCTCGAGCCGGTCACACGGCAGAACATCGCGCCCAAGCCGCAATCGAAGCTTGCGCCGCTAGCGCCGTACGTGTCGGCGCGCGATCAGACGAGAGCGCGCGTGCTGGCGGCCGTGAGCCAGCGCGAGCGCGGCCTGGAGTCAGACCCGCTGGGCACGCCGCGCGACCACATGGACGTGCTGCTGGCACAGTCGCATGGCCGGCCGCTGCACGCGGCGCATCGCCATGTCTTTTACAGCAACTACGCGTCGTATTGACGGGCGTAGAGTCTTTCTCGTGTGTCGCTTTCGCTATAGTAAGCTAGTCGGTCGGGTCGGGTCGGTGCGAGGGCGGGCGGAGGTGTGATCGGCGGTGGCTATAGGGCGGGGTTGTTGCAGACGCCGCGTCACTACGTGGTGGTGGACCGCGACCCCGTGCTGCCGCGCCGCGCCGAGGAGCAGTACTCGTACTCGTACCAGAGCACGAGCGAGCGCGCGCGCGCGGGCGCCGGCCTGCCGCAGCGTAGCTCCTACAGCACCTCAGTGGAGCGCCGCACCGGCAGCGGGCCCGGCGGCTACTCGTACAGCAGCGAGCGCAGCAGCAACCTGGGCGGCCCCGGCGGCTACTCGTACTCGTCCACGGCGAGCGGCCGCCTGCCCTACGGCACCACCTACCGCCACTACTCGTACCGCGTGTAGCGCCCCGGCTCCCGCCCGGCCCCACCCTGATGTCCCTGCTCCCTAACTCCCGACCCCCCAGCTTCCCCAACATGTAACTACCTAATCAGTATTCGCTGTAACGTAATGTGATCGCTCTACTTTATTTTGTTCATAAGTGGAAGTTGATCGTACTAGAGAGCTTTTCTTTAATGTTACTTAAAATTATTTAAAATGTGATTTAGACTGAATTTTTAATAAAGCTTGCGTTTTCTAATATTTTTCTATTTTCTTTGTGTCGTGTTCACACAACAACCTAAAGAAACGGGTCGATGATGAGCTCGATCTTGTTTACTAACAGTTTACTTCCAGTTCCATGTTATCCACTCTATGTTGGTTTGTTCTACATGTCCTATTGTAATAACTTTTGAACTATTAGATTGTTTTTTATGTGTAGGGAAATTCAAATAGAAGGAAAATATAAATTCAAGTTATATCAACAGATATTGAGTTAAAATGAGATATTGATCTAGCGTCTAATCAAAATAAACAAACTGAAAATAGCCAGAGATATTACGCATTGAAACCCGAACATGACATCATAGTATCTTTCCACATCCAAGAACAACACTATTTTTTACAATTATAAGACGTAGTTATGTGTTTACGTAGGTACACAAACTTTTCTAAAAAAACACCAAGCACACAATCTCAGTATTAAATGAACAGCTTAGACTAGAATCTTGTCAGTTTGGAGTTAAGTTCCAACAACTTGCAGCACTCTTAACAAACCAAAACAAACTTCATCTTCCCTTCTGTATCCTTACGATACTTAGGACAACTAAGAACCAACAAATAAAACTATGATATGTTAATAAATGGATAAGTTTAACTGGTGTCCATTTCCCTGACAGCCGTGGTCGTCAGTGTACTACCTACCCTACTACTCTTCATACGTTCCCTACTATTCCGAGCCGTACATTACGTACGTACCCAAGCTCTCTCAGGTAAGTTCGAGACTTCTGTAGATAGTGCACTGTAAGTAGATCATCCTTGGCTGCCGGTATACGCCGCTAAACATACAGGGTGGAAGCTTAGGGACATTGATGCACAAACTATTACCACGTATTCAATTCAGAACATCATTCTGAACCAGCCCACATGAAAATTTTGTCATCAGTCAATTTAATAAAAATCTGCTGTTTTTTTTAAATTACCGATGAAAAGATTTCTATGTGGGGGGGTTCGGAATGATGTAGATAATGAATACGTGATAACCGTTTTTACGTCGATGTCCTTTCCACCCTGTGTACACCGCCCATGGACATACGCACTGACAAGCACAGCTAAGTAAGTAACATTGCTTTCAGCACACGTAAGCAAAATGCATATTATTTTAAGGTTGCACCCAATGTGCTTGATTACTATGTATAAATAGCACGTTCATTCCAGCAGTTGTAAATATTATGTAAATATTTATTTTTTAGTGTTTATCATCACTTGTAGATATTTCCCACATCCGATGATTTTGGTTTGATCTTAGGTTATTTCGTTATCACTATATGAAAGATATTTTAGCTTTTGGAAACCTAAATTACAAGAAAGGCTTCTTCTTAACTAGTTGTTAAATATTAACATAACATTTTAATGGATGCAAATAATAAATGATTTGATTTGGATAGGTATACAGGGTGTAAACAGACCCTTCACGAAGCCGTCAACCAAGCATTCTGTACATCAAACTAAGTAACTTTACGCAAAAATTATTGCTGGGAAACGACTTTTTTTGTTGGGGTGAAAAATCACGTTTTACTGTAAAACCCAATGTAACGCACTCAAAACATTGTGCTGGTGGATGAATTGAATAGTACAGGGGTCGTGAAGGTGTTTAAAGTAAAAATCTTACATTAGAAACATGTATTTTTAAAAAAACTTGTGAAAAAGTTGGAACTTTGACCCCCAGTATCTCCGTAACAAGAAGGTTCCCAGGTATGGTCTAGAACAAAAAAAATAGCGCAATGACGGGGAGAACAAGTACCTTTCGGCTTCGTTAAGGGTCTTTTTACACCCTTTAGATATCTACAGAAGAAAGAATAGATATAAATTTGACTTATGTGGGTACCTACACATAAGGAAAAACAAATATTTTTTGAGTTTAGTTACAAAGACATGAAGACAAAATCGGGCCAAAAAACAAACCTTGTGGGATCCCAAGTGTTACTTTAACGTTGAATATCTCTTTTAAGTCTTTTAACAGAAATAAGTTATCTTGTAACTCAAATAAAAGGATATTATTACTCATATTACCAATACTCAATTACAGAGTTAGTATGACAAACCCCTTATGAAGTTATCCCAACCTATGACAGAGATGAACACAGTCAAAAGCCTTCGACTAATCACAAAACATGGGATTCTTGAATCTTTTCAAACATGAAGTATTCTACTGTTTTAGAATGAAACCAAGGTTGTTATAAATAAAAACTCAAAAAAAAAACATATCTTTTGAAAGGGACGAGTAAACAAGTCTGAAAAGTAAAACTTCTCAATCAATCAAATCTGTTTTAGTTTACCTCGACCTAATTATACGTAGCGTTCAACAAGTCGTAAAATTAAATGCTCTTGCATTGTTTATTTCCTAACACCTTGTGCCAGTATCTTTGAACTGAAGAGCTGCCGACCTAATGTTAAATAAGAAAAATCAAGTTACCTAAATAGCTCTTTGAGAAACACAAATTCTTTTCGAAATTTTAAAAGAGGTTAATGTTATCAATGATTTTTCATCGTCTAACCGTGGCAAAAGAGACATGTAAATTGTGTAAATAGGCATGTATCCATCTGTCACGTTCAACTACTACTCCAGGTTTCAAAGAAAACTGATCATTAAATGAGCGCAGACTCTTATTCTTTCGTCCCATGCACTAATGATAGTTTTCGATCATTTGTAGTTGCCGGGCGATTTAGCAGATTATAAAAAAATGCTCTAAGCTCTTAATCATCTTCTTCGTATGTTTATAAGCTAATAAAACCCTGTCTGTCTATCAATCACTCTTGAAGCTTTTAAATTTTCTGTCAAACTGTCAGGTTCTCATTGAGACTGAATTCAATTTCATAGTTTTATCTGTTTTTCTCTCCAAGTATAAAGACTTGTAAACTTTTGGCGTGAGTCAATTTGGAAATCTATTAAAAACTCGTTTCAAAAACATCTTTACAGATAAGGTTTTAGTAAGTAGTAGTTTTGGCAGTTGGTAGACACTATTCATAATTGCTCCAAAAGCACCTGTGCAGAGCGAATAGTTTAATAGCAGCCAAAATGTTGAATCACAGTTTCAGACGTCTCGAAACGCAAGTGTTTTGTGAGTCTGGCATAGCACGCATAACGATCTCAATCATTATTTAAACAGCTAGATATTTAGCCAGATGATAGTTTTATATCTCAAGTGTAGTGTCTGTAGGGCAATTTGGCATTTCAAGTGGGATCAACGACATTAGATGTTGCCCTTGAATTATTGACTGTTATACTAATAGATACGATATCTTTAATATCCCATAAATACCAAAATAACATGTCCGTGAAAAGTATTTCATTATTCTGAGTCACATTCTGAACAAATGGACCTAATCCAGTTTTTAATACTTAAAGAATTGTTTTAAGAAAATTCATTTTATTTATACCAGACTATTATGTTTTCACAGTTGGTTAATAAAATATGAGGTGGTACGTGTAGAGTGTGGACTGCCAAAATACATGACAGGCAAAATATTTCAGGAATGAACCATTTAGTCCAGATTGAAACCTACGTAATGGTGGCGAAATAAGTTTTCTTTGTTCTAAAATAAAAATCAACACTCGAAAGAATAAACAAAACACCTGTTAATTTCAAACTACAAAGACGTAGAGCTACACATTTCAGAATTTCCATTTCGATTTTTTTATTGTCTTTGCTTTGACTTCTAAGAATTGCATAAATAAAACAGTAACTACCTACGTAAGGTATGACATGATGCAAGACTAGACTGCCCAGAAGGTTAAATTGAACATTGTTAAGTTCAATTTTAACACACGCCTGCAATCCCCGAAGGACCCAACCCCAGAGGTGTAAAGTATCGAGAGGAAAGTTTGGAGTAGGCATGAATGCGGATGGAAGAAACGATGGATGGACTGTGTAAAGGATGTTATGGAAAAAGGAGATGACTGAAAAGACGACGAGTAATAGAAGTTTAGAACAAGAACACATGCTGGGCCGATCCCAAATAAATTGGGATAAGTTCAGGAGATTGGCGATGATGATACTTAGCTACTTTCACTAAATTTAATCTAAGAATCAGAATGACATAGGTACACGCGCACGCTCATGCTGCAACGGATGAGACGAATCTGATAATGATTGAAAAGTTAGACGATACGATTTCAACTGTCTTGGGATGGTATATAATCGATTCTTAAAGAAACCGACGCAAGGTTCTTAGAACATTCTTTGTGAACTCACTCGGAGAACAATCGAATAACTCAACGTCTCTAGCTACGAGTTGACAGTACGAAGTGCGTCGTGGCTCCTTCGTATGCACACCTGTCTGAAGTTTCAACTCTCAAAACTGATTTCGAACCGGATGCTGTTGAAGCACGTTTCAGCTATTCTTCACGTTATTTATCGTGGTTTACACAATTCGATACAATAATTACAGCTTACAGAAATCCACGTAACACGCGAGTCGTGGCAGCATGCCAATGTCGGTAGGTAGGTACAACTAACTGTAATCAAAATGAAAGCGAAAAACATTCTTCGTCGTAATGAAATGTATGTTCGAAAACAAGTCGTTTATAATTATACAAGATTTGTGCGAGGTTTTAATTAAAACGACGTTTCTAGTAGCTTACTAATGCGAGGGATGTTTAACAATATAAATACCAGAACAAGTGCGCTTACATAAAGCATCTGAATGCAGATTTGTTTAAAGATCATTCACGATCCATAAAGGAAGCAATAAATTAAAAGAAGGAAACATTTTTCAATATAAAACACCAAAGGAAAACCCAAATCACACAGGAGCTTAAAAAGCAGTTATTTTTATTGCATTATTTACACTTAAACGAAGATATAAAACTAATAAGCTAAGATTGATGATTAAATATCTACGGAGCAAATGCAAATATATTCTAGGGTTATTTATTCAACTGCCCCTGGCCATGAAAAACATTATGGCACGTTTACATGCTTGCCGAGGCTTGCCAAACGTCTACAAACACAAGAGTGTGAACGGGGTGTTAGGCTTGGCTTGCGTGGGTTTGTCGCCGATCCGGACTAGTGTCGGTTATTGAACACAGATCAAAGGAAGCTTGCGGCAAGCGCTTGCGCCGTATTTACACGTTGGCGGGTGAAATTTCGCTCACAAGCTTGACCAACGGACGTTTTTAGTTTTACGCTACGATCATGAGTAGTAATTGGTCCAACGACGAGATTCTGGCCTTTCTCGAGGCCTATAAAAGTATACCGTGCATTTAGAATCTGAAGGACGGTAAACATAAAGACAAAAAGAAAGTTGCAGCTGCTTGATCTCAACCAGACGTTTCTTTAGATTTTTAACATCCGAACTGTTCGCTTCCTTTGTTTTTGTTTATATTTTGAATAAAAATATGTCAAACCAAAAGCATTAGCCGACACAACTTCAACGTCTACGTCTGCCATGCTTGCCTGAACACACTAACGCACTCGCAAGCGTGTAAATGTCATCCAAGCGTTTGCAAAGGCTTGGAGCTTGTGGACGTTTGCCAAGCCTCGGCAAACGTGTAAACGTGCCATTAAAATTCAAACGTTCCTAACTATTTTGTTAACGAAGAACCTTGAAACTTTTTAATTTAAGATGTTTATCCTAAACACTGGCCGGATGTATCACTCCCTAGAAAAAGTGTGAAAACAAAAGCTGGAACCGGATCAAGGGAGAACCGTTTTTGGCAACCGAACAGAAGCCAAGAATACCGTTAACGCCCATGTCATTATAAGAAACGTATAGAACATTCTACTCGTCAAAATTTCCTACTATCCTTAGCATTTCCTCTAAGCTAGAAGATGATATAGCACAAACGTCGCATTAAATTATTTAAAGATCGGATGATTGGTAAGTCGTTGGCAGAGATGGACATGGTAACTTGATAGCATCGCCCGTCACTCTTCTATGGCTGATTGATGCCTTCCTGTCGATTGAAACTTGGCAATTAAACAACTGAGTACACAAATTACATTACTTTCGAAAATGTCTGGTACCACGAACTAGAAGAGAAATGAATGGGCAGCTCGAGCTCTTTAAGAAAAATAATGTGCCAGCTGCTCATTAACGTTTAGAGCAAGGTTATGGCTGCTGCTGCTAGATCAAGTTTCTATTGTATAAATAGAAGGTAGGAAAGTCGCTATGGTAATAAAAGTTGCAATCACTCTCGCCATCTCCGTTGCGGCGTGTGCGCAGCGAAATAATCTAATTTTACAACACTCCGCCGATGATTCACGCCGCCATCGCCATTGAGACGTACAGTAAGGTCCACCACCAAAATAGCCCTATGATTTAACGTATTATAAACAAACTGAACTTTACAGAACTGTAGAATTCCATGTTTTGCGCAGAATTCCATCTGAGGGAAATGCGTCAATGTTGAAACCTGCACTCATACATATCTCGTTACATTTGCACCCACATAATGTTTCACAAGCAAAGCTTCGATAAACACATTTATTATTGTAAGATTATTTTCGTCATAAGCATTTTATTAATATCTTTTTGCATGTTTGAAATTCTTAAAAATACATTTCTCTTGCATGCGACAACTGACGTGATAATCATGAAAATACATTTCATGACATGCTTTCTGCATTCTGCACTGCAGAAAAGACAAAATCTGTAGAATAACAGCATTCACAAAACTTTTTGGTTTTCCAATTTCTTTATGAAGCATGACCGTTAGTTTTATAGTGATTTCACGAATGCGTATGCGTGGTATTATCTAGATATTCTACTAGCTTTCGCATAGCTGAATCTCATTTCAGAGTAAGCATATGCGCTGTTCCACCTTGAATTGTAGGTAAACGCCTCTACAATTTTTACTGTTTGAAATGTTACTGACACATAATATACCAGCACAATGGAAAGTTTATTTATAACCGCGCATGGCGGTAACAAGAGGCCCCGCCATATGCCTGCTCGTAAACACATAAATTCATAGGTTTAGCCATCATAAAGTATCTGCTAGATTCTGATTGACCTTGGGCATTAAAAACATTGCAGGCTGAGCTGATATACAGACCGTCTGCTCCTCGCACTGTCACTCGACTCGTCACATACCCGGAGGCACCCCACCATGTAGTGCGTGTACGCGTGCGTCCTTCAGTAGTCCTGCGTGAGTTGGACCGCATCGCGTACCGCCGTCGCCCCGAATTTTCCGTCTCAGCCGTTGACGACTTTTTCCGATCTGAATCCACCAAGGTACGTCTGAATTTTGCATTGTAAGCTCATCGAAATTTTCACATTCCATGTAAGATCAGCTGCATCTGGTAAGAAGGTTAGCGAACCACAATACAGTTCGGAAAATGCTAGCAGATGATGTTGAATCTTTCGACGTTATATTCTGCATTTATGTGCAGAAGTGTGATACGCAGATCAAAAAACGAAAACTGAAGTTCTAAAAAGACACATGAATTTTGACTCTGACAATCACTCATTAGTTCTGACTGTCACATTTTATTTTAGATGGGCTTTCTAAAAATCATGCCTGTTTTTCCAGAATTTCGAAGACGAGACCAGCCGCATCCGCGCTGACACCGCTGCGCTCCTCACCCGTGCACGTTCCGTTGTGCCCCGCGCAAAGACATACACACCCCTCGATACGATTTTCTCGTGAGTAGACCACTATATATGCTCCTCTAGCAGCATCTTCGAAATGGAGTACTAAGGCTATTCTTTGTGCTGGAATAGTAGTAGATGGTAGTTAACGACCTCATTTTCAAAGAGACAAAAATATCTTAATCGACATCCTTGGATTCAAGAACGCCCAGAAACCTTGCGTATGTACTAATTCCAAGGTTAGGTCAAGTTTTTATTGGCCTGAAGTAACAGCACTAAAATAGCCGACCCATTGATGCGTCTATCAAAAGAACGCCCTGGCAGTGACATTGACGACACAACTACCTGTCGCATGTCATTTGGCAATCATGTAGGTACACGATGCAATAATGTAAAACCTGTCTTGCTGCCAAAATCCATTGAACTTCAGGGGTTCGGAAAAGAAAAAACGTGACCTTCAAAAAGAAAGGATGTCCGTTCCGTGGGTGTGCATTTCATGGCTTATTTGTTGCGTCAGCGCATATTTTCAGAGTGACGTCCTCGTCCACTATGAACAGCCATTTTATTTATAGTCCGGTTAAATGTCAGCGTTTGTTGTCTTGTGTCCACTAATAAAATGGCTAACGATTTATTTTCATTTAGATCTTGGCATGTTTATCGTGACGCGAAGATTATAACATCCGTTGCACACTCATAAAATGTGGTTCTTTATTTTTCTTACAACTTCATCAACAGATATTCGTACGGGGAACCAGTTCCGTACCGTTTCAGCAATGAAGCTTACCTCGCTAAGCTCGTTATGCCCCTGCGCAGCGTGGCTGATCACATCCGCAACATTTCCTACTACAACAAACCCGCCGAGAAGTTCACTGGTGAGAATAATAACAAAGTCCTACATCGCACAGTGAAGACAACACTCGATGTTCTCCAACTAAACTAATTAAAAAACCTGATAATTCTATTATTGTCCTTAACTGTGTCGTCCGTTGTCCTTCAGTTTGACCACCGACTAACAGTTAAATTCCGGTGTGTCCCTGTGGTAACCGTGAGGTATTCTCGCCAGGACGCGGTCACCTCGCATGTCTGCAATACACCGGTAACAAGGCCTTCTCCAAGCGTAGGCCTCTCTACCACGAGCTTAGCATCAGGGACGACGTGAACCTCCTCTCTTTCTATGCCAAGAACAGGCTCGCGGCCGCCGGTCTGGCCGTCGAGAATGTCACAGGTACCTCGCCACCGTCGCATCGCTAGCGCTCGCTTACAACCCCTCGCTTAATTCTTTAAAATGAGTCTATAAACCGGTCTAAAAGTGAAAAGCTACGCCTTAATTGGCTCGGAGCACTAAAAGAATATTAAACCGAGATATAAAGTCCGTGTCTAACCCTGCGTGTGGTGTCTCTTGCAGCGGGCGGCGCGCCGGAACAGCCGACGGCGGCGCAGTGCGCGTAGCTCCCTGCGGCGCGGCGCGGGCGCTGGGGCTGTCTCCGCTCGGAGCAGCCCCACGCTCGCGCCGCGTTCGCCCTTCGCGCTCTCTGATCTCGGTATAACACGCTAGAACTAACCAAGATCATCTATTTTTTTAATTCATATTACAGATTACCTATTTTTTTAACTATGTTTACGAGTTGCGTCGAACGAATTTATTTATTTTCTAGTCATCGTTGTGATAGCGCGGTGTTCTGCGCCGAAATTTTGTCGGTGACGTCTCGTTTTCACTTAACTCGACTGATTTTACTTAACAATAAAGAATTTTTACTGAAACTGTAGTTGTTTTAATCATTTGCACGTTCATTGTTCCCAATGTCACGCTTATAAATCCAAGCTTCAGTAACGCTTAGCTTTCTGACTAAAATTGTTTTAACTGTTCGTATAACACACGTAAATAAATATGATAAAATCACAACTTAAATTATTATATCCCTCTAAGATCGATAGCATTAAAGGTAAAATGAACACTGAATCCACATTTTGACTACACACCCATTTTTTCTGGAACATGCTCATGACTCATGCATATTTTACTGAATTTAATAATGTTTGAGAAAAAAATGGACCAAATGTAGACGCCACACTGGACAACTGCACTATCATTCGCATTACAGCATGAAGCAGCACTGAAAAAGTATACGAAGTCATAGCGAATACCATGCCATCAGGGTTTGTCATCGAGCTTGGTGCTGGGGTCTAACAGCTTCGATTAGACAGCATCATGATCATGAGCGTTGTACTGCGTCGCTTACTGTCCGTCATCGTTCGTGTAACAATGACCATTGGCATTCATCATTCATGCTGTGGAATGATTAGCAGTTGTCTCAAAGAGAGCTAATTGTTTCACCAATGGTCATTGGTTTACGGGACGCGCGTAACATTGGCCTCGGTGCAGTCAAGCTGCTCCCATGGAGGCCGAGCCGCAAGTTCCAGGTCCCGGAGATGATGGAAGACCCTGCTCTGGAACTGAAGGCAGCCAAGGCCGAACGCGCAGCTAGATTCCGTGCGTCTACCGTTGAGCCAGTACTGACTCCTGCGGCTGATTTGGCAGAAATCAAAAGGAAGAGGCAGGAGGAAGCCCGTGCTGCCGAAGAAAAGTACGTATCACTGAATGTAATTCGTCTAGGACCCTAGGCAAACTGATAACGGCGATTTGAAGATGTGTGATACCACTGTTGTTCCATTTCTGTTACAGGGCATTGAAGGAGGAAGCTAAACGCGAAGCTGAACGTAAGGCTCAAGTACGTATTCGGTATTTTTTTTGGTTTATCTAATAATTTTGTTTGACCGTAGCTAAATAAAACCTTACACCGCTTTCAGGCTGAACGTGAAGCAGCAGAAAAGAAGAGGGCAGAAGACGAAGCCCGGAAAGCAGAAGAAGGAAAACGCAAGGCTGAGGAAGATGCTAGGTTAGCCGAGGAAGAAGCTCGCAAGGCTGAGGAAGCTCGCCTAGTTGAGGAGGCCCGTTTAGCTGAAGAGGCCAAGCTTGCAGAAGAAGCCCGCTTGGCTGACGAAGCAAGACAAGCTGCGGAAGCTAAGAAGGCACAGGCTGCCCGTCTTGCTGAAGAAGCTCGTTTGGCTGAAGAGGCCAAACTCGCAGAGGAAGCTCGCTTGGCTGAGGCAAAACTCGCTGAAGAAGCCCGATTGGCTGAGGAGGAAAGGCAAGCAGAACAAATTAGACAAGAGGAACTCGCAAGGTTAGAAGAGTTGGAGAAACAAGCACAGGATGAACGCGAAGACGAACTTGCACGACAGGTATGAAATCGCTAATCTCAAATCGAGAAAAATTCAAAATATTTGAACTAAAGATGAACTAATTACTGGATTTCTGTTATTATAGGCTGCTGAATTAGCGGAGATTGCGAGACAAGAGTCCGAACTTGCTGCCGCGCGTCTTGAGGAGCTTTCTCACAGTGGTTCTACTGCTGATGTTCCTGAGGCTGATGCCAGGTGAGAATATTAACAATATAATTGCTAAGAAGTTATTGGTCATTACATCCCCTGTCGTAGAGACCTAACAAGTAAAACAACTGCCAAAGCAAGGCGACACGAAAGAAAACGCGGCTGTTAATAATCCCTCCTTTAAAACCTCAAATGTTATTTTTCAGTGAAACTGCTGCAGATGAACCAGAACCCATTGTAGAAGAACCGGAATCCCCTGAAATTATCTCCGAAACACCAGTCGAAGCCGAGGCTGAAGCCGACCAGGCCGGAGACGTCAGCGAAGACGAGAAAGCGGAACCAGACCTAACTGATGAAGAATAAACAACCATAGGCGCTAATAAATATTTTTATAGTTAAGCATTTTCTGTTATTAAATGTATGTATCTAAATGCTAAATATCATTCATGCGCATTTTCTTCTAGAGTAGACATGAATGATGTGATAGCACCATGGTGGTTAAGTTTGTCACCGCCCTTTCTTCTGCGTAATAAAATTACGCATCAATGAAAGTCATCCTTCCTTGTCTATATGTATGTTTAGGAAATCTACCACCGTTAACCAATTTTTTAAAACTAAAAACTTAAATGTTACTAGTTTAAGTGTTTTAATAATGTTATATTTTGTTAAATTTTAACAATAAAAGACATATTAACATGTTGGTTTTCATTCATACTATCCTACTGATATTATAAATCCTAAAGTTTGTGACGATGGATGGATGGATGTTTGTTACTCTTTAACGCAAAAACTACCAAATGGATTTGGATGAAATTTGGCACACAGATAGGTTGTAATCTGGATTACCACATAGGATACATTTTCCCCCGGTATAAGATCCCGTGGGACAATTACCGACGCAGGCGAAGCCACGGATTATGACCGTGGCTTCGCCTGCGTCGTCGCTAGTCAGATTATACTTTTATCAGCCATGAGTTTAATCTGCATTTTACATCCACAACCAAATACTAGAATTAGGCTACTTTAGAATTTATTTCCAAGCTGTTTATCAACTAAGGTCATTATGGCGATGTTGTTCTGTGTATCTATTTGAGGCATCATAGCTCCCAAATGATTGGTCCGAACTCAAATATAAAAAATAATACTACTAATTCTTTCTACAGATATTCAAAAACTAAAGTCTATACTGGTTCAGAATATAATAATACACAAAAGATATAAATAAGAAAAATATAATTATATTACTTATAATTACATAACTTATGGCCTAAAAAATATAATTTAATCAATCTACTTAAAAAAATTATAAGTCCATTTTCACCATTCCTTCGGCTGTTTTCGTGACTTCTTCTTTTGAAACTGGTTTCTTTAACTTGACCACTTTTGGTGGGACTTTGATGACAGCTGGTGCGTTCTTGTGCTGGCTTGCTTTCGGTTTCTTATTAATTTCCACAAATTCCTTATCTATGTCTTGTACTTTTTGTTTAATCTAGAACAATAAATGAAGCAGTTAATGCATCATGCTGCTTTTTTATGTATTTCCTTGGGATTAGATGACGATGTTGTAGTCAAAAATCTAAATAAAAATATTTTATTTCACGTAGGCATAGATGGGCACTTATAAAACGTCAACAAAAAGGTGCACGATTCAGGTTGGTCGTTTCCTATGGAGAAGAACCACCAAGAAATCCCATGGTTACTCTTTTCAAATCATTTGGTATTACAATATTATTTTATAGTCTGCACTCAGCGTAGTGGATAATGGCCCACTATCTCTCACTAAGAAAAAGAAAGAAAGAAAATACATTTATTTGGCACATGCCACAAGTGCACACAATATAAAACAAAAATAATACAAGACAAAAAATAAAAATAAAAACTTAAAACTATACAAACAAAACAAAAAAATTAACACTGTGTGCCTCACGGCTGCGCCACATAGGCACAGTTCAGCAAAATGCTGGGCAACTAGTGCCTGACGGAGTGAAGAGGAGTCTGACCCAGCAGTAGGAATGTAATATGCTGTTTATGCTGACCTAGTCTTATGGTAAACCCTATTTTATATGATTTGGCAATTATGAAAAGATTGAAATCTGGTTCATGGGCATTCAGAGAAGAAGCCTGGCAAGTGGTGATGGTAGCTTTGAAAACTTCTGTTTGACTCTAAAATACCTATATCAACTAATAGTTAATCAACTCATCATATATTTTCGATAATGAAAGAAGCAAACAGGAAGAGAAAAGTTAACCTTACATTTTTCAATCCTAGATTCACGGCTTTAGCTTTCGTTTTCTTGAGACTCTTAGCTCCAGCGACTTTGAAGACGTTGGCTTTGGATCCTTTTTTGTTGTTTTTACCCATTTTTATTGAGAAAACTGAGTTTTATAAAGCTCACGTGCGCAGCAACACAATATTGACAAATAATATGTCAATTGTTGTCTGTCAATGTCAAATTAAACGAATCGCAAATTAGACAAAAATCTAACGTTTTTGAACGAAAATCACAAAACTTTCAACTTACCATAACAGCATGAAGATAGGTAGTTTTAGATAATTATGACTGCATTCTAGCAGAAGTAAAATAAATTTTCATAATTTCATGTATCAATCCTTTGGGTATTTTACTTGAGAGCTTGAGTTCACCAACCTGTCTGATTGCGTGTATCATAAGTTCTGAACGTAAAATTGATACCGAATGAACTCTGTGCAACACTTTGCTATTTCAGTGATAAAGGGACTGATTATTAGTTTTTACAAAATAAAACAATAATTAATTGCTTTTATTTGTGAAAAAGTACCTAAACGCCGTCAAAATTACTTACTACTCCAAGTACAACGGGAATATTTCCGCCATGGCTAAGGTATGAATATTGTACACCTGTTTACTCTCGTGATCTGGGTACTTATCTATTTTATTTTTATCAACCTAAGTAATTTGCATACTGGACAATCTTGCTATGTAAACTTGTTAGAAATATCTGGTTTAACTTGTTGAATACTTTGATTTAAAACCAGGAATTATTTGTGCCTGTGCGTTCGAAATAAAGAGTCGTCTTTTAAATATTATTTCTACAATGGGCGACGTCGTTGAAACTAAGGTAAATAAAAAAGAATCATGAATAAATACAAACCTGTTGATTGCTGTACTATCCTACAACGAAGTACGCAACAAGTTAGCTAATGGTATTATATCCTTCTTCACTCATACAATATTACTCTTATGGTTCCAATATATTTTATAAAAAGTTTTCTTCAATATTTTAAGCAGAGCATTACAGTTTTATCGCTTTGAAATGACAGAAAGTACTATCAAGGAATTATTACTGCACACTTATAAATAAAACAATGAAAGTTCTAATCCTAAATTATTCTTTTTTTTTTCATTTACAGCCAGTATTATATTCTTACTGGCGAAGCTCATGCTCATGGCGGGTGCGCATCGCGCTCAACTTGAAGGAGATCCCATATGACATCAAGGCAGTCAGCCTGATTAAGGGAGGTGGAGAACAACACTGCAATGAGTACCGGGAAGTCAACCCTATGGAACAAGTCCCATCACTATGTATAGGTAACACATTATTCCATTGGGTGCACTGTTAAGTACCCATATGGAATTTATGAAACTCTCTATACTTGGGTATCTTCCTTAAGAAATAACAAGAATGGATGCAGGACTGAGACTGATAGAAAAATAGAGGGAGGCCTTTGCCCAGCAATGGGACAGTCCAGGCTAGCTATGATAATCCTTCTATACAGTATTCCTAATTTGAATATTATGTCTATTTTTTTTATTGATCGAAGATTTTCTTTTAAACTTAAAAACTTGTTAAAAAAAAAATATTTTTGCAGATGGGCACACGCTTGTGGAGTCACTGAACATCATGCATTACCTGGAAGAGACAAGACCAAATCAGAGGCCTCTAATGCCCCAGGATTGCTTCAAAAGGGCCAAAGTTCGTGAAATATGCGAGGTATGTAGATTTCTTACTAAAATATACAGGGTGAATGGTTAAACATGGGCTTTAATTTAAGGGTGTGACTCAGTTTTATTATGGGACTCTCTCTGATATATAAAAAAAAAATTGCTGTACCTTACATTTTTTCCACTTATGCAACCATTAATATAGATATAGGGAACAGTTTTTGTTTTTTTTTCGAGATTTGTTGGTCCCATAGGTTTTTTTTTCCTGTCTTCTACATGTACCCCTAAAATATTGCCCACGTTTAATAAATCACCCAGTATATTATTATGATTAGGGATTAACCATTAGCCATTGCCATGTGCACTATCATATCCAAAAATTACCTACCCATAATACCCATGTAGTGAAATCAGTCTTACCAAGAAGTATTGTATTACCCAGTACCAACTGGGTTGTGGAGGTCAGGTAGGCAGTCGCTCCATGTAAAACACCAGTATTCAGATGCGTCCGGTTAGACTGGAAGACAACCCCAACATGGTTGGGAAAAGGCTGGCCAAATGATAGATGATAAGGTGGTGGTAGATGCTCAAAAAGGATTAACTAGGAAAATTTTAAATGTTTGTTATTTTCAATATTGCAGGTGATATCCTCAGGCATCCAACCCATGCAGAACCTGATAGTCCTCATCCACGTGGGCGAGGAGAAGAAGAAGGAATGGGCTCAACAGTGGATCACCCGAGGGTTCAGGGCTGTGGAGAAGCTGCTGTCAGCCTGCGCTGGGAAGTATTGTGTGGGTGACGAGATCACACTTGCAGACTGCTGCCTGGTGCCTCAAGTGTTTAATGCTAGGAGGTATGTGGCTTAGGAGAATATTGATATCTGAAATAGTCTAGCCTAGATTGATAAAACGCATCTGAAGAGTATTCTTGAGCATATCTTTTACTAAAAAAAATTGCTGAATCAAGCAAGCAGTTGGTTGGAAGGCAGCACAGACAGTTGTCTTCTGCTGTTTCTGTTCCTGGATTGTGAGGCTGAATGGAACAGTAGGAACACATTACTCCTCTTTTTCTAAAATGCTTTTATTAATTTCCCAGATTCCACGTGGACCTACGCCCATTCCCCATAATCCTCCGCATCGACCGCGAGCTGGAGAACCACCCAGCATTCCGCGCGGCCCATCCCTCGTCCCAGCCGGATTGCCCGCCGGAGGTCGCCAAATGAACCAAGAATGATGCCACGTCCACATATTGGCCGCACACATCGTCGACTTCGCTTTTACAGCGCTATGTCTGAATTTCGAACGTCTGAATTTTGGCCTTGGAAAAAAAAGGAAATTAGGCAAAGAACCAATATCGAATTTTAGTAAATGTCAGTGCCATTATAAATTGATCTTAAATATTGTTAATCTAAAACTTTTTAGGCATAGTCGTACCAGAAATATCGTTCTTGTATTTAAAATAACATAAAATTATGTGTTTAGTCAATTTGTGGACATGGTAGCATTTCTTTTCTCAAGATTTTTGCAATTTTATGCAAAAGTCGTCCTTAATTATACTTTACTGAACCTAGCCTTAAGCTTTTAATTCTAATCTAGTCGGATAACTAATTTTAAGCCATTTTATAAGGTTTTTGGGTATTAGATAAAATTTATATGTATCTGTGAAATTGTTTTTATATGCATATACTTTGTCCATTATTTTATAGTATAAATTGTTTTTAAGATTAATTATAATTAGTAAGAAAAAATGATTATTAAATTTGAGATTATTTTTATTACTATTGTTTCATGACTTACTGTTTGTGTTATGTATTTTTATCATAAATAAAATATTTTTAGTTCAAGATTCGTTACTTCATTCCAAGTTTCCAACACTAGGAAGTCACACACAAAACACAAAAATTACTTGGACATAGTTCCACATCAAACCTTTGCATGTGTGTGCTTTCATTTATTTTACATAGAGCATTGAAGTCAGTTTTTGGTCTGTTACTATTCCCATTTTCACTAACACCAAGAAACATCTGAATTTCCAACAGCCAATAAAATTTCCAACACCTAATAAAATTTAATGCTTAAATATTTTATAGGTATAAAAATATTTAAGCATTTATTTATCTGTTATTTAAAGTCTTTCTGTATCTCTTTCTCAGTAAAACAGGCCTAAGTCACTTAACAGTTTCCTGGGATTAAGTTATGTCGGATTCTATGATGATGCAGCCGACGCTGCCGGCGTTGTGCAGAGCCTAGGGAGTAGTGTGGCTGACTCTGGCTTGGCCACCATCACGGATTTTAATTTTGATAACACAAAAAATTAGTCGCTAATTAGTCGACATTTGTCGCCAAATATCAGAATTTGTCGCTCACTGGTTCAAAAGATATAAGGGTTTATAGGTGGCCGATCTGGAGAGAGTCTCCCCAGCTTGGCCACATTTATATCTCAAAAACTAGGGCACCTAGGGAAGATCTGTTTTCTCCCATATTTAGTCGCCAATTAGTCGGAATCAGTCGCCAAATATCAGAATCTGTCGGTCACTGGTTCAAAACTTATAAGGGTTTATATGTGGCCGATCTGGAGACACTCTCCCCAGCTTGGCCACATTTAGATCTCAAAAACTAGGGCACATAGCGAAGATCTGTTTTCTCCCATATTTAGTCGCCAATTAGTCGGAATTAGTCGCCAAGTCACAGATTTAGTCGGGTCTTAGTTTAGAAGATATAATGAGTCCAATTATTAAGGTATAGTCCAAGAGCTAGATCAAAGAGTTCACGAAAAATTGCCAAGAAAAAATATTTCTATTAATATGTGTAATATACTTCTAGTTTTATCGGTCTAAAGTCCTTAAAAATGTCCGAGAGAGACAAATTCTCAATTAAATACATGTTTTTAAGTTTTAAATTACTTGGTTAGAGTGGCTTAAACTTATTTGAAAACATTAAACCTTGCTCTTGGTCTATTTGGTGTCAAGTTGTACAGTCGCATGCAACTGTTTTACCAGTTTACAATGTTAAGCTGTAATTTACGTTAGAATAATAAAATAAGTTAAAATTATCGTACCTTTAGCAAAACGTTTAAAATACTTAAACGTTGAAAACGTATTGTAAGTATCAACCCATTGCTTGAAAAACACTACAATACGTTACAAAAAATACCTACCTAATAATCTTTAATCAAAGATGTAAATATTTAGATACCTAATATGAGCATTAATGGTAATTATTTTATTAAGGTTTAATAAGTTTATTTATTGCTCCTTAGAAATATAACATGTTGAACAGTAGGTATTTAAATGCAGTTAGAATTAAGCATAACCAATAAATATGATCGACTGCGCTTGAGCTAGGCGGAGCTTGTATTTCAGGTCACAGTTCTCTTCCCAGAGTTATGAGCGGTTAGACATTTCAGTAAATCGCTTTTTATGTACAGAAATAATAAATCAAAATCAAATCAAATTATTTTATAAAAATTAATTTCCAAAAAGGTGGTTTGATGTGTGTAGTGTATGTGTGTGTATTTTGAGGTGATTGTGAGTGTTGTGTTGTGGGTGTGTGTGTTGTGTTGTTTATGTAGAGTTTGTAAGGACGGATGTTGAGTTTTTATTTTATCTTAATTTAGGTTAGAATAATAAAACTTCTGATGTCGAAATATAAAATGATTTATTACCTTAAACTTATTGTACTTACAGATAATGAGACCTACTTAGTCAAAGATGTAGGATACCTATATGTACTAATATTATGAAGAGATAAAGTTTGTGAATTTGGATCTTAGGGATATTCTCCGGTACCTACTACTGATCCGATTTTGAAAACTCTTTCACTGTTAGAAAGGTATATTATCCCTGAGTGCTATAGGGTATATAACATCACGTTATGACCAATAGGAGCGGAACATGAAAAATGTTGCAAAAACGGGGAAAATTTATTGCTTTGGCTCTTTCTCTTATACGACGCAGATGAAGTTGCGCGGGTCAGCTAGTTAGGTATATATTATATCTCTCAATAAAAAAATCAATTAATGTTTCTTCATTGGACAACCCTGCTTGAAACCAACACCGATGCCTATCGATACCTACCGACTCGACGACACGTCACCGACAGCTACATTCTTCATTTCGCCACCGTCACGACCGCGACCGCTATTTATGATTTCGCATTTGAATTTTGAATCTTCTGTACTATTGTGTACTCTGTGGCCGTAGTGTAGAAATGTGACAGTATGACCATTTCGTACAAATATTATTTATAATTTTCGGTAGCTTTGGAATGGGCAACGACAGTTCTTTCACAGTTATTATGCCTTTTGACTGGGACTGTAGCTTCATTTTATTGTTATCTTTGTTTCGACAGTTCAAAAGTGCCTGTAACTGGCGTACTTAAATCAAAACACTTATTTCAATAAATGTTTTGATTTTGGAAAGTGTTTAAGTACTTTTATTAGTAAGTGTAACTATTTGACTAAAAACAAAACAAAACGTTTTATTTATTTATTAACAACCCACGCGAGGAGCTCGTGGCTAAATAATAACAGCCGCTCGGGTCGATCTTTAGGTTAAGCCGTGCTTGCCTAGGTTGGTCTGTGGATGGGTGACTACCCATCACATACCGAGTTTCCTCCGTGCCTCGGAAAGGACGTTAAGCCGGTGGTCCCGGGTGTCATTTGTAGATCATAGACAGTCGTTAGGTAGTCAGTGGCCCAAAAAAGTCTAACAACCAGTCTTACCAAGGGGTATCGTATTACCCAGTACTAACTGGGTTGTGGAGGTCTGATAGGCAATCGCTGCATGTAAAATACTGGTATTCAGCTGCATCCGGTTAAGACTGGAAGCCGACCCCAATACAGTTGGGAAAAGGCTAGGCGGGCGACGCTTCATATTATATTTTACACAAAATAACCATTTATAGGTTAGAGGTACCTATAAATGGTTATTTTGTGTAAACCAACCCTTCTTGAATTATACTATTGATATTATTTTATTAATTAAATAATTAATAATTCAAAATCGAATGGCGCGCGGCGTGTAGGTTTGAATCATACCCGTATTCATGATCTTAGTGTCAATCAGATTTTAAATTTACCTTATTCACAAAAATAAATAAGTCTACCTAAGAACTTATTTTTAATTATTAGTAATTAGGTTTAAGTTCATACAGTACGTAGGTTCCTAATCTATGTATAACCAATACTTCCTAGAAAAAAAAAAACAAAATGAACGTATACTTATCAATTCAAGTTGATTTACTGCATTGTTCTACTCTGCTTTCCGCGCAGCGTAATTTGTTACGTATCGAGTGTCTTTGCGCGGGCTGGGGTAAGCGATAATGCCTACGTGCGCTCGGGTTAACCTTGCCTTAACAAGCACCTGGGTAAGCTCGTTCCATCCTAGTTCTCATCTGCCTATCGCTTTCCATCAGGCGAGATCGATTTTATAATAATAAAAAAAAACAGTAATAGCGAAATACGAAACTTAAAATTCCACTCAAATTACCTAGTAGGATTCTATGTAATTTGAGTGGAATTTTAAGCTTCGTAAATAGATACAGAATTTATTAATACGTAGCCATGTTTACGTAGGTCAGCCGCAGCACTACTACTTAAACAAAGCTATGTACGAATGTGAGATTTATCTAGGTAAATAGCTATTTTTGGAATAAAAATATCTCATCAAAGGGCATTTTTCAAATTAGGTACCTAATAACCTAGATTATTTTACTTACTTTATTTTTTTGCGTTCAGAGTTTAACACACTAACATTGATTTAAAATTTCCTTTTTAAATATCAATGCACACTAAGCGTATCATTTCAAAGTTATCCAAAGGCTTCCTCTGTTTATGTTTTTTGTTAATGTTGCTTTACACAGATATACCTATAAGGAAAAATATATAAAACACTCGAGTTCCTAACTATTCAAAATAAGTCCCATTTTAAACTGGCTGACTATAACTTACGTCACGGGCAACTCGTTCTAAGTAGCTCGTCTGTGGTACACGCGCATCTATCTCTTTCTAACTTACCGTAAATGAAAAGGAGCGCAGCGATCTATCTGCCAGCGACTAAGTGCACATTGTGTTCGATAAATAATTACTTATTTATTGTAGATCTGTTTATAGGTAATGAATGCAGCTTTTATTTGGTGGGTTGAAATCATAGAATAAGTTTAAATTTATATATTTCGTAACAAACGTTCCTCCATAAGACGTCATAGATACTTTCTAGAAACTACTTAAAGTATTTTGTACTTGCTTGTACCACTGTATGGGGAAATTGATTCTTTAATATCTTTTTAATTATACACCGACTAAATCTGTGACTTGGCGACTAATTCCGACTAATTGGCGACTAAATATGGGAGAAAACAGATCTTCGCTAGGTGCCCTAGTTTTTGAGATCTAAATGTGGCCAAGCTGGGGAGAGTGTCTCCAGATCGGCCACATATAAACCCTTATAAGTTTTGAACCAGTGACCGACAGATTCTGATATTTGGCGACTGATTCCGACTAATTGGCGACTAAATATGGGAGAAAACAGATCTTCCCTAGGTGCCCTAGTTTTTGAGATATAAATGTGGCCAAGCTGGGGAGACTCTCTCCAGATCGGCCACCTATAAACCCTTATATCTTTTGAACCAGTGAGCGACAAATTCTGATATTTGGCGACAAATTTCGACTAATTAGCCACTAATTTTTTGTGTTATCAAAATTGAAATCCGTGATGGTGGGCAAGCCAGAGTCAGCCACACTAGGGAGTATGCAGTTGATGGGAGCAACAGTGATTGTTGAGTTGTGAACACAACACCTACTACCTTAGGAACTGCTCAGTGCTTATTATGGAGTTAGACTTAGAATACCTGTTAAGAATTGTAGTGTTAGTGTTTTCTTCATTATTGACTCTTTTATTGTCTATGTTATTATTGTAGTCTATATATATAAAAATCAATTGCTGTTCGTTTTTCTCGCTAAAACTCAGAAACGGCTTGACCGATTTTGACGAAATATTACACAGGGGTTCTACATAGGTCAAGGATGGTTTATAAAGTAGTAGGTAGGTAGGTAGTAGGCAGGTGGTGGACCGAGTAGTATAAAATACAAGGAGGTAGTACTAGGTAGATAAAATTGGATTGCAAGGCATGCTGGGTACAGCTAGTAGACAATATGAATTGTGTTTGAACTTTAAGGGAGTTTATTTCTCTCATATATCCGAATCCCAACTCTGTGCCCACACTATACCTGAAAACAATCCTGTGTATAGTAGTCGCCAAACTTCTAGTTCGCTCTGAAGTTGCAACGGCTGCGCCGGTACACATAACAAAGCGCAGCGTGACAGAGCACGCGAGAGAGCGCGGGTGGTGCGCGGGTAGTGCGCGGGTGTGCTCCGCTCCCGCTCCCCGGCGTGTCCCGGTGACACCTGTTTTGTTGTTACTGCGACTCTACTCGTCACAACTTCAGAGCGAACTAGAAGTTTGGCGACTACTATACCAGGATTGGAAATATATATTATTTCTGGGTTAACAATATTTTCACTGTGTGTGACAAAGTAAATTATTTAGTTTTCTAAATCTTCTAAACATCTATCTCCCTACTAAATAAAACATGAGTGTAATTTGTAGTAGCAGAAAAGTATTTATTTTTTATTATCATCTGTTAAGAGAACATTTTATTAGAAGCACAGGATCGACGCAAGGGGTCAAGCAGGTGAAAAAATTTAAAACATCTGTGAACCCACTCATTATTAAAATTAAATACACTATTTTATGGGAATACTAGTTGTTATTATTTAGATAGATTTAGCTTCACTCTGGTCCTTCCTTTGTTGTACCATTTCTCTGATGTTGTTTTCACTCTCTTTGAGATTCTTCTCCAAATACTGTTTATTTTTTTCTAATTCTGCTGTACGAGCTGATAATTGAGTCTCTCGTGTTTTGAGGTTGTTCTTGACATCGTCTAGACTTGTGAGAAGAAACATTCTGCCAACAGATTCGTATGTTTTAGTATCAGGTGGGAATATGTTGATCTCTTGCTGAGTAAAATCTACATGTTGCATGACACGCTTCAGCACATCTATTTGAGAATCTATGATCTGAATTTTTTCACTGGATTCTACCATTTTCAGTTGCAGTTCAATAAATGCTTTTTTTAGCTCCAAATCCACTGGTTTAGCCATGTTTCTAACCCCGAAATCTTGTCTTCTTCCAAATAATTGAAATTTAATGGCGTATGACACACAGGTGACAGGACTTCTGTCTAATCAACAGAATATTAATATTCTAGGGATATTTATAATCTTTGATGATCACTTCCACAGAACATATTATATACCTTACGGATCACTTCTGTTTTTTTCCACTGAAGAAGTTAAGTGTACTGAGTAGAGCAGAGAACTTAAAAATAATGTTTTTTTGCGAATTTATTTATTTTAGTATGCGTCAGCTTAGTATTTATTAGTTCCGTGGAAACCATTTCCATACCATTTCATAAAGTGGCATCTGTCGTTTATTTTTGACAACTTTTAGTGTAGCAAGACTTTTAATAACTGCCCAGCTTAGTGGAAAATTAGAAAATCACAAAACAAAAAATTAAACTTAAAAATCATAGGGTAAAATTGCACAATTAATAATTTATCGTGCAAACACAGCATCGTTGTTCATTACAGCTTATTTGATTTTTTGCATTCGTTTTTGATAAATGCATTGCCAATGCAATAGCGACATATTTTGATTCTTGAGATTTTATACTATTATTTTAAAAATATTGTTAATTAAGTTCACACTACCCTGCGCTCCATCACTTGCGCTGCAGATGTTGGAGAAAAAACAGCCAAGCTGAAAAGGGAGTGGGCTGGCCACGTAGCACGAATGCGCCCGGAGAGATGGATAACGACCGTCACCCACTGGACGCTTGTCGGAGGAAATCGCCGTCGAGGTAGACCGCGGCGAAGGTGGTGTGACGATCTGATCTCGTTTGCGGGGTGAACATGGCCAGATACCGTACAGGACAGAGAGGTTTGGAAGGAGAAAGGGGAGGCCTTTGCCCAGCAGTGGGACACACAAACAGGCTAACAAAAAAAAAAAGTTCACCTTTTGTTTTTATCATTTAAGTATAACACCGACATGCGGCGCCGATCCCAAATGAATTGGGATAAGGGCAAGATAATGATGATGATGATTATGATGATGTATAACACCTGTAACACGTTCACTCATTTCGTACAAAATAAATATTTATTTATCTTTGTTTAATTATCATTGACACAAATGTTGGCTGTAGATTGTGAATTTTCTTTGAAGAGCAAGTGCCGCTTAGTATCAATATTTATTTATTTTTGTAAAAGGTAGTTTCGCAGCTGACGATAGGTAACTGAAACATAATTATTATTCTAAACTTACCAGAAGTAGTAAAAAAAACAATGTAGTGGTACATGGATGGATATTTATCGAATAACCAGAAACCTCTATAAATGGCTTCACTTACAATTTTTCGCTTTTCATACGTGTAAAATGAAAATATCAACAAGTTGATTATTTCTTATTTGAATACTACGGGAAAATAAAACTTAGCGAACACCAATGTCTTAAGTTATTAAAATTGAGTCACGCAAGGGAAAAACTCCTATAAGAAATCAAATATGTGGAGTGTGTTTCTAAAGTGAGGCAACACTAGGCAGCTGGCTGTCAAACGTATCGAACGCCCTCGGTTAGCCCGCTGCGATTCTCCAGTCGACCGTGCTATAAAATTACTGAGTATTGTTGTGATTGCGTCGGCATCGGCTTCGTGTATGAACTGTGTTATAAAAATGAATACAGTGTCGTGTTTAGTGATTAAATAACAATGCCAATTGTAATTTACATTAGTGTTGTGCTGTGAAACCGTTGTTTGGTGCTGTTTAAGATGACCGAGAAAAATAAATCGGAAAAGATGACTAATGCATCGAAACCTGTTCCCATGAAACTTTTTGCAGCCTGGGAAGTGGACAGGACGCCTTCCAACTGCATTCCCAGGTAATTTTGTTGTTGTAGAAGTTAAAAAAGTATGATGTTTATGTTAAGTTTTGAGTTTCACATTCCGTTGGATATTACAATTTGCATGCCTTTGTATTGGTTGGAGATTGTGTTCGGTGTGTGTCTGTAGTGTTATGTTGTTTATAACGATGTTTTCGTGGGGCGTCGCTCGTAATCGGCTCGCCGGCTTATCGGTGCGATGCCACATCGTTCCGTTCGTCTATAATTGTAGGAGTTAGTGTATTGTTATGACTTTTACGCTTAATTATTGTTTATAGTTAGACTATTTCTTATTAGAATAATAATAGTCAGCTTGATAAAAAATCAGCACTGTCCAGTGAAGTCCCTTTTTGTAACAATAGATAATTAACTTACTTATCTGTGTCCAGAATGTAGGAGATAAGAAATTAAAGCAATGTTCAAGGTTACTTTCGTTTTTTTGTAATCTAACTGGATTACAATAAAAATCTCATACAAAACTTACTCACTGACTTATTACATTCCAAATGAATGAACAGTCCTGTCAAAATTACTAGTAAAAAAAAAATGGCTGGTACAGTCAGCACACATCAGAGGCAACAACTTGACGTTGATAATTTATCTTTTAATCATATGAAAAAGGGTGATTTTTAGAATGCAAATGATGACCGGTTGACTTAGCCTTTATTCAAAACTTTAATTAACACTATGCTCAGTGCTGAGATTTTAAGTCTAGTATTTGTAGAAAGAGAAAATACACCAAATCTCTCAACAACCACTTTAAAAAACCAGTGAATATAGTTGCTCTGAACGAAATCGGCTAGATGGCATCATCATCATTTGCAGTACTACTCCAGTACCTATTTGATGAAATCAATCAATTCATAAAATATCTTCAGTATTCCTATAATTAATAAAACTGAATTATATTTCCTTATGATTTACCTCAATACAGCTAAATCATTACTGTTACTGAAACAACAATAAACAAACACATTAAAAAACTTAATTAACTAATATTCTAATTTTAATGACTACTCTATTGTTATAATATTAAACCAAATTGAGTTCAGTAACATCCTACTGTAAGTTCTTCTAACTTACAGTAGGATGTTAAATTAATTAATTTTAATATTTATTGTAATGAGGTAGAAAACAATATATTGTTTGTTTGGAGTTCAGTACTTAGTTATGTACAAATTGTATAACCTATTTATGTTTTACTCAATGTAAACTCAAAGAAAATATATAGTTAAGAAAAAAAAAACAGACAGATAACCTCCTCCTTTTGGAAGTCGGCTAAAAATTGACCCCCAACTTCGATAGTTCATAAATATTCAAATTACAACTAACATTAGACAGTTGTGTGAAATGGCTCTAACAGTAAATCAATGGAGGGTATCATTTGCTCCACATTAAACTTTCCTGATGGTAAAATGTTCACATCATCATATTTCTGTCGTTGTCCCATGTTACTTCAATTCAATTCATTTATTTTGCAAAAACATGAATAGATAATATACATGGTATGATGCTTATTATAGGTGTTACAAGGTACTCTTTGGCTCAACATGTTTGACCATAGCTGGTGTACAAATTAGGTCGAAAGACCGTAAGATTTCAAAAAAAAAAATACAAAGAATAATAATATTAATAAATCAACAATTACCATTAATATTAAATTAAAAAATTAGTTTAATAGTCATGCGATTCAAAATAAATAGAAATAGATTCAATAAGTTTAAATTACTACTACTATTTGGTACTTACTATTACTAGGGGTTGATCCTTTTTCTTACATATCATGTCTCACTCAATCCATCCATCATTTCTTTGGTCTTCCTCTTCATCTCCATCCTCAACATTTATACTCTTTAATACTTTGTTGTATTATCTTCCAGTAAACAAATATATTATTTAATTATATTCTGACCAGCCAGACAAGAGATTAGATAGTTACCAGAACTAATTAGAATAGTTTTAAGTAATTAACTAGAAGCTTAACATTATCTACACAGTAACAAATGTCTTGTTATCTTCTTTTTTTAGTGATTTAATGTTTATTGATCTTATTCTTAAAACAATATCTAATACGGAACAAATTATTAACACACACATTAATTACATATCACATTTAAATTATATGTCTAATGTTTAATTTTGAGTGAAAGAATACCTTTTTTTTCTGTATATTCAAATTCAAATTCATTTATTGCAAATATGGGTAGTTATACAGGTGGGTTTTTGAAAAACAGGAAAGTTTTTAGTGTCACCATATTCGTGAAATGGAAATATATAAATGTAATATTCGTGAAATAGAACTAAAATCTAATATTTATTTTTCCTCACAAAGTCCTTTTAACATTTTTTAGCGTATGCTGCATCCGCAATTGAATAAATTGTGGATGTAGTACAAACAACTAAATGTTCAGTTCAGCACATTCTTGAGTATTTCTGTGAAGGAAATGGTTATGTTCAATCTCATGTCGCACAATACCTGGAGAGATTATTTTATGTCTATCAGAGTTGATTTACCAATCATCATCACTGTTTAAATAATGACATTTCTATTTAGCCTTACTCTAACCACTTTTGAGCTTACCACAATTCATTTATGTAATCTCAGAATTTAAAAAAAAATAGTCCTTTTAATCTTAATTTCACATTATTTGTAGTCTAGTGCACACTAACAAAGACATTTCTGAGAAAATAAAATATTAGATATTTTCAAGATTTTCTAAATTTTTATATCAGCTCTTGAAACTGCGGCGGAATTTAGCTGATCGTTGGCAACATTTTAAACGTCATTTTTCGCTCTGGGACCTATAGGTACTACTGTACCTACTTATGGCGAATTTTGACTTACAGCGGAAAGCATTATGCATTCGAATTTCCGCCTCGTTATTGCCTAAGACCGAACCTGGAGGTCTACGCTCTGAGCACGAAACCCGTAGTTTCGGCTGAAGTATAAGAATACCGGAGTAACCGGGCGTTTCCCACTCCGTATCACATACGGACATAGATTAGTTAGGGGCCCGAACTAAAAATGAATGGCAACACGATTGGACAGTTGCTCCTACTTTTTTATTTCAAAATTCATGAATCCGAAAATAATAGGGAGTAGGGTTCATTTCGAACTTTCGATCTACTTTCGAACGAGCCCGTATCTTCGTTGACGGACTTAGAGAGACCCTCTGGTCTTAGGATTTATAAGAAACGATGTTATGTTCTAAATACACGTCAATTCAACTTCCTAACTCTTTCGCAAGTTGCGCTTGCACGCTCGGCCCTCGCGTGATGAGTCACTCGGCTCCCTATATTCACACGACACAGCTGTACTGGAACCGTCCGCCCGAAATTTTCCGTCCTTTCGGCCCCTCAGCCGGCCGGACTTTGTCCGACTTGTTATGTATCAGGAGTTCTGGACTAATCGGCTTCAGAACATTTTTACAAGTAAGAATTGAAAAAGGAACCTCTATAAAATAAAATGTACTTTTTGGCAAACGTCTGGCTTCTTGTGAGGACTTTAAACTTTCCAAATGGTATAGCCCTAAAACCCCGTTGGAAACAGTCCCGATTGGTACCTACGAACGATTGGCATGTGGCGTGGGTGTCGTCCTAAGGATGCCGTTGATTCACAATAAATTGTCACTGTTTGATTACGTTTTTAACACAAGGCCGACGGTATTATTCAATTGAAATTTTTATTCCCAGTCTTAACTATGTCCGCATGTTTACGATGCCTGCTCTGGTTAGGAACCGCTCGATCTTTTTCGATGTCGCAAGAGTTGACTTGGGAAATTAACAATGCAGCAAGATTCGTATTAGTTAGAACATGACTTGAAAGAAAATTAAAAAAAACTCGAGCATTTCTTCCAGCTTTTAGCTCCCAAGTTTGCGGTCCTTCGGGGCTTAAAATTATAAGTCTTGTACTTTTTCTACCTACCTTTTTTCGACCAAAGAGGTCATCATTCAGAACCAACCTATTTTCAGATTAATTAATACTACGGAATAGGTTGCCAACCTGAGAATTTTGACAAGAGAAGTAACAACCCAAAAACGCTGCCCCTCAAAAGAATCAAACCGGGTACCTCACGACACCATACAATACAACAAAGGTTGTCCCCTCATTCCTTTACAATTTAACCGAAGCAGCTGCAGTCGTGTCGTTATAGCAATTTACATTTGAATAGTTAAGTCTAAGTTCGTGTGTTGATCAAGGAAGTGTTGCACGAACCCGTTTCTCATAAGGTCGTGAGTACGGATAACGGACCGACTCTAATTGGAGAAAAAACTCGGAAATAAAGCCTTAATACTATACTAGGGCAATATAACTATAAATAAATAATTTCACCGTTTCGACCACGTTTTCGCGTCGCATTTATATCGACATTTTTCCGCTCTAGTATAAGAGACATAAATATAAGTTAGATAACAATAAATATATGTAAGTAATACATACTTTATTATATAATTATGTGGTATCAAGTACAACAACTTACATAACGACGAGTAAACACAAACTTTCCACACTTGGCCAACTGGTTTTTTTGGGAGAAATCTAATTCTACCTTCGCTTTTACCCAATTTACTTTGTCCAGCTTCTATTATCTAAGATGTTTTTCAGGACCTGAATACAATGTTTACCAAAGAACCGCTTATACCCCCGCCTCTGTAAAGATTATTATCGTCTGTAAGAAACTGTCTTTGTCAGGCAAAGGTATTAAGAAATGTTCAGCCAAGATGAAACCTTTTTCACGAAATAAAAGTTTGGCAGGAAAAAAAATCTCATTAAGTGAGCTTACATTTTTGTTTGTGGTGTGCTATTGCAAACAAGATGTTATAGTATTATTATTTTACGTAAGAATTGAGTGCACAGCTGCTGTGTGACGGTGACATACTTACATACATACCATAGAGTAATTAACCAGTTGCCTACGAACTCGTTCGTCAGTAAACGTTGCTGTGAGTGATTTTTTTCTCTGGAATTCCACTAGATAAATTAGATCTCTTATTAATTTATTATTATAAATATTCCTACATTACATTCAAAGACTTCTTTAAGTTTACTACATTTATTGTAAAGGTTTTGCTGTTTGTCCTCATTCCTTCGTATCAAAGGACTAAAAATAAAGAATTTGATTTAGAATATACCTGAAATGGAATGGAAGGAATTCCATATATTTCAAAGTCCGTTGCTTTGCAATAGGAGATTCCGTTTCTCTTGAATGTCAAATAACCAGAAATGCATGAAAAGTATCTATTCATTTTTTATTTCAAGCTTCAATATGCAAGGTGCAAGAATGATTTGTTATTGACTATCTTCTATCACATAATATCTTCAGACTTATCTTATATATTGAAGAACATAATTCCTTTGCATTGTTATGTAATACGTATAACTTATAGCTGATAAGAACAAATACATACATGAGCCCAGAAATCTCCTGCCAGGGCTGCGGGACTGTTCAAAAGAGATACCGCGGCCCTGGAACACAAAGGGCAAAGAAGGAACATGGATGGGTTTTAGTCAGTAAAAGTCTGACACTCCCCTCCACTCCGCCCAGAGCCGGGTATTTGATGATTTCCCATCCGAAAAAAAAAAGCCCAGTTTACGCGTAGAACTTTGAAAAAGTCCAGCAACAGCAAGGTGAACAGTCTTTCAAAAACTAATAGATAAAAGGATGTAGTATTAGAAGCCGCAACATAGTCGAGAGTTCTCTCAAAGAGTGAGAGCGATGAGTCACTCTGTGTGCAAATACGAGTTATGCTAATGTCAGTATTGGCATTGGCACAGTGCGATATGAGCTCCTCTTCACTATGTTGCATTGGGTACAAATTAACTCAGTGTTATTTACTATAGTCTATCTGAATTGACTCCTTCGAGAATACAGTCGGCCTAAGAAAGGGTTCGAACGAAGGCAGGCGCATTACTTTGTGTAATTTATTTCATCACCACTGCTCTCAAAAACGGTGAAGGAAAACATCGTGAGGAAACCGGCATGTCCTAGAACCAAAAATTCGAAGACATGTGACATCTACCAACCCGCACTGGGCCCGCGTGGTGGATTATAGCCACACCCTCTCAAAGAGAGGAGGCCGGGTGTCCCAGCAGTGGGGACATTATAGGCTGATTATGCTAAGAAAAGGTTATGTCCCAAACTGCAGTATGACAGTTCTGGACATCGCGTTTGGCCCGCATTCACCTACTGCTGGGTGCCTCTTTTTTTTGTGACAATCTCCACGATTCCGTGCCAGCCACTGCTTTTGTCCAAGTTTTCCCCCGGTAGCCACAATGACACCTGCCCATCTCGCCACTGGTCGACCAACATTTCCTTTCCCAATCCTTGGACGCCGCTCGGGCTGACCATTTCTAAAGCCGACTAGTCTTCTTCCTCTTTCCACTTTGGCAACTGAGCCGATGTCTAAAATTTTGCCAGCGTCAGTTTCGGGCTTAGAAATGTCATAATATACTTTAACCAACTTATCTGCGGCGGGTGTCTGATGAGATGACGAGTAATAGAGAAGTATGGAAGTAGAAGACCTGCTGCGCCGACCACTAATGAATTGGGATAAGGGCAAGAGAATGATGATCTGTGCAGGCGGGACAACCCAGAACTAAAATCAATGTACCAAGTTTGACATATTGATGCAAATTTTCTTGACAAGCAGCGCCACCTTAACCTGCGCACTTAAAGTGGTCATAGTATAAATGTTGTCCCGTCAAAGTCCTGTCAAACGTAACAGACCACTGACCACTATGGAAAAACGAAGATCGAACCTTGGAGAAAGCTTCTGCGGTTGACAAATTTCCGATATTTCTGTGTCAGAGGTTAAAAGTAAGCGACAAATAGTGTGGGCGGTAAATTGTGTCACTTATCATTAGGAATTTATTGGAGGAGCTGGTACTAAATCTTACTATAGGCAATTATTATGGAAAATCCGCTTGTAACGGTTTACGTTATGTTTATTATTTTCCTTATGGGCTTAGCTTTATATGTGTGTACAAAACAAACCACACAAAACAAAATGTAGTTTACGGGAAGTTCACGTAAATCCCAGTAAGAATAGGTACTATGTCCAAATAAATTTGTTATAAATCCAGATGTCCAAACAAACCACTATAAAACATTATTTACTGGAAGTTCACGGAATTGCCAGTAAACTATACGTTTATATAATTAAAATTAAATTAACAAGCATCCGAGTATTAATGAATAAAACGTTACGTACCTAAATGTTACCGACAATTTTAAAAATAACTTAGTATAATTACTCGCATTTGTACCAAACACTACTAAAAAAACAACCAGTACAGAGTGACCATTCTTACCTATACTCCATTTAAAACATTTAAATAAAAAACATGAAACAACGCTCATCGCCGTTGGCATGTCCACGCACACGTAATTGATGCGCTTGCGCCGCGGAGGGTGACCGCAAGGTCGCCGGTACCGGGGGTGACACACCGAGTGGGTGATCGATTGAGTCACTGTGGTCGGTGCCCACTTACGACTCATCTTACGATGATATTCGAGATTTTGTTCAGGGTTATGTGGACTAGTAATACGGTACTTGGCCATCAATCACTCCGATGCCTTTCACAGTGCACATGCTGGTCATAGACCTCTCCGACTTCCGCATCCAATGTGACCCAGCGGTTAAGGTTTTAAGGTTGTCAGTCCATTTGTCTGGGGGGCATCCAACGCTGTGCCTGCTGATACGCTCTACTGCAGGACAGGTTTGTTTGTTTCCTCTTCTTCCGGTCCCTTGACGAACATGGTCAATTGGCTAGCCCACTGCCACTTCAGCTTGCTCACTACAATACATATCGGAGCATTAGGTTTCAGAAAAAGTTCACCGTAGTATAACGTCTCTGCCACTCATACCTACGTGACCATCTCTTTCTTTGGAGTGTCCCTACACCTGCCGGATTGCACATTAAAGGACTTAAAGTCACGATTAACGTGACCACCGAAGTAATTTAACCCGGAAAAATATCGTTTGGACATAAAGAAGAATGTACTCGAAAACAATAAATAAAATCGTTAAAATTGTGGAGCTTTTATGAGGAGCGGGGAGGAGACGAGGAGCGGTGTTGGCAATCATTTGACGGGTATACATAAGTCATACAAGGATACTATCGATACGAAGATGAAGAAGTGTCTGTCTAAAGCTATTGGAGACGAGGAGTGGTGTGGGCAATTATTTGACGGGTATAAGTCATACCAGGATACCATCGATACGAAGATGAAGAAGTATCTGTCTAAAGCTTCTGGAGACGAGGACCGGTGTTGGCAATCATTTGACGGGTATAAGTCATACCAGGATACCATCGATACGAAGATGAAGAAGTATCTGTCTAAAGCTACTGGAGACGAGGACCGGTGTTGGCAATCATTTGACGGGTATAAGTCATACCAGGATACCATCGATACGAAAGATGAAGAAGTGTCTTCATAACTAAAGCTCGATTTGTCATACTTTCGCAGTTACGCCCGGGGACTGTTTTGCAGGCTCCGGACGCTACGGTACTCTTTTGTTTGGAGTGTTTTTATTAACAATTAGCGGTCCCTGGTTTCGCACGGATGCCGTTTTTCTTCGTGATGGATGTCGATTTGGATTGTCGTGTTTTCATACTATGTCCCGTTGTATGAAACGGTTAATTGAACTTGAGATGAGATTTAAGAGGTTTCTTTCTATTGTTGTACTACATAAGTAGTTACTACGTAAGGCTTTTTTAAGAAACCGGAATTCATACGCGAGAAATCTAAGTAAATGCTACAGTTAACGGAATGGCGAAGTATCGTATTGAAGGCGCTACTACACCAATAGCATTTATTACTCCAAAAATAAAGCCTGGTCTTTCGATTTTAATTCCATTAAAAATAATGTGATTCGGCAAACTTTAGGTGTAATATTCAGATTCATCAGAATCATCAATCGAATCGAAGATATCAGGCCGTGTCGACGGCGCGTTCGCAAGGGCCGATGCCTGTCGGGGCTGCGGGACTGTTCAAAAAAGATACCGCGGCCCTGGAACACAAAGGGCAAAGAAGGAACATGGATGGCGAGTCTGACACTCCCTTCCACTCTTCACTTTGATGACTTCCAATCCGCAAAAAAAAAAAACGAAAGATATTCACTGCTGGATACTATATTCCCAAAACCAGCCGATTCAGAGGTACAATAGGTCTCGGAAATTATAATACACATCGTACTACTAATCCTAATAGCACAGAATTACTAATTATAAGTTCTACCAAAAAGTGACGAACACACAACCAACAGACTAGTAACGAAGAAGAAGAATTTTGGCTTTAAATTCTTCTTTTTCGACCCCGAAATGCATCGCCAATAACGAATACATTATAACAAAAATAAAGGAAACCGGTAATTCACGAAAGCATCGAGGTCATGGCTGTCTCAGTCTAATCTACATAATTGCTAATTAGCACGTTATTGCTTGCTTGGCAAGGTCGCAAGTTTTTGTAGCAAGTGCAACGTCTTGTTACTAAACAGTGCATGCGTTCTAGACGTATTGTTTGTGATTACTAGTGTTATGTGTGTTATTATTGTCTATTAATCTTACTCAACAAAAAAAAAACAAAGTATGTGTGTAATTTTTTGTTGGATGGCTCGGTGTTGCCGTGTGCCCTTGAATGTAGAATAATGCATGAGGATTAGTTTCGTTCAAACTTCTGGGAAGTGTTCTATTGGACCTATAGTGTGTCGTGACTAAATAATAACAGCCGCTCGGATCAATGTTCAGGTTAAGCGGCGCTTGCCTAGGTTGGTCTGAGGACGGGTGACCACCCATTACCATGCCCAGTTTCCTCCTTAAACCGTTGGTCCCGGCCGTCATTTGTAGATCTTGGATAGTCTTTACAGGTAGTCAGTGGCCCTCTGACAACAAGTCTTACCAAGGGGTATCATATTGCCTAATATTAACTGGGTTGTGCAGGTCAGATAGGCAGTCGCTCCCTGTAAAATACTGGCTAGCAACTGCATCCGGTTAGACTAAAAGCCGACTCCAAAATAGTTGGGAAAAGGCTAGGCAGATGATGATGATGAGAATTTGCGGTCCTTCATTACACTATAGGACTCTTACATAAACATACATAGTACAGTATTGTTTTATTTAATAAGCGACTCTTCCTTCATAAAATAATTGCAAAAGAACAAGTGAACATTGCGATTGTGTGATTTTGCAAGGACTCGAGAAATTGTGCTAGACGGAGACAGGTTCAAGAAACATAATACACATAGTTCCACACGAAGTCTAAAATAAAAATACCCGATCACCTTATATTTTAAACTTGGAACAGTCTTTATCGAAAAGGAGATGACAATAGAAGAAAATCTTTTAATCTTAGACAAACAAGTGGTATAAAAAATATTATGCCTGTTAACATCAAGATACGACCTTCTTTGTTATGCAACTTAGTAACGAACAAACAAGATTATACAACATAATTAAATGCATTACACAATACTAATTTGCATAGTTTATGTAATTATGCCATTCATAATATAAGCTCTGAACTGTAAAGGCCGTAAATAAAGTAGAAACTCAGAACTACTAATGAAGAGCCATATGAAATAACGAATCACCCTTGATGCCTGCGAATGACGTAAATTCCGTCATGTTTATGTCTTACATATTATACAGGGTGTAAACGGACCCTTCACGAAGCCGTCAACCAAGCATTATGTACATCAAACTAAGTCACCCTACGCAAAAATTATTGCTGGGAAACGACTTTTTTTTGGGGTGAAAAATCACGTTTTACGGTAAAACTCAATGTAACGCACTCAAAACTTGGTGCTGATGGATGCTTTGAATAGTAAACGGGTCATAGAGGTCAGTAAAGTAAAGTTAAAACCTTAAAAAGTAGTATTTAAAAAAAAACTTGTGAAAAAATTGGAACTTTGACCTCCAATATCTCCGTAACTAGAAGGTTCCTAGGTATGGTCTAGAACAAAAAAATGATCCCAATGACGGGGAGAACATGTGCCTTTCGGCTTCGTTAAGGTCTTGGCTTACACCCTTTATGCTTGTGCCCATAAGTATTTAAAATGAATCATGCTAAACACTAAATAATATGTAAAGTTTATGAGTATGGCTTGTCCAAATAAAGACTGTAGTTATAAACTTGACTAAAATGGCCAATCTACGCGTTACTTAAATGTTTGTCAATGTCGACTCAAGGTGAGACTTACAAATATAGGTAATAAGTAAATAAGTCTATTGTTTTGATCATTATTTTAACCGAGGAAAAAAAGGAGCAGGTACTCAAATCAATACGCAGCTTCTATCATACAGGAAACTTATATTGAAGACAAACGCAATGTCTTGAAGAAAAAAGTCACTACTGCTGTCAATAAACATGTCCAAGAGAGTTTTAAAACAACTTGCAAAAAATAAAGACGGTATAAAAAGAAACTTACTTAAAATTAAGAGTACAATCATCAATCTAAGTTTAGGTGTATCCAAGACTGATCCAGATAAACACATAGACAACGCTAAGAAAGTATATTCGGTTGTATTTACTTTTACAAGATCTAACACGTCACTAAGCAATTCGACTTTGGCTTTGAATGTATATATTTTTAAATCGCATTCAACGTAGTATTTTTCTTTAGCAAACGTTACGGCTAAAGCTATTTCTTTCATTCATGATATCATCTTCTAGTCCATTCAGTTCTTCGTTTTATGTGAATTTATTTCCATTCTTCTGTATGGCTTGTATAACATCCATTTCGAGTACAGTTTTAATAAAAACAAAAATGTTAAAGATTCTACGAGTCGACCTTGTTCTTCGGCACAATGCATGTCCTAAATTCCTCGCTATAGTAACCACTCATGGCTCCGTGACCGAGTCACCGAGTGTGCTCGAGAACCAATCAACACGCCACCTTTTATCTCTGTCGACAATAAATAAATTCTGGCAAATTTTCTATAATCAAATTCCTACTACCCTCTAATAGAAACAGCAAATGTATTTATATTTTGTGAAGGAAAAGCAATATTAGGAAAATTATTTAATGTTGTAGAGATATTGAGGAAAACTGGAATGTTATTATTATTGTGCCTACGTCGTAATAAAATATTGTAATGTTGAATTTTCCTATCTAATAACCGTTCTGAGAAATTCTGAGAGGAGGTATTTTTATTAACAGAATATCCTACGTTAACGATATTAACGTAGCAGAATATTTTATTTATTAGTGTTCGTACTATATATTGGGGTCTACAAGCGGTGCCAAGGGAGCATAAGAGTTGGAAAAATCTAGAAAGAATTCGGTTATCGACGATCGATCATTCAATATTGATTCATCAAACATTTACCAATAAACTGTTGGCAAAAATCTTTGTAGTAAAACGTTGTATTCCCCAGATGTCGACCACATGTTTTGTATCGGTTTACGTTCAATATTTATTGGAAGTCCCCATTGTTTTACGAAGTTGTTATTTAGTTGTTGACACAAAAGGCTTCGCCCCGAAGCTTTAACACAGCCGGTCCTTTGAGCATTGTCCTGACGATCAATAGACAAGTTTCCAATAGGACCCGTTCTCTCAGTAATTAGTTCTGGTGGTACATCAACTGTGTTTGTTCCATGTCGAACACTGAACTCGTATTAAATTGCTTCGAGTGATGTTTGATCGACAATTTTGTATTACATGGTATAGTAATTTATGTTGAATAATTATTACATGTACGAATCTCCACATTTTATGTACCATAGTTCTCAAGAATATTTCCTTGTCGGGTTGATTCATATTAGATAGACATGGAACTTATAAAGCCTTTGGACAATTTCATAGTTCAAGTTTTGCTCTATTATCCAGGTGGTCACAACAGATTTTTCAACACAACCGTCACAGTAACACACGTGCAAATCAGGACCTGCTGTCGTGATAGCAATTTGTCGAGCGATGGAATTACAAACCTGCGCGGACCGAGTATATTGCGTACCTGTGATACATCGCTGTCCCAGTTCCTAACAACCAGAGCTCGCTTTACCAACATTAATTGGATACAATGCTTGTAAAACACAATTACTCTACACTTACAATTGGCTCGGTAAATCTAAACAGTAATTTTGCTTCGGCTCGTACCGATACCGTTAACTGCAATGACTGTGAACAGCCCAGTCAGATCGGTACACTTTTTGTGAACTGGTCACTGACCTGTCTACCTCACGCTCCATCTCATCTTCACTACTTCATATTTGGCTTATTACTCTTTACGACCTCTTTGATCAGAATTTAGGGAGCGGAATGAACGCTAAATTCGCCTCTCTCTACCTTTTTTGAATAAACTAGGTCAGTTTAACCAAATTCATTTTTCGTTTATTAAAATCACGATCTAGATTGCTGTACTGCGTCATGCTTAAGAACCGAGATATCTGAGGATTCCCAGACGAAGTGTAATGTCTATTCTTATTTTCAGTTATTTTCTAAGAACTGCGCAAGTAAATCATCGTACAATTATAAAAACTTTAATCAGGCAGTGCCGTTTTTCCTCAAAAGCCCATTGTTTGCGAAAAGATCTGTTTTTATTACGTCCGCCGAGAAAGTCTTGAAATGTACCTGTAATTTTAGTCTAAAGAGTATTCAGTGTTTCAAAGCACCGGGTTTTTTGTCCAATCTTACCGGCTGATTAGATTTAATCAATGGAAGACAACTCCAAATCTTCGTGATTTATTTCCTCATTTTAGTGTAATCTAGGTTTTAAATCAAGGCTTTTTTGGCGAACAATGGGTGATATTTTTTCGTTACTTATTGCGGTATTTTATGCTTGAATAGAACTTGAAAAGACTTCGAAATTAAAATTGTTTGAAGCGTAACAGTTTTCCTAATCTTGAGCAATTTTAGCTCTGGCAGTTAGATCACCGTTAATGTTTTCCGTGTATTTGGTACTATCTAGAATGAGACTGACTATTGACTCATTGGTTCAGAATTCTGTAGTTTACGTGTGTTTACTCGCCATTACGATTTTATTGCAACGGTTTTCAGTCCATTTATTAGCATGTTCATTATTGAACAGTTAGATTGACGTCAGGCTTGTTCTGACGGCTAGTAATTTTGAACGCACGGAAGCAATCAATTTTCGGGATATTAGAACAAAAAGTGCCATCATGGCCGGAATAGATCTCTTGTTACTACGCGGAGTTAATTGAATGTCGGAGTCAGTAGATGTTGATGGCTTGACACTTGATGTCCCACGTTGCAAGTGACATTTTAAGGCTGATGGATTTTGAAATTTCAATCAAATCGCTGCTGAATCTGCGGCGGGACGGAAACAAGACTTTTTATTGTAAAATTATAAACTTGGGATTGAACAAAGGTATTAGTTACTCTGTGTTATTTTTATTTATACGTGGGCGACTGTTTCCTTAACTTTAATGATTCATATATGACCGAGTAATGGTTCTGATTCATCTTATTTGTTCAGATTTATAAACATAACACATGTTGCCTGCAATACTAATGCGCAAATGATCATTGGTTAGTTGGTCCTCGTGTCCAAAAACGGGAATTTAAAATGATGAAGATTAATTCTTGACATCTTATCCAAAACATTATATGTAGTATGAACAGATTGCGATGATTAATTTGAGTGCATTTGCGGCTTATTAGTGATAAGTGGGTGCCTACGCTGTTTATAAGTACTCCATCCTGTCTTGTTGCTTGGAGATTACGATCTCTCATCATCTTTAGTATTTCCTTGTTCATGCTTTTCTTGATATTCATTACTTTGGTAATATCTTCTCACATATTTCTAATGTATTTACCACTTATCCGTTATTGTATTGTTATTTCTCTGCTTTGTTAAAATGCATTTCATTATCAGCTCAATTTTGGCCAATCGTGTCAGCCGTGTCTCAATCCTTACCAGTTTGGAAGACAGCCACTATATTTAATTTTTCACAACCGTCGTGTCCTCGTCACGATGAGCATTGTCGCGCAATTTGTTTGATGTCACAATCACAACGATGCCTACTCTACTATTATTTACTCCAGGTAATTTTCTCTACGTGACACATCCGAAAACATTGCGACACCGCTTTTTGTATACCCGGCTGCGATTCTGCAATACTGTAATTAGTGTTGTGCTCTGTGGTTTTGTCATGAACTGTTCCCTTTTTGTTGTTTACTGTTATTTTGATTAATGGTTGGTTGGAAACGGCACTGTTGTACAGTCTTTCTTCATTTCAAAGTTTTAACGCAACTGTTATTTCACATGTCGTAATTTCCGCTATAGTTGGCGATGTAGGACCTTCGATATGTTTAGCCTCGGAACGAATCCCGTTTTGAATTTGTGAATCGAATTCATGATCTGAAAGTAAAAGTGTTATCAGCGACTTCTCTCAACGCTAGTCATAAATCTCAACTAAGAGAAAGCGTAGACTGGCAGTCACCCAGTAAATTGATGACATCCTTTTAGTCCACGGCAACAATATCATTTGCTGCAGTTTTAATAACTTCGTCAGCACTAATTTAACTTCTGCATTGTCCATCAGCAAGTTTAAATTAATTCATGTATGTTTTATAAATCATGCAAAGGTCAATACATGGTGTTAATTGTCAGTGCCTGCTAATGACCATGACTCGAAGTAATAGTTTATTCAACTCTGACACTGTGGCTCCGATGTTTTGCGTGATTGTTGTGCATGAAATGCGATGAACATGCGATTACTCGCATTGATTGCTTTGAAGCTTTGTTTTCATTGAATAATTACGAGCTTTGTTAGTATTTTTATTACTTTCATCATGTTACCCTAAATCATACTTATTACCATGAGAAAAGCCACTTCGTTACTCTCATCTACGACGTCTCATTGGATTAAAACTGCTTCCGTATTAACGACAGCAAACAAGAAACCACTCGCATTTAATCTTATTAAATCAAATAAGGTTCTTATTGGCTCTAATGATACTGCAGGAGCAAATATCTCAAGCGAGCAGAGGTTAGAGGTAATAAATATGGAGGAGACATTTCAAAGTGCCGATTGGAGTTACCGGTGTGACAAATGGTGCGACATTAAAGTCGTATTGTCGCGTCTGTTGGACACCTACCTTAATGCGGCACAATGGACGATTCCAATAATTCCGTACGTATTGTCACTTGTTATTTGAGGACGACTCTCTGTTTCCTGTTAACACATTGTTTTCATATCATTAACATAATATTAAGTATTTTATATTTCAATGGTTCCTGTTTTAATAATTTTATCTATATATATAAAAGGAGAACTGACTGACTGACATATCAACGTACAGCCGAAACTACTGGGGCTAGGAATGTGAAATTTTATACACGGCTTCCTATTATAATGTAGGGGAGCACTAAGAAGGGGTTTTTGGAAATTTAACCTTTAAGGGGGTGAAAAGGGGGAATTTTGTTTGTATGGAAAATGTACGTAACCCACGCGGACGAAATCGCGGGCAAAGTGCTAGTATTGTATATTGTGTAAGTTGAAGCTAATGGAATAGTCACGTATTTTATTACCTACTAGCTGTTCCCCGCGACCTTCGTCCGCGTCAAGTTATTAAAAATACAATTTTCCCCGTTTTTGCAACATTTTTCATTGCTGCTACGCTCCTATTGGTTGTAGCGTGATGATATATAGCCTATAGCCTTCCTCGATAAATGGACTACCCAACACTGAAAGAATCATTCAAATCGGACCAGTAGTTCCAGAGATTAGCGCGTTCAAACAAACAAACAAACAAACTGCAGCTTTATAATATTAGTATAGATATCTAGCTACCTAATATGTTCTTGTATGTAGTCTTTGTTACTTTATATGTACTCCACAGAGTCCTAAGTTTAATTTATTTTATAAAGGTTCTCACGAAAGTCACGTCTTGTTTACTCAACAAAATCTAATACAATCACAACTTCTTTGTATCTAATGTTTTCGGTATTAGTTTTCTTAATAGAAAAGAGCGACAATGAGTGCCTTTGGAATTTCATTAGTTTCTATTTGGAGACTTATAATAAGGATTTATAGTGTGCAATCGGTCTTTCGGTCCGAGAAATTCCAATAACGCCATTAATACAATTTTTGGGTAAGCTAGCCTTAGTCATATTAATGGGCAACATTCAAACTCGTCATATTAAGGGTCTCGGAATATGTTCTTCGTCTTGAAACATATTATAGGAGTCAGAATATTTATATCTATACTAATTATATTATTATAAATACGAAAGTTTGGATGGATTACTCAATTTGTTACTCAATCACGCCAGTACGGCTGAACGGATCTGGATGTATTTTGACACATAGATAGATTATAGTCTGGAATAGCACTTCATCATCATTATCCACTGCACTGCTCTCTTTTCTTGTGCCAATCTCCACGTTACTTTTTTTTTTTTTTCAATCTTTACACATCAAAATTTCCACGCGCACGTAGTCGCGGGCAACGGCTACTTCTTCTATGTTTTATTGTTAGCCTGCGTCATCACACTGCTTGGCAAAGGCCTCTCCCCATGACTCCCAGTTCCTTCGATCCAGGGCCAATGTCGACCACTGGTCATCCTTACTAATATTAGAAATGCGAACGTAAGTTTGTTTGTTACCTTTTCACGCCTATACCACTGAACTGATCATCCCGAAATTTTGCATATAAGTTGTTAGGTGTACTGATACGGACATAGGGTACCTTTCATCCCGAAAAAAAGTACTATTCCAGAGGAAAACAACAATAACGTTCTTATGATAATAGATGGCGCCACGTGTCTTTCGAATCATGATTTGAATTGATTGTCAAATTCTAAATTAACGCGAGCAAAGCCGCGGGCAAAAGCTAGTGTGAGAATCAACCAGCTTCACTCAAGAGCTATCAATGGCGATCGTCACTTCCCCATTATCGTTCAAACAGTCAAACGTTAAACATCATACGTCCAAGTCACCATCATTTACTATTCAAGTCATTGTTCTACAGGAGTCATAATAACATAACAATTATGAAATAACATTGAACAGACGTGGAGGTTTGAACAATAGCAATGTAAGTGCCTTATTATCGTTTTCACGTACAGCTGGCAACACCTTACAGGAAGGCCTAAATAAGTGCGCATGATTGGATTTTCAAGAGTTGAAATACTAGCAGTGCAATAATATTGATGTGATGCTTAGCGTAAGCGAAATCTGGCATAAGTGACACGAGGAGGAGCTCGTGGCTAAATAATAACATCTGCACCGGTCGATCTACAAGTTTAAGCAGTGCTTGGGGTGGATGGGTCATCAGTACATACTAAGTATTTCCTCCGTGCCTCGGAATGCACGTTAAGCCGTTGGTCCCGGCTTTCAATTGTAGACCTTTGTCAGTTGTTACTAGTAATCAGAAGCCCGAAAGTCTGACTACCAGTCGTACCAAGTTCTATCGTATTACCCAGTTACTTGGTTGTGGAGGTCAGATAGGCAGTAGTATTCTGCATTCTGGTATTCAGCTGCATCAAGCTAGACTGGAAGCAGACCCCAAAATTGTTTGTGAAAAGATAAGGCAGATGATGATGTCACTGAATTTTCTAATGTAAATGAAATGCATGTGTATCTTAACACCTTCCTCTCAAATATTAAGTGCTTCAAGTACTAAACACATGCACTTGTTGTAGAATAAACAACACACATGATGAGCCAGGAATTCTCAATTTCTTGGAACATTTCATTTAAATGCATAATATTCTGTAAGAGCAGTTTAATCTCAAAAGATGAATTATCTGGCTTCAAGAAGGAAGACAGTTGTAGTCAGAACTTAGATGTTATTATAATTTACGTTACGTTTCCTACATTCTTGTTTACCTCTCACTATGAACTTCATTAAAAGTTTTAGCTTTAAGAGAAGTTGTTTCAACTACGACTTCTTTTCGAGAAAGGTTCTCTTTGAGCTACAAACTTTATTCCAAGAAGTTACTGAAACTGTTTGAAGTTGCTTTTAAAAACAATTTTGAGAAAACTAAGCTTTTTGTATAATTTCTCCTACTTTGCATCATGAGATTACTTAACAGTCTGTGTTCAGTTTTGCCTTGCAATCAACATGGTATAAAGATTAAAAACTGTTAACTTTATCAGAAGTAGTAAACCTGATTTGAATTGCCCCATATAGCCGCCATATTCTCCTTCCGCATGACACGGAAATAAACTTGTAATAAAGTTTAAACTTGTAGCGAAGTGAAGACTAGAAAACTTCGTTTTCCGAACGTTAGGTGAAATCTACCGAGATGACTATCTTCGTACGACTTCGTACTGATCTTGAGTTGCAGGTTTCTAAACTTGATTGCATTGCAATTTTATGTTAGTTCTTTCTAGAAGTTCTAAATCTGGAACATGTAGTTTTACTTGAATATGTTAAGTACTTTTCTCTCAAGAATATCGAATGGTGTTTGAATGTAGGCCAATTCGGGACACGTAAAGAAGGAAAGGATAAGCTAGCGTTTCATTAACTGTGTCTTTCTTACGGCGACAAAGATCGTTTATTTCGATTAAAACTCTAGAAAAATAAACGTAAACAAAACAATGAACAACATTCTTGTTGTATCACGACTTTTCTTACGTCCATGACTTCAATAAGAATGCTACTCCATCTAAATAAGGAAGTTTCTTATTAATGCGACTGGTTTTTTCAAGGGAGACAAGATTACTTCGGGTGAAAGTGCCTTCGTGAACATTCGTCAATACACGATCGAACTTAATAACCGACTTACATAATTATGTATCGAAAGCTTCCATCCAAATATGACAACACAATAGAGGATTTACTCATTGTACGTCGAGTCGTCCATTATGCAGTTTTTGATGCCTTCGCTTTCCCTTTCAATCAGTGATCACTTCTTTTAAGGTATAATATAAAGAAAGCTGTGTCTTGGGTTTAACAGTTGAAGATAAATTGGAAATTGCCTTTTATGGTGATGGGTTATTAGAATGATTGGACATCGAATAAGCCTTTGTCTTTTGGCTGATGTGTAGAATTTTCTGGAGATTGTGTGTGCAGAGGCAGCAAAGCATTGTATTGTAACCTCTATAATCCATTTGATGAAAGTAAATTGGGAATTGCCTTTTATGAAAGGTAACGAACGATTGGACAAGTGTCTTGCCCAATATATAGAATCTTCTGGAGACTGAGTGCAGGCGCATTTAGGCATCAAAACAATTTGAGTTCTATCATTGAATTAATTTGTCAATAGACCTTCCGTGAACTAAGCTTTAGACTGTTCTCCTTTAATCCCGTATAATTTGGGACTGTACTTCATTAATCCTGATACCTGAAGCGTAACTCCCCAGAGTAACTCCTAAATTCAAAGGCTTCATTAGTACTCGTAATTCTGTCGAAGCCCGGCTTTTGCAAACTCCCTTTTGGCTTTTGATTATTTGTTGCTTGTAAATAAAGTTTCGTTGATAGCAAATTGTCCTTTTTGGTATAAAATGGAAAGTTTCCGGATTATACTTTTCGGTCGACGCCGACGCTCCTGGCGAAAGTATTGGAAAGAATTTGAAGAATTCGGACGTTTTCTGAAGGTTATGGTGTATCTTTATAGTAATGGAAGAATGTGCACTTTTGCTTTGCATGTCTACAACGAACTATTTTAAATACCAGAACTTAGCTATGAGTTTGGCGCTATCACTAGCGTCCATCAATGTCTGTGGTGTGGCATCAGGGTACGCCGTACACATTATTAGGTGCCCCATCGTTTGTGGAACAGCACTACATTTGCACTCTTGGCGTGAATCGTCTATAAATTGACTTAGACTTCCAGCTCTTCATCAATCAATCAATCAATCTCAGCAGGTCGAAAGAGTAGAATGGGTAGCGTGCATATTAATGAATAACTTGAAAGCAGTACGTCGTATGCAGTGATCAATATAATTGTAATTAGTTCACTAACGGAAGTCGTTCTTACTCATGCATCACATATCGATTTTTGATACTCAAGTGAAGAAAGAAAGAAAAAATATTTATTGTCGCAGGGACATGACGTGCATCATACAGAATGACAAAAAAAATACAATAAACATACAACGCATAACAAATATTTTATAAATTCGATAGGGTGGAACAAAAAAAGAAAAAAAGTTAGCAGCTTGCACCTCGTGACTGCGACAAGCAGGTTACCACTCAGCATGATGCTATGCTATGGGGGGCCCACAGCTCAGCGCTGGTTTTCATTGGTCATCCGTGAAAAAACACACGGAAGCCAAAATAGCATAAATAAAAATAAAAGTGATTACTTATACAACAAGCAAAGCAAGTTATTTCGAGTTTCGAGGGATCCGGATTAGGTTTCCGTCAGTTTGGTAGTCCCAATAGAATCGCATATAAATTATATTTGCTTATCATCAACTTCATTTCCTTGTTGAGATTGAACGAATATGGAGCTGGAATTGAATTCTAGTAGATTGAAGGAATTGGTTCCGAAGGTTTCTGACTATCCAGTAGTTTTTATTAGATCCGAATTGTGGTTTATTTTTTGTATTTTCTTGTAAGTAAGTATGTTAAACTACGGAAGCTAACCCCGAAGAATTCAAAGTGTACTTATAGTTACCCCCACATTTAGTCAGTTGTATGTAAACCCCATGTTATTATATGATGGCAATAAGCTCGCGTTGCCTTCAACCGGACACAAATCCCGACGAGCTAATTTGGATACCAAAAATACACTCCGAAAAAAAAAACGAAATCTTCGATTAAACACATGGTGTTGATTTCGAACTTCGGGATGCTACCTTAATTTTAGAGTTCAAAGTCAGAGAGGAAAGACTGAACGATGAAGAGCAACCTGTGTAAACACATGTTATTATTCTAAACATTAGTTGTGTTATTGATACAGCCGGAAATCTGCTTTCCTGTTGTGGTGCACACGGTCTTAGGTATAGATAAACAATGAGCCTTGTCTCTGGTGTCTCATGTAGCGGTATTATCCTTAGCTGCATTTTGTTATTGTTGAAGTAATGTTTCCAAAAGAGGTTTGTCGTTCTGACCGCAATTTTGGTAGGTATGTTTTTAGAGGTAAACTTGATTTATATGCAGCTGATTCTCTTTATAGTCCAAGATCCCAGGGCCGCCAGACCTTACTTATTTTCTCAGAAACCAAATGTGTTACATCAAATAGTGCTAGTATGAACTGTGAACGTATGCATACCTACTAACTGGTGCCGATGGCCAATTGTTAGATATTAGGTGCTAAAGTTGCGTAAAAATAATAAAAAAAAATTTAAGCCCGAGTGCTGCTGATAGATGGATGTTTGTTACTCTTTCACTCAAAATGTACTGACCGGATTTGGTACATAGATGGGTTATATCCTGGATTAACACATAGGATATTTTTTATCTCAGTAGTAAGATCCCGTAGGACACTAACCGAACTCCACGCGGGCGAAGCCGCGGGCATATGCTAGTATTTTATATTGCGACAAGAGAAAAATACAATATGCTAAAATTTTTGTAACTTTTAAGACCCTAACTAGGCCCAGCATTATGTATTCTAAAAATTATGCTAGTCACGTTCCGAAGGGCCCTGGATCATTCTCGAAGCTTCGACGTCCCGGGATTTCTTTTCGAGAAAATTAATTATGTTTGCAAGGCGCTCAGGATATTGAATGGAATTCAGTTTAGAATTTTTATTTTCTTCAGCCATTCCATTGCTAAGAGGAAGGCTTTTACTATGTTCCAGTATTTACAGGTTTTCATTCAGTTTTATCCAAAAGAATATCTAAGCATTTGTTATCTAGCACTTGTATCGTAGATATGACATTATCTAATGGTTTATCTAATTATCTAATCTTTTGGTGGGCACTCTGAGTCTGCACTGAATATGGACTTTTGACTTGAAGAGTTTTTGTTTTTAAGTCCTTTAACTTTGTTAGCTAGTTCACATTCTTGTTCAAACTACGTAGTAGAATTTCCAATGCAAAGTGTTCTTTCGAATGAATATTGGTAATCTGTTTGATCGCCGATCAAGAGTAATGATCCTTGAAAAGTTAATCGCGTGGAATTTTTCAAGCTGATGTAAAAAGTTTCGAACTCCACGTTGACAAATTTTTGCCAAAGGATTTCATTCTTAATTCCGAAATTTTCTACGAGTAACAAGAAAAGTGTTTTATCGTGCATATTAGAACACTCCCCTCACTCAACCTTGACACCAATATCATCTTCGCAGCCAACCTTAGCTGTCAATCTAGAAAACGCAAACCTTCAAGTCGATAAACTACCTCTTCAAACGGTAAGGGACTTGAGCTGTTAACTCTTTGAGCAAACGCACTCGACGATAGTACGTTAACGTTTACGTAACCGCGTGCGTTTGGTTTACGTAACGTGCTAGTTCGGACAATGACCGTGGTTAGTGGAAGGTTGAAGTGCCTTGTTATGTCGATGATTGACGTAGCTAATTTGTTGTAGATATTGAAATGCAGAATACTCATTCATGATTATTATGGAGATATACGCAAATTTGTCGTCTGAGTTGCTGTGAACTTGTGATGAGAAAAACGCATATGACTAAAAGAGTGCTGAAAATGAAATATGAAATAATAAAGATGGATTGTGTGAGGAATAAATTATGAAAGAATAATTAAAATTAAAATTATTAATTAATTATTAATTAAAATTTAAAAAAACCCCCAAAGAAAAGATGAAAGATAAATACGAACTTTCATCCCCCATATCTAGTAAATGGCTGCACCGATTTTGATAAGACATGTCTAATTTAAATATACACATCATGTGCTTTCATTTGATACCCCACTTGGATATATTTGAAAATATTCGATTTTTCATACCCACTTTCATCCCCCATATTTATTAAATGGCTGCACCGATTTTGATAAAACGTATCTAAGAACCATCGCCAAGAAACCAGCTTTCAAATAAAAAAATGCATCCAAATCAGTTCACCCGTTTAAGAGCTACGGTGCCAGAGACAGACACACACACACATTGCGTTCAAACTTATAATATCCCTCTTTTTGCGTCGGGGGTTAAAAAAGTAAATGATAGAGTGATGGCTGACAGGAGAGGAAGGAATAAAATTAAAACGTGTTGCGCCGACCCCAAGTAATATGGGATAGGAATATGATGATTTGGAGCTTCGTCTACTCTAATAAATCTTCCTGCTATTATGCCTTCCTCGACAAAGGTAATGTCGTTTCAATTAAGATATTAACCAGATCAGTGAGAGTGTATAATGGAGTAACAGTTTCACACCCAATATAGTCAGCCAATATGATAAGGTCTCCTTAAATTGGGTCGTCCTTAGGGCTATTGAGTAGATCTTTATCATCATGTTGTTGGGTGACTTTAGCTACCAAATAATCTATGTTCAAATTCGATGCAAAATTGGTGATTTGTAAGACTGCCTCGTTGATCTAGTGATCACAAACGGTACTGCTGAGCATGAGCTCCTGGTTTGATTCCCAGATCGGGCAAAGTGTCAATGGTTTATCCATCAGGAATGTTCCAGTAGCAGCCACAGAGTCTGGATTCGTTCCCGGTGGATGGCAATAGGCTCGCCCCCTATTACATAGGACATAAACGTAACTGACGAAATGATTACGTGTTCGATGTTATGTTCGTTGCCTGCGACCTTCGTCCGCGTTAAATTATTATAAAAATATTACTTCTTTATTGGAATCGGATTTTGTTAACAATTTCAAGGGTTTAATTTTTTTGGCACGGAAACCTAATTCTTTTTCATTTTTGAACTGACTTCAAAAAAGGAGGAGAGGTTATCAATTCGTCGGAATCTTTTTTTTTTTTTTTTTTTTTATAATTACCATAATATGTACTTTCATAATTATGCATTCAGTAAAAAGCTGTTATTTTAAAATTACAAATGGATACTTTCAATTTTATTATTTGTATATTTGTACAGATTAATAGGCAAGTCTGTAACTCTACAGGTAAATCAAAGTTTATTAATATACAGTCAAGTCTAGCCTCTATGCATTTATGGAGTGTATGTGCAGTTTAGAAAGTTACATACATATGAACCAACATTACAGCTTTCGAGAGAGTTTGTCGTAAATAAATGTACATCAGATAACCGGAGGAATACTTGGCGACATGAGTTATAGCTTCTTCTAAAACGTGTTTGTTTTTATTTATGTGCACAATTAATGGCGAAATTATGAAGTTGAAAAAGCAGTAATTATATGTAGACAAATCGTCAGTTTGATATTGATGAGTCTTTCTATTAAAACTACAAGACATTCTTGTCCATCCATCACATCATCTTATGTCTAGCCTTTGCCCAACTATATTGGGGTCGGCTTCCAATCTAACCGGATGCAGCTGAGGAGTACCAGTATTTTACATGGAGCGACTGCCTATCTGACCTCCACAACCCAGTTAGTACTGGGTAATACGATAACCCCTGGGTAAGACTGGTTGTCAGACTTTTTACCATCTCGTTAATTTTTTGTCCATCCATCACATGTTTCCCCTAATTTTTTTATTTGTGTCAAAAAACTTGACTTACTTGTTTCTCTAAGATAAATTCAACAGAGTTAGCAGTTTATCACACTTGATTTTGATTTCAGATGTCAATATCTTTTGAGATAAAATCATCTCGTATTTTAGAAATTTTTAATAGTTTTCAGTTTAGTTTTGATTTTCGTAACAATTTTAATGACTTTTTAATGATATTTTTTTATGATTACCTACTTACTTTACTATTTTTATTTTATCTCAATTTATATTTTTTTCTTTTATATGGGTACTAGCACTTCGCCCGCGACTTCGTTCGCAATTTTCCATACAAACAAAATTCCCCCTTTTCACCCCCTTAAAGGTTAAATTTCCAAAAACCCCTTAGTGCTCCCCTACATTATAATAGGAAGCCGTGTATAAAATTTCACATTCCTAGCCCTTTATATGTCAGTCAGTCAGTTCTCCTTTTATATATATAGATTTCGCCTGAATTAAAAAACAATTTATTTATTTATTTTATAAATTAAATAAATCGGATTTTTCACCTTCATACCCAAGAAACGGCGCTATCGATTCTGTTATCATTCGCCGTGAACGCTAAAGCCTTATCGACTTCAATACAATGCACATTCTACGCCCGTTTTCTTATCACTATAGATAATATTGTTCTTGTATACCATAGCTAATATTTATATTTCCTAAACGATATCATTGTTGTAAACTTTGTTCTTTATCCTTATCTTTTGTTGTTGTGTATGTGATTCATACTTTATTAGGACTAAGATTGTGTGTTTAGGCGTCGACATACTTATTTAGTTATCGGTCTTGTTGTGTGTGTACTGATAGGTATACAGCAAGTACACTAGCACTTGAACGTGCAAGCATTTCGATAATATTATCGACACCTGCAAGGAATAACATCGTGACTTCAATTTTAGCCAATTTTGAGTTATAATCATATTCCTGCTGTAATTTTTTTTTTTAATTCCTTTACGTATACCTACATCTTTAGCCGCAGGAGTGTGTCCAAAAAAAAACTGCATTTTTGTACAGCAAGAATATGATTGTAACTCGAAATTGGCTAAAACTGAGTTTCAATGTTATTCCTTGCAGGCGTCGTTATGATCGACGATGTGCTATGGGCTTGGTTTCTGTATTATGGATTGATAATTCTGAAAATACGTTTTTAATCACAAGTTGTCCTTGCTTTGCCTTGTTTGTTGGTATATTTTAAACATATTAAAATTTCTAAAAGCGTAAATAAATAAAGCATTAAATTCCTCTCAACCATCATCTGCAATGTCACCGTGAGCGACGACAAATTGAAGCACTAAAGTATTTACCGCAAACCTGATGTTGACACAAACGAAAGCGCAAAAGCTTTCCTACACATACAAAATTCAAACAGAACCCAAGATCAATTTAACTTCTGCAATTTAAATGTCGTTCGTTTGTATATTCGAGTCACCTTTCGGTACGGTTCACATCCTGAGTTTCTCTCAACGTAGGATGGTAGTAATAAAATCGGGCAGTGAGCACGGGCACTTTCTCCGATACGGTCGGCGAAGTTTGTTGCTCAATCGAGCGGGAGACTGCTATCGCTAACTTGCCCCTTCATGTAGACCGGTGACAAAATCGAGAAACAATATGGACTCTCGGATGTAATGGAGACTAGCTCCAACGTTATGCGGAAACCTTGCTGCTACAAATATATGGACTGCATTGTTTGTAATTGAGTTATGACTGCGAAAATATTTGGTCCATGAATATGTCAGTGACAAAATAAATAGTCTCATATTTTGCTTGAAATAGCTAGAAAGCGCCATTGTTAGCGACCGCAAGATTAAACTCTACCAAGCTGGCCCAGGAAATAGCCAAGAGATTTATTTATGATTTTATTTACTGAGCTTTCCCTACGCCTCTATTATAGAAAATTAGATTTGCTTACGGAACATCGACATGATGAAATCTGTGGGGAACCAAGAATAATATGGTTGCGCGCGTTGGGAATAACAATTTCTCCGTAATAAGAGGCTGCAACGTTGAAAGTGTTTATGAGGTGTAAGAAATCGAAAATGATGGGTTGTTGAGCCAGTCTATGGTTCAGGATACAACGTGACTTGGAAACATTAGATTTCAAAGAAAACCAAGCAGACGTAAAATTACCATGGTGTAATCGATTTACGATCTGTTTTGGTTACAATCTACAGATACGTCTGCTATCATCAATATAAGATTATCTATGGACATTAAATTGTCATTTATGCCTCTCGATTTATCGTTAAAGTCTTAACACGTATCGATTTCAAGTAAAAGTGATTTTGAACACGATTTTGTGTCACGGATTAATGTATCATCCGTGCGCTTTCGATTATTCCACGTATTCAGTGACAATTAATTTATGAATAGATGAGCAAGTAAATGTAATTCGAAAGATTGCTGAGTCACCAAAAAATACAAACGACTTAACAAATTATTCTTTGATGCAAAGGTAACTGTTATCGACAATGGTTTCATCCGTAACCTTAGCGATTGCTGCAGCTGCTCCTGTCGGGGCTCCCAACGCGTTTAAACGACTCTCTAATATAATAAAGCAACAACAACTAAATAACTCATTATTACCATAAGTAGATTGTGGTTAGGTGTTTGTTTAGCATTTTCCTTCGTCAAGAAGGAAAGTAAGTATCTTCCGGGAATTGCGGCTCGAAGGAGACACATCACTACCTACAGCCCTTTATCCTGTTATTTGTCATTACATTACTTGAACACGACACAATAGCGGATTTTGATAACTAATCAAGATAAACATAATGATAATACAATTCTAATCATACTAACTGTCACTTTCGCAGATATTCCATTCAGTACCGCTCACATGTACAATTCAATCGATCATATCTTTGAATCCGATCAATCGATTCCGATCATCGAACTCGCGTGCAAAGCAGTTTACAAACACACGGTAGTGCACATTGGTATTAGTAGTCACTTTCTCTATTATGTTTCTGTCATCGTCCATTACTCCAGTTATATCGGGTCATTCGGACGACCGCTACTCACCAGCTTCTTGCCATTGTTCCACTAAGATTTATTTCTCGAATGATGGACAGTTTGCGTAATTGCCTTTCGCGTCCGGAATTTTCTTATTAAGTATGGGGTTCTGTTTATTGGATATTATGCAGCAGGCATGCCGTAATTAATAACAAACTTTCGTTTACGTGTTTTTTTGTTGATAGTGCAGAATGATTTAGATGCAGATTTTCCAGAAAGTTCTTATTGTTCCTACTTGCATTTTTATAAAAAAACAATGCTGGTTGCCAAAGGTTATCGATCAGATTCTTTTAAACAATTTCAAAAAGATCAGTATCTTTGAACCATTAACCAATTATTCCAACAACACGGTTGAATTATGGGTGAGATAATCCAATCTCCATATTTCTGTATTCAACCTCTTTTAAACAATAAAGCAGTCGGCTTATGGCCATTAATTTAATTCACCTTATCGGATATCGTGGGAGAATCGAAACAATATGTAGCTTCTTGTGTTTAGTGAGATAGTTCTTCATTCTTTAGAGGTATATTCAATCTCTTGACTACGGGTTATGTAGAAAAAACTGTTTTATCTTTATTAATCGTTACAGTCGGTTTAAATTGAACATGGGTCTGCTCTTTGCGTATCATCATCATCATCGGCAGCCTTTTTCCACCAACTGCTGAGAAACGGCCTCCTGCCTTTTGTGCCATTATTCCCTGGTCTGCTTGAGTCTCAACCCCGTTTTACCGGCGATCTTCTGAATGGCATCCACCCATTTCTGTGCCTGTATTAGTTACTTTTATACAACTTTTGTGGTCGCGTCCAGTTAGATTCTCAGTACCTACCTAATATGTAAATGTATATACCATTCCTTTAGCAACAATGATTTCTGCGGCCATCTGTCAATATTTTCTAGGCCTACTAATCTGTGGATCACGCCTCCCAAATGTTATGCTTATGTTATATTTGTTTAGCATTTCTCTGTTATTTCTGTCTATAATATTGGTTTTAGATTTAGCACTAACGTTGTCATTATTATCGAAGTAAATTTTTACGATACCTGCTGAAAGATAGCATCTTATAATGATAGGAATTATGTTGTTTTTTCTGCAACAAGTATTCATTTCCTTTACATTTACCTCCTCTGAAACGATATAATTATTTTTATGAGCTTGCATGTTTCCTTATCTCGCTGTCCTAGCGCTCCTACGCGCGAAAATGACGTTCCATCAATTTACTTTTCCGACATGACAAGCATAGCGAGCTCGTATTTTTAATTACTTTAATTAGTAAACTTGGCAGTTCCATTAAAATGTACACATGAACATTGAACATTGTTGTTTGTTTAAAATGCGTGCAATTTTCATTGTTCGCGATGTTGTGACGCATGGCGTTTTATACTTGGATTAGTTCAGTTTATTCAATTAGTGATTCAACAGCACGTGAACTGATATTGTGCGTGGTATGTTGCGTGACTGCAGGCCTAGTAACGAGATTTGTATGGATATCTATCTATACTGTTGCACAATGCGTGCCTCTGATTACACCTATTAAACCTATCCTGAAAACTAGGTTTACCTCACTGCAGTGATTTGTAGTTATTTTTTAATTTATTGCATCAATTATCATAATATTATTAACTGCGAAATTATTCCGCCAAGTTGGAACGATTTCAATATTGCTCAGAGGAAATTCAACGCTCACTTATGTAGGATAATCCCAAGCCCGGAAAACCTATATTGAATGGTGTAAGATGTCGGTAAAGTGTTCTAGTTCGATCAGATTGCTTTGAGAGCTGAGCCGGTTGGATATTGAGATACGATCTAGACTTAAATGGAAATGGTCTAGATGGATTAAGACTACGTGTTATTACAAATTTCTTGCCCGTTATAATATCTGACGACGCTCGTGATTATATTGATTGCCTTGTTGCTTTAGAAATTAAAGAATGAATCTTTGGAAGACTTCAAAAATTTGTCACATTTCAAGAATTCTGCAGTATTCTGGTTATATTCAAGTACACATGATTCATTCCCAAAAAATAACTTCTCTTAGGACTATATTATCAAACTAATCCATTGGATTGACAACATGATCTGTCTTAACGGTCTTGTTGTTTGAAACCAGTAGCAATGGTATCTGTTTGTTTGACAGACTGTTAAAACTTTTGATCAAAAAGTAGCTTTAATAATGTACATTGTATACCTGAAACAATCCATTACTAGATGTCTAGATACTGATGAGTATCCTATGTGAGTAACAGTCTAAAATTCCATGATTGAAAATCTATAATGACTTAGTTCCCTTCTTTAAGAGTGGGTACTTGCTGGATCCGAGCATTCTATTCATCTACATCTGTAGCAACACAAATACCATTATAGAAACCAATCGTGACCTATCACTTGAAACTCGTCATGATCTTCAGAAGCGCGCGAGGAAAAACCTTGCGGGTTTTTTTTTCGCTGTTCAACGTGCCAAATTGTTTTCAAATGTACAATTTGCTACGTTACGCCATCTAGATTATTCATAGTTTTGCAACTAATTACATGTAATCTTTTCTTTTGCATAAATAGTATTTTTCTTCTTCAGTAAAACGTTCGATCAGAGAATATTCAATGAAATTGAAACATTGTGGAATTTAAAGTGTTATCAGAATGAACATTCGGAATCCATTTTATTTGTTTTCGTATCTGAAATTCAGAATTGAGCGTCAAATTGCTATTTGATTCGCAATGGATGCGTAGTTGCGTACAACTTACTAATGGAGAGAAATCTATTTCACTTTATCCAGCAATTTCGAAGTTTAATTTATGCGGGGTTAGTGTCAGCTCTAGCGTGTGTGTTATAGAGCATCCATTTATATTCTCCGACGCAACTAGGTCCCGCGATACGCCGGGACAGACACATTTCTGCTATCTGGCATTCACCACCCCCCGCAGTTGGGGTATTATCAGTCAGCGACATCCCGACCTCTGTGTGTCTGTAAGTAGGGTAAGCTTTATTGTAGACTAAGGACCTTTTATGTTAGGGATAATAGGACTCTGTTTGTGATATAATAAATTTCCTTTATCCTGGAATTTTATGTCTCATTCCTTTTTGGGGTAGCTATAAAATCGTATGTTACTTATGACCCTACATTTGTTTCGTCCAACTATTCGCTTCGGGTAATTCTGCCAACGATATTGCCAGCCGAAATCGGAGGGTTATAAAAACTGTTGTACCAAAGTTTCGTTGTAAAAATTCTACAGAGCTTCAAACAATACAAATCAACAGTCGTAAATATCGCTTGCATCAACTGGTACACATGTTCGGAGATTGGACGGTTCGCATTCACGGTGCAAAATATTTGTTTTCATATTAAACAAGAGCCATTAATTCAAACACGCCATGTGCTGCGACGCTTCAAAGACCAACGTTATAAATTATGTAGACGCGACAAACGCTTTGAAATATTATCCTCTCCCGAAACTGTCTGACAATGTTGATGAAGGACAAGGTACATACATACGGCTTGAACCCGTCCGCGAATACGTGAGATATCTCGTATGTTTGTCAACAATTTTTTAATTACATTATGAATGCTGTCGGAGAGTACGAACGAAACAACAAATTCTTGTTAGAAAAGGAAGTACATTGTAAAAAGAAACTACGAAGTGACATACAACTTCAAGATTGTCGTATGTGCTGATTTTCTCACACATAGCGGTATTGATTTTTTCTTTGTTTAATATTGCTGTAACCGTCGATATCGTTGCGCCCTATTTGCGATGTTCGGATATCTTGAATTTATATCGTGACCCCGTCTATTTCGATTGCCATTTGTTGCTATGTAGATGATTCAATAACATACGTAACGCATTTTCTTAAGTAAACAAGATAAGAAGCATAACATGTATTTTGTGGTTGTAAATCAATTTCGAATTTTCCAAAATTGATACGATGTTGATAAAAAAAGCCTGTGGTCTCAATCCGTATCGATAAAACACAAGAATATTTTATTATATCATGATATAGTTGATCCTTCAGATCCAATAAGACATTTGGATGAACCTACAGCCAAGAGATTTCAAATCTTAATCTCTGAACATCCATCGCGTCTCATATCTGCAACTGTAAATCTATTTATATCCCATCTGCTTGATCGTCTGTCCCATAAGTGGCGTTATCCAGCTGTGCTTAATTACGTTTTGATATGAAATAATTAGCGCTGTGCGAATTAGAATAACGCGTTGGTTACATATCGCGCATATGTACGTCGCCCTCATTGTTTGAAGCCAGCTATTGTTCACTTTTCTTGGAAATTGGAGCATTTTGTATCATTCCTATTTTTACTTGTCTTGTGACGGTTTAGTCCTTCGAGCTTCGACGTGGGTTTAAAGTTCACGATTTGCATATTTGTGTTTAGCTTCGTGGTAATCGATGAAGGTGTTGGTCATTACGGGGTTTGATTCGTTATTATTGTAATGTAATAGCTGTAATTTTATACCTTTGTATTTATATTTTCAGCAACGTTTCCCACGGAATAAGGATCTTTTAACAATGTGTAGCCGTGTGACGTTTACTATGTATTTTCCTTTCACTGAGAAAGTATTTTTAATCTCGACAGACTGGTTGAAATCAGTTCATTGTCCTTCGCTGTTGATTTTGCGCTCATAATGTAATATTATGTCCACAAGTCTAAATATCTTCTTATCTCATTCAGACATCATCGTATTTTTTAATGTTATGGCATACTTAATACTTATTTTGTATATTTTTTGTTTCAGGTAATCATCGTTTATATGCGGAAGAGTTTTATTCAAAAAACAGTAACGCACCTAGAGAGGTTACTTGGGGGACACCGGATGGTATATCTTATTTAAATAACAATTGACCCCTGTCAACTGCCGGATTTTGCAATGCGTGATTTCTCGCGCTGCTTATATTTATAACAATGAAGCCTATGACAGGGGACTGCAAAGCTAATCCGATTCCAATCTGAATTCCTATTAGCATAGCTAATCAAATTCTAAATTAGGTTCAATAAACACTACTGGCATACAAATTCCGACCTGATTTCGTGCAGAACCACTTATTCTCACCCATAACACGTTTCCGTCCAATTCGTATCGTAGCAACAAGTGACGGATTTCACTTTCGCGTTTACCGGGTTCGGTGAACTGGCTATGTTTGCCCTACCGGCTTGGAAAACCAAAGTTAATTGCTTGCTAAAATGTCAAGCAAACAACGTTGAGGCCTCTATTACAAAGGTATACGGTCTATAATAGTCGTGCTTTTGTTTATGTAAGAGCATTACTAATGCTGGTAAAAGGCCACCGTCCAGCGATTTACCTAATCACGTAAGCGAACTGATAGTGGAATGGTCGTAGATGATAGTATTGTTAGGGTTGGCCTTTCAGGCGATCTATTATGCTAATAAAAGCAATAGCCTAGTATTAGCCAATGAAGTAGTTTGTTAGTAAATGTTGGTATCAGGTTCATTAATAATGTAAGTTTCTGCTAAAATACTCCACAACACCTTTCAACGTTTTGTTGAACGACAAACTAATGTTGTTGTGCAATCCTCATATTACTATCACGAACAACATCTAACCTTTATACCATTGTCGAAACAAATAGATATTTATTTATAGAACAAACAAAAGTTACCTTTGTCTTTAGAAAGATAAGTAATTTACTGTTGAAGCTTTGGCTGAGTGGTCAGTAAATTCACTACTCAGAAAACAATTTTGGTAGCCTACCCAAGTTATTGTTATATTTTCTTTTAGTCCCCCTTTTGTCCACTCGATCCCCCCTCCCAGTTGGTTCGCCAAATCAATAAAGCTTTTAACGTTAATGGTCTTCTCCGACGATGTTTACGAATTAACTGACCTCAAATTGTTGACGGTTTTCTGAGATTTTTCGGTTTACGTGCCATTGTCATGTTCTACGTCATTTAACTCCGCATCTTTGCAATGTTCATTATTAAGGGTAAGTGTTTTTATAAGAGAACCTCTTTTCTTCATCGAATGATCTGTCCGTCTCGTGCCTGATTACAGACACCAAAGTATTTATAAATTAAGATTTAGAAGATTAAGGTTACCAATTATTTATTAATATAAGTAATTTGTAATCTTTAGAGCATTTCAATTTGTATGGGAGCTTAATTGATCTTTTAAGAAATAATGAAAAGTACTTCAATCTCATTAAGAGTCATTCTGAATATTATTTTGGCTTCATGAGCTTAAAGTTTCGCATACTAATGTGCAGTTTCATGTTTTATCAATTAAGTTCTGAGAATGAATACAACTGTATAGCAATGACACTTGCTTGTCATACTAAACCATTTTGTAAGACTCGCTCGACTGAGAATGTTTTTAAATCTTGACGATTATTAACTGTCCAACTCTTGTGTGAAATTGAAGTAACATGTGTATGAGCTTAGCACTTTTTATAAGTGACAAAATAAAGGGTGTAAAAAGACCCTTAACGAAGCCGAAAGGCACTTGTTCTCCCCGTCATTGCGATCATTTTTTTGTTCTGAACCAAATCTTCTAGTTACGGAGATATTGGAGGTCAAAGTTCCATTTTTTTCCAAGTTTTTTTAAATACCTCTTCTAAAGGTGTTAACTTTACTTTAATTAACTCCATAACCCGTTTACTATTCAAAGCATCCATCAACACAAAGTTTTGAGTGCGTTTCATTGAGTTTTCCCGTAAACCGTGATTTTTTACCCCAAAAAAAAAAGTCTTTTCCCAGCAATAATTTTTGCGTAGAGTTACTTAGTTTGATATACAGAATGCTTCGTGAAGGGTCTGTTTACACCTTGTATAATCCAGTAATATCACCTTCACTAACGAGAATGTCTGCCTATGTTCACTTGTTCAGTCTTCACACTTGAATGCGAACAACTTCGATATCTTAAGTTCTAACTCCCAAAACGTATCGAGTTTGCCAAGCGGTTTCAAACTTACTTCTTCCGTCCATCTCATTGAATCTATTGTTGTTTCTCGACTTGAAGGTACGGTAACTTAGACTTCATTGTTCTTAATGTTGAACATTAGAGCACGATGATCATATTATTAAACAATGTTCTTGAACACAATCATGTCGTGTTATGGTTGTCAATTTGTAGATCTTTGTCAGCCGTTACAAGTAGTCAGTGGCCCGAAAGTCTGACAACCAATTTTACTCAGTGGTATCCTATTACCCAGTACTAACTGGGTTGTAGAGGTCAGATAGGCAGTCGCTCCATGTAACATACTGGTATTCAGCTGCATCTGGTTAGACTGGAAGGAAGCCGACCCCAACATAGTTTTTAAAAGGCTAGACAGATGATGTTCTTGTACACAACTGTCGAGTCCGGTCGCTAAAATTTTATTTCTGTAATATAGATTAAATTAACTGTTTGAAGTATTAAATCGTGTGCAGAGTCAGTTCATTACATTATTATAGTAATTATAACGTATGTGTTTGTCGTTTCTTGTACGATGTTAACGGTTTTATCGTACGTCATGTGTGAACAACTGTTTATTACTTTCATGAATTATTAACTATTGTTTCTACTTGTTTTTGTTAATTAACTAGGACTTAAAATTAAGATTTTCACATGGCTACAGTTTTCTTTTTAATATTTTAATTAATTTGAACATAGGCTTTTGATGGATTTAGGTCAGCTTCGTAAGCAGTTAGTAATTGTTTTTCTAGGCCATTAAAGCGCTTTTTAGTGTTATCTGATTGATAGCTAAGACTTAGTCTAACTAGGACGTTCATCAAGAAAGTGAAGTTATAAATTAGTTTCTTACGTTATTTTGTAATTACGTACATCTTAAGTACTGTTAAATCTTTTAGTAAGTTCTTTATTCATAGATATCATTGTCTTATATCGTCTCGTTCTGTTAGGAATATTTTTCTGATTTATTAGAACTTGTTAGACCTGTAATCCATTACGAAATTATTTGATTTAGAATTTATTATACACTTTAAGTAATTAAGATAAAAGTCAAGAGACAAAAATGTGCAAAAAAAAAACATAAAAACCGTTTACATAAGACTAGTCACAGTTTTTATTATTGAGATAAGAAATGTTTTAGCGTCTACCATACTGGATGGTTATGATGCAACTTACTATACTCGTAAATACGAACAAGCCCTTTTTGATGCGACAGAGAATAGCCCAGAAATGTTTATTGGCAATTGGCAACAAGCCTTGTGAAGCAAAAAAAGCCATCAGGAATACGAAGTCAATCAGAAATCAATCGGCCCAGCCAGTCTCCACACAACACTGAAACACACATAGACGTTAAAAAAAAAGAAGTTGGCAATACAAACTACACGAAAACATGAACCAATAAACTTGACACTAGAAATCGATGCACTGATTAAACTGATTTCAATATTCAAATCATAGAAGCTAGCATAACGAGGAAATAGGAAAGAGAAACTGATTTGAACGATGAATGATACATTAGACAATGACGAATTTAAATCAAGTCTTTTAATCATTCATTTAAAAACAAATAATTGCCACACTGACCTTCACCCAGTGAATGTTGCAAATTTTATGTTTCGGAACGTTTTAGTAAGTCATGCTTCTTTTTGCTGTAATTGTTAAGACAGTTTTATTGCTTAATGTTGGTATAAAGTAAATAATCCGAGGCAAATGCAAAGAAGATTTAAAGAAGATTGGTTTTTTAGGGCTCAGTTAATTTCAGAAGCGTTCATCAATGAAAATATGTAGATTATATGAAGCAATTACGGGGCGTTTCTTTCCATGTAATATCTTTTTTTACTAAGCTGCACAAAGTAAAAAAATAAGAAACAAATATTTTACTAAATCTGAACATCTAAACGCAATCATTTGTAATATCGAAACGTAGAAATAGTGACGGAAGCAACGGAGTTACCATATTCAACAGAAAATGGAATTTCTATAATAATACTAATCAATGATTTTGCTGGTAGTAATAGTGAGTACCATGAGACGTTTGCTACCTAGTATTATAAGACAAGCCGTTTACATTGCTGCGATATTTTATCTGTTTTGTCTCATCTAATCTAAGCCATTTTGAGTAAGACTCCTCCTATCTTTGGAAACACATGCTTTCTTTGCTTCTAAGTCAGCCTCTTATTAGATTCGCAACAAGTTTTATGATACTAAATTATCATGTTACTAAATAAATGATTAATTAGTGACTGCTGATATTAAAAATGTAAAGTACGTACGTTTTTTTTGGAGAATTTAGCTTAAATGGCAACATTCAAAGCTATGTTATCTATGAAAACAGAATATGTCATAAATGTCATAAATATTGTCACTTCTGAACTCTGTCTTGATCAATTAAAATCTAGATGTGTGGTTTTGTTGTGGATAGTTGTGCATTTTATTAGTTTAACAGTTTTATTTGTTTCGTTCGTGGTGAACTATACAACAAAAGAAACATACAGTGAAGGTGTATAGATATGATAGACGCTAAAACAATGCCATAAACATAAACAGTACAGTTGCTGCTAGCATGTGCGAGGAGCATCATATGATTATGGTAAAGATGCCGATGAGGCCGATGATGATGGCATGCCCGCGCCGCCGGTCGCTCAGTTATTTGAAGAAGTTGTTATAAGATTATAATGTTAAGCTGCTTAAAATAAATGTTTTATCCAACTTGTAATTAATGTTTCATTTTTGCCCTAGTCCATGGCGCAATTACACATGGTCGTTCGCTCGAATTCGATTGCCCATGGAATTCGTCAAACGACCAAGTGTAAAAAAATGCCGTCCAGCTTCATTGTTTGTTTTTCGATTAGTGTAATTGCGCCATTAAAGAATAAGCCGACCAAAATCATAAGACAATGTGATGGGTTGTGCAAGTGCGGGCTCCGCCGGCTAAATACCTAGACAGTCCTTAAATTCTACGTACTTGTAATAAAGTATAAGGTATATTGGATGATAATAATGAAAATATTTTTGAATGACATTACGGCTGACGTAATTGTCTATCCTACAGTGTTACATGGATCTTTTGAAGCTCCATTGAGGTTGACAGGAGAGCGCTTTTGCTAAACATTTGCAAAATGTATTGAAAAAATAAGATGGCGGCATTAGTTCTGATTTTGCCCACGCGACAAGTGGGTTTATAAATTATGTTAGTCTAGCCAAATCCAATATTATAAAAATATGCTATGATTACCTTTTATCTTAATTTGACCGAGACCTATCTTTTGGGAGTATTTTTACGAATGTACGCGAGCTCTAAGTGTGGTCCCCAGATTGCTTAAGCCATTCTTCTTTGGAGAGTTTTGATGCTTTTTCGTCTTTATAATATACTAGCGGCCCGTCCCGGCTTCGCACGGGTGGACATTTATTTTCCCCTAATTCCCCCCCCCCCCAATTTTTTCTAGTAATAAATATAGCCTGTTACTCAGGGTGAATGTAGCTTTCTAACGGTGAAAAAAATTTTGAAATCGGCACAGTAGTTTTTGAGTTTATTCATTACAAACAAACACACACACAAAAATACAAATCTTTCCTCTTTATAATATTAGTGTAGATAAGTAGATAGACCGCTAGGCTTAAAATTGCTCTTAATAAAGCTCCACCTAAACAGGTTTACCTTAATATAGATAAAACGTGAGTAATCGATGATACACATTTGTGCTTACTAACACAATTATGAAACTTCTTCCATGTTAATCAATTTGAAAAGGTAGGAAATCGAGGTCATATAAACATTGGAAGTAAAGATACATTTTGAGCGGTTATAATGAACTAGCTGTTCCCCGCGATCTTCGTCCGCGTCAAGTTATTAAAAACACAATTTTCCCCGTTTTTGCAACATTTTTCATTGCTGCTACGCTCCTATTGGTCGTAGCGTGATGATATATAGCCTATAGCCTTCCTCGATAAATGGACTACCCAACACTGAAAGAATCATTCAAATCGGACCAGTAGTTCCAGAGATTAGCGCGTTCAAACAAACAAACAAACAAACAAACAAACCCTGCAGCTTTATAATATTAGTATAGATAACGGTCATCGACATGGATTGAAGAAATATCGGCTAAGTGCGTGATATACACACATCGTTTTCACAATTTACTGTTCGTGAAGTTGTTGTTCCTTTGATCCGAAAATGGGGCGGATAATCCCAAAAGCTTTGAAATATTAAAAACAAATTCCATTAAACTTTTTCTTCCGGGTGCCAATGAACCTGTAGATGATAATGTTTTAGGTTATAATATACTGAATAGTAATAGTCATCAAGATTATCTTTTAGTAGTAGATCATTCTCCCTTAAAATTGAATTGAAATCTCTGATAAAGAGGAGTAACGAACCATGCCAATGAGCATTACCCGTAAAATTGATTAACATTAACCCATGTTATCAAGTTATAAGGGTTTCCTTTAACTAGTAAGTAATAACTTCTCCTTCGAAATAATCTAATAATGGCTATTCGGATTCAGAAAGCCAATATAATAGAAATTGAATTAAGTTATTATGAACTGAAATATTGATTCTTAAATCACAACTGAATTTGAAAAGTGTTTGATAATATTTGAGAAATTGAAAAGGGTTGGAAAGTTGTAACTGTTTAGAATGTAATTTGGAAATGGATTAAACATTTATACCGGCTACAGCTGCTAAAGCGAATATTGAAATGAAAAACAATACGCAAAGGTTTGCTGAATAAGTTCGTATAGGCGACGATAACGAAACGACTACGGTTTGCTTCGTTGATGGCAGCAAAACAACTAAGATTTGCTTTTTGGATTCATTCGCATTCTGTGCGAATGCACACGGGACCCTAAATTCTTCAACAAGTTTTTCGCCACAGTCAGGCCCTCGGGCGAAATGACTAAATCTTTCTAAAACATAATTACAAACAACCTCACCGTTAGTACTTCAGGTCGTTTACCGCCACCACCGAATACCGGTCGGTGTTTTAGGACATATTCGTCATCATGATCCTTGAACTTGTGGCCCACTTTGAGGTGAACGTGTTCGAAGTTTGGCGTGAGGCGAAGTACATAGTTCAGTTACGCACCATATGGTTAGCTAGCTGTTGGTATGTATGCGCCATTCATGGTTCTCGTGGTCGGCAGTTGTAGAATTTTTAGCAGTGTTTCTTCCTTTGTTTAGTTGGTGATGGTGTTTAGTTCTCATTAAAGTTTAGTTGTGTAGGCTTTGGAATACTTTGCCGCACTGTTACGTAGTTGCTTCCATTATTATTTGTAAACTATGTCAGTATTAATATCGTCTATTTTGTTGTGATACTCAAATTGTCGGATAGCTATCGTTTAAATAATGTCGCAGTCGGTGGCTATGATTCGTTCAATGCCTTCAACTAACTGAAATAGGAACAAATATTGAGAGATAACAACTTATAATTAGAACGCGTGTTTAATCAATTACAGCATGTCAACATCCTTTAACATATATAATTTATCAAAACAAATACAGTTAAATGTTACACAGACGTACTTACCCGGTGCACGATAACACGAATTGATTACTTCAATACGCATATTACTTTGTTTTTGTTAGAAAATCAAGAACACTGTTCTAAAACTGTTCGAAACTCTAAAATCAGTGCAATTGTAGTGGAAGTGTATCATCGAGGTAAACGGTATCTCTCCACAAAATCATTGGGCTGAGGAAAATTAAATTTCAGAAAGCGCTTTCGAATGTTTCAGCCGAGCCCGTAACAGGTAAAATTAGCGAATCGTCTATCTGCTGAGTGGAGTAGCTACTGACTATGGAAATCTGATTTTATCCATCGGTCTGATCGACTAGGTACGATATTTTGAGCTTTATGATCTAGATCGGGAGTTAAATTTATTTCTTCTCGTACTTAGCACACGTAATAAAAAAAAATTCTTCTCTCTGCTATTTTTTTCGTTTAGGCATGAGCAAACAAGAACGTTTAGATTTTCATCAAATTGAAATGTTACTTCTATTTAGATTTTCGTACAAAGCGAGCCCTAATTGATGTTTCGCGTAGCGACAAAATGCTGAATTTCATTTCAGAGGTCGTTTGCTTTTACCGTAACTTGATTATTATTGAAATCGTTTTTCGTCGTTTATTCCGTGATATTTTATTTCAGCAAAAATCTACGAATGTGATTTTATTCTTGCGTTGATTTTTATTAATCCAAATCTCTCTAGGGTTCCGCAAAATGTTTGGGAGGCCCGGATCTTTTTTGCCCTTAAGAGCTTTATCGATTCCTTTGTGAACCGTTGTTCCAAATGTGCTCCTATTTTTTCATCCATAGCAACAATATTATAAGATTCGAAAACCTTCTGTTGGCCTTTCTGAATTTACATCATTGTGAACGTTTTCTTCTGTTGTTATGCTAATAGATTGGTGTAAATTAGACGTGAAAAAACTAGAATTTACATGAACATGCTATAACTATGAAAGTTAAGAAAGTAGTGGTCATGTATAGTCACGCTGTAAGTGAGTGATCACTCCATTTGGCAATACCTGTCGCAAGTCGCAATTCCTTTAGCGAATCCGAAATTCTGCAAGGATCTTGACGTAAAGACGTGTCATGCATCCAAATATCTTTGTTTTGACATCCTGCACGTTTCAATAATGCATAGGTGCTGTATATGTTAACGAATGAGAATATCATGAATTATTATTACAACCTGACCTGCCGTGTCCTCTAAAACAAAGTGTTTGTAAGCTTTTAGCGAAAATTGCTGGTAACATTATACGTTTTGGTGCCAGACACCACCTGCGCCATCTTGTCTACGTTTTAACATACTGTAGCTTTTTATAAAAACACCTCTGATTTCATTCTCATTTCCGAAACCAATAACAATAAAATATTGTTTCCTTGTTGCACCGTTTATGGTTATTAACGGTAAACGTGGATATTTACGAATGAAGAATTGAACAATTATTTTAATTTGACGATTGATTGTTTTATTGTTTTTTTTTTAAATTTAGGTAAGTATGTTAAGCCGTTGGCCCGGGCCGAAAGTCTGAAAACCAGACTATTTAAACAATATCGTGTTGCCCAGTAATTGGGTTGCGGATGTCAGATAGGCAGTTGCTCCAAGTAAAGTACATCCGGTTAGACTGAGCGACAAGCGTGTTGTGAAAATTCTAGGCAGATGATTTACCACCATATTCAGTTTTTCTTAAGTGCGAATATTTCGTCGATTGGGTGTAAGAAAACAGCAATACAAATGTTGGAAAGGTTGGCGTATATTGCGTAGCAATTTCTTACCCCGTAATTATTATAGTAGGACATGGTCTTCCCACCCGAGTATTATTAATTCGCTAATTTCTCTCTGCCAAGGGATGCAACGTGTGGCGCGCGATAAGTAATTGACATTATAAGTCTTACTTTTCTTGCTTGGTTAGTTTCTACTATGATTTGTGCAATGCATTTATTATTCTTAGCTAGAATTTATATTGCTCATTTCATTTATGTTTAAGCTTACTTTTTTCTTTCTGTATTCTCTTGTATCGGCAAGAACTAACACAAATATCATTTTTTATGGCACGGTTGATGAAGTACCAGTTGGTTTCTCATAAAGGCAGATTCCAAATTCAGAATCTACAAACCCATCGTAATCTCTCTGAGATGCATGGATTCTCATTAAGCACACCACAATGCTCACAGCTCATCATCAACGCAATTTCTGATGTAACATTTAGCATTTTAAGTAACCCACGGTTCCTTTGTGTTTTGCCCTTGGAACGTCGATCGGTTAGTCGGTTTATCAGAGCGGGACTCACCTCGGTTCCCGGTTACGTTACTCTGTGAACAACAATGTCACTTCATTTCAATTTCGTTACTTTCCCCTCTTCGGAGTTAAGTGTTTTGTTCCGACGGTGACATGTTTCGTTAATGTCATTTGTGTTTTTTTGTGTGTATGGAACTTCAGCGTCGCTTTCTTTATCATCTTTTATCGATGCGTATGTTATTTAATGCTGGGGGCTGTTTTGTCTCTTGTGTTTATCAGAAACTTGTTACTGTTTACAGACGTCTCTCAAGTAGCTCTATAACTCTTCATTTTAGCACCACTGTCTATTCCAACTACATCTTCAACTGCTGTAAGGTGTTCGGTTCGGATCGATAGGGTTGGATTGAGTACGACATCCGTCATTTCAACTTTTATCTCATCCCTCGCTCCACCGAGCTGTTAACATTTTACGTCCACAATCTCTGCTCCCGATAATAATTCCTGAAATGCTGGATTTTCGCTCAGACACGAGTGCACTTTACGTTTGTCACTTTAAGATGGTCGTAAGTCTTTCCACAATCGAACTGATTTCGAAGAGCTTTTATAGAAAATATTTTTCTCACTAAGCAGATATTTTTACGTTTGAAATTCTGTGTCCTCCTTGGTCTAGTTATCTCAAGTGCTACTGCTGAGTATCAAATGACTTGATACTGGGTTTGATTTCCTCGTTAGACAAAGTGTTATTTGGGTTTTTTCAACCGGAATTTTTCTGTAGCAGGCCGCCTTTTTAAATTTGTACTTGGTCAATGTTGAACATGGCTGGTGAAATGTGTGTGTACCTTAGATACATCTCTGTCTAATCCTATATTACTGGTTTTTGTTTGATTGTCAACTGTCCTCAGTATTTATCAACTTGTAAGCCAGCCTTATCTGCCCACTGGCTGTCCACATTTGAATATGAATGGGCATGGACCAAAACAGTATTGTACGCATATATTTGAGAGAAACTGCGCAGTTGTATCCACTTGTTACATACAATCCTTTCTGTTATGTATCCTCTGAACCGGCATCACTGTCAAAACCACATTGATCTTTATTGACGTGACTGTAAGGTTTGGGTTTGGTTGCTTCCACTGACATTTCCGTCAAGATGATACTGATCTTTATACTTGTTGCAGTAAGGCTGATGTTGGTGTAAATAGTTGTGGAAGGACTGTACTAACATTACAGTGGTGGATTGTCAGACTGATTGATTGACGAGCCGTCCAGGTGTAGAAACATACCGAAAACAGACATGAATCAGTTACGGTGTGTTTGTTATATGCAGATGTTGTTTACTACGGGTTTAATGAATATTCATGTGAATGTATGGATGGAAGTGGAATACAGATTGTTTCAGCTGTTTGGCACGAAATGACATAACGTTGACAAGAGTGTTATGTACTATTGAAGCATAACATAACATCACGCCTGTAATCTTCGAACAGTTAGGTAGTGGTGTATCTAATAGTACACCCACATATTGCCAGTAATGTTTAAGTCCCATGTATCCTATTGCCATCAACCGGGTGCAAATCCAGACTCCGTGGCTGCTGAGAAATTCCTGGTGGAAAAGCCCAATAATACTTTTCCCCACCCGGAAATCGAACCCAGGACCTCATGCTCAGCAGTCGTGCTTGCGACCACTACACCAACGAGGCAATCATTACTGAAGCAGTAAACAAACTACACAGTCATGACTTCTTTAGCCATATCTTTAAAGTCCCTAATGATGTCCCAATAAAAACTTATCTCAAAGTAAATGTTAGGAGTTTTATTTGCCTCATCAGGCATAATATTACGAAGAAAAGTTTCGTTAATACCTTACGAAGTATTTATTGAATTTTTCGATTGAAATTCAAAACTTCCTTTGAAAATAACTTCGGGCTCCGATTTGGTAACAACATCAAAATCTGGTAGACGATTCGGAAAAGTTTTAGCAATTTAATTTGAGTTCGAAACATGATTTCAACTCCCTGTTCTACGGTAGTGGTAATATTTTATTTATTGAAGTATTATGTAGTTGTTTTCTCGATTTGATTGTCTCGTTGGGCTGGATGTAGCAAGTGCTACTGCTGGGCACGAGGTTCTAGGTTCGATTCTCAAGTTGGTCAGTGTCTTTGAGGTTTTCCATCTCATCAATTTATATAAAATAAATTTTTATGTTATTTTTTTTTTATTTAATATTATTTTTTTACTAATTATACAGGGTGTAAACAGACCCTTCACCAAGCCGTCAACCAAGCATTCTGTACATCAAACTAAGTAACTTTACGCAAAAATTTTTGCTGGGAAACGACTTTTTTTTTTGGGGTCAAAAATCACGTTCGACGGTAAAACTCACTAAAAGGCTCTCAGAACATTTTGCTGATGGATGGATTGAATAGTACGGGGGTAGTGGAGGTGTTTAAAGTAAAAATCTTACATTAAAAACATGTATTTAAAAAAAAACTTGTGAAAAAGTTGGAACTTTGACCCCCAATATCTCCGTAACTAGAAGGTTCCCAGGTATGGTCTAGAACAAAAAAATGATCGTAGTGACGGGGAGAACAAATACCTTTCGGCTTCGTTAAGGGTCTTTTTACACCCTTTATTATATTTAACTTTTAGAACAATAAATATATTTATTTTTTATTTATTTTTTGAAGGTAGATTAATTCCTACTTTAATACATCACACAGGTCGGAGACTAGATCCGTGCCCGGTAGATGAATGGTTCACCCTCTATGCTTGGTACATACGTTTGAGGCACACCTCTGCCAAACCCTTCGAGTTTTACAGACGTGATGTTAGGTTGTAACCTAGATATACATGGTATTTATTTTAACTCCAGAATTGTCTGGCTTTACCTTATCACCGTACACAGCTTCCTTTGTGTTACGCATTCGAACTAATTGGACGTGGGTGATAATTCGATGTGTCACAGCAATACCTTTGTTTACCTCCAACTGTGCGGCCAATTAATCTAATTAAATAATGATTTATGCTGTAGGTAACGAAGATGCATGGGCGTGGTTGATTGGATTAACTTCATGGAGTTCATGCATGTGCAATCAGGATGAAAAGGGTGTTCCTATTTTATGCACCTTATGCTGTCAGCCACTTTGGTGTTTAACCGGAGTGCTCTTAAACTCGCCATAAAACTAATAGATCGAGTTCCGAACGTCGAAATCCGGAGACGTACGAAGGTCTTCGATATTGGAAATCGCGTTATGGAACTCAAATAGAGTTGGACAGGACACCTAGACCTAGGTGGAGGACCAGGACCTAGCAAGGCGTGGTGATGGCAAGTGAAGTGAAACTGTGAACGAGTGGCGTCCAAGGAATGGCAATGTTGGTCGTCCGGCGGCGAGATGGGCAGACGACATTGTTGCCATGGCGGGAATATCCTGGATGAGGCTGGCACAAGACCGTGGAGCTTGGCACAAGCAAAGGGAGGCCTATACCCAGCAGTGGGTGAAATCGGGCTGTGGATGATGATGATGAGGCTCTTAAAATTGTGATCTAGAACATTGTGAAGAAATCGCAATGTTCTAGGACCCAAAATTTTGAAGACATGTGACATCTACCAACCTGTAGTCGCCCGCTCGGTGGTTAGCCTCCTCTCTCCCATAGAGAGGACGCCTGCGTTCCAGTAGTGGGAATGTTATACGCTATGCTGATTATTTATGTATTTAATACTTCAAGCACACATAAAGAAGAATTAAGAAGTTCACACAGCGGTGAAGGCAAAGTCTTGTGAAAGAAACAAAATGTTTTCGGAAACTAGACGCACTTTACATAATAACATCTTCGTGCCGCAAAGGCTGAAAACCCGTAGTAGTTTTTAAAGAGTGTGCCCACGCTCACTGGTGAATCCTCTAAGGAAAAACTGAAGCTGTAGCGAGAAAGTGTTTCCCTACCCAACCCATTTGTGCCACTTGCTAAAAATCTCTCACATGGACACGAGTTGGCCCTTTAAATAGACTCCGGATACAGGTTGGCCGAAGCAAGGAAAACCTGTTCAGGTGAAGATTCATAGGTGACTCTGCTCTGGAGTGAAAATGTGGTGTTGCCCTACCAACGATGGGACACTTGATATCATGTCCTGCCAGGAGCTGATGGACGATACTGAAAGAGCCATACTCGTCGCCAAACTTTGCTCTGACTCAATTTGAATTGTCATCGTGTCGCTTAGGAGTAGAGAAGAACATATAATGTACAGAGACGGACTTTATGCCAAAGGCCTACCAGTCAACTTATCAAAAGGTGCTTGACCTGACGAAACTGGTCTCATAAAATGATTTACTACACATCCTACAGCCAATAGATCGATCAAATCTTGACACTGCGGAAACAGGAAACATAACTCCATAATATAATCTCGCAATTATCCAATTCACAAGTTTTAATCACTTTCTCATTTTATAGCCACATAAAAGTACACAGCTCTTAAATGTAATCAATAAAATCAATTAGGTTAATTTGATTGTGCAATGGTGTCGGTTTCGCAATCACTTCACTTATCTTAGCCACGTGCAGACCACCGTGCTTTTTATTATACGCCATGTTTTACGGCGTTTTATCGTAATTAAACAGTGCCATGGTGGAAAGCAATTCGTTGAGTTTATTTTCATTCAATTTATGTTCGGTTGTACTCGGGGTCGGTTCGGTTTTATTCGTTGGATCATGTGATTTAGTGTGATGGGTTCTTGTTATGGAGTTGTTAGCATGATGGTGTTATGTTTTATTGATTTTAGACTTAAGGACTTACAGGCATGGATTGCAAAGTAATGGTTTTGTTAGCTTTTTAGACTAAAGAAACGGTAGTTAGACTAAGTGAAAGATTTGGTCTAGAAAAGCATGTTTTCGTCTTCCATACTTCTTTACTTAATACATCAAATTTTATTCAGTTCGGATAACTTGGTACACTATTAAAAAGCTAGTCGTCATCTCTCACCCTCATGAGCTCACGACTAAAAGAGAAGTATGGAAGAAGACATGCTGCGCGGACTTCAAAAATGAATTGTTGATGAAATGACAATTCCAACTTCTATTACATCCGTCTCTCACTGTAATATTTCAATTCCTTTCATGACCTTCATATTTTGAACAAAAGAATCCTTTATCTGAACACCACACCTTATTCCCAATCAACCATACTAATCAGTAATCACCCACAATCAGAATCTCTATCACCGTGTGAACATCGAACAACAAATTGAACGGATTCACAAATTGCATAACGATGCACTAGTTGGTGTTATCCGTCCGGTAGTAGTGAACTAGTGGGTGACTCATGCGGAGAACTCCTAGCCCTAAAATAGCGGCACAATTGCGAGGGGTCGTGAGTAATCGGTTAGGCATCCCAACTGCCTGTTCTCTTACATTTTTATTGTTAGAACATCTTGTTCTCTTTTGTAGAGACATTGGTTCAGTAGACATAGTAATTAACAATACAGTATTTCAACTGGGACTTTAAAGCTAAACTTACAGCTGTAACTTATAATGTTAACAATGGTGTTCTCTACCACGACTTTTGGCCGCAGATGCTTAGAATAGAAGAATATTTGGTCGCGCGTCCGTCTAGTTTTTTTCAAGATAACAGCCGGTCTTGCGACAAGTCGTGGTCGTGGCCGTTTAGTGCGCAAGGTTCCTTATCTGTCCGCTTTGTGCTCGGAGTTTATCGGTTAAAGTGGGTTATGCCAGCCACTGGAGGGCACTGGAAAGCACCCCAAAAAGCTATCGAATGCAGTCTCCGTGGCCGGAATTGGCTAGAGGGCATCATCAGAATCATTTCAAGTAGGAATAAATTGCATACCATTCGTTGCGTTTACTCGAATTCTAAGTATTCTTAAGAATTTCTTTGTCGCATCTACAAGTGATCACGTTTTGAGTGTGTAGTGGAACATAATAAAAAGTTTAGTTGACAACCCTGACACCCGCCTTTCTTTTCACAAATAGGGCCTAGTTAGTTTACTGATTTTATCTTTATACTGTGACATGGGTGTTTCCAGACTAGCTGAATAAGTATAGCGATAGACTATGACTTATTGCATCGTCTGTTGGCGGTGTGATATCGTTCCGAGAAGCAATTGGAATTTTAAATCATATATAGAATATATGTATTTTAAAGGGGTCTCCCTTGTTTGACCGAAAGGCATTTGACAAATTTTCACTTCCCAAAAAATTTTTCGCGTAATTTCATTTGCCAAATTATTACTTAGCAAAAAATCTATTCACAAAAAATTGTAACGCAAACCTAATGTTTGGGAAGTGAACGTTTAAACTATAACTTGTTTACCAACAAATACTTTTAACATTTTTTATTTAGTCAAATATTTCAGTTGGAATAATAGTTTTTACGCAAAATCAAATAAGACAAATTCTAAACAGGTTATAATAATATGAATATTAACTATTCTTTTTTTTTTAGTTAGTAGCGTTTTTTTCCATTTTTTTTTTTCTATATAATGTAGTCGTTCCTGGAGGTTACAGTTTTAACCTAACCTAACCATTTTTTTGAAATAAGTAAGTAATTATCCTAATCTAAATAGTTCAGTTCCGGGTAACCTACTAAAAACAATCTCTTTTTTCTATTAATGCAAGTCGTTTCTGCCACTCGCCGGCCGCTCCCGCGGCACCGCTCGCTACGCTCGCTCGGCTCGTGCGTAGGGGGTCACAGTTTTAACCTAACCTAACCTACCCTATTTTTGCTTTAATATTTTTTGTCTTAACAAATCATTTCACCAAACGTTTATTGTCTGAAGATTGTTTGCTGTAATAAATCATTTGAGTAAATACCAAATGCCATAATGACATTATACTTGGTAATATTTTGCCAAGTAAAAATTTGACCAAGTAAAAATATGCGTACTAAAATCATTCGAAATATTGCAATGGTATAAAAAAAAGTTGCTAAAATTTGTTTGGGTAATGAAATTTGGTCAAAATCTTTTCGGCAAAATGGCAGGCTCCCATTTTAAAGACATCTATATTGCCTCGGTATTTCCAATAAGATATATGGATGAGAAGTTTAATATTCTTTGGCGCTGCATCCGTTCAGTCAACTCACATGCTGTCGTGAAAATTATTTTTAATGTTGTAACCGGCAACATATTACATTTTATCCACTTTTGACTGTCACGCTGCCAGTAATCCTACCTGGACTCAGGCCAGACAACCTACAAAGTCAGTCTGAATACTTTGCTTCAATAAAAAGCAGTCCAAAAACATGTAAAACTCTAGAAGTGATCATAAATTCTGTAAAATATTTTCTCGCTTAAAGTTTGCAATCTTTCGTTATTCTTATTCAACGCTTGGAAAATGGCGAAAGTTTTATAGATTCGCTAAGTTTGTTCAATGTGACATTTACCTGTAACGATGTTAGCTTGTTTAGCGAGTTTGTTCACGAGATTAAATTCAATCAGCTCAAGTAAATTGAACGATGGAATTGCTCAAGATGTAATCCTAAAGAATTTTGTTTTTTCTAAACTGTTCTAGAATCAAATTACGTTTACCCGACGCAAAAAGAGGGGTGTTATAAGTTTGACCGCAATGTGTGTGTCTGTCTCTGGCACCGTAGCTCTTAAACGAGTGAACCGATTTGGATGCATTTTTTTTATTTGAAAGCTAGTTTCTTGGCGATGGTTCTTAGATACGTTTTATCAAAATCGGTACAGCCATTTACTAGATATGGGGGATGAAAGTTATCTTTCATCTTTTCGTTGGGGGTTTTTAAAATTTTAAAATTTAATTTTAATTTGCTCTTGTCATGATCTGTCTAGCCGTTTACAATTATGTTGGGATCGGCTTCCAGTCTAACCAGATTCAGCTGAATACAAGTATTTCACATGGAGCGATTACCTATCTGACCTCCATTACCCAGTTATTGGGTGATTTTCACTGGTGGCAAAAAAAAATGCATTAACGCTATCAACCTAATCCTTGACATTAAAACCAGTGATCCATTAGGTTGTTATCAGGGAGCTCCCATCCCAAATGCAGCACTCCCGCCCATCACAGCCACTTGTGATATCAAAGACATAACAGATACCGGAATAGGTCGCTTGCCCCAGATTATTTGATTTCCTATGTGACGGCTGCCGTGGGAACTGAACTGGTGCACTACTGGGGTGCTATTATTAAAGTGGGTTTCGATATTCGTGATTGATTCGAGTTGTTCGTTTGATGTGTTTGTTAATTCAATGTTATTTCTTGTTACAGGTACGTCTGTTAGCCAGGTCGCCATTTACAGGTCAAGGTATCATTTTGGACTGAACTTTACACTAAGTTTTTAATGTCCATTAATTTAGTCGTAAATTAGCTTTAAAACATCGTCATTTATACTACCTCTGACTCTAATGAGATTACTTTTGCAATCCCCACAGTCATGTCCATTTTATAATGTCTGCAGTCCTCCACCTACGCATTTCAAATGTCCATAATACTACAAGTGTGGGCGATCCGCTTATTTTTCTTCATTTTAATAGAGAGCCCAGACGTGGTTCTCTTGCAAACCTACGTAGTTTATTGACCTGATATCTGCCGCATGCACTCTATGTAAATCCATATTAGTCTTGAATAAGTTATTGAATTTATTGAGCTGTTCCTTTCTGCAGTCTTAGTTTTATCGTTCATGTTACACTTGTGTTTTAGTCTTATCCTTTTCTTTATTTGCGTGTCCTCTTTCTTCCATTACACTATCGATCATCTGAGTCATTCCAGCTTTAGCTCTTACCTCAGCTGTTGCGTAAAAATTGACATGCAATAGACCACCTTCAGCTTCCATTATGCATTATCTGTCCATCCGTGAGTCAGTAACTCACTCTGGCATATGTTTGACGCCACTGGCTGTACATTGCATATCTGACAATTGTACACATCGCATTCAATAGTCACAAAGTGCTCGATTGAATTCGAATGAGGTAAGGTACGGTGTCGGTGACCCTAGGGCTATGTCAATTGCCGTCAATTGATTCATATCTTCTATTGATAGGGACTTATCATCGGTTGACCCTAACTCGCATTCCTTTGTGACATCGATGTTATTGTTAATCGAGTGAGAGTTCTCAAGAATCGATTCTTATTCTAGTTAAATTGGCTCGAAGAAATTCCGAAGTTCTATGAATATTAATGGAGTTTTAAATAATGCTTGGGCTAAAAACGGGTCTGACTATAAATAGAGGTTTTGGGAAGGAATATGAGCAGGTATTGGGCGAGCACTTAGTGAAAGTTGGCTTTTGTTTGTTTGGCGAATCCTTGGCTCACATAACATTCCGTGTAGTATCATTTGTCACGATTCACTTTCGAATACACTATCTCTTTTTAACATAAGTCTTTTAAACCGATGTCACTGCCTCGTTGGTCTAGTGGTCGCGCGACTGCTGATTATGAGGTCCTGGGTTCGATTCCCGGGTCTGGCAAAGTGTTATTGGGTTTTTCCATCAGGTATTTCTCAGCAGCAGCCACGGGGTCTGGATTCGTGCCCGATTGATGGCAATAGGCTTGCCCCTTATTACATGGAATTTTAACATAACTGGCGAAATATGGGTGTACTATTAGGTACACCTCTGCCTAACCTTGCGGGGATTACAGGCGTGCTGTTATGTTGTGTCATCTAACCTACCTTATTCATCAACAAACGCAATACTCCTTTTAAGATTAAACACCACTTACATAGCTAACTAATTAATGCTAATGGTATATAAGTTTACGATATGCAGAGCTATAAAACCCTCAATTAGTGAGTCATTGTCTCATATTGATATAAGACCAATCGCGACACACACAATTATAAATGAGCAACACCAACGTGAAGAAGGATTAATTGTTAAACAATGTGGGTCCTGGAAAACGTCCGGCGACATCGCGGCAGACCCAGGCGAGGATGATGGGACAAGGTTGAGACCTACAGGCAGGATTAGCTCGAAGTAGAGAGGATTGGAAAGGAGGAAGGGAGGCCTTTGCTCTGCAGCAGAATACAGGCTGAAAACAAATATGTCGGATTCTGATGAGTCATCATCTGCCTAGCCTTTTCCCAACTATATTGGCGTCGGCTTCCAGTCTAACCGGATGCAGCTGAATACCAGTATTTTACATGGAGCGACTGCCTATCTGACCTCCACAACCCAGTTAGTGGGTTACTGGGTAATACTATCTATACCCCTTGGTAAGACTGGTTGTCAAACTTTCGTTCGAGCAACATACTACCTGTAATGACTGTCAAAGATCCACAAATGACAGCAGTGACCAACGGCTTAACGTGCTTTCCGAAGCACGGAGGAAACTTGGTAGGTAGTGATAGTCACCCAACCTCGGACCTACCCTGGCAAGCGCGGCTTAACCTTGAAGATCGACCCGTGCGGCTGTTATTATTTAGCCACGAGCTCCTCCTCTGTAGTAGGACGGATAAAGGCTGAAAATAAATAAATATCGATTGCAAAAAATTCGATTAGAAACACTAGTAGTCTCATGATTCTGAGCGAAGAAAGAATACTAGATTAGAATAACGTCTACAGACAGAAAGTACCAGGAGCTCTAGGACGTTAGGAGCTTAGTTTGATTTCCCTCGAGGTTGAGTCTAGGATAATATTAGACGACGGTTGCCGAGTTGTAAAAGTATAGGTATGCGAAATTGACCTCGTTATAGCCTAGGACATAGGGTCTTCTTTGGCATAGAAGATAAACCCATTACATCTTGTGTCAACCTCTAATCACATTAAAAACATTGCATAGGTACTACAATATTCAAATAATGTTAAACTTACTTTAAAAATGTGCAATTCATTATAGGTAGGTCGGGAGCCCGATTGAATTATGGCCGCGGTAATGTACTAACAGTTGGTAATGGAGAGGCACGCAGTAATTTATCATTGCTTCGTAAAGGCTCATGTACATTACCTTCTTTACTATTAATGACACACGAGGCAAATTGCCAGATTAAAAAATTGTAAAACTTTTTCAATGTTGATGTAATTTTAAATAGCATTAGAAAATGCATACGTTAATATTTTTTTCACATATTGTCGTTATTTATAATTCTGTCTGTTTTTTTGGTTTTATTATAATGTAAGGGAAGAGCGGAGCCTTCAACTACAGGCAATTTCTATGCCTAAATGGAGACTCCTCGACATGCAATGTAATCCAAAATGATATGAAATACACTTATTTTATTTTTTACTAGCTTATGCCCGCGGCTTCGCTCGCGTTAATTTAGAATTTGACAATCAAGTCGGGTTGTACTCTGCTTGTAATAATATAATTCAATCATGATTCAAAAGACACGTGGCACCATCTATTATCATAAGAACGTTATTGTTGTTTTCCTCTGGAACAGTACTTTTATTCGGAATGAAAAGTACCTCATGTCCGTTTCTGTACATCTGCCAAAGTATATGCAAAATTTCAGGATGATCAGTTCAGTGGTTTAGACGTGAAAATGTAACAAACAAACTTACTTTCGCATTTATAATATTAGTAAGGATTATTTTTATTTTTTATGTCATCGCCGTGACTTGAAAGTAGTTGAAAGATTTATTTTAAAACAACCTACTTTGTTAAAATGACAGTTATAGACAGCCGACGACTTATATTGATTGAATATTAATAGATGTAGAATTTAAACTTAGAACAAAAGTTGTTTTAGTATTCAGCTGAGTAAACACTGAAACCTATTCAATTGAAAGTGCGTAACAATTAAAAGCACTAGTATATAATATATGCGCGTCACGAAGGCTGGTTCGATGTGGTGCAGGACAAGAGTACTTGGAAGGATATGGGAGTGGCCTTTGCCCAGCTGTGGGACATTCAAGGCTATTGAAAAACAAAATGTAATGGATTCAAAAATAAACTACCGTCAATAGGTATTTCTTTTCTGTAAAATAATATTAAAAACTGTTTCTACCAAATGGAATTCTTTATAAAGAAACATTCTATTTATTGGCTTTAATAAAAACAGGCCCCAATTCATTTTCTTTATTTGAAACATTTTCGCAAAATAAATGTGTCGTTCTTGCCTATCCTGTGAAAATTATAAAGAAAACGTTTTATGAAAATTACTAGGGTAATTTAATTAACTTCCATAAAATGTCTAACTTGATTCTGAAAATGGCTTTCGTTTATTACTTTTCTTTAGAAAAAAATATTAATAATACTGTCCTAATTTATATTAAAAAGACTGCTTCGTTGGGCTAATGGTCGCAGGCACTACTGCTGAGCTCCTGGTTCTGGTGGTTGAGGTCCTGGGTTCGATTCCCATGTTGGGCACTGTATTATATACTATTGTTTTATCTTTATTAGGAATTTCTAAATAGCAGCTACGAAGGCTGGATATGTGCCCGCTTGTTGATGGTAGTAGGCTCTCCCCTTATTACATGGTACTCAAAATATAACGGGGTCGAGATTCGGATGTAACTATTAGGTACATCTCTGTCTTATCCTTTGGGGATTACAGGCGTGATTTTATTTAATAAATATCTTTAATAACAAGTGATTGTTCAAACATCATTGTCACCCTGGCTCTTGTACTAGGATTTCCTGTGTCACAAGAGCCAGAGATTTATATTAAATTATTAAAAAAAAAAAGATATTTCAGCTACACAATTCAGAATTTAGTTTTAAAAACATGCCTTATGCCTCGTGAAAAGAAATGAGATAGATTATCGTGATTAGTGCTAGCTGCGGTCACTTAAGTTTAAATTATACGATCTCAACACGATAACACGTTGTTTATGTTACTGTGCAGCTTTTTCTACATCGTAAACTTGTTTTAAATATGCGTGTTTGTGTTTATGCATGTTTTGTTTTTCATTTCGAGAAATTATTGGACTTTTTTAGAGTAACATTTTATCTGAATGTATCTCGTGCATTTTTATTGCTAAATATTATTTTTAGAGGCCCGTACCGTACCCAAGGGGCGCCAATGGGAGCCCATTACTGCGGTTCTGCTATCTGTCACAGGGTTGTATCATAGGTTTTTATTTTATTTTCCCAAAAAAAAAAAAAAAAAAAATAGGTACCTACCTATAAATAATTATTTTATTTTATTTTCTTAAAAATAAAATAAAGTAAGTAATCAATTAAACTGATTCAAGAAGCGTGTTTTTTGGGCGCTTTCGCTACATCTTAATAATTACGTTTCAATATTGAACCCATCGTACGCAAGTGCCACTCACATTTGGCCAGTTTTTTAATGTTAATTTCGAGTTATGATTGGACTTTTGTAGCATCAATATCTTATCGGAGAGTATCTCGTGCATTTGTACTGTAAAAGAATATTGTTTGTTATTCTTCTAATTATCGTTTTTTCATAGAACCGGATGATGTTATCATTATTTTAACGTATCGTTTTACCACCGCAATCGTGTACTAATGATCACCGTTGCACGATCGCATTACCCAAAGAAAACACGCGAAGCCAACCTCGTTTTTTTTTCTTAAGACGAAAAAGTATTTTCGTGTCTCAAAAATGAACAACAAATTTTCGATCCAATAATAATGACTGTGCCAATCGACGAGACGTCCATTAAAAAGCAATTACAAAAATAATGCTGAACGGATGTTGTCAAACAAAATTTAATTATAAAAGCTTTGCGATTCAAAATAAAGAGGCTTGCCTGTAAAAACTATTTCTGACGTAATCATTTTGACTGAAAACCTAATAAATTGCGTCATTCTATCTAATGGAAAATGGGATGTTCGCTTTTGAGTAAATACATTAGCCTACTCGACTTTGAATGACAGAGTTTTTTTTTTATTTGAAAAAAGACTGATGAAAGCAAGCCTTCCCGAGCGGTTTGATCACGTTCCAAATTCGAATACATTTGAATTTATTAGAATGACAGCGTTCTTTTTATTCCAAATATGAGTCGTCATGAGATTTCGGTTGTCAATATTGTTTTAATTCAAAATTCTATAACAGATATTTTGTTTTATTCATTTTGACTGTTAACTCTTTACTCTTTTGACTACACGGCTGGGGATGGATTTATAAAAAAAAAGTGTAAGTTATATTCCAATTTTATTATTCTACGAGTATGTAAGCGGTTAGTTATACTTAAAGAAAGTTAAAGTAAGTAGTAAGTTAAATTACAGTGTAAATACCGTTTATATCTATACTAATATTATAAAGCTGCATTGTTTGTTTGTTTGTTTGTTTGAACGCGCTAATCTCTGGAACTACTGGTCCGATTTGAATGATTGTTTCAGTGTTGGGTAGTCCATTTATCGAGGAAGGCTATAGGCTATACAACATCACGCTACGACTAAAAGGAGCGGAGCAGCAATGAAAAATGTTGCAAAAACGGGACGGGATTTTACGCGGACGAAGGTCGCGGGGCACAGCTAGTGTAAAAATAACACTACTTAGTTCCTAAACCCATGCTGAGGTACCTAGTGGAATAAAATCGATAGTGACCAAGTTGACATAGTATTACGTATTTACGTCGTTTTAACCAGAAACGATGGACCTCATAAATATAGAATTGCACAATTGAATTAATCAGACCCTAGTTTATCTAAATAGTTACGTGAATAAGCTTGGAATTAAAATAAAACTAATATAGTATGGGATTTAGATAACTTTCGTCCTAAGCTTTTAGGCCCATTTACATTCGACGGCCTTTGATTTTATCTGGGTCTACGGGATGGAAGGGAACACCGATGCGAAAACGGTTACCACCAATGACGTAATTATATCATTGGTTACCACGTATTCAGTACATCATTCTGACCAAAAAAAGACAGCTGTTTCCTACAAGAGTGCAGTACTTGCCAGTAGAGACGGGTCAATTTTTGTAAGAGGTTTTTATTTATTTTATTTTATATTATTTGTCTACAGAATACTGATTGTGCCATTTTTCAAAGGGAAGCCAGTAGGAATCGAGTTGTATGGAGCCTTCGCCACCTATACCTACACGGTCAAAATGTATGGAACAGCTTTTTTTTTCAGAATGATGTACTGAATACGTAGTAACCGTTTTCGCGTCGGTGTCCCGTCCACCCCGTATATTTTAGTTTACTACTTGAGATTAAAACTTTGTAAAATAATCCCTAAAATCCTAACTAAAGGAAAAGACCCTTAACGAAGCCGTGGAAGTCGATCATTTTTTTGTTCTAGACCATACCTGGGAACCTTCTAGTTACGGAGATATTGGGGGTCAAAGTTCCAACTTTTACTATTACTTTACTTTTACTATTATTAGTATATACTATTTCACCGACAAGAAAAGACGTACAAATAAACAATTCCTTACTCCACTACCTTCACAACGGCCAGCATTTTATGAAAGAAACCCAATTTGCATGCACACAAAGCACTGGAAACATCAACAAAGCACGAACGTTTTACTAGAACTTCGCAGTCTCGCGCCCTTTTGCAACATAGATGCGTTTATTCAGCTCTCCATTCAACGTCTGAGTGACCTGGATTCCCTCAGTTTTCAGCTTATTAAAATAATGTTATAGTTATACCGTGAGGAGCTCGTGGCTAAATAATAACAGCCGCTCGGGTCGATCTTTAGTTTAAGCCTAGGTTGGTCTGTGGATGGGTGACCACCCGTTACATACCGAGTTTCCTCAGTGCCTCGGAAAGCACGTTAAGCCGTTGGTCCCGGGTGTCATTTGTAGATCTTTGACAGTCGTTGGGTAGTCAGTGGCCCACAAAGTCTGACAACCAGTCTTACCAAGGGGTTTCATATTACCCAGTACTAACTGGGTTGTGGAGGTCTGATAGGCAGTCGCTCCATGTAAAATACTGGCATTCAGCTGCATCCGGTTAGACTGGAAGCCGACCCCAATATAGTTGGGAAAAGGCTAGGCAGATGATGACTTAATGTTACCGTTAACCTACATCATCCCATCTGTTGGGTTTTCCTCTTGACTTCCAGTTCGTTTGATCGGTCGTTGGTTTTGTCCAGCTCGTCCTGCCATCTTCTACGCTTACTACTTCTTACTACTTACTCTGTCTGCTTCGTTGGTCTAGATGTCACAAACGCTACTGCTGAACATGAAGTCCTGGTCCTATTCCCAGGTCGGCCAAAATGTTATTGGGTTTTTCCATCAGGAGTTTCTCAGTAACAGCTACGGTGTCTGGATTTGTGTTCTGATGATGGCAACAGCATGCAGGGGCGTATTACATTGGACTTAAATGTGGCTGGCGATGCAATACACCTGGCTATTAGGTACATCTCTGCATAGCCCTTCGGGGATGCGGGTGTGATGTTATGTCAGTATTAATAACGTGGCTGAGTGCACTTGACCGAACAATTGTGCAGGCCGGCTCGTCTGTTCACAAATACGTTAAACCAGTTATGAATGGAGCATTTGGCTTAAAAAAATTTGCTTGTACTTGTAGTGAGGTAAATAATGGCTGCGTAGCTTGTGTTTCGTTCTACGCTACTCGTAAAAAGCTAATGATAATCTGGACCAGCCTGAAGTCATAAAAACAGACGATGTAGTTACTGTCTACTGATAAGTACTCATAACTATCTTTCTAGCCTTTTTGTAAAGTAGATTTTTTCTAACATTTTCTTCTTTAAAACAAGCATTTCGCTCTGAGATTTATGTTATACTAGCGGCCCATCCCGGCTTCGCACGGGAGCCTATCTTACTCAGGGATAATGTAGCATTGTAATGGTGAAAGAATTTTTGAAATCGGTCCAGTAGTTTTTGAGTTAGTCATTACAAACATACACACACACACAAATACAAATCTTTCCTCTTTATAATATTAGTGTAGATTTACACTCAAAATCTTTCTCTATTTAACTTTTGCAAGAAATTCCCAAGCTCCCCACTTAGCTGACATCTATTTTCATTTCCTGAAACACCAACCGCTTGTTAAGATTAATTTCTTAAATGCAACATTAGCTGCTTCCGATAGCTGTCACCGTGAAGTTCTAATTTCAAGCAAGTAACGTGTCTCTAATAAATTAAATAGCTAGTTAGTGTCAGATGGAATTTGCAGCGGCTCCAATATCAAGCTAATTTATTAGCAGTGACGTAAACACTGCAGTAAATAGCAACGAAATTAAAGTGTACCATGTTTTACGATCACGCTGCAACGTTGGATAAAATGCGAGCCGACACGACAAGGACACTGCAGCCGGAACCAAGGCTGCTGTTACTATAGCCTTTGTAACCATCCTGAGAATGCCATGGTCATTACCACTCTTATTAAAATAAACACAGTTAGTTTTCCAAAACAAATACGAAGGCATGCAATTTATATTTGATGGTGTTATTTCAAGCGAGACCTAATATGCGGTATTGCGCCGCCGTTCCAAGGCCATAACCGATTGATTGGTGGTTTAAATTAGTTAATCTTTTAAACAAATTACACGTTACAGGTTCTATTCAGTAATGTTATTTCGAGGGTTATTGTAAGTTAATTGTACCATTTTCACTTATTGATGGAACTCTACGTCCGACAAAAAACTTTATAGAAAAATTATTAGCGATTTCTACGTTGCCTCAAATTCTTCGAGAAGACTTCGTGGCTCAAAGAGAAGCTTCTCATTACCACGGTCAAGGACATAGACAATAGCATTTGGCACTAAAGCCAGAATAACGCACTGCAGAAAAACATGATATTCCACATAGCCATGCCAACTCATTTGCCATTACATTACTTAAACCGAAACCTCTGTTGGGGAACTGGACTGTATAAGCTATTTAAATAATAAAACTGCAGATCGGGTGAAAAATACTTGTGCTCCGTGTAATCGTTCTCTTGACATTAGTGACATTGACAGATAAATTAGTCAAAATATTTTTGGAATAGCCTCTGGGCTTGCCATACAAATAAATCAAACAAAATGTTGTGTTGCCAACAACCTCGCTTTTGACAGACGATGCAGATTTATTTTTCCATTATGCAAAACAATCATTTTTGAAGGAGCAGTGAATCTGTGGATATGGGAAAGATGATGAGTTAGATGAGAAAGGAATGGTTGCAGAGAGTGGAAGAAGAAGCGTTGTTAGACCAACAGCCAGTTAGGTGGATGGCCTGTAGAAGATCGCGGGAAGACCGGGATGAGACTTGCCAACAGACCAGGGGAAGAATGGCACAAAGTGTAGGAGACATAATTATAGTCAGTAGCTGATGGAACAAGGCTGTCAATGATGGTGATGATTAATGCATTCCTCCGATAAGAACTGCAAGAGCGAGTGTAAAATGAATATGCAACGGTGTTTTTAATTTAAAATATGGTCGTATTGTCATTTAAATGAACGATTGTTGGTCGAAGGAAATTGCAAAAGATAAAAGAAAATAGTCTTTGTAAAGGAAAATTAAATGGGGTTTCCAACCAGATTGCGAAAATGTAATCAGCAAGGTAATTTTGAGGTTTCTTTAGTCTTTACGAGGTTTTATTAAAATTAACGTAGATACCAAAATCGTAACGGCCTTTCTTGATAGATATCGAATTACGGGATCGGCACGTTCTGTTTACACTTTTTAGGTGAAAAGAGGCGATATTGGAAACGATGGATGGAAAGCGGTTTATGGATGGTGGATGGATACTGAATCTATAGATTTACTATAGTAAACCACATTACATACTCTACTTAAATAAGCAATCTTATTAAATTATAGTTGATAGGACCCAATAGTGGGTCTTGGGAGACACATCAATATTCGGAGACCCACCGGTGGGTCTGCTTGGTGGGTCTTTGAAGGACGAAGTGATAAAATCGTAGAAAAGTTTGATAAACTATAAAATAAAAAAAATCTTGTTTGAATTTGTAAACTGAGCAAGAGTATAATATTTCTCAGCTGACAATAGTCGCGCCTGAAAGGCATCTTATATTAATGGATTTGATTACTTATCAAAATTTGAACAATTCTTAAACTTGAAGCACTCTATCTAAGACTGTGATCATTCTAGATATTTTGCTTGCTAGACATGTCCCAAAAAATCCAGAGATAATCTAGCTGAGTTCAAAAAACTCTAGATCGAAATCAGCGACGACCAATCAGAACCTCTGCAATGTTTTATTACAAGGCTTAGATTGTCTAAACGAAGTATATATGATTCTATCTGAACAAATAATCAAAAACAAATCACCATCGGTCTTGTTAAGCTTAATTTAATCCCAATCCTTTTATCAGATTTCGTGTATAAAGCAATTGAAGGCTTTGATGTGAATACAATGGGATGCTGCATTATGTTCGCAGATTGCAATAATGTTATTGACGTCTCTGAATTCAACCGGAATGATGGGAAAAGATGCAGATGATTCCATTGTTGTATTATTTTTCTTCACTGAATTTGATAAAGGAGTCGTAACAGTTTCTTCTTCTTCGTCTTTAATGGATGTTTCAGCAGCTTTCGGATGTAGTTATGCTTTGTGATTTACTTCATGTACAAAAGTGGTACATTGGCGGACTTAATGCCACAAGGCATTCTCTACCAGTCAACCTTAGGGTCAAATAGGACAGCATAGTGATTATGATAGTTTTAAATGCAACATTTTAATTTTGGGCAGTAGTGCCAAGGGCTATGATAAATGTTTAACTCATTTGCATATCTTTTGCGAAAAGGACCTTAAATCCAGTAGAACTGTAAACTTGCCCCAAGTTCTAAATCGTCCAATTACTTAAAAGTTTAAGCGATTTGCCTGGATTGTGGGTGCGTCTAGGAGTTAGCTATCTTGTTGAGATCTAATAGCGTGGCTTGCTTAAACTGTTATTAGGGTCAAATTATATTTTAAGTTTGAATAAGTTACGGTATTGGTTAACCGTTCAAAACTGAGAATTAAATTGGACCTTTGGTAGATGGTGGACTTGATCATAGTTTAAAATTTAAAGGATTTATAAAGGTGTAAATAGACCCTTAACGAAGCCGAAAGGCACTTGTTCTTTCCGCTATTGTGATCATTTTTTTGTTCTAGACCATACCTGGGAACCTTCTAGTTACGGACTTATTGGGGGTCAAAGTTCCAACTTTTTCACACCTTTTTTTTTAAATAGAACTTTTTAAGGTTATAACTTTACTTTAAATACCTCCATGAGCCGTTTACTATTCAATGCATCCATAAGCACAATATTTCGAATGCGTTACATTGAGTTTTACCGTAAAAGGTTATTTTTCACCCCAAAAAAAAAGTCGTTTCCCAGCAATAATTTTTGTGTAGGGTTACTTAGTTTGATGTACAGAATGCTTGGTTAACGGCTTCGTGAAGGGTCTGTTTACACCCTGTAGTAAAGGACTATCATGTAGTTCCTCTATTTCGAATTTCAAATACTAAATGTATGCGGAACTATCAAACGTTAAGTGCTAATATAGAAATCAGTGACAATAGTAGAACCCATTGTCTCAGAACGTATGCAAGTTAAACTGGGCCAAGAGAGTGAAGTGGGCACTATGTTGTGTCAATTTCTCGAGCAGTCCCCCTTCTTGCCGCGCCCCCTGGCGTGCCAGCTGCGCGTTAACTCAATGCTGTCCATTCCGCCAAGTTCAAGTAAAATTAGTACTTACTTGCTGTTGTAACTAAAGTAATTATTTGCTCCTTTAAAGGTCGGAGGTTAATATGTATGTAAACTTTTAACTATGCGAGTATTGTTAGGTACTGCTCATTATTCTTGAAGCGTTCGCAGTTTTTCTTTATTCTTTAGAAAACGTGTGTTTGGCCTTTTCTCAAGTTTTTCCTTTATACGCTGGAGTTTTATGATTTCGGTCTCAATTTTTCTTTTTGGCTTAAAACGTGACTTTTCTTGGGAATTTACCAAGGCTTGTTAAGGATCAGCGATTTTGTTAGTTCGCATACAAATGTAGTAAGACGTGCGTTTATTTTAGGTTTACGATATTAGTGAAAGGGTTTGTAAAATTGAGCCGTACGCGTCTTCGTTCAAGGTCATGTTCATACTCGTAGTTCGAGTTTTGGGGCTTGGGTCGTCTAGACTTTCACGTAAGGTGACACGAAACCCGAGGAGAATATATTGCTTATTTTTTTTTTAATTTGACGGTTAATAAAATCTGATTTATTGTTGGGCCAAGTATGGAACCCTGTTTCAATGATTATAAAGTATTAGCTGTTGCCCGCAACTTTCGCGTGAAATTATTATAAAAATATTACTTTCCTATTCGAATCGGATTTTGTTCAACAACAATTTCATGGGTTTTTATTTTTTTGCACGGAACCCTAATCCTTTTTCTAAAATAAAAGTACGTAGCCTAAGTTACTCCTTATAACATCAGCTATCTGCCAGTAAAAGTCCCGTCAAAATCGGAATAAACAGACAGACAGTCAAAAATTGTTACAAGTACCGTTTATTATACTCCATGTGCATTCAGTAAAAAGCAATTATTTTGAAATTACAAGCAGAAACTTTAATTTTATTTATTTGTTTAGATTAATTAAAGTCAATCTCACAGTCTATAAAGCTCGAAACTGTATTTCTATCGTAAAAATACACCTGAAAGCTACATAAATTCCGAAATAGAAGTCGTGTGTAAAAATAAACCCAAAAATACATTCTGAATTTAAAGAATTCGTTCACGTTGTAAAATTAACGGTCACACGCATATGGCGCGAAGTCGTTTCAGCTACACACATAAAAATCTTTTATGGGTGGCTTGAGCAAATTAGTCCAACCTTTAGAACACCCTGACTAATTAGTGAAAATACTAAAGATGCATACGTTACGCTTTTTAAACCGTCCACGCTTTTGTCGTCAAAGTTAGCAGAACTAATTTAAAATCTTGTTAGTTTTTCACGCAGCGCTTTCTTCTTGAACATAAATAGCTTTGCTACAGCTTATTAAAACAAGTTTGCTTTGAAATTATTCAGTGTCATTACCGTGGTGAATCTCAACATCCTTTAAAACATCGTTTATACAGAGTGTAAGCGGACCCTTCACGAAGCCGTCAACCAAGCATTCTGTACATCCAACTAAGTAACTCTACGCAAAAATTATTGCTGGGAAACGAATTTTTTTTTTGGGGTCAAAAATCACATTTTACGGTAAAACTCAATATAATGCGCTCAAAACTTATAGCTGATGGATGCTTTGAATAGTAAAGGGGTTATGGAGGTAATTGAAGTAAAGTTAGAACCTTTAAAGGTAGTATTAAAAAAAAACTTGTGAAAAAGTTGGAACTTTGACCCTCAATATCTCCGTAACTAGAAGGTTCCCAGGTATGGTCCAGAACAAAAAAATGATCACAATGACGAGGAGAACAAGTGCCTTTCGGCTTCGTTAAGGGTCTTTTAACACCCTTTATATTTAACGTCTTCTAAAATCTCTTCGCATTTTTGCGCAATGAAAACGAAAAAGACAGTTTTATTCCAAACCATAAAATATTTACTGCCTTCATTAGGAGGAATGGGACTGTTCAAACTTTTTGCAGTATTTACCTCCGCTCCATAGTCTCTGCATCTGATGACACACTCAGAATATGAAATGGTTTTACATTTGGAAAATTGTTTTGGTTCGGGAACATTAGCCTTGATTTATATGTTTTCGCTTCTGTCGGGTGAATTCAGTTCCATGTTCATTATCATGGATGGGTGGGACTTATGTGCTGGGTTAAGACGGGTTTGACGCAGATTGTGCACTTCGCAAAATGTGCACTTGACGCAAAATGTGCACTTGACGTAAAATGTGCACTTCGCAAAATGTCTTGCCTAACATTTTGTAACAAACTATCAACGATTTGATAGTCTCAATACATGCTCACTTTGAGTACTGCTCATTTTGGTAAATGCTCATTTTGGTAAATGCTCATTTTGAGAAGTGCTATTTTGAGAAGGGCACATTTTGCGAAGTGCACCTTTTTCGTCAACTGCACATTTTGCGAAGTGCACATTCTGCGTCAAACCCGTTAAGACATCGAGCAAATTGGCACCAGTGAACATCTAAAGCCATGTGCTAAAGTTGACGTTGTGATTGTCTAATTAGATGATTCTGAAAGCAGAATTCCATACCCAAATAAACAGAACCGTTTAGTACTGAACACTTGCCCCCAGTGCGAATGAAAATAACGATAAAGACATTGTAACAGCTATATTTACATATATTTATAAAATTTTGCATACAAATGTGCGTGCCGACGCCTTCAATCGATTTCGGCCTACAATGAATCCATCCCGAAACAGAACAATACATGTTAACATATTGTAAGTGAAGAACAAAGGCTTATTATAAAATCAATTATCACGACATTGTGTTCGCAGGGGCTCGATTGGATCGGTCGTGCTCCGTCGTGAGGCTCGCAATCTCTGGGATACTTAATTGGAGGCTTGGAGAGGCATTGGATGTTGACTGTAGCTTTATTTATTTTGTGCGAAGCGGAAAAGTGTAGCTGTTTATTTTTCGTCCCACTGGCAGGCTGAGTCGAGAAAAAACAACACGATCCAATATAAACTTGGTCTTCTAGAACCATTTCGTTATCATCACACTCAGCTAAAACCTATTCACTGTCAATGCCTCTGTTTGATTTTGCTTCTTCTTCTCTTTCTTTGATTTCTATACAGGGTGTAAACAGACCCTTCACGAAGCCGTCAACCAAGCATTCTGTACATCAAATTAAGTAACTTTACGCAAAAATAATTGCTGGGAAACGACTTTTTTTTTGGGTCAAAAATTACGTTTTACGGTAAAACTCAATGTAACGCACTCAAAACATTATGCTGATGGATGGATTGAATAGTACGGGGGTCGTGAAGGTGTTTAAAGTAAAGTAAAATCTTACATTAGAAACATGTATTTAAAAAAAAACTTGTGAAAAAGTTAGAACTTTGACCCCCCATATCTCCGTAACTAGAAGGTTCCCAGGTATAGTCTAGAACAAAAAAATTATCGCATTGACGGGGAGAACAAGTACCTTTCGGCTTCGTTAAGGGTCTTTTTACACCCTTTATGTGTATATGCATTTTATTGTGTATCCTGTATTAGAGATCCGAAATAAAATTACTTATCTCTGTTATGTCGTAATGATTACTATGTTATCAATCCGATATTGTAACTGGGACTTCTTATCGTCATCATCACAAACAGCTTAAATCTTTTACCTACTAATGCCTCCATTTACTTTAGCCTCATCCCTTGGACATATCCTAATCATATCCGTCCAAACCCGGTCCCAGTGCCTTTTCATGTTACATAGTACAAGTACAAAGGTATATGAATTCTAAATTGGACTTGTAATAATGCGAAGTGAAATTCGCTGTTACACCCACGCAAACGAGGACCTATGTGGGATGATACTTTTTTACATTAACGGAACTTGAATGAACATTGTGATGTCTCATGAAAAGAGTTTCATATTGATTAAAACCTTTTTGGGTGAAATGGATGACTAATAATGGACATGTGATGCGAAGGAATGAGCAAAATGTTGAGTATGAATGCAGATGGCTATAAAAATAGAGGAAGTCCAAGGAAACGATGGATGTACTGTGTGAAGGATGATATGGCTAGAAAGGAGGTGACTGCGGAGGTGATGAACTATGGAAGAAGAAGACAAGTTGCAACGACCCCAAGTAACATGAGACGAGGAAGCAATGATGATGAGATGACTCGAAGCCTCCACATTACTCCACAACGATAAACAAAATCCCTAAACTAAGTCAAAAGATAACTCTTAAACATAATACGAAGCTAATGGATATATCCTATACCTCGTATAATAATGCTGCGCACTTTAGCTGTACTAAAACTATTACATGGCTCTTCTCATTGTTATTCCGTACAAGTATTATACTCGAGAGCTTCTACTAACGATATTATATGTAAAGAGTTAGCGTAATCGAGCCAGAAATGATCTCACAACCACAAGTCACTACCCTCTGCGGAATTTCAGTTTTACGTAACATGGTCATCCTTGTCAAAATTCTTTGTTTCTATGGAAGCGCTAAGCATTTGAAATAAAGCTGTTCCGTCTATTTTAAGCTTTATTGCTGCATTTTTCTCTGGATTATATAAGACAAAGTATTCTTTTTTATGATATCTTTTATGACCTATTCTGTTTGGAGAATTTTATATGCTCTCTGGAACTATCGTAGTAAACAAATTTACCTCTGATGCTATAAGCTTGGAGCTTTTATGCGTGTGGTTTTATATTGAATTTCGTGTAGTTCATAGCGCCGCGATGTTTGAAAAGGAACTATATTAAAAATTATTCTGAGCTACGACAATACAAACTGGAGTATCTTAAAAACAATAATTACTTTGCTTTGAATTCTATAGTTCTAGCTACAAGCTATTGTACAATGCAGTAAGAAAAACCATAGATACGCAAACAAGTTTTCCAGAGACATATCAAAACAAACCGAATTCACTTTTGATTTTCAATGCTATCATTAGCGTTGATATAATCGATATCTCGCGAGTAAACTTCGATATCACTCGCTAAGTATGATTATAGAATCGATTACGAATCCAGCCGATATGCCAGTAATAATATTTGCATTTCGCGTGTGGCAACATCAAGTGTGATGGAGAGGTTCTGTTTTCTTAAACTGAGTTTACACAGATTGTGAGAGAGACTGCGGTTTGTAGCAATTAAGGGTTATAGCTGTTTTAATTGCTTTAAGCAATTAAACGCAAGCTGCTCCAAGGATTAATCGGCATTGTTGGGTTAACCTCTTAATACGTTCTTATTATTTCTTGTCCACGTAATTCTTAACACCGCTTGTGGCTCATGTTAGGTTAAGGGTTTGGAGTACGGTGGCTGCAGTAAAACTTTTTATTGCCATCCTTTCGTGCATAATGGCTTGCCGCATATGTTTGCTGAACAACCAAACGAGAGACACTTTCTTTTAAGTCCTGACCCAATTTTTATTTATATCACATCCCACGCATTAGTCAGCTGCTACATTTTTGTTAACAAACGAATTCTTTTGTTTCAGGTACAAATTTTCCTCATCAAATACGAAGAAGCATTCTTCAGAACATCTGCCATCTGTTTCTTGACACGCAATAACATCTATTTCTTTCTCACTGTCAATCATCTTCTCACAAATTGAATGTTTTTCACGTTTCAAACGAAAGTATTAAACCCTTTTATCTGCTATTATGTTTGTAAATGAGTCATTTGGCGGTTGGCGTAGGTGTCGAACGTGTGAATGGTATGGTTACTGCTCCATTATTTGTGGCTTTATTGGCTTTGGTATCATTATTAAATTGGTATAATAAAGGTGTGTTAATGACTATTATGTCATTCTCTTAATCATCGTGTGCTTCTACCTTATCGTGTGAAGAAGAGATTACATATTATATTCCATTGTTACTTAGATCATATATTACTTAACGGTTGCTACGTAACTTGAAGTTAGTTTACTTAGTCTAAGCCTTATACTCTGGCGTACTAGACAGTAATTAACGCGATTTCTTTCCAACGACGCATAATTTCTTTGGCTTGAGTTTCTACAAGGCTTCTTCCAAGTTCTTACAAGTTGAGTGCGATGTTAAGTAACGTATCAGGTGTTTTCTTCCCCCTTTGTTTTGCTTTTAGAGTGTATGCTACTCTATTATAGCTACATGTTTTTGCTGTCGAAGACTCTAAGGACCAATTACCAAGTTTGACAGCTAGACGCGCTGCAATGACGACACTGCATAAGGCTTGCAGAATAGACCACATAGGCTTGCTAGAGAGGAAAAAAACTTAAACACTATCAAAACACGAGTGAATATGCTAAAAAGCAAATCTTTTAGCAACTCACGAATCGAAAAAAGGTCCAATTCCATTCAGACTATGTAGTATAGCCGTTAAAAAAACATCGACATTCGCACAGCATTCAAAGAGGCGCAGACAGAGCTAGATCTAAAATCTGTATAAAATAAAAGGCTGGGAAAGCCTCTAGAGATTAGGGTTGACAGACCAAATAAAAACCAGATTGAAAACTCCGATCTTTTTGTAAAAACTGCAGAATTCTCGTCGTTGTTGTTCACTAATGTTTCACCAAAACTCTTGATAATTTTTTAGTTTACAACCAACGTTTCATTATATGTACTATTTATTTCACAAACAACTTATTCCTCAAATGTTTATAAACACTCACTTTACAAACATTCATTTAGGAAATGCTTCTCTTTACAATTTTTTCGCACGAAATTTAATCATTTATATTTTTTTAAATTAATATTTGGATTCTTTTGGATGAAAATAATTTTTGCCAATCGTTACTAGTTATGTATACAATGTCGCCCATGCGCATGTGACCGCCCGTAATTTTCTGAATATTCATGAAGAAATGTCGAAAATAAACTTTAAAAGGGGGGGTCTATCTACAACATTTTTCAAGTTATTCAATTTTTAATTTTTTAAGTATAGTTTGTAGATTTGCTTTCTATTTTTTGACACATCTCCGAATTTTATGGGTCGATTTGGATTTTGTTTATTATTTCTAAAAGCTTATGAGTTATTTTAATAGGTTAATTAACATTTTTACTAAAAAATTATAGACGACGAAAAAAAAACGGAATCGAAGTAATTTTTTCGGTGAAAATTTGTGTATTTATTTTTAAAAAACTAGTGTAACTCCATAAATTATCCCGATAGGACGACTTTTTTAATCATTATTTGTAATCTACTACATAACAGCTACAAATTCACAGGACATTATTTATACCTAACTGTAACTAAATCCAAGGTAAAACTCTTAAAACTCTGATGAGTCAAATTTAGGGAAAGATAATGTGTAAGTCAATTGAATGTTGCTCTTAGCAGTGAGTACTAAAAGGTCAAACTAATAATGAGGATGATAATGGAATTAAAAACAAACAAGAAATAGCCAGATTTTTACTAAAAAAAATAAAAATACAAGAATTTTAATTAATTAGATTTTCGAAATGGCCCCCACCCTCCTGTAAACAAACCAAAGCCCTCATGGCAATACTTTTGATTGTACGACGTAATTCTTCACGGTTTTCTTTTATTTCCGCAGCAGCAGCAAAAATCCTAGCCGTTAATCGATCGCGGCTTTCGAAGGGCACGGCATACACTTTTCGTTTCATGTAGCCCCAAAGATAAAAATCCTAGGGTGTAAGGTCGGGAGATCGTGGCGGCCAAGCAATGGCACCTCCTCTGCCAATCCGCCACGGATAATTTTGATTTAAATAATCACGAACTAGTCGTGCGAAGTGTGCTGGAGCTCCATCTAATTGCAGATACATCCGCCTTCTTGTTTCCAGCGGTACTTCCTCCAAAAGCAACGGCAACGTATTGACTATAAAATCTAAAAACACGTGTTGATCTGGTCTGTTTGGTAACACGAAGGGGCCAATAAGTTGACCGTCAATCATTCCAGCCCATACATTTATGGAAAATTGAGTCTGGAAAGTTGTTTCCCTAATGACGTGTGGATTTTCAGTGGCCCACACATGAAGATTGCGATGATTTGTTATACCCGCCCTTGTTTTTTCTTTAGAGATAGGTATCAACAATGTTCTGTGAATTTGTAGCTGTTATGTAGTAGATTACAAATAATGATTAAAAAAGTCGTCCTATCGGGATAATTTATGGAGTTACACTAGTTTTTTAAAAATAAATACACAATTTTTCACCGAAAAAATGGCTTCGATTCCGTTTTTTTTTTCGTCGTCTATAATTTTTAGTAAAAATGTTAATTAACCTGTTAAAATAACTCATAAGCTTTTAGAAATAATAAACAGAATCCAAATCGACCCATAAAATTCGGAGATGTGTCAAAAAATAAAAAGCAAATCTACAAACTATACTTAAAAAATTAAAAATTGAATAACTTGAAAAATGTTGTAGATAGACCCCCCCTTTTAAAGTTTATTTTCGACATTTCTTCATGAAGATTCAGAAAATTACGGGCGGTCACATGCGCATGGGCGACATTGTATATATATATATATATATATGTTACGGGCAATTTGATAAGTCCGGGCACTATTCATAATGGCCGGTCTGTATTCATAATGCCCGACTCAATTGGGCAATGTGATTAAAACAGCATGATTAATCACTTTTCCCGGCCATTATGAATAATGCCCACCCTATCTTGGGCAAAGTAATAAAATAGGTGAACTATTAGGATATATCACGTTTCTACTAAATATCACTTAATTACAATACAGTCGACGAAGCCCCGCTGCGCGGGGCTCCTATTTCTGTCTGCAGGGTTTAAAGGAACCTAACTAACCGAACCTCGGGGTGCCCCTGACGTCGACCGTCTAGGGTTAGGGTTTCTGTCAGCATCTGTGTTTGTTTGGGGGGTTTATGCTTATAGAAAACAAAATTCATTTATTTTCTCTTTTTTAGAAAAGTCCAGAGCAATTATGCTAAAAATTATGAATCGTTTGTCAAATAATACGTTATTAAATAAAAGTTTATTGGATAATTATTTTGCTAAGTGAAATATTTGGTAAACTTGTTGTTGTAGAATGATGAAATGACAATGTTTTTGCCAATCGTTGCTTGTAAAGTAACAAAATTTGAATTAATGTTTGGTGAACTGACTGGTCACCAGGGAATTATTCATACTGCCCGGTCCAAGTGATAAATTCAAGCTATCTCAAACACTGACTTATTACATGGACCACGGGCCGTCGGGTATTATTAATAATGGCCGGTCAAAGTGATAAATTAATCACTTGGCCCGACGTTCTTGGGCATTATTAATAATGGCCGGTCCTTATTAATAATGCCCAGTTAATCACGTTGCCCGTAACATATATATAATGTAAATTAGTTTTCGGTGAAATGACAGGACACTTCGGTCGGTCGTTGTGCTTACACGAATCTTATTTCTGCTTATTTAGCCATGACTGCGATGAAACTGATTACAGTAAAGTCCTAATAAACAGATGAAGACTTCTTAGAAGTTTTGACTCTTTCAAAAATCGGTGCAATGTTTTCAAAGCTGAGCTTATGGCAGCCCTATACTTAAGACTAGTTCGCAGTGCCACAGAATTTCACTACAAGAGAAACCTTTCCTACTTAAACACAGTTATACGTTTGTGGTTTTCTGAGCAGCTATTATGTATGCGTTCATTTTCAGGACCACTTAAATTCTCGATTAAGTTAAAACTGAGAAAGCAGTTAATCATTAAATGAGTTTAACGAATTGAAATTACTTGAGCAAGCCTTCATTAACCAAAGTAAAATAAACACGACATATTAGACTTTAAAAAGCAAATTATTAATGTAAAAAACTTTAACATGCCTGAACAATGTAGCTAAAGAAACATTCTATAAAGGTGAGTATAGACTACAACATTTACTTGTAACAGAACAACGAGCCGCTCTATGATATGTTCTAGTGTATCATCCTTTTACGAACTAAACGTCGAGCACGCTCGCCTCTTTGTTACAAACCAACGAGCGAATTGGTGTAACATTTCGTCGAGCCACGAGAGCGGGCGATGCGCGGTTGCGGGGTGACGCGGAGGGAGACCCGAGGGAGGATTTACCCGTAATATAACGCCGAGCATTCGCAGGAACGTTACATTACATGGAAATGCTTTGGAAACTGAGCTTTTGCCTGTATTGTACCATTCGTAAGAACGTTACATTACACAGAAATGCTCCAGAAAATGTTGTAGTCTATACTCACCTTAAGAAGCCTACATAAAATATAAGAAGTCTAAAACATGCCTAATTAACAAAAACATAAAAAAAGGCATGGCATTAAAGAAAACATTAGCCCATTTGTTAGTTATTTTATCACAACGTGGCACAAATTCGATGAAATATTATACACATAAGTACTCGTAGTTAAATTACTGGAACACCGTATCTTATTAGTTTATCACTCTGGTTAAGAAACTGAATCATTAGTTGTATTAGAGTCATAAAGCTATGTTAAACCAGGCTTGTCAGAAATTTATTACCTTCTAGTTTTCGCACACGGCTTCGCCCAATGTTACTGTTAGCCTGTATCATCCCACTGCTGAGCATAGGCCTTTCCCCATGACTTCCAAATCTTTCGATCTAGGGCTCTTGTGGACCACTGGTCGTTGGTTCTGTCCAGCTCCTCATCTCCTGCGAGGCCTACTGTATCAGAGCTCCACATAGTGGTTATTTCCTCCGACAGCTCGTCGGAATGAAAGTTGAAAATTTTCCTTCAGGAAAATACAGTAACGGCATAAAAGTTCCTATGGGTATCAGGAACAGGGTCCAAGCTATCAGCAGTCAGGGTTCCAGAGAGAGCAACGTCCTAAAATAACGAGCCATGACCAGAAGTACCGCTTTTTGAATCAAGCCTTCAGATCCAACTTCTCAAACAACAATCTTCTTCAATCTCCGTTGGTAGACTTTTTGAACTTGTTGATCATAAATCCGAAGCCCGCATTGTTTTAAGAGCTGGTTTTGCATCCGTTGAAAACCGAACCATTATTACTCAGCTTGAGCTTTTACATTTAGTAATTGCCGTCGGTTGGTATGCTCGGTTTCTAGAGGAAACCAGATTTTTGCTTAGTAATTTTATGCCTGTGTTAACAAATTCCTTATTTCCATTTTTGCTCTATCTCGCACTTCATAATTATGCGTTACAACATCTAAGGAAGAAATGGTATCATATCATCATCTTGAATTGATAATACAACTCCCAGATGATCTTTACTAGCTAACTAACATGAATCGACCCGCGTACTATCTAAACTAGCGCTTTTATTTAAATCAGCAAGGAAACTATAGCGTTTATGCTCCTTTTCTACACCATTGCACTTTTTCAACCCATTGGCTTATCACTATAAAGTCCGAGCTCCACCTCGGGTTAGCTCACTATGCAAGCAGAAAAACACATAATGGACACTTAGTAACTCTACGGGACGCAAACGGCTCGCAATAATCGTTTAAAAGTGAAGTCCAAATGACTTTTGCATTCTTAGTAGCTCCGGTCTTGCGTTTAATGTTTGTTTCAAGAGCATCCAAAGAGCTTTGGCAGTGTGTGGGTGCCATTACTTCGATGCGAAGTTCCAGAGCGGTTTATAGTGTTGCATATTGAATAACCCGCATATTGAAACTAACGTCTGTGGCGTCCTCAAGTTTGTTTGATAACTCAGGTTGGTCATGGCACTGTTTAGAACCGTCTTGAGTTTGCTCTTGCAAATTATAATGGCTGCTTCTGTTTTATTGACTGTTTTTGTTGGTGTTTGGTACATATTGGTTTTATGCATTCCTCTCTAATCACCATTTAAATGGTCCATCATGTTACAGAGTAAATCAAAGTAGACTTAAATCAACTAAGGGCATATTATATTGGTAACGAAAAGGATCTGTAGATAATGATCCTTCTCGAAAAGTTTTCCATCGATTACAATTGTTGTTTTATGAAGATAAACCTTGAAACTAAAAAATTCTTTGTGCCATTCCAATTTATCTTACTCGTATTCCAGTAACCCTGAACCAGTTTTGTATTCTGAACGGCATTCAATAAGCTGTCACTAACTACGGGGTGGGTTGGAGACAGTCCAACATTCTAATAGATTCTGGATTGCGTGGCTTTCACTTTAATTTATTTCAACACATTTCCACAGAGTTTCGACTCTTTATTTGGAATTGTTAGAAAAAGTTCGAAGTTGTTTATGGTTGCGCAAGTTGTAAAGAACTGCCTCGTGGATTTAGTCACGCGGCATCCAACTCCTTTACAAATATTTTTCTAAGGAGTTCGCATTCGTAGGCGCTTTGACTTATTCTTTCTTTTGAATATTCGAAAGTTTTCTTTTGCCATACCTACCTTCTAATGCTTTGTCGTTGCTAGGTATAGAATTAGCATCCTTGTGTATATCGTTACCAAGTTTCTCTTGCCTAATGACTATACCACCATCTCTGTATATGACAGTACCTACACTTTCCTTGAAGAATCGTGGGCGTGCCAGAATGTTATGCTTAACCACCCAACACATGGTTTAAAACGGATGTCAACATAAATAACTTCCACATATACCCCTTTCAAATTATGTTTACCATTCAAGCCAAATGCCATGACAATAAACACAAACAAACAATGAACTAAACCCACATTTGTAGGTTAAGGCGTTAAACTAAAACTAGGCTATCGATTCGACGTTATTAAGCTCACCTCACTTTGTTTGAAAAACTAATATATACCATGACTGTAAAAAAGTTTCATTGGGTTGGTAATCGAGTTGCTTCCGATTTACGATTTCATTCATTTGATTGATGTTCATTTATACTATCAATTCATTATTTAGTTGTAGTGAATCAAAAGCCGTCTGTTAGGAAATTAATGGGACACGTATTCTGTCTCTAGGTATCAGACGCTTTTACTTTACAATACTATTAAATCTAGTTTTCTTCTCTGCGTACCCAAACACTGACTTCCTACTGATTTTCGGTGGAAAGGTTGATTTTAGCCAGATTTCACCATCATTCTCGTTCTTACCCCAATGTATTTAAGGGCCTAGCATGTCTTCTTCTTCGCCATCTTATTATTTTCCAGCCACATCACCTTTTACACCGTCTATCACATTTTGTCCAGATTCTTTATGTTTATTTGCTTTGTTCCAAGAAGATACGATATGTTCATCAGAGTCCATTAAGAAACTAGCTGATATGATGATGAATGTATTGTTTATTATTATTTTTCAACCGGAGATTTATTCGTTTTGGTTTCGCCATAAATATTGAGCCAACACCCGTTAATCAGATTCGGCCGTTGCGATTCCGACTACGTCTGGTTGAAAAATAAAATATTGTTTTTTTATTCATTCGATTAAAATTCACAGTTTCTCTTCGATGTTTTAATGAAATTCATTTTTACATAAAAAATCTAGAAGGAACATACACGTAATCACATAAGTCCAATAGGGTACATAGCAAAATTAAGTAGTTGCCTTTTATTAATGGTCCGTGGCTCACAAAGGGCTTCCTTTACTGAAAGGGACATAAGCTTCTTACAATCTTGACCAACCGGCTTGTGAGACGTATACATAGAACATATTTTTGGTTCGTTTGTCAACTAGCCTTTTTCATTCTGCCGTCTTTCAGCACTGATAAGTCCTTCAACTGGGAAATGACACGTAGTACGGATTTACAGAGGCTAACCCAAATTATTGCTGCTGTTGCTTCTCGTCCAACATTATTCAATTTGGTGATGTCTATTGGCAAAATTTATTTATCTTCAACATCATAAACTTACATTACTTTGATATCGTTATGAAGAGCTGATTATTTTGGAGATGTCTTTCGAACCATACTGTTCAAATAATCCATTTTTAACCATCATGTTCCTGTTCTTGTCCCATGTTAATTGGGGTCGGCACAACATGTTTTTTCTTCCATTCTCTCCTGTCAATTGTGAATTCGTCACGCTATCATTTACTTCTTTTTCCTCCATTTCATTCCTCACACAATTCATCCATCTTTTCTTTGGTCTTCCTCTCCCTCTCCATTCATCAACATTTACATTCATCACTCTTTTAGTCACATGCGATTCGTCCCTCCTCATCACATGCCCATACCAAGACAGTCGAATCCCTTTCAAATTTCCTGCAACTGGCGTAGCAGAGTTTTTGCAAATAGTCCATTTTAAAACAATAAGTGTTAAGTTCGATACTGCTGACTTCAAAAGCGAAAACAAGCATAAACAAATTGAACCTATAATGTTTTCAGATAAACTTACTTAAGTGGAGTCTCCCGAACTCATTATTCACTATAATTATACAAGAGATAACTTAAACATGGCATGCAGGGGTTATCAGGCTTGACGGCGTAAACGCACCCATTGTTGCGCCAGTGAATCAATCAAGTGTGCCTTATCTCCTAATTGATGGGAACCAATACGCAATGAGCTTCCTAGAATGTTTGTATTGTTTGTTGTTCTATACAGTGGTGAATGCGGGCTTTGTGGTAGGTTCAGGAATTTGAATGAGTGTTCGAAGATGCTTCATGGGTTATTTTGAGTCGCTGGATCGTTTTCGTTTTGGGTTCATATCAAAACTGCTCTTCCGAGACGTGTGGATATGATAGGCTGATGTGAGTATTAAGCTTAGTAAGTAAGCATATTTCGCCAAGCTTTTTCTTCGTCGTCTCGATTATTCCCTTAGTAAATTATCTAATTAAAAGACTGCCTTATCATGACTTAAAAGTCTTGGCTCAAGAAAAATCCGCGTAATCTCCTGAGGTAACCTGAATTCGCAATGTTAATTGCTCAAACAAGAAATCCCTAATTAAATAATTTGCAATATCATTCACTACCATCACCCAAAATCCTAACCAAACAAAATAACAGTACCGCAGACAAACAATTACTTCCTAAAGTCAAGGCATTCCTATTCAAATTAGGTGCTCCTACCGCTTTGGTCTGAGCGTAAACAAGGCTCAAGTAATTAAATCTAAATGCGTATCTTCATTCCTCGCGGGTTCCGTACATAGAATGTTTACGTGTTCGGCTAGGATGTTTGTTGTTGCGTTGTTGAGGTGTCTTGGGCCAAGGGATGAGGGGTCAGCGGAGGAAACAGAGCTAGCGATAATGAGAACAGTATATAAAGGGTGTAAAAAGACCCTTAACGAAGCCGAAAGGCACTTGTTCTCCCCGTCATTGCGATCATTTTTTTGTTCTGGACCATACCTGGGAACCTTCTAGTTACGGAGATATTGGAGGTCAATGTTCCAATTTTTTCACATTTTTTTTTTAAATACTACTTATTAAGGTTTTAGCTTTACTTTAATTACCTCCATGACCCGTTTACTATTCAAAACATTGAGTTTGAACATAAAACGTGATTTTTCACCAGTGGTTTCCCAGCAATAATTTTTGCGCAGGGTGACTTAGTTTGATGTACAGAATGCTTGGTTGACAGCTTCGTGAAGGGTCCGTTTACACGTATTTGGGAAAGAAAGATGAGGTAGTTGATGAAAGTGGGTGTTAAAGTTTGATAACCAGTCTTACCAAGGGGTATCGTGCTACCGTGTAATGAGGTTATGGAAGTCAGATAGGCAGTCGCTTCATATAAGATACTGGTATTCGTCTGCATCAGTTTGACTGGAAGAAGTTAGATGATGATGTACAGGACAGATCTGTATGAAAATTACTTTGTAAGTTGCAAAGTAATTTTCCGTCCTTTGTTGGCGTATTATAAGTACATAGTTGAGAGAGAAATAATAGAAATGTCGAGGAATGTTTTTCATCCATTTCTTCATTAGAAAACATGTTCATATCTTGCTTCATGTTTACTTTACCTTTCTCTTATAGAATAGAAACTACTTCAATGTATACTTAAACATAAAGGGTATAAATAGACCCTTAACGAAGCCGAAAGGCACTTGTTCTCCCCTTCATTGCGATCACTTTTTTGTTTTAGACCACACCTGGGAACCTTCTAGTTACGGAGAAATTGGGGGTCAAAGTTCCAACTTTTTCACAAGTTTTTTTTTTGCCTGTTTTTAATGTAAGATTTTTACTTTAACACCTCCACGACCCCCGTTCTATTCAATCCATCCATCAGCACAATGTTTTGCGTGCGTTTCATTTAGTCCTACCGTAAAACGTGATTTTACACCCCAAAAAAAAAGTCGTTTCCCAGCAATCATTTTTGCGTAAAGTTACTAAGTTTGATGTACAGAATGCTTGGTTGACGGCTTCGTGAAGGGTCCGTTTACACCCTGTATATTAATTCTAAAGCCATTCAGTTCAATATCGCAACAGTTCAGTGCATAATTCAACTTTAAGGAAACTGGTCGGTAAAACCGCGGAGTGCAGTGTCGAGAAACTAATAAATATTCAGAGCAGACGTACTCGTACGCAGGTCTATTTCTGTTCCTAGGAAGTATCGTTTGTTACTGTATTATGTATTCACGACTTGGTCGCTTGTCTTGTGACGGAATTAGGGTGTGTCAATAAGTTAGCATCAGTAACTGTTATGGGAGTACGTTTTGATGGTTAAAGTTTTTCTTTTACTACGTTCTAGTTTGTGTTGTTGATGAATGTTTAAGATAGTTTGGAATTTTATAGGAATTTTATTCACATAGCGTGGGTAGTCTATGAGTTATCTACCTAATATTAAAGCTGAAGAGTTTGTTTGGTTGAACGCGCTAATCTCAGGAACTACTGGTTCGAATTGAATAAATCTTTTAGTGTTGGATTGCCCATTTATCGAGAAAGGCTATAGGCTATATAACATCACGCTACGACCAATAAGAGTGGAGAAGCAATGAAAAATGTTGCAAAAACGGGGAAAATTGAATTTTTAATAATTTTACGCGGACGAAGGTCGCGGGGAACAGCTAGTAATACATATTTTTTCTCATATGTCTATGTGAATGATCTGCTAATAACTTTCAGTAACAATGGAAAATACTCGACAAGAATTTGTGTGAGACACCATAAAAGGATAAAATAAAAATCGTTTTTGCAAAAAAAAGATAAGTACTTAGACTAAGCTACTAGACTTAGATACTAAGCTTGACAATCAAAACATACATACTCCAGCTGCAAAAAACTAAAACCCTGTGTGAAAACAAAGCCTTCTCTGCTCCGGAAACTAATCTGACGCGTACCATTCCACCATAGGACCTTATAACAGGCCTCTATAAGTAGGTAATCATCTAAGTGCATATAACCCGTGAACTTTCATCCGCACTTTTATGACGGTTCCTTCGCATTCAGCGGTGCCAGCGTTCGGGGACCCTCGTCTTCGACGGAAATGGCCGACAGATTAATATGGACGCCGTAAAGTGTGATGTTAGTGTAAGCTAGGCTGAAATATTTTTATGTGGTTTATTGGATAAAATAAGGAATGAGTACATAAGAGGAAGTCTGAAAGTGGCGCCGGTGACTGAAAAGTTGTGTGGTAATCGGTTACCGTGGTATGGACATGTGATGCGGAAGTATGAAGAAAATGTAGTGAGGAGAATGTTGAGTATGAATGTAGATGGCTATAAGAGTAGAGGAAGACCAAAGAAACGATGAATGGACTGTGTGAAGGATGGTATGGCTAGAAAGGAGGTGACTGCTGAGATGACGAGTAATGGCGCCGTCCCCAAATAAGTTGGGATAAGGGCAGGAGAATTATGATGATTGTTAATCCTATATTATTAAATGAGCAATATTTGTAATCATCTTCTCAAAAACGGCTCTAACGATTTCGATAAAAGTCGCGATATGGGGGTTTACGGGGCGAAAAATCGATCTAGCTAGGTCTCACATCTGGGAAAATTTGTTTCCTCTATTTTAACCCGAGCCGAGCTCGGTCGCTCGGGTACTTTTCATTTATACGAACACACAATATTCTTGAAAGCGGAATTTCATGAGAACCGTAGAATACCAACAGGAAGAAAATTTAAATATGGTAGTAAACTCGTATTCAAATAGATATTTGTTTTATCCGTCTATTAATTAGCTAAGTCCTTTTGACAAGATTGCTGAATAAAATATGATAACGCCATTAAGTATGTAAATCTATGAAGGGATACAAAATCCCGCGCAGATTTTTTAACACCACAGTCCCAATATTCTCTTTTTACATAAATCGCTTCGATCGCTTGTGAATTATGCAACGACAGTAAAAGTTTTTTCGTCTCGGAGCTATGCTGAGATCACCAACGTCGAATATGACAGGCGACATTATTTGATTAAACCTTTATTTCATTTTTGCTGCTGAGGCTTTATCAATTGTAATATTCTACAGGGTGTAAACGGACCCTTCACGAAGCCGTCAATCAAGCATTATGTACATCAAACTACGTAACTTTACGCAAAAATTAATGCTGGGAAACGACTTTTTTTTTTGGGGTTAAAAATCACGTTTTACGGTAAAACTCATGTAACGCACTCAAAACTTGGTGCTGATGGATACTTTGAAAAGTAAACGGGTTATGGAGGTAATTAAAATAAAGTTAAAACCTTAAAAAATAGTATTTAAAAAAAAAACTTGTGAAAAAACTGGAACTTTGACCTTCAATATCTCCGTAACTAGAAGGTTCCCAGGTATGGTCTAGACCAAAAAAATGATCGCAATGACGGTGAGAACAAGTGCCTTTCGGCTTCTTTAAGGGTCTTTTTACACCCTTTATACATCTAGGCTTCTAGCTTTATTTACTCAAAGTTCTGAATAAACAAAGGCAGAGGAATCTACAGATAAATCCACTTTAGAATTGAAGTCTTGTAGTTTAACGTCCAATTACGTCTAGATGTTTGTCTAATCCAGTAGAACAGTACTCCTTTGATGTTCTTAATTAAGTCTCGTACCAAAATCGACTATGAAGATCTTGAATACATAGTAGGGACCGTACTTCACCTAGGTACGGTCCCATATTGATGAAGTGCCTCTATTAGGTCGGCAACGTATTGGGCAATCATGCGCGTCGGCTAATACGCTGACCGTAGCCCAGTTATCCAGTCTGACGTGGCTACGGTACATTGGGTTGGCGCTTTGAGCTTTATTTGTCGTAAAATAGTCTAGGCTGGGGTTTACGACAGGATGGGTTTATAGGTTTCCTGTTTTTTTTGTAGGAGATGGACTGGAAATGAGAGAAAGCACATTTCACATTTATACTTCTAAAAGATGATGCCAAAATTAATAATGGTCTAGATTTTGAAAATGCTTGCGCGGGTGGAAATACTGCCAGTACTGAGAATCCTTATCACAAATAGATCAAAACTCAAATTCAAAGCATTTATTTCAATTAGACCATTACAGGCACTTTTGAATGTCACAAAAAAACAAAGAGCGAAGCTACAGTCACAGACACAAGGCATAATAACTTGTGAAAGTACTGTAGTTGCCCATTCCAAGGCGTAGATCTCTATGGAGAAGAATGGGCAAGAAACTCCATGGACACTCTTTCAATCAAAATATTGTTACAAAATCTGGGTTATATCAATCACAAACCAATAATTCGCTTCAGGCTCCGTATTCATCTCAAAAGATGATTGTAATTAAATACAAATCCAATACACAAATCCAATACCACGGAATTAGAATTCTAATTGAATTCCAATTTACCGTCAATGTCAATGGGCGATGCTCAAATTACCGAATTGTGAATAAACACAAAGGAATCAGGGATCAAATTTATCCGTGCATGAAGACAAAGGCAGTCTTCTAAGAGCACCAGTACTCCGGTGGCCCTGCGAAGGCCGGATTGGCACGTGTTCGAATAATTATGTGAGTATGAGGGTCATGATATAACCTTTTTTTTTTGGCAATTGCGCCGCAGTTTCATTTACTTAAAGACGTATTGATCGAAGGCTGTAAAAGGTACCAAAAAGCTGTTTGTGTATGTGAGTTGAAGTGTTTGTAATTGCACCCACGGTACAGGAGAAATTCAAGTAAGGGGCAAGATTAAAAAAAAAAAACTTGTATGGCTTGAATGTTACCTAGGACTCCATGAGTTCTAGATCCTCGAGGTGCCTTGCACTACCAGCGCGAGCGATATAAATGCCATTATATGAGTGTTTAATATCTAAGTTTTTAAACTGTCATGGTCCCTAACATTATCATTAACTCTAGAGACGGGATATTGAAGAAAAAAGAAAGGGGGTAGACCGATTTATTTGCTTATAAACACCCACCCGCAATAACTTCTGTTTATCCGTGATCATGGTGCTTTCAACAGCGCCGAAATATCGAGAACTCAAACCTAACAGTGAACATGGTAAATATCCCGTCTCAAGAGTTAATGATACTGTTTTATATCTATCTACGAATGTTAATTGAACACAAATCCTTCAGAATCACAAATCAAATTAAACATTCCAATTTGGCCTCAATGTCGATGCCCAAAGCTCCAATTACTGTTGTAATCAAACACAAAGGTAACAGAGATCATTAATTTAAACCCGATCGTGCTTAGAGGACAAAAGCTATCCTTTAAGGGCCCAAAGCCCTTTGAAGGTCAAATAAAGATGTGCTAGAAAAATATTTTTTCCTTTATTCATTCATCAACCATATTAATTACATTTTTAATATTCAAATCTCAAAAACATTTAAAAATATAAAAATAGTAGCCCACCAGCATTGGGAACAGGGTCGCAGCTACCGGTAGTCAAGACTCTTGAGAGGGGTACCTCCTAACATTACGTGCCGGGTCCAGAAGTACTGCTTTCAAGCAGTAGCCAAGCGAGAGCCTCCTCAGATGTTAGTCGAGGCTATTGGCTATTAAGCCATTGGCCGACACGACTATCGGCACAATGACTGCTGTACTCACATCCCACATGTCGACAACCTCGCGAGCCAGACTAGAAAAAATGTTATTATATTTCTATATTAGTATTAGGGGCGAACATGGCCAGATATTGCACAAGATAGAAAGGTTTAGAAGGAGAAAGGATCAACCTTTGCCCAGCACTGGGACACTGAGATAGGCTAACAAACAAACAAACATTTATATATTTGTCGGTACTCATCCAACCAAACGAAAAATGCCAAAAGGAGTTCAGTTCGTCGCAGTTATGAACCCATAGACCTTCCAACCTCACAAATTCACTAATTAATTTACAATTTAAACTTAGAGCTCATGAAATCTTAACACACGATGATCCAAAAATCGTGTGTAAAGACAAAGGCAGTATTGTAAGGTCACCGGCAGCCCTATGAAGGTCAAATGTGGCACGTGCTAGATCTTAGCACACAAAAGTATTAGGGATCATTGAGCCCGATCTTGCGTAGACTGGCGAGCATTCAAGAGCACCGAGTGAATGCTGACACGCGCTGCTAGTCGATAAAAACATTCAGCTCAACTAAAAATAACTACTGCACTTCTGAATGCTCAAAAAACAGTTATTAAACACAGTATCGTCCAACCCAATACACTGACAAAACAATGCGCAAAGCTCAAGAAATCTTAACAAACAAGGCCAGCAGGGATCATTGGAGTGAATCCGATCTTGAGAAAGGACAAAGGCGATCTTGTAAAGGCATCGGTAGCCCTGTGAAGGTCAAATGCTGACACGTCCTACAGAATGAGGATATTCAGCTCAATGAATAAATAAACGAGAAAACAGAACATCCTCAGTAGACAGTCACCAAATTATGGACAAGGCTCTAGAAATCTCTCATACAAAAGTATCAGGGATTCAATCCGCGAAACATCATGTAAGCGAACCGGTAGCCTTGCTAGAGTTATACACCGCCGAATTGTGTTAGAAAAATAACAATATTCAGCTTAACTGTCCTTGATGCTCCAAATGTCAAAAGTATACAAAATCTTACAAACACACAAACCAAATTCTTAACATAACCAAGGTAGCAGAAATCATTGGATCAAATCCGATCGTGCGTGAACACAAAGGCGATCCTTTAAGGGCACCGTAGCCCTGCGAAGGTCGCATACCCACGTGCTGCTTAAATATGTATTTACGTTTTAATCAACCTGAGGACGCGCATGTTCGGGGTTCTAATGATGTCGCCTGTTTGATTATTATGTGTTGGCTTAGCTCCTACGTGTTTGCTGGTATTTGTACTTAACATTCTTGTTCAGTTGGTAAATGTACCTACTACATCATAGTTATTTGAATTTGGATCTAGCTTGGGATTTTGTCTGGTCTTATCTTCGTCTGGTAGATTGGCATACCTGCTAGTATACGTACTTATTATAAGTAAGGTTTACTTCTGAATTGGCGTTTATTATGAATCACACATTATCTATTGTTTACAAAATTCTTTATTAATAATCAAATTTTCAGGCAATTTAATGACTGTATCAAGTATATATATGTGTAGATGTAGCCCAACTCGCTTGATATTTGCATCTAACTTAATTTTCACGGGAGGAAACAGATGTTCCGAATTTCTGAGAACTACTTATTAACCCAGTTAAATCTGCTAACGAACATTTGTTAAATATTAACTCTACTGTGAATTTCAGTTGCGGTTTTCAACTGAACCGAACCGAAGTCACGTATTATCTCAATTTTGATGAATACTAGCAACAGCGAAGCGCCAAAGTTACACACGTCACTCCAAGAATAAATTAATTCAACTTGGCAGAGTTGCCAAGCCAAAGCTTTCTCTTTAAGGACTTTGGTTTGCTTGGCTTGTCCGAGTTTGGGAGCTGTTTCCGTCTCGCCCCGCCCACTGGCTTCTCATTGTTGCTCAAAAGTGTTTGGCTTCATTCCATTTTGCAACATTGTCCTGTTTACGCCTTTGATTGCTTAACTTCTCGAAGGGAGATTTTGGAAGTTCCTTTGTCTTTTGTGAATCGTTTTGATGCAACAGTGTCTGTTACAAACAGTTCCTTGTTTGTTTTACTTGTAATTTCGTGTTTGTCGAAAATTCCTTGCTTTTGTGCTGCAATTACTTAAAATAGATCAGAATCTTACGCATATTTCGTTATTAGAAGATGTGAGTTGAAATACACATGGCCATCTTGAATAATTTGATTAGCTTTGGGCCTAAAGGTCGACCTATAGCCCCAATACCATAAAATAATATGACAAAATGGCACATAAAAATGTCAGAGCCTACAAACGTATGGTACGTTGTTAAAAAACCAACATAAACTAAAAACCGTATCCAGCTAATAAAACACAGGACGTAACCTGAACCCACAGCGTTGGAAGAATAACTTTTTACAACGTCACAACATATTACGACGATATAAATAAGGGCGCACAAAAGAAAATAAAACTCCTTCGACACGACCACTTTGTCACATGATATACTAAATCCTTAACGAACGGTTTCTGCGCCGAGTGCCCTTTCATATGAACGGTCTGAAGAACGCGCTGGCCGGTGCTTCGAATCGTCGATCTTATCTCGATGGAGAGAGTTGACTTATTTGGGTAATGTATTAACCGTTTATGTGAGCCGATGACTTTGTCGATTTATTCTGTATGTGGGGTTTCATCGCCTTCTTCAGTATAACTGAATGTATGGATTGCAATGAGTGTCGTAGATCCGGACACTTGATTGGATTATATATATTAGATTTGCATTCAAATAGCTTTGCTTTAATATGGATGATGATGATAGTAGCAATAGGAAACTTCCTCCATAGCAATATCCTATTGACTAAATAATCTACATAAACTACCTAAAATCGACCTTATAATTTAGCGCTGTAATAAACATCTAGTACACATGCTTATGAGCGCTGCCAAAGCAATTAGCGTTGCCGTCGCAAGTTTGAATGCCCAAACGACTTCATTTAGGTAAACAAGGTGCCAAGTTCCAACTTCGTAGTCTTTGACATTGTTAGAGAATCCTAGCGTAACATGACTATGCATAATTTTATTTAATGTTACGATAATATCATCTGTATAAGAGGGTTGCCTCTAACATAATATTAGTGTAAGAAAATCTGACACGAGCTTCCTCCTTTCGAAGGCAGCGGTGTGTGAGGGTGCGAGGGCACTTTCGGAGATTAATACCTCGTCTAGTTATTTGATACGGAGCTGAAACACGGCCTTTGTCACGTCGTTTCTTCTTGTTTTTCCTTAATATGTTTTTCATAGGATTGGAAAGGCTATTTTTGTACGGAATCAGATCCTGTTGTGTCGTGTGACTCGTATGATATTGACATTTAATTTCTGGAATGAGATGGGTTCTGACTGTGAAGACGCTACTAAAAATATTTATATTTATGGTTTCGAAGGCATTCTCTAAAAGGTGTATTGATATTAAACTGAACAAGTATTTCATTGATAAAAGGAACAGTCTTGTGACGTTTTACTCACAATATTCACTGGTAGAATCTTCACAATTCCGACCGAGTGAAATGGTAACCTTTTTGCTAATGCAATGAAACAATGTAGACAAGAATTAATTCGTTCGCGTGAAATACTGGGGTCTACACTGACGCAAAGGGTAACGTAGATTAATGTGGTGCCGTTATTAGGGGCTGGATATCGGCTCGGCCTATCGCAAGCTTTCCATAATCGTCGAGTGCGTTTATTTCAATGGTACGCCTTCCATCTTTTTGATTGACGGTTTCAGGGCATCGAGTTTCGGGAGGGTGTTGAACAATGGCTCTTCTGAAAATATATAAAATTAAATCATTAAAATTCATATACTTATTTTGTTACTTGGATGATGTATTGATTTTCTGTCTGTGGTATTGCGACTGCCGTTTTTAGCTACCGACATTTTTGAATGTTAATTTTAGTTGGTTGTTGTTTATAAGTAGAGGAGCTCGTGGCTTAATAATAACATCCGCTCGGGTCGATCTTCAGGTTAAGCCGTGCTTGCTTAGGTTGGTCTGTGGATGGGTGAAAGGAAAGCACGCTAAGCCGTTGGTCCCGGATGTCATTTGTAGATCTTTGTTTTAGGTTGTCAGTGGCCCAAAAAGTCTGACAACCAGTCTTACCAAGGGGTATCGTATTGCCCAACCTGGGTTGTGGAGGTCAGATAGGCAGTCGCTTCATGTAAAATTCTGGTATCCAGCTGCATCCGGTTAGACTGGAAGCCGACCCCAATATAGTTGGGAAAAGGCTAGGCAGATGATGGTATTGCGATGGCCGTAGGTAGCGCCACAGTAGACCGGAAATATTCCGAATTGGTAATAAAAATACGATGGAATTCACTGTTCGAAGTAAAAATATGTTATAACAGCTCACAAGTTATAAAACTCTCCTCCATAAAGATAAGTACGAATGACGTCGTATTTCCTCTTCCGATATTTCTATATCCTGTGATTGTGTATTAGGGTGACTCACACTATCGTTATGTGGTCGTAAAGTCCCTTTCCCTGTCCGTTATTGCGTTTATCCAATTGTCCGGTCGTCAGAGTCCCTCCTTTGAGTAGATAAAGCCATCTGTTCAGGGTATACGTTTAGGGAAACTTCGAAATTGATTTCAGATCGCTTGTAAATATGTAGCCTCGGTAACTGGGCTTTTAATGTTAATAATTTTGCGTTCGAACCGTTGTCGCTAAGATATTGTTTATACATTTTTGAACCCCCAACGCAAAAACAGGGGTGTTATAAGTTTGACCGTAATGTGTGTGTGTGAGTGAACCGATTTGGGTGCAGTTTTTTTTATCTGAAAGCTAGTTTTTTGGCGATGGTTCATAGATACGTTTTATCAAAATCTGTGCAGCCATTTACTACATATGGGGGATGAAATTGGGTATGAAAAATCGAATATTTTCAAATATTGGGTATATTTGAAAATATTCGATTAGTGGAGTGGAGTACCTATCAAATGAAAGCGCATGATGTGTTAAAATTAGACATGTTTTATCAATATCGGTGCAGCCATTTACTAGATATGGGGGATGAAAGTGAGTATTTATCTTTCATCTTTTATGATTTCGTTGGGGGTTTTTTATTCAATTTTATCTTTTTTTCAATGTTAAAACAGCTAATTTTATGATAGGTATAATCAGCAAACGATCTTTGTAACCTTTCATTGATACTATCACAAAGAAATGCAATGATAACAGTAGAAATTACCAGGTATTGTAGTGCAAACAATAGCACAATTGGTCCCCGTAGCTCGCACGGTTGGCCTCAAATAATACCCTGTACTACACCTTATCTATCATCATATATTTGCTCGGTTTAATTATGTGTTTCAACTATGCACTAGCGTCATACTGCATGGCTGAAGTTTACATTGTTTTACTAACTAGAATTTGTAGCGTGTTAACGTTATCGAGTTCTCAAGAGAGGAAACTGAGGTGTAGGTAGCGTTCGACTAATCTTACCCAAGTGCTAGGGAAACTACACACCAGGTAGCTTAAGAGGGAACACGGTCTGCGAGTAATTTGAAAAATAGGTATTTGAAGAAACTGTTGCCGTCGCGCTGCCTTAAGTAGAGTGCCCCGTAGAGTGCCATACAGACAGCTGCAGCTCAGGCCGATTATATCACAAAAGTTTTGACGACATTGATGTTTCGTTTTCCCCTTTTTTGATTCAATTATTTTTGACATTACATTTTTTAGAAAGAGTTAGGTTCCTATCAATTGCTTTTATGTTAAAAACTTTTAGAATTTGTCTGGCAGTCGTCTAATCACGGCCGTAAATAAGATGTTTTTTGTGATTTTTGCTGAAAAAAAGGAAATGACAGGGACGTGTTTACAGTAGACCTTGATTTAAGAAAAAAATGCTTTATAGGCATTATTCAGGAAGAAAAATGGGGAATACATTTATATGGAAAATCGGAGCCCCAATTCCCTGCTAACGTCTTTGATGGGATATGGTATCTTATAAGTGCAGCCTTGCGATCTTGTCGCGTGTTCCTGACTAGTAGGCTATCTCCTTTAGCTTGTTCCCATTATGGTTTCAGAAATTTGCCGAAACATGGAGCGTTTGAGTAAAACTTTAGCGTGCTGCCGAGTTCCAAATTAGTTAAGACCTACTTAATATTTAACACGGATATTACTTCAGCACTGTGACTGAATATGTATAGATATTTTAAATATCTCTTTTTTCTGTTTCAGGTAAAAATCTTTTCCATTACTTGATGCCAGAGGTCCGGATTTAATAAGGTAGAACGAATACGTGTTAATTGGGTTTTTATAGTAACCTAGAAGTTGGAATTACGTCCTCAAATTCATGTTTTATTTATTTTGGGACAAGCCTGCCACACTATTCCCAAACCACTGCAACTCCTGAAAGCCAGAATCAACAGTGGCGATCACCAGAAAAGGGCGAGACAATAAAGCTCGACGAAGTCCCAGAGAAACAATTTAACTGTCTTGGACCCCGCAACGAAATTAATCATAAAAGAATAACGGAGGAGTAGGAAAAACATAATTTTCACAAATTCATGTTATTTAAATTTCTTATCATAATCCCTACTCCTAATAGAAATTCAGTCTTGTTGCTGGGGAGTTTGTTTCACCACTTCTTCTCACCACATACAACACTATGAGTTATCGAAAGACTGGCGAGGGTCAGGCTAGTGTAATGTTGTCGTTCAAAAAACTTAATCTAAATCGGTTCATCCGTTCAGGAGCTATGATCTTCTTCTTAGCGTGTCGATGGCAATCTAAATTGTGTCGGCCCAGAACTGAGCTACTAGTTTGGCGCTTTCGGTAGCGTCCATCAGTTCCTGTAGTGAACAAACAACAGGGCAACCAGGACAAGATATTAAGTGCCCCATTGTTTGTGGAACAGCACCACATTTACACTCCAGGGCAGAGTCATCAAAAAATCTCCACCTGAGCAGGTTTTCCTTGCTGCGGCCAACCTTGGTCCGGAGTCTATTTAAAGACTTCCAGGTCAGCCATGGCAACTCGTGTCCAGGAGCTATGATGCCATAGACAGACACACAGATACACACTTCAAATTTAAAACAACCCTCTTTTTTGATCGGGGTTTAAAAAATGCTGATTCTTAACCCAATTTAAAGTAATGACTTCTAATTTCATTACACTATACTTTACTGATGCGTGCATTAGTACAATCAACCGCTAATTTCCACCAACATATGCAAACACTTTCGTATACCTCGTGTGACACACGTCGTTTATATACAGGTGCATAATATTATGTAAATACTTGTAATTTATGTGTTTCGTATCGTCTGTGTCACACTGTACCTACACCGCATTCGCATACCATTCGTGCGGTTAACTTGTATGCGGACAGTCGCGTACAAATTGATTAAGGATTTTGTAATTGTATTGACTCGAGTTTTCGTAATGTGGTGAGCGTAATTTTGATTGTTTTTTTACTAATAATCACTGATTCACTGCAATGGAAAACAAATTTTTGCACTCAAAAATTTAAAATTTTTGTTCATATTAAAACATCGATCTCATTTAGTTTCCAAAATAATTTTTTTATTACCTGTGGAAGTGTTTGCAAAAACCAATTTACAGAATAAACATCATGTCAAACCTTGCGAGATGAAAACACTTGGTAATTATTACCGACTCTGAGGAAAAGGAAAAATTAGAGAACTCTTGTTTGACTCTGAGGTTAATTGGAACAGATGAAATCCTAATAAATGATCTAATCTGGTCTAATATTATTCCGATTTGGGACAATATTAGATCTAGAATTGGGTCGTTTGTTAAGTCCTTAATAAAAGCCATTGGTTTTAGGCCCCTTTTGAGTAAAAGATTTTTCTAATTACCATTAAAGCTTAAACGCTATCAAAGTCCAACTTAAGGTGAAAGCGCCAGGGTAACCCGCGAAATTCAAATTTTCTAAGTTTTTTGCAATTTGCAGGTCAGTGTTCGGTTGTATGTTGATGAAAATAATATGATTCGTGTCCGTAACACGTATGTAGTCACAGAATTCTAATTATTAAAATCATCAACACAACCCCCTAAGTTCATAATTATATTATTATTTTTCAATAATTATTTGAAAAAGTCTCTCAATCTGCAAATTGCAAAAAAAGTAAGAAAATTTGAATTTCGCGGGCTTGGTGCTTTCACCTTAACTAAAATATGTTTTCGCGTAGTCCCGTATAATTAGCACATTATATAAATCGCACACGCCATTCGCAGTAAAACACATCTGCCCACTCTCAGCTGTGGCAGGTGTTCCCAACGATGCCGGTGATAACATCGTTAGCATCGCCGTCGCCAGGTGCTGCAGTAAACGTATTAATTTATACCGCTTTATTCAATTCGGGTCCGACAGCTGAAAGTTTTTCTCAACGTTTTATAACGAAGATGCGGACGGACGGAATTGATTGAATTAATTTTTCAGTTGGAATTTTTCTTGTATTTTTAAAACCTAGATTTCTATCTGAACATGTTCCATTTCCTACAGCAGGCTGTAGTACCTTTTGAACGCCATTGTCACATATACGTGACAAGCAAGCGCGTGCTCTGTACGCCAAACGACATAAATATATGACAAAATAGTAGGTGAAATTTAGGTTTGGCGTGGAGGGCACGCGCGTGCGATTATGCTCTAGAGTTCAAAAGGTTAAGCTAAATGTAAAACTGTACAGTTGTCAGTTACCTACCACTTTTTTACCGAATTGTACTTATCACGTAAGTCAATACAATGCGTGCGTATAGTATTCCTCATTATAGCACAAACATCACGGCATGTATCTGTATAAAGGGTGTAAAAAGACCCTTAACGAAGCCGAAAGGCACTTGTTCTCCCCGTCATTGCGATCATTTTTTTGTTCTAGACCATACCTGGGAACCTTCTAGTTATGGAGATATTGTGCGTCAAAGTTACAACTTTTTTTTTAAATACATGTTTTTAATGTAAGATTTTTAAACACCTCCATGACACCCGTACTATTCAATCCATCCAGCAGCACAATGTTTTGAGTGCGTTACATTGAGTCCTACCGTAAAACGTGATTTTTCACCCCAAAAAAAAAAGTCGTTTCCCACCAATAATTTTTGCGTACAGTTACTTAGTTTGATGTACATAATGCTTGGTTGACGGCTTCGTGAAGGGTCCGTTTACACCCTGAATACTATACTATCTTGGGCGTAACCTTTAACGTAATACCAGCTAATCATCAATCTCCCAGCCTGTACTTCAGACACGCTTGACCTTTCGCTAATCGAAATAATCGAAACTTCGTCTGGTTCGCAAGTTCCTAAGTGGAAAACTTCTGATTAGCTTATCAATACTTACATGTAAACATGTGTTGAAAACATCTTGAGGATTAAGTAACAGCCAATCAAAACTAACACGTGAAATCTCAAGTGTGACATCAATAACGACCAAGGTTGTTAAGTTGTATATTATAAGTCGCTTACCATCATCATCTGCCTAGCCTTTTCAGTCTAACCGGATGCAGCTGAATACCAGTATTTTACATGGAGCGACTGCCTATCTGACCTCCACAACCTAGTTAGTACTGGGTAATACGATACCCCTTGGTAAGACTGGTTGTCAGACTTTTGGGGCCTTTTACTACCCGTAACGACTGTCAAAGATCTACAAATGACAGTCGGGACCAACGGCTTAATTTGCTTTCCGAGGCACGGAGGAAACTCGGTATGTAATGGATGGTCATCCTCAGACCAACCTAGGCAAGCACGGCTTAACCTAAAGATCGACCCGATATCCCATCAAAGTAAAACGTGAAATCTCAAGTGTGACATCAATAACGATCAAATTTGTAAAAACATACAAACCGCTTATGCAACACAAAATATGGAAGAGCGTTTAAATATTATAAACAAAATATTACCGCATTGCCAAAATACGAGATACTATGTTTATATAATAGTGTTGATACATATAATATCGAAAAACAACAGCTGCCGAGTCCATTCAACAAATTTGGCACGCTCTTGAACTTAAAATGCCAGCATGTCTTCCGCATTTCTTCGAATTTGAACCTTAACCGCCAGTGTTAAAGGTCATGGGACATTTTGGCAATAGAAGTCGTGGTGCGGTATTCAAATATGTTGGCTAAGGGGCACACAAACATGCGGGCTGTGCCAAACTCTATCTGTCCGTGCGTAGTCATAAAACGACTGGATATCATCCAAATTATAGGAGACATGTTTCGTTTTTGAATGGATTCAGTACCATTTAGATTCGTGTGACAGTACGTGACTATTGAGACTTGATTGGTCGTGCTCGACGATGTCATTAAACATTTAAGGGGGAGCGCAAATTCAAATGTTCTTTCGTTTTTTGCAATTTGCAAGTTTTTGGTCCGGCTGAATCCCAATCCCATTGAATGACTATTTCATGAAAAAGTCATTCAATTAGATTAAATGAACTGAGAGGATTGTATTGACGATTTTAATGATTAGAACTCAGTAAAGCCATATTTGTTACTCATATTCTAGTCAACTTGCAACCTGACACTGACCTGCAAATTGCAAAAAACTTAAGACAATTTTAAATTCGCGGGCTCCACTGGTGCTTCCACCTTAATAGCTCTTATTGCTGTCAAATATGTTCATGGCTGATATATGGTTTTCCCAAACTGCCTTCCTTCATCCAACTTTCCAGTCATCATCATTTCAGCCGAAAGACGTCCACTGATGGACATAGGCCTCCCCCAAGTGTCGCCATATTGACCGGTCCCGTGCGTCTCACATCCTTCGCCAGGTCATCGGTCCACCTAGTGGGAGGCCTTCCAACGCGACGTCTACCGGTTCGCGGTGGCCACTCCATGTACTCGTACTAATCCACCAACTTTCTAGTATCATTTTCAAATCAAAGGTTTGCATAACAAATATCAGGTTGTTTTCAAAGTTTACGAACACAAACTTTAAATTAGATAACTCTGCGACAGACTCGAGAGCACGAGTCGTGTGTGTAACTCCAAGTTAGGAAACTAGTTCTGGAAATGAAAGATATCTGGAGTAAACAGGAGTTGGATTCAAAGGAAGATAATTATGATCATTAACAAAGGATTTTGTACTAATAATGTAACTTCATCTAGACTAAATTTTCTGTTTTTAGCACATTTCGGTACAGTTTTAATTGCTCGGAATATTGAGCACGTTTTAATAGGACTGCGCCATATTTTACACCCTATCATAAGATGAAAAGGCGTAAAAAATTATAAATGAACGCGATCTTTTTCAAGATAATTCCGAATGGCAACGAAAGCATAAAACTCAGTACGCCGATAAAGTTCCTATTGTTCATATTTCATGATTGATGGCGACCTACGAATCACATTCTCTCGGGGTTAGACAGGGATGATTAATATCCTAGAATCTTTCACGTAATGTTGCTTCATTAATAGTTCTTGGTTCAGACGTTGCTTTTGTTTCGGCTCCAACTTGATATTTAATTCAGTACTTTAGTGTATGATTGATGTCACCGTCTGTTTTGTCTGTCCGTAGTGCTATATTTTCTGTGGCATTATGATGACGGCCTCATAACTGTAAATTATGATGTTCAAGAATCGATTAAGGCCGTGTCTTTGATTTTCATCAAATTGAGTGCGGTTGGTTTACATTGATGACTTATTTATTCTGTGTACCGTATTCATTAATAACGCTACGTGTTCTGTTACTTCCTGGAAGTAAAACAGTATAAAAATCAAGTTTCGCAGCTATCATCATTCTCTTGCCCTTATCCCAATTCATTTGGGGTCGCAGAGTTCTATACTTCTCTATTACTCGTCATCTCAACAGACACCTCCTTTCTTGCCATATCATCCTTTACACAATTCATCCATAGTCTATTTGGTCTTTCTCTACTCTTATACCCGTCCACATTCGTACTCAAAACTTTCCTCACGACATTTTCCTCATTCCTCCGCATCGCATGCCCATACCACGACAACCAATGACCACACAACTTTTCAGTCACCGGCGCCACTTTCAGACTTCCTATATCATCAATAATGTATATCACGCTAAAAATAAGTTTTCCAGCTTCTAATACCGAAATGTAGTCTTAAAAGTGTCAGGCACCGTTACGCATATCTCCAAACCAAATTAGGTTGAGTTCGGGAGCCCGCTCGTGTATCCTACTTCTTTTACCCGTCTCCTTGCCCCTGACATTCCGGTCACGGACAAGACGAATATTATTTATGGATGCAGCGAACGGGATAAAAATTTGGAGCAAGAGCAAATAGAATAACTAACTGAATTCAGGCACGTTTTCGATAAGGATTGGCTCGTAATTTACGTGGAAATCAATTCACCACGATACGATTAATATAAATAGATTGTCTTCCGTGAAACGATAGGTGTATACGATACTCCAGTATCCCGCTCATAAGAAAAATAATCCATTTGATTCAAAGCCAAAAAAATACTCGATCTGCATTAGCTTTCAGAAACCCATTAGTAATGTTATCTTGTAACGAAATTGGGTCAAGTTTATCCTCTGCGGCAGTTTTTGCGGATCTCCGATCACCATTCGTGGGACTCTCGGCCCTGACCTTCACATCCCCTTAACTGCTCTAGCACGACTCATTTATTCAACGAATGTAAGAATAGTGCGTAAAAACATTTGTACAGGAACTATTTTCTGGGTGTTAATTGGTTTAAAATAACTAGGCTCGGCACGCCAATTAGTGCGGAATTCCATATGGTATTCGTATGGTTTTAATTGATTATTGTTTTTGTCAATTGATGTTGAGGGAAAATGTTGTTGTAACTTTTTATTGATAGTTCGGAATAATGATGTTTGGCAAGATCAAATTATTGGAGGATAAATCTTCAATAATAAATTCAGGGATTTCTTTTATGAGTTCAAGATTATGTTCAAGTATCTCTATCATAATTTATCATTCAGATGTTTTATTACCATCATGCTTCACTTCAGCAACTGTTTTGATGTGGATGAATAATGATGGAAGCTTAACGAAGGTCTACATCTGGTAATATTGTTTCAGAAGGGCATACAATGTCAAGTTCCCAAAGTGAAACTCTCTCGCTTGATTTATTTTTATAAGACCCTCGTTAGCATTAAATGACGTTTTAGCAAAAAGTACAATAAAATAGAAAGTGGAGATTTATGATGGAAAAATATCTGTTGGACATCTGAGTGCGTTGACTGGGAGGACATAAGGTCACAGAGAGGTCGAGAGGTAAAAAAAATAGTAAAATTAAGTAGCTTTCTCTTCCCAGAATTTTGTAGCAGTAGACAGTGATAAATCTACAAGGATATCGAATTCTTCAATCATTTCGATGATAGAGTTAATTTACAGACCAATACCAGTCCATTAGACTGCATACATAATGGATTCAGGAAACCAACAATTTCCACACAGCTGGATATGTTTTTTAGTATAATTATTTCTTCGATGATGAGTAAGAATGACTAAGTACTGAATAATTAATTTGAAGATAGAACATAAACGAGCTACGAGGATAAAGTCACGGTGACAAGTTAGTCATCGAGTACTGATGTACAGATTGGTCATCAGCTAGTTCCAAGATATAATGATAATAATACCAGTCAGAGAAGTGAATCAGGATCATAAAACGAGGAAAGTAATCTACAAAGAATTTCATACTTTCATCCATCAAATTATAAAGCCGTAAAATTTTCTATTATCCACGCCCGGAGACATGACCAGAATTTTATTTTGAGGATTTACTTCGCTTATACCGAACGGGATCAGTGTATTATTTTTATTTCGATCTTTCAGACTTCAATGTCAATCTAGACGCGGATCATCATAATAAACATCTGCACTAAAACCAGTGTTTAGATCATAAAATGTACCATTCCTTTCCACGGTTATGTCACCCGAAAAGACATGACCTTCTGGAGCGAATTACGGTGCCCCTTACCCCATAAAGGTATGCTTTATTGCGTTTCCATGGGTAACCTTGCACCTATAAACAGTACCATTTGACCTAGACCGTGTACTCGAATTTATCTTGTGATAACTATGGCGCCGCTAATAATAGACTAGGTGTCGCCGACGGGCGTTGCCCGGACCGAGTCGTTGAGCTTTAGACGCCGAGACTTGAGACGATTTTTGATAAAATAAGGTTGATGTATTTTCAGGTCTGCCTAACGTACCAGCTTATGTTTCTAGACATAAAATGCGGTACGAAATATCCTTACTAATATTATAAATGCGAAAGTAAGTTTGTTTGTTTGTTACCTTTTCATGCCTAAACCACTGAACCGATCGTCCTGAAATTTTGCATATACATTGTCAGGTATACAGGAACGGCTATAGGGTATCTCTCATCCCGAAAAAAAGTACTGCTCCCGAGGAAAACAACAATAACGTTCTTATGATAATAGATGGCCCCACGTGTCTTTCGAATTATGATTTAATTATATTATTACAAGCAGAATACAACCTGAAGTGATTGTCAAATTCTAAATTAACGTGAGCGAAGCCGCGGGCAGAAGCTAGTTAAACAATAAAGTATGTCACTTTGAGGATAAAACAAGTAAATCTCCCGGCGAAGCTGTCCTTATTTACGCTTGACGTGTATCCAACTTGGCAACCCTAAACTTTTTCGTATACAAGTTTTATACTTAAATGCTTCTTAGTGGCAACCCTAGACGAACTTCGGAGATAAATTTTCTCCGAACAGCTGTTACTGTTTCTGTGAATTTCAATAATTTGTGATTGAATTCTGTAGATCGTTCTCGATTTTCGCCGTGGCCTTTACTAGGTAGGCTTTGGAGTTCGATTTTCTCAGTAATTGTTTGAATTACGCCAACAGTAGACTCATAATCACATTAATTAAACATTAAAGCAGTCATTTTAGTCTCAGATTTATTCCAAGGCATTTCAACTTCAACCCCGGGGTTTGTTAACTCATTAATTAACGGATTTTTGCTTGCCAGTTGTAATTTACGGCCAAGTCCAAAGAAAAAAACATTAGTACAACACATTTTCGAACAGATTTTAGTACTTTGTCTGTTCTCGTAGTGGAGGAGTTAGGGTGGATAAAATAGGTGGAGCTCACAAGGGTCGGTCAACGCATCCGTGCATGTAATGCCAACCTAATTTGTGTTGACCTTGCGAGCTACTTTATTTTACATACAGGGAATTAGCAGGTTTCAGTTAGAAATCGGTTTCACAGGGTTTATTGTAGAACTAGCTTTTGCCTGCGGCTTCGCTCGCGTTAATTTAGAATTCAAGACAATCAATTCGGGTTGTACTTTTCTTGTAATAATATAATTTAATCATGATTTTCACGAAAGATACGTGGCGCCATCTATATCATAAGAACGTTTTTGAAGTTTTCCTCGGGAACAGTACTTTTTTTCGGGATGAAAGGTACCCTATGTCCTTTTCTGTACACCTGACAACGTATGTGCAAAATTTCAGAATGATCGGTTCGGTGGTTTAGGCATGAAAAGGTAACAAACAAACAAACTTACTTTCGCATTTATAATATTAGTAAGGAAGTAAGGACTCATGTAATATCTTATCATCTCGAAAGATAATTTCTAATAGCATACATAAATATCTTTACTCATTACACAGCCAGCAATATAACTACTCGTAAAATTAATTAGAAACCATTATTTCACGTGTACTTACAATTTCTCATACAACCATCCGAGTAATAGGTGCTTAATTAATTCGTTAGCGAAATTTCATTGCAGTGTATTATAATTTATATTATAACGGAGGTGAAGGTCGCGAACTTGGCTGTCGCTCGCGGCAGTTCACCAACTTCGTTAATTTGCAACGAGTGCTGCTGGCAGCTTTAATGGCTGTTTGCTACATTTCAAAACTTGGCTCTCTCTTCGTCTTGACATCCGATTTGCAGCTTAATTGTGAAGCGCTTTTCTGTTTCAAAGGAAAAGTGAAAAGCGCTCCAAGTTAGGGCCTGTTTTGGCTCGCTCATATGACAACTGTCGCTGCAATTTTCTGGGAGCTTTTGTTTGTTTTAGGTGCTTTGAGAGAGTTTCGCATTGATTTACCTGTCGGGTTCTGGCAAATGTTGCTTTTGGAACTTATTATACGTTTGGAATGCTCAAATTATAGAATTCAATATCTTAGTGTTTTGTGTTCATTATGTTTTGAAGAGCTTCGAACCTCGAATCACCAAGGTCGTTTAATTTCTTTCTTCAAAAACTTCTACAATTAAAAACAAAGGCCAGCTAACTATTTTTACACCCACATTCCGCCATTTTATTAAAATCTAAACGACTTCCCCGTAATTAATCACAGGGAACAAGTACATTGCGTGCAGTTGTCCGCAGAGTTCGTATAGTGATAACAGAAATAGTTTGTCAACTCACACACTCATTATTGGAACATCGCCGAGAGTACAGTCACGAGAGCTGATTTGTTAACACTTCAATAGAAAATTTGATTTTTTTGTGGAATAATGATTGCTATTTTGATAAAAGACCTTCATCCGGTTGTTGTCTCCGGTTGGCGCAGTGACTGAGCGATTGACTGCTGCGTTGCGTGTCGCGGGTTCGCATCCCCGCACGGAACAAGTTATTTGTATGGCCTACAGATAGTTGTTCCGGGCCTGGGTGTTTGTGCATGTGAGTTTAAATGTTTGTAAACGCACCCACGATACAGGCAGAGTGGGGCAAAGTTTAAATAAAAAAAAAAATAAGAAAATTGCTGGAGTGTCCCAAGCGTCTGTTTACCAGCACCCTTGGCGATCTGAACAACTCCTCTGATGCTGCAATAAAATTGGCCAGTTACTGGGCCCGTGTATAATAGATATGGATGTAATGTCGATACGAAAAAATATCATAATAGTCTGGGATACGAAATATAAGTTTTAAAACTGACATAGTCACTAATCATTAACATTACACCGCCGAAATATCGGGAACTCAAAACAAATAGTAAACATGGTAAATATCCCGTTTTCAGTGTTATTGGGATAGGAAATGTTTGCAAACAACATCTAATTACCATCAATACTGCAGATTTTTTTTTTTTAATTTTCTTTATAGTTGTGTTAGTGTTTATATATTAGTCCGCGTGACTGTACGCATGAGAATTTTACTTTACGCGCATATCTTATCGAAATGTCTTGTCAGTTCGGGGAACAGCTGTTCTTACCGACAGAAAATGATGGAATGCGACTAGTATTTGGTGTGGTGGAATTAGGTTTTGTATAATCGAAATGCTTTAAAAGTTTCTGCAAGATATTCTATTTTACTGTATTGACTTTGTTTGTCACGGCCAAATGGTAACTATAGAACGATACTTTTACTGTCACTTACGGGATATCTTCCGTGATTGTTCATTATTTTGAGCTGCCGATATTTTGACGCTGTTGCAAGCGCCATGATCGCGGGTTGACAGTATAAGTTTAGTTGTAAACCGTGAAAACTTAAAACAGTGTTTGAATTATAGAACGTTTATCAGGATATTTCAGCTGCGAACTACTAATCTTAAAACGTTTGTCTTCCGCATGACGTGAGTAATCCCGGCTTTTGTACGCTCGCCTAATTAACTTAAAGAAACCATTACAAATTATTTCCTATTCACCGTTGATTTATAGCACTTCCTGAACGCACATACTTAACCGAATTCTTTTTATAGAAGCAAGGTGCTCTAACACTTTCATTAATAGGTTATAAACATACAATCCTGGTTAATTAATACACGCACATACTCACCCTCTTGCTTGAAACTTAGGTGCAGGCCACACTGTTGCTAAGCCAACCAACCTAACTTAGCTTGGAGTAACTATGGGAGCTAAAATGTTTGGATGTAGTGGAAACTACGAGTAAATGCGTTTAGCGCTAAACATAATTATGTCATGTTCAAACAATTGGTAGAAACAGAAAGATGATATGAATACGTTAGAAGAATTTGGTCATTTGTGGATCAAGCTGACCATATAAGTGACAAATCTAGGGCATGTTTGAATGTGACATGTAGGGATGTCGGTTGTCATTAATTGTAGATCTTTGACAGTCGTTACACTGGCCCGAAAGTCTAACAACCTATCTTACGACGGGTTGTACGGTTATACCCCGTACTAACTGGGTTGTGGAAGTCTGATAGACAGTTGCTGCAAAAATACTGGTGAATACCAGTATTGTCAGTGATGTCCCAGAATCGTGTTATCTAGCCTACACAGTTCAGTTAGCTCGCTTGCTTAGCTCTGTCGTTCGCGATATAATGGGTGTAACAAGACCTTTAACGAAGCCGAAAGGCACTTGTTCTCCCCGTCATTGCGATCATTGTTTTGTTCTGGACGATATCTGGGAACTTTCTAGTTATGGATATATTGGAGGTGAAAGTTCCAACTTTTTCACGAGTTTTTTTTTTAATGCTAGTTTTAAGGTTATAACTTTACTTAAAATACTTCCATGACCAGTTTACTATTCAGTGATGAATTTGCGGTAAAATTCAATGTAACGCACTCAGCGTTACATTGAATTTTACCGCAAAACGTAATTTTTCTACCAAAACAAAAATTAGTTTTCCAGCAATAATTTTTGCGTAGAGTTACTTAGTATGATGTACAGAATGCTTGGTTGATGGCTTCGTGAAGGGTCCGTTTACATCTTGCATATATACTGAAAAGGGGCCACAGTTTCATACGCAAAGCTAAGTTAGCTTTACCCGTGGTGTGTCCTACCCTTAACACACATGCCCCCGTCAAAACGCGGTATGCTAATATCCAAATATTATTTTTAATTATACCCCGTATGTTTTGTTTCATTATGCGTTTACGTTAACCGCTTCAGCTATTTATAAACATAGTTATTTTTAACGTTTTCTGCTATGTATTGTTATGTAGATGTTATTTGATCAAGTTTCCGTGCGTGTTTACTATTTTCCGTAATTTATGCGTTGTAGAGGAATTTTGTGCGTATGGTTTTTGAAATGGTATTTAGATCGTAGCGCTATAATGGTTGATTGGTAGAGCAGAGTTGTTATTCAATGTGTTTTGTGTTATAATCAGATCATTATTAAGAAAATTATGATTCTTCTTTAGTTATGCCGTAATAAACTGACGCAAAAAATCATACTCTTAAAATTACTCATACCCACCTAAATCTTGCAATTATTTTTACTTGTCTGAAAGAAGGCTTGTTTTTATAGATAAAATATGACTTTAAGATTCAGCCTTTTGTTGGTTGGTTAATGGTGTTCTATTGTCCAACTAATGTCGCTTTTGTTAACACCGATCTCATTATATTTTCTTTTAATTAATCCTGCTCTCATCTTTTTAACAAAAATGGAAACTGGTTTTCCAAATTTTGTCAGATTTTGGGTAACTCGATGGCTAATAAATGGTCTGTTGGAATAGGGTGCTAATTAAAATTATTATCATAATATAGTTAAAGGTTCTGTTTGTCTAACAGCCAAACTTCAACTTGGTAGGGATGTGGTGTTACATTCAAATTCCAACATGAACTGTTCATTTACCCTTTATGTAGTTCTCACATCCATTAAAAGACTCCGATAAATCAATTTTATTTGAATGTCCAATCGTTGTTCAAAATTAAACTAAAATACTGATAAAATAACGCCCCAGTCGAAAGCTTTCGAATTATGTATCGATTTATCAAACTCGATAGTCCCAACATCGATGAGCAGGCGATTAATCGCTAAGCACTTAACTATCAATAAAAAGCAAAAGTGCGTGACTTTTTATTATAGATATTTTTCTATAAATAATCGAATGTGTGCGTGTCTCGTGCAATATTTATCGAAAAAATATTTAATGTAACTGGTCTACTCAGTTATTCTATACGTATTTTTGGGTTCATCAGGGTATAATATAAAAAGTTCATTTATGGCTCAATGAACTTTTTTCGCTATAAATAGACGCAAAGTCAATCACTCCTGGCCCTGCAGTCTCGACATTAGATAACGACAAAAATCGGTCGTTAAGTGTAATCGATGTCAAATTTCTTTAATAGATTTTCAACCTTATCCTTTCGAAATAAAGTAGAAAATCCATTAAAGGAATTTGTCGCTATCTAATGTCGAGACTGCAGGCCCTGCGTTCTTTTCAACATTTTTTTCAAGTACAGTCCAAAAAGAAACTGGGTACCCTACAATTTTCCCCTATTAACCTTTCCAACATTCAAATCTACTAATAAAATAACCCTACTTATTTCCCTTAGTCATTCTATTACATAAATTCTTCACAACCCTTCGCGGCTAAAAATAGCGTGTTCCAAAAATAGGGTAACTAATAACACCGGGCCACAGGTAGCTTCGACAGTCGTGACGTGAGTCACCGTAGCGTCATAATGTCTGACTGTACGTCTGAGGAGCTTACCATTTATATCACTCTCACTTATCACACGTCGGCTTTGGTATGATAAAGGCTGATTTATGGGTATGACACATAGATGCAATAAATAAATGCATCGTTTGGAGGCTCTTTCGAAAACTTCTTGGAGACAATACAATCATGTAGAGATTGACCACATATATCGCCGCGAAATCGGTTTGAGCCGATCACGTATCACCACATTGGTCGCATTTAGTTCGTCGTAGTGACGAGTCGCGTCATTCGAATTTAAATGAAGAGAATGACGTGTTTTCTGCTTGAATAGTACGGGCAATACGGGCATAAAGCTCTTTCTGACCGCCTCAAGACGATTCCGCGTCGACATGTGTGGTCACTCCCTAAATCACAGTAATCGAATGATGAATTTATGACTCATCTTCATTGCTAGGCAGACTAACAATTAAATCTTATTCTGTATATCTACACCGTTATTATTACCTCCAGCGAGTCTTACAGAAAAACTAGGGCTTATAATTATGACAAAGACGCGATTGTTAGGGAGTTCCCACAGCAGGTAGACCGTGGCGCCCGCGCCTTCTTTGATATGAGTCACTTCGTTACTTCGTCTGCCCGCGCGTCTGTGCGACTTTCCTTAGGGTTGTCCCAAAGTCAAATTCATGATGGCGGTTAAAGACGCATCAGCTATTTTGACTGTTCTTCTTCTACTTGTGTTGTGATGGCTACGGTCAGAATCTCTTTAGCCGAGTTCCCAACTAAGTGGAGACGAGTGGGGCGGTGATGGACCTGTACGATACGATCTATCAGACGAGAGGTGTGATGAGGATTTCAAACAATGTGATTGGTCGATTCCTGCACGTCTTCGCTTTTGTGGAAAATGGGCCTTATCTACACTAATATTATAAAGAGAAAAGATTTGTATTTTTGTGTGTGTGTATGTTTGTAATGAATAAACTCAAAAACTTCTGTGCCGATTTCAAAATTTTTTTCACCATTAGAAAGCTACATTATCCCTGAGTAACATAGACTATATTTTATCCCAAAATGTTTAAAAAATAAATGTCCACCCGTACAAAGCCGGGACGGGCCGCTTGTCTAAAATATAAAGATAAGCCAGTTAGGACCTATGCGTGGAAGCTGGGCTGACTACCAAAGGCAACAGCAGACTTGACTAATTAAACGTCTTCACGGAAAATCTTAAATTCTAGAGCTTTTAAAGTTTTTCTCCCAAGAATACTAAAACAGCAAATAAAAACGAAAGTTAAGTCAAACTGAAAACCTTACTCTAACAAATTACCTACAGCTATTTTCAAGCAAGAATTTACAAGTAAAAGAAAAGTCACTAAGAGAATCGCTGGAGATTTCCCTGAGAGAATTAAACTGTCTCGGGGCTGGCCAAGTATTAATTTAAGCGGAAAGTGGATAGGGATTTAAATCCACAGTTCTTGGTGCAGTATATTTTACTATTTCAACCTTAATTTTTCTAGAAAATAATGCGTTTAGAAAGTTGAGTAAAGTGTTTCAGTCTTCTTCTAATTTTTCGAGTTGGTGGTATTTTTTAACCCCCGACGCAAAAAAAACTTATAACGCCCCTCGGTGTTATAAGTTTGACCGCAATGTGTGTGTGTGTGTCTGTCTCTGGCACCGTAGCTCTTGAACGAGTGAACCGATTTGGATGCAGTTTGTTTTATTTGAAAGCTAGTTTCTTGGCGATGGTTCTTAGATAGGTACGTTTTTTTTATCAAAATCGGTGCAGCCATTTACTAGATATGGGGGATGAAAGTAGTTGTTTATCTTTCATCTTTTATTTTTTCGTTGGGTTTTAATGTTTTTACATCAGTACAGGGCCCAGTAGAGGTTTTAGTGACTTATTTGCTACTTAACTTTTCCCTTCAGACAGTATTGAGTTATGAATCGAAGTTAGTGGTAACGTCGAAAATCTCTTCTCATTTCCTCTCCAACAATACAATAACATAATACCAAATACTAAAATAGACATCCTTACCATAGTCATCGGGCGTGACCCCTCGATGCGTCGATAATTACCGACCGGTAGCACAGACATTCCGACAAGCAAGACATCTGATGACGTAATACAATTCTTTCAACTCATGTGCGCCTGGTACTCGTGTTCAATGAAAATGTATATTTTTGTTTTTAATGAAGGCGAGCGAGGGTTGATAAAAATGAAATACTTTTTATCTGATTGTTGATTTGTGAACGTGATATGTTTCAGCAATTACTTTAATGGTTTGTACGTAGTCACTGATACGTGTTTGTTAGATTGCAAACCTTGGTATGGATGTAGGTTCAGTTGTTTTTAATGCTCTTTTACAAAATCTGGGTGTACTATTTATTTATTAGGTAGGTACACCTCTGCCTAACGGCTTCTTCGGAGATTTTTTAGTTACTAGCTTTCGTCCGCGGCTTCGCTTGCGATAATTTAGAATTTGACAATCAATTCGGGTTGTAATCATGATTCGAAAGACACGTGACGCCATCTATTATCATAAGAACGTTATTGTTGATTTTCTCGGGAACAGTACTTTTTTTTGGGATAAAAGGTAGCCTATGTCCGTTTCTGTATACCTGACAACGTATATGCAATATTTTGGGATGATCGGTTCAGTGGTTTACTCGTGAAAAGGTAACAAACGAACAAACTTACTTTCGCATTTATAATATTAGTATGGATATTTGAAAATATCAGCCAATTTAATTAGTAGATCTTCGTAGGTCGTAGATCTTCGTTTTATGACGCCTCTTCAACTATTGAAGGTTCACCTTAACGCCCTTTGTTTGTACCTTTCTGCTTTATCTATTCAGGCATGTCAGTAAAAGAATGTTTTCAATAATAAATTTCATTAATACCCTCTCCAATTTCTATTAAAAGCTCGTTATTCCCCACCTTGTTTACTTTAATTCCAATTATTGCACAATCGATTGCAGTGAAGCTTCTTCTCTAGAAGTATCCAGTCGGGTGCTTCCCCCAATAGTAAAGCTAATAGTGCAAAGCTCATTAGAGTTGAACGTCTCGTGTTTATTACAGCTCAACTGTCATAATACAGCTGGATTACACTCTGGGGTCTTGTTGTCTGAACTGGAATATTAGTAGCGACGAGGGTGATGTTGATTACATAGTGTGTGTACTCTTGTACAGAATAATATTTGCGAATGTTAGGTATTTCTTAGATGAGGGAGGAGCTCGTGGCTAAATAATAACAGCCGCTCGGGTCGATCTTTAGGTTAATCCGTGCTTGCCTATGTTGGTCTGTGGATGGGTGGCCACCCATTACGTACCGAGGTTCCTCCGTACCTCGGAAAGCACGTTAAGCCGTTGGTCCCGGGTGTCATTTGTAGATCTTTGACAGTCGTTAGGTAGTCAGTGACCCAAAAAGTCTGGCAATCAGTCTTACCAAGGGGTATCGTATTACCCAGTACTAACTGGGTTGTGGAGGTCAGATAGGCAGTCGCTCCATGTAAAATACTTGTATTCAGTTGCATCCGGTTAGACTGGAACCCGCCCCTTAATATACTTGGTAAAAGGGTAGGCAGATGAGGTATTTTCTTAGCTGCTTGATCTAGTCAAATAGAAGAAAGGTTTATAAATAATTATAGCTGGCGAGTCTGTTTCTACTAACCGGTGAAAAAATACAGATTCCGCCTGCTGACAATTTACCTGTAAAATTTTATCAACAATCAAACCCAGGTTTTCGCTCAAAAGAATTACGCTTGCCAACACTTGTCCATCTCATAGATTTTCCCGTCTATTTATTCTTTTCAAAGTGATACCTCAATCATTCCGCTCGGCACTAAAAGAAATGTAGATCGTATTTCTCCGAAACATTCCTACAAACGGCACGAACACCGCAAGTCTTCCATTAAAAACGTCTCTCAGTTCGTGACAGCCGCAAGTTATTCAATCGAATCGAGAAAAAACAACACAATGACATCGTGTTACGTGAATTACGTGAGCGAAGTCGGCCCGCATGGCAACAGCTATAGTTCAACATAATCGATACTGTAGCGTCCTGATCAATCGAGATATTAGCACGGGATGGTGCAGAAGATTTATGTAGTTATAACAACAGGGGAATTTTAATTTGCAATCGTATGATTGTTAGCATGATCTGCAGCTCCTTATCTTGCGTTACAAGACTTAGTCGAATTCCTATTCGATCCGATTCCAATTTCAGTCGCTGAACTTCCTATTATTGAGATCAATTGATTCTTTCGTGTTGATGTCTGTTACAGGTCTAAAAATTCTGGATAGTCCATCAGGGTTATCACGGTGGGCCGACTAGACAGTGTATGCAAATTTAATAGCCCATGTCATCCTACTGCGCCGGTTATTACAAACTAGCTTTCCCCGTGACCTTCGTCCGCGTAAAATTATTAAAAATACAATTTTCCCCGTTTTTGTAACATTTTTCATTGCTGCTCCGCTCCTATTGGTCGTAGCGTGATGTTATATAGCCTATAGCCTTCTTCGATAAATGGGCAATCCAAAATTAAAAGATTTATTCAATTCGAACTAGTAGTTCTTGAGATTAGCGCGTTCAACCAAACAAACTCTTCAGCTTTATAATATTACTAGCTGTGCCCCGCGGTTTCACCCGCGTTTTTCTCGTTTCCGTGGAAATACCGAGATAAAACATTGCCTATATTATATCCTCCCTCAATAAATGGACTATTGAATTTTTAAACAGTTTTCATAACAGATCAGTATTTCCCGAGATTACCGCGTTCATAACAAACAACCAAACTTTTCAGCTTTATAATACCTATTAGTAGTAGTAGTCTTGCTTGCATCAAGCGCGCGTGGATTTCCTTAGCAGAGTTATTTTAGAAATGTATTTATTATACTCTTCAAAGATCTTATACTTACAATCATCAACAAATATATTTCGAAAAAAATTATTACAGGATTTTATGTTGATAGAAAACTCTATGGCCCATAACTCATTAATAGGTACCAACTCTTAACATCTTACACACGTGATAACTTTTAAACGAAATATCCGATTGAGATGAAACAAAAAGTATTTTACTTCTACATATATAGTCTTGATAACATAATGCTTAATTTCGATAAAGATTAATATTACGATACATATTTAACGTAGTTTTTTTTTCTTCAGACGATTTAATAATTATTTTGAACACAAAATCGGTTATTGTGATTAAACCATGATAGCTAGATATATGTTCTCGCGGACTTTTTTGTAGGTCTTAATGGGATCTACAAACCCGTAGTACATTATTTTGTTCTATTGTCAATAGTTTTTGCAGCGCACGCAAAAATAGGTTTTCGATTTTACACCTTGTGTTACAAAATAGCAATTTTATTACGGATCCCTAATTTTGAAAAAAAAGAAACATAGCTTATAGCCTTCCTCGATAAATGGACTACCCAACACTGAAAGAATCATTCAAATCGGACCAGTAGTTCCAGAGATTAGCGCGTTCAAACAAACACTGCAGCTTTATAATATTAGTATAGATTATAGTATAGATTAATCTTGTTTATTTGTTGATTTCGCTTCACATCTATCAAGTGGATCTTCTGCCCCTATCTCCTTGACATATTACACAATACACACGAGTGCGTTAACCGAGCGTTTAGCCGTGCGGCCAGTATCGATTGCGTGCGCCAATTAAACTCCGTTGTAATCAGACTACAATGAGCTATGTATAACACGGCCGAGATCAGCTGTGTGTTTATTTAACACCTTGTAGTAATGGTTAGTAGTTGTAGTAATTAATGGTTGTTTATTTAAGCGCTTGTTTAAGTGTTATTTATTTGTAGTTGTATAAAATGTACGTACTTTTGTTAAGTTTTATTTAAGTTATGGTGTTTGGGAGAGTTACGAGCTATCTCTTCGATAATTAGACTCATATTTTTTTTTTTTTTTTTACGAGTGGGAAATCATCATATAACTCCTCCCGCTCTGGGTGGAGTGGGAGGGAGTGTCAGACTTTTACTGACTAAAACCCATCCATGTTCCTTCTTTGCCCTTCGTGTTCCAGGGCCGCGGTATCTCTTTCGAACAGTCCCGCAGCCCCGGCAGGCATCGGCCCTTGCGGGCCCTTTCCTGGTTTAGACTCATATCTTCAGTTTTATTTAAGTTATGGTGTTTGGGAGAGTTACGAGCTATCTCTTCGATAATTAGACTCATATCTTCATCTACATCATCAATGACCTCGAGTATAGACCTCCTTCCTTTAGTGCTATGTTCCCCTGGTCTGTGCGAGTCTCATCCAGGTCTTTCTCCCATCTGGTTCTGATGCTTACTCCGCTGTCTCTTTTACTTTCAAATCATAATAAAGTTTCATCTTCACCACGTTTTCATAACATGATGTTAGTGCTACTGGTATCTCGAAATTATTTGCTGCTTGTTAGTGCTCTACCCACGCCATTCTCGATATCTCCTCGCAGATGTATTTTACCGTTCACAGCGTCCTTTTAAGATGCTGCCAGCTATTGATTTCAGATGGAATATAAAACAGTTCTTTTGTTCATTTGTCTAGTGTTCTACAAAGATCTCGAACGAGGGAATAATGTTGACGTATCAGTTGAATATTTTCTTGGGTTGTATGTATGAATAAATTGGAAGATAGAATTGTTATTGCTCTGTATCTACATGATTATTACTTTGTATTTTGACATTTATTTGTGGTAGGTAATAAAAATGCGATTTTTTTACGTATACAATTTTCTTTATAATCATCATCATCTTCCTGCCCTTGCCATGGTACTTGGGGTCGGCGTAACACGTTTTTTTCTTCCATTCTCCTCTGTCAATCGTCACGCTATCATTTACTCCCTTATCTTTCATATCATTCCTCACACAATCCATTCCTCGTTTCTTCGGTCTTCCTCTCCCTAAATTTTCTTTATCATTAACACTAAAACTGGAATACTTATTTAAGTTTATCCGTAAAGCGACATTGGCACTGTTGTGGTGCACAGTACCGGAATATCGGGGTCTCATAACAAATAGTAAAAATCCCGTTTTTTACAAGCTTTTTTAGTGTTAATGACCATGTCAGTTTAAGAAATTATAAAATTTTCTTTATCAGGAGCATTTATCAATATAATCCCTTAACACGTGTGTGTGTCTTATGTACTTAGTCATTACTCATTCTCATCACATACTTACGACAAGGCTGCCATATGTTCAGGAGCGATACCACGATTATAAATGATCCTCATTTTAATGATACATTACATCTGTAATCTCTCCACCCCATATTTTCGTTTATCATAAAATTAAGGAAAGGTTTTTGGGAACACGTTTTCTTGGCTGGCGTGGGCCGGGAACGTTTTGGATAGCATTATAAATTGAGAAAATAATCTCTGAACGTTTCGTCCTTACTCCTTAACATCGTCAGAAAATATATTTAAATCGTTAGATAAACACTGCCTCTTTGCAATATGATAACGTTTCTGTTGCGTTGGCAATGACATCTGAATATTTTTTGTCGTGCTCACTGTGACTGCCTCGATGGTCGTGTGGTCGCAAGCACGACTGCTGGGTTCGGTTCCTGGGTCGGGCAAAGTGTTATCGGGCTTTTCCATCAGGAATTTTGTTGATGGCAATAGGCACGCGAAATGTAGGTGTACTATAATTGTGTACACCTCTGCCGTACCTTTGGGGATTACAGGCGTGGCTCTTCTCTCTTCTTTCACATTTTTGCGGGACCTAAGTAGGTACTGTGAGTCACTTTCAACGATTTAAATCTATTACATGAGATATGTACGTAGTGTCATGGCCATTTATAGGTCAAAGATCATAAAATTGCTACATCGGAATGTGACTTTTGGAAATCAGCCATATTTCTTTCGACTAGCGGGTTCAATTCCAATTCGTATTATGATTGTTTGATAAATAGAAATTCAAAACAGCGTCTATTCTCCTGATACTATCAGAAATCGTGACACACGTATACAAATAATAATTTCGAAGATATTTTTGATGTAGCAATCAAGAAACATATTGCTGGCAGTGGAGTATAATAGTTTATTTTGTACGAAAACCTGTTACTGACAGGTTGACGAACCTCGTAAGTGATGGTATAAGGGTCTGGAGTTTTTCTTTTGAAGTACGAAACGCGTCAAGCCTTGATCCAGTCGACCTAAATCGATGATTGTGTAAAATATGCTTTGTAGGTAACTTGTATCGCTTAAAAATTATAAGAAGATTTTAGCGAAGCTCATTTTTAATAGTTGTAAATCTATATATAATATTATAAAACCAAAGTTGTAATGATGGCGCCATCACTGAATAGATTCTAACCATATTCAAACTTTGATATCTTATATTTTGAAAATGTGACGCTTTGGAGGATTTGTCTCTTATATAACACTTTTTTGTATTGATATCAGCTATTGATGAATACAGGTTTTATGCATTATTCTGTTTTGAAAATTAAATTAAATGGCGGAAGTAAGGCAGGTCTCTGAAATACACGCAGACGACGTCGCGGGGAATAGCTAGTATTGTATAAATGTGAGTAAGCCGACCACCAATCGAAAGTCGGACCCAATACAATAAAAAGTTAGTACCAACCCATTGTTTTCCATAAAGAATTCAGCCACAAAAAGGCTAGGTTTATGTGGGAGAATAATGTTTAGTCGGACTTGGATGCGGACTATCCGGTTAGTAGAAATTGCGCTTGAGTATCCGTATTACTATATTGTATTTATGTTGAGAAACAGTTTAAATACAGATTATCAGACGAGTATTGTGGTCTGGTGGGCTTCTGCCCTATAGTTGTTTTCGGGTTTTTCTATATTATTATGGTCCTAACTAGCGGATAACTTGAATAGCACGATTCAAAATTTTGATGTTAGTTCTTCGTTTGATGCATAGATGGCGCTGTAGTTATTTTTGTACTATGTTGCTGAAGTAGTTTTCATAATGCTGTTACAGGATTATTAGTGTTAACATTTTATATCTGCTCTTTATCTGCTCTCCCTAAGTAGGTACCTGTATAAATGTAAACTTGGCTAATGTTTTATTTTTTCATTTTCGCGCGACTGCTGATTATGAGGTCCTGGGTCCGAGTCCCAGGTCGGGAAAAGTATTATTGGGTTTTCCATCAGGAATTCCTCACTAGCAGCCAACGGAGTTTGGATTTGTGCCCGGTTGATAGCAATTGGCTCGCCCCCTATTACATGGGACTCAAAACGTAACTGGCGAAATGTGGGTATACTATTGGACACCTCTGCGTAACCCTTCGGGGATTACAGGCGTGACGATATGTCGTTGTTATTATCCTTTATTCTGTCAGACATATCAAATGTCCGAATTTTCAAAATCTTTCTCGCCTTTCTTTTTTCCAGAAATGTGGTCCCTTTTTCCCCTAATTCCTCCTTCACACTCCCAAAAAAATTTCACCACTCATGTATACGTAGTTTTTCGCCCTCTTTCCTCACTGAACCCTTTATTTTCACATGTATCTACGCTTTTTCTCTTCCAGGACGTTAAGCTTTAAATTCGATTAGATGTGTGTGTGTGTGTGTGTGTGTATGTATGTGTGTCTATCTCCATAAATTCGCTTCACACGGCCCGATATTCATGAGGATGTCGTGAAATGCCTAAGCCTCACGACTCAGTGACAGCTGCTATTGGGCTTAGTTTATGGTACTGTCACCTAAATATTTAAGCTGTAGAGGTCTATGGAGTCTGTGCTGTGGATGTCTACTAGAGTTCCGTTTGGCTACATGTTTTTAGAGGCTATCTGAAAAATGTGATACCATGTTTACAAAGAAAAATGATTTAATTACCAAGTTTGACTCGTCTTCTTTATCGTGTGGTTAGTGCTGATGTCAGATGCCCATGGGCCTCTGACTCGGCTTTACATGCCGTCAAGAAATATCTCTCATGCTGGTTTCATCACGATGTTATCCTTCACCGAAGCAAGTGATAATTATACAAATTGGAGGTGCGTGTCTTGGGTTCAAACTCGAGACCTATAAGCTGTCAGTCCGACGGTCACACCACTAGGCTGTCACTGCTATAGTTTAACTCATTAGTAATAGTCATTATCATCATCATTTCACTTGTACCGATAGAGCCCAGTTGGTTTTTGCGGGTAGATTGCAATTATGCTCGTGTGTGTGCAATATCTCCCTTCGCAGATTTTCTGGAGATTCTTGGAGTACAAATGCTGGTCACACCTTATTTCCATTAACAAAACCTCATTCAACCTCTAAGCCAACATAAACGACACAGACAAAAAACCCTGCAACAAGACTATATTACTTATCTCCTAAAACCGAGAACGCTCGTAAAAGCGCAACGTGTCCTGACATAAATATACACTATTCGCTTCCTCTTCGGAGGCGTCCGTAAACCGGGGCACGTGTCTGAACGTGAGCCGGAGTAAAGAGCATCAGACAACTCAGACACATGTAGAAAGCTACCGCTCTTTCAATAACGTTGAGCGCTGCATAGCTTCAGGAATTATTCCAACGTGGTGAGTTTGTAGACCCACCCTAAGGTTGAATATCGCTTGCACGTTATAGTAAAACAAGAAATAGGGTATTTGACTGAAAACATCTATTTAGTCCGTCAGTTAGATTATCAAAAAATATTGGACACGTATTTTTTCTTTTGTCATGTAAACGAAAAATGACCACGATACAGCGCTTTGAAATCTCGCGTGACGTCACAATTTCTGTTACTTTTTACTGTCCAGTGACGTCACAAGCCCCCTCTCTTGAACTTTGATGCGCTGTATCGTCGTCATTTTTTGATTATGTGACAAAAGAAAAAATACGTGTCCAACATTTTTTGGTGATCTAACAGATCGCTAAATATATTTTTTTTTTCGATGTTGACAAATAGCCTATTGCATTTTTCTATCGGAAAGTTTCAGCCTTATGGTTCGGTCAAACCGATACGGATAGATGGCGAAACGCCTGTGGACACCAGCACTGACAATTGCTTTATACTTAACATCACGCCTGTGATCCCCGAAAGGTTAGGCGAAGGTCTATGTAATAGGGTACATTGCGCCAGTTATGTTTAAGTCCCATATAATTTAAACGATTTAACAAGTGCCTGGTGTGCTTATAATATCTTCGCTATGTATCCTTTGACAAAGAGAAGTATGGAAGAAGAAGACGTGTGTATTAATGAATTAGTGACGTTATTATTTTTTAATTTTGAATTTTTTGGTTATTTTTAGTTAATTTTATTTGACATTTTATTATATATATATATTTTTTTAATTACATATTATTTATATTTTTAATATTTTTTTTTTTTTTAATAATTTTGACATGATTTATAATTATTGTGGTTTTAACTTTGAATTTCTAAAATGTATTAGATCAAGAAAAGAAAAAAAAACCTTTGGAATTTTTTTTTTTCAAAAAACTTTTGATATTTTGTATGCCTTTTGTCGGGGCACAGCTCGGTCCTCATTTATTATAACATCTTCTGTATGTACCCTGTGTTCACAAAATAAATTAATTTGAATTAGAAGACATGCTGCGCCGACCCCAAATGAACTGGGATAAGGGCAAGAGAATCATGATGATGTATCCTTGGACAAAGACGAACTAAACACAATACCGTTGCACGTTTCTGTAACGTCTGTTTTGTAACATTTCGGGTCAAGACCGCACCGTGATTAATAACTAGGATTATTCTGATCCCTCTAGTTGTGTTTGAGTAGGATACAAATTACAACTGACAGGCCTCGTTTCCTTACTTAATCTCCCGTATTACTTTAATTCTGGATAGATGCTTAAATATACAAATACTAGCTTTTGCCCGCGGCTTCGCTTGAGTTTTTTTTTCTTTTTTACGGCATCCTGCTCTTTCCACTGCGGCAAGGGCTTCCCCCATGGCTTTCCAATTTGCCTTTTCCAACAAATCCGTTAAGAATGAGTCCAGATCGTCACGCTAGCGTTTCTTGGGCCTGCCTCTGTTACGACGGCCGTCTTCAGGCACCCACTGTATGACTATCCTCGCCCATCTGTCTGGCTTCATCCTGGAAACGTGACCCGCTTCGCTTGTGTTATGGTCGAGAAATATCCCACGAGATCATTTTAATTATATTCGAAATCGGTTGAGTAGCTTCGAAGATTACCTGTTACATCGACATTCAAACTTACAAGCATACAGACTTGAATCTCATAATAATATTAGTATAGATTAAAATTGAAATATAATATTCAGAACAAAAAACAATATCGTGACGAAAATAACCAAAACCAAATAACTTTATTTTAAAAAATATCAGAAAAAGTAACTTAATGAAAAATTGGAATCGCTAATGGCGATACCAAGTCTGGCACACCCTCATGCGTTTGACCTTCTTCTGCAGAACCAACATAGCGTACAGCAGGGCTTCGGCCGTCGGTGGACAGCCTGGCACGTATATGTCCACCTAGAAAATAAAGTAATAAATTAACACAAGGTTATAGTAAAAAAATATATTTAAAACAAGCATTTAAAAAATAGGATAAACCTGTCTTTTTTCTTATTCTTCTCACCGATACCCATACCTCACGATATATCATGCGGGTGCATAAAAAATAAGTAGTCTGCCACCTTTGGGAGTCCGCCATATTGGATTTAGAATGACGTCACTTAGCTAACCATGCATTGTCATCCAAACTAAACGTGTATGCAAAATTTCAGCTCAATCGGTTTGGGATAACTGTTTTAAAATTCAGTTGCAAGATTTGCATTTGACCTAAAAGCAAACATACAAACATTGCAAGTCAAATAAAAGCGTGTAAAAGACAATCTGACAAATCTGAAATACCTCTTAATCATCATCATAATTGGCAGCCTTGGTTTGATAGTGGAAACGTTGAAACTTTCAGTTTCTAAAGCTACTACTGCTCCTGCTCCTGTTAGTCTGCATCACCGCACTGCTGGACAAAGGCCTCATCATCTACCCATCACTTCGGTCGTTGGCTCTGTCCAGTTCGTCCTTCCACCTTCTACGAGGTCTACTGCTACGTTTTCTGGCTGCGCCAGGGCTGCACATAGCGGCTACAGAGCAATCGTGTGAAAGGAATCATTACCGGTATAACTCTATCGGCGCCCCGACACGTAGAATAAGTGTAATGATAGTAGCCTCCGCCGTTGGCACAGCTGCCCATGGACACCACCCACTTGGGTTCCGGCATCAGGTCGTAGGTCTTGCGAAGAATGGGCGCCATCTTGTTGGTGACAGTGCCGGCGACGATGACCACGTCGGTCTGTCGAGGTGTGCCTCGGAAGACCATGCCGAAGCGGTCCATGTCGTATCTGAAAAAATCTTTCAGTATAACTGTCTCCTTGACGAAATGTTGTCTCCGGCCAATATCAAGTAGAGACTAGCCATCGACCAGCACGCGTAGCATGACCACCGTAGAAACGGGTTTCTTTGACGGAAGAATCGGCAAAATGGCATATTGTGAAAAGAAATCTGTCATTTTGTCGACACCATCTGTCATTTTGTCTATTCTTCCGTCAAAGAAACCCGTTTCTACGGTATGCAGGAAGATAGAGCGCAGAAGTGTGTGTGCAAACGCAGGTGGACTCTCTCTTCCCTCAGCAGCAAAGCAGTTCCTTCGTGTAGAAACCAACGCTGTTTTACTCAGTATATTGTGTGGACAAAGCTTTTGAAAGATTAAAGTACTCTAAAAGTTGAGGGTCAACATACACTGTCACGACTGACTTATCAAGTTGAATAGAATTACAAACGACCCTTCTTTAACAAGAGCTTCGTTGTTGGCAAAACCCATTGAAGTTCCATTACAAATGACATTTGATGGGAAATGTCATGTCTCAACCTTTAGGGGTCGAGTCGTGGATATCGAGAATCTTAGCTCCGTTCCAGAACAATGGTATTGTTGGTGCGAATTCGTGACGAGAATCTTTGCGACTCTTCACAGTTTAATGGCACGAAAAAGATTACAAAGCTTTTGAATTATTAGGTTTTTCCCTTAATTTATAATGAAAGGAAGCCAGAATAAATTGTCACGCTTCCTTTTTCGTGGTCCTATTTAAGGTGTCCTTTGTGTAAATACTTTTTGTGCAAACGAAAACTTTGTCGGACAAACGTTTGCGCTTCGAAGTGTTTTTTAAACGAGAACCAGTGGCAAGCTCGCTATGAGAAATTAATTCTAATTTGTATAAATTTTCCAGTGCTCTACTTGTCAAAGGTTATTCGTCAATTATGCAATAAGTACTTATAACGAGGTGCAGTGAAGCGAGCCGGAACCGCCTCTCGGCTCCCTTACTGAAGCGATCTGCTATCGGTTACGTGGTTACGGCTCGATATTGTTTAATACTCATGCTGCAGTGGTCTCGTTTGATTACTAGGTCAGTTGGCCCAGAACGGGCTTATTGTTAACTGTTAAACGGTTTTTGAATGGCTTTTTGTTCAGGTTTTCCGAAAGTGTTTTTAGTTTTGTCCTTACGCATTTAGGAGTATCGATATGTGGAACTTGATTCTCAGCATCATTTTATGTATAAGACAACAATCCATTATCCAAAACACGAACGGAAAATATTAAATTCCTTGAAAGATAACTCTCAACTTCTGGAACTAGAAGTATAAAATATTGCAAAACATGAGATCCTCATACAAAAAAAAAAAAAAAATTGTAAAATAAAATAACAATACTGGTATTCAGCTGCACCCGGTTAGACTGGAAGCCGACCCCAATACAATTGATGATGAGTTCCTCATGCAACAAAAGTGATCGAACAATGGATTTTTGAATATTCATCCCCTGATTCTCTGAAAGAGGGTGTTTCGGATGTTTAATCTCATCGAACACACGTCTTGTAACAAAAATAAAAGCTAAATCAGTAAAGTAATCACCTGGGCCCAGCATAATGCATCATCTCGAGAGCGCAGCAAGCCAGTCCGAAGGTCACGGGCCACAAAGAGTTTCGACGGCCCCAGTTGAGGATGTCATCTGAACGGGCCATGACCCAGTCTAATGGTCCCTGCAATCAGAAATTATGAAGATTATAAAATCAACATTTATTTTGAAGGTTTAAAGTAATCATGAATCCAGTTCAAGAAAAATGTATTGTCACATGAACCGAAGGTGTGTGCAAAATTTCACCTCAATCGGTTGGGGGTGAACTGGTTTGAAATTCAGTTGCAGATTATACCAATACCAACTAACTAACAAGGCAAGTTAAATAAAAGCTTATAATTGAAGGCCAATTTTAGTAGATATGTGTAACCTGGAACACAAAGGGCAAAGAAGGAACATGGATGGGTTTTAGTCAGTACGAGTCTGACACTCCCTACCACTCCGCTCAGAGCGGGACGGGTCTTTTGATGATTTGCCATCCGAAAAAAAAAGTGTCACCACCTGTTACTAATTTAATTAAATGCATTATCAATCCATAAAATTAACTTAAAATAAGTGATAATCAGAAATACTCGACACGAAATTGCAATTCACTTGTGGCATGCAAATTTAATTATTGGAAAACTGATTAATACGAATATTTCTGAAACCTGCGTTCTGAGTTTCCAATTAAAACTCAATTAACTCCGAGAATTGACTGCGAATGATATTTATTTTCAACGAAATTAATAACTCTCAAAGGATAATTTTCTGAATGTAGTTGGTTTCTTTATTTATAGCGCTATAAATAAATAAAGTAAACTAGCTTTTGCCCGCGGCATCGCTCGCGTTAATTTAGAATTTGACAATCAAGTCGGATTGTACTTTGCTTGTAATAATATGATTCAATCATGATTCGAAAGACACGTAGCGCCATCTAATATCATAAGAACGTTATTGTTGTTTTCCTCGGGAACAGTACTTTTTTTCGGGATGAAAGGTACTGTATGTCTGTTTCTGTGCACGTGACAACGTATATGCAAAATTTCAGGATGATCGGTTCAGTGGTTTAGGCGTGAAAAGGTAACAAACTTACTTTCGCATTTATAGTATTAGTAAGGATTAAATCGGTTTTTATGTGTGACTACGTTCTTTTTTTAGAAAGACGTCCTCATCAAGAAATGTATCCCGGAATCTGATGTGCGTAACGCATTAATATTTGACTTGATTTATTAAAGAAATTTTATTAAAATCGAGAAGAGTGAGGTGCGATTGAGAGGCCTAACCCAGCAGTGGACTGCTGTAGGCTGATGATGATGATTAAAGAAATCTTTCGATTTTGTCAATTCGTGAATTGTGCGAAGTAATCGTGGGTCGCTCGTATACACGGCGGCACGTCAAGCTATACATAACCAGTATAACCTGACTTCGCTTTTTATGAGCTTCCCGTATTATGAGAGATCAGCTTAATTTGGTTTAGCATAGCTTGATTGGGTGCCGTGCGTACCTTTTAAAATCAAAGGTTATTAACACTTTTCATGTATGTATGGCCTGAGCATTACACATTCATTACTTTTTTATCTTTTTTATTTATTGGTAGTTTTAATTTAGACTAGCAACATTGACCTCACACAATTATCATTTGACATTGACATCTGCCTCATATTCATATGACTCATATGACCGAAAATAAACACAAGTCTCACCCACTAAATATTTCGGGTATTCCCACCCATTAAATGTTACATCAGAAATATTTAATAAACGGATCAGACATCTTTTTTTTACGGATGTGAAATCATCAAATAAATCCTCCAGCTCTGGGTGGAGTGGGAGGGAGTGTCAGACTTTTACTGACTAAAACCCATCCATGTTCCTTCTTTACCCTTTGTGTTCCAGGGCCGCGGTATCTCTTTCGAACAGTCCCGCAGCCCGGACCAGAAGTCTTAGACCGATATCTATAAACGTTACTTAGCACGACACGCCTTAGACATGTTCTCGTCTCTACCTTGCACTTTTGATAGTAACAGCAATTACGCTTATCCAAAGTACGTTCTAAGGAACGCCTACAGATCTTGGCCAAACACGCTGTGCCAATGTTTGTAACTCCCGAACTCACGCCCAATGTTTGGCCAACATTCAAATTAATGTGTTCAGTGTAGAGAATAGTGAGTAATCTGCTATTAGCAACAACTAACAAGAGTGTCCATTGACGTAAGAGATTCCTGTCTGATTTGTAAGCGGGATTTCGCAGGAATTCGAATTATTGTTCACAGTAAAGTTTATTCTAACCCCAACGATGCGGAACTAGGGACCAACTTTAATAGGATAAAGTTCTACTGGAAATAACTTTCCTGTTTAAAATAATATCAACAACAAACGAAATTGCTTTTCTAAGTAACTTCGCAATTTTGTTACACGTGTAGTCTAAATCCCTTTTATTCCCTCTGTAGTCAATTACATTGAAGTTGGAATTATTTGTATCAGAAGCTTGTCTTTCACAGTTAACAGTACCTATCTTCCCAATTAGTTCTCATATTTAGAACTTAGCAAAGGAAATCTCAAAGCGTAATCGAATAATAGGTTTGATATCGGCCAAGATCTGTTATACAATTTATAAAAAAAAAAAAACAAAGGAAGATCAGACAATCTAGGGTGATAGTGCCTGTCTGCACATCCTGCGGGAGTGTGGATCAGTGCGTCAGCGAGAACTAGACAAGGGAAGTTCCAAGAATACCGACATGATGACTTTAGTCTATGCAGGGATTCCAGGAGAACCCTTTTCCAAAATACCCAAATAAAATAAATATACCTCAAAAAATAAACTGATACCTCAGACGCCCATAGAACCCCAAATAAAAATGTATGTATTTATGTACACACAAATTATTTAACTAACATTAAAATATTATTTTGTTTTAAGTCTTTTCTTCATGAGTGTACGTGCGCAGACGGCCGCCATTTGTGGTCATCTTCCGTGAATCGTACTGTACTGCGTATTTCATAAGAAATTTCTCTGTTCGTAGTAAAAGTCTGTCAGATAACTTTGTCTAACTCGGACCGATGGCCATTCGTCATTCAAAAATGGGTTCTTTCCGATTTAACACTCAGTTAAACTATTATCACAATAATTATCTCCCTGCTCTTGTCCCATGTTACTTAGTGACTGTGAAACACATTATCATGTCTTTGATAACACAATCCATACACCTATTCTGTCTCTTTATCTCCCATCCAAAACATAGTCAAACTTTAGCAAATGTAAATGTGTGTGTAAACAAAAATCGTTTTTCTGTATATCCACAGTAAGCTCCATATCCATATTAGAATCTCGGGCACGTGTCCTATTGTGTAGTTATTTCGGTTCACATATTCTTGTATCGCAATCCGGGGACCTGGTAAAAGACAGACACGTTTCCGGATATCCGGTTAAAGCTCAATCCGGTACTGTAATTGGAATGTCGTAGGGTTTGCGTGCCGGGGAAACCTGAACGCCAATTCCAGAATTGCCCCTCTGCTGTGTTTCATCAAATATCTTTAAATTAGGACGTTTGTAAAATTGTGTCTAAAATATTATAATACGATGATTTTTGATGTAACTGTATCGAACTAGAGAACTTTAAATGTTGAGTATGAATGTAGGCTATGGCTATAAGAGTAGAGGAAGACCTAAGAAACGATGGATGGACTGGGTGAAGATATTGATTTTGCTAGAAAAGAGATGACTGATGAGATGACGAGTAATAGAATGGAAGAAGAAGATATGCTGCGCCGACTGCTGGGATAAGGGCAGAAGAATAATGATGATGAACCAGAGAACTTTAAAATACTTTAGAAGAAAGTCTTAGTAGTAGTCTAAGTCTTAACCTTATATTGATTTAAATCTTCAGGTATACTACCCCCGATGTCATAATTACAGTAAGTCTCATGGTAACTTTTTTAATAATTTAGATATAAAAAATGGAAAAATGTTCCTTATAGGACTTGATTTAAGGATCACAGTACTGTAAAAAAAGCCATAACACCAGTAACACGACTTACTAATATTAATATCAACCTCTTCAATATACTAACTTAAAAAAGCTCTTCAATTGGATAACCTCCGATTTTAAAGTCGTTTAAAAAAGGCCAGCCCTACAAAGTTTAAAACCTGTTCCGAACTCTACAACACCCACTATCGGTTGCGTGTGATCCTGAAACGTATTACGTCCCGGATCCCGGCTCCTCGTTTAATTTCTCCCTTAGTCCGGCGCCGTTAATCCGGGATTACCGCCGTTTTGTGCCGGATATTAGCCCCGCATATAATGTGTACTAGTGTGTTTTTGTTTTGTTGTCATGTTAGAAAGATTATGGGGAGTTCGCGCGCGCGACCGTATATCAGATATTCTATGAAACTTTAGGAGTCGTAAGTCGCTTAGGCTGAAATCTACAGAGGTCACTGAGCACGTGCTTTGGCTTAGACATGTTCTTGTCTCTACTTGACACTAATTGTAGTTTGACAGTTTTGTGACAGTGACGGGAGTAACACATAGCCAAAGTACGAGCTAAGTATCGTTTATATAGGATGACTGGTTATTAGTGAACGATACTTATACACGTGATTGTACTCATGGTAACAAACAACTTTCCCAAAGAAACATTATTTTAAACCATAATCACACAACAACGGGCCGTATGAAATTCGCGCGCGCGCCCCTGTGACCTATCAGTTGTTAGCTGCATGACTATGTTATTGTGATAAAAGTGAATCAGTATTCAAATGTTTCTTTGGGAAAGTTTTTGGTTATCATGAGTACAATCACCTGTTTAAGTATCGGTCACTAATTAACAGTCACCTTATATAGTTAGTCTAAGCGCGATACCTTCTCGTAGCTTGCGTCCAATGGTCATAGACTTGGAGTATACTACTACGCGAGATCCCTCAGGATTAATAATAAAGCTTCATGTTTACTTCACACTCAATATAAGATGCTTCCTACGAGCAGTTTGCCTCGTGTACTCTGTATACTATATATGTACTCTAAACAGACCATCACATAAAATACTGTGATAGTTCTCAAGTCGACTAGCTCCATTATTGTTTAAGTTACAGCTCTATAATCAAATACATAGAAATGTTTATTAAATGTGCTATCAAACAAAATTGTGACGTAAGTCTAGCTTATGCCAAACACTGGCCTGAGGGCATCGCGAACAAAGCATTGTTTAATATTAAATGTAATAAATAATACCCACTGTATAGAGTTAGTTCCTCCAGTTTATAATTATGACTGTTTATGACTTCTGTTTTATCCTGGGTTCCGAGAAATCCCTTTGTTTCGAACTGTATACCAGTCGGGGGGTATATAATCTCTCTCTATCTCTCTCTCTCTCGCTCTATATATATATCCGTGATAATGTGAGAAGTTTAGAGGACATGTTAAATAAACAGAGGTTCAGGCGGGATTTGGAAAGTTCGATAGGAGTTATTGGTCACTGGGCGAAAGGCCTGTCAGTGGAGAGTAGGAGTGAGGAGACGCGGGACGATGCAGGTGACTTACACTGCCAATTCAGATTTTTAACTGAGACGAGATTACTACGAACTGCCTTTACCATAGATCAGCATAATCGACACTCTGCCACCGACTAGAAGCTTATGATAATAATATCACCCTCCTGCCCTTATGCCAATATATTTGTATTTTTTTTTTGTATATTTCACAAAACTGATGTACAATCACGAATGCAAGAAAAAGGTTACAAAATAATATTTCTGATTGACATCTACTAGATGTTAATCTAGCATGCATATTATATGTAAAACACTTACTTTTAAAAAAACTTAAATTGTGAACTTTTCCAAAAATAATGAAAAAGTTTTGGGAAAGAAAAATGTAATCGGCGCAGCATGCCCAATCCACCCACTGTTTTTTCAAAGACTACTAATCCTCACTTAAAAAGTATACTAATCACCAATCTATTTGTATCTCCACCCCAATAAAACGTAATCAAATTCGTCGTGTATTCCATAGGCTCGTAGATCACCCTGTCAGGCCATAACTCACGACCATGAATTATTAGGTACACGGCAACCTTGAATATGCACCACCTACTTGTACTAGTCATGTACAAGAGAAGTGGTCTACAAATGCCATTCATCGTTATTTCAGACAAGACTATCTCTTTTACTATATGGATTTACCTTCCTGTATAAGCGAATTTTTTTTTTTACGGATTAGCCGACTTTCGATTTTAGAATCATAAATACATCGGGCTTACCAATTGGTAGCAAACTTGTGATCTAGCACATTAATTGCGTAACACACTTGCAATCAATCCCAAAAATTGCTTTTGAGAAAGGGCAACTAGAATTAAAAAAAAAATGAATTTAATAGCTTCATTGAAAAAAAAAATGACATGGAACTTTGAACATCATTTGTTTCAATAAGTAAAATTAAATTTAAAATTTAAAAATCCCCCAACGACAAAATAAAAGTTGAAAGATAAATAACCACTTTCATCCTCCATATCTAGTAAATGGCTGCACCGATAAAACATGTCTAATTTTAATATACACATCATGCGCTTCCATTTGATACCCCACTTGGGTATATTTGAAAATATTCGATTTTTCATATCCACTTTCATCCCCCATATCTATGTAAATGGCTGCATCGATTTTGATAAAACGTACCTAAAAACTATTGCCAAGAAACTAGCTTTCAAATAAAAAAACTGCATCCAAATCGGTTCACTCGTTTAAGAGCTACGGTGCCAGGACCAGACACACACACAGATTGCGGTCAAACTTATAACACCCCTCTTTTTGGGTCGGGGGTTAAAAAAAGATCTGCTTGACAGCATAAATAACACAATGAATATTGTAAAGTTTAAGCAAAACAAGGTATTTCTATTGTGTGATACGTACTTAGGCTTCTAACTGCCAAAGACATGCCTAATCAAACGTAGGAAGCCTATTCCATCAGTTGAATGAAAGTTTTCAAAGAAAGATGGAAATGAAACGTACATCACATCTGAAAAAGTATTCCATTTCCTTCTTTCATATTTTCAATTCTGAATGTAAAGTTTATCTTGCTAAAGCACCCACCGCCCCAGTTCGGTGAAAAATAAAGTTGAGCGCGAGTTTACGAGAGACGGTCGCGCAGATTTAATCCAGTACAGGTTTTTTGTTAATAAAAGCATAAAGGGTATGAAAATGTTTGGGAACTCTTACATTTGAAGAAATATTAAAGCGAATATCCTTGGCGAAAGCATTCACTATCATAACGTAGATTCTTAATGTAATAACATCTTTTATTTTAGAAGAAGAATTAATCAGGCATGGTTACGTTACTTTTGGGAGTCTCACGGTCAAATATAAAGGGTGTAAGAATACCCTTAACGAAGCCGAAAGGCATTTGTTGTCCCCGTCATTGCGATATTTTTTTTTGTTCTGGATCATATTGTCCTGGGAACCTTCTAGTTACGGAGATATTGGAGGTCAATGTTCCAACTTTTCATTTTTTTTTTAATACTTGTTTTTAAGGTTATGACTTTACTTTAAATACCTCCATGACCCTTTTACTATTCAATTCATCCATCAGCACAATATTTTGAGTGCGTTACATTGAGTTTTACGGTAAAACGTGACTATCAACCCCAAAAATGAAAAATCGTTTCCCACCAATAAGTTTTGCGTAGGATTACTTAGTTTAATGTACAGTATGTTTGGTGGACGGCTTCGTGAAGGGTCCGTTAACACCTCGTCGATAACAGTAAGAGAAAATCCATAATCAGTACAGTATCTGTTTAATTAAAGCAACACCAAATATATCTAAATCCATTACCTGCCCGGGGTGGTGGAATGGAGAATATCTGCGGACTTCATTGTTCTTATACGTTTTGGCTGCGTGGGGGAATATGGGGGGGATAGTCTTTCTGGGAACGGGCTTCGGCTGGGTCTTCTTCTGGTAGTTTACGGTGCCTTCGGAACTAATCGTGCGGGTCAGGACGACTCGGCTTACTTCGTCATTTGTAGGAACCACGAGACTCTTCAAATTATGTTCAGGTCTGTAATATGAAAATTAGAAGGAGTGAACGTTGGTCGCCTCGTTGGTCTAGTGGTTGCAAGCGCGACTGCGGAGCCTAAGGCTCTGGGTTCGGTCCTAGGTTAGGGAAAGTGTTAGTGGCGTTTTCTCTGTAGCAGACTGGAGGCTGGATTTGAGCCCGGTTGATGCCAATAGAGTTACCTGTCTGTTTAATGCCACTAAAAATAACTGGCTATAGCTATTAGGTACGCCACTGCCTTACCATTCGGGAATTACAGGCGTGATGTTATGATGGTGTTGCCGTAGTTATTAATTATGTAAGATTCTTAGAAATGGTTGTTTTAAGAGAATAGGGTTTAGTGAACGAAGTTTTACTAAGGGTTAGTTCCTGATTTATTCAGGAAGGGTAACTTGGCGGTCAGACTCAGAAGTTTAGTTGACAACCCCTGGCAACGCAAACGTGACGGGCACGTTAATCTTGGTCTCTGTTTACACCGTTATACACTGTTAAATTTTGATCGTTTTAATCCCGCGGAGAATCGATCCGGTCCATGAAACACTATCGATTTGTGAAGATAAAATTAAAAAATAAAATACTTTTTTTTTTTAAACTCGAATTAATTCTCGCATGAGTGAAAAAACGATGCGAAACGTAAGTAGGCAGCATTCGGTACTAACAGCTATTATGCGTAAACGCAGTCAACGTGGACTCACAAAAATTAGCCAATCCTAGACCAAGCCCCGCCCCCAAACCACATTTGATTGGCAATGCAAAAGCCGCGCGCCCCGCGACCCCGCGCGCTAAGGGCATCACAGGACTACGTCATGTAAACAATTCAGTTTCTCTAAGGCGTCATCGGTGTGTTGTTGTTACGATAATCCTTGTCGCGCGAAAGTAATGGCGTCTCGTAATTACGTGTACTCCAACCTGTAGTTCGTTGCCATGGTGCAATTTTACGCGGGTTTTGATGCGCAAGCGGCTCGTCGTCTCTACAGCGAACCAAACCACTTGCAATCATGCCAGTGGATATTAAACAATCGCGAAGTTAATATTCTGTGGACGGACGAATCGACTTTTACGCGTGTAGGACTATTTAATCAACGAAATGAACATTTTTGACACACGGGATTAGTGGGTGTAGTCATCAAGTGCGCGAACAATTATTACGTACCGCGAAGTGTCCCTTAGTATTAAATAAATCAAAGGTGATTTAGGTATGTAACAGAACTTATTTTAAATCATTATAAATAATTTTGATTCCACATTTTTAAATTCGCCATAACGGCACGATTACGATTATGATGGTCTTAAGCCCGTAAAAGTATGAAGGAAAATTTGGAATCATTTAATTTGTTAACGCGAACATCAGCTGAGCGAGTCAATAACCTAACTTGTAGGTAGGTACGCAGTACGACGACCAGACGCACGCGTAGGCAACTAGCTCGTGGGGCTACTACTGAATTCATTCATTTTGCGAGTATTACGTTATCACTTAATTTTTTTTTTTTTAAGGGATGCAGTGCTGTGCACGCTTTTGATGAATAGTATTTTGTAAGTTAAACCACCGGTCCAAGGGATTAAAACGATCAAAATTTAAGCGTGTATACTTCAAAATTACTACCAACCATATCATAAGCTTATCCTTAAAAAAATATTCCCTTTAGATTTTCAACTCTCATTGCTAAGTCGAACGATGAAAATTCAAAGCGCGGTAAAAAAATTAAAAAAGCGCCAGGGCGAATATGGACTAAAATTGTCTTAAAAGATCTACTGACACAAACAAATACAAACATAATATTATCTTTTCAATAGCTACTGCAATTGGTTTTCAATATAGAATTTATCAAGATATTTAGTGGTACGTATTCACGTTCGCGTATACGCGAACGTGACACGTTGGACCCTGACTTCCATGTGACCCTGGTACACTCAGTACCGTATCATGAACCAGACTTAGAATACTTGTTCATCTAAAATGCATTTGTATTGTTTATTCCTATTACTTGGGACTTTCAACATAACTGGCGAAAAGTGGGTGTACTATTAGATACACCTCTGCCTAACCCTTCGGGGATTACAGGCGTGATATTATATTATAAGATACTAGCTGTTGCCCGCGACTTCGTTCGCGTGGTAATTTTGATGAGTATGAGTGAGGAAAAAAAAAGATAGGACAATCTATCTGCTTGCCAAATTTCATTACGATCCGATCAGCAGTTTAGTCGTGAAAAGGTAGCAAAAAAACAGAGTTACTTTTGCATTTATAATATTAGTATGGATTGTTGCCATAAAACATTGTTTTATTTCTAATAACAGGCTAATTTCTACTTTTTAAACAAAAAAAAAACGGATGAAAGAATTTTCAAACAATAATTGAAGAATGTAGTCTACAGATAAAAACTGTCAATGTAAATTGTATTAAAGAGTGATCTAGACAGCAAGAAGTTTGTTAAAGTTTTGTTCAAAAAGCTTACTAATCTTTTGTATTATTTGTGTACAATGTTAAACGCACACAAACGTAAGGTTAAACGGCCTTTCAACTTGAAAGCCCTTTAAAACATGCAAGCAACACAAATTCAATTCAGAATAACATTACCAGCAAATGAAACAACAATCCGTCATGATTACGTCTCTCAGACGTATCAGTAGCTAATTCCATCTTGTTAGTGAACATGAAAGCTCACACATCAACACCTTACTTGTAACTCGAGTGTAATTAGTTTCGATTGACTCTCGAGATATCAACAACTTGCTTAATTGTGATACGTCTCTGAGACGTATGTCAGTAGATGTGTTATTTATTAGGTGGAAAATTAGGGTTGATTGGAGTGTATTGTTATTTGTGAAAATGGCTGGTTATGTGTCAAATACTAGTATAGTTCAGTGAAATTGAATAGCAATATTACATGGTACTACTAAATAAATTGAGAAATTTATTGATTTAGTTTGTTTTCTTATATGAGTATGTTTGGAAATGGATATGAATTAGTGATCTGGGATAAGCAATGAAAATTGATTTTTAAACAGTTTTTTTTTTCCCCCGCCAGATATTTCTCCTGTACCGTGGGTGCAAAAACATTTTAACTCACATTCACAAACAGCCAGACCGGAACAAGCACCTATAGGCCATACAAATATTTGTTCCGTACGGGAATCGAACTTACGACACGCAGCAGCCAATCGCTCAGACACTGCACCAACCAAGCCATCTAATTTATTATGTCTGAGCTGTTTAAAAAATGTAGCGAAAAGTATGTTGAGGGAGTTTACTTTGCCTTTAAGTTTGCTTTCACGATCAAGATAGGAAATGCGTTCAGGGAATTCTAGATGCTATTACGAAGCTCCAGTTCGCCTCCACAGTTTAGTCTTAACAAAACATCTTCGTTGTTTAAGCGCATCCTTTGGGTACTGTTTACTTGCACTGTTAAACTAGAACCATCCTCTAGGGAGATGAACAGTTTTGCTAGTACACAGTTTGTAGCAAATACTCGGGTATTATCTAAACTTGTTCTAAGTTGAAAGTTTGTATGTAGGGGATAATCTCCGGTACTACTGATCCGATTCCGAAAATTCTTTCACTAGTGGAAAGCTACGTTACCCCCGAGTGTCACAGGCTATGTTTTAAGCGGTCCCGTGGGATAATTTCCGACCATAATGCAAGCCAAGCCGCGGGCAAAAGCTAGTACAGTATACGTTCAGCTATGCACCCCTAGTACATTCTGGATATTCCAAGCGCACAAAAGTCTTTGGCTACAGAGTCATTATGCGACCCGCTAAGGAATGCCACTACACCCTTTCACCAAAAAAAAAACATCGGCATTGCTATTATCATCATAGCCATGTTCTGGCCACTGCTAAATATAGGCCTCCTTTCGAGCCATTTTTTCCTGGTAAGTGCGAATCTCATCCAGTTCCTACGCATTGTCCTTCGTATGACCGATGACCGATTGTGAAAACAAAAACAATGTTTTAAACACAGGTGTGACGTCATTCTTTTTTCGTATTCTTCACAGCAAACCCTTTTAATTGATAAACTTATCATGGGGGTGCACAAAAAAAAACATGTCTGTCATATTGGATTTAGAATGACGTCACTTAGCTAACCATGCATTGTCATCCGAACTAAACGTGTATGCAAAATTTCAGCTCAATCAAAATTCTGTAACAAGATTTGACCTAAACAATACGTTTGTTTAGGTCAAATCTTGTTACAGAATTTTAAAGCAGTTATCCCCAACCGATTGAGCTGAAATTTTGCATACACGTTTAGTTCAACAAAAGCAAGTTAAACAAAAGCTTGTAGTAATAACTAGACTTCTATTGTCTAGTATTAAAAGTGTCTTTTTGTATTCTAGTTAATGTATGTAGTGTCAGTGATCGTGAATCCTTGGCACTCGGCGTGCCCTCGTTAGGCGTGCACGTGACTGAAGCGCAACGTTCTATTGCATTCATAAAACTAACCTATCATACGCCACGCCATTAAATTGCATTTGTATAGTTGAGCTGTAGCCCTTTGTGGTTCATTATGACAAAATGTGGCTTGTTATGTAACCGCGGAATACGTAATTAATAGCTGAACTGAACTTAATTTAAGTTTTTGGTTAAATTGATAGATATAAGAGTAGAGGAAGACCAAAGAAACGATGGATGGACTGTGTGAAGGATGATATGGCACGAAAGGAGGTTTCTGATGAGATGACGAGTAATAGAGGAGTATGGAGGACAAGGGCAAGAGAATGATGCTGATGATGATGTTGAAATAATTGGTGTTCTGTCATTTTACAACGTATAATCAATCATAGCCACTAAAAGGTAGGTAAATATGCAGGTAAGACGATTCCAAAAAATATGGGAAGCCTGGTTGTGTCATTGCGAGCCCTGGTGCCTGAATAGCTCAGAAATTGATGGATGCTAGTAATAGCACCGCACCCCGTTGCTAAGTTCTAGGCCGAGAATATAATCACAGTGCCATACTACTATGTCTGATCATTTGAGCAAGTATAGGAGGATCCTCCGGCCCACTCTTTTGGCAGAACCCCTAATCGCCTTTTAAGAATTACGAGAAATTTCGAGATGACTGTGACCAAATTCCTTGAATTCCTTCCTTATTATATACTTTGAATATAGTTACCTCAACAGATTTTCTCTGAAAACGTGTCCACATGAACGAAACATACTTTAATTGTAACAAACTAATATTAAGTCGAAAAATTATTTTGAAAATCGTTCGACCGGATCGTAGCAATGCGTTTGACAAGTTGACAGGTAACACGTTGACAGCAAAGCGTTCGTTCGGAATTCGAAACTTGTTAGAGTGTGCCCTGAATAGGTTTTATGCATATTGGTTTTCCGTGGAATTTTCGCTTTGTAGTACGGTCTTTTTGTGAACGGGTGAACTAGTGCTTCCAGCAGTAACTGGAACACTTTTTGCGACTCTAGCTTTTGTTTTTAACTCGCAATCACATTCTAAAAAGTCACTAAGTCAAACATTGCACTTGGAAATAAATCATTCGGTTACCAACAGCGCTTAAACGTAATTATCCGACAATCTCACACGAACTACCAAACAGAATTTAAACTGCACATTTGAAACACGCCAGAAGCCTACCACTGTATTTGGCGCCCCCATTTGCACGATAGGCCTGCAATGTCGTCGACCTAATGCCCGGTCTACATAGATTGCAGTCGGTGCAATTACCGCGGCGAACTGGCGAGGGGTTTTCCAATGACGTGGCGATGCATGGCGGGAACTGGGCCAGGCATGTGCGGGTAGCTAATGGCTTCCTTAGCCGGATTGGTCGGCGGTATGCTCTTTGAGAGACATGTGAATGAAATGGATGGAGAACTCATTCATAGTCAGACGAATATGAGTTTGGAAATAGGCAATGGTTTTGTAATGAATGTGTATTCATAGATCCCTTTATATCTTTACACGTGTCGTCTACTTCAACAAGACTGAAATAAAAGGTAAAAAGGAAGAAAACATATGAAAATCTAGAAAAATAAGACAGAGGAATTCATAATAAGCGGTAAATTAACGAGAAACAAAAACTTTCAAAAGACAAAGGCGATGAATGACGCAAGACGAATTTTCTGAAGTCTATTTACACGTTTTGTCTTCAAAACGAACAGGACAGATTTGGCCGTGAAAATCTCATTTGAAAACACGAAATTCCGAACTCATTTCCTTCTTTTGTAAATGAAAAAACTTTTCTTATTACATATTCTTTGCATCTCAAATTATATTATTTGTTCATAAAACGTCGAGTACAAACAAACTTAAACGAAATATCATTTATTTGGAAAACTCGCTTTTGTCATTCAGAATCTGTTCGGGAACATTCGGAATAAAATGACAGAATGTGTCAGTTTTAGGGATCCGTAAGCGTATTGGAAATTGAACAGTCATGTACACACATTACGTAACATATTACCTTCTCTCCAACCAAGGCTGGAAGGAATATTACAAATGGAGGGAAAGACATAATATTGTTCTCATCTCTTCGTTATTACATTGTCTTCGAATGCAGACGTTTTTGAAATCACATTTGCAAATGTATTTCAGTATGTAACGAGAAATGGAAAATAGCTTTGGATATATCTTATTCTACCTTAGTTTTCTATCACAATATTATAACATGTAAGGCTACTTTGCTTATCATCTTCTTACTGATTTTACAGCTACTCATCAACCGCATGAGGTCCTGGCCTCGATTCCCGGGTCGGGCAAAGTGTTATTGGGTTTTCCCATCAGGAATATTTCAGTAGCACGGAGTCTGGATTTGTGACCGGTTGTTGGCAATAGGCTCGCCCCCTATTACAAGGGACTTAAAACATAAATAGGGAAATGTGGGTGTGCTATTAGGTACAACTTTGCCTAACCCTTCGGGGATCACAGGCTGTGTTATGTCATCAAACCGCAAGGGCACAATTAGTTTCATAAATATACACCGTGACTTTTTAGTCGTCTTACAAAGGTGGTCCACTCAATGTGCCCTACATAAATTCTAGGCGCGTTTTTTTTTACTTACTGTAATAGGTACAAAGAAAAATAAATAAGCATTAGAAAAAAATATGAAACATCCTGTTAATGATGTTTACGTGTCAAACGGCAGAATATACCTACCCAGCGCTCGAGTCCAGTAGATCATCGCTCACAACAGGGTGTTTAAACTACGTCATGCGTCATAATATTGAATAATATTTTTATTTTTTAATTATTAAAATGTCATAAATACCTATTTTTTTTATGAATGCTTAGTAGTCATTGGATACATGAAGTGGGCTGCCGTTGTAAGACGACTAAAAAGTCACGGTGTAGATTCGGTTTTTAAGCTATTTTAACTGTAATAGTAATAGCCTAGTGAAATTAAAACTCATCATAAAAGATTCCACTTCATCTTCAAGGACCCAAGCAGACCCACCGGTGGGTCTCCGAATACTGATGTGTCTCCCAAGACCTATTGACTGGTAGGACCTATGAAATATTCCATTTTTTCAACCTAATTTGGCTCTCTAGCTTCTAGTTCAGAACCCTCGTCGTCTACTTGAAACTCCGGACTACGTATAGCGGTTTTCTGCCCTTTTTGTCCTAAAAAAGTTATATTATTAAAAAGTTTTCCATTGTGTTGAGCCCTTTCATTCCGTGAATCCTTTTGAAAACCACTTTTCTTTCAGATATATTGCCGGCCATTTTATGAGTTCATTGCTACAGTTTTTTCCGAATTTGGGCGGTTATAAAGAGTTCTCGTGGCACTAGTTTGATTTATTATGCGTGGTGTTTATTTCAGTTAAGTGGTGTTGAACTTGTTGGAATTTTGAAATTGTTCCGAGCGGAAACTTAATTTTTTACTGGTCTCAATTGATGGAGAGTACCTGGTTGATTCTTTGGAATCTGAAATATTATCACGATGACTCATCATCATCTTTCTCCTGCCCTTATCCCAACTTATTTGAGGTCGGCGCAGCATATCTTCTTCTTCCATACTTCTTTATTACTCCTCATCTCAGCAGTCTACGATGACTATTTTCCTCATTATTTGATTGCCATGTGTTGTTGCTAGCTGCTAAGAATTTGCTATTGTCGTAGTTCTCTACACACAATCCTTGTACTATCTCTAACGAAATCTAACTTAGATCAAAACGCCACATTTTTTGTCCTTATTTCCACACATACCAAATAATACTACCTCGCATAATGAAAATCGCAATAAATCCACCGGGAAACGCCATTATCCTGAATAAGCGTTTTTAGACTACTTTTTGCGAGCGCCATTTATTCTGAAACCCATAATGTGTTTTTTCTCACAATATACCGTTCCAACAAATTGAATATCCGTGGAATTAACGTTTCGTAACGATTATAGCCAACCGTTTGAGATATCGAACAAACAAAATTAAAACCATTATTTTGAAACAGCGCTTATTGGTTTTCTAAAACAATTTTAACGGTTTTAACCACAACATAACATCACTTCTGTAATCCCTGAAGGGTTAGGCGAACCTATAGTAAACTCACATTTTGACAGTTATGTTAAATCCCATGTAATACGAGGCGAGCCCGGGGCTGCGGGACTGTTCGAAAGAGATACCGTGGCCCTGGAACACAAAGGGCAATGAAGGAACATGGATGGGTTTTAGTCAGTAAGAGTCTGACACTCCCTCCCACTCCACCCAGAGCGGGAGAAGTCATTTGATGATTTCCCATCCGTAAAAAAAAAAGCCAATGATATTATAAATAAAAAGAGGTAGATATCGCAATAGCGCGCGCAAATTGTTTCAGACAAATTCAGACAATTGTCGTAATTTATTGTGACATCACCATCATCCAGTTACTGATTACTCCATCAGTAGCGAAGGGTCAGTTTTGTAAGAGGTAAGCCGGAGTACATATCTTTAATGTGATTATTTCATTTGTCTGTAGAATACTGACTGTGCCATTTTTCAAAGGGAAGCCGGTAGGAATCGAGTTGGATGGAACCTTCGCCACTGGTATCTCACCCCAGCTGACGCCAAAAGAAGGGTACCCAAAACAAAAACACACTAAAATGACACTTATATCACCCTTTTTTTTTGGGTGGGAAGTCAAATACTACCCCCCCCCCCCCCCCTCGCTCTGGGCGGCGACTTTTACTGGCTAAAACCCATCGATGTTCCTTCTTTGCCCTTTGTGTTCCAGGCCCTGCAGTCTCGACATTAGATAGCGACAAAAATCGGTCGCTAAGTCATATCGTTGTCAAATTCCTTTAATGGATTTTCTACTTTATTTCGAAAGGATAAGGTTGAAAATCTATAAAATAAATTTGACATCGATTACACTTAACGACCGATTTTTGTCGTTATCTAATGTCGAGACTGCAGGGCCAGGGCCGCGGTATCTCTTTCGAACAGTCCCGCAGCCTTATATCACCCCTCTAAACCACTTACTGACCTACAAACATAACACGCCCATTCCCCTACTGTAGGAGCCCCTAGTAATAAAAAAATATTTCCTTAGGGAACCACTGCGCATCATCCTGCTTTTATTACTCGCTTAATTATGGAAACACTCGATAAGCACTCTGTCGTGATCCACGTTAAACTAGGTTCAACGTTACTAATCGCAGTTCAACGAGATTTATAGCTAGAGATACGTCCGTTAGCTAACCAATAATTTAGTTTTGTGGTTATCTCTTCGCTCGCGGTTCCATGAGGGCCGTCATAAATTTTATTCGGTCTGCGATCTGTGACCAGCGATTTGATTGGATTGCTGTGAAATTGCGAAACGAGAGTTTTGTATTTTGTGGGGGGGAATTGTTGGATATATGTATAGACTCTGATGGTTTGCGATATTTCTAAATTGAATTCTGTTTTTTCAAGAGTCTAGGTTAGAAGTACCTATATCTCGGCAAACTGCCCAGTCATCGCCTATAAGTGAGACTACAATTTTAGTTTAACTACGTGAACTTCGTGTTTCAGCATTCTAGTAAATTATTAGTTTTTGATAAGTAAGGAATAAGTTTTTTAAATAAAAAATAACAGTACAATTGTCTACTGAGCAAGATGTGCTGCCTGGGTTCGATTCTCAGGTCGAGTAAATTATTGGGTTTTTCTATCAGGATTTTTTCAATAGCAGCCATATAGTCTCGATTTGTGCCCCATTGGTGGCAATAGGCTCGCCCCCTATTACATGAGACTTAGACGAAATTTTGGTTCACCTCTGCCTAAATCCTTCGGGGATTAAAACGCGTAAAAATGTTATGTAATCTACAGCGATTCATTTGCAACATAATACCACAATAAACGCACTATATTCGCAAAACATTTATTTAACTGAGCACAAATACGGACATTCATCAATGGCCAAGCCTGTCTGCTACAAAGCGTTGCATCTATTTACATTACTATTTGATTTGCAGATTGATATTCAATATTCACGCCCTAATGGTGCATTCTAATTAATCCTGTCAGTCAAATGTTATGGCGTTGCGAGTGACAGGATTGTGATGCCAACTGTCTAGTGGCAATATTTAATGAAGCTGTTGGTTCAGCTTTGTATTTAGTTTAGATATTGATGATTCTATTCCTTAAGTGTAAAGATATATGGACAGTGCCTAGGCACTTATTACTTATTCTTCTTCTTAGCGTGTCGATGGCAATCTTAATAGTGTCAGCCCAGAACTGAGCAACTACTTTGGCGCTTTTGGTAGCATCCATCAGTTCCTGTAGTGAACAAACAACAGGACAAGCAGGACACGATATTAAGTGCACCATCGTTTGTAGAACAGCACCACATTTGCATTTATTACCTATTGAAAATATTTGATAAAGGTCAGCACAAAGTATCACTAAGATGCAGATCTCCCAATAAAAGTATACGCTTGGGCAATCGACGTCTATCTTTGGTCTTCTCAGTGGCTCGAGTCGCGACGTTCGTGCGAATTCACATACACGAAGATTACCGAAGTGCATCGTTTTTCTGGCTTAACTTTAGATACCTACTCAACAAAACGTCGCCCGCAACGTTTTCTTGAGTAGGTATCTATACCCGTCTGTTATGTTTCTTGCAAATATTTAATAGTCCTTAATCTTCATCTGCCTTTCACAACTCATCTATAAGGCTTTCAGAATCGTGTCCAGAGCTATCTAAATCGGTGAAAGGCCCCGAACGTTGGTCGTGATCTAGTTGCAGGTGTCCAGGGCCTGCCATATTACGCTATAAACGTCGGACATGCGCGTTCCGGTCGCCTTTCTCTTCCTGCCCCCACTGCTAAATAGGGCTGGCAGAAAGATTTTTTTACAAATTGTCTTAACAAAACGGGCTTCAAATTTTAGTCTCTGGGAAAAAACCCCTTGGTTTTTTCCCAGAGACTAACATTTCGAACTTCTATAAAATCATGTTTTGTCCCCTAAAAAAATCATTATAGGTTATACCTATTAAGAGCATGATTTTTCAAAATTCATTACTTATCTCTCATTCAGTTCCAAGCGCTCTTTAGTATAAATTGATACATGTTTTTCAGTGAATGGATTTAAAGTTTTTAATGAGTAGCAGATTCTGTAAATATCCTTTTTAGCACAGGCTGTTTGTAAGAATAGAATATAGAATGTAAATAGGTACATAAAATGTAAAATGATTCATCATCTCTGAAAACGGTACGGTGAAAGACTAGTAATAATATTGGATGAATTATGAATTTTATTCTTCCTTGAATATTGAAGTTCTTATAAATAATCAGTTTTCAACTTAGAAATCCCTGAAAATTGTACATTTTGGTCTCAATTTTCTCTCTAAATACCCAGTAGAGCTTGAACCTTATACAAAGACAAAGTTAGAAAATTCTTCAGCTGCTTAATTACCCTTGAAACGGCTTAAATAACTATCAAAAGCAAAGTTTTCTATCTAGATTAAAGGCCGTTAACATCGGTGCTTAACATTAAACTATTTAAGTAATCAACTTGTTTTATGGAAATTATTTAGCATTTTAGTACGTGTTAGGTTTTATTTTATTTTTAGTACCACAACATGGTCTAATTGCATTTATCATGGTGACAATTATGTTTTATTGAACCTAGTCGCAATGTTTAAAAGGATTATTAGTTTTTCTTTAGATTACACCCTCAACTTGGCTGCAGGCAAGTCTACGCAGACTCTGCGTAGACTTCAGAAATGCTAGGTAACTTTTAATAGGGCGATAAGTAAACTTTATTCAGAGCTCTATCTAACATTGGAATCTGTTCAACCTTTTCGCGTTTTATAGGCAACAACGCACTTTTGCAATTTTTATTTTTGCGTGCTAATACTTGCCTGCTCGAGTGGAAATAGGGAAAACGAATTTTCCCAGATATGGCTAAATCGATTTTTCGCTTCCATAAACAACTTACATCGAAATCGTTTGAGCCGTTTTCGAGAACGTGATTACAAACACTGCTCATTTATTATATAGAAATTTCCACAACCACAACAAACTTTACAACCGCCAACAGTATTGTGACAACTAAACTATTAACATTAAAACTACCTATAAATGCTTTACTGTATCCTGTTTCCATGTTAAATACCGCTAACTTTTACACAGGAAACATAAAGTTAAACCGTGTTTAGACATGAGGAAAGTTAGCCGGCAACCCTGCACTGGCCGTCGTTAAGCTCTGGCTAGATAAAAGACTGGTTCAGACTGGGCGAGTTTGTGATGGAGCTACATGTATAAGTTGCACGATGGTGTAACCTGCCTGTATGTAAAGTACTGGTATACAGCTAAACCCGATTAGACTGGAAGCCGACCCCAACATACTTGGGAAAAGACTAGGCAGATGATAGTGGTGTATCCTGTGGTGTGGTGCTACCATCTACCCATATGAGGCTTAACGACTTGAAATTGAAGTCTTATGAGGTTTTTGAAAGCTTTTGTGTGATCATGCGTTCTAGGAACAATATGATTTTGTTATCAGAATTGTTGTCCTACATTCGGAGACGAACAGGAGCGCGAATGTGAATTGGGAAAAAAATAACGGAATTTTCACGTAAAAATTTCAGTAATTACCTGAAGACTTTTTTTAAATTAAAATAAATAATTTAAATACCTTGTTAGCATAATTAAAGTGGTGACAGCAAAAACTAAAATACTGTAGGTGTAAAACCATTATGGTGTCTAGCCAATTTCAGAGAAACCATTACATTCGAGACAAACTTTCCCCTAATGTATGAACAAATATGCACGACGTATTCGAAGAAAAACGTATTACTTAATTCTGCGAACTACGCATATCAATTAGCTAATTAGACAGGGAGTGTGACCTAAGTTGTGTTTGGGGCTGGTTACACTATAACTGTATCTGTAGTACGTCTACATAATCTATTTCTAATCTAAGTTAAGTTATATCATAAATAAAAGTCGCTTTTCGTATCTTTTTGTGTGATTGCTTAGATCTTTTTAACTACACACTGGATTTTGATGGGGTTTTCGCCATTATTTTGAGCATTTATTCTGGAAGGCTACCACCCGCACGGGTCCCGCGTGGTGGATTATAGCCCATTCACTCTCATAGAGAGGAGGCCGTGTGTCCCAGCAATGTCCCGTGGGAACATTATCATTAACTTCAAAAACGGGATATTTACCATGTTTACTGTTAGGTTTGAGTCCCGATATTTCTGTCGCTGTTGCAAGCACCATGATCACTGATAAACTGAAGTTAGTGACCATGACAGTTTAGAAACTTATAGTGGGAACATTATAGGCTGATCATACTATTCTGGAAGGATTATTATGTTCATATTAAACTTAGATGTAGCACAGAAATCTCGATGTTTTAACACGTCGCCATTTCCCCTTTGTGAAGTGGGGGCGGCTCGCTAATTGTATCATAATGTAGATAGGTAGTTATAGCTTCTGTTTCATACAAGTTGTTGGTAGGTGTGTGTTGTTAAGCCTCGTATCCACTAGGCAACATTTGGCGCGCGACACGTGAATCTCAACATGAACGGCAACGCTGCACAACAGCGCGCGACGTTGCCAGCTGGCGCGCAACATGACGCGCGGCTTGTTGTTTGTTTAAGTGCATCGTTAGTTGAGCATCAATTCGTAAAAGATCCATCAACCACACGGAGATCACTAAATACATTTTCTTTATTTTGTAGGTATTTTCTAACCCACCAACGTGGTTTCCTTCTTTTTGATTTCGATAAAATTATAACCACTGCCGCTGAAATCAACACAAGTTCCTCTGGCGACATGTTGTCGACGACTGAGAATGTGTGGACAGACAACGTTGTTAAACAAATGTTCCGCGTCAACATTCAACAAGTTGCGAAACATGTTGAGCAACATGTCGCGCGTCAAATGTTGCCTAGTGGATACGAGGCTTTAGTGTTGTGAACTAGCCGTGCGACTTGTCGCGACTCTCAGGAAGCGATAGCTCGCCCATTGGACGTCTGAACCCGTTTACTCAGATTGCTGTGCTGCGACGAAAGTTGTTATATTCATTTAGAAAATTATTGTGTTTGGTTTACGATTTATTGCTTGTGTTTTGTTTAATAATGAGTGTGTACTATAAGTGTACTGGAAATACAATTTTATACTTCCACTAGCTTTTGCCCGCGGCTTCGCTCGCGTTAATTTAGAATTTGATAATCAATTCGGGTTGTACGCTTCTTGTAAAAAAATAATTCAATCATGATTCCAAAGACACGTGGCGCCATCTAATATCATAAGAGCGTTTTTTGTGTTTTCCTCGGGAACTGTATTTTTTTCGGGATGAATGGTACCCTATGGCTGACTTTGTAAACCTAACAACGTATATGCACAATTTCAGGATGATCGGTTCAGTGGTTTAGGAGTGAAAGGGTAACAAACAAATAAACTTACTTTCGCATTCATAATATTAGTATGGATTCTATCTTTGTTGATTTCCAAGAATTTCATTGAAAAACTGAAATGTGTTTTTTGGAAATTAATAATGAGGTTTGTCACACAATTCAATTCATAATCGATAAAGTGATGTTTTGTAACAAAATACAGGAAAATAAAACATTATTTATAATTTTAGACACATGTAACCTAATCATGTATGACCAGGGAAACCCACAATCAATTTACTCATATGATTTCATATTTGATTGCTTATTTACTGTTATTAATATTAATTTAACATCCTGTATCATCAAACCACATTGCCTACAAAGCCCGGAAAATAATAAGAAAAATAAATTAAATCACAGTAAAAATATCTTATGTATTATTGTGTGTACAAAAAGGTATTTTTGTTACCACATAATAAACATTATTGCTCATTGTATTCTGGCACAAAGAATTCGCCTGAGGCGCCAACCAGGCCGGTGTCTGTATGTAAGAGAAAATATCTTAGGGTCTTAGCAGACAGGCTACTTTTAGCATTTTGCGACGTCATCAATGCTACATCGCCTTTTGGCTGTCTGATTCATTGCGTTCGACCATTTTTTTAGACGGTTGATTATACGATAAACTGACCAAATTGGCGTTTAATGGATGCTCACAGGTCCCGCTATTACATCACAATATAAATTCGGCGAATTTCAAGTTATTCATAAACGAAAAAAAAATATTTAAAAAAAAGAAAGTCACAGGCGGCGAAATTTTTTTTTACTTTCTTCTCCACAACTCTAGCAGCATCCAAAAAAAAGCCCCATGAAAATCCGACCACTATAAACTTCGTTCCACCTTATAGTCTAATTGCACTCGACTAATTAGCGATTTGGCGACCCACTATTTTCGAACACGACATCAAAATTTCGCGTTTTCTAATGGTCGGTTTTCTGTCAGTCACTGTATGAGGCTTACAAAAAGTGATTTAATTACTGACCTATGTGGAAAAGGCATCGTTTTAAGCTCTTCCCGCGGAGTTAAGTCATTGACAGTTTCAAAAGAAAGGTATATTCAAGAAGGGTAGGCAACTTACTTCGAATAGGCAAGACTCAAAAGCATAAAAAGTAGCATGTCTGCAAAAGCCCTAAGAAAGAGATGTCAGCAACCAGGAAGGGGCCCGCAAGGGCCGAAGCCTGCCGGGGCTGCGGGACTGTTCGAAAGAGATACCGTGGCCCTGGAACACAAAGGGCAATGAAGGAACATGGATGGGTTTTAGTCAGTAAGAGTCTGACACTCCCTCCCACTCCACCCAGAGCGGGAGAAGTCATTTGATGATTTCCCATCGGTAAAAAAAAAAAAAAAAAGCCCTAAGAGAAAATTATCTTAAATTGCCAGAAAGAATTACATACATTAATTTTAAGGATATAAACGTTTTCTCTGCACATGTGACTTGTCTCGGCGCCGTCTTATTTATTACGTGCAGAAATTCTTAATAACTTTGCAAATGTATGTAAAAAGCTCTTTAAGATTAATTATTACTTGAGTATTTCTTGACATCGCAATAATTAATATGGAAATGTTGACTGAAAAGGCTTTGTAAATATATCCATCTTGAATGTAAAGTTTGATTTAGAAGTTCTCATTACATTCTTTGAGCAAGGCTTTGACCGAGTGGTGGCCAAGGTTTGGCCAAAGAAATCAGGGCCGTCCTAAAGCTCGTTAGGTTGACGATATCGTCAAAGTCGTGGGAAACACCTGGATATGAGACGCACAGAACCGGGAAGTGTGGCAGAAAAAAGTGGAGGCCTAAACCCAGTAGTGGGTGATTCCGGGCTGATATAACGATGATGATTACAATCTTTTGAGATAAGACTTTTCATATTAACATTATTTATCACTAGCTCTTGACTTTGGCTTCACTGGTACGTACCATCAGGATTAAAAGTCTCCCATATCTTAACCAAGCTATATCACGGTCTACTTATCTGAGTGCCTAATTTACATCGAAATCTCTCCAGCTGTTAAGGCGTTGAAAGTAATGTACAGAGTTACTTTCGTATGTCAAATAATAGAAGCCTTGTATGGGTAATGTATGACCAGATGTATGATGTATGTGGACGAAGCAAAAGGTGTAAAGATCGGGTGTAAAGTAGCAGGTGGCGTTCTGCCGAGCCCCTTGGGGAAAAGGCGTGAGTTTATGTATGTATGTGTAATGTATTTCCCTACACAACGGGCTTGAATTTGAGAATAAAAAAGAACCGTGTGTCTCTTTTTAATCCTACCAATTTTAAGGGTACTAAATCAGCCTATCACAGAATCTTAAAATCCTAAATCGGATCACGCTTTTCTCAAGGGATTAAATACGGATATATCCGGATTCCCGGTATTGGACGGGGATATACTAAAGATCTTAATAAAATTTCCTCCTCACACAAGTCGAAAATAAATGGTCGCATTTGATACGCAGATAAGTCATTGGAATCTTTGAACGATATTAAAGGATTATTCTTTGAATCCGATCCGTTTATACCGGTTGGCCGTCGACCGATACTGCTCAATTCTTTTTCCGAAGCGCGTCTAAATCCGGCTTAACTCCGGATCGGACTTGACAACCAATAGGATTTCGAGGATAGTTTTTAACTTCTGTCTCTGTGTGTAAAGTGTTATTGGGTGTTTTGCCATTAGGATTTTCTCTGTAGCAGTTCAGAGTCTGATTCTGTGCCTGGTTGATGGCAATAGGCTTTACCCCTATTACATGGGACTTAAAACTGTGTACTATGGTACACTTCTGAAACAAGCGTGATGTTATGTTTAAAGGTTCTGTCATGCTGGTACGGACAGACTGCAGAGCTTTAGACCCCGGATATATCAGACACGTCAGTAGGAACATTATCTGTTATGGTGGCTGTATACTCCCGTGAGTGCAAGAGTAGCGCTCGTCTAGCCTCGGTGTTCTTCGCTTGGCAGTACTCTCTTGCACTCGGTCTGCGAAGTGTCTCGGCGAGAGTGTACAGTGTACACCCACTGCGTGTCCGGAGCTGTGACCAAAATTTGACCGCGCTGGTTTGACAAAGTCTCAAGGAGGAGCTCGTGTTTAAATAATAACAGCCGCTCAGATCGATCTTTAGGTTAACTCGTGCTTGCCTAGGTTGGTCTGTGGATGGGTGACCACCCATTACATACCGAGCTTCCTCCGTTCCTCGGAAAGCACGTTAAGCCGTTGGTCCCGGCTTTCATTTGTAGATCTTTGACAGCCGTTACAGGAAGTCAGTGACCCAAAAAGTCTGACAACAAGTACTTACTGGGTTGTGGAGGTCAGATAGGCAATTGCTCTATGTAGAATACTCGTATTCAGCTGCATCCGGTTAGACTGGAAGCCGACCCTAACATAGTTGGGAAAAGGCTAGGCAGATGATGATGGTTTGATCAAGTCTTAACATGGGAAATGAAACATAATGTGTGCTTAACTTTTCGAGAGAAAACAGACGTTACGTTATGTTTAACTTTTATCATATTTTTGTATGTAACTGTGTTTGGTAAAATAATATTCTATCCTTTGTAAATAACCAGATAATATTGTGTGGGCGTCGTTTCGGGCGTATTTATTTACTTTATAAGGTCTCAAGGGCTTTATTAACATTTTGCGCAGAGGATATTAGATTTCTAAAAACATCTCGAATTTCTAGCGAATTATTTTTGTAGCTGAATACTTTTATTAGAAAAATAATAACCGTGAAATGAAATTGAAGCCACTCAATTTGATTTTGTGATTATTACGATAATATTTTGTAAATTAATGGCGAGAATCCCTTGTAGATAACGTTTAGGTAACTAAAAGATAGTTAGAGATAATTTCACAAAAAATCTATTACATTTTTCAATTTATCTCTAAGACAGTAGCTGCCTTTACAGACTATGTAAAACAGGCCCCAAGAGTGCTTTATTTATTCCTCTATGCGTCACTTGTAGCTCGTGGCTAAATAATAACAGCCGCTCGGGTCAATCTTTAGTTCAAGCCGTGCTTGCCTAGGTTGGTCTGTGGATGGGATACCGCGTTTCCTCCGTGCCTCGGAAAGCACGTTAAGCCGTTGGTCCTGATCTTTGACATTCGTTAGGTAGTCAGTGGACCGAAAAGTCTGACAACCAGTCTTACCAAGGGGTATCGTATTACCCAGTACTTACTGGGTTGTGAAGGTCAGATAGGCAGTCTCTCCATGTACAATACTGGTATTCAGCTGCATCCGGTTAGTCTGGAAGCCGATCCCAATATGGTTGGAAAAAGGCTGATGATTCTCTGAGCAACAAAGCTTTTCTTTCTTTCATAAGATTCCTACGTACAAATTCCAGTCCAAATAAACCAATGTTCGTTACAGATGGAACCATCAAACCATCAGAGTAGTCCAAATATTTGTCAATCACGACAAACACGATACGACATGTCGTCCCAGTTATAGCATGTAATCTTTCGGTGTAGCGAGCCGGGAACGAGTTCTGTCGACATGGTTCTACTACGTCATATATTTTTCACCTGTCAACGGTTATTTATTGGTACACGAGATATTTCTGAAATTGCTTGCTGGTTTTTGTAGGCTGGTAATGAAATCACAATAAGAAAAAAAACAATCATAATCATCACAAAAAAAAAACCATGAACCAATCATTTGAATCATATTAAAATTCTTAATAAGAAAGAAGGAATATTTATTTGTCGCAGGGACATGACGTGCATACAAAAAAAAAATTACAATTTACTCAACGCATTACAAATATTTTAAATAATATGGTCATAGACGTAGTTAATATTATGAATTGTCACGTTGTGAACATTTTACGAATTCTAATGTAATTCATATTAGTATCTTAATATGATTCTACTAAAACGGCCACTTTAGGCCCTCTGGATACCTCCTAAAAAATAGTTTTTAGGAAAAGCTTACGGATGAATTTATGCTAAAGACATGCGCGTTTTATGCTACGTCGTAGCACTCGTAGAGGTCGTAGCGCGCGCTACGCACTAGAAGAGTCAGTGAAAAACTTTATGCTCTTTCTCAAACTTCTTCAACCTCGTCATACTTGTGTACTACGCAAACTTTACTTAAGATTCTTTCAACCCAAAGGTTTCCTGGTAGAAATTACTTTTACCACTACTACATTTTTAACGTTGTCCTGTAGTCTTGATATTCCTTTCAGTATACAATAAAAAACTATCAAGCAGTGCTTTGCAATTTCACCCATACTTACAAACCACTTCTCTTTACCCCCAGGCTATGCACTCTTCGAATAACACGTCTCCGTGTCTGCGGCGCGCTGGGCGAGACCGGCAGCGGTGCAGCCGGAGGCGCGGGCGCTGGCGCCGTGATCCTAGCGGCGCGCATGCACAGCTCCAAGCGGACGCTGCGCTCCAACGACATCGCGGTGCCGCCGCTTGATGTCGAGCTCGACCTGTGCTTCTCGCTGCAGTACCCGCATTTTGTTAAGCGGGATGGAAACAGGTGAATCTGACTACTATTATAAATGCGGAAGTTTGGATGGATGGATGGATGGATGGATGGATGGATGGATGGATGGATGGATGGATGGATGGATGTTTGTTACACAATCACTCCAGAAAGGCTGAACGGATTTGGATGAGATTTGGCACAGAGATAGATTATAGTCTAGAATAGAATATAGGCTATTTTTTTTCCTTCCAAAAACACATCTAAATAACCACGCGAACGAAGTCAGCTAGTCAGATTATACATCTCTCACTCCGAGTGACACAGACAACCTAATGCAGTCATAATCATAACCCACATCCACACTCCTATCATTAAGAGGTGATCGTATAAAGTAAGCTTTATTGACCAGAATACTAACAATAAAATCTGCACGCGTATGGTCTCTACTGAAAGAAATAATAAAAGTCGAGCAAACGATAAACCATGTCTCATCGTTATGAAGACATTAATCTAGTTTTTTTCTGCGTTTGTTTATAGTTAATTTAGTAGTTTTTGATGCAGTCGTTAATGTAGGAATTTTCTCAAGTATTCATGTTATACGGCCAAGGTTGGTGGTGTTATTAATCTTCTTCAGACTTCTTTCTAGCTAGTTGTCAGGTTTTCTCTTTGTTTGATGAATAGTCTAGTCGTTAGCTGAATTTTTAGATTTTATACACGGCTTTGTGGAAGCGGTCTACCAATACCTCTTAGGCGCGAATTATACAGAAACGGCTTAAGGTGAAGGCTCGGCGCAGGCATGATGGCGCTTCAAAACGTTTTTATACAAAATGTACGTAGGCGACGCGTCGTGAATTAACTCTCAAGCGGCGCGGCGCGGGCACGCCGTCCTTTCGTTTCGTTATAAATTCCACGCCCTCGCTGTGCCTGCGCCGCGCCTTCACCTTACGCCGTTTCTGCATACTTCGCGCCTTACACGCCCTGTATAGCAATATTTCTTTCTTATTGAAGTAAGATCAGAATAAGAAGGAGCTCATGGCTAAATAATAACAGCTCGGGTCTATCTTAAGGTTAAGCCGCGCTTGCCTAGGGTGCTCCGTTGATGGGTGACCACCCATTACATACCGAGTTTCTTCCGTGCCTCGAAAAGCACGTTAAGGTCCCGGCTGTCATTTGTAGATCTTTGACAGTCGTTACTGATAGTCAGTGGCCTGAAAGTCTGACTACCAGTCTTACCAAGGGTTATAATATTACCCAGTACTAACTGGATTGTGAAGATCAGATAGGGAGATAGGCAGTTGCTCCATGTAAAATAATAATATTCAGCTGCAACCGGTTAGACTGGAAGCCGACCCCAACAAGTAATATGTAGTTGGAAAAAGTCTAGGCAGATAATGAGGCTCTCGCAACTCTCACGAGAAAATTAAGCCTAATTAAGTACCTAAGGACCACGAGGCAAACACCATTTTAATTAAGGTACTGTTTTCACTAAACAAAATGTTTCATAGAATTATGAGTCACACCAGCTGGGATCGTATAAAGTATTTTTAATAAAAGTGTGAGTGCAGTATCAGCACAGGCTATAAAATTTCGTAGTATATATTGGATGGATGTAATGGAAAACATAGTCGATATCAACAACTTTATTTCATTACTCTCTGTGTTTTATAGCACTTTGAGTTGACTAGGAAATAACAAGCGCTATGAAAATTAAACAAAAAAGTGTAACCGGTAGAATTGAACGTTAGAAAGAATATGATTATCTAGATTGTAAATGCATTTTTTAGTGGTCCGTATTGTCCCACGCCTGGGCAAAGGCCTCCCCCATTCCTTCCACTTCTCTGGATGGTGTACTTCTTCTCGTCAATTCACGAGGAAGTCATCTAAGGCGTCCCGCAAGTTCCCATCAATTGCATACTGTAACAAAAACAACAAAACAAGTAACATTTAATTAAAAGTATCATCAAAAAACCCGACTAAAAATTGTATTTTGTACCTGTATATATATATATTTGTAATCTCCTTTTAATTTCCTTCATTTTGATACTTTACTCGATAGGTTTGGTAAAAAAAAAAAAATTAACAACTTAAATTTAGCGCCAAAAATCCGCCATTTTGTTTTTTTTTAAACACCTATCTAAGGACACTTGGATTTTTGAGACGAATCTAATGATACCGTTATCGTCGAAATCCATCCAGCCATTTGGCATAATCGAGGTAATAAAGAAATTTACAAAGAAACAAACAAACATACATACACATACAAACAAACATACATAACCCTTCCTTGGCAGTCGGGTAACAAACAAGTTGTGCTTCGAAGCTCCTTGCACTTACATATGTAGTTACTAGATCTTTATCACAATTTATACGGATAGTTTAACAAGCAATACATTTAACATTGTTAACATTCCTTTCCCTCTAAATACTAACTATAACACCTCGCCTGTAATCCGTTAGGGTTAGGCAGAGGTGTACCTAATACACCCACATTTCCCAAGTTACGTTTAAGTCCCATGTAATAAGGGACAAGCCCATCGCCATCAACCGGGCACTAATCTAGACTCTATGCTACTGAGAAATTCCTGATAGAAAAACCCAATAGCACTTTGCCCGACCCGGAATTCGAACCCAGGACCTGCACAGCAGTCGCGCGTGTATGAAAATCTTACAAAAACAGTCTTCAGCTTCTTAAAATGTCTTAAAGCAGCGTCTATTTATGAAACTTCTCCTTTTTTTTTAAATCATAAATTCAAATACTCTGGCTCAATGACACAGCATAAACATTTTGGACAATAAAATGGGCTATAAAACTATACCAACAGTTTGAAGATTCGACGTAGCTGATCACGTTCAAACAAAACTTTATAAACAGTTTTACAATACGAATAATCGATTTGTTTGTGTGTTTATCGATGGTTTAATCGATTTTGGGTATGCTTAAATTATTATGGAATGTAGTTTGAATTTATGAGGGTCGTTACTTTTAGTATGTATTGAAAGCGGTACTAATAAAAGTCTAGACTAAAATTGAGTTTGAAATTGGAATGGACCTGAACGAATCTCAGTAAGATCTTGAAGGATTAAGGCGCAGGGTCCTTAAACAATATACCCTGGGAAGTAAACTTCTTAACTGATGTTTTACAAACATTCTTTATACATTTCAGATTGCAGATAATGCTGCAGCGTCGCAAGAAATACAAGAACCGCACAATTCTGGGCTACAAGACCTTGGCTGAGGGCGTTATCAGGATGGATCAGGTCAGTTTATATTTATCCGTTTCCTTTCATCTTCAGCTATTGACGGATTGGATAGTACTTTCATAATTCTTAGGAAAATTACATGTCCCGTGGGTAATGTCCTTATCTTATTTGTGAGTAAAACCTCTATTGTTTCACCTTATGGTTGCTCAAAGCTGTTTCCGAGCTTGAAACGCATCTTCAATTTCGCACAAGTTCCGTATCTCCCGATCCTCACATATTTGCTTCGTTGTCCCATATATTGTAGCAGTACAATGCACAATTCCTATCGGATATTGTCGCATCGTCACGCTCGGCTGGCAGCATGATCGTGTTAGTACACAGGTGGATATGCTGCCCATTGTCTTTCTATAATCTCTTCGACAATTGTGTTATGTACTGTGGGTATGTGGTCGTGTTATGGTTCGTTTCCGAATGGGATCCGAATCCGAAAGAGATTATAATGGTCGAGTGGTGATGCGAACCGCATCACTGAATCCGGCTTAATTCCGAATCGGACTTGATAACCAAAGGGATTTTGAGGGTTGTTTAACACATGTTTGTGTTTTAAAGTGTTATTGGGCTTCCCATCAGGAATATTTTTAATTTTAATTTATATATATTATATAACAGAAAATAGTGCAAAGGTGATGCTTATTTCTAAAGAAATCTCTTCCAGCATACCTGCGAAAGGAGATATTAAAAAAAAGAGATGTAGACATAGTGTGTAAAAGAAGAAGAGAAAATTGAATACATAAAATATGTTAGGAGCAGACAAAATATTCTCGCCGATAATTGTTGACGCTCCGTGCACGGCACGCGACAGTGACGAAACGGTTTAGTGGGCATAGTTTCATACTTTTCAATACAAAGAATAGAGGATTTAACCGCGTATGATGACCGTTCTAAACCTGGAATAAACGGGTATGAGACGCTGTTGTTACGTTCATAGCACGGTCATAGTATGGTACGGTGTAGTGACCAAACTCCTTAATTAGCGAAATGTTGGAGTACCTATTATAGGTACCCCTTTTACCCTTCGGGGAAACCTGTGAGATGTTATGTATGTGGTCTATTGATTTTTCCATGCAGTGCATAAGCTCGCCTCGGTTATAAGCCGCGTCCGTTGCACTGTGCCTTGACATACTCGAGGCCGAAGGGGGTCGTTGCTTCCATTTAACAGAGAGTAAGCGTAGGCTGGCACAAGAACTTGGAGCTTGGCACAAGCATACAGAGGGTTATACCCAGCAGTGGGTGAAGTGGGGCTGTGGATGTTGATGATGATGAAGTGTAGATTGAATTGGGTAGAAAATTGTATGTTATGCGGTTGCAATTTGCACAAGCAAAGGGATTGAAATTAGCTCCTTTTGTTCAGAGACTTAAGCTTCGTCTTTGCATGCTCCTTTTGCTACGTCCACGTTAATACATCTGGGACTGGGACCTGCTACTGAAAATGTGAAAGGCCGATCATTGACACCATCAAATCTAGACTTTAATAGTTTTGGTAATCTTCTAATTTGGCAATTGAAAGGCGTGTCAATGAAAAGTCATTGGACTGGCGTGGGTATGATTGTTCGATAATCTTCAACTATTTTGACATTTCATGTGACCACTGACACGCTATTATGCTTTAATATGTACTTTTTACAAGCTTTTTATTAATTGCTTGTTTCGTATGTACAGTTCCAATGCAAAACTATCAATAAACCATTGTTAATTTTGGAGACGGCGAACTTTTGGACCTATGGTGATGACATTGTCTTAGTATGGTTGTCATAATGACCAATTCATGAAAATAACAGACCCATTGCCCACCATTTTTAGTTGCCATTGGCCACCTGGTTGCGAGGATTATGTTGACCTTTTTGAAGACCAAACAACATCAGTTTTGCATACACCTGTTATTGTTAGCCTGTGTCATCCCACTGCTGGGCAAAGGCCTCTCCCCATGACTTGGCAATTCCTTCGATCCAGGGCCCATTTGAACCACTGGTCGTTGGTTCTGTCCAGCTCGTCCCGCCATCTCCTGCGGGGTCTACCGCGTTGCCTTCTGACTGTGTTAGGGCATCATATCGTGGTTATTTTGGCCCACAAAAAACATAGCAACATAGCTGTATACACCTATATACACAATATTTTTCCGTGAATGTTGTTTGCCAAAAGTTTAGCTAGCCAGAGCAGAGCATTACTCTCAAGTGCAGATTGGGTTCAATGCCGGATGACCAAGGAGCAAGGTTAACAGAAAATACCCTTTCAAATATCTCCAACAGCCATAAAGTTATGATCTCAGTGTTTCGGGAATCGTAAACCGTTTCAATTGATTCTTTGAAGGCTACACCATGAAATTTATTTGTTAGTAGTCTATCTAGTTTTGTGGCAATATTTTGTAGCTAGGATTATAGGTACGCAGAATTTTTCAGGCGGTGCTAGGTACTAACTGACACTAAGGCTTTGGCCTCGCTTTTTCGCTGAAAAGAGACCTATTTTTAGTAACCGACATACGATTGATAGGCTGTTTTAAAAGCTTGAATTTTGGACTATCTTCAATGGTCGCGTTTTTTAATTTAATGAAAAAAAGACTTGATCTGTGGTATTGGTAAGCAATTGGCGTTGTAGTGCGTCGGGGATGTTTGCAGATAATAATATTGATGGTTTTGCCGCCATTATTAGGAGTAGATGTGCATCCCTGATGACTCGTGTTCGCGGCGGCACCAACAGTATTCTCAGTGTATTTGCAGATCGATGGGATTCCCCGATGCTGCGGAGGTGGATGCGGCTCCACGCTGACTTTTAATTGTGTATTTTCATGTGTCTGAAACCTACTAACACTAGAAGTTAAGTAAAATTGTTACTAACCCTATGGACTCCGGTCTGAAATATTTTTTTTCTATTCTATTCCAAATAAAACCTTTATGGTTATATCCGCTGCCTTGTGCATTTACGAATTTTGATAGAACTAGATGAAACTGATGAAAACGCTGATGCTGATGACGTTAGCGGTGTGTGAAGGGCAGTCATGGATTTGTTGTATTTTCAAGTTCACACTGATACTGTTAACCTGCGTCATCCCACTGCTGGGCAAAGGCCTCTCCCCATGACTTCCAGTTGCTTCGATCCAGGGCTAATGTGGGCCAATGGTCGTTGGTTCTGTCCAGCTCGTCCAGCCATTTTCTACAAGGTCTGCCGCGACGCCTTCTGGCTGTGTCAGGGCACACAAAAGCAAAAAAACATACACCACAGAAACACAGCTAAACTTTTTTATACTCTCGTTAGAAATCCACATTTCCACCATTCCACATACCGGATGCATCCTCTAACATCACCATTAATTCCATACAAACAACGTTCATATAGATACATAGATAACTCTAAAATTAGCCGCTTAATTGCTACGCCCTCATTATCAAGGCTCGCAGGACATTTGTCGGTAATTAGTGAGTCACTGCTAAATGCGCCGACCAGCCGGATTCAAATGGTTTTCTCTTATTAGCGCAACGTTTTATGGTGGGACTAGGGTTTTGACCTGGATGTGCTTGGGACATTTTGTTTGTTTTATTCATTGAAATAGAGTTAGCTTTTTTTATTGCATCTCGCAGAACAAACCTATGAGGCTGGCTTCTGCTTAACCAGACTATCCAGTGGGTGGGTGCCTTGAGTGTAAGGCCTCCAGCCAGGGGCAAAAAACTTATAAACTAAGCGGCAGCGCGCTAAGGGCCCTGTTGGGTACGAGCCTCGGCTTAGGGGGTCGCTGGGGACGGCAGCACAGGGACAGGCTGGATCTGAGTGAGATCATTATTTAGGGGCTGATTTAAAAAACTGGGCGGGGGGGCGGGGTTAGAGTTAGACTTTTTAGAAGTCTAGTTATATACGTTCTTTTTGGTTATGGCTTGTAGAAGGAGAATTAGAGAAAAGGTTTTAATAAGGCTAAACAGCATACCTCCATATGTGTTTTATAAAGAACACAAACAACCCAACATTCTCATGTTTGCCTTCTCGAGTTGTGGTTAGATTTTATGGCCATATTATCTTTCCTTATTGTAGCACTCAATGAATACCCATTGTTAGCAGTGGATACTTTCCGTACGGTGATGATATTATTTTTGTTTTGTCCAGCACCGTTAAATTTACTGAAATAGTTCATGTGATAAAAGTAAGAATGGTAGCGTGCGTACTTACTTAGGTATAAGCATTGTCACTCCTTCACGATGTGGTGGAGGCAAAACATAAATAAAATTGAATTCAAAACATTTACGTACATTGTTTTGACTTACATATCCGTACATTGATTATCCTGTTAGCTAGTTTAGTTCAGTGACCGGTAATCGTTGTACAATTTAGAGCCCGCCAACAATTTGCCACTAATGTGTGTAAATTACGAACCTCGGGTGGTTTCCGTCGCAAATTGATGTCCACACTATTTATGTACTCGTACTCGTAGGTACTTGGTATCATTATGTACTTGTCCGGTATTTGTGAGGAATTCATTGTGATGTACAATTTCATAGTCAGCGATTTATTTGCACCTAGCTGTCCCGGCATGCGTTGCAATGCACCTTTTCCTACCCTACCGTACCATTCTTACCGACTCTACCTATCTATCCTATCTACCTACCCTACCCTACCCTACCTATCTATCCTACCTACCTACCCAACCTACCTACCTACCCTACCTACCTACCTACCCTACCTACCCTACCTACCCTACCTACCTACCCTACCTACCTACCTACCCTACCTACCTACCTACCCTACCTACCTACCTACCCTACCTACCTACCTACCTACCCTACCTACCTACCCTACCTACCTACCCTACCTACCTACCCTACCTACCTACCCTACCTACCTACCCTGCCTACCTACCCTACCTACCTACCTATCCTACCTACCTACCCTACCTACCTACCCTACCTAACTAACCTATAATACACTTTTCAACCTTAAAAAGGTTTGATTAAAAAAAAATACAGACAAAAGTTTACTCACCCTTTTTAAATAGTTTACACAAAATACATTTCTGAACGCATGCGTAAATGTCAATCACAGTATTTGACAGGATGACAGGAGGAAAACAAATGTTTGACAGGTACGAAATAAAAGAAATAATTAAATGGAAAATGATTCATTTTCATAATTATGTATTCGTCAAGTTTTCATTGTTTTTAAAATGTATTCTGCTATTCAGGGCGGAGACAAATCCAACGAAATAAAAAACATGAAAATTGATCCAGCAGATCTCGAGTTATAAGTGTTGTAACAAACCCGTCTTTGTTTTATATACGGGGTGTAAACAGACCCTTCACCAAGCCGTCAACCAAGCATTCTGTACATCAAACTAAGTAACTTTACGCAAAAATTTTTGCTGGGAAACGAAATTTTTTTTTGGGGTCAAAAATCACATTTTACGGTAAAACTCAATATAATGCGCTCAAAACTTATTGCTGATGGTTGCTTTGAATAGGATACGGACCATGGAGGTAATTGGAGTAAAGTTAGAACCTTAAAAAGTAGTATTTAAAAAAAAACTTGTGAAAAAATTGGAACTTTGACCCCCAATATCTCCGTAACTAGAAGGTTCCCAGGTATGGTCCAGAACAAAAAAATGATCACAATGACGAGGAGAACAAGTGCCTTTCGGCTTCGTTAAGGGTCTTTTTACACCCTTTATACAATGTCACCCATGCGCATGTGACCGCCCGTAATTTTCTGAATATTCATGAAGAAATGTCGAAAATAAACTTCAAAAGGGGGGGTCTATCTATAACATTTTTCATGTTATTCAATTTTGAATTTTTTAAGTAGAGTTTGTAGATTTGCTTTCTATTTTTTGACACATCTCCGAAGTTTATGGGTCGATTTGGATTCTGTTTATTATTTCTCAAAGCTTATGAGTTATTTTACAGGTTAATTAACATTTTTACTAAAAATTATCGACTACGAAAAAAAAAACGGAATCGAAGTCATTTTTTCGGTAAAAAATTGTGTATTTATTTAAAAAAAACTAGTGTAAGTCCATAAATTATCCCCATAGGATGACTTTTTTCATCATTACTTGTAATCTACTACATAACAGCTACAAATTCACAGAACATTGTTGATACCTAACTGTAACTAAATCCAAGGTAAAACTCTGAAACTCTAAGAGTCAAATTTAGGAAAAGAAAATGTGAAAGTCAATAATTGAATGTTGCTCTTAGCAGTGAGTACTAAAAGGTTAAACTAATAATGAGGATAATAATGGAATTAAAAACAAACAAGCAATAGCCAGATTTTTCCTAAAAAACTAAAAAATACAAGAATTTTAATTAATTCGATTTTCGAAATGGCCCCCACCCTCCTGTAAACAAACCAAAGCCCTCATGGCAACACTTTTGATTGTACGACGTAATTCTTCACGGTTTTCTTTTATTTCCGCAGCAGCAACAAAAATCCTAGCCGTTAATTGCTCGCGGCTTTCGATGGGCACGACATACACTTTCTGTTTCATGTAGCCCCAAAGATAAAAATCTAAGGGTGTAAGGTCGCGAGATCGCGGCAGCCAAGCAATGGCAACTCCTCTGCCAATCCACCACGGATAATTTTGATTTAAATAATCACGAACTAGTCGTGCGAAGTGTGCTGGAGCTCCATCTAATTGCAGATACATCCGCCTTCTTGTTTCCAGCGTGCAGCGGTACTTCCTCCAAAAGCAACGGCAACGTATTGACTATAAAATCTCAAAACGCGTGTTGATCTAGTCTGTTTGGTAACACGAAAGGGCCAATAAGTTGATCGTCAATCATTCCAGCCCATACATTTATGGAAATTTGAGTCTGGAAAGTTGTTTCCCTAATGACGTGTGGATTTTCAGTGGCCCACACATGAAGATTGCGATGATTTGTTATATCCTCCCTTGTTTTTTTTTAGAGATAGGTATCAACAATGTTCTGTGAATTTGTAGCTGTTATGTAGTAGATTACAAGTAATGATGAAAAAAGTCGTCCTATGGGGATAATTTATGGACTTACAGTAGTTTTTTTTAAATAAAAACACAATTTTTTACCAAAAAAATGACTTCGATTCCGTTTTTTTTTTTCGTAGTCGATAATTTTTAGTAAAAATGTTAATTAACCTGTTAAAATAACTCATAAGCTTTAATGAATAAAAAACAGAATCCAAATCGACCCATAAACTTCGGAGATGTGTCAAAAAATAGAAAGCAAATCTACAAACTCTACTTAAAAAATTCAAAATTGAATAACATGAAAAATGTTATAGATAGACCCCCCCTTTTGAAGTTTATTTTCGACATTTCTTCATGAATATTCAGGAAATTACGGGCGGTCACATGCGCATGGGCGACATTGTATAGATTACACGAGGAATTTTTATGGGAAATGAGTTACCTTACAGTTTAGCTACATGCGTAGTTTAGTCGTAGCCAATTATCTCTTGATAACATACGGACATTAGCCACTGAGCTAACAAGTACCGTTGCTGCCATCATCACGTCTGAGTTGCAGCGGTTGTGAGCTTTATTACGAAGAGATAAAATACTAATTGGCAGAAGATTGTTTTAAATATTATTCAGACAGAGTTCTTCTGTAATATTAATTTTAAAGCATGGAATTCTGCCTTCTTTGGCGTTCTCCAAATGGGGCAGTGTTGTACCTAGGGCTTCTGTATAAGGAAGTTCCTTTGTCTTTCTTTCTTTGTCTCTATTGAGACTCAAGTTCCTCAGGATTCTTAGGACCTGTGAAATCGTGCGTTTGCAATTTGGTTTCCAAACATGTAAACAAAACACATTTGTGTTTTTTTGGAAAAATCAACTTCATTAACTTGCATTACAACTTCATGACTTTTTCAATAGTCCATTTATGCAGTCATTTTGAAATCAACTTAATTTACACTCTTATAAAACTGATGTTTGTTTAAATGGAAATAATCTCAATTGGAATTGAATAATGGAATTTATGTTACTTCTTCTCGAATCGATGACTCAGAATCTGTCCGACCAGTATAGATCTGAACAGCTCTATCGTTCGCCTCATTCCAGTTCTGGAGGGTGCAGTTAGTTGAGCACGACCGGCACGAGAGAAGATGTGGCATATTCTGCTTTGAAGCCCTACACTGTTACTCAATAATTGATTTGTACTTCCCCTCTCCAGGTGCTACAACGCTCAATGGACATGGAGTTGGAGCTGACGGGAGTTGGTGGCAAGGTTGGCGCTGCAGCTGGCCAGCCGGTGGCCAAGCTCACCATCACCGGGCTGGCCTCCACGCCCGTAGACCATGACACTAAGAACAACAACACTTTGCTTATAACTGGTGAGTCATTTTAACTGTTCATCATCATCATTATAACAGCCCAACTTCGCTCAACATTGGTTATGAGGTCTTCATCGGGATCTGTAACTGTACCAGTGTCTACACTCCTGACCAAGTAAGCTTGATGAAAAATACCGTGCACCTATCGCCTTCGGGCGGCCAACGCTTTTTTTTTCAATCCTAGGGTGGAAATCGAATGAATAACTTGTTGCATTTAGGCAGACCGAGAAAGTCGTATTTAGGAATTTTTTTTGTTAGATTCTCAGGGTCCATAGTGTCTGCATGCGAAGAAGTTTTCATAAACCTGTAAACTTACAAAGGCATAAGCACAACCATGAGCTATTAGAAAAACAGCCCCAAGGACATGGTTTGGAGACTCCTAAAGAGTTTATCTCGTTTTGACCCCATCATTTGAACGGTCACTCCAAACCCTAACAATTACTGATACTGATACTGTTAGCCTGTGTCATCCCACAGCTGGGCAAAGGCCTCTCTCCATTCATTTCATTTCTTCATTCTCATTTTCCATTCTTCTCTCAACAATTCTAAACCATAAAACTGTTTACTCTCCAGAACGTGGTTACTCAGACGAAGAAGAAGAAGGTGAATTCAGCTCAGTAGAGGAAGCCGACGATATGACGTACGGAGCGCCCGCCAGGCGGCGCGCGCATCGACAGCTGGCCTTCAACAAAACTGATCTCTCTTATACCAAGGTAATAAGCACTATAATTGAGTGTGCAGGCTTTTGTAAATTTTCTAAAAATATTAGGTTTTATTTTTATTAAATAAATTTTTGTAGATAGCTCTCTGATTAGGAAGATTTAGTACCAGGAGACAGTATGTAAAGTTTTTTAAGAACTAGATTTTAATTTATTTAGTTAAAGATTTATAAGGCAACGTTTAGGTACCCCTAAATAACAGAAAAATAAATATACTTCAGAAAAAAAAAATGGCAGAAGATCCTGCTTATTTTTGTTCAAAAAATCTTTTAAAAATAAAGAATAAAACTGCATGTTTTGATAATACGCTTTTGCTTCAAGGAGCTTTCCATATTTACAATGTTTTTATCATTTACAGGCCGACGTTTATACTGAAGTAATTTATTATACCTATTTAATTTACTTAAAGCTTATAATATTTAAGTAGAAAATAAAGCTTGTGCGTAATAGGCGTTGCATTGCACGCAGTTGTCCCGTTCTCGCGACTTGAGCTTCATGGAGCGCGAGCGAAAGAGACAGAGCTATATGCACTCTAAGGCGAACGACAGGGACAGGGACAGCGACAGTGAGCTAGAGAACGCGGCGGCGAAACGCAAGGGCAGCCGCGGGAAGCTCGCGGTGAGCGCTTGCGCACGCACGCTTAGTATGACAAACGTATGAGAATAGAAATTGCCTTTCATGAAAATCTTGATATCTCTAAAATCTATAACTAATGCATGTATGAGCTTCTTAAACATGCTTACCATACGAATAAGGGAAAGATCAGGGTTGCTAATGTACTATACAGGCTGTAAGGGACTCCACAAACTGACGGGATGAATTCAGTATATCATACTAAGATGACCGGTACAATAAATTATTTCAGGAATGTTATGGGAATCCAATATATTTTTGATTTGTTTTATTTTCTCATACGCAATGTATCGTTACCGTGGCAAAACGCACGTGGCGAACGGTAAGCGCGACGACTAGTTCGATGAACTCTGTAGCTAGGCAGGAAGAGAACAGCTGATGTCACGCGTCAATTTTTGATTGTAGCCGTATTATTTACATAAATGGTTGAGAATGCCTTGTGGCATTAAGTCCGCCTATGTACCACTTTTGTACATGAAGTTTAAATAAATAAATAAATAAATGGAATGCTCCGTACAGGGAATGTAATTTTACATTGAAATAAGGAATAGTAATAGAAAAAAAACCTCAGAAAAATTCCGGTGGAATATGATTCAAAATAAGGAGCTGAATGCACCCTGTCAGTTTGTGGAGCGCTGACCCTTACACCCTATACACACGTTCAGGTTGGTCTGTGCCGACACAGGTTGGCCAGAACTTATGTGAAGCGCGACTCAGTTTATAATTCTGCAAAGAATAATCTATGAAATACTCGAAATTCAAAGAGTTTTGAGTTGTAGGAACCTACTTTCTATTCTTTTTGCGTGTTTTCGGGCTTGGTGTGCAATACCCTTGAAATCACCCTTTCTGTTCTCCTTGCACTTCGTCAATGATAAAATTATACTGACTCACAGTTGTGTTATTGTAATTTGAACTTTAAGCGCTGTACTTACAGTGAAGTCTGCCAAGGGCGAAGATTTCTATTCTCATACCGTAGAGATGTGGTCTTCTAGTTTGGAATAGCATGCGTCATGTATTTAGTTAGTTGTTTTTCTGTAAAACTTACACCTTTGTAGAATCTTCATCAGCTCTCTCTAAGTCATCATACTTAAACAAGCTGTAAACGGACCCTTCACAAGCCCGTCTGTACATCAAACTAAGTAACTCTACACAAAAATTATTTCTGGGTACGGCTTTTTTTTGGGGTGAAAAATCACTTTTTATGGTAAGACTCAATGTAACGCACTCAAAATATTGTGCTGATGGATGTATTGAATAGTACGCACGACAGCCAATCAAGCTTTACAAAACCAGTTTATGCGGATCTCTCATTGTAAAGGAAATCTATACAAAGCGAGGCCAAGTTATACTGGAAATGTACAGCTTCATGTGCCGCCGCGTGTACGTGGGTCATGGAGGTATTTAAGTAAAGTTATAACGTTAAAAAAATTGTATATAAAAAAAAACCTTGTGAAAAAGTTGGAACTTTGACCCCAATGGTAGGTATGGCCTAGAACAAAAAAAAATATCGCGATGACGGCGAGAACAAGTGCCTTTCGACTTCGTTAAGGGTACTTTTACACCCATTATATAGTGGAAGGTATAAAGAGAGGAAGCATCGGTAGATATGCCAAGAAAAATAAAGAAAACCTGAATGCCTCTACTGAACTTTCTGCTGACCATGAATTGACAAGTTTGATCTCCTGGTTGGGGCTAATTATCACTGAGTATTTCCATTACGATTCTCTCAGTAATAGACCGGAATCCAAACTTATGACGGTTATAGGCTTACCCCTTTATTAACGAACCTGAGATTTAGGAAGTAACCACAGTTATGGACGAGGAATCGGCTTGTGCCGATGATGACGTATATTCATTTAATCCAGCGACGTATCAAGTCTCTCGTCGTTCGAACCGAAACGAGGTGAACAACAAATGTTTCGCTTTTATTGCATGGAAATAATCCTCTTACTGATCGGCTCAAGCAAATCCGCGTCGCTAGGTGTAATTGCAATATATTTCAAAATGTGGGCGTTCTCACTACCCTACTAAACTTCCAGACTTGACGTCATTCAGTAGACACAAACGCGACTCGAACCCACGACCTCTGCTCCTCTAATCACGACAACAGATACCGTCATATCATTTAAGTAGTATAAACATTATGTCATGTTGTTTGTGAGCTTATCACTAAGATTAGATTAACTGCAACCAAGACGAACAGCGTTCAGTAGCGTTCGGTCCATGGAGTCGAAAGCTGTATGTATATTGTGATCTGCGTGAACGCATCTTTTTGTGTGCAGTCCTTTTATAGTTATTTTACTTCTAACTGCAATCTTAGTCTGATGAGAATAAAGTTCACTTTGATTTTGACAGTGTTGAAAATTTAGAGGTGTAATATCTGTGAAAGGACTATGTGTTTTTTGGTGTAGTGGGGTGTGCATTGAATTGTGTGGTGTGTTGTGTGTTTTTGTGTTGTGTATTGTCTAAATTTGTGTTTAAATTATTTAAAGTTTTACGATTAAATGAAGGTACCGTACATCCTTTTTGGATTGGATGTGTGTATCTTAAAAATGAAGTCTAATCAAGGGGTAACGTGGTATCCAGTAACTCGGTCGTAGAGGTCGCTACATGCTCAAGTACTGGTATTCAACTACCTCGTGCAAAACTACTGAGCTTCACATAGTTGAGACAAGGGTAGATACAGATGATGAATATTTTGAAATCTACAAGTGTTTAAGGTCATACAAAATGGCTGCGGGGCTGTTCGAAAGAGATACCGCGGCCCTGGAACACAAAGGGCAAAGAACGAACATGGATGGGTTTTAGTCAGTAAAAGTCTGACACTCCCTCCCACTTCGCCCAGAGCGGGGGAGGGGGTTATTTGATGACTCCCCATGCAAAAAAAAAATGTCATACAAAATTATGTTTGGAAAATTCTATTTTGAGCATGGCCACTGTGGTTTACACAATCTTGTAACTCCTAAACCAACATTTGGGCCTTATCTTAGAAATAATTATCTCATAATGCACCAAAATTCTCAAGGTTACATTTTTACGTTCACACGTGCCGTCCAAAGTTCCATGTTATTGTTGTATGGGACACAATAAGAAAACAACAATGGCATTGTAGCGTCAATACTCCGATATCGAAGTTTTGGTCCGATAAGATAATATAAAAGAATAAACAATTAAAGAAGTCGCTTTATCAGTCCGGTTGTGATTAGATACCTACGATACTGAAAATTGTAGGTTTTAGAAATTATGAATGAATTTTGTATTAATCTCTGTTATTGAAGATTAACTAAGAAACGAGAGGAAAATTGTTTACATTTGAAGTTAAAAAAAACAGTGTTTTTGGTTCTGTATCACAACCACAGTTACATTCATAATTATATTGGTTATCAAATATCATCTACATATCGCAAAAGTAAACCATAGTAAAATAGGAGTATATTGCTTTTGGTTCCATCACTTAGAAATCTCAAAAGTAAAAGTACTTATAAAATCAAAACTAAAGTTATACTGTCACTTACGGAATATCTTCCGTGATTGTTCATTATTTTGAGCTCCCGATATTTCGACGATGTTGCAAGCGCCATGATCGCGGGTTGACTGGAGAATGCGGGTGGATAGAAAATAAAAATAAATAATAATATCGGGAGCTCAAAATAATGAACAATCACGGAAGATATCTAGTAAGTGACAGTATAAGTTTAGTTGTATACCCTGAAAGCTTAAAACAGTGTTTCAAAACTAAAGTATCTATCATCTATTCCTCGCACTTGTTTATCACGTAAACATCATAAAACCTAGTTAACACGGTCACCTATACCAGTCTACACTACAAATCACAAACATAAGCAACGTTTAACTAACGTTACGCATCATGTTACAGCAACGCAACCTGAAGCAGAAGTTCGCGGCGTTGCTGCGGCGGTTCCGTGTGCCCGAGGAGCTGTCGGAGCGTGGCGCCGCACGGGACACGCATCACGCGCAACATGACATCGACGAACTGTTCCAGGTGAGTGTTACACGGCGTGTTACAGCAACGCACCTGAATCAAAAGTTCCAGAATTCTTTCCTGCGTGCTATCTTGATCAGGTTTTCGTTCCACTTGGCCAGTGGATTGCCTACGGCCATTGGTATTGGTATCATAATGCGTCGGTAAAAAGGCAATAGTTTTATAATAACACTAGCTGTTCCCCACGACCTTCGTCCGCGTAAAATTATTAAAAATACAATTTTCCCCGTTTTTGCAACATTTTTCATTGCTGCTCCGCTCCTATTGGTCGTAGCGTGATTTTATATAGCCTATAGCCTTCCTCGATAAATGGGCAATCCAACACTAAAAGATTTATTCAATTCGAACCAGTAGTTCCTGAGATTAGCGCGTTTAACCAAACAAACTCTTCAGCTTATAATATTAGTATAGATTATAGTACCTATAATGCTTTTAACTATTTCAGGAACTTGAATCCTTATCATGCGGCGAAGGCGAGGACTCAGGTCCAGATCAGATGGACACGATCAGTATCGGCTCCACCCCAAAACCCTCACTGAGACCGTTTTTCAGTAGCTCCAGGAGTCTCGCCAACCAGGAGCATCACAGGCATTCCAACGGTACGTACCTACCGTTAATGCAATGTCAGAAATATAGTAAAACTAATTTTGCCTAGCTCTAGGTCTATTTTTTGAAGATTGTTTACTGTTTTGATTATTGAATACGTTTACATTTTTGTGATATTGTATTATTATTTTAATTTGTTAATTTCTTTTCTTTTCAAATAAAGTAATTTTTACTTTGAAAACCGTTTTTCATTTCTTAAAACCTAATTTTTCAAATCAACACTAAATTCTCAACGAAACAGTTAAACTTTGGTCGCAATCTTCAGAATTTAGCCCAAGAGCTGGACAAAGAGACACTCATAGTCACTCATTAAGTATAACACTACTAGTGTATGGTAAACAATATAATCAGTAACATAATTAATTGCCTGAGCATCGAAGCATACATTTGAAGATGCATTGTGTGACGTAATCGCATAGGCATCTGTTCCACCGCTAGCGAGGAAGCGATTGGCTCTTGACTTCTCAAGTGACGTACATTCGCCAGCAAATCAAGTTACCACAAACTGTCAATTTCTCCAAATGATTTTGAACCATAAAATGTGGATTATTAAGTTCAAAATCGATTGAGAAAATTTTACAGTTTGTAGTAACATGATGCGCTGTTGAACGGCGACACGTCAAGACATACATTTTCAGTGTAACATGACCGGTCCGGACCATGAAAGGTCCGCTTATATTGGTTTGCAGAGCTTGAATGGTCGTGGTGCGTACAAAAAAAAAAACTAGATTTCGTGTCAGTAAAAGAGATATAATACAGGGTGGCAAGTTAATCACCTGCAGCCTTCAAGAGCTGATTCAACCCATCACGCGTCATATTAAATAAACTTGGCTCTGAAGCCCATTCGTTAAAAAAAAATAAACCTATACAACATTAGACAGACTATTTCGATGCAGGTCATCATCTGCCTAGCCTTTTCCCAACTATGTTGGGTTCGGCTTCCAGTCTAACCAGATGCAGCTGAATACCAGTATTTTACATGGAGCGACTGCCTGTCTGACCTCCACAACCCAGTTAGTACTGGGTAATACGATACCCATTGGTAAGACTGGTTGTCAGACTTTCGGGCCTCCGACTACCTATGAAAACTGTCAAAGATCTACAATTGACAGCCGGGACCAACGGCTTACCGTGCTTACCTACCCACGGAGGAAGCTCGGTATGGAAAGGGTGGTCACCCATCCACGGACCAACGTAGACAAGCGCGGCTTAACCTGAAGATCGGCCTGAGCGCGTGTTATTATTTAGCCACGATGCTTGTTTTTTTACGTATCGAATATGAGTTAAACAGCAAAAGTTGTTTGCTATGATGGGTAGAATCACCCACTTGAAGGATGCAGGTGGCTAAATCGCCACGCAACATATTTATAGCTGATCACTGACGCTTCGAGATCTCTGACAAACAAACAGCTGGTTTTTGTTCGCTTCTCGCTCATGCAGTAGGACAGGTGTCTACTTTTGTTTCCGCTTACATACATTTTAATGAAAGACATACATTGAGATATATTTTATGTTTTGTTTTGTAACGCTGTGTGCATTAGATTAGTTTGTGTGCGAGGTGGAATACTATTGTCATGACTCACTGTAACAACAAAGTTCTTTACACTGTCAAAATGAGGAATTTTAACTATCTAAACTTTCATAAAAGTACTATTAAATGAGAGATCATTGAATGAGATCTTGTGAGAGAGCTAAAATCTTAAATGAAGTTCCAGCTCAAAACAACTTTTTAAACATTTTTATAAATGTAGAAAACTAAATACCTACAGCCTACAGGCAAGCATGATTCTAAATTGTTTGTAGATAAGGTACCTTATTACTAACTGAGTCTTTCTTCTGATCTTATGAATACGATGAGGGCATGGAATGAAGATTATATTGATTATAGAGGAAGACTGTAAATTTGTCATCGTCTCAGTCCGCGGTAGTATATCTTCCGATACCCATATGAGTGAAAAAAATTCTGTGGATGCTAGGAGACAATAGACTGTTACCCATTTGTAAACTAAACCCAACAAAACGTATACTAAACTCATTCGCTCCACTCATGGCATTCCGCCTACCACCCGCACCCAACCATGGCACGGTATTCCACGTTGCACGCTGTGTCTGAAGGCGGCGCATGCGCAGCGGCGCGGCACGCCAGCGTGGCGGCGAGCGCCGAGCTCAGCGTGCTGCGGGAGAGGCACATCGCCACCATGCCGCTCACAGGTACGGCAACGAAACGCTGCTTATACGTCTATACAATCCAGACAATCTAAGGAGTCTGTGGACTTCTTGGTCTATGGTCTTTGGGCTCTTGTTCACGACCGGACTATATCCGGTACAGCATCGGGAGTTTATTTATGAACCTAGTTTCCAAGTGAAAGTAAGAAAATATTATTTATTTGGCACAAGCCACAAGTGCAAAATATAAAAAAATAACAAAAATTGTAACACTGTGAGCCTCACGGCTGCGCCAGATAGGCCCAGTTCAGTAAAGTGCCGAGTGCATAAAACATGTGAACTCAGCTTTGAGATTCCTCTGAGTGCAATACTGGTTTATGAAAACAAGCATTTATGACCTGATAACCTGACTATACTAACTGGCATGAATTAAACAAAGTAGTATTGTCAAATATTTACTCGTCCCCTCCATTATGGTCGTTAATAAAAAAAGTAAGTTTATTTACATATTTGATCGAGATTGTGACATAACACTTTAATTATTATAAACCTAATCATAAAAGCCGACCTTCTGTAGATAATATATCTCACTTTTACTTCCATATTTATTTGTTATAATTCTTTCACAATCTCTATCAAGTAACATAATAATTAGTTATTAAAACTATTAGCGTGCTTCTGTCTGTTATTATTTTATGTTATTACTATTATCACTATCACTGCTTTCCGACTTCACCCGTTACCACTCAATACAAGTGACACGGTTGCATGGTTTGATCAACTTATACTTAATTATTTAAAACTTATCTTTTCTAATCTATTGCATTATACTGTGCCCTATGTCTCGTCTTTTCAGAATATTATAAACTACTTCGAATAAAATTATTTAGAATAAAATTATTTTAAAATAAAATTATTTTAAAATATGTTATTGTTAAAAAATAAAATAAATACATTATCTACGTAATTGACAATTTAAATATTAAATAATATCTCAAATCGATTTTGAACTTTCCCAACGAATTCGCTTCCTTTGTCTTTTTTCTTGTGAACACCATGTATAAAGTTCTTCAAACTTAAAAAAAACTTAAAAAATAATATAATGAGCCCATTTTACCTCCGATCCTCCAGAATTAACATTAAATTAAAGTTCCTTTATCAATATAAAAATTCCAAAATCCCCCTTAAACCTTTAACGGCTCTCTGACAATGATTATGACATCAGAATCAGAAGCGATCAGAAGTTCTGCAGGCGACGAGCGCGCCAGCGACGGCAACAGTGACGGCGACGCGACCATCGACGCGCCGGTGTCTGGGGCGTCTGTATCCAGCTCCCCGCCTAACGAGATCAAGCTTAGGGTAAGTTGAAGAATCATAATATCTTTTGGGTCAGGTTTCGTACCCGTGTGAAATTGACGATAATTCCTCTTGGCTTATCTCTTCCAGTTCCATCACACATCAATAAAATAAGTAATTTCATATCAATCCGAAGTTCCACCGGAAAACGGTCAGGAAGTAAATATCTCACCCATCTCCATATCCCTTACCGAAAATTTTCTCCACAAAAACTCCTTGGTGTCGTTAGTTGCTCAGACTGACTGTTACTTGATCGTCTTCTGTTAAAACCCATACTCTTGTGGTCTGGGTTGTTTGCTGGAAATTTCGCGCTCTCTAAGTGTTTGTCAAAGTCATCTGGAATCAAAAGCGTCTTCTCGGTGACAAGTTTTCAGCATAGAGTTCCATGTTAGCTAGATGAAAGTAGCAAACACTTAGCGTCATCTACGCGGAAGTCATTTCACAGTTTTCTTCCCCAATAACAAGACATGAGTGATGAACATCCAACTAAGATACCCCGTTGTTCCAGGAGGACAAACGATCCAGACTATTCCGCAGCGCGACGAGCGGCGGTAACCTCATACCGGGAGGCGGCGTGACGCGCAAGAAGAACTCGCTCGGAGTGGGCTCTGACAGGCCACTGTCTGCGCACGAGTTGCCAGCGCAGAGTCCTACTACGTTAGAGGTACAAATTGGACATTTTTCAGGATAGCTTACAATATTTCATTGCAGTGTGAGAAATATAAAATAACATCACGCCTGTAATATCCGAAGGGTTAGGCAGATGTGTACGTAATAGTACACCTACATTTCGCCAGTTATGTTTATTTATTTATTTATTTACAGCTAATTATAGCAACATTACAGATCAAGTCCAATACGATGCTATAAGACATAAAATAAAACAATATAAAAAAAGTAAAATCACACCCAGTAAAAATATTAATAGCTATAGTTAAACATGACCAAGTTTTTAGTTGCATACCTTTTTCAATTTTCATTTGTGCCCTTTGAACAAATGTCGTCAGGTTTTGCCCAAATATATCTTCCGATACCGTTATAATATTAATAATACGTGCGGCTCGCGACATAGGGGGGGTTAAACTCCCATGTCCTTGCTCCTCGCTCGGTGTAATAAATAATACTTGAAAAAATTAGCGTAATTGTCTCACACCCACTGCAGCTCCAAAAGCCTCTTTTCACTTGGAACTCATGCTTTACAATTTTTTTTTTCCAACTATTTGTGGTTATATTTAAAGAGCGGGTGTTTTGGGGGACAATCTAATGTAATTTTGCCTTTAAAAATGTACTAATTTGCAGCCTACTTCAAATAAAGTTAATGAGTGAAACTTTGATTTAGATTTTTATATTTCATTTCAAAAGCTCATCTTGGAATTGTTACACCTAAGTTACAAGCGTCTCATGTTATGGATGTTCAATCTATTTTCTTGCGTAGCCTCGTCGCACTTGGGCAGATCAGGTATCCCGCCTGCTAGGCGAAGAAGCCGCGGGCCCCGAGTGCGTCGCAATCTGCGGCGGCGCGAGCGCCGGCTCCAGCGCAGCCGCCGCAGCACTGCATGCGTTAGCCGTGCCAGCGCTGCATGCACCTCATCCAGCACCGGACCCGAGACCGTTGTTACATGCGTTGTATTCACGGGCTAAGCAGTGAGTCCTTCATCATGATTTCGTATCCATTAAAGTTGTTGTTCATCAAAAGTTTTGATTTCGACGGACCCACATAGGTGATGATTCTCAGAGCCACTTCTGCTTTTTCAAGAGTCTCGGACCAGTGCTTGCCATGGGTTATATTATTAAGCATAAGAGCTGTGTCATTCACATATGCAAAGATTTTTGTATTCGGAAGAGATGAACTGTCACAGCTCATTGTCATACGTAAATAAAAGAGGGTTAGTCCTAAGACATCACCCTGAGATACACCAAAAGTCAAATTTTCCGTTGTGTTGTAATGTTTTGACTTGCAATAATCTGGATACACTCCAATGCGACAGGTAGCTACAAAAGATTTCGAAGGCAATTACACGAAAATGCTCATTTATTTATTGCAATTTACAGATTGTCAATTATGTTAATTTAGAGACAAAACAGTGTTGAACGCCTTCGAAATTTTAGAAAAAACAACAAGATACTTCCGCTTCTTGTAAGAGTGTTCGATTTTTATATTTAATAGTTCCGGTATAGCGCCTTCTGTAGATTTAACCTTCCTGAAGCTGTATTACAACATCGTGAATTGTCCGCAGAAGTACTCGTCGCTCTTGCATTCGGGTAGCCATCTGCGGCGGCGATGCGGCCGCCAGTGCCGCCCTACGCGCGCACGCCGAGCTGGCCGCGCGCCGGCCGCACGACGCACCCACCGTGCGCTTCTACTACGTGCCCATAGGTATATTTATAGTGAACATCTTTTCCTCCACCCTGCAGTATTGTAATTTTAATTTTTATCAAATGTTTAAATTAATTAGAAGGCAAATCGGTTCACAATTACTGATTTCTAAATATAATTCTGCACTCAGGTCCCAGCGTGATAGCGCGCCACCTAGCGGCGTCGGACGGCGGGTACGCGGCGCTGTTCACGAGCGACTCGTGGGCCAACATCTGCGAGCGCGCCGCCGACGGCTCGGCGCCCGATGTCGCTGAGATGTCCTCACGTATCGGCAGGTTAGTTCCCACTATATCACTATGTGTACACAATTTTAATATAAACTTTATATCTATAGAAGTAAAATCCAAAATACAACGCCATCAGATACACACTATAACAGTTTGTTTTGTACAGGTATCTGAACAGCATTGGTCCAGTGAACAACGTGCCGATCGGCGAGGCGATGGTCGCGTACAGAGAGAAGTCGGGTGACGAGGATGCCAGCCAGACATTTGTGCCGTTTATTGCGGTAAGTTTAATAAGTACCAAGTTTTATATTGTCAAAAGGTGAATGATAGTACAGTTGGGTAAATGAAATAATTGTATAAAACTTTAGTTGTTGTTCAAATTGCGAATATTTGTTTATGAGCACAAGTTTTATTTAATGGTTAAACATTGATGAGATATGTTAGTTGTGTTCTTAAAACTGTGCCCCCTCTCCAGGCTCCTCTTATTCATTCTCCTATCATGGGTGTAAAACACACACGAGAAACTGGGCCTTCAGGTACCTGTACAGTCTTAGCTATAAATATTTGTTTCGTGTGGAGATCAAACCCACGACATACTGCTCACTGCTCATCAGTCAAGCTTGTGCCAGCAAGGCCGTAATTTATTCGTGTATCTCCTATTGCCCATCCAGGAAGTCCGCGTAGGCTGCAGCGAGGGCGGAGTGTCGTCCCTGGAGCTGGAGGAGGGCGGGTCGCCGCCCGCGCGCGCCTCCCCGCCCGCCACGCCGGCGCCGCACCCGCTGGTGGCGCCGCACGCCGGGGAGCTGTCGGTGCCGGCGTTGCCGCTGCCGCTGTTGGCCAGGACTGAGCCGTTGGAGCTGCAGTTGGATTACTGGCTGGTAAGTTATACACAGATTAAAAATTCATAAAACACTATATAGACGTGCATCCCTAAGAGAGTGGTCCTCATATCTCTTTCCAAGTCAAAGTTGTGAAGCACCATTGCTACAATTGCTGGTTCACCCAACAGTTGTCAATACGAACGCCACCAAATCTTGACCCATATAAATTCGACAAAGGCAAAGATGCCGTTTTACAAAATTTAAATATTCCGAGTTGATTTCGCCAATAGGTGTTTTATCTAGCTTGCATTACAGAGTTGAATAACTGTGAATAGGACTCATATCGTCTTGTCTACTCAATTGAATCAAATCAATGTCTGATCAGCAGTGATCGGAGTAGGTAGATTGATTTTTGGTACTTGTATCATAAATGCACACAGAAAGAATAACATGGATAAGCCATTTTTCCGGAAAGTAATTCCGGTATTTCCGGATTCAATTAAATATTGTTAATGTTGGTAGTGATAATTATTACTACTCAATTCAAAATTTAAAGGAAGGTATCAAAACTAAATTAATTCATTATTTATCTGTTGAATAATAAAAACAAACACACCAATAATCCACCAATTTCGGAGGAATGTCCATAGTAATATATACGTTTAGGATCAATGACCCCAGTTCAATCTACCTACTCCGATCACTGCTGATCAGTCTGTTGAGCCACTCAATCATTTTCATTGATCACTATGATCATCCCCCCACAGGTGCCAGGCCGTCAATCCGATGGTACGGACAGCAAAGTAACGGTGAAGGCGTCTTTCCGCGCGCTGCACGTCACGCGGCAGAACGCGCATCTCTGCATCACGTACCTCACCAAGGAGAAGAAGCAAAAGAGTTAGTATTGCGCTTATTATTTTTGAAATTATAGTTTTTTTTTTCTGGCGCGACTTATAAAGCAACTATGTGAGCTAGAAGACGGATGGACGGAGCTTCTTTGATCAAAGTGCTCCAAATAACTTGCTAAGAAAACTGCGGTTTTTAACGGACTTAAAAAAAAGAGGTTTTGATGGTATAAAAACTAAGAGATTCTCGATCTCTGATTGAAGTTGAGATGGTAAAAAATCTAACTATTAAAAAATAACAGTTCACCTGTCCTTATCAAGTTTTCCGGTTTGTGGAATATAATTTTAGAACTGGAGTGACGTCAGCGGCAATACTGAGTGCGACAGGTTTTTCCTTCACCTGGCCAAGGAAATAACGCTGTTATTTTATTCCAGTAATGCGGCTCGGCAAGAAGAAGGAGAAGACCGGCGAGGCGGAGGTGGGGCGCGCGCAGACCGTGGACGGCGTCGCGCGGCTCATCTGCTCCGCCAAGAGCTCGCACAATGTGCCGCTCAAAGGTACACCTTACAGCCATTACTATACAGTTCAAGTGAAAGAAGACCGGTGGAGCATGTTCGGCTACCGTTTATGTTGGACATTCACCAGTGGACTAGAAAATCCACCGACTAACAAATACATTATACTCGATATTTGGAGGTGGTGTGCCAGATTTAGTCACCTCATCATGTTGCATTCCGAATCAAACTATATTACTTCTGTTTGTCCACAGTCTACATTGACGGCACGGAACTGAACGGCGTGAAGTTCTTCCAGCTGTCCACCCAGTGGCAGACGCACGTGAAGACCTTCCCCGTGGCCACGTGCGGCGCTCCGCTGGCGCCGCCGGAGTCCTAACTCCGAACTCGTACCGCGTAGGCCGCGCCCGCGCCGCTACTACTCGCTGTGCCAGACCCACGCTCGGCTATATCCGGAAACACTCGGCAACGAGCGAGGCAATGAGGCTCTAAACTTTGTCTTACAAAACTGACAAACGTATTGTAAAATTTAAACGTTTATTTATTAAGCTGTCGAGCTGCCATGATTATTGCGTAAAAACACGCCATTTGTTATGTATCTTGAGTTTATTAATTCGCGTTTATATAATAATAATAAAATTGTTAATGTATTCCTCTAGCGTAGTTACTCCGCCATATATCCGCATGCTGTATGGTTCAATGTCGTAATTCAAGCTACATAATGAAGGCTCAAACGCGTTAACTATATCGTCATAGTCATTCATTAATTAGTTATTGTATTTAATATATAATGTAGTTGTTATTCGTGTACTCAGTATATATCGAGAATAATGGTTCGTGACATTTCCAATATGTGTATGTAATTTTAGGTTATCGTGGTGAGTGTAGGTCGCCGAAGTTATGCGTGCGAGAGCTTTCCTGAGGTGAGCGTGTGATGATGAACTTTCAACGAATCTTAGCTTACATTATAGCCAAAATTTCGCCGAATTCCGGTGTTTGTATGTCGGTGTATTACTTGGCCGAAGACAGTCGGCGAAACATTTCCGAAGAGGAGCTCGTTTCGGCTAAAGTTAGTTCGTTTGAGCGAGTCAATGATAGTATAGGTATGTTATTGAACGAGTATCGTCGCCACATATCAGCGTAGGTTCGGTTCGAGTTTGTGCGCGATTTTATTTTTGATCTGTGATTCGTGAATGCAGTTTTTTTAAATATCGTTAGACAACGGAAACGCGATGTTGCAGTCATATTTTTGTGTAATTTTATATAAGTGCAGCTACAGTGCGGTTTACATGTATAATTTTGTACGTCATAGGTGTTTTGAATGAAATGTAGATTTTTACATAACGATAAACGTTTTTAATTTTAAAAAGATATTATAGAGTTTGCGACTAATATCTTCCTAATCGATTTCCTTGCATACTTTGAATAAAACCTTCGACTTCCTTACTTTGTGACCAAAGCCAAAAATTTTGATATTTTAGTCCTGAATTATGAAATTCGAAATTTATTCCGAGCCAATTTGGAAACTTATTTTCTATTTCGGCTAGTTTATAATTTTGTAGAAGTAATCAGTAGAGGGCGTTAGTAGTACACTCAGCAGGCCAATGACTGTCTCATGAATTCATGATATCATAGATTTAGTACTATATTCTCAAATTTTACATAAACTATGTGTAATACTTAGATATAGCTATGTGTGTAATTCAGATATGTGGCTGTGTGCATATGTTAGGTATGGTGAAAATGTTTTTGACGGAATCTGGCATGGAAATTTCAACTTTAATTTCTTGCGCTTACGGTCTGTAATCCATTGTGAGATTTCATCAAAAGCATTTGGCATTGTACGAGTGGCTTCTCGTCTCGATATTCTGTATTATACACATTTTATCGATGTTAGTTACGTAGAAAAGCCTATAATAAAAAAAAATATTAATCTGTCTATTAGGCTAATATTTAAGACATTTGAATATCGAAACGGAAGCCATGGCACAGTAACACAGGACTTCCGAATATTTTGGTCTTAGATTTCATATAATCCTTTTAATATATTGACATATCGAAGTCTCGCTAGATAATCACTTATTCTATAATTAAATGTAGTTGTTGAAAGTTAAAGTATTCCTTGCTATGATAAAAGTTTTTAACGAGTGTAAACAGTAATGGCCGATGATAGTATTTGAAGAGGTAACAAGAATATTTCTAGTAGCATCATACGCGCTAAATAAGTAAGTAAAGCCAATTGCCAAAATAATTAATACAATTTTTAGCTTTACTGACACAAAAGTCTTCTCTCGGCTTGGCCATGGTGAAGATATAAGCTGGCTAGCTTGGTAGCGGAGCTAACTGCCCAGGGCAGGCTGCCTAAAGCAGGTGGTTTCTTTCATCCCTATAAGGGATTTACCACACCAACCGATCGATCGTCGATCGATGCCATCGATTGGTGTAGTAAAAACTATCGATCGACGTCGACTTATCCATTCTACCATCGATCGACGATAGATTGGTGTGGTAACACCCTAAAGCTTGGAATACACATGCTAATATAACTTCAAATGCAATGCCAATTTCGAGCATAACAATACTTAAATGCGAAATGTTTATGATTATTTTATACACTTGGAGAGAGAAGAATGGGAGAAGAAATCATGCTCCCCAAATAAATTGGGATAAGGGCAGGATAATATTGTTGATGGAGAGCATACTGTAAATAAGCATACTACCTACTAGAAAACAAATTTACTTTACAGCATGTGTATTTCAGCTTTAGAATATACAGGCCTACCATATCATTGAAACGTTGTCTGATGTAACTGCGCGGTGCGGGGGGGGGGGGGGTGAAATGTCCCTCATCAGTCCCAAGCTTCTTCAGACACCGTGTCAAGCAGTACGGCTGTAGTAAGTCTCCGACCAAACTATTGGGAAGATTCTGTTACAAGAAGTTTGTATGCATCGGGATGTCCCCCACAAATAATGTGACAATAGTTCGCGTATTATTGAGTGTGCGCTTTTTTCAGAGTAATAACACTTTTTTAAATGTACGCTCCTAGTGTAAGTCGTGTTATTATAGTATTAGGGCTGTTTACCATTTTAAATCTAACCGTATCTTATATTCGATTTTATTCGTGTCTTGTTCTGACGTGGTCGATGTTTCTGGATGTTTTACAGATTCTGTAATTAATTCAATCTTGTCTCGCCGATATGGAGATAATCGTATATTATGAAGTGAATGAAATTGAAGTGGACTACTGCGCATGAGGTCCTGGGTTCCATTTCTGGGTCGGGCAAAGTATTATTGGGTTTTTCCATCAAAAATTTCTCAGTAGCAGCCACACAAACATTTTGTGTCGGGTTACGACTTGGCATCGAATAAATGAATCGAAAAATTGTTGCTGAAATAAATGATGAATTTGACATCTTTGAATGAACAGTTGAGCTTATAATAGCCCATTCTCACTTCAAACAACTTATCTGCGGGAAAACACAGAACTAAAATAAATTTACCAAGTTTGACATATTTCATGCAAATCTTCTTGACAAGCAGCGCCACCTTGAACTACACACTTAAAGTGGGCCACCTTGAACTGCACACTTAAAGAGGGCCACCATGAACTGCACACTTAAAGTGGGCCACCTTGAACTGCACACTTAAAGTGGGCCACCTTCAACTGCACACTTAAAGTGGGCCACCTTCAACTGCACACTTAAAGTGGTCATACTATACGCTTTGAGTAAATAACTAATACCGAATACGTGTTGAGGCAGCGTCCTCTAAGATTACGACCAAGCACAATAATATCTTCTAAAGAAAAGGAAGAATATGTGGACCATGTCAGAACAAGACGACGGTTGTAAAATAGCGTCAATAACAGTTTAACTCTAAGTATACGCAGCAATGTTAATTGTTCTATTTGTCAAAATATGATGTCATTTTACTCTACATAGTATAAAACAAAGTCGCTCGCGCTGTCTGTACGCTTAAATCTATTAAACTCCGCAACGGATTTTAATGCAGTTTTCAGCAATAGATAGAGTGATTCTAGAGGTAGGTTTTTGCGAAGCTGGGGCGGGTCGCTAGTATATTATAACTAACTCAATCAAAGTTTTAGCCCAGTAATGTAGTCTGCCTGTCCCAGTATGGATGGATGGTCTATATTGTTGGCGTTTGGCCACTAAGAACTAAGAATTAGTAACATAATTTGGGACGTAGCTTATCCGATTCAGCATTTTCAGATTTTGTATGATGCTAAAACCCTTTACCCTGACAATATTTGATGTTCCCATAATTCTAAAAGTTTATTTATTGGTCTATGTGCATCTGTTTGGGAGCAAAGATCGAATATGTATGGTGAGTTCATATTGATGTGACCATATAACATTAAAACCCATATCAAAGTGTTTAATAACTCGAAATATTGTTTAATAGTCCAATATTTCTAGTAAGGGTTACCAACCAGTCTTACCAAGGGGTATCGTATTACCCAGTACTAACTGGGTTGTGGAGGTGAGAATTGAGATAGGCAGTCGCTCCATGTAAAATACTGGTATTCAGCTGCATCCGGTTAGACTTGAAGCCGACCCCAACATAGTTGGAGAAGGCTAGGCAGATGATAATGATTTCGACGTTGATAAAACTGCGGTCTGAGTGCATTGTAAAACTTTTCTAGTTCCCCTTTCTTATAGGTAATTAGCTTTTTATTCTAGCTATTGAATACAAGCTTATAAAGCCGATATTTTCTCATATTTTGACAAATAAAACAACAAACCATTACCGTGTATCATATCAAATCGCTTGTATGTTGTAATATCTAAAATAAGTTACGGAATAACGTGTCGGTAATATATTTAGGGTCTTGTTATCAAATGTAAGCGACCCTTATTTTAATATTCCATCACATAAGCGGTACAAGATTACGCCCAGTAGACTTTCATATTTATCCGTAAATAAAATATACGATAATTATAATATTAGGAACTGTATAATGGTTTTTCTGTAACTTTTTTTATAAGGAGACGATAGTTATGGCCAATTATAATTTGATTAAAATTGTACCAACTGTTTAGTCATTTGTATTTTATGAAATATTGATGTCTTTAGGGAAATGAAATGTCCAATTTTACTTCTGTTTACGCTATCATTAACATTGATGAAATCTAGCAAAGTCTGTATGAACTGTAAGCCTTCACAAAATGTCTCAAAATACAAAACAGACTACGTTATTATTGTTTTAAGCTTTCACGGTTTATAACTAAACTTACACTGTCACTTATGGGATATCTTCCGTGTATATTCCGACGCTGTTGCAAGCGCCATGATGGGGGGGGGGGGTATCGGGAGCTCAGAGTAATCAGAAGATATCCTGTAAGTGACTGCGTCAGTTTACGTTATTATTACTGCAAACTTATAGGATACTAGCTTATGTCCGCGGCTTCACCCGCGTGGAGTTCGGTAAGTATCCCACGGGATCGTTCCCCCTTTTCACCCCCTTAAAGGTTAAATTTCCAAAAACCCCTTCTTAGTGCTCCCCTACATTATAATAGGAAGCCGTGTATAAAATTTCACATTCCTAGCCCCAGTAGTTTCGGCTGTACGTTGATATGTCAGTCAGTCAGTTCTCCTTTTATATATATAGATTTGATGCTCCTCTTTGCGACACCTTATTACCTCTATTGTCTGATGCTGTACATGAATATTTTCGTCAGTGTTAATTTTGCGTTAAACTGCTATGGCATTCAAATTCCTTTGTGAAAACTCTTGTATGATGGCGTAAACATAGCATTCTATGTGCGCAATTGCAGGGCAGCATGTAGGCGAAGAGACCATGGTTTAGAAAGTAAAACTTAAACATTGGAGTAGCCGTCAATGCAAGTTTTCCTAAGGTCGCTGTGGTGAGGCCCTGGAAACAGACTGCGGCTTAAGGATTGACCACATGTCATGCGCCGCGCTCAACTAAAGCGATAAATGTGATCGGTTCAAGCTGATCACCGCGTCGAGAAGTATGGTCAATCTCTAAATAACCTGGAGTTTCATTCACTGCCTATCATGTTTTTCTACCTACACCATGGTCTGCAAACGTTCGCTGCTCGTTCAAAATTGCTACTGGTCTAAAGAAAGCTATATACTTTTTTTCAAATAGTCCTTAGTCACGGCTAAGATATATCTAAGTGGCCAGTGTCGGAGGGAAAAATAGAATCATGATAGTATAGCCTTTTGTTAGACCCGAAACAATGAATAGTGAGCGTTAGTCTACGGCAAGGAATCATCGCGATTAGTCTCCCAAGCTTTCGTTAATGGCTTAGCCAAACGACATCCATATAATGACATTAACTTTTAATATTAAGCATTATTCATTATTTTATTTTTATCTAACTTGCAACTCTAGCCGATCACAAGTCGATTCGATCGATTTGATTATATTTGGCAAAAATTAAAATTGATTGGGATTTAAAAAATCCTTTATATCTGAAAAAATGTTCATTAATAGTAATATTTGTTTCTTTATTGAGTATTTTTTTTAAATGGCAATAATAACATATAAACGAGAAAAACAAGTTAGACTTTGAGAAGCAGAGTTTGCATGTTAAAGATTTTTAATAATTTAAAATAAATTATCATATAAGGGCGGGAGTGAGCCAGAGCTGACCATCAGCAGCTGTGCGCCGCCTAACATTAACTTGAACATCTGGTGGTACGGATCCCGACCCTTGAAACTATGATTTTGATCTCATTACTGCTGACTGATTGATTCTCTTGGCATCCTTCTTTATAACAATGGAATTCAAATTTTATTTATTTTCCAAATGAGCTAAAAGCCAGAATCGTCATCGACGTTTATAATGTATTATTTGTAAATGAATCATCACAAATTTAATTGTTTTTTTGTCCATGTGAAATGGCCAAACAAACTTATATTAGTGCTATGGAAAGTTCATTTAAGTTCTATAAATTAGTACAAAAATATCTTACATTTTATGTTTCATTAACAATTAACTAAGTATTTAATTGAATTCAATGCATTCTTCGCAAAAATGCAAAATAGACTGTGCAATATTGTGAATGTTTCTTGAGAATTTAATGTTCATTTAATTTGACTTGTAAGTCAATAAAAATATGATTTCATTACAATGGTTTTAAGTAATGTGATGAGATTTATTATTTTATTATAATTTGCAAGTATAATTTGTATTTATTGTACAAATAAACATTTTGCATTAAAACACACTTGTCTTTTATTTATTTTATTTTAGTTTAAAAGTCAACAAAATATATAATATTGTCCCTTTGGTAAATAGTATAATTATTCCTTAATTGAAGATCACACTCTTACAATAAACAAGCATTTCTTAACATTCCTTTGTAATATCAATGATATTACTTAATTCATTCAATGAAACATCTTCTTCATCCTTTGGATACCCATCACATCTTAATTACAATAATAAATTAGGCATTTAAACAAAAAAAGAGTATTTATGAGCTTTGAATTAGACTCATATCTTATATTTCACTATGGACAGCAGTATAAATTCTTCTTGTGCAATAATTTGTAACATCTTCCATGAATCATGTTTTGAAAATTCTTAATGTTATTTAACTGATCATCTATTTTGATATGATGAATCATACATTTGTGCTTAACTACAAAAGGTCAAAAACCTTCAAATATCAAAAATTGGTCCCTCAGTCCATTCTCCCCTGCTAAGCCCCCTTCAGGGAGGATATAAACTAAGCCATCAGCCCCTTTCTTTGGAGAGAACTCAAATAGATTATTGTTACTCTGCGCAAGATCATACAAGCTCCACGCAGCTAAATAGTTGGACTTGCCATGCTTGCATAGGACAATCACATTGTTGGGGTCACTGACATAGTGATCTCCAGGGTCAGCGATGATAATGATTCCACAGACGAGAGCCCAGTGGGCCGTGCGGCCATTCCTCAGGCATGGAGAGTGATCAAAATCTGCATCATAGCTGATGGTGGAGTTAAAGGTAGTTTATTTTAATTTTTAAGATGTTTATTTTCAAACAATGATTTTATCATTTTGTCATAATGTAAGTCAAAAAATAAGGATAGAAATTATTAAAAATCAAAGCTAAGCAAGTAGTACTACACTTATGGGTATTTGAAAAGGATACGGAACTAAAAGAACAGCACCATTCATAAGTCTTTCAATTGTCTCCGAGCTAAAAAGGCCTCCTCGTTTCAACATACAGCTAACATTCTCTATCTCAGCTAAGCTGTGCACTTTCGCCGTCAGCTTGACCATTTGTTTGCAGCTGAACATCTCTCCATTGCTTGTAAAACCTTCTAATTTAGCTATACTTAACAATTCTTCGGGTGATACTGCACCATTGACGGACATGGATAAAGCAACTAATCCACATGTTGGACCTATTTGTTTTATAGATTTAAAGTATTTATACTTGTATTTGAAAGGAGTAATTTCACAACATATCAGGTTTCTTGCACACGATTCCCTCAACTCCTCGTGATCTGAGGCCCAAGCACATATTTCAGGATCGAAGCTTAGCTTGTGAATTTTGTCGTTTTTCACCTCTTTCGTGGACGAATTGATATCGGGCAGTGTAGGTGGTGGCGGCGGGGGTGGTATTGTACACATTGTAAAAGATTGTAATCATCTATTTGTATAAAATAATCTAAAATCTTGAAACTTACATAACAATAAATTAAATTTGTATTAAATTAAATTCAACATATTATCACAAACTGAAATATTTGATAACTATTACAGTAACTGTTCTCGTTCATTTTCTTATGCCATTATTATAGAAATGAAATAATGAATAGTATTTTTATAATAAATTATTCCCTGAGTCTAATGTACAGTTGCTGATTGTTTTGACAAATTCATGACAGCATAGCAATAAACGTTTGACAGCTGTCGTGACATACTTGATAATTTTGCCGATCTGCGTCCAGCTTTACGTAATAACCCATATCGGCTTCTGTAGAATCATTTGTTATTGTTTTAGTCAGGGGCAAGGAACTTATATACTAACTGGAATGATTACGTGCAACGCAAAGCCGTTCCGAGTTAGAGAACTTCGAGAGTGGATGGCATCTCTTTCTAATAGGGTATCCATATTTTTGTACTTAAATTTAGGACAGTTATTCTGTTCTAACTAGGCAATAGGTTGAATACTTTTTCTTTAAAGGGACATCTTCAAGCCACCGTTGCTGAAGATTCTCATTGTTGCGGAGTCTGCATGGAAACAGAACAGTATTATTAATATGTTACAGCAAACTACTGCGCGCAACAAGTGTGATCTCCGAACAGTGATTTTTATCATTTATGAAAAAAAATATGAACTTAACTATTTTGTAATGCTTAAAAGTGATTTATATTGCCATGATTTCCATAACTCGCGAAATGAGAGTGTATTACGCGACGTACACCTCTGGCTAGCCCTTCGGATTTACAAGCGTGATGTTATGTTAGATTTCCAAATATTAATAAGAATGTGATTTTTTTCAAATAAATTAATAGTATTTTACTTGACTAAGGAGTTTATTCAGACTTTTTGGATTTGACTCGAGACTTTTGTGTCGAATAAAAAAAAATCGGTTGAATCGACAGTTGCCGCCAAAATTTTTGGTTTAAAAATGTAAAGATAGAATTCAAATGTTTATTTTCAAGAATTTACTTTTGCTAATATTAAATTGAGTAAAAAATTAAGTTTTGCTACTGCATTATAAATAACAATGTTTTGTATTTTATTTTTAGATTATAAATACCGATATGGATAATAGAAAAGGCGTATTCTTTACAATATTTTCATAATCCCCGTTTACAAATGTAAAACATTGTCACCCTAGTCGTAATTTGTTAACAAAGTTAAACGAATGTACCTGAAAAACGAAATTGCATATCCATCAACCCCTCACACTATTAAACCCCCTCAAACAACACGATTTCACCATATTTATAGTGGAAGATTTCACTTAAATACAATAAAAAGCACCTGAGCAAGCAAAAATACGACTGAAACGCGAAACCGTTTCGGCCATTCTTTTTTTTTTTTTTAATCTTTCTTGAATTTTGGTATTCATAAAATGTAAGAAACTACTAAAGAATTCAATTTCGCAAGAAATTATGATTTTAATATTTGGTATTTAAATATCAAATAATTCCAGTTACGATTTATGTGCTAGTTTAGCTATCAACGTGATTTCCGATTGCTATATAAAAAAAAAAGAAAATATATTTGTTTATTTTTTGATTACTGGCAATTATTAGACAAGGACACAATCCACTCTCGTCGCTTTCTCGCTCTGAAGTTTTCTTCCCCCTTTGGATAAATTAAAGTAATACGAACTCTATGACTTTAAGATAAAGTTCATTTTCAAACGGTTTTTTTAATCAAAATTTTGTTCGTACTCATTCCAGTTAGTATATAAGTTCCTTGGTCAGGGGTAGGACAGTTCCATATATCGACAGATTTGGGGTAATTTCTTTCAAAATGCGACATCTGTTTTTTGCATCCAAAACAATTAGTTACCTTATGTCACCACAGATGGCGAAACCGGCGACACCATCGATCCTGATATAATTTGTGACTCAAAACTTAATAAATGAAATATAATTTCATTACCTAATCATTTTATTTAACACGTATTATAATTATTTGCAAATATTTATGTAGATTACAATCTGCGTAATAATTACAATAGCAACACATTGAATTATTGATTTGGTAATGATTGTCAAATGTCAAATTGTCAGGTCAAAATTCAAATAATATGGCGACTGTACCCTGCGCTTGCGCTTGTTTGTAGTTTTCATTCAGTGTTTGTGCCTTTCTTCGTGAAATTAATCCGCCGATCCGCGTTGTGTTGAGTCCGGACAGGACTCCGTAGTGAAGTGTACGAATTATTTTGAAAACCCAAGTATTAATGTGCTCATATAGTTGGACTTGTTCAACAAACCGGATTTTGTCTGGCAAAATCACATATCATGGTGCGGATGAAATTAAAGCAGAGGCGCAAGCTTATAAAATAAACACAAGATAAATAAATAAGTTTTTTATAAAATAAAAGTTGTTTTTTTATGTATCCACTGTGTACCTTTTGAAATTGATGCTTCCTTACTATTTTACTTGTTTTTTTAATTTGATAAAGTTTTACTATGATTTTGTTACTTAGTAAAGAGAAAAAGTAAAATGATGTAAAACTTTATCAACTTCAAAAACAAGTAATATAGTGAGGAAGCTTAAAGTATAGGTGCACTAATGCATAAGTAGTACCTATAGCTAGTTATAGCTATATATCGCACTCTAATTTCCTTAACGTCACTAAACAAAATATACACATTTTCAGTACAAGCGTTTAAAGTTTTGATAATATTGGAAAGGGTATAAATAAAAGTAGAGTTATTATGTCGGTCATATCTTTTGTTTTTATTATGGAATAAAAGTAGCAGTACTTATTACAAAAATATGAACAGCTAAAAACCTTTTATTGGTAACAAAAAACTGAAAAAACTAATATAGTGTCACTATTCTGCGCGATGCACAGGCCCTTTTATAAGCTTTTATAAAGCAATAATGACTTAAATAGTAACAATTTTACCTTAATTCTACTAAAAATAGTATTTAAAAATCAGTTCTGTCATATTTATGTACTATACTTATTATTAGAATAATACTTTGGTAGGCAATGAGTAACTATTAATTAAAATACACAATGTTTGAGATCAAAAATTAACTTAAGTATGAAAAATATAACAATATTCTAGTTTCTAAATCATATTCCAGAATACTACGCCACACTAAAACAACAAAAAAAAAAATTAAAGAATATGGTCAAAATAAGATGAGGCGTAGTATTTAGGAATATAATTATGATCAACAAGAGACTTCAAATCATTTTTTTTCCTTTCAGCTAATGGTAATTTAGCCGTGTAAAGTGGTTTCAGATCAGATATTGTAGCAGTTGTCCCTTGTCTGCGTGTTGCGACTTTAGTGGTTTCCAACTTAATCTCCTTAAAATCAGTGTCGGCATAAGAGGTTTTATAAAATAACTGTATTTTACCTGCTTCTTTTTCATTTTTAATGATTTTGATTATCTTTATATCTGCAATTTTCACCTTTTCTCCATCCATATTTTTCGTAATAGCTTTGTCAGTTACTGCTTTAATATCATAAAATTCCGTGTGACTCATTTCATTGACAATATAAGGTTGTCCTCGTTTTTTGGCACTTCTCATGGCAGCTATGTAATGAGCTGGTACATAGATTGGTCCCGATTTCAACATTTTCTTTACTTCTCTTTCTATTGTGGAGTGAACCGCGTCTCCTTCATTTTGTGTGTGTCCCTTTATTAGGAATTTATGGGTAATTGATTTAATTGGTAGCATTTTTAAAGCATGCGCATACATGAAAAACATGAAGTTATTTTTTTGCTAACCACAGCAGTTATCTGAATAAAATATAAATTCGGCGTCAGGGTTGGAAGACGACATCTTCTGTAAATATTTGTACACGCATGATGAAATTTCGTTCACTCCTCTATTTCCTTCTACTTCAGTCCAAAAGTAACATTATGTATGATCCTTGCCAAGCTCTGAAATTGTGAAATTCAAACAGTTCAATTTAGATTTGTAGTAAAATATAGACACATCGCCTTTCGGAACAGTCATCACTGCTTGTAAATCGTAACATGAAACAATACGCGTTGGTCCTATATCTTTTTGTCTTGTTCTTTCTCTTTGCGACTCAGTTGTTTTTCTTTTAAATGATTTTCGTGGTGATCCTTCATTGCTTCTTTACCAGCAGCATCAGCATTCATAAAGGCCACACAGTCATCGCATTGATCCTTTTTAGGTACGAAGAAACCAATATGATATTCTGATTTAAATATTTTGCGGTAAGTATGAATTTTAACATGAGCTAAGTTTCTCGATATGCAATCCTTTTTGTAGTCATTAAACAAATCGGTCAAGGTTTTTCCACCATCGATGTATTGTTTTGTAGTTTGTTTCCGGAGGTAATGACTTTCAATTCTTGGTATAGATTCGATATGTTCTTTAACTCTATCTATCATCTCCGTAGGGATTCCGGTGCTGTTGTGCTTCCCCCTTTTTTCAATGATCTCCGCAGTTTTAACATTTCTTAACCTTTCTATACTGTCATTAGTTACACGTCGCCTTAACTCCAAATTACTCATTGGATTGTATGAAGTCTTATACTCCAATTGTTCAATCTGCGGAATATCTTGAGATCTTTGTTCATTGGTACTTGCGTTGTAAGTTTCAAGACAGCTTCCAACGATGTCTCGTAGCTTTTGAATTCGCTGAGAAGGTAGTGGCATCGTTTACTGAAAAAAAGTAATTTTATTTGAAAATTATCAATAATTATTACCTACGTTTGTAAAAAATAAACAAATAATTGAACCAAATCAAATTGCCAAGAATAAACAAAAGTACTACATACTCGTAACTGGCTCAACGACACAAACGAAATTGGTTAATTTTTTTACCAAGATCACAAGAATGTGGTTGTTATTAGTGCCTTTATAGCAAATTATATCATAATTAGATGCATTTTCATTTTATATGTATGGGTACCAAATGCCATTAAACAAAAAATATACATAATTCAGTAAAGCGAGAACTAAAATTCTCGAAAGCATAATGTCACTATGCGTATAGTGTCGATATTACGCACGTAAATTCTATACTGACTACGGGGTATAACGTCAGTAAGCTTAATATGTCAATATGCATTAAAAAATGTAGCTACTTTGCAAAAATCATAACGACATTTTCATTATAGTGTCATTATGTTGTTAACTGTTTCAAAAAATATCAGGCTACTGTTATAAAATTAAAGACACTAAACAAAAAATGTCGTTATGGCATCATTATAGATCTAAAACTTACCGATTCTTTGACTGCTTCAACGTCTCAATGCGTAAAGTGTCACTATTCCTTGCACTGAATAACATCCACTGTTGACAACTCGTCGCGTAATGGTGAATGTGTCATTCTGCAGTCACAACTCATGCGTTTCGCACGAAACAACATAACGTCATTATGCCGTCTAGCGGATTTTACGTGAACTATTAAAGCCAGTGTTTTTGACAAAAATAGGGAACAGTTCATAGTATAGATGGCGTTACTTATCTCAAAATCGATAATTTTTGTTTAGTGACGTTAAGGAAATTAATGTGCGATATGTCGCAAGTTTGTGGATGCAAATAATAGATGGCGCTATTTATCCGATCAATTGACATTAGCGGTCTTCAAAAAATTGTGCGAGCGGGCTCTCTATACCCGTTATATTACTTTACTCTATGGGTAGGTGCCTGCAGGCAACTGCGTCTTTAGTGTTGTGGTTGCAAGCGGGACTATTCAGAGTGGGGTTCTGGGTTCAATTCCAACATCGTACAAAGTGTTATTTGGTCTTTCCATTTAAAAAAATCTCAGTAGAAGCCTGCAGCAGTTTATAATTTGTCGGTATGATATGTTGTATGTGGAAAGCACGATAAGCTATTAAGCTATACAAAACCAGCTATCCGAATATATTGTAGCTTATTTTAACAGTGAACAATAATTGAACGCACCCTTAAATGAGCTAACGATTGAAATTGAAGGGAGGGCGTGGCATTATCGGTCTTCGAGAACTCATTCATTCCTTCATTCGTTCGTCTGACAGCTGTTGAGTAGCGAGCAGCAGAAGCACTTAGTGAAAGTTAATTATTTCAATTATAATTTATTGAAGGGAAAGGGCCTACTTTCTTGGTGTTGCAAAACCGGTTGGGTGTGTCCCTAATTCATCATGTCGGAAACGCGGAAAAACCACCTTGTCATAGATGGAGGGCAGGTGAAAGAAGACGAGCACGTCGCGTCTTACAAGCCCATCCCAGAGACGGATACAGGTATTTCTATTGCTTTATCAGATAGCATGCTAATATTTGATCATTATTTGACCGTTTTTTCACACTCCGATCTTCCTCTTTACCGTAAAAACTCCAACAAATTGCGTACTAAAAAGATTGCGATTTCATTGTGACGTCATTTTCATCAAGTTCGTATTCAAATGAGAAGCCTTGATTGGTCTCGGCCTGTCTCTGTTATCAATTTTATAGTGACATGAACTCATGACGTTATCAATGAAAGGCAAAGATAACAAGGTCGACAGCAAACGTCAAAGCAGAGATGCAATCCGACGAAAATGAAAAGCTTTTCCGTGTGCCCTGTTTTTATTTTCTCATCTAACATATTACTACTAGTCGTAATTTTATTATAATGTTCATGATTATTTTACGGCTATTGTAACGCGATGAAACCCAAAATTACCATTATATGCATTTATTTTTCGTTAAAGTCATGCGTTTGGAAAACCAAGGTGACTCTTACTTTCGGTCGGGTTATAAAGCGCTTTATTCGCCGCGGTAGTCAGCGCCATTTTGTTTCTCGTCCGCTGAATGATGCAAGACACAAGTTTGTTTGCATTCTAAAAACGTTATTTGTATCAAGAATATAATTTGACACAAAGATATTGAAGAAGAGATCCAGCAAATGAGTGGTAACCATATTTTTTATTATTTTTCTCTTTGAACTCAGACAAGTGACATTTCCATCTACTTGTGTAGACAAATAAGAAACTTCCTGCAAATTGAATTGACTTGCACAGGACATGTATGTGAATGGACCGCTTGTTACAAATTGGTCAACTAACTCCAATTTATATCTGAGAACCAACAGCTTGTCCAGTCAAACACTAGTCTTACAAAGAAGGCTATCACCACAGAGTTTGTTTTCAGCTGAATCTGGTGAGTATCTGGAGACTGAGGAGGTATACATGCAACTCAACCAGAGTGAAATCATGGAAACAGAACCAGGAGATGACTTAGACGACCACTGGGAACACAATGGCATCAAAATGCTGCTAAACCTATATCTTCAGAACATCGAAAAGTTTCGAAGTCCAAAAGTTAAGAAAAAGAATGTATGGGTAGACATCGCCAATGCTGTTGGTAAAGGGCCAGATAGCTGTGATAAGAAATTTCGAAATTTAAAACAAACATACATAAGATTACTTAAAAAAAGAAATAGGAATGAAGTTGTTGTAGTCAAATGGCCTTATTTTGAAGTTTTTGAACAGATTTACAATGTGAATGGAGAATATCAGCCCGAGATTCAACAGAGAATACAAGATGGGACTACAGAGAGTGTGACCAAAGCTTTATTGTCTATGGCTGAGCCTTCCACTTATGAGCCAGACATCCCAGAAAATGGAGAAACATCAAATGGACAAAGTGAAGAATCTAAAAGAAAGTTGAACAGGAGACGATACACAGACTTCAGGAAAATAACATTAGAAATGAGAAATCGACAGCGAACTGTAGAAGAGAAACTAGATAGACTAATAAATATAGTACAAGAATCTAATAGTATACAGAGAGAAAGAAATAGACTGTTTCAACAGTTTCTTGATAGTTTACATCAAAATAATTGAATGTTGTCTGTGGATTTTATATTTTTTAAAATTTTGTAGACATGCACCAGAATTGGAATTATTTTGTGCCAGATATTTGGCCTAAGGAATGTTTTCAGATTGGAAATGAATGAATAATGTGAATTTAATTAATATTTTTCTAATAATAAATTTAGTTATAAAATGACTTCACTCATTGTATTATCTTGTTATTCAAGGAATGTCCAATGTGCTAGACCATTTTCCTCCTCAAATCCATTAACATGTGTTTTCCAGTTTACTTATTTAATAGTAGCACACTTGTGTTCTATGATGAGGTAAATGTTTATTTTAGGTCTATTGTCTTTTTACCTGGATCTCAGGTATATCAAATAACTTATGATATCATATAGAAATGGTAAATAATAGAGAATACGATCAGTAACATTTAGCTAAATATGGGTATACTGTCACCACGCACGTCTACCCCCTCGGCAAATATAGGCGTGACGCAAGGATTTTATGTCATCACATCACAACAACACGTCTCCAATGCCCGAAGAAAACCCTTCGGGCAGAGATGTACCTAATGGTACACACGCCAGCACATCAGCCCGAAACTGTAAATTTCTCTAATCAACATTGAACCTAATGTTTTGGTTATAAAGTTGAAAATTTTACTTTAGTCGATTGATGTGCTGGCGTCTGTACACTCACATTCGCCAGTTATGTTTTAAGTCCCATGTAATAGGGGTGAGCCTAATGCTATTAACCGGGCATGAATGCAGACTCCGTGGCTGCTACTTCGAAATTCCTGATCGAAAACTCCAATAACACTTTGCTCGAGCCGGGCAACTGCTGGGTTGGATTGCCCGACCCGTGAATCCAACCCAGCACATCATGCTTAGTAGTCGCGACCACTAGACCGATTAGTCAGTCGACAATTATTTCAGAAAAAAATCTCGTCAGTAAAGCTTACCTATGTCTTTCTCATACAACTGTCTTCGGGAATATCGTTCTCGTCACGCATAAAAGTAGGCGTGTCAGTCATTCGGTGCGAGGCTTACCACCCGAGGAATAGAGAAAACGAATTCCTTAAAAATAATCGGTTGGCTAAAACTCGCTTCGCAAGAACCTACTTGTTCATTCGCAATTTTACACTCAAATAACCCGTCTAGATTTGTGCCTGGCTGTTGGAAATAGGAATTAGGGTCATAAGTTTCTTCTTTTCGTTCGTGACGCTGGCACGCCAGTATTTCAGATTTTCTTAGCCCAAAACTGCGCCCGTTTCCCTTCGACTTCATGTTTGACCCCCTATTATATGGGATTAAAACGTAACCGTAAAGCAACACCTCTGCCTAAACCTTCGGTGATTTCAGTCGTGATGTTATGTGTATGTGACTAGTGTAATTAATTAAACTCGCAATTTAGATGACATACTATCGTATCGAAATAATGAGATTAGAACAATGACATTCTAGATCAAGTTACACAATCATCATCTGCCTAGCTTTTTCCCAACTATATTGGGGTCGGCTTCCAGTCTAAGCGGATGCAGCTGAATACCAGTATTTTACATGGAGCGAATGCCTATCTGACCTCCACAACCCAGTTAGTACTGGGTAATACGATACCCGTTGGTAAGACTGGTTGTCAGACTACACAATCAAGAAACACAATAAAATCAGTAAAATGTAGTACCGTTCCAATTTATTTCCGCAATCTGCTTAATAACTACTAAAAACATACCTTCTATTTTTAGTTTAACACAAGTTTCAAAGTACTTGTAAGTAACGCTAATTTACAACACACACGACCACTTTATTTATCACTGAAAAAAACCTGTGGCTCTGACCAGTACCAAAGCCACAGTTATCGCTCTAGTTGTGTTGAAGCTATCTGAGTTTTAATTTCCAGTGGATATTACTGTAAGATTGGCTATTGTTTGCATTAATGTTCGTTTTTAAGTGCATCTATAGGGCATTCTGAAGAGAGGAGTAAGTGAGTTTAGAACGAATATTATTTATTTTGTTGTATGGGTATTGTTGGTACTTTGGCGAGCAAGCAAGGCCCTATCTAGTTAGGGTCAATTTCTAATCGCGTGGCAAAGCTTCTTGAAACGCACGCTTTTTTTCGCCCAGATAAAGCAATATGGAAACATTTGTAACTCCTTTGTATAGATCAAAACAAGCACATAAAAATGAGACGTTTTTCCCCCCAAATTAGCCCCTAGCCTTATCTCGCTTTTAGGCCAAAACTCTGACGCCAGGTTAGGCACTAACTACACGATAAAGAAGAAAGGCCAAAAACAGGAAACTATTGTATGTTATGTCCAAAAGTCAAAACGTTTGATAGCAATGACCAGTAGTTATTGCATCATAAAACGCTATTCCCATTTGGGGACGTTTCGCGACTTGACTCCTATTTCTCCTAATTAAATCGACACATAATAATGTCTAGTCCAAGGCCATAATAATTGGCAGCTTGAAGTCGGAAATCTAAGCACGTACATAATAAACACATCGTATGTCGCTTTAGACTCTTATTACAGCTGTCATCATCTCCCTGCCCTTGTTTCATGTTACCTGGGGTCGGCGCTACACGTTTTGTACTCCCATTCTCTCCTATCCACCGTTTCGCCTCATTAATATCATTCCTCACGCAATCCAGCCATCTATTCTTTATTCTTCTTCTCTCTCTCTCCATCCATCATCATTCACACTCATCACTCTTTTATGTCACACGTTTTATTAGTACTTGTATTCATGTAGAAAACACAATTTCATTGCTCGTCCCATCCAACTGGTACATTTATCAAAGGGTCACAGCATTACTTGGCAAAGTCCACACTACATGTGCCTCTACTCAATCACTTGAGGAAATGGGGCCACTCCCGATAATGTAGCAAATAATCGTAGAGTGGCGACGAGGCCAAGTGTGCCAGCTATGTCCGTGGGGTCACACTTGGCTTCTTAGAATTTAATCCAGGACCTGTAGATTCACAACTGCGCTTGCATTCCTCGAGTACAACCACAGATGGTTCCTTTTTTCGATAGAGTGCCTTTAGTGGAGTAGACTTTGGGTCCATATTCTTTGAGCAATTGATAATGTCTGTAACCTCTGTAGGCTCAGAAGTTTTAAATTAGTTTTCTCTAAGGACTCTTGAGGTAAGAGGTCGCGTCTAGTTTACTTATAAAAAAGTAATAGCTAAAATATCGCTATCAATACATTCGAAGGTTTAGAAAAATAATCTGCAGCGAATAGTCGTTGATACAAAAAAATACAGAACTATTTAAATACCACTGCTTTTTCACAAGTCTCCTCTATTATGAGAATATAGATAGAGAGAGAGAATAGTGGGTTGTAATCGTTCACGCGGGCTCAGTGCGGGGTTCTAAGTAATTGGTTTAATTACCTAAGTATACAATTAAGATACGTAAGTAAGTTATTTATTTCAGGTCTGGATAGACCTAAGAGGGTCAACATCCTAAACGCGCCTTCACTTTCCGTCCTAATCTTAGCTCATTATCCACAAATGAGTTTGTTTGTCCATTTGGACCGAAGCTATTATTCCATTAGTCGTAATCTGAGACAGTTTACCTATTTCGTTTCTAAGCTAGTGGTCTAGTGGTGCTCCAAGCTGATTGACGAAGTCGTGCGTTTTTAGTTGCGACGGTTTATTCAGTGTTGTTTTATTTTGTGCTGTAGGTGAGTGAGATATTCTGTACTGTATTATAACAAGTCATCTTGAATCTATGTTAAATACTGCTCTTTGGTTACGTTCTCTTTGAAAAACTTATTCGGGTAGAAATGGACTTGAATGCAGTGTGCGATCCAGATTCCAGAATAATTTATTCGTCATTGTATTGAGCCCAGAGAAAATCTTTTCTTTCACGTTAAAGTTCTTTGCCCTTTAAATTGTGCTTCCCAAATAATCATACGCTGCCGAACGCACCATCAATTACATCAGCCAGAACTTTTTGTTCGTACGAAACCAGCCTTGCTGCATTGCACTGTCTTCCAATCAGGTTCTCGAAGCAAAAAGCCGCTTGCAGCGCCCGCTGGCTTTCGGGAATCGCCAAATTCATCTTGCAACGAGTAATGCGTTTCATTCGTTTTTTTTTCAAAGAGATTTTTGTTTTGTTGCATAAGTACGCAAGCTTGATATAAGCGTCCGGCACTTTCGTGCGACTGCAGTCGTATTTTCGTGTTTGAGTGATAAACACCGGAGCTTTTGAGAAAGTGAGTCGTATTGTAGAAAGAATAGTTTAGAAAGTTGATTAGGCCCTTTGTAGTTACGCTGGAGAAAATACCCGGCAATTCTTTGATTTTATCGTACGGTTCAGTGGTATGCATTCAATGTTGAAGACTACTTAAGAATTTGTATCATCTTGCATCGCAACTTAGTCTAAATTTAGACCAAGTTGGTCTAAATTCGAAGGGATTATTATCATAAAGCTGCCAGGTGTGTCCATCTCTCTAATAATAATCGCCCCTTACTCGAAGGGGTGACTAAGGACAATAACTCTTTCATCCCAAAGGTGCTTAATGCTGACCTAATTCCCAAAGCACGTGGGAACAACATAGAATTCACAATCCACGCTATCAGGGTGACATTTTTAGCACGACAAGGACGGGAGACAAGAATAGAAATACGGTATCTATTCCAGAATTTAGTACCGCTATACGGTGGCTCGCGGCTTTGCGAGCGGGGAGCGGGGACGTTAGTGCGAAAACGGGTGCCGGTGTGTACAGGAGTGCTTGTGACGTAATAGACGGCTGGGATATTCGCATTGCGATATTTTTCAGTGTTTTCGGTAGGTTTTTCGTAGTTATTTGTGTTTTTGAGTCGATTCATTGGTGTTATTATAACGGACTTCTCGTGTTATGAATTTCATACGATTCCAAACAAATTGGGGCTTTGAGACAAGAAAACATGATTAAGTATCATGTTTTCATTAATTAATCTGTTGTTTTTAATTAAGTCTTGCCATTTGGTTTGAATGGGGTAAGCAGTTAGTCTTGCAGTTTGTAATTCGACACAGACTGCGTCACAACGCCATTTGGTGAACTGGGGACGGGGAAGTTAACTACTTTTTTAAAGCCACTTGAATGTATACCAGGGATACATGTTCTAGCTTTAGGCTGCGGTAACCCATACGACCTACTGCGGGTGCGTCGTACTGCGGACGTTCGGTGGCCTAGCGGTGTGGTTAACTCGTTGTAATGTATAATTAATTAGGCTGGATGACACTGAATAACCTCCATCCTCGCGCGTTTGCATTAAATTATTCTTCTTTTTGCACGAACTTTATCATGTCGTAGTAAATATTTAGCAACCAGCAAGATGGAAGCGGAACTGTTTGCTTACGGAAGGGAATCCGTCCGTGAATTCAATAGGGATGACTTGAATTAACATCCGTTCATTATTTAGCACCTCATTACGCTTCTGTCATTTACTCCAAAAATTGCATCCACACCTTTGTGTTTCAGCATTCCGTACCTCTAAATCCAATCTCTCCAAGTCCAAGGAGAAGATCTCTCCTGACGGCGCGGAAGAGAAGCTGCTGCCCAAGGAGGAGGAGGCCAAAATCGTGACCAGGGTCGACATGGCTGATGCCAAGTATGTGGTGGAGGACCACAGGAATGGCGACGCGAAGATCGAGCTAGATGCTAATAAGCGGGTGAGTGGATAAGGGCATGTTTATGATAGAGAGAGATAGATGGATGAGACCCAGTTTGAGCAATGGTGGCCCAGTAGTGATGGCCGCGACATACGTGTTCTAGGTCGTGGGGTCGGACCCAGGCAGGGACTTAAACCACTTATCAGCTGATAGTCTAGTGGCTTTATATTAAATATTCACCTAAGATAATCAGCTTCTAACGTTTCCAGTGCTGGGTTACAGGCCTCCATTCTGGGACAGGGAGCCCTGTAATCCACCATGCGGGTCCAGCATGGGTTGACGAATAAAATAGTACAGTTGTCAGCACATCAATTTGCCACAAACTGTCAAATTTCTCCAAATGATTTTAAACCATAAAATGTTGATGGTTAAGTTCAAAATCGAATGACAAAATTTGACAGTTTGTGTATAAAAACTCATGAATAGCATTTTTACCTCATATAGCTTATCGCTCAAAGTATCTAATTAAAAATAGCACTTGAAAAACAGGAAACATTCGTTGGGGAAGGTCACAGTTAAAATGCAAAAAGTACCAGTTAATTAATAATAAAAAAAAGGACAATGGGCCGAATGCCAAAGTGACATATTATTATAACAAAATATTACGTCAAAATACCAATGTGTCATCCTGTCCCAGGAATATTTATAAAACAATTGAATGACTATTGATATAATCGAGTAGGTAAAGACAAGACAGTCAATTTTTAGAGTTCCGTAACCGAACGGTAACCAACGGGACCCTATTACTAAGCCTCCGCTGTGCGTCCGTTCGTCGCCGCGTCGGCGTTCGGTCCGTCCGTCTGTCTGTCAACGGGCAGTATCTCAAGATCCGTATTAGGTAGACAGTGGAAATTATCACAGAACGTGTATTTCTAACAACAAATGATAAAAACATAAATTATTTAACCCGGCGCGAATGAGATCGGGTATCTCATATCCGCCGATTTGTAAAACACTTAATATTTCTTAACTGTGCGATTCCTGGAACGGCTTGGATTTTTAGATATTAAGTCATAATTTGTGGCGGAAAAAAGGGGAGGCCTATACCCAGCAGCGGGTGATTCCGGGCTGATATGATGATGATGATGAAGTTTATGACTTCATCATCTCTCTTTCTACACATTGTTGATTTGGGCCTAAAAAAATACTACTTTGTTTTTTATAGAGGTAGAAATACTTTTATAACTAGGACTGGGTTATTTTATCATATTACCTCATTTCCCTAATGTTAATTAATACATTACAGTAATAAGTATTATTATAAAATCATTCCAGTTATCAAAATCGACAATTCTATATTAGGGTATGTCATACCCACCTCGCAGCTGGTGTAGCAATTTTTCACCTCATTCACTTAAACATTAAAGGGGGCTCCCCTAATACGACGGTACGGAACCCTTCATGAGCGAGTCCGACTCGCACTTTTTTGAGGCGGGTTTTTTGTACATATGACATTACTTCTGACAGCCTCTGTAGTAGTTTAATAAATCTCATTAAATGATTGTCTTCTGGTCAAAATGTTCAGACGGATCAGTGCAGATTTATCTTCTTATTTATTTTTCCATAATCGTATTTTTTATAAGAGCACAGTGGATCTTCCGGAGAAGAAATCCGATGCCGAACTACCGGTTCGTATTACTTGTAATAATTTGATACTGGCAATTTTGACTTAATCCGCTTCCAAAATAACTATGAGAGCTGATTGGAAAAATAAAATCGTAAAAAAAACGAAATCATGGGAAATAGCACGTTTCCTATCATTTCAATATGGATATTTTGTTCCGTTTCAAGTTAATTTCATATCTTTTTATCAATATCTAAGAAATGAAAACCTTGTTATCACGACAAGAGAAAATCACTTAGATTTATATAGCAGAAATCTCGATGTTTTGATATGTCACCAATGCTGTTGATGGCACGGTTGACGGAGTAGCTGAGCGATTGACTGCTGAGCTGCGTGTCGCGGATTCGATTCCCGCACGGAACAAATATTTGTATGGCCTACAGGTAATTGTTCTAGGTCTGGCTATTTGTGCATGTGAGTTTAAATGTTTGTGAATGGGCAATTACAGTCCATTCACAGTTATTATGCCTGTGGCGGGACTTTTTTTTAACTATGCAAAAGTGCCTGTCACGGGTCTATTTGAAATAAATACTTTAAGTTTGAGTTTGTGAACACATCCACGATACAATACAGGAGAAATTTTTAGTGTCCCCGGCAACGTTTTCTATATATATATATATATATATTTAAATGCACTCTTGCGGAGCTGAAGCGAGTCACAAGTGTTTTTCTTATAAAAGCGAGCTATAACAACATCTAATTTAGTTCATCATTGAAGTAACCGATTAAGAATGATTACTGAGCTCGACCTAGATCGTCTTTATTACCACAGCTCGATTTCAATGTAATAATTACTTTAGCAAAGAACATGGTTGTTTCTCGAAGATTAATTACTACGTCTACTGTGAGATAGAAAATTAGATCGACTATGGGTACTAATGAACTAACGACCCACACCCCGTATCATGTCGACATTTTAAAGATTTCTGTACTTTATCTAACTAGAAGACTATACGTAAATTATCTAAATATAGTGAAAACCGCATCAAAATTCGTTGCGTGATTTAGAAGAATAAGGCGGTCGCACAGACAGACAAGAAAAGCAAAAGCGATTTTGTTTAATTTCATGATGGAACCCATCTTTAATGTGGACGTTTTTAACTCAATAGCAGTAGCGTAGCGTACCTAGGAGCCAACAATACGGCAAGCCCATACGGCAAGCAGACTGTTCAGAAACCCTTACATCATGAAGACTAGTTAGTTATAAGGGCAAGGGCGAGGAGCTCGTGGCTAAATAATAACAGACGCTCGGGTCGATCTTTAGGCCGGTCTTTTTAAGCCGTGCTTGCCTAGGTCTGTGGATGGGTGACCACCCAGTACATGTACATGAGTTTCCTCCGTGCCTCGGAAAGCACGTTAAGGTAGTCAGTGGCCCAAAAAGTCTGATAACCAGTCTGACCAAGGGGTATCGTATTACCCAGTACTAACTGGGTTGTGGAGTTCAGTTAGGCAGTCGCTCCATGTAAAATACTGGTATTCAGCTGCATCCGGTTAAGACTGGAAGATGACCCCAATATAGTTGGGAAAAGGCTAGGCAGATGCTGAGTTATAAGGGCATGCCAAGGTTGTAAGATTGTATGAAAGTACCGCCACTAGTCCATACGTCTGTCTTGTTTTGAATGCCCCGGCCACGGCATATACTGCACTAGCTGTGCCCCGCGGTTTCACCCGCCGCTTCCGACTTGTTTTATTTTTACCCGGCTCCTATTAGTCATAGCGTGATGTTATATAGCCTATAGCCTTCCTCGATAATTGGACTATCCAGCACAAAAATAATTTTTCAATTCGAACCAGCAGTGCCCGAGTTTACCGCGTTCAACCAAAAAAACAAACTCTTCACCTTTATATATTAGTATAGACTAGCTGTTCCCCGCGACCTTCGTCCGCGTCAAGTTATTAAAAATACAATTTTCCCCGTTTTTGCAACATTTTTCATTGCTGCTACGCTCCTATTGGTTGTAGCGTGATGATATATAGCCTATAGCCTTCCTCGATAAATGGACTACCCAACACTGAAAGAATCATTCAAATCGGACCAGTAGTTCCAGAGATTAGCGCGTTCAAACAAACAAACACTGCAGCTTTATAATATTATAGTATAGATGAGCTAATATTTTCGTACCACAAGAAAGGAATACTATGTTTACAACAATACAATATCTTTACAGCAATTCTCCGGCTTAACTAAAGAAGAGCTGCTCAAGTACGCCGAGGATCCGTTCTGGGTGAACCTTCGCTGGGCGATGTTCATCCTCTTCTGGGCTCTGTGGCTGTGCATGCTGGCCGGGGCCATCACCATCATCGTCAAGGCCCCTAAGTGCGCCCCACCGGAGCCTAAGACTTGGTATGTTGGGGGGCCTGAGAATTTCCGAAGGGAACGTAAGACTTGGTATGTGGTGCAGCATGGCTTCTGCCCTTATGTCGATTTGGTCTGGGGCTGGTCCTGCTTTTTTATCGTTTTGACTGGCACGCAGGCTTGTTTTGCATGTGATTTCTCTATTATTCTCTATATGTATTTTTATTGTACACACGGCGGCACATGAAGCTGTACATTTCCAGTATAACTTGGCCTCGCTTTGCATAGATTTCCTAAACAATGAGAGATCCGCATAAACTGGTTTTGTAAAGCTTGATTGGCCGTCGTGCGTACAATACACGTCAATCTTCCGTAATAAATTCTCAAAATTATGCTGAAAATTGTATCTAAATCGCTTGCATAGTTTGGAAGAAAAACGCGAGCATATAGTCAGATATGAAAAGCGCTGACCGCAAGTTTTTCGTACCAAATCAATGTTTACCTCGCAGTAGTCATTAATTCATAAAATTCCCTACATTTTCATCAAAATCTCGAATAGTCGTCTAGAATAACTCTTAAACTCTTTTAGGTCACAATTTTGGTGTAATAGAATACTAGCACTTCGCCCGCGACTTCGTCTGCAAAAATTGTGATAGCTCGGCTAATATGCATGATGTAAATAAGCCTATTATAGCACCCACGAATAATGTAGCTTTCTGCCAGTGAAAGATTTTTTAGAATTGGATCATTCGTTCCAGAGATTACCTCTACAAACAAACTTACAGACAATTGTTACCTCTTTACAATATATAGATAATATAAAAGCCATATTTGTATAATATAATTATACCACTAGGGTTAGAGTGTGTTTTGCCGTTTATTTGTGCTTCTTTACATTAACATAATACATATTCTATCTACTTAGGTTCGAGAAAGGACCCCTGGCAGACTTAGAACACGCTGAATACGAGGTCGTCGAGGGCAGTCTCCCGCTGCTGCAGAATTTCAAGGTGCAGGGCATCTTCATCGACGTGCCTACCTACGATATTGACGCCGATCCCACTGCCAAGCAGAGCTTCGAGAATTTCGCCAAGAAAGCTAAGGAATTTGGCATTAAGTAAGTAAAAACATATGTATACGTACATAATTATGTTTTTTGACATTTAAATATAGGTAGAAAGGACATCGACGCACAAACGGTCAGTGAGAAAGTTTTCATTGACAATTAAAAAAAAAAACAGCTGGTCCAAAAATTTTGATCGAGTACATATTTGCATTTTTGTAGGAAATAGCAGATATAAAAAAAAATATTTATGAAAATTTCTATGTGGGATTCGAAAAATATTCCCAATGATGTACTGAATACGTGCTAACCATTTGTGCATCGATGTCCCTTCCATCCTGTATGTACTTACGATAGACAGGACAACGCAAAAAACAGTAATCTACTTGAAACTAATTATTTAATGCCGGTATAAGTGTACCCAACTTGGTAATTTTTTATTTCACTGAGACTGATCAGAGATTCTCTATGACATTTCTTCTGACAACCTCTCTAAAGTATTTTAAATACATACCTGATGGAAAATAACAACATACTAAACCAAACCTTATGAGCAAATAAAACATTATCATCTGCCTAGCCTTTTCCCAAATATGTTGGGTTCGGCTTCCAGTCAAACCAGATGCAGCTGAATACCAAATTTACACGGATCGACTACCTATCTGACCTCCACAACCCAGTTAGTACTGGGTAATACGATACCCCTTGGTAAGACTGGTTGTTAGACTTTAGGTCGACTGACTACCTGTAACGACTGTCAAAGCACACAACAACACACACACACACAACAACAACAACAACAACACACAACAATACACACCTAACAACTTTGTACAATATTCTGACAAATAAATGATTCTATTCTATTCTAAAGATCTCTTCACCCCCTTTATAATTACCCCGTATTAAAACCATTAATGATTCCAGGGTGATAGTGGACCTGATCCCCAACTACGTGTCTCTGGATCACCTGTGGTTCAAGCAGAGCGAGAACAAGACCGGGGGCTATGATGACTACTTCGTCTGGAAGGAGAGCACTGAGTTCGATGACGCTGGCAAGACACCGAAGGCGCCTAATAACTGGGTAAGATTGATGGAAATCATTGTAACATGGGTTAGGCAGAGGCGTACCAAATAATATAAAATAAGATGTATGTTACATAGAACTCGATTCCTACCAGCTTCCCTTTGAAAAATAGCACAGTCAGTATTCTATAGACAAATAATATAATCACATTAAAGATATGTACTCAAGCTTACCTCTTACAAAAATGGACGCTTTGCTACTGGTATGTTAGCTTAATTCTCTATTATAAAATGCAAAATTCCATATCAAACTTTGTGAATGCTTTACAAAGGCCTGGCCGAAACAACGATATCCTATGGTCTGTCGAGCTATGGTAGGACATAAAGGGAGTAAAAAGACCCTTAACGAAAACGAAAACCACAAATTCTGCCCATCATTAGGATCATTTTTTTCTTCTAGACAATACTTATGAAACCACAGGTTCTGGAGATATTGAAGGTCAAAGTTCCAATTTTTTCACAAGTTTTTTTTTTTAAACTAATTTTTAAGACTTTTAACTCCATGATCCGTTTACTTTTCAAGGCATCAGCACTAAGTTTTCGGTGCGTAACATTGAGTTTTAACGTAAAACGTGATTTTTCACCCAAAAAAAAAAGTCGTTTCCCAGCAATAATTTTTGCGTAGAGTTACTTAGTTTGATGTACAGTATGCTTGGTTGACGGCTTCGTGAAGGGTCCGTTTACACCCTGTATAAGACTCACCTTGATCAAATTTACGCACTTCAACTACGTTTATTAAAACTGTCCCGCATACCATTAAAAAGAAATACAAAAATTACTACCATAAATTATTTGAATTCTGTAAGTTATTACCTATCCACATTTCGCCAGTTATGTTCAAGGCCCATGCAATAGCAGGCGAGCCTATTGCCATCAACCGGGCACAAATGAGTCTAAATAAATTCACATCTTATAGTTAAAAGTTACTTAGTAGTTTTAAGGTCTTTTGTTAACTAGATAAATTTAACATCTGTATTTAATAACAAGCGCTTCTCGCCTTCAAACTAAAAAGTTTGGCGAGTAAATTGTAAGAACAACAAAATATGTAAGTTTGTGAACAATAATAAAGGAAAGAGTCCGTTTCTGCTACTAAGATATTCTTGATGGAAAACCCGATAACACTTTGTCCGACCCGGGAATCGAACTCCACAACTAATGCTAGACTGTTGTCTGGTGGACTACTGTCCGACAGTTATAGTCGGGTTTAACTCCCAGATAACTTAAGAATCGAAAATTTTGATGTTAGTTCTTAATTTGCATCATAGGTGTCGCTAGCGTTATTTTTGGCCAACTTAATAATGACCTCTACACTAACATCTGCAGGTATCGACCCTAAACACATCAGCGTGGACGTTGAGCGACACGCGCAAGGCTCACTACCTGCATCAGTACGACGCGAACCAGCCCGACCTGAACTTCAACAATGAGGACGTCGTTAAGGAGTTCGAGAAGATTCTACAGATGTGGATGAAAGCTGGAGCGGCTGGTGTTAGGTATGTGGATGATTGTTTTGTCTAAGTACCTTTTATGCCGATTGCGGAGCACAACGATTTTGAAGAAAGATTAAAAGAAACAATACAGGTTGTAAACAGACTCTTCACGAAGCCGTCAACCAAGCATTCTGTACATCAAACTTAGTAACTTTCATAAAAATTATTGTTGGGAAACTGCCTTTTTTTTGGGGTAAAAAATCACGTTTTACGGTAGGACTCAATGTAACGTATTCAAAACATTGTGCTGATGGATGGATTGAATAGTACGGGGGTCGTGGAGGTGTTTAAAGTAAAAATCTTACATTAAAATCATGTCTTAAAAAAAAAAAAATCTTTGACCCCCAATATCTCCGTAACTAGAAGGTCCCCAGGTATGGTCCAGAACAAAAAAATGATCACAATGACGGGGAGAACAAGTGGCTTTCGGCTTCGTTAAGGGTCTATTTACACCCTTTATAAGATTCGACAATGTAAATCCGAATTGATGGTTCTTGAAACTTATTCACTTGTGGCCGGCCGGTCTTAGATAAAAGGTTGAGGTCAGTGTGTCTCGGATATGTTGATTTTCATTTGACCATGCATATGGCTAGTTTAGAAAATCAGTTTTCTGTGCTTCATCATGTTTAAATCTATAGTCATCACATCTATGAAGTTTCTCTAGGTACTTTACTTTAACCCTGTACCATCATCATTTCAGCCCGGAATCACCCACTGTTGGGTATAGGGCTCCCTTTTCTTCTACCACTCTTCTCTGTGCTGTGCGTCCCTCATCCATCTTTTTCCAGCGATTTTGACGATATCATCAACCCAACGCACTTTTGGACAGCCCTGCTTTCTTAGGCCTAACCTTGGCCACCATTCGGTCAAAACCTTAATTTATCGGCCATCTCTGCGTCTAGCCAGATGTCCTGTCCAACTCCACATCAGGCGTATCACCCTGTCCCCTACGTCGTAGACTTTTGTCCGACGACGGATTTTAACCCTGTACAGCGTCGTGTAAGTCGAAAACTAATTAACGTTCCACTCCAGGTTAAATAGAGTCCGTCAACTGCTAGTGAACACAACCTTCAAGGACGAGCTGAAGGCGACAGGGGCTGGCTTAGACCTGGCGGCCGATCACACGTACTACTCGTACTGGCAACATAAGTACACCAGCGACCAGCCCAGGCTACTGGAACTGCTCAACCAGTGGGCCAAGGTCGTGGATGCCGCTAGCGAGGAACCGGGCACTGGTGAGTAGCATGACCCAAGATCCGACCCTTCCGAAAATCGGAAACCGAAATTACATCTTAGGTTTTTTTTATAAAGTTCCATTTAGCGGCTATTAATCTAGATTCCAGGCTGCTTCAGAGAAATTCCAAGTGATAAACCCAAATAACACTTTTTACTTTCTGCCTGACCTTCGTGATATTGCATAACACACTCGTACAACCAATTCTTCTTAGCGTGTCGATGACAATTCAATTTGCGTCAGCCCAAAACTTGGAGACTTCCAATGCTATTCATTTCGACAATAAAATTATTCAACAACATCGATTGTCTTTTTACGCTGACGCAGAAGAACAAACACACATTGTTTGAGATATGAAACGATGTACTACAATTTCTTCAACATTCTTCGGGAAAATGTTGTGCTGGTGTTGAACCAAAGACCCAATTCGCGATGCGAAAGAAAACGTTGTGCTGGTGAACCAAAGACCCATTTTCAACTGTCTGTATAAACTTGGTATAAAGCGTGAAAACCCTAAACAGCCACCGCAGTCAAGAAATCTACATATTGCATAAAAAACTAAATGCATATTGTAATTCACCCATCTTTACACCAGGTTCAACAGTATTCACTATAAAGGAAGATGGTGGACGCGTGGAGTTGTTCCTGAAACAAAACCTGACGTCACTTCGGCCGCCGAGCGCGCAGCAAATCTTCGTCGGAGAGGACGTCACGGCCGCCGCGCTTGATATCAAAAAGAGGATTGGCAAGTTCTGGCCCGCTATGCAGGTTGGTGATGTTTTTTTTATTTATTCTCACGTCAAAAGACCTCGTGTGGATAGTGACGTGCAAACTGATTTACAGTTCAATATATTTTGATCTCGTGGCCAAATAAAAACGCATGGGTCGATCTTCAAGGTTAGGTCCGGGGATGGGTGATCATCATTGTATACGAGATCCCTGCGCGACTCGGTAAGCACGTTAAGCCGTTGGTCCCAGCTGCCATTTGCAGATCTTTGACAGTTGTTACGAGTGGTCAGAAGACCGAAAGTCTGACAACCAGTCTTACCAAGTGGTATCGTCTTACCCAGTGACTGGACTAACCGGGTTGCGGAGGTTAGATAGGCAGTTGGTCTGCATCCGGTGAGATTGGAAGCCGACCCAAACATCGTTGAGACAAGGCTATGCAGATGATAATATTTTAACCTGACACAAATTTGTTGTATTTGCGACCATGCATTGCATGTCTACGATTGCTATTGATTTTATATAAAACAGCAGGTATTTTTTTAAAATAACCCTCAAAAACTACTCCCAAATAGAGGCCTCCCTGAAGTACGATCCTTAGGCTTATCAAGATGAAGAGCCATCATGTTATTTACCATGTACAGTAACGTCGAAACAAACTAACCACTGCTATAATGAATGTTCACAGTTGAGGACATTCCCGGAGGCAGAGACGGAGTTAGCGGCGTTTGAGTTGCTGTTACCGGTCGCGCCAGTCCTCAACCTGCGGCAGTATGAGAAGGAGCCCAACGCAACAGTGAGTTTGAGAGTTCTTTCTATTTTCATTTGCAGCTAGAAAAGCTGTATTGTTGGGTGTACGATTCGTTCGATAATACAACATCATATTATTCAAATTTTTGTAGTCCAATTCAAAAATTGAAATTCACTATTCAGGGCGAAATTTAGAAGGACATGTTCGAGTCGGCACGATTTGGGTGAAAAAATTGAGCTCTAAGCTGAGCGGACCCGAATGTGATTCAGCTATGGCCGACCCAAAACGCATTTGCTGATCGGCATGACCGAATCTAAACAGAATTTCTTCCCTATTTAGCTTACAGCCCCACTTTTCTACCGTTAAGCTCATCGTAGATGGCGCGACCATAGCTAGGCACCAAGCTGACCAAAAAAAAAAAAAATTAAATATAAAATGCCTGGACCCAGCTATGCTGGCAATGACACAATGGCTATGGCAACTTTGAAACTAATGAGTTTCACAGTTGCCATAGCCATTGTGTAGTAATTGCTTTGGTATTTAGCACCACTAACTTGAGCATCAAAAAATCATGTATTTACGTTGACAAGGAGTATATAAGGATCGTAGCACGTGGCGTTGTTTCTGTCTTCACAACTCTATGTTTAATTAAACTGCTTCGTGTATTCGCAGGACGAAGACCTGACCCACCTAGTGGCTCTGCGAGAAGACGCGAGCGTGCAACACGGCGAAACTTTGGTGCAGGGCGTGCCTGCTCAGAACTCCACCGAAAACTCGCTGCTAGCAGTGGCCAGGTATGTGCAAAACGTTGTTAAGGAGGTCTTCCTAGTGCACATGTCGGCGGCATGACAATTGAACGCTTACGGAAGTTGCCGACATGTCACCGGCTTTGGTGTGCGGGCTATGTTAAGCGACCACAACTTCAACCACTCACAATGAAAGACCGCAGCGCCTGGACATTCTCCTCTCCGCTTTAGTCGATTCCGGGCCTGAAAGGACTGTAATACAGAACGCAGCGTCATGACGTTCTGTTTTGTAATTCAAAAAATGTTTTGTCGCTAATAGTGACAGCCAATGACGATATTTAGGCCAGGACTCCACCAAATCGATGGCTAGCGGAGCGGAGGGGAGTCGTGCGGAAACCGACCAATCGCATTGGTTGAAATGGACATAGCGTCTCTCGTCTCCCATGATTGGTCGAATCCTGCTCATCTCCTTTTCGCTCCACTCCTCTCCGCTCTGGTGGAGTCGGGGCGTTACTGGTTTGCGGTCTGCAGTAGACTCGACCAGCGTCAGAGCGCAATTTCAATTGGCCATTTTTATAGAAACCACCAGCTCTTATAGCAGTATTAAATTAATGTTACTTCTGGGTGGGAAAGAAACGGAGCTATACAGGACGTATAGGTCCATCTCTTGCCTACATAGAAGAATAAAACAATACTGCTATTCTAGGTCATGGGAGGTAACAGTAATCATCACCATATCATTTATAACCCTATCTCCCCCAGATGGAAGTCCGGCCACACGGGCTACCTGGCGCTGTTCAACCCCAGTGCGGAGGAGCAGCGCGCCAACCTGACGTCACTGTACTCCGTGTCCGGCACCGTGACGCCGCACTACATGTCGCGCGCCGTTCGGGCGTACACTGAGTAAGTATCACTTGAACCTAATATAACTAGTGCTCAAGCAGTTTTCATCAGAATAAACCTAAATACATCTGAAATAGAGCTGAAAATCCTTGGTACAGCTAGTGCTCAAACGGTTTTCATCAAAATAAACTGATTTCACCGGGACACCTGCTGCCATGGCCCACCTGGAAGACCTTAAACCGATTGCGAAGCCAGGCGGCGCGCTGCAGATACAACCGGGTCCGGTGGGGGTATTCTGCTGAAGCCATGGGTGACTGCCAAACTGACAAACTGTGGCTCACCTCCTATCCTGCACTATGTGTGGTTCTACGTGCACTTTGAGGGACCTGTCCGAGGCCACCACCAACGCCATCGAGGTGGCAGTTTTGGATGAAACAATTTTTTTTTTTAAGGGGATATCATTGACACGACGAAGAAGACTGAACCCCAGCTAAATATTTACCTTTGTTCCAGGTACTCAAATCACAACGCGGTACCCGCGGACAACTTACTGGTCCCTGCCAGGTCCTCAGTGGTGTTCTCTTACGTACCCCACACGTCTTCGGAGAAGTAAACGTTTATACAAATGTACTGTATTCACCAGAACATGTTCACGCTTCCCCGGTGTATTGAGTGAGGGGCGATTTTTTGCATTTAAGTTTTTAAAAGACAAAACAAAATATAGAATTTGAAGCATATGTTTGTTGTTTTAATTTTTGTTCACAACACAACATTACGCCTGTAATCCCCCGAAGGGTTAGCACAGGTGTACGTTATAGCGCACCCACATTTCGCCCGTTATGTTTTAGTCTCATGTAAAATGGGGCGAGCCTATTACCATCAACCGGGCACAAATCCAGACTCCATGGCTGCTACTGAGAAATACGTGGTGGAAAAACCCAACAACTTGCCCGACCTTGCCCGGAATCGTGATCGTGAATCGGAGGTGGTGAGGTTCTTCAGAAACGTCAGCTACGTAGTACCGTAACCGGCGTGAGTGTGTGACACGATGTATCAACGTGGACGAGGCGCTCTGTAGGTTCTGCCTACCCCAATGGGTAAGAGCCGTGGGTTTATGTATGTATGTACAAGAGGTGATGGTTGAAATGAAACAGCACAAAGTTACAAAATAATAAAGTACATTTTAATATTCCAATAACATTCTGCATTGTTAACATTTTAAAAAGCATAGTTCTTTTGTAGAAACGTCACTTTGACTTTAAAAATCTTTCCTTGTAGTCTTTATTATTTATATATAGGTCCCGACAGTCTTTATGGCGTTGCACTAAAACTTACGTATCAAAAGGTCCTAGAAGCAAATCGGAGTAATTGCAAAACGACCTATAATACTCAAAACGTCATTTAGCCAAAACGTCTTCAACACAAATCGTCTCACAAGCAAATTGTCCTAAAAACAAGAATAGAAAATTGGATGTGGTACCGTTAGTCAATCCACAAATAAATATGAGATTTTAAAATGAATAATATCAGGACATATTGCTCGTACGACGTTTTACAAATAGGACGTTTTGCCAAAAGGATATTTGATTTAAATGTCGTTTTGCTATTAGTACAATTTGCTTTTAGGAATTTTTAATGAAGAAGGGTATTAAGTACAAATAGGTCTTCTAAGTACATTATGTCAATTTAAACTAACTTTACCGTCAGTCCGTCTTTTCAAGTCCGCTTAGTAATATAATTGAATGAATAATAATGTTAGTATGGATGGTAATTTTCAAACAATACGGCAATACAATCGATTTTTTTATACACGGGAGTATATCTTATCTGTATAATAATTTTGTCATTTCTGTGATAGAATCACTATTATAAATGACCAACGTAGCCTGATTTCGACGGTAAAAAAAAACTTTATAAGTATATAAATGGATAGTGCTATTAAAATAAATAATGCTCTAATAATAGAACCATACTATATAAATATTATATTATGTATAATAATTTAGTAATTTCTATAATAGTGGATCGTTTCGTTAGTTTATTCGTGTGTCGTTAAGTGTAAAACTTGTATAATAAGTGTAAATACATAAGTGGACAGTGCTATCAGAAGCAACAATATTATTATACACACAAGTACATATACTACAACTGAAGTAATTCGACCATATTGCATTGTATGAAAACTAATTTAAAAGTAAAATTGATAGAAACAACTCGCAGTTGTACCTTGCTAAAGTCTTGCTTGAATCTTGAAAAAACTTAAAAGTTAGGATCGAAACTAGTAACATAAATTGTTAGATATTTTGAAAAAGAAAGAAAACAAGTTACTAAGTTACTGACATAATAAAAGTTTCAATGAAATTGTCTATGATAAAAGATCTGATAGTACTCTATGTCTAGCAAATGATGGTCTCCGGTTCCGCGCATTATCGCACAAGAGCTCGTGAACGTAAGAGATCGACATCCAGATCAGATAGTAAATAATGGACGCCAAGCACATTCGAAGAATAAAATCATGAACAGAGAACACCCCCCTGGAGTATCTGCGGTCGCTGTATTCCGGCCTATTTATGAATCCTACATCGCCCATATCCATCTTAACTACCCTATTAGTTAGGACTTAAAATATCCAAGTACGTCTTCACTAAATAAAATAAAGTAAGAGTGAAAATCATTTGCAGGCAAGTATCGAGCATCCAATTGGAAGGGACGTCCTTGCTGCAGTCGATGCCGATGTTACAGTCAGGCATAATGTGTCAGAGAGCGGGATCTCGAGCTAAACGAATAATTTGTTATTCTTAAAATTAGTACAGCCAACAATCACACCTTGACACAGCGACTACTAGCGATACACGAGTGATCAATCAGTTAATAACTAGCAATAAGATGTACCAGCTTACAAACTTCTAGAATCAACGACCTGTTTTCAAATGTAACGGTCGTCTTGCGTTCGGTTGTTATCGGGTCTCACTCGGGTAAGCTCGGCTCTCGTCGCACGGCCGGCCGGTTACCGGCGCTTTGTCGTGGGCTTAGGCTTATTGAATTGGTAGGAGGCACACTTGGGGATGTGCCTCTCGGCGGCCGACTTGTTGAAGCGTCGGTTGCAGTGGGGACACTGCACGTAGTCTGGGTTCTCGGAAGGCGGGGGTGGTGGGAGATCGCTTAGCTTACCTGGAAGTAGCAGAATTGTTAGATTAGCTTATTTCAAGCAGCGAGTCTTTCAGGCGAATGATTTGTTCTAATTTATGGCAAAAATATTATTATACAAACGGTAATTTTGCTTAGATATAACCTAACTCCTTCTAAATTTTGTAGCAAAATAAATTATGACCATTCAATAATTAGTTTGGTCTGCAACGGTCTAGGGTCCCCCGCTAGACAGCTCTTGCCACTTTCGAAATCATTTAAGGAGGCCTCAATATAGGGAAGCTTTTCGACTGAATTTAATTCTATGGAAGACTAGCTTATGCCCGTGGCTTCGCCCGCGTGGAGTCCCACGGGATCATACAACGGGATAAAAAGTATCCTATGTGTTAATCAAAAGATTATTAACTATCTGTGTGCCAAATTTCATCCAAATCCGTTCAGTAGTTTTGGCGTGAAAGAGGAACAAACATCCATCCATCCATTCATCTATCCATCCTCACAAACCTTCGCAATTATAATATTAGTAGGATTCCTTGGACCCGACATGCATCTGGTAAAAGTTGGTCAAAAACCTTGTAATGTATGTAAGCCGCAAATAAATGTATTTTTTGTCTTTTCTTAACTCATACTGAGTAATTGTACCCACCTCCAGCACTGATATACGCCTGCACTTTCTTGGCAGATCGTATGGCCGAGATGAACTCCTCGTGCTTCTGTCTCCAGTTGTTGTTCAGTGGCTTGGCGACCTTGGTAGATGACTGGGGGTTTGCAGGCGCCTTGCGGAGCTTGCCTATGAAGGGTTCCGCTTCCGTACCCTGAAAATTCCAATCGGTCAGACGGTGGAACGAAAGCCACGCTAATTCTTCACGATCACATTCTGTCCGACTAGTTCGAAGTGACCTGGACAGGCAGGTTGTGCTCGACAATATTGCTAGTCTGGTATTGGCATAACAGTTTCATTTATGCGAATGAATTGGTGTTGACTTCTCATTGAAATACAGGGTGCTAACGTCCCTGCCACCCTATATAGAAATGGTTGAGTGATTTGCCATGATTTGTAGATAATTTTGTAACGATTACAGGCATTAAAGCACTCACACAGTAGGTATGTGGAGTAGACAAAACAGCTGAATGTTGCAGTGTACTTATGATAAAAATATATTAAGAAAAAATGTGATGGTGGTGTAGGACACTGAACAATGCGTTAAGTTATCAAGTGTTGCTTGCCTTATAACCAGCAGCTTCCGTCCCCTAATAGTTAAAAGGGCAAAAAGTACAGAACATTAGGTATAGAGATTGCAAGTTAATTTAGTTGTATTGTGTCATGTCTATGATATCAGGTGTGATGTAAAATTGATGCAGGCTGGTGTTACGAGATATTTCAGTCGGGGGTACCCGACTCACTGATGGTCAGTTTTTCAAATATTTTTTTTGTATCACGTAAGCGGTGACCAATTTCTCCATGTTCAAAAATTCAGTGACAGTGTTCACTATTTGATGGGCACAAAACTGTATAATAAGTAGGTAGTATGGCGGCTTATAAGGTTGGTACTCTCTGCCAAAGACATTATTTACAAACAACAAACGCTATTTATACGTCAGGCCATGTATTTTTGGGACTGCCGTAATACTTACTGCAAGCCTATGCTTCAACGCGTCGAAAGGCTTCCGTTTCTTGGCGTGGGCCTTGCGGCAGATCTCCTGGTGCTTTTCGACGCGGTCGGACGCGAACCGGCGGCCGCACACGACGCACGGCACGCCGGAGGAGGCCGGCGCGAGCGACGCCGACGCGCCCGAGGCCGTGCGCCGGGCTGGCCCCGCGGCTGCACCGCTCACGCCTACGCTGCCGGAACTCTAAGGAACAGAACATGTGGTTGATATTCGAATTTGATTAGGGGGAGAGTGTGTTTTTGAATACTGAATCTCGGCCAGTAAGTCAGTTGGTACTTCCGTTCCATGCAGTCGAAAAATAAATGGGGTTTTCGCAGACTTCAAAGGCTTCGGGAGTTTATGGGGGGGGGGGGGGGGGTTATTATATGTAGAGCTCATTAATACCAATACCAAAAACTGGTGATAGGATTTCGTCATTAAACCAGGACAGGATAAACCAGAATAGATACCGACAAAGAAAAAAAATAAACAATTTAATTGAATTAAAATAAATAAAGGAATAAAATAAACCTACCACTGCTGGTGGTCTTCTGGTCAAAACCTGCAAAATGTGAACAAAGTAAAATCAACAAAAATAGGTAGGTACAGTAAGTATAAAGTTATAAACCAACAAAAGATAAATAAAAATAGATTAAGATACGTAACAAGTGAATAAGAATAAGATTCTGTACACTGGCAATGTCCACTAATTCCAAGTTCGATCAGCACGCTATAGACCCTAGCGACCCGGGTCATGGTCGAAGGTTATTTGAAGGGTAACATGCGGAAATAACTGGAGTTACACAGACTTGTAGAGTAAGTAAGGTGAAGTGGCAGTGGCTAGTGGTGAAGGACCTATAGCCGACAGAACAAACTAAGTATGGTCCTGGAGAGAGCGAATCGGCAAGCGCCTTGAAAATGTGACGCACAGGGTTTCGTGGCCTTGGAGACGTGGACTTGAATGTCCAGCTGTGGACTGCGAAAGGCTGAGTAAATGCAGCGCTGGGAAGACCTGTGTAGGCCAAAGTTTTTTTAAATTTTTTTTTAATACCCTGTTCTGTCCCACTGCTGGGCAAAGGCCTCCCCCAATTCCTTCAATTGCTTCCAGATTACAAAAAAAAACAATGCTGGTTTTTCTGTTTGTATCAAAAAGATCAAAAGTCGTGACCCTCAAGTTGGTGTCATATTGCCAAGAGCGACGCTGAAAAAATATCGCAACAAGTTACTAGGTTCATGTGTGACCTGATATTTCCAATCTACAATTATTATAATGGTTTGGTATTACAATGCTTGTTCGCTCACCTGGTTACCACCTCGATGCATGGCCCCGCGGGCCTTGTTGCTCTCCGTCACCTGAACACATCACATACAAACTATTGAGAACCGACGCCTTCGTCAGATAACATTTAACCAATTTAAACCGAAATAGTTATTAATTTTGTAAACAGAAAATTTCATCGGTCATATTGACAAAATAAAATTGCGGATTTTGCATATGATTCGAATTTAGAATGACATTCCAAAACTTTTTCAGAAGTCAAATAGTTTTTTTTTTCTCTTTACGGCCTGTAGTACTTTTGATTTGCTTTTAAGTTTTTATTAGTTTCTTTTTCATATCGCCTTCTTGGTCTAGTGCCAAACGCGGCGACTGAGTGTGAGTTGATGGGTTGCGATTCCGAGAGTTTTCTGCAAGGAAATACCCAAATAAATGCTAAACGGTATATGGCGATAGGAATGCCCATGTCGTAAGCCCTAAAGGTTAAGGTAAGCTTCCGAAGGCGCGGTTTGACGTAGGTATGCAGTTGCGGTACCGCAAATCGCGGTGGCAAAGCCGTCCTTGTCGCTAAGACAGACCGCAGCGACACACACAACTTTTGCAAAGCTGAAGAAAGAAAGAGAAATGCTATCGCTGTCAAAGTTGTGACGTCGCGTTTGGTTAAAACCACTGCCGCAATGCGTGGCGGTTGGCGTCATCTTCGGAAGTGTACCTTTACTAAAAAAGCTTCAGGCCGGTATACTTAGGCACCTATCTACAAACTCTACAAAGTAAGTTTTTCCATGAAGACTACTAAAGTACTTACTGCATTTTCGCTTGAGGCTTTCCTTTGTGGTGCAACGACCGGTGATGGCTGTAGTTTTGTTTTTGCTGGACTGGTTTTTGGAGCGGGACTTCTAAGATACAGTAACCACAATAAAGATATGATGAATGTGTTTTCTGCATAGCAGTTCACCGATATAGCTGGTAACAATGGCGAGAAAATCTATACAACCATTTCAGAATGCACATTTTGCACCTTGCCAACAAAGCATTTGAAATCCGGGAAAACTAGGAACTAAAGTAGTCACTCTAAAATCTATTGAAGTCTATGATTTTAGTGTAATGAATTTTCTTATTCATAAATTCTCGAAAAGGCATTTTATAATACGTGATAACATGCAAAATTAAAAAAAAACCTTAAAAAAAGAAGTAAATTATTAAAATACAAAATTTCCTGGGTATCATGATTAAGGGAAGTTACCTTCTAGGTGGCGGTTTCTTGGTTGCTACAGGTGGATCAGGCGACCTTGGGGTTGGTGTCGGCGCCATCGCCTCAGGGAACGTCTCGTTCTCTATCAGATAGTTGTTATCAGTCTTGTCGAGCTCGTCCGTGTTCTGGAGTATCACCTCGCCGTTGCTTTGGGGCTAAACAGAATGGATTTATATAATAAAGCATGGAAGACTTACAATTCAAATAAAACATAAACAACGGGCCAATAACAACTCTCCACGTTTAAAAATACAATACCTTTTGCAATGTGAACAAGACAAGAGCTTTAATTGGCTAATGGTTCTGGTGTATTCGCCAGGAAGATACATGGAACTTGGGTTGGGTTTACAAGAAGCTTAAGTTTCTTACCACATGCTTAACAGAATTCAGGTCCGGTTCATGGTTGTGGTTGAGATCGCCGGATCGATTTACTATGTTCTCTATTTTCTGCAACAACAACAAACAGACTTAGTTTATGCACAAGTAGAGATGCAAAACGGATTTTAAACGTTTTAAACCATTTGGTTTTAAACCGTTTTTTTTTGGTTTAAAACGATTTAAAACCACACTTAGCGGTTTAATATGGTTTAAAATGTTTTTTTTTTGTTTTTATTGTGTGTACTTGTGGCATGTGCCAAATAAATGTATTTTCTTCTTCTTCTTTCTTCTACTCTCTCCTCATACCTACGTTACGATTTTGGTAGCAAAGTGCAAAATAAAAATACGGCGTTGCCGTTATACTTTAATAAACACGCATATCATGATTGTTTTCAGTCTGTCTAATTCTAAAAAGTAGTATAACTATGTTAAATGACTTCACATATATTAATAAAATTGGTAAATGATTTCAATAAGTCTTTTAAAGTAATTCATAATCATTGTACGGCCCATGTGGTCGTGGTTTTAAACAAATTTAAAACGGGTTTTAAACCACGGATTTTGGTTTAAAACGGTTTATTTACAACTATATGCACAAGTACTACGTCGAATTGGAGGTCGTGGTTTTAAACAAATTTAAAACGGGTTTTAAACCACGGATTTTGGTTTAAAACGGTTTATTTACAACTATATGCACAAGTAGTACGTCGAATCGGAGGTGGGGTCAAACCGGTAAGGACAAGGCACAGGACACCAGACTCTGACAGATAATGTACTAAAGTATCGGCCAATGTCCGCAAACTGTCCAGTCAAACCTGTTTGAACTGTCTGGTCTTATAATTATTTTATTACTTACATGTTGCTGTTGTTTCTTAACGCTGTGTGTATTGTTGATGACGTGCTTGCTGACCTTCCTCTCGAGACTGACCTTGTTGGTATTGGACACCTTACTGTACCCATTGGGCAGTGGCTTCCGGACCGCAGCCCTATCTGTGTTGTGGATGGGCTGCAGGGGATAGCTCTTGTCGATGCCGGCTTTTGTACGACGCTCTTCGAACATTTGTCGCACCTGGCAAACAAATGAACACAGTGTAGGAAAACATCGTGAGGAAACCGGCATGTCGCAAAAACATACATTCAAAGAAAGAGGTGACTTCCACCAACCTGTACTGGGCCTTCTTGGTGGATTACCTCTGACAGAGAAGAGGTGGATGCTACAATGTCTTCGAATTTTTGATTTTAAGAAATGCCTGTTCGTTGAAGGCACGGTCCATAAGGAAGAGAATTTGATGAAGATTATTTAACGAATTGGAGAGTCTGGTTGTCCACAGTTATCAAAAGCATTTACAATTGACCTTGGAAAAAAAACATTGTAAGGTGTGTTCTCAAGGAATTTCTTCACCTTCAGTCATTAAATTATTTTCTACGTATTAGTTACTGAATAATAAATTGATATTGAGTATAAACATTCGTGGGAACGGCAATGACTTTTCCACTTGTTCTTTCGAGTAAACAAATATTTATTTGTTTTATCAGCATTCTAATTTTACCGTCGTAATTTCTCAATTTGGTGTGTTTTTACAGATTTTCCGAGGTGGCAAAGCAGTATCGGCTGCTAGTGAAGAAGATATATGTATTTTTTTACAATTTAAAACATTGTTGTATGCGGCACTCGTTGATTAGGCAAAAGCCTTCGACAATATCGACTACGAATCAGTTTTTACCATAAAACGTATATGTATAACTAAAAGATCTAACCCACAACAATGTATTAAACACAATAATAGTTTTATAGCCCTGCTTCAATGAAAATTACCATCACTGGGACTTTCCCTAGTAATATGTATGTATTTTCTTGCAAATACATTACATTTTTTATTTGATTTGATTTAAAGAAAGAGTCAAGCAAGGAGACTTGTTGTGGCCTAAGCTTTTTACTACCACTCTCGAAAAAGCTTGCAAACCGTAGCAAAAAAAAAGGTTTTGAAACCAGAAAACCTCAGCTTCGCATTGGACCACAGCTAGAGTAGTAAATTACCTAATCATATCATTGCAAGAGTCTTCTTACCTTCCCCGGTTGGTGCGCAGCGGGGGGCAATGGTGGAGAGGTATGGCCGATGTTGCTGGGCGAGTGTCTCACCCTATCCAGGGCCCTCGCCTGCTGTGCTTCATAAAGAGAAGCGATCTTAAGCTCTCGCTCCTGCATCTGTTTTTGCTGGAACCGAGCCTGGGGGACAAAGAAAGAAAAATTTAGTTTTAGTGGCAAAATGTTGGGGGGTAAACGATGTGTTGGGGCTTTTGTCTGTTAAAGATTGGTTTTATTTTCTTTCGGGAAAATGAAGAAGATTAAAAAAACACCACGATAGTTTCTGGATGTCATTTTTAATTTTATGCAGCGAACGATGATTTTTTTAAATTCGGAAAGCCAAGAACTAAGTTTGTAGGTAATCGAATAGGGTACAAATGGACTGGAAAACGAACCGATTTTCAAATAAACTCACTAGTTCAACTTTATCCACGAGGTTTTAATATAACAAAATAGAAAACTGATATTTTCATGTGACCAGAGGGCGGGCCTATTTTTTGGCTAAAGGTATAGCCATCCAATATGGACGAATTTTTTGTCGCCCTGTAAACGTTTTGATACTTGTACATGTTTTTATTACTATTGTAGTTTTAAATATGTAATGGAAATATTTATAGTAAATTATACCCTCAGTAGATATTATATACTGTGATTATATTCAAATGTGAGTTGATAGTCAAAATGTCATGTAGTCGATAGTGAAAATAAATTGTTTCATGGACAATGAAATATTCATAGATAATTTCATCAATATTCCACCAGCATAAGCAAAATTAAATCTCAAATTGCATATTTAAATGACAATCACGTCTTAGATAAGATTACTCATCGCCTCGTTTCTCACAGTATCGCGATTACTTTGTAGTGGGGGCGTGAGGTCGGCGCCCACGCATCACTGCGCACAGACAACCTGTCAGCCGCCTTTACAATGACATTATTGTTCGATACCACACTTCCGTAATACTGTATTGAGATTTTTTTTAGGAAGTGTTAGTAACATTAGAGTTTAGACAGTAACGACTTTTGTTGCGGGATTTTCTGGTAAGATTTTGTGAGAAAATGTTTCAGTAGATCGAAAAATACGTATTTCTTTGGATTAAATAAAAAATGTGAATTAAGATTGTTTTGTTTTACTGAACGACGCGAATTATGATTTTGTATTATTTTGTTTATTGCTTAGCTGCTAAATGCGAAAACATTAAATTTATAATGACAAACTGGAATAGCTATATTTAATTTTTTTCAGGAAATACGATCAGAAGGAAATAGACAGATCTTGACAAAGAGTAAAAAAGAAAAAAAGAAAAAGAAAGAAAAAACGAACGAACGATAAACGAAGATGATGATTAAAGAATGAAATTAAAGTTATTAATGTACCACTTGGTCAAGATTCAGCTGACATACCTAACAACATGACTAAGCAGTCTGTCATCAAAACTGGTTTGTAAGCTAAACCTAACGTCGAAATCTTTTTTTTTTTTTTGTTAGCCTGTTTGAGTGTCCCACTGCTGGGCAAAGGCCTCCCCTTTCTCCTTCCAAACCTCTCTGTCCTGTGCGATATCTGGCCATGTTCGCCCTAAATATTATATTCGAAATCATTTATCAAACAAAAATTGATTGATGGTTTGCGTATCCTACATCCTTCGTAGGTATATTAGTAGGTAACTCTAGCCTCATTTCTTTCAGCTAGACGAGAATAAAGTATCTAAGATCTCTGTGTGTTGACTTGGCAATGTTCGTTGACATTAATGAACGAACAAAGACGTGCATGTACCTACCTACAAGGAGATATAATGTAGCTAGGGATGCTGTTGTTCAGAGACAAAGAGAATGATGTGGTACTTACGTACATATAGTAACAAATAACTATGTTACATCGTGTGGTGTGAGGGGACATTGTGATACAAAGTCTAACCAAGGATTAAGTAAGTAGGTACATACATGCTTCTAGACTTTACGTTGAAACCTTATAATATGTTTATTGAAAAGAAATTAGCAGTTTCATACAAAAGCACAATACCTAGAAGGAACACAGTCAAAATGTATGGAACAGCTAGTACTTTTAAATATAACATCACGCCTGTCATCGGCGAAGAGTTAGGCACAGTCGTACTCTACTAGTACCTACACCCACATTTTGCCAGTTATGTATAAGTCCCATGTAATAGGGGGCGAGCCTATAGCCATCTGGCAAATTTCTGATGAAAAAATCAAATAAAACTTTGCCATGCTCAGCAGTCGCACTTGCGATCATTAGACCAAAGGGGCAGTCCAGCATTTTTTTTTAAATATTGGGATAAGTAAAGTCCCAAAATAATGCTCCTGCTTCTATATTAGTTTGTTCAAACCCTACCAAAAGAAGGTTAATATGGAATAAACATGTAAGTCTCAATCGACATTTAAGTAATGAAATAAATGATAGCCAATTTTATATTTGGGTTGTGCCTAATATCACTGAACTGTACTAACACTAATTTCACTTCAGTTGACCTAAATTATATTCAATGAGGTCCAGACACGAAGAACTATGTTGATTTAATACGCTTAATGAGTTGTAATAACATAATAACGTCTAGATATCATGAATATGAAAAAGAAAGGCACCGAATCTTACTATAATATTATAAACAGGAAAGATTTGTATTTTTGTGTGTGTGTATGTTTGTAATGAATAAACTCAAAAACTACTGTGCCGATTTCAAAATTTTTTTCACCATTAGAAAGCTACATTATCCCTGAGTAACATAGGCTATATTTTATCCCAAAATGTTTAAAAAATAAATGTCCACCCGTGCAAAGCCGGGACGGGCCGCTAGTATAATATAATTTGGCGTTTTATCGAGATGGTCTGGTATAAGACCATAAGTATGCTTGGATTAAAAATGTATATGCAAAAAGACAAAACGTGTGACATACTAAATAACATTCCTATTGTATTGTTTGTTTGTTTGTTTGAACGCGCTAATCTCTGGAACTACTGGTCCGATTTGAATGATTCTTTCAGTGTTCGGTAGTCCATTTATCGAGGAAGGCTATAGGCTATATATCATCACGCTACGACCAATAGGAACGTAGCAGCAATGAAAAATGTTGCAAAAACGGGGAAAATTGTATTTTTAATAACTTGACGCGGACGGAGGTCGCGGGGAACAGCTAGTAAAAAATAAAAATTAAAGGGCGCTCCCCTACTACTATGGTACAGAACCCTTCATGCGCGAGTCCGACTCGCATTTCGCCGGTTTTGTCCAACTATGTCGGGGTCGGCTTTCTGTCAAACCAGATGTAGCTGAATATCAGTATTCTCGATGGGGCGACTGGCAACCCGACCTCCATTTTTTGGTGATCTCCTTTTTTTTTACGGATGGGAAATCACCAAATAACTCCTCCCGCTCTGGGTGGAGTGGGAGGGAGTGTCAGACTTTTACTGACTAAAACCCTTCCATGTTCCTTCTTTGCCCTTTGTGTTCCAGGGCCGCGGTATCTCTTTCGAACAGTCCCTCAGCCCCGGCAGGCATCGGCCCTTGCGGGCCCCTTCCTGGATAACTCAATACCTCACATCATCTCTTAGTAACCGCTTCACATTTGCAAGCTGCACATGTGAAGACATTCCAAACTTGGTATGCTAAACTATATGTACATAGTTATACTAAGTAGCATGTTGTATACTAATAGGCGCGTAGGCCAGGTCATTAGGCAGGGACTAGATTAACTAATCTGCTGAGGAACGGGTTACAAGCAGTAAGTAGCAATTAGCGGACGGCACACTTGCATAGATTACGTTGTTTTGCATGAGGGAGCGTGTACATGGTATGTATTTTGTGGAGATAGAACACAAGAAGAACAGAAGTTTCCTTCATGGGATATGTATCTCTAGGTACTTATTAAATAGGATTGCAGTTTCTTGTTTAATGGCGATATGTCGTTTAGAAGTCAGGCGCTTGGTCCAAATAAATCTTCGATTATAGCAATATCAAACAAAGGGAGATTGTAAATAGTAGCTAACAATATGCTTACTAAACGCCTAACCCATTCAATTGTCCAATACCATCTTTAGAATGTTAGGACCGAAGCCTGATGGAGCAAACGAATCCTGGAAAGCAGACCGTGTCTCGGCAAGCGTAGTGAGGGATGCCCCCAGTCTGATGGATCGATGGATGAACTAACAACCTTCTAAGAGCCGCTGGGTCAGATAAGATGGGGATGGCCGTTTTAGCGTCAGTGTCCTTCCAACCTGTAGAGTTTTTCGCAAAGCTGTATAATGCTTTACACAAGTACGTCACGATATTAAAATTCACAATGTCCCGTACTCGATGTACGCAACATCACAATGTGCAATGCACGATGCACGTTTAGCTTGTAATGCACGCGTGTGTGCACCGTGCTTGTTTTGTGCGATCGTGACCGATACAGTATGACTGTACAGTCGAACGAGGTATTTGGTGTACAGTTAAGTAACTTGATACTGCTTTGGAATAATGCAATGCTGAGTAGTCTATTCGTTTACTCTCTTAAGGTCGTACCATAAGTATAATTAGCTTATGAGGTTTCTACTGTTGAGTCATCAGCCTCCTCTCGGTGAGAGGGAGTGAGCCATATATCTCCATTATCCACCATGCGGGCCCAGTGCATGTTGGTGGATGTTACAGTCTGCAATTGTAACCAATGGAAATATTTGTGTACCTCTTCTAGCGACGAATATGTCCTGAATTATGATATTTTAACAACTTTTTGCCTACCGTGTTCTACGAATAAATGTATTTGTCTTCAAATCTTTGGTTCTAGGCTATGCCGGTTTCACACGATTTGTTTCGAGATCAGTGGTGATGAAATAAATTTCACAAAGTAAATTAACTGCCTGGATTAGGGACCTGTATTGGGAGTGTAGTCCAAAATGAACATATTTCCCTGTCTACCAAATAGCTTGTTCGACTGTACCTGCCTCCCTACTGTTTATGATGGTTGCCGCTTTGGTTGCTAATGTCAGCTGCTGGATTGAAGACGAGTGTTTGTTTATACTCTGTGTAAGTAGCAAGTACTAACTTGCTATTTTTAGAGTTAGTATGTTGGGTATTCTGCTTAACTGCATCGTTAGGTCGCGGGAGTTGCGAGAAAGACCTTTGCCTTGCCAAGTTAAAAAGCGCTTGAGATTTTTAATCAGTGCGGTCTATTAGGTCGTTGGTAAAATAAGTAAATAAATTAAAAATCACTGTCTGTTCGTACCCTATAGACTCCTAAACTACTGAAACGATTGTCATGAAATTTTGGACAGTTATTCTACACACAAGGAAGGTTTCTAAAAAAAAGGCATTGTAACGCCCAACTAATTATTTTATAAAAACTAGCAAGATTCGAGTAAATCCTTCTTCTTGAGTCGGTGGTGCTTTTTAGATTAATTGGACTGGACCCAATTAATGTAAAAAGCACCACAAGGATAATTAGACCTAAGCAACAAGTTTCCAGAAAAGGTGAACAGAAAATCAAAATTCTAACGAAGATAAAGTTAACAGAACTAATATTTTCAAACCATTATCAGTGCGATTAAAATAAATAGCGAAACGTAGTGCCGTAATAGCATCTATAGAGAAAAACCTAATAAACAAAGAGCTATAAACTATGCTATCACAAAACAAAGCCAATAAACGTCGCATAACGACCTTGTAAACATATTAAAACTATTAAAAGTGAAAGGAAAAACAGTATTACTATAAAACAGCGGGTAATATCGCCGTGGGTGTAAAATCAATAGCTCGGCAGTATGCAAACGGGCAAGGTTGGGTGTACTACCATTTGTGGAGACAATCGACACTACACGGAAGATTGGCGCTGGTGACGAATTCAAAGGCCATTCCGGGTGCGATGATTAGGTTAGACGGTGTGAACCAGCTGTACAATTTCACTACTGGTTTTTGTTCTTGGAATAGAGACGGGGTAATGAATGAATTGGTCGAATCTAGTTCAATAGATCGTGATTCTTGTTAGTCATCAGATCTTCTGCTAATAGTTTGTTGTAAATTTTAACCTAAGGTTCGGATCCAGGCCCGTACTCTGGGGCTGCGGGACTGTTCGAAAGAGATACGGCGGCCCTGGAACACAAAGGGCAAAGAAGGAACATGGATGGGTTTTAGTCAGTAAAAGTCTAACTCTCCCTCCCACTCCGCCCAGAGAGGGGAGGAGGGGGGGGGGTTATTTGATTATTTTCCATCCAAAAAAAAGGCCCGTACTTTGCTTTTTGCATTTTATTTTTTCAACACTGCTCTCGAAACAGTGAAGGAAAACATCTTGAGGTAACCTTTCACCACCCCGCACATACCCAGCTTGGTGAATTATGGCTTGCTCTCTAGCTCCCACACGGAAGAAGCTTGTGTGGCAGCAAAGAGAACGTTAATTTTCATTATTATCTTGCCTTTATCCCAATCTATTTGGGGCCGGCGTAGCATGTCTTCTTCTTCCATAATACTCTATTGCTCGTCATCTCATCAGTCACCTCCTTCTTTCCATATCATCCTTCGCACAGTCTTTTCATCTTTTCTTTGATCTTCCTCTACTTATCCACATTCAAACTCAAAAGTTTCCGCACGACATTTTCCTTATTCCTCCGCATCATATGGGGTGGTTAAGCTTAGTGGGGTGCTTATATAATTGAATGCAATTTATTACAGCAACCCATGAAGAAGCTTAGTAGTGCACACAAAACTGCATTTGTAGATTAAAATGAGATGACAATATTGCGCATTTCTACATACAAACTACGGCCACAAAAGTTGGCAATCAGCGAAACTAATTACGTCAAGCAATTTGTGACACATTTGAAATATGATGATGAGGTGCGGACGAACATAATTATAGTAAGGCAACATCCGCGTAACATACGACTTCTAATGTAACTGCTAAACTGTCTAATTGTCGCAGTTGCAATGCTGCGCTTGCGCTGTTCACAAGAAAGGAAATGTTCTGTTTAAAAGAAACAATATGAAAAGGAAATTCAGGGTGTAAATGGACCTTCACGAAGCCGTCAACCAAGCATTCTGTACACCAAAGTAAGTAACTTTGCTCAAAATGTTTTGCTGGGAAACCACTTCTTTTTTTTGGGGTAAAAAATTACGTTTTACGGTAGGACTCAATGTAACGCACTCAGAAAAAAAAAACTTGTGAAAAAGTTAGAACTTTGACGCCCAATATCTCCGTAACTAGAAGGTTCCCAGGTATGGTCTAGAACAAAAAAAATGATCTCATTGACGGGGAGAACAAGTGCGTTTCGGCTTCTTTAAGGGTCTTTTTACACCCTTTATAAAATAAATGTAGTCAACCGATATCAGGAACAAGCAGGGTTCAAGCTACCGGCAGTCAGGGCTCCAGAGAACCTCCTAACAATACGAGCCGTAGTTCTTTATTATACTTAAAAAAATCGTTCGGGTTATGTGGAAGACCTTTGCCCAGCAGAGGTTAAAAAGTAAATAATTTAACAGTAAAATAAGAAGCGTAGATCCTATTAACTAAAAATAAACTTTTTTCCAGGATAAAAAAGTGCCTATCTACTGATCTATCTACCGGTATAAAAATACTTTACTGTCGGTGTAGTTCTACACTGATAGTCAAGTATTTGTCTATTTTTTGTCTACTTGAACTAAAGTTGTGATTGAGGGTACAGCTTTCGTAATAGATCAAAAGATTTTTCTTTTAGTTAGAACCAATTAAAATAATTCCAAAAATAATTTAGGTCCAGCCATTCCCTCACATTTCTTTCTAATGACCCTACAAACCATGTTTAAGGCAAAAGATAATTATCAACAGTGTTTAGGCGAGCGAGTATGCAATGACCATAAAAGTGTGCGGTCCTGCGCGGGCGCACAGTGGGGCGACTGCGCTGACTCACCAGTCATCGACCTTAAACATGTAGATTGAGGTAATGCCATAATAAGTTTACGTTGTTGATGTTTTTCTTAAGTAATTGTATTTTATTGAAACACAAGGCACCAGCCCCAGAGGATTTCAAAATGACGAATTTCCATACAAACTTTCATCCAATAAATTCCAAAAAAAAAATACTCTACTGCTAACCTTCGCAATAATAAGGAACTCTTTCACTGCCATGCGCTGCCTGGCAGTGAGTGAATAAAACAGTTTACATTATGTAGATTTGGTTTTCAAAGTCTTTTATTATAATGCGATGCTTAGACTACGTCCAGTTGTGCACTTAAATCGACAGAATGATGATGCTGATAATAAATATCACGATTTTTATTTTTCTCTCACAAAGTACATACAATTACAATATACAGATGTTACAAATATTGGAGTTGAAAAATTTTGTGGGAGTCAGGAATCCAAACTAGAATACCCTGTGCTATGGACTCTTGGCCTCGCTGAGATTAGATAACTCAGTCCATTAGACTCGAAACGGTGATGTAATTTAGAAGAAATTTTAATTTCGCGTTCACCGTTAGTTATTTCGTATGTTTTGCTTTAAGTAATCTGTATCATCTTCAGAATTATATTTCGGCGAGTTGAGCATAAAAAATAAAAACAAAAGATGTATTGAATTTCCTCTGCATTATTCTGTTGGCTAACATTGTTGACTTCATAAGAAACTGCGTAGGTATTGCGCACTATTCCACTTGAACGATTCCAAAGTGGATTAGTAAAGTCGACAAGATTCCTAAGCCTAGTAAGTCTATTAAACAGTTGCAACAATTTCTTCAGTCGTATTTAGTTTAATATCCATCACTTTTGAGACTAGGGCGAATTTAAGGGCCATTGTACACCACGTTTTTTATGCGCTAACGACGCGCGTTTATGATTCTGCGTGTTATCAACACGTTTTAGCAGATTTTACAACAGAGCGCTACAAACGCGCATTTGTAGCGATGTATCAGCGTGTTTATAGCGATACAAATGCAAGGATCGTGTGCAAAGGTAACAACGTGACTTCAGTCTTGCGTTTGGTGAGCGTCCTGATTGCGTTCTACGCGCGTCGTCAACGCCTAAAAAAAGGTGGTGTGCAAAGGCTCTAAACAATGAGACTTCCACCCATCATCACAGCTACACCGCGTTGTAGAGCCATTTTGCGCCATATTACTTTGGAGTAATGACACTCACCGTTCTTAAATGAGTGTGTTCCGATTCGTTGGTGAAATCCGATATCATATTCGTCATTTTAGACAAAATATTGACGCGAGTAAATCTTACAGGTACTAGGACACCATCCATCAACTCTAAAGATTTTTATTTGAAGGTGAAAGCATGATTATGGTAGTCCTGGACACGGCTCGTATTGTTAGGATACCGGTGTGCTACTAATATTATATTTTTAAAAGTTTTTGTCTTCAAATATTTAAAAATTCACAAAATATGTGCGGGTATAGATATTAATAAAGAAAAATGTATGTAAATCTTCAACCAATATTGACGCAATATACGAATTACTGATGCACGATATATTATTTGCAAATTGGTTATAGCATTGAGGACATACGATATGAATAAATTAATATCTTCAAATGAGTTTTGATCGAAGATAACAAACACATTCAGGGTCGTAGCGATGAGTCATTTTATGTTTTGAACTATGAGCTAATAAAACTTTGGCTTTGATAGAAATGGCAAGTTTGGAGTCTTGAGGTCATGTCAGTTTTAGTCGCAAAATAAAGAAATAATGTATCACACACAATTGATGGTGAAATACAGGGTGTAACCCTTCATGAAGCCGTCAACCATTATGTACATCAAACTAAGTAACCCTACGCAAAAATTATTGTTGGGAAACGACTTCTTTTTTTGTGGTGAAAAATCACGTTTTACGGTAAAACGCCACGTAACGCACTGAAAACTTAGTTAGCTGTTGGATGCTTTGAATAGTAAACGGGTCATGGAGTTATTAAAGTAAAGTTAAAACCTCAAAAAGTAGTATATAAAAAAAAATTGGAACTTTGACTTTCAATATCTCCTATAAGGTTCCCAGGTATGGTCCAGAACAAAAAAATGATCGCAATGACGGGGAGAACAATAGTGCCTTTCGGCTTCGTTAAGGGTCTTGTTACACCCTTTATATTTTTGTCGATAAAAAATCTCCAAGATTTCTATTGAAAATAAGATTTTTGCGATGAACAAGCAGGAGAGCCGTACAATTTTCAATGGTAACCATTCGAAAACTTTTATATCTCTTTCATTATCACCATATAAGGGTTCAACGTCCTGTCCAATTCGATCGGTACTGAACACCCTTGATAAATAGTTCATAAACCTTTCAAACATACAAATGGACATTCCAATTAGATACCACCCCATCGGCCGCTTTTAGTGGCCATGTCAATATTGTCTATCCATACTAATATTATAAATAGGAAAGTAACTCGTATCTGTCTGTCTGTTAGGTACTTTTTCACGGCTTACGCCTCACGACAAAACGGATTTCCACGACATTATTATTGTTTCGTTTTATTGGAGTCTAACCTGGTGTCAGAGTTTTATGCCGGTTCTAACTTGGCTTTACATGCCGTCGAGAAATATCTCTCAGGCATGCTGGTTACCTCATGATGTTTTCCTTCACCGAAGCAAGTGATAATACACAATCCGAAAAATCAGAGGTGCGTGTCATGGGTTCGAAATCGAGACCTATGACTTGGTAGTCCAACGGTCACACCACTAGGCCATCGCTGCTTTTCTGCTCGATGACATTGGAACACGAGAAGACAATGACCGGAGATAGGACATAAAATAATCTTTTATTCCGGTTGTACGTTCCCGTTGGATTGCCGACCCGCACACGGCTGAAGCCGCGGGAAAAAGCTAATACTTCAATATATGGAAAGAAGCAAACACTACGGCCATTTGTATGTTTTAAATAGTTAATGAGAGCAGCGGTGGCCTAGTGGTGGCGGCCCCGACTTACGAGCAGTAAGTTGTGGGTTCGAACCCAGGCAGGCGCATTAATTT